>CM077647.1:42345109-44745109 GCA_039707465.1 Rhabdophis nuchalis | reverse complement strand
GTGGCCCTTGACTGATGTGAAAAAAATGTAAGTTGCATTTGATTAGTACTTGATTGGGAAGTCACTACAAAAGAACAGGCCTATAAGTGGCTAAGCAATTAAAAAAATAAAATAAAACAGTGACAACCACTTCTGTAATGCTGCCAAGTAAACTATAGGGATGTGCCACACACGTCATAAGCAGTGGAGCTCAACTTCACTTACAAGTTTAAGAATGGTAATTGAGGATGTAATTGATACCTAGGATGTTGGCAACAACCTGTATCAACCTTATAGAATATCTTTTTTTTACATTATTTTAGGGAATTTCTATTTTTTAATTGTTTATAAAATATATTGACTACATGAAATGTTATTCCTTTTTGCAAATGTTTTCTTTGAGATGCAATATGTTGCTTTTAAGTGTTCAGACCAGGTTTATAAAGTGGCTGCTTTTCTATGGGCTGCCAGGTTGGTGCATTTTAGTGACCTTTCCTTACATAATTGGTGTTGTCTTTCATACTTTTGTATTTCTATTTTCTGTTTCTGTTACTTAGCAATTGCTAAAACAAATCCCACGTGAAAAAATATTCAAAGCCTTCTTGATTTTAATTGTCACTTTATTTATTCCTGCACATTGTAGTATTTATTCATTTTCATATCTGTTTTGCCACTGTTGTACAAACATAATTCCAGCAGCTGCTAACATTCCCACCCGGTCACATGGCCGGCAAGCCACTCCCACCCGGTCACATGGCCGGCAAGCCACTCCCACCCGGTCACATGTCTGGCAAGCCACTCCCACCCGGTCACATGACCGGCAAGCCACTCCCACCCGGTCACATGGCCAGCAAGCCACTCCCACAAAGCAGGCCACACCCACAGAATATGTTCCAAAAATTTTGAAACCCACCCCTGCTACCTACCTATCTACTGTATTTTTCCCTCCCCCTCTCTATCCCTCTACCTACCTACCTACCTACTGTATTTTTCCATATCTCTCTCTATCCCTCTACCTACCTATCTACTGTATTTCTCCTTCTCTCTCTTTATCCACCTACCTACCTACTGTATTTTTCCCTCTCTCTCTTTATCCCTCTACCTACCTACCTACTGTATTTTTCCCTCTGTCTTTTTCCACCTACCTACCTACCTACTGTATTTTTCCCTCTCTCTGTCTTTTTCCACCTACCTACCTACTGTATTTTTCCCTCTCTCTCTCTTTATCCCTCTACCTACCTACCTACCTACCTACCTACATACTGTATTTTCCCTCTCTCTCTCTTTATTCCTCTACCTACCTACTATATTTTCCCTCCCTCTCTCTTTATTCTTCTACCTACCTACTGTATTTTGACCTCTCTCTCTTTTTATCCACCTACCTACCTACCTACCTACCTACTGTATTACCCCCCCTCTCTATCCATCTACCTACCTCCCTACTGTATTTTTCTCTATTTCTCTCTATCCACCTACCTACCTACCTACCTACCTACCTACCTACCTACCTACTGTATATTTCTCTCTCTCTCTCTATCCTTCTACCTACCTACCTACCTACCTTCCTACCTACCTACCTACCTACTGTATTTCTCCCTCTCTCTATCTATCCCTCTACCTACCTACCTACCTACCATGCAACTTCCTGGGACCAAAAATGGGCCACCTGGGAGTGTGCCACCCCTGCACCTTGTTTTGGGACTAGTAGGCCTCCATACAGCCTCCTGGGACCAAAAATGGGCCACCTGGGAGTGTGCCACCCTCATGCCTAGTTTTGGGCCTAGTAGGCATCCATACAGCCTCCTGGTACCAAAAATGGGCCACATAGGAGTGTGCCACTCTCTAGTAGGTCTCCATGCAGTGTGGGAACGTTGGAAGCTTATTTGGTTGCTGAGGAAGTGATGGTTGGAAATGTGAGGGGTGTGTGCATGACACATCATAAGAAGCAGCCGGATGGGAGGAGCTACAGGGAGGTGAAAACCTGAGAAGTGCGTGCCTTTTATATTTGTGCTGCTTGCACATGGCACAAAAAATGTACGTATGACTGCATCGGAAGTCCTTGGGAACATTGTGTGAAAATTTGGTGCCGATCAGTGCAGTACTTTCTGAGATTAGCGGCTTTGTACAAACTATTCTACATTTTTAATTATATAGATGCTCTATATAAATAAAAATTTATATAGAGCATCTATATAAATAAAAATGTAAAATAGTTTGTACAAAGCCGCTAATCTCAGAAAGTACTGCACTGATCGGCACCAAATAATTATAATATTGTTTCTGCTCTATATAAATAAAAATTTATATAGAGCAGAAACACTATTATAATTATTTATATCCCAAATAGCAAATATATTGCTGTCATATGGATTGGTGCCCTTTTGAGTTTTTTAACAAAACAGAAGTGTAGGTTTTTCTTTTCATTATTTCTCTATTATTAGTCACATTTCTCTGTGAATGTAACTATTTAATAGATTGGCAATCACCAGTTAATATTAAATGATGTTAATTTCAGAAATGTAGTGAACGCATAAACAAATAAAAATTTCAGTGCTGGGAGATTCAGTTCTTCCCATAAAAGAGCAACTAGAAATTATGAAGAGAGCTCTAAGTTATTTATGAGAAATTATTATGTATAACTTCAAAAAATTAAATGAAACAATTATGCAGGCTTCAGATTTCTGAACAATGTACCATCTAACATATCTCTAAAATAATAACCAGATATTAAAATTTTTAATATTTTAAAATAATTTTAAAATGGAATCAAGCAGATATTTTCATCACATATTCTCCAGGTTCAAGTTAATTCTACATTAACTTGAACTATGTATTCTATATAGTTTTATATTGTGTATGTAGAACTATATATTAACGATATTTTGAAAAACATATATTAATTATTCATATTAAAATCTTTGAAAGATACATACAGTAATTAGTTTCCTTTAAGAGTAGTCAGAGAGTAGCCACTATGTATTTCTGGGATCAAATTATCCAAATTTTTAGTGACCAAGAAGTTTATTTATTGAATCATCTTAAATCTGGATCCAAACTGAATATTTGTTGATAACAGATGTATCACACATATATCATGACATTATTGATAATGATTTATATCATAGACAAATTAAAAGGAGAATTTATTATGAAACTTCAGTTGGAACATAAGAAGGAAAAGTGAAGATATTTGCTTTAGCATTCATTTGTCTTAATTATAAATGAGCTATAAATGGGATAATGGGATGGATGACTGGATGGATGCAAGTGGTTTCTGGGAAGGGTTGTTTGCTTATTTCAAATGAGTTTTTGTGTGTGTTTTTTTAATTGTTGCTTATGATTTCTACTAGAATATGGATGGACATATATATTTGTTAAATAAATATTACAACTAAATACAGAACAGAATCCTTGCATAGATATTTTTACAGGCATTTCAAATAATAGCTATTAATTTGTCCTGTTGATCTTTAAAGTAATTGATCAAGTGAACTGAAGATAATGGCCTAAAATAATTTAGAACAAATTAATATATCATTTATTTGTAATTATTTGAGTTCTGTTTGATACTTTGAATTACAAATGTAATCCTATCTATGCAAATGTAGAATATGTTTCAAATGCTTCAGGAAAAATTCAAGTTTTTTTCCTGTAGGCAGAATAAACTGTTGATAAAGAATACATTCCATTCTGTTAAATTGAACACTGATGTAGGTAAGAAAAACAAATAGTTTTATATATGATGATTTGGGGAGTTGGGTAAGCAAACACCAAAAGACTACACACACACACACAAAATAATAATCATGCATTTTTTAGTTTTTGTATTTCTTTTAAAATGTAGATTGGAAAATAATAGAATACTGATTTAATAAAATAAGTCTTAATGCACTTGAAATAAAGCAGGTAGCAACTTGCTGGATGTGCAGACAATGTGGCGCATATCTCTCCTTTTTCTTATATTATTAGTCTGCAAATAGGGAAACCTCATCCTGCAGTTAAGATGACTCATTTATAAAAGTAGTTAGAACCTGGATAGCATAAAAACATCCTGAAAGAATCTGTTTAAGGATTTCTTGCCTCAGGCTAACTATATCTTTGAACCTCTAGTTGAAACATGTAAGCTTGAAGATTTCAGTCTGCCTTTAAGGTAGTCCCTAAAATGTATATTTAAAATTAGGTGAAGAATTAATATTTTTAGAACTCTGATCAAATTCTTATGATGATATGACCTCCTGAATTCCAGTTTCAGCTTACCTTTTTAAAAATCACTAAGTCTTATGTTCACAGGAGAATTGCTAGCAGGCACTACATAACTTTATATGTCCTGCTTGGACTTGTCACCTCGTCAGCATTTTTCTATGGAGTAAAATGATGATGCTTAAAATAAAAATGCTCCTTTTACATTAATGTTATCTGTAGTTGTTCTATTCTTCCCTAGTCCCAGTTATTGTTTTTTAACTCAATAATCTAGAAAAAGATTATCCAGAGATGCAGATAGCACCTTCATTAATAAAGTACCTATCAAAGGAACATTTATACATTTATTGATGCTAAAACTCTTGGTTGGTAGGAAGACTTTTTGTTAGGAGTTATTCTTCACACATAGCATAATTCAGGATAATCATTGGACAGCCAGTAAAACATCTGTGTACAAAAACTTAAAAACAAGTTGTAGTTGAATGATTGAATAAGTATAACATTGTGTGTTGAATAAAGCAACTGAATCCCTTGTTTTTATCTACAACTGGAAGCACACAAAAGAAAAACCAACAATTTTATTGTACCCTTTAAACTCATTTATATCTTATTATATAAAGAACAGTTTAAAAACGAAGTCCACTACAAAGTAGCTTATAGAATCTCTCTATTGTAGAAGTGAATAACCAATTGAACAGTGAAATATAAAACTGTTTTCTAAATATCCAGGAATAGCAACTAGTTTTATGAATGAAAGACAAAACAGTCATGCCAGGAAGAGATATTATTTTGACTCCTAGAACTGTTTTGTACAATTTATGAACAATCCATAATATATTCCCCTTATAAAAATTCAGAAGATTAGCCAAGATTTTAAGCCTGGAAATGTCCTTAATATTAATGGTTGTCATAAACAACATTCTGTTTCTTATATACACTGTGATTTTATATAGGGAAATGAAAGGATCCTGGAAATGAGGTAATAATATATTAATATTAATCTCCCCCTTCTTTTTGTTCTTCTTTTTTTGAAATTGGCTTTGCCAGACACTATATCACAGGAAGTTTGTATTATTACTGACATAAAGGAAGATGCGGTGCAATTGGGATTTCTCCTTAATGAAAAAATGAAGAATCATGTGAAAGTGAGTATTCTCAGCAACATGTAAATACAATATATAAAAGTTGCTGTTGGCCAATGACTCTTTGTGTTCAACAAGTTTATCACCTCCTCTGTTAGGTTTTATCACAGTTAAAATATCACAGGTTTTCTGTAATATTTCTTACATTCCTTTTGGTTGGTTACATACATTTGTTTAATAAAGAAATAAATGTTGGTCAGAAAACTCTGCAAAATGCTATTTCTCTTCTGCAGTGTGATACTTTCTTTTTCTTTTTTCTTTTAAATAATTAAGTATTGATTATTACTTATAAATCATGCAAATAATAGCTTGGATTCTTCAGTAAACAATTTGTATGTCAGTGGAGATATTCAGTTTTAGCAATTCATTACTAAAAAGTTTAAATAATGAATTTATTAAACAATTTTTATTTCTCTTTTCAGCATGTTAAAAATGTAGCAATCACCCTTCATAAAAATGACAATCTACAAAATATTTTGTTAGGACAGTACTACAACTTTATTTGCATAAAAGTAAGTATTACAGAAAGTAAATAATAGTTTATGGGGGAAGACCACTTACATAATTTTAAAAACAACATTTTAGCCACAAAGTATTACTTAAATGTTTCTTCTAAATTTGTAGCACCATATATGTTAACCAAATTGTTACATTCAGAGAAATATGGAAATATAGCTTAAATTTGATATGATGCATTTTAGAGTAAATCATTTTGGAAATATTTTGAGCTGAATTTTTTTCAAACTTGAAACAAGGCTAATATGAGCTTGAAACACTTTCAAAGTGATTGGAAAAACTGTTTTTGCACTAGCAACAGTCTGGAAATATGAATTTTGAATTCAGACTGTTTTGTACAACAGTAGCAGCGAGATATAAAATTTCAAAATATATGCTTTCAGTATCAGAGGGTGTAGCTAATTCATCATATATGGGAAGACATCAAATGTATTAGCAATTTTAGCTTTCTTTTTTTTTAAAGCCATGTTTGCACTTAGCTTACCTGGGCAAATTTATTGTGATCCAAATTATTTAAAGCTTTTAAAATAACTTTCTGAATTTTTTCCCCTAAAAAACTGTTATATCCTGTGTAGGTGGTGTGTTCATGATGCTGAAGATATTTCTTCCAGACCCATGATTTTAATATAAATGTTTTATTTTTTTGACTATACAAATGACCTTAAGATGATTTCATTTTATGTTTCTTTCCCGCTATTCTGATTCTGTGGCTCAGAATGGCACAGAGAATGGGAAAACTAATTTATAAACAGGATAATAATTTATATTATAATGATAAATGGAAGTCTAGAAAAGAGTACCATAGTTTCTTGGAAAAAGAGATTTAAATCTTAATAGTACCTTAAATTCATTGTAGGTATGTACTGAATTTACATGATCTGATTCAGCATGGCAAATTCCCATATTTCTAAAAGAAAAGGAACATAATATATTTCAGGTTTCTAAAATGTATCGTATTTCCTTTTTTGTTAGAATAAACTGCCTGGCTTTGATGAAGTCTCACTGCTGGTAGACAAACTTGAAAACACAGGTGCTTCGGTTTTGTACCCTGTTGTTCTCATTTTGGTAGGTTAAAATTCAGCTTATAAAATATATTATCAGTCTGGTACAACACATTAATATTTTATTTTTCAGAATTATTGTGACTTTGGTAACAAGTAAGAGATCTTGTAAAAAGGAAACCAAAATTATTCAACTTGTTACTTGTTTTTTTTAATATAGTGCTCTTCTAGAAGAGGGTTTTTCATTTTGTTGGATATTTTATTTCATTTCTTATTCCATACAAAAAGCAATGGTTTAAAATTCAGATGGACAACATAAAAAAGAACTGATAAGATATAGCAGGGGTCCCCAACCTTTTTTTCACCAGGGACCAGTTTCATTTTAAAGAAAATTCTGCGGACCGGCTGAGTGGCTCAGCAGTCATGTGACTGGGTGGGCGGGGCCAACTTGGAAAATGTGAAACTCACTTAACAATGATCTTGGTTAACTTTTGGCCTCAACTGTGGTCATAAGTTCTTTCTTTCTTTCTTTCTTTCTTTCTTTCTTTCTTTCTTTCTTTCTTTCTTTCTTTCTTTCTTTCTTTCTTTCTCTCTCTCTCTCTCTCTTTCTTTCTTTGTCTCTGTCTCTCTTTCTTTCTCTCGCTATTTCTTTCTCTTTCTCTTTCCCTTTCTCTCGCTATTTCTTTCTCTTTCTTTCTCTGTCTCTCTCCTTCATCCGCCCATCTCTGTCACTCTGTGTGTGTGTGCGTGTGTCTGTCTGTCTTGCGTTCACTCAATCACTCATTCTGTGTCTCTGTCTATCTTTCTCTCCCTCCCTCCCTCTCTCTGTCTCTCTATGTGTGTCTGTCTGTCGTCGTCGTCCCCCTCCCAGCCTCCTCAGGTCGCCTGCCGCACTTGGTCGCTTGTTCGCTCATTCAGGCTCCGTGGCTGCAGGGCTGGAGAGGAGGAGGAGGGAGGAGGGGGCAGCCCATTGGGCAGAGCGCGCGAGAGAACGCAGGAGGATGGTGGGGGCTCTTCCTCCACCCTCGTCGACGGAGGGACTCCTGTGCGCCGGAGCAACCCTCCCGACGAGGGTGGAGGAAGAGCCCCCATCATCCTCCTACGTTCTCCCGTGCGCTCTGCCCAATGGACTGCCCCCTCCTCCCTCCTCCTCCTCTCCAGCCAGTTCCTTCCCCCGCTGGCGGAGCCTCCGCAGCCCCTGGAAAAAAACGAGTGGCCGGCATGCCAGCAGGGAAGGGAATCGGCACCCAGGAGTCCCTCCGCCGACGAGGGAGGAGGAAGAGCCACACTCCAACGGCGCGAACAGCCGCGCCTGCGTTCTCCCGCGCGCTCTGCTCAGGGAGCTGCCCCCTCCTCCCTCCTCCTCCTCTCCAGCCCTGCGGCCCGGCTCCCACCCAGCCACGGACCAGCACCGGTCCGCGGCCCAGGGGTTGGGGACCCCTGAGATATAGGATTGTTTAGAAATAGACTAATCTTTGCATTTATTTCCTGGTTAGGATGCTAACAATTGCAAGCAAAATGTCAGATTTCAGAGAAAAAAATATTTGGTCAAAATATTTGTTAAATAACAATAATCTTTTCCCTTGTATCTATATAAAACATAAACATTTCTGATAATTAATAATTTATATGTGTCTTTCCTTTTCAGGTAAACATGGATACTTTAGAAAATACACCTTTTAACAGTAGAATTGAAAGTTTAACTATACTTGCAAAGGAAGTTAAAAAGAAAAATATTTTACTTTATGGTCTCTTTATACAGTATAAAAAGGTATGTGTTATAATGAGTGGGGAAAAAATCTGTATCAATTTTTTGTAACATACAAAAACAGTCCTTGGGTTATGACAAGTAGGACTGGAATTTCCATTGCTAAGCAATGCAACTGTAAAGCAAGACTTCACATGACAACATCATTTAGCAACAGCAGTCCTGGCAATGGTTACTATCATAAACCCAAGTCCATATGGGTCATTAAGTGGGCATCACATAAAGGCAGTGTGTGAAGAGGTTGAAGTTCCTGGCTTGCAATCTTACAGAGAAGAGCTGTGAGCTGATGCTAGGGAGAGTGTGGGTGTGGGTGTGATAATAGGTGCCATAGGCAAATTGGAGTATGTGCCCAGAACTTCACCCATACTTCCTACCAGCTTGAAGCTTAAGTTTTTCTGCCTGTGATTGAGGTGGCAAGTAGCCATCCATAGAAATAAAAAAGGAAGAAAAGAATAATAAATACTAAAGTCCTAGAGATATTATAGTAGAGAAGCAGGCAATGAAGAATTAGAAGAAAAAGAAGGTGAAAGTCTGATGTGTGATGGTGAAAAAAAATTAACAAGTAGAGTCCTTGGAAAATCTGATAGTAGAGGTCTCGAATGGCCAGGAAGCTTGACTTTAGTAGCAGTCATATTAGCCAACACAATATTTTCATAATAAAAAATCCAGGCTGGTACCATCTCACAACCAAACCTATGATATACAAACTTATCATTCTATATTGCAGTTAGGAGGAGGATTATTCTAAGCATAAAATAGCTTCGAAAACAAAAACCCTTGTGTTAATAAAAATGTTACAAGTATAGCGTACATGCTTATTTTCCCCAAAATAAGACAGGATCTTATTTTCTTTTGACCCCTGAAATAAGAGCTTGGCCTTATTTTCGGGGAGGTGATGCAGAAGGTGCTGAGCGTGGTAACCTCATGGCTGCTGCTGTGTGGGTGTGTTGTAATAATAATAATAATAATAATAATTTTAATTTTATATCCCGCTCTCTCTCCCCAAAGGGACTCGAGGCGGGGCACAGGCAATTAAAAATACAGTTAAAACCACAGACAGAATACAAAATTAAAAATGAATTAAATTAGTCCTGCGCTAAAAACCCATAAACTAAAACTACCCCTAAAACCCCTAACCTTAAAAGAGACTACCCAAGGCCGGCCAGGCGAAAAAGATGTGTCTTTAATTTTAAACGGAAGGAGCGGAGGTCCGTAGTTGTCCTAATATCGGGGGGAAGGTCGTTCCAGAGGGCTGGGCCCGCCACAGAGAAGGCCTTTCCCCTGGGCGTCGCCCGCTGACAAAGTCTAGTGGATGGCACCCGGAGAAGTCCCTCTCTGTGGGAGCGAATCGGCCGTGAGGATGTATGGGGCAGGATCCGATCCCGCAGATAGCTAGGTCCCGAGCCATGGAGCGCTTTGAAGATGATGACTAACACCTTGAAGCGCACCCGAAAGACGACAGGTAGCCAGTGCAGCTCGCGCAAGAGCGGTGTTACGTGGGTAAACCTAGAGGTTCTCATTATTGCTCGCGCAGCTGTGTTCTGGACCAACTGAAGCCTCCGGGTGCACCTCAAGGGGAGCCCCATGTAGAGAGAGTTACAATAGTCCAGTCGGGATGTCACGAGAGCATGAGTGACTGTGCAAAGGGCGTCCCGATCCAATAGGGAGCGCAACTGGCGTACCAGGCGAACCTGGTAAAACGCCCTCCTGGCCACGGCTGTCACTTGATCTTCCATGGACAGCCGGGTATCCAGGAGGACACCCAAGTTGCGCACCCCATCCACAGGGGCAAGATGTTCGCCCCCTATGGCCAGAGATGGCATCAACTGGTTGAATCGGGCAGCCGGAAACCACAGCCACTCGGTCTTGGTCGGGTTGAGCCTGAGTCCGTTACTTCCCATCCAGATCCGCACGGCTTCCAGGCACTGGCACATCACCGCTACGGCATCGTTGGGGTGGTTTGGGGTAGATATATACAGCTGAGTATCATCAGCGTAGAGATGATACTCTACCCCAAAGCCACGGATGATCTCACCCAGCGGCTTCATATATGTGTTGAACAGGAGAGGCAAGAGGACCGACCCCTGAGGCACCCCACATGTGAGAGGTCTCGAGGTCGACCTCTGCTCTCCCGTCAACACAAATTGCGATCGGCCAGAGAGGTAGGAGGAGAACCACCGTAAAACGGTGCCTCCCACCCCCAACCCCCCCAGCCGATGCAATAAGATACCATGGTCGATGGTATCGAAAGCCGCCGAGAGGTCTAATAGAACCAGGATGGAGGAACAACCCCCATCTCTGGCCCTCCAGAGATCATCCACCAACGCGACCAATGCCGTCTCGGTGCTATGCCCGGGCCGAAAGCCGGACTGGCGCGGGTCTAGATAATCAACTTCCTCCAGGTGACGGGGAAACTGTTGTGCCACCACACTCTCAACAACCTTCGCCAAAAAGGGAAGGTTGGAGACAGGACGATAGTTAGATAATAGAGCTGGATCCAAAGAGGGCTTCTTGAGGAGGGGTCTCACCATGGCCTCTTTTAGGGAAGCAGGCAAGAAACCCTCACTCAAGGATGCGTTGACAACCTCTTGGAGCCAGCCTCGTGTCACCTCCCAGGATGCCAGTACAAGCCAGGAGGGACACGGGTCCAGTAAACAGTCGCCCACGAAGCCTGTCCATATTTTCAGGGAGGGCTTATTTTAGTGCATGCACTCAAAAGCCTGATTGGGCTTATTATATGGGAGGGCTTATTTCCAGGGAAACAGAGTAGAATAAATGTGATAGGTATGGTACGTCAGGGACCATCGGTCTTTTGAAAAATAAACCTATAGTTTATAGATTTGGCTGTGATTTGTGGTTATTGAGAAATAAAGTATCACCTTACTGTAATTCGTTTGATTTAGCTTAATTGAAAAATAGTTTATCTACATTGAACTGTATAAAATGCATACTACTTCATCTCTACCTTCGATAAAATATAATTGTGAGAAGTAAATCAGATGACAATGCATTGCTGAGTTATGTACAAGAATGCTAAAAGTTATATAAGTGGAATTTGGGGTGGGGGTGGGGAATTATGCTACCTTTCTGGTAAAAATCTCAACCAAAATGCAATTGCTCAAATATTTAGACCGTCAGTAGGTTTTCCTTTACAAACCCTCAAGCATAAATATCACATGTCTTCATCAGTCAACAGTGATTTTATTAATATAATTACAGTAACAGGTAATAGATCTTCACTTTGTCCTAATTTATAATTATAAATTTATTGCCCAAGTTCTAACACTTTATATTGACATAAGACATTCATTTACCTGCTCGTGCATGCATCCTGACAATGCTAATGTTCAAAGCATTTTTCAGTGAACAAGAATAAAGTAAAATATATTTTAAAATATATACTTGATATATAAATAGTAGCCATCTTCTTTTCCAGAAATGACAAATTCCCAATAGAAGTTTGAAGTTCATATAAATTCTAAGCAACCCTCCAAAAAAATAAATCCCAATGAATTCCACTAATTTCCTCAGAGGACAAGACTTGGCTGCACCCATTGTATCTGTTTTTATGACTGCTCATACCTGTGTACAAAAATGATATTTACTTCCTTTTTCCCAAATAGAATATGTTATTCTAGAGTAGAATATAACATTAATATATATACTGTATACATGTAATATTATATGTAATATGGAATGCAAAATAAAGCCAATGAAGTATTCTGTGAAAAAATCTATATTTTGTATGTTTGGCCAGCCTTCCCCCAAAGATATGATATATTTTGTGCCTGCCAAATATATCAAGAACAACTACCAATAGAAGAGACTGGACAGTGATGTGTCTGAAATGGTATAGGTATCCTGCTTGAGCAGGGTATAGGACTAGAAGACCTCCAAGGTCCCTTCCAATTTTTATTCTATTATTCAGAATTCCTAGTTAAAATCTGTAAAAGTCATTTTAAGATTCTGATAACAGCATATATACAGTAGAAATGATGGTGAAAGCCATTTATAATTCTGTGATATACAGTATTAATAAATTTTATGTTTTCTTTCATGAAATTATCCTAGTATAACTTGTTAGCAGAACTTGTATTTGGTGGAAGAAAAATTGTGGAGCCGTATATCAGTTTTCTGTTTTAATTTGTAAGGCAAGTTATTCTTTTTAGCTAACTCATGATTCAGTTTATTCGTAATTCAGTTTATTACTTGAATTGCTTATAACTTTAAGATCATAAATATTTTTATTTGGATTTTTACTAAGAAATTAAATTAGTTTAATTGTAATTGGAGTAAATCTTTTGAAATAAATAGAACTTAAGTTAGTAGTACAATTTGAATTCCAGAGATTCCTGTGGCTCTATTTTAAGTATTGGTAAATTTAATCTAAGTCAATTTTTCTTCCTACTGAATTTAAAAATTCATTAATCTTAACCTCAGATACTATATTCAACTACTAAAATCACTTTGGCTCAAAGTTGTAAATTTAATTAATATTTCTTTGGCTTTGGTTTGCTCAAATCTACAAAGAGCAATAGTTGGGTTTCATATATATAATAAAAACTTGTAGATCCTATAATTATAATAATTATTTTGTGACTTAACAAAAAAAATCTTGCTGTTCTTTTGAAATTTAATTTTAACTAACAGGAAGATCTGCAATTTAGTTGAGAAGCCATGATGCATAGATTATGGATTAGTAGTTCTAGTAAGATGACTTCATTTAATCAGTGTATGTTTCTACTTAGAATTGATATTGTTCCTAAAGACAGATGAATTAATTTTCTGTGATAACAGAAGTTTATATTTAAACAATGAAATTTAAATATATTCAGCTTGGAGGGAATCACTGTGTGCATGTACATGAAAAATATTAGATATATTTAAATATATTTTGCTACATTTTCATTTAAAAAAACCATCAGTGTAGTTCCGAATGAAATCTAATTATAACAGTGGATGGTGAAAATGATATGATATTTAATACAATCTTTAGTTCCTATATATCACTAAATAATCCATGTCTCATTGGGTCATTATTTCAGAGATGTTTGTTTATCTAAACAGAGACATAGAATGACCATGGGTGGGCAAAAAAATAGCAGGAGGAGCTATTCACTGGGCTTCCCTATTGTGTTTCCTTGTGGGAAGCTGCCAGAGAGCATCGAAAAAAATTCCTTCCTTCCTTCCATCCTCCCTCCCTCCTTCCCTCCCACCCTCCCTTCCTGACTCACCAATTTGTAAGTCAGGGAGAAAGTCAGGAAGCCAACAGTAGTGGAAATCCAAGACTGGCAGGGTGAGGAAGCAAGGGATTGTTTGGGTCATACCAGTGGTGGGTTTCTACCGGTTTGTACCGGCTCGCGTGAGCCGGTTCGTCAAATTTAGCGATCCGGTTGGACCGGTGGACCCTGGAAAGCTTGTCTCACTCCGTCACTCGCATCT
Source organism: Rhabdophis nuchalis (assembly GCA_039707465.1). Classification (NCBI taxonomy): domain Eukaryota; kingdom Metazoa; phylum Chordata; class Lepidosauria; order Squamata; family Natricidae; genus Rhabdophis; species Rhabdophis nuchalis. The sequence goes on along the minus strand of CM077647.1, from coordinate 44,731,061 downwards.
CACTCGCTCCCTTGCCTGTCTGCACTAAACCTGTCTTCACCCTTCAGCATCTTGCTGCTTTCTGCAGGTAAACAACTTTGCTTAGGGGGGCAGCAGAAGGCTAGTTTACGCCAGTTCATGGCATTTGAGAAGGAAGGGCTTCCTGGCATAGCCACATGGCCGAAAAGTGTGCAGGCGGCATGGGCATGGGCTGCTGCTAGCCGCGAGCCCTAAAATCCACTGAGCAGCGGTGGCTTCACACGTGGCATGGGGGCGGGAGTGGGGGCTGTCACTACTAAAGTGCTGCGCGGTGGTGGCTTCGCATGTGGGAGTAGGGGCTACGCCACTAGCCGCAAGTCGCTATGGTGCTGGGCAGTGGTGGTTTCAAACACGGTGTGGGGATGGGGGCTACACCTGTCCCTGCCGCCACGCCGCTTCCCACCACCGGTGAGAGCCTTTAGGCCTCGCGCTAAAAGCGCTGGCTGGCGTGGCTTCAAAGGTGGCGGGGAACGGGGCTTCCCATCACCAGCCAGTGCTAAAAGCTTAAAGCACTGGCCAGCGTGGCTCCAAAGGCGGTGGGGCGCAGGGTTTTCCACCACCGGCCAGCGCTTTTAGCTTTTAGCGCTGGCCAGTGGTGGGAAGTGCAGGTGCTGCACTGCCTTTGGAGCCACTGCCATCCAGCGCTAAAAGCTAAAATCGGCCGGCGTGTCCCACTGATGCCTGGCGCTAAAATCGCTGGCCGGTGTGTCCCACCGACGCCCGGCACTAATATCGCTGGCTGGCGCGTCCCATCGCCGCCTGGTGCTAAAATCGCTGGCTGGCGCGTCCCACCGACGCCCGGCACTAATATCGCTGGCCGGCGCGTCCCATTGCCTCCTGGTGCTAAAATCGCTGGCTGGCGCATTCCACTGACTCCCGGCGCTAATATCGCTGGCCGGTGCGTCCCACCGATGCCCGGCGCTAAAATCGCTGGCCCTCGCCGCTTCTCGTTGCACCGGGGATGCCGACCACCACTCCACGTTCTGCCAGTGACCGTCCCCACTGCCGTTCCACTTTGTGCCGGGGACCGGCTCCACCGCTGCTCCTGTATATGCCGCTGCTGTATTGAGGGCTTACATTCTTATTTGTAAGTAAATCATTGGATGTTGCTTGTTTATTTAAATGATTTATGTGGCCACCTATCTTGGGACTGGGACTCTGAACTTTTACCGATTAAATTAAATGAGAAAAATATGTCAGTTTTACCATATAAGTTATTCGCATGAAAAATGCTGAGTTTCAATTGGCAAATTGATTGGTTTTTACGCTGCTACCACCTCCCCCCCCCCATAGGAATAACAAAACATCTGGCTTCCTTCACCTGTATACTATGCTTGCTATCCACTTTTCAAGCTTATAAAAGACATGTAAATTTCCAGCACTTCATATCTGGGAATATGCTTTTAATATCAAAAATAGAATTGGAGTATTTTTTTTACTTTGATACACTATTTGCCTTATTTTAATTTTATTATACTGTTTTGTGCACTATACTATACTATACTATACTATACTATACTATACTATACTATACTATACTATACTATACTATACTATACTATACTATACTATACTATACTATACTATACTACTAATAATATTAATACTTTTTAAAAACATTTATGCTGTCCATTTCACTGATGCAGTGACTCTGGGTGACTTATAGTTTATTATGACTTTATATACATAATGTAAAACCTTTCTAATGTTATTTTATATTTCTTTGCCCAATAAAATATTGTTGCTTGGGATAACACAATTAATTATAAAATCATAAAATATTTATTCAGTAGAAACTATGTTGAACTTTTTCAGGGTAAATTTTCAGAGTATTTTTCTACATATATTTTCTTAAAAATAGACCGTTAAAGGTATATTTATGCATAAGAAATCACTTTTTATCTGGAAATCAGTGGCCCTTGGCTGATGTGAAAAAAATGTAAGTTGCATTTGATTAGTACTTGATTGGGAGGTCACTACAAAATAACAGGCCTATAAGTGGCTAGGCAATTAAAAAAATAAAATAAAGCAGTGACAACCACTTCTGTAATGCTGCCAAGAAAACTATAGGGATGTGCCACACACGTCATAAGCAGTGGAGCTCAATTTGATTTCACTTACAAGTTTTAGAATGGTAATTGAGGATGTAATTGATACCTAGGATGTTGGCAACAACCTGTATCAACCTTATAGTATATCTTTTTTTTACATTATTTTAGGAAATTTTTATTTTTTAATTGTTTATAAAATATATTTACTACATGAAATGTTATTCCTTTTTGCAAATGTTTTCTTTGAGATGCAATATGTTGCTTTTAAGTGTTCAGACCAGGTTTATGTGTCTCAAAGTGGCTGTTTTTCTATGGGCCGGCCAGGTTGGTGCAAGGCAGCTTTGCCAGAAAGAGTGTGTTTCACCCTGGTTGTCTAGGTAATTCTTAGGTGGTTGTGGTTCTGTGAGCTTGTGTGTCCTTTATAATTTCCCACAATGCCTTAATGGTTTTTATTCCAGTGGCTTTGTCTTTCCTGTCCCTAAGGTTAGGGAAAAAAACTGGTTTCATTTTCAGTCTTTTGGGGGTGGGTGGGTAGGGGATTCTTATTTTTTGGTGTTTTCCTGACACTGTCATAGTTTGCGTTTTACATCCCGCAGCAGTTGTACACATCATTAATGATCAAATACTACTAATATTTCCTTATACATTTTAGTGACATTGGTGTTGCCTTTCATACTTTTGGATTTCTATTTTCTGTTTCTGTTACTTAGCAATTGCTAAAACAAATCCCATATTGAAAAAATATTCAAAGCCTTCTTGATTTTAATTGTCACTTTATTTATTCCTGCAGATTGTAATATTTATTCATTTTCATATCTCTGTTTTTCCACTGCTGTGCAAACATAATTCCAGCAGCTGCTAACGTGTGAAATTAAATATACAAAATATTTCTGGTTTTAATTCCATATCTTGCTTTATCATTGCTTCTAACCACTAACCACTTCCATCCGGTCACATGGCTGGCAAGCCACTCCCACCTGATCACATGGCCGGCAAGCCACTCCCACCTGGTCACATGGCTGGTAAACCACTCCCACCCAGTCACTTGGCTGGCAATCCACTCCTACCCGGTCACATGGCCAGCAAGCCACTCCCACAAAGTAAGCCACACCCACAGAATAGGTTCCAAAAAATTTTGAAACCCACCACTGGGTCACACATTTGTACTGATAGATAAATAAATAAAGAGTGACTATGATAGATCTATTTCGAGCTCTTTAGCTCTCATCAGATAGCCATATCCTTACTGGAATTCAAACTTAGGCTGTTCACATGTCAGGCAGCAGCCTTAACCATTAGGCCATGAGTTCTACTCCCTTATCAGCTCCCTTATCATACTATGGGTATGTGTGCCAGGTAAGGTGTGGGCTGGATATGGATGGATGGATAGTTATTTTTGCAGATTCAAACTTTGTAATATGAATTTATACTAATGATACTGGCAGGATTCCAATTCTTTTTTTCATATTTCATTTGCAGTTTATAATAGATGTTATGGTATTTGATATATAAATCCTAAGAAAACATTAATTTAAATAATAACTTACTGGTAATACACTTTAGGAATGTTTAATTAATTCCTGAACTGTATTAATAGTATGATTAATATTAATATCAATAATTGATGAATAGTTCAATACATCCAATTATTGAACATAGAAAGAGAGTTTGGAATTACTAAAACCTTCCTTCCTTGTTCAGTTTTTGGTAATGAGTAACAATATTTCATATCAGCTATAAGCTGGAATATAAAATGCCAGCAATAACTGCAGAAAGAATCAGCTATTGGATGATTCTGTGAAATATTTAGCATGTTAAGAACAAATTATTTATGGCATACTTCCTATTCTGATATATATGCTAATTTATTGTATATGTTTATTCACTACAAATAAAAAAAATAGTCCAGAAAAATTAGAAAAATGTAGTCACAGGTTGCGAACCAAATTTGGATTTCAGAAGCAATTATGTCTACATCAATCTAAGAACATTCGAAATGCATATTTGAAATACTTTTGTATTGAAACTCTAGATATGTATCTTATTCTTGAATAACTTTTCCTTTTCTTTCAGGAAAGTCTAAAGCTTCAAGAGACCATGGATTCAGCAGCTGCACTTATTACTGTATTAATAAGAGAACGAAATCCTGCATTTGTTGGTCAGCTTCTAGTAGCATGAAAAAATAATATTTTTAGTTACTTGTGTTGAAAGTATATACGTTTTTAACAATTAAAAACTAGGGTTTGTCACTGATATATTTAGCATGAAATACAAATATTTTAAATAAAATATATTTATAATAAACACAGAAAATTCAGTTTCACATTGCCTTAAGTGTCTTGAGGAAGGTATGGAATAGGCTAAATAAAATACTTCTAGAAAGAGATAAGTGAAAATTAAATGTTTCAAATTTATATGACAATGAGCTGGTAAACCGAAAAATGTTTTAAGTCTGGTTCTGTTGAACTATAAATTAAGGAATGTATTAGAAGTTATTTATTAAAATGTGTATGTCTATTATTTTAGAGAAATACGGTATAGTTGTATGCTCATAGTTTTGCTTTTTTGTATAAGTAGGAAAAACAGGAAAAATCCATGTTAAAAAGATAAGTGTTGTTACAACCTTTTAAAAAAAAATTTGCTTTATGTAGCCCCTACAGAAGATTTTATCTTAACATATAATGGTGATAGATCAGCTTTTCCAAAATGTTTTCCCTCAGATGTCCTGGATTTCAGTTTCCATAATATCTAAACACTGCTGATAATTTTAGAAATTGGAGAAGACTGAATTGAATTTGGTGAAACACAATAGTAAAATAAAGCAAAGTATTTCAAATTACACTTATGAAACAAGTTACTATATCCTAATAACTACAGAATAGGATTAAACACAATTCCATCATCTCCAAATGAAATTCTGCCTCTTTTAGGAAAAATAAAAGTATTGCCACTATTCCGGCTTTCCTCATTTGATGAGCTGACTATAAATCTCCTGAGCTGAAAATAACAGACTAATAAAAGACTGACTCAAGTAACTGTAAACTAGCTTTACACTATACTACACTAAGTTTTTTGTTTGATTTTGGCCTAGTAAATTGTATCAGCCAACTGTTAGGGTTTGTTGTTTATGGTCGTGGGCTTGATGTTGCACATGAATGCATCATCTGTGAGTAATGCCTAAGGTGACCAGACGTCCCGCATTTGGCGGGACAATCTCACATATTAATAATTAGTCCCACGTCCCTTTAAAAATTTACCGATTTTTTGAATATTCCAAATCTTCCTCCTCCTCCTCTTCCTCCTCCTGCGGTCCAACTTGCCTGCCTCAACGGAAGATCCGGGTCGTGAGGCGGGAGCAGGAAGTCGGGACATAGCCGCCCAGCTAAGCAGCAGGGGGTGAGGCACGCAATGGCGGCCGCGGCAGCGGGTCACTGAATCTTGAGCGGTCCGGCTGCCCCACGGCCCCACGGCCAAGGAGGCAGTCATAGCCTCCCCAGCCAGCATGCCGGCCACTCGTCTGCTTCCCAGGGTCTGAAGGGGCTCGGCGGGGGGAGGAAGGGAACTGGCTGCCGAAGCCAGCGGGCGGGGTGGATAGGCGGGCGCGCAGGGCGGGCAGCAGTGCTCAGCAACATTCGCTACCCGCCTGCCCCGCTAGCTCACCCACCGGCAACCAGTTCCCTTCCTCCCCCCGCGGAGCCCAGTGGGGGAGGAGAAACAGACGGACAGAGAGAAACGGGGGAGGGAATCAGAGAGAGACTGATAGACACACAGAGTACAGAGAGAGAGAGGGAGGGAGATGGTGAGGGAGGGAGGGGGAGAGACAGAGAGAGGCACAGAGAGAGAATGACAGAGGGAGGGATTGAATCGGAGACAGAGAGGGAGGGAGAGAAAGATAGACAGAGACATAGAATGAGTGATTAAGTGAGTAAATGACAGACAGACATACAGACACACAGTGACAGATGGGTGGAGGGAGGAGAGAGAGACAGATACAGAGAGACAGACAGACAAAGAGACAGAAAGAAAAAGAGAGAAAGAGAAAGAAAGAAAGAAAAAAGAAAGAGAACGTATAACCACAATTGAGACCAAATTTTGGTTGCTAAGCAAGACCGCTGTTAAGTGAGTTTCACCACATTTTCCAAGTTGGCCACGTCCCCCGGTCACATGACCACTGAGCCACTCCCATAAAATAGGCCACACCTTCTGCCCCCCCCCCCGGTCAATGGTGTCCCTCTTTACCAATGTTAAAATCTGGTCACCTTAGTAATGCCACTAGCACTTTGCATTGTCTTATATTGTGAAGAGATAACCTATATCTCTACTGGTATGTGAGAAAGAGATTGGATGAAAAAAATGCTGCCTAGGTGAAATAAGCTGCACAGCCAAGTAATGGACAGAGAAAGAGGCTCGGAAGGGTCTCTTTCTCTCCTTAACAAGCTGTTAAGAAGACAGTGGGATATTTGTACTTTCTAAGTTGCAACACTCTGTTAATGTAGCCTTACAGTAAAGTAGAATTGGCTCATATCTAAATTTTTCTATCGGTTTACTTGGGACGGCTGACAGTATCTTAGGTATTCTCTTTTTTAATGCAGAGACAGTTTACTATCCTATTTTTATCCAATCTTTATTTTGGAATATGTTGAAAGAATATATACCTAATAATCCTGCCTACTATAAACAACAATTCTGTAAAGTGGGTATGACTGAGAAGATGATTGGCCAAAGCTACCAGCCTGACTTTTATGTCTGAAGGAAAACTAGATGGTTTTTATGCCAACATCTTGACCACTGTACCACTTGTGTTCAGCAATAAATGTTAAACATTTAGATTGTATATTTATAATTCTATGGTCTTGATGTAAGAACTGAAAGAGCTTAAATGTCTTTTGAAAAGTTAATACATTGTTTATTTTCTATATATTATTTTTGGAAAACATTATTTTAATACTAATTTAAGTTATGGTGCTATTTTAAGAAATCATGTAATGCCCACTTTGGTAGTTAGTTGTCTCTTATTATTCATATGGAATAATTTGTATCCTAATACCCTTGTGTATGCATGAACACACTCCTATTGGATTTATGAGCCTCATATGCATGTTTTCATGTATATATTGTCTGTTTTCATGTATATATATATATATATATGTTTTCATGTATATATATATATATATATATATGAGAGAATATTTTCACAGCTCCTGTTCAAGGTCCCTTTAAGGCAGCGTTTCTCAAATAGTGGGGCGCGCCCCCCTAGGGGGGCGCGAGGCTCTGTAAGCGGGGGCGCGGAGCCGCACACCCGGAAAGACCGATACCACTGTTGCATTCTCCGCATGGCCCGAGCGCCTGTTCCTTAGCAGTTCCCAGCGCGCCGCCTGGCTTAGCAGCTCCCAGTGCGCCGCCCGGCTCAGCAGCTCCCAGCGCGCCGCCCGGCTCAGCAGCTCCCAGCGCGCCGCCCGACTTGCCCGCTCACGGCTCTTGCCCGCTGCCCGCCTGGACGCGGCCAGTCGAAAGCCGGGAGGGAGGCGACCCCCTTCCACGGTGTGGAAAAGCGGCCTCCCTCCCGGCTTTCGACTGGCTGCGTTGGGAGCGCTGGGAGCTGCTGAGACCATCGCAGTAAGGAACAGGCGCTCAGGCCATGCAGAGAAGGCAACGGCGGCACCAAGGAGAATAAATATCCTTGGCTCGGAAGGAGGCGAGGGAAAGAAGGGAGGGGGCAGCCCCGGGGCTGGGGGGGGGCGCTTTCCGGGGCTGGGGGGGGCGCTTTCCGGGGCTGGGGGGGGGCGCTTTCCGGGGCTGGGGGGGCGCTTTCCGGGGCTGGGGGGGCGCGAAATGTTTTCTTCCTAGGGGGGGCCTGACAGAAAATAACTGAGAACCACTGCTTTAAGGGGAGGAGACTTAACGTCATCCCTCTCTGCCCTTCGACTCAACCTAGAGATCATCCAGACAGAGAACCAATTAGTTTGCTGCTGTGTGAAATTTTTTAGATATGTGTTAGATTTTTAAGGGCTGAAAATAAAGAGACCAGGATGGATCCATTTCAGGCTTATTAGCCTTCTTCAGCTGGCCATACTCCTTCTACTGGGATTTGAACCGGTGCTTTCCAGCATATGAGGCAAGCCTTTCTATGCCTTGAGCTATCCGGTATCCCTGATACATCAGCCAATTTACAGGACTCTTATTAATGAGAGAATATTTTCACAGCTCCTGTTCAAGGTCCTTTTAAGGGGAGGAGACTTAACGTCATCCCTCTCTGCCCTTCGACTCAACCTAGAGATCAGACAGAGAACCAATTAGTTTGCTGCTAATATATATATTTGTAGATTTCCACGGGTGTAAGTATGCCGGTCTTGTTGTTTTTAGGTCTTTTCCCTCGTAAGATTGAGATTGTCTTTGCAAAGTTTCAGTAAGGTCTCACTTGCCATCTTCTGACACCAGCCTGAAGATGGTGAGTGAGACCTCACCTAAATAAGTTTGACTGATGTTAAATGAGCATTAAGCAATTTTATATTTTTCTGTGTATATTCATGCACAAAGTATTTGAGTTTGAGTAGAGATTTAATCATCTTTTACATCATTTCATACATAACTGAGGTAAATAAAAAATGCTTATAAACTGACACCTTGAATATCCCCTGAGGTGCTGTTTGCTTCGTGGATTTAAAGTTTACCATTTATGCTAGAGCTAATCGATCAGTTAGAGTTGTTTGGTGCAGAAATTCTATTTTCAAGTAATTCTTCTGAAAATGTTAGAGCTTCCTTCTGCAGAGTGCATTAAAGATATAATCAATACTGAGAAGATCATGCAAATTATTAAAAGAAAACTAATATGGTGAATGGCTGCAAAGACAGAGGATCTTTTGGCCTTGTTTTTCTCTGTTTGTTCAATAATGCTGTGAGTTCTTCAAAGCAGTATGTAAAATTGTGTACTTTCATATGCGCCAAGCATTGGATGCCAATTGGAAAGGACAATACTGTTGTTAAACTTTTCAAGGTAGAAAAAAAAAGAAAGTCTTTATTTTTCTAAATATCAACATTAGAATATAAAAAATGAGATATAGTGGTTAACAAAATAAATGATAAATTAAATTTAATAATTTTATACAAATGATCTTGGAAGCAAAGAGTGTATAATTTTCTTATTTGCAGAATAGAAATAATCTTGTTTAGGTTATATATTTTAAATCAAAAAACCTTTTATCATCAATATAACACAATTTCATTTGACTACAATTATTTAAACATCCTTTTCCCTAAAGTAATTCATACTTTAAAAAACACACACAACCACATATTGGCATTTAGTAGCTATTTCAAAAGTCCTCCAATAACATTGCACCTTTATGATATGTTCCAAATATTAGTTAATTAATGAAGCTTAGCCTTTTTTCCCTACTCAGTTTATAAAATTTGTATCTAAATTTCTTTTACCAAAAACCAGTGCATATATATGTTAATCAACAGTATCTATTGTCCTTTTATTATTTTTATTATAGTTAATTATCTATTAACAAAAAATCATTTACTATTTATATCCAACTTCCTCTCATCAAACTCATTAACATACACCTTTATGACAGGTTCTAAATAAGAAATTAATTAATAAAATTTCTAGGTCTTTTTCCAATGTCACTGTTTACAATTTATATCCAAATTTCTTTTACCGATCCAATATGTATAATATAATTATTAAAGTATATCCATTGTACTTTCATTATTATTGTTGTTAACTATTTATTACAAATAAAAAACATTCATTTATTACCCAACTTCCTCTCATCAAGCCAACACTTGAATGTCTTGTCACCCTTATCAATTTTCTATTTAACATAGCAATCTACTTATTAATTACCAAAAATTGAGTAGTTTTTTATTGTCAGTTTTAATTATCAACCTTTATCTTTCCAATAACAATATCATTCTCTTTGTTTTGCAATCTGTGGTATTAATCTTCTATTTGTCTTCTTAATAAAGTTTTTATGGACTTCTCTCCGCACTTTATAACTTGTTGCATCTCTCAAGTAATCTCGTTGCCCTCCATCTACTATTAGAGTTAGCTTGTCTTTGAATATCAATCGTGTTTCTGGTACATTTTTTCTCCTTAAATCCATCAACGTATCTTTTTTCTCTTTTCTGTATCGTGAAATCTGGAGTAGGGCTCCACTTCATCAAGTTCCTTTTTCCATGTTCCTCTTTTTCCACTTTCAGCCACGTTTATTCCATTGGTAAAATCATCAATTATCATATCTTTCTCTTCATTCTTCCTTCAATTTTTAGGTCTCCAACTCCCTCCACTTTTACTGAGAAAGACTCTAATTTTTCTAATTTCTTCTCAATTCTTTCAGTTATTTCCAATAGATTTTCCAATTGATTCTCATCTAGTAAATTTTCAATTCCAGTCAAAATATTTTGCAAAGTTTCCCCTTCTGAGAAATAATACATCTTTCTACATTATTGTTTACTGCTGATCTGGCTTCCAGGTTTTTGTTTTTGTTTTGGTTGGTTCAGGACACAGATATGTTTGTAATCTTCCAAAGAGTTCTGTGTTTCCTTTTCTCCTCTCCTGTGAATAAAGTTCTGAAAGAACAGCTGTGAAAAAAACTCTGTAATCTTGGCTACAGAGCTTTGAAGCACAGAGTCGTTAAAACTAAAGGGAGGACAGGAGCGTGTGCATAACTCAAAGAAAAAAAACTAGGCAGCAGATTCACTTTGTTTCACTTTGCGGTGTCCCTATGATCAGCAAGGCTTCGTCTTCCTCTTCACCATCTCTACAGGACGGTTTAGGTCCAAATGGACCCTTCAGTGATAAAAATATCAACAGCAATTTTGCAACTTTGACATTGCACTTCATTCCGTAGCGACGTTGGCTTCCTGTCTCAGGCTGTTGCTTGATTTCTGAAATGATGTATGAAGTGCTTTGACTACTAATTCAAAATAGAACCAATACTATTAACAGGATAATAATTGATTATGCAGCATATATTTATGTATTTATTTGACTGGAGTATAAATTTTATAATGTTGAATCAGAATTACTGAAATGGCACTTGTAACATCAAAAATATGTCTCTGCAAGTTTACTTCATGGCTAACAATCTTATGTTAAAGGGTCAAGGATCATGCTAAATTTAAAGTACTTCAATCAGATTTGTCTTAAATTCATACCCAAAGCAATATTGATCCATTTTAACAGGTAAAATATGCTCTGCACTTCAGCTGTCTTGATTTTCTGCAGTGATGCAAATGAAGACTTGGTGATTTGTAGAGGCAAAAGCTTTAAGCAACTCCGTTTAGATTAACAGAGTTGGAAGAGACAATATAGATCATTTAGTCCAGCCCTACAACATTTCTGACAGATGGCAGCCCAGTCTCTTTTTGAAAACGTCCAGTGATGAAGCTCCCACAACTTCTGAAAGCAAGCAGTTTTTGTTGTTGTTGTTGTTTTAAGATTGAATCTCTACTTGATCAATTTCCATCTATTGTTTCTTGTTTGGCCTTCAGGTGCTTTAGAAAACAGTTTAATTCCCTGCTGTCTATGACCATCCCTCAGATATTGGAACACTGTTATGTCTCCCATGGTCCTTCTTATCACTAGACTAGCCATGCCCAGTTTCTGTAACCATTCTTCATATGTTTTAGAGTCCAATCCCATAAGCATCTTCGTTCTTCTATGCACCCTTTCTAGAGCCTCAACATCTTTTTTAACAGCATGATGACAAAACCTGGATGCAGTATTCTTGGTGTGGTCTTACTAAGGCTTTACAGAGTGGTATTAGTACCTCACTTGATCTTGATTGAATATCTCTGTTAATTGGCTTTTTTAGCTGCCGCTGACTCATATTTAATTGATTGTCCACTAAGATTCAAAGATTCCTCTCATTTACTGCTATTAAGCCTATATGTGTACTTTTGGTTTTTCTTGCCTAAATGTAAGACTTCACTTTTGATGCATTGAATTTAATTTCTTAGATAGGGCCCAGTGTTCAAGTCTTTCAAGATCCATCTGGATATTGAGCCTATCATTTAAATTTTAAGGTGTTGACTATTCTTGTCAGCTTAGTATGATCCCAAAATTTGGTAAATTCCCTTTCTAGTCCTTCATGTAAGTCATGATCTATCCAAGTGTTTAGATAGACACAACAAAGCAGCAGTTTGCCCGATGACTTAAAAAATCATAATTGTAGTAAAAATGTTTAGGATTATTGTATGCTTTGTTCCAGAGTTTGAGATTTTGGAGAACAGTACAAAACCATTTAATCCAAGCTTGATTGAAAAATCATAATAGAATATGTATTTATATTCCTCCTAATGTATTCCTATTATTTTTATAAATAACCCAAGGCAAAGAACATCTTTAATATCCCTTCCTGTTCCTGTTTTTCCCACAACAGCAACCCTGTGAGATGAATTGATCTGAGAGAAAATGACACACCCAAAATCACCTAATTGGCTCTGATGTCCAAGATAGGACTGGATTATTCAATGTCTTGGTTTCTGTCCTAATGCCTTAACCACTAAGCCAAACTGGCAATGACTAGAGATGTTGGTTGGAAACTTCTTCATATCAAATTCTTCATGGGGTGGGGGAGAAATCTGCTCTAATATGCATTGGTTCAAATTCAGGAAGAGATTGTACTTCCATACTGCAGCAATATTAAGAGCAGTAAAAAAACAAATCTCTTAGGCAAGCAATTTGACAATGCAATAGATAAAAGCAGAGAAACCGATATATCTCTCAAAGCTATTCTGAGGGTTATCCTTATAAATAGTATTTTATATAGTGAAATTACTTACTTCTAATCTCATTTGTTGAAAATGTATGATTTGATATTTATCCTATCTTGAAATATATGGTTCGTTGAAATATATGGTTCGTTTCGTTATGTGATTTAAAATGCTATTCAAAACTGTTTCTTTTTTGTTGTTTCAAAAATTGCTTTCTTGAATCACAATTTTTTTGTTCCTAGGTAAACTTGCACAGATAGCAAGACATGCAAAATAAATATCCCTTGTGTTGCTTTGGTTGATAACATTTTTCATGAATTGCTGCCTTTTGTATTTGTGTAATATTGTAAATCTAGCTGAAAGATCTATTTCATGGCCATCTTCTTGAAGCTTGATTGGTACTGAATTTGCAAACATAAGAATAAAAGTTGATGAATCTGATCTTGTTTTTTATGTTTCCATATGTACATTCACTGAAAAAATATTTTGCAATTAATATTTTTACTGCAAAAATGCAGCAAAAGCAATTAATTTTAGAATCCATTGATGAAAGTTATACTGGAAATTCTTTGTTTTGTTAGTGACTTATATTTTGTCCAGCCCATACCACCAAAACTTAACCCTTTAAGAAATACTATTTTATTTTTTAATTTTCAAATAGACTACTTAGCACACGTATCTTACAGGTACTTTCTGCCAATTTTGAACAAGGAATTATTGTGGTAATTACTTCCATATATGATTATTATGAATCATTTTTCTCAAATAAATTAATCAAAATGCAGTGCCCTTGATTAAAAATAGTTATATAGTTAAAAATAATTAGTACTGATTGTTCTATAAAATAAATGATGATTGTGGGAATTTTTTGGAGAATTTGAATACTGGAATTTTTGCAAAACAATAGAGAGCAGTATATTAGAAATGTGTCAGGTATGAAAGACATTGTTGCTTTTTGAGGGATTTTTTTGCACTTTAAAAACTGATTCATACATTGTTGATCTATGGAAATACAATGTTGAATAAGTTGATTCAGCTTTCTGTAAATATTAATTTACATGGCGTCAGGGAAGTCCAACACTATGGCTTGTGGATTAATACTAAGCAGAATCTATTTAGATTCTAAAATAATATTGAATTTAGTTTTTGTAAGATTTGATTTACATTAGAAAGCTTTCTACTTAAGGGATTTGAATTTTTTTGCCACAAAAAAGCAGACAAAGCTTTTCACATTAATCAACTACTTTTTAATTCCTGTTCATTGTAATTTGTTTCCCCATCTGTTCCTTTGAAATAGAAAGAAAATCTATTCCTTTAGGCTCGGCGCTTCCTGTCTTAATACTCTGTTGACACTTTTGTTGCCGCAGGCAGAAATAAGCACCCTGGTGTCCTCCAGATTTTTTTTAACTCCCACAAATTTTTGCCATCTGCTGTGTTGCTTAAGTTGCTGGAAATTATTGTTCAAAATAATATAAAGTGCACTATATTACTTAACATGGATTGCCAAAGCTGTTAGCCATCAGCCTTAGTCCAAGTGGCTCTATTTCACTTAGATGCTTGAATGTAAAGAGGGAGGCAACTCTAAACATAGTTTCCTCCACTCACAATAAATTCCTTCCCACAGGACTTGCATGCTGATATGGATCTATAGTTTGACCAAGTTTGTCAACTACAAATGGTTCAGAAAGAAAAAGAATAAACCCAGTTGTCTCAGCAGTGGAACTATTTCAATTTTTTTTGTTTTTTACTTTTTTAAGAGCAATTTTTCAAAGTTTAGCCAAGGGAATGTTGAAAATTGCCTAAAGCCATCTTTTCTTGGGGAAAGATAAAAAATGTTCTGGAAAAAACCCCAAAGCTCAACATTTCCAGGAATTAAAAAGTTGTGAATATATAATATATCAGCCTGCTTGCAAATGTTAGCTTTCTGCAGAGTGACTTAGGAAAAGAAAATGAAAGCAATTAAATAAATTAGAAGTGTCCTAATCCTATCCAATTGGAGTCAAGAGAGCAAGTTAACACAGAACAATCATGGGTTTGTAAGACAATGAGTCAGAGTTGGGTGTGTTCATTTCCATGGTCGCTACAGGATGTGAAGTGAATCCAAGCATTGTTTAATCTGCATAACTGGAAAGAAATATTAATTCCACATGACACACATTTATTTTAATCAAAAAGGAAAATAAGTATAGGAGGTAGTCCTTGGTTTGTGAACTTTCCATCAGATAATAAAGAGAATAGGGTTTGTCGATTCCAAAATATCTGGAAGTTTTCTTTGATTAATATTGTTGACATAATTTTATTTCAAAGATATCTGCAATTAAAACTAAATGTAATTACAAAGCGAAGTGTCAATCAAGTATATAGAAAGTATCTTTATTTACAAGAATAAGTATTCTTTAAACATTGAAATGTTGTTTGGAAACTTGTTCAACTGCCCTGAAAGAACAAAACTGAATTAGAAGATAGGAATCTTGTCCATTTTCCCTTTAATTAAATGGAAGGGTTTTTTTGCTCCATACTCACTATGGCAGTTATTTTATTAATAGACATCACATTTTGTGATAATTTTTACCAACTCAAAATATTGCTAATTTTGAATCACGTTTTTTAAGGCACTAAATTCTGTACTTGTTCTGATTGCACTCAGGAATATTATTGATCTAGAGGTTAAAGCTCTATTGATGTCTTAAGAAATCTGGACATTCCACTGTTAGATATTTTTTCTTAGTCACTTAAAAACAGAAAAAAACAGTAATATTTTTCTACTGGAGAAGATTGTGCCGATTTTCACATGTTAAACTCTGATACTGCATTTTTTCTGTTGCAAATAGAATAGTATATTACATAAGAAGAGTGATATTAATAGTGGTGGCTACACTGGGCTTTAGGAGAAAAGAGACAAAGTTTGCTTTCCTTTAACAATAAGAAAATACCATATTTTTGGAGTATAAGATACACCTTTTTCCCCTAAAAAAAAAAGGCTGAAAATCTGGGTGCATCTTATACACTGAATACAGCATTTCCCCCCACCAAAACTCCACCCCTACACTAAAATGCCTCTGCAGAGCCTTTAGGAGCCTTGCAGAGTGCTCCTGGGGGCTAGGGAGACCAGAAATGAGTGAAAAATGGGTTGGGTTTTTTGCTCAATTTTGCCTCCCCAGCCCCCAGGAGCACCCTATAAGCTCCTAAAGGCTCTGCATGCCCTTTTTTCTGACAAAAAATGGGCCCATTTTTGTGAAAAATAGGCCATTTTTAATTCATTTTGGGGAAGGGCAACCCCCAGGAACACTCTACAAGCCTCCTAAAAGCTATTCATGCCCCTTCGGGGGTGGGGGGGTCTGCAGAGTGCAAAACCTTTTTTTAATTTGCCTCTTCAAAACCTTGGTGCGTCTTAGATTCTGAAAAATACGGTACTAATAGTGGAAGTACCCTTTGATCTGAAACTTTGCCTCAACACCCCCCCTCCCAAATTAGAAAAGCTAGTTCAAATAGGCCAGAGACTAAATGTGATAATTACTTGTTTGTTTCTGCTTATTTCTATTTTCACTGATGACAAGTGGTTTAACTGCCATTTGTTAAACCAAGAGTTGTATCTTTATATACATGTCCTCAAGTTCTTGCCTGTGAACCTTCATCACTGCTGTAGGTACTTTTCTAGCATGAGTATACTCATGATCATTTCACTCAGTCTATTCCTCCTGACTGTTCAGGCTGCACTGGAAAAGGGAGAGTATATACAACACCACTCATTACTGATCATCTTTTCCAGAATGTCTTAAGCTTTCAGAGCATTTTGTCCTCAAATGGTCTTTGACCAATCCAACTTTCATGGTTTCTGTGCTTCCCTTGGCCCACTTTTCTTGTTGTAAGCCCACCCTGCTTGATTTTAAATGGTCTTTTTCCATGGTCTGGCAGAAGAGTTCTTCCCTTGCCTCTTTGGATCAGGAACTAAGGCTGTTAGTCTCTGGCATCTTTCAGCTTTGCTTGGTGAGGCTCAGCAAACAGATGGCACTTCTGCAGCCAACAAACTACAGATGAAGTGCAGCTGGTGGAAAGGATAACGTACCACTACAGCAGTTTGCTTGTTGTTGTGCTACACTCATACCAACTCTTAACTAAATCAATCGATTCCTTCCTTGGATTGTTCGAAGTCTATTTCCATGAAAATAAATGAACAGAACAATTTTAATGCACTCCAGACTTCCACTAACTTTTTTCTAAATTTGCCATGAAAATAATATTTAAAAAGATTTAAAGGTTTAAATGTGGGTTTTATGTTTTGTTTTGTTTTTTCATATACGCAAAAAGAAAGAGAGGAAGGAAACTTAACTGTCTGCAAAGGAGCTGGGAGTGGCTGCTTAACACCCGCTCAAGGAAATCATACTAAGCTTGAAAAAACAAACTTTTCCTAATGCCTTGAGTCAACAATGCAAAAGCTACCTTTTCCCTGTTGTTTGAAATCATAACAATCCCTCATTAATCCAGTGTGTGGTTTGTATAGCTTCATGCAAGCTGCCACCCAGAGACTCCAGCAACATTTCTATCCAGAAAGATTTAAAAACAAAGACAAGAATAATTGCATTTACTGCTCTTAATAAGTACAATCAATTGACAGCCAGTAATTATCAGGCATATGCATTTCTTAGAGGAACTTCTTAAAGAAAAAGAATACATTAAAATAGAATTAAAGCAATAAATTAAGTGCAATTTTTCTAAAAAAATATTGTGAATTATTTCATTTTGTGAGGAGTTAGTTTCTTCTGTGGTTAACGAGACAAATTCCTCAGGGATATTGAAAAAAAGAAGGCCTGATTATGTAACAATTGTCTTTTCTGAGTTAACAATTAAATTTCCAAATTAATGGTTTGAAATTCTTAGTGGCCTACAACCAGTCAATAACTTATGTGTTGATTAATTTATATTAAAACCAAATTTGCTCTCCAAGCTAGTTTAGATTCTTCTTAACCATTGATTATAATAACTTTTCTCTTCAGTTATGCCTAATGCATAGTGACTTTAGAAAAACTTCCCCTCTAGTGCTAAAAGAAAACATAATAGGTTTGCTATTGGTTCTTTCTAGAATATTCTTCCTGCTTTACCGTATAGTCCAGTGATGTTGAACCTTTTCGGCACTGAGTGCCCAAACAGGAACGTGTATGCATGCACATGCATGTGTGTGCTCCAGAAACCCGAAGACCAGCTGGCCAGCATGCGCATGCCTGTTTTTTGGGCATTTTTTGGCCGTTTCTGGGCCATTTCTTGCTTGAAAAATGGCTCCAAAACAGCCTGAAAATGGCCCAGAAAATGGTCTATTTTGGGGGGAGTGTTTTGGGATTTTTTTCAGACCATTTTCCGGTGCTTAAGTGCCCACGAAGACCAGCTGAGGATGGCACGCGTGCCTACAGAGTCTGTAGGCCTTGGATTTCTTGGTGATATTCCACCCAAGTGCTGACCAGACTCTCTTCTTAGCTTTTTAGGATCAAACAGAGTAAGATATAGGCCATTATATGCTAAAACCAAGATAAAACATTCCTTGATACAAGTCATTCCTTTGAGTCTAAGGATGGAAATTAAACACCATTGTCTTCTAGGATATTCTAATTGACATTTTAAACTGCATCCCTGGCATTTTCTAATAATCCTCATCAAATAGGAGCTTCATCTCACCAAATTACTTTTTATAATCAGTGAAGTGCTGCCACCTGCTGTAGACAGGTGGCAGCACTTCTTTTTTTTTTTTGTTCCAGTATACCTTAATTCAATAAAAAATAGTAATAACTTGTGACATTACTGAAATTAGACTTGGAGAGTTCTCTTATTAGTTAGACTTGGACAGTTCTCTTATCTCTCATCAGTCAAAAAAAATCTGGAACATTGAATGAAATTCAACAGTTGGTAATTTTGTTATGAATCACAATTGCCATTTCAGTAGAATACTCAGATACCCACATAGTGTCAAATCACAATTATTATATCAATAATTAGAACTAAGAAGTGTAATTCTTTAGGAAGTGTAGTTAAACTCTCACTTTGGTGAGACTAATTGAAAAATTGATTTACTTTAAAATAAAATTCCCTTGATACGCCTTCTATGATAGTCTTCTGTGTGTTTCTAATGAAAAGCAAGATTCTTCTATTTCTTATAGAATTATTCTTCATCTTGAGTAAGTATTTAATCTAGCAACCTACTCAGTTACCAAATTGAATGCAAATCCCTTCTCAGTTTTTTCAGGATTTTGTATCTATTCATCTAAATTCACTATTCCTGCAAGACCTATTTCAATTCGGTAATCTGATTGTGATATAATTGGAACTAACCATTATCACATTGGCAACACAATACTGTGTTATACTAGCTATATCCCCAATCCATTTTGTTTATACATCATTACAAGAGTTGTTACCAATCTGGAAAGGGATAGAAAATAATTATCTATTGTCAAAATTGAAACAAATCTCTTCTAGCTGTGCCATATTGTGTTGTCCGTAGAAAGATATTTTTCTCCTACTATGTTCTTCTGTCAATAATTAGAATGTTTATAATCCTACCAATTATTCCTTATGTATATCCTGTCAGATACAAAACCTTTACATTTTTATTAAAATATGATAGTATGCTCCATTGTTTTAATAGCAAAGGTAGGGCATATGGAGAAATAATGCTTGAGTAATTTCACTGAAGATTAACGTGTTCTGCGTTGATTCTAAAATGGCGGTGCCTTGCTTGATTGGAGCTTCAACTCTCCAGAGTGTTCAGGTTTTAGAAATGAAAGTGCCATCTGTTTTGAGTGAATCTATGGAAATTGTGTCAAGAAGGTATAAATATATTACCAAACTATTATATGACTATCAATCTATATTGTATTTGAAGATACTTAGCAACAGAAGACATTGATAAAGCTGTTCTGGGGTGTCTGCATTGCTTCAGACTGTTTCAGTTGAAGGTACCAGCAGCAGCAGAAGTGTGGGATTGCATGGAGGGTGTGAGATCTGAAAGTGATTGGTGTTTTCAACAGTGGAATCACTGGGGAGCATCAACCTTTGAGGCAAGGAAGTCTTCCTCCAGCGCTGAGCATCTTCTGAGGAAGAAGATGCAGTATGATTGAAAGAGAAAATAAGGCAAACTTGGAGGGCTAACAACTACACTAAAGACTAATCCATATATAAAGTGTCGCTATAATCTATTTTGTTTGCTAATGTTCATTCCTTAGAGCCTAAAATGGATTACCTGTAGATAGATTTAATAATAAATAAGGTGAGAAACTGCTATGTTATCATTGCAATGCAAACTTGAATAAAGCATTTGGTCACATATTGTGCTGTTAACTTGGGTGGATTTCAGTTTATTTTCTTTTGAGAGCAAGCATAAGAATTTTATTTTTTAATCTATTCCAGTGTGTTTATAGAAGAAGTGATAATAAAGGTCGCCTTATATCTCATCTCATCTCACCTCAGCCTAGAACACAATGTTTCACTTTTGATTTTATGTACATTTGGATTATTTATTTTATTTTATTTTATTTTTCGAATTTATACCCCTTCTGTGGGAAAAGAGCGCCCCCTATTGAGGGAACGCTGAGCCACAGAAGGCGGGCTGCTCCGGTGGGAAAATAAGAACGAAACACATGGGATTTTCCTCCAAATGAGCGCGCCCCGACTAGCTCGGTGTGGGCCCTTTTATTAGATACAAAAGTGAAACTTACATTCTAGTATAGTTTGATTGGTTCATACAGTTGCTTGGTAAAATATGCTTAGTCAGGATACAGTTGCTTGGTGAAACACATACAATAGCCTGGGAAAATACATTCAGCTATCCAGTGGCCTGGGAAAATACATTCAGCTATCTAGCAATATACATTTAGTTACATTTTGTGTATTGCTTGGTGTATTGGATACGTGCTAAAAGAATTGGGTGATGGTACACACAAGCCTTTGTTAGCCTTTGTCAGGCGAGATGACGTGTGCTTCCTAGGTTCAGGGTTCATTCAGTGGCCTAACAATGATTTAAAGCTTATTAAGGTAAAATCTACTTAATTAAAACCTACTGAACTGCCAAAACCTGGAATGATAATCACAACATCTCCTCTGTTTTTTGTTTTTTAAGGAGATGCCCTCTACCAATCTGGCTCCTCATCACTACCTATTGCATACGGGCGTTTTAAGTCCTCTGCAATGATATCTTTTTCGTCCTCTGTTGGCAGAAAAGGTTCTTTTTCAGACGAGTGTGCGAGGAGCATTGCTTCCATGGTAGACAAACGAGTTTTCAAAAAATTCATTACATAATTAAATACAAAAGGTCCTACAATACATATAAGCAGCAATATAATCAAAGGTCCAGCAAGGGCACTAACAAGGGTTGTAAGCCATGGGGAAAAATCAAACAATCAAATGTCAGAGATTTTTGTAGGTGAGAAATAGAGCTCTCCTTCTGGGTTGGGTCATCCGACTCCACCTCATCCAAGGTTGACACGGAAAGCAGTGGTCTTTACCTTCAAAATCTAATATACGAAGAGATGTCTTTTCCATGATGGTATCTACAGAATACATGACATTTATCTGTTGTTGATTACACCTTTGGAATAAAACCTTCATTATTAATGAAAGCAAGCATTGAATACAGCAACATAGCATAATAAGCATAGCAACAATACCAATTATTGTAATTACAAAGTTCTTTAACGATGTTATATTAGGGAGCCATGTACCGTATTTATCGGCGTATAACACGCACCGGCATATAACACGCACCTTCATTTTAAGAGGGAAATTTCAGGAAAAAAAATTTCCCTGGCTTGGGATGGAGCGACCCGGCAGCCGGCTGGCCAAGGACCGCATGAATGAATGACTGTTCAGGCATGCCTCTTCTCTGCCAGCAGCCCACACCCTCTCTGGCTAATCTCCGGGCAGCAGCCTGGCTCTGCCCCAGCGCCACTCGTCGCTTCTCGGAGCTGGAGGAAAGCGCAGGAATTCCTGGCCCTGCGCTTCCCGGCCGCTGGTTCCAGCAGCAGCAGCAGGAGGAGGAGGAGGAGGAGGAGGAGGAGATGACGGCCCCGGAGGCCCGGAGCTCTTCCCCGTGGCGGGCGCCTCCTTCTCCGCTGGCAGGTAGAGCAAGGTCAAGGGGCTTCCCCCCTTTCCCCACTTCCCGGCTCTTTCCAAACCCCGGGAGCTCGCCGAGGGGCGGTGGCGGCAGCGGCGGCGGCAATCCCCCCCAAAAGGGCAACACGAGGGAGGGCGCTGCTCTCCCGTTAGGGAAGGGACCGCAAGGAGGGCTAACCGTTCCCAGGGGAAGGAGGAGAAAAAACCCCCCAACCTCTCCATTAATCCCCATGGATTCGCTTGCAAGGCAACCCAGCCAACGGCATCGAAACTGCCCCGCGGAGGACGGAGCCTCCTTCTCCTCCTCCGCCCGATCACCTTTTTTCCCACGCCGCGGCAAAAGATGGCATGAAGGTAATAACGGCGGAGAGGGGGGCTAACGCCAGCTCACCGAACCGCCGAAGCTGGCTTCTTTAATCGCCGGGGCTGGAAGCCAGCCAGCCAGCGGGGCGACACATTCCCGTCCCTTCCCTCCCTCCCTCCCGTCCTTCTTCCCTTCCCGCAAGACTGCAGCTTCCCGTACTTGCCCTCCTCCGATCATGCCCTCCGGGGGTGCCTGCAGGGCGCGGGGAAAAGTTGTATCCCGGCGGGATCGCTCCGGCGGCTGCTTTCCCACCGCGCGGGATCACCGGGATTTTGGCCGCTCCTGGCTCCGCCGGGCTTCCGTTCTCTGCCGGCGGGGAGATGGTAAGAGGAGAGGCGGTGCGATCTCCTGAGCAGTCGCCCCGTGCCGCCAGGCGCTCCTTTGGTCGCTTCCACCCGCGCCCGTCTCTTGCGGGCTCCGAATTTTGATACGAGCGCAAGGGCAGTGGTTTGCCAAGGCTCCATTAGGGGTGGAGGGATGCGAAGCAGCGGCGGCGGCGGCCGTTGCCGCCGCTGCCGTTGCCGCCGCCCCTTGGCGAGCTCCCGGGGTTTGGAAAGAGCCGGGAAGTGGGGAAAGGGGGGAAGCCCCTCGACCTTGCTCTACCTGCCAGGGTCCACGGTTCCCGGGTCCATCCCTCCACCCCTAATGGAGCCTTGGCAAACCACTGCCCTTGCGCTCGTATCAAAATTCGGAGCCCGCGAGAGACGGGCGCGGGTGGAAGCGACCAAAGGAGCGCCTGGCGGCACGGGGCGGCTGCTCAGGAGATCGCACCGCCTCTCCTCTTACCATCTCCCCGCCGGCAGAGAACGGAAGCCCGGCGGAGCCAGGAGCGGCCAAAATCCCGGTGATCCCGCGCGGTGGGAAAGCAGCCGCCGGAGCGATCCCGCCGGGGTACAACTTTTCCCCGCGCCCTGCAGGCACCCCCGGAGGGCATGATCGGAGGAGGGCAAGTACGGGAAGCTGCAGTCTTGCGGGAAGGGAAGAAGGACGGGAGGGAGGGAGGGAAGGGACGGGACTGTGTCGCCCCGCTGGCTGGCTGGCTTCCAGCCCCGGCGATTAAAGAAGCCAGCTTCGGCGGTTCGGTGAGCTGGCGTTAGCCCCCCTCTCCGCCGTTATTACCTTCGTGCCAGCTTTTGCCGCGGCGTGGGAAAAAAGGTGATCGGGCGGAGGAGGAGAAGGAGGCTCCGTCCTCCGCGGGGCAGTTTCGATGCCGTTGGCTGGGTTGCCTTGCAAGCGAATCCATGGGGATTAATGGAGAGGTTGGGGGTTTTTTTCTCCTCCTTCCCCTGGGAACGGTTAGCCCTCCTTGCGGTCCCTTCCCTAACGGGAGAGCAGCGCCCTCCCTCGTGTTGCCCTTTTGGGGGGGATTGCCGCCGCCGCTGCCGCCGCCGCCCCTCGGCGAGCTCCCGGGGTTTGGAAAGAGCCGGGAAGTGGGGAAAGGGGGGAAGCCCCTCGACCTTGCTCTACCTGCCAGGGTCCACGGTTCCCGGGTCCATGTATCGGCGTATAACACGCATATCGGCGTATAACACGCATACATAATTTTCCCCCTATTTTCAGGGGGGAAAAGTGCGTGTTATACGCCGATAAATACGGTATATAATTGCGTCTTATTAAATGCTAAATTTAGTACAGTTCTATATGCATCTTTTATCTGCCATGTCTGAAGAAAGGGTTGGTGTGTCCATCTTTGTCCGGGCTGGACATGGTTAAGCACCGAACAGCAGCTTCGGGATCGGTGGCTGTTGGGAAAGATGTCCTTTTTTCCCTGTGTCATGCGGTGTGCAAGATGGTCAGGTATTGGTGGACGTGCAGCCAAGTTTAGCAAAACCACCTCTTTTGCTTTGGTCACAAGGTGTTTTCCATCAAAGCTTTGGCAGGTGTACAGTCCGATGGTGGCTTCAGAAGCTGTAAATGTCAATGTCATTGTGCAGGGGTGATGTAAGTATATCATGTGATGTCCTGTGTGTGGGCTGACATGTTTACCTCTGTGTAGAAAGGCAAAAGGGCAATAAATCTGTTCCAGATCCTTGCATCGGATGACAGCTATGGCTCCTCTCTGGAGAAACTGAAACAAGGGTCTGCATTCAAGGAGTTGATGCGAGCAGGAACAGGATCAGGAGCAGGTGTAGATTCATCTTGGGATGGTTTCAGGTGACAGGGGTGCACGTGACGACCAGGAACCCAGACAGTGGTGTTATCTGCAGATATGGCGGCGTAACCACGACCCCAAGTGATGAGATGTGCAGGACCTCTCCAGGTAGGATCAGGCAGCTGGCGGTAGTAGACAAGAGGTCGTTGATGGTCCGGCAGTGATGATGCGGAGGCGAAATGACGAGTGGCAGCAGACGACGGAGGTTGGCCGGTAAAAGTGAGAAAGTTTAGTACGTACAAACACAAATTAAGAATGTCTTGCAAAGCTAGGAGGCTAGGGCGTGTTTTTCCCTTTACATCATTGTATCTGTCCAGGGCGTGTTTTAAGGTTTGGTTTGCTCTCTCAACCAAAAGAAAACCCAAAATTGTTGGCAAGACTGAAAAATAAATATCATACAGTTCATTAAGATGGTGATAATAATTGAATTGCATGAAAAAAGGTGAAAAGTAAAAAGTGAAATAGGATTATTTGTAGATAAATGTGGATATGTTGTGAAACTCACTTAAAAATCACTTTCTTTTCTCCTTCTGTCTGTTTTTCTCTGTCCCTTACTTTCTCTTTACTCACTTTCTTACTTTACTGTTCTTTCATTTTCTTCTTTTTCTTTATCTCTTTTCTACTTTCTCTTTCTCTCTCTTTTCTACTTTTCTCTTTCCCTCTTTCACTTACGTTTTCTTTCTTTCAGTCCCCTTTAAGATGTGTGAGTGTGTGCGTGTGTATGTGTGTGTGAGAGAGTGAATATACTTTGAGTCCCCTTTAAGATGTGTGTGTGTATGCCCTGTGTGATTTCACCCTTTCACCCCTCCCTTTTTCCCGCTCCTCCCTAGTCACTGTGTTCTTCAGAGAGATGCAGGCAAGAGGGGGGGGGGCGAAGTGGGCAAAAGAAGAGGGTGATCCCATTAAGGGGGGCTTGCAGTTTTTCTGCTCATTTTAAAAGTTTTTTGCAACATGAGCAAACAATTTTTGGGCGGAAGGACTCGAAAGATCTATGCCATCTTAGGGCTCCTCCCTTACCCCCACCTGGAGGAGGGCATTGCCAGTCCTCCCACAAGTAAGCAAATTCCAGTGAAAAACGAAAAAGAAGCAGGAAGTAATTTTTTTGCAACACGACCACCAGAAAAGATTTGGTGTCCATTTTGCAGACCAAAGGTTTAGTCTGACCACACCCTTACAATGAAAAGTTTCACATTTATTCCAACAGACACACACCATTCAATGCAATTCTTTCTGACTGATGTCACTCAAAACACAGATTAGATACATTCATACAAGGCCTTTTCACATATACAAACATAAAACAATAGACTCCACTGTTCCCAAAAGAAAAAAAAAATTCTCTATACACCTAATGTGGCATTCAAATCTGGATGGATTCAGGATCTGCTGGCGTCCGGCCAAGTCTATGTCACTGGTGCAAAAGTGACCAGGAGCGCTCTTTGACATTGTCTATGGCCCACGCCAGTTTTTCCAGCCCACCATTGTTTAATGCCTGCCGAACCACAAAGGGGCTCAGCTGTATCATATTAGGTAAAAATTCATTGAAACTCATAGAAAGGTTCAAGTCATAATAAGCCTAATTAGAGACTAATTAGAGGCTTGAATGAACAAAGAGGGTACACTTTATACTTTGATCAAAGTTAAAGTTCTGAGAAAGGATTCACATGTGCAAAGGATATGAGAGGAAAATACAAAATTCAAAGGGATTGTCCCCTTTACACCAAAATAACTTTGTTCTTCAAAAAGCCTTTGTCCTTTGCATTCTAATTACTCTAACTATAGTTATTAGTTATTTTAATCAACATTTGTAAACTTTAAATGAAACTTTAAGTCATATAAACTAACATATGGTAAAACTTAGGTCATATATCCTAACTGAATTTGCATTCTTCCTGGCTCAAAAGGTACTGTTAGCTTTTCCCTAGTTTGCTTAATTGCCCACTTAGTAATACAAAAGAGTGTGAAACTAGATTGCTCTGGTGTTAAAGGAGCAGGGAAGTACGTTCTCTTTTTCTTAAGGAAAAAGAGGTGGAAAATTTCAGATCTTATCATAGGGAAGATGCAATGGATTACTGGCATATGCTTCCACAGAAATACAACTTTAGCTAAATACTAAACAGAACATTTCTAGCGTACTTTCACATAACAGATAGCAATAGCAAGGTTTCTACTTAAATGCAACAAATATCTAAAATAACAAGTCTTTACTTTTCCCTACCCTTTACAATCCTAAAAGCGAAATTGCAAACCATTGCAACATTGTATGCTAGTCCTAACTTTTATGTACATTTAAACAAGGACACAATACTAGAGAGAAAAATTAAAGTAATCTTACAGTATAGTTTTCCTAAGCAATAAATATTGTTGTCTTTTAAAGTTCCAATTAAAACATCATCCATGCGATGATTTATAACGCTTGCGAAAAGGATTCAAATATGCAAGAAAAACAAAAAGTAACACGGACTCCCCCAGATAGCTGGACAAGGAGCTCTGAACTAGATACATTTTCCTGACTTTTTGAAATCCAGTTGCTTTGATAGAGGCAAACTTAAGATATGTCTCCTCTCTCCGGAGGGTCCGGAGGAGGGGGAGGAAAAAGACAAACTTTCGGAGGGACCGGGTTAAGGGAAGAAGGGGGGGAGGGAACAGAGGAAAGGACAGGGTTAAAGGAAGAGGGAGGGGGTGCCATTGAGCTTTCTGCTGTTGGATTCTCTGACAAAAATGGATACAGTTTTAATGTTTGAGAGTCAAGCTTTTGATGAATTTTTCTAAGAACAGCATGGAAGTATTCTCCCAATTTAGTCCACGCTGAAATTTTTAACGTGCCTTTTTCCGGATAAGCCAGGCACCGTTGCCAAATATTAGTCAAAAGGGGGGTTTGCTTGCTTTTTAAACGAGGGAGAGATCTCCCTTCGTCTGGGGCAATTTTTACAGAAAGGTCGGTTAATCCCCTCAGTTCTTTAAAATGCGCATACTGCTGCTGAGGGAATTTTCTGTCCATACTCACAAATAATCCTGCTGTAGACAGGATGGCGTACGACCCGCAGACCTTCCGAGTGGGTGAGTAGGGACAGTCCGAACCGCGTACCAGAATCACTGATAACCACGTGCAGGGGTCACCATTTGTGGGAAAAGAGCGCCCCCTATTGAGGGAACGCTGAGCCACAGAAGGCGGGCTGCTCTGGTGGGAAAATAAGAACGAAACACATGGGATTTTCCTCCAAATGAGCGCGCCCCGACTAGCTCGGTGTGGGCCCTTTTATTAGATACAAAAGTGAAACTTACATTCTAGTATAGTTTGATTGGTTCATACAGTTGCTTGGTAAAATATGCTTAGTCAAGATACAGTTGCTTGGTGAAACACATACAATAGCCTGGGAAAATACATTCAGCTATCCAGTGGCCTGGGAAAATACATTCAGCTATCTAGCAAGATACAGTTAGTTACATTTTGTGTATTGCTTGGTGTATTGGATATGTGCTAAAAGAATTGGGTGATGGTACACACTAGCTTTTGTTAGCCTTTGTCAGGCGAGATGACGTGTGCTTCCTAGGTTCAGGGTTCATTCAGTGGCCTAACAATGATTTAAAACTTATTAAGGTAAAATCTACTTAATTAAAACCTACTGAACTGCCAAA
This sequence comes from Rhabdophis nuchalis, assembly GCA_039707465.1. Taxonomy (NCBI): domain Eukaryota; kingdom Metazoa; phylum Chordata; class Lepidosauria; order Squamata; family Natricidae; genus Rhabdophis; species Rhabdophis nuchalis. The sequence continues at coordinate 44,703,016 of CM077647.1, read as the reverse complement.
ACCTGGAATGATAATCACAACACCCTTCTCCTTGTTAGGACTCAGGGCGGCGCACAGGCATTATTAAAAACCATTACAAAACAATATATATTATTAAAAACCTATTAAATTAATTAAAACCCGTGCTAAAAACCCTTTAAAACCCTAAAAAATTAAAATGTATAAATATAGTCAGAAATGGGGGGCTACGCTAGGCCGGCTTGTTGAAATAGGTACGTCTTAAGGCGTTGGCGGAAGAGGCGGAGGCCCAAGGTAGTGCGAAGGTCGGGGGGTATGTCGTTCCAGAGGGCCGGGCCCGCCACAGAGAAGGCCCATCCCCTGGGTGTGGCCAACTGGCATTGCCTGGCCGACGGCACCCGGAGAAGGACCTCTCTGTGGGAGCGTATCGGACGAAGGGATGTATGGGGCAGAAGGCAGTCTCGTATATAGCCAGGCACCGAGCCATGGAGCGATTTGAAGATGGTCGTCAACACCTTGAAGCGCACTCGAAAGGCCACAGGCAGCCAGTGCAGCACGCGCAGGAGAGGTGTTATGTGGGCTTGCCTTGGGGCACCCATAATCACCCGCGCGGCCGCATTCTGAACTAGCTGTAGCTTTCGAGTGCACCTCAAGGGGAGCCCCATGTAGAGAGTGTTACAGTAATCCAGCCGAGAAGTCACAAGCGATTGAGTGACTGTGCGAAGGGCCCCCCGGTCCAGTAAGGGGCGCAACTGGCATATCAGGCGTACCTGATAAAACGCCCTCCTGGCCACGGCTGCCACATGGTCCTCCATGGACAGCTGGGAATCCAGGAGGACGCCCAAGTTGCACGCCCTCTCCATGGGGGCTAGTTGTCTGCCCCCAATGGCCAGTGTTCGACTTATCTGGCTGAACCGGGGAGCTGGAAACCACAGCCACTCGGTCTTGGACAGGTTGAGCTTGAGTTTGTTACTACCCATCCAGATCCGGACGGCCTCCAAACACCGGGACAGTACCTCGACGGCATCGTTGGGGTGGTTTGGGGTGGATATGTACAGCTGGGTGTCGTCAGCATACAGATGGTATTCCACCCCAAAACCACGGATGATCTCGCCCAGCGGCTTCATATAGGTGTTGAACAGAAGGGGAGAGAGGACCGACCCCTGAGGAACCCCACATGTGAGGGGCCTCGGGGATGACCTCTGCCCTCCTGCCAACACCCATTGCGACCGATTAGAGAGGTACGACGAGAACCACCATAAAACGGTACATCTCAGCCCCAACCCCCCCCAATCAGTGCAATAAGATACCATGGTCGATGGTATCAAAAGCCGCTGAGAGGTCTAACAGGACTAGGATGGAGGAACAACCTCTATCCCGCGCCCTCCAGAGATCATCAACCAACGCGACCAATGCCGTCTCAGTGCTGTGTCCGGGTCAGAAGCCGGACTGGTGCGGGTCTAGATAATCAACTTCCTCCAGGTGTCGAGGAAACTGTTGGGCCACCACACTCTCAACAACCTTCACTAAAAAGTGAAGGTTGGAGACGGGACGATAGTTTTCTAATAATACTGGGTCCAGGGATGGCTTCTTGAGGAGGGGCCTCACCACCGCCTCTTTCAAGACGGTAGGCAAGGACACCTCACTCAGAGATGAATTTACAATGCCCTGGAGCCAGCCCCATGTCACATCCCAGGATGCCAGTACAAGCCAGGATGGACACGGGTCCAATAAACGTGGGGGCCCTAAGGTTCCTCCGCAACCTGTCCATATGCTCGGTAGTGACAAAGTCAAACTCCTCCCAGGGTGTTATCTCAAAAATAGCACCGGACAAATCGACTGGATCACTTTCAGTGGAGGGCAAATCGTTCCGAATCTGAGTGATTTTGTCCTGCAGAAACACTCCAAATTCCTCTGCTCGACCCTGCAGAGGGGCTTCCCGCGGCCTCAGGTGAAGGAGGGAGCGGGTCACCCCAAACAGGGCGGCAGGGCGGTTTTCCGCGGACGCGATAACAGTGGCACAATACTCGCGTTTGGCCACTCTTAGTGCCACTAAGTAAGTCCTAATATGGTCTCTCTCTAGTGGTCGGTCAGCTTCGGATCGAGAAGATCTCCACCTACTCTCTAGGCGTCTCTTGCGACGTTTCATCTCCTGACGCTCCTCGGTAAACCAAGGGGACTGGGTGACATGACGCCGCAGGAAAGGCCGCAAGGGCACAACTCGGTCCAAGGCCCCCGCGGCGGCACTATACCACTATACCCCCATCCATAAGATCATCAGTCTGACTGTTTTCTCCCCTCTGCCCTAAATGGATTACATCCACTTATACACACTTTTCACCTGTCACTTTATTTTACCCTGGACTCTGTTTTGGACTTGTTTCGGACTTGCACTTTGTCCCCTAGGTATGGATGACCTCCGTGTTTTTAGTAATGTATTCTAGGCGTGATCTCCTTTGCCTGCGGGAGTCTCCGCTCTCGCAGGCCTGATCCCTTTGTCTAACGTGGGTCCACCTCGAGGATGGACTGATTGCTCCTGAGAGGTGGGCGAAGCGCAAACTGAGGGGTTTTTAATTTAATTTTTTAATTCGGCTGTTAGGGGGTTCCAGGGTGGAGGGGGGAAATAGCCCAGGGAGGGGACAGCATACGATAAGGCTGGCCGGCGGAAGTAGTGATACGGAGGAAGGGGAAGGGGGGGGGTCGTTTCCACTGAGGTTTTTTCTATCGTTCCGGTTCTAGGGAGGGGCAGGGGCGGTGGGAGGCGGACGTCAGAGGACCGAGGCCGCTGGATACAGGCGGTCACGCTTTCCAATGCCCCTTGCTCCCTTCGCAGACTAGGAGGGCAGGAATCACAGGACTGGGGCCCTAGGCTGATGTTATGCAACGCCAGGTCCGTGGTACAAAAAGCCCCCCTCATTTATGACCTTGTGTCAGAGGGGGACCCGGACCTGGTGGGTATAACGGAAACCTGGTTGGGCCACGAGGGGGGTTTGCCCCTCGTAGAAATGTGCCCACCAGGTTACCGTGCCTTTCATCAGCCAAGGCCCTAGGGAGGGGTGGGGGGTGGCGATTATGATTAGGGAAGGTCTTGAGCCGAGGGAGACCACTGTCCCTCAGATGACTGGATGTGAGTCCCTCTTCGTGAGGTGGGGCCTAGGGAGGCAGTTGGGCATGTTAGTTGTATACCTGGCTCCTCGCTATGCAACAACAGCCCTGCCCGAGCTCCTAGAGGTGGTAGCCGAGGCGGCGGTTGAGACCCCCAGACTTTTGGTCATGGGGGACTTTAACTTGCCGTCAGTAGGCGAGACCTCTGGAGCAGCTCGGGAGTTCATGGCTTCCATGACGGCCATGGACCTGACCCAGGTAGTTTTAGGCCCTACTCATGAGGGGGGACACAGCCTGGATTTGATCTTCGTCTCGGGACAGTGGAGTAGTGATCTGGGAACAGGGGATTTAGCCATCACACCCTTGTCATGGACAGATCACACTCTCCTTCGGTTGGACTTTCCAATCGCCTCACCTCACCGCGGGGAGGCGGAGCCCGACATTCCTAGATGGTTCTGCCCCAGGCTCCTGATGGACCCAGACGGGTTCCAGAGGGAGCTTGGGCCAATTCCTGTGATCCTACCCCGTGACTCGACTGAGGACCTAGTGACCACATGGTTAAGTGCAGCCACGGGGGCCTTGGACCGAGTCGCGCCCTTGCAGCCTCTCTTGCGGCGATGAGTCACCCAGGCTCCTTGGTTTTCTGAGGAGCTGAGGGAGATGAAACGCCTCAGGAGATGCCTAGAGTGCAGATGGAGATCTTCTCGCTCTGAAGCTGACCGAACACTAGTGAGAGCCCATATTAGGGCTTACTTAGTGGCGATAAGGGTGGCAAAACGTGAGTATTGTGCCATCCTTATTGCATCCGCAGATAACCGCCCTGCCACCCTGTTTGGGGTAACCCACTCCCTCCTTCACCAGAGGCCGCAGGAACCCCCTCTGCAGGGACGAGCAGAGGAATTTGGGATTTATCTGCAGGATAAAATCACTCGGATTCGGAATGAGTTACCCTCAATCGAGAGTGGTCCGGCTGGACTGCCCAAGGCTGGTGTTGAGGTACCATTCTGTTTGACTTTGTTACTACCAAGGATATGGACAGGTTGTCAAAGAGACTTAAGGCTACCACATGTTTATTGGACCTGTGTCCCTCCTGGCTTGTACTGGCATCCTGGGAGACGACACGAGGCTGGCTCCAGGAGATTGTCAACGCATCTTTGAGTGAGGGGTCCTTGCCTGCCGTCTTAAAAGAGGCGGTAGTAAGGCCCCTCCTCAAGAAGCCATCCCTGGACCCAGCATTATTGGAGAACTATCGTCCAGTCTCCAACCTCCACTTTCTAGCAAAGGTTGTTGAGAGTGTGGTGGCCCAACAGTTTCCGCGACACTTGGAGGAATTTGATTATCTAGACCCGCACCAGTCCGGCTTCCGACCCAGTCACAGCACCGAGACGGCATTGGTCACGTTGGTTGATGATCTCTGGAGGGCACGGGATAGAAGTTGTTCCTCTATCCTTGTCCTGTTAGACCTCTCAGCGGCTTTTGATACCATCGACCATGGTATCCTATTGCGCCGACTGGGGAGGTTGGGGCTGGGAGGCACCGTTTTACAGTGGTTCTCGTCTTACCTCTCTGGTCGGTCGCAATATGTGTTGACAGGAGGGCAGAGGTCAACCTCGAGACCCCTCTTATGCGGGGTTCCTCAGGAGTCAGTCCTCTCGCCCCTTCTGTTCAACACATATATGAAGCCGCTGGGCGAGATCATCCGTGGTTTTGGGGTGGGATATCATCTGTACGCTGATGACACCCAGCTGTACATATCCACCCCAGACCACCCCAACGATGCCGCTGAGGTGCTATCCTGGTGTTTGGAGGCCGTACGGATCTGCATGGGTAGTAACAAACTCAAACTCAACCCGTCCAAGACCGAGTGGCTGTGGTTTCCGGCACCCCGTTCAGCCAGATTACTCCAACTCTGGTCATTGGGGGCGAAACACTGGCCCCCGTGGAGAGGGTGCGCAATTTGGGTGTCCTCCTGGATTCCCGGCTGTCTATGGAGGACCATGTGGCAGCCGTGGCCAGGGGGGCGTTTCATCAGGTACGCCTGATGCGCCAATTGCGCCCCTTACTGGACCGGGCTGCCCTTTGCACAGTCACTCAAGCACTCGTGACATCCCGGCTCGACTACTGCAACGCTCTCTACATGGGGCTTCCCTTGAGGTGCACTCGAAAGCTACAGCTAGTCCAGAATGCAGCCACGCGGGTAATAACGGGAGCTCCGAGATACTCCCTTATAACACCTATCCTGCGCGAGCTGCACTGGCTTCCTGTTGTCTTTCGGGTGCGCTTCAAGGTTTTGACGACCATCTTTAAATTTCTCCATGGCTCGGGGCCTAGTTATATGCGAGACCATCTCCTGCCCAATACATCCCTATGGCCGATCCGCTCCCACAGAGAAGGCCTTCTCAGGGTGCCGTCGGCCGGGCAATGCTGTCTGACGACACCCAGGGGAAGAGCCTTTTCTGTGGCAGGCCCTGCCCTTTGGAACAACCTCCCCCCTGAACTTCATACCATCTCGGACCTCCGCCTCTTCCGCCAGTGTCTAAAGACACATCTTTTTCATCAAGCCGGCCTAGCCTAACCTCCCGCTGGGGCTATTTTAGTTTCTAGTAATTTAATATGCTTTTAAATTTTGTATATTCTGTCTTATATGCTTTTAAATTCCTGTGCGCCGCCCTGGATCCCTCGTGGAGAAGGGTGGGATATAAATCGAATTAAAATAAATAAATAAAAAATAAATTGTAAAGAAGACCAATGTGGGAAGAAAACCTGTTCATCAACATGGATTGAATCGTAGGTAGAGTTGTGGCTCTCATATGATGTCAATTGTGTACTATCATGTGTAGATGGTCCCCAAACCATATTCCACTTTCCCCTTCATTCTCTTTCATAGTGATGGATGAAAAGGGAGTGTGTGTGCATGTTTATGGGTGCTTGTCAGGGCTGCAATCTGGAAGAGGAGCTTCCCAGGGGGCATGTGCATGTCAGAAAATGAACTTCCAGTTTCTGGCCAGCTAGTCTTCTAGTATCTGGCATGCATGGGTGTGCGACAGTCAGATGGACAGTGCGCATGTTCATGCTGGAAAACAGAAGTCCAGCTCTTCCAGTTTTCGGCACTGCTGCATGCACAAAGTCCAGCTGATCATTGTGCCCGCATGCATGCCAAAAACCCCAAAGAAGAAAAGGCACTGCCATGTGTGCCCGGAGACATGACTCTGCTTGCCACTTTGGGCACTCATGCCAAGGTTCACCATCACGGGCCTATCATGTCTAGGCTGACCATCTAAAACAGACTATAGCCAATAATTAGTTTTATCCTTCATCAAAAGATAGAATGAAGCAAACGTGTTAAAAGGTAAACTAGCAAACAGCCACGGTATTCATTAATTTAATTCTTACTCTGCTACCATCAGGGATGGAAATGTTTAAGGGATTTTTTCATGTACTGGAATAATTTGACTGGCTGACCAATCACTGTGATACTATGCATTTTCAGGGATGTAATTCTTACACTAGTTTGTACTTAGGAATTGCAGAAATGTCAAGTGTCTGTTATTTTTACTTGGTCCAGCAGAGGGACTATAGCATAATAAATGATAGATTAAAAGATATACTTTCCATTCCCTGTCTTTACTGAAATAGCAGATCAAAATTCTCCAACACTTATGTTAAAGAAGGGCTAACCTTCAAACTTCTTCTATTGAAATACAGGTAATTGCTGAGAAGAAGGAGAAATGAGAATAAATAGCAAAATAAGCCTGAATAAATAATAAATAATTGTTTGGAAGTTGGAAATATGTAGGAGATAAATTACTTATACTTGTTCCTTAGACTTAGAATAACATTATTGTCCCTTTGGATGTATACTAATACATTAAAATGAAATTTCATTGCTCTCAAATGATCTCAAACGATCACCACCTCCAACATGCACTACATAATTATGGCAAACAAACAAAGAAATACATACATACAAAATTATGCATATAGCCACATATATGACACAGAGAAATAAACATTGGACCTATAAAGTCCAATGGACTATTCTAGATATTATTGATTAATTTCAGCACCTGGAACAGTATGCTATTATTGTGTGACAGATCTTCTTATAAAATTATTTTTAATAAATGTAAGGCAATTCTTGCTGCTGATTTATAGTATAATCTAGTTATCACTGTGAAGATATACAGCTAATCTGCCTCGACAATCACAAGAACCATTTTATTTATTGGATTTATTCAATTGAAGTAGCTGTCAATTTTCTTTTAAATTTATCAAAATGAAAACTGATAGGATCTCTCTTCATTATATGTTCAGCCTCTGGAGTCTAGACAAATGCTATTACTCTTAACTTTCGATTTACCTTTTTTCCTAAACAGAACATTTCAAGACAAAATGCTGTAACCACATATTATTTTATTTTTTAAGAATGCCTCTATGGCAATGGTGCAAAAGTGCATGACACACTGACCATTTTAGTTTTCAATGAGGTAAGGCAGTTCCTTTCCTCTTTTTATATCAGTATTCTGCTTTACGAACAGAGTTGTCAAGTTCTTATCAGCAGCTAATGCCATAAGAAGGCCTAACATGGAATGATACAGAGGGAAGTCCTTTTTATGCTTTAACTAATTCTTATCTATTTTGTTCTGCTTTACTTTGTTATCATTTGTGTACTTCTTATAGATTTATATTTTAACTGTCCTATGCTTACTATTATAACCTTAATAAATCAGCACTAAAGACACCACTTATGTACAACTCACCTGTTACAAGGGGAAGCATTAATAATAATAATAATAATAATAAGTTAATTTTATATCCCGCTCTCTCTCCCCAAAGGGACTCGAGGTGGGGCACAGGCAAATTAAAAACACAAATAAGACCACAACAAAATACAAGGTTAAAAATAAATTAAATTGATCCTGCGCTAAAAACCCATAAACTAAATTAAAACAGCCCCTAAAACCCCTTACCTTAAAAGAGACTACCCAAGGCCGGCCAGGCGAAAAAGATGTGTCTTTAATTTTAAACGGAAGGAGCGGAGGTCCGTAGTTGTCCTAATATCGGGGGGAAGATCATTCCAGAGGGCTGGGCCCGCCACAGAGAAGGCCCTTCCCCTGGGCGTCGCCCGCTGACAGAGTCTAGTGGACGGCACCCGGAGAAGTCCCTCTCTGTGGGAGCGAATCGGCCATGAGGAGGTATGGGGCAGGATCCGATCCCGCAGGTAACTAGGTCCCGAGCCATGGAGCGCTTTGAAGATGATAACTAACACCTTGAAGCGCACCCGGAAGACGACAGGTAGCCAGTGCAGCTCGCGCAAGAGCGGTGTTACGTGGGTGAACCTAGAGGTCCCCATTATTGCTCGCGCGGCTGCGTTCTGGACCAACTGAAGCCTCCGGGTACACCTCAAGGGGAGCCCCATGTAGAGAGAGTTACAATAGTCCAGTCGGGATGTCACGAGCGCATGAGTGACTGTGCGAAGGGCGTCCCGATCCAATAGGGGGCGCAATTGGCGAACCAGGCGAACCTGGTAAAACGCCCTCCTGGCCACGGCTGTCACATGATCTTCCATGGACAGCCGGGCATCCAGGAGGACGCCCAAATTGCGCACCCCATCCACAGGGGCAAGATGTTCGCCCCCTATGGCCAGCGATGGAATGAGCTGGTTGAATCGGGCAGCCGGAAACCACAGCCACTCGGTCTTGGTCGGGTTGAGCCTGAGTCCGTTACTTCCCATCCATTGCGAAGTCTTTCTTAATATCTGTTATTTTTCATTTGCTAACAAGTCTACTGTGTATGCAATAAAAATATGTATTTTAGAGGATATTCTTCTGTTATTGTGATGTAACTCTGAAATGTAATGAGACATATTTTTGGTTTCTATAAATGTGGAGGCAATTGTATTGACTACTTTGATTTATGCCAACTGGGCATAAAACTATTATATTATTAAATATTTAGTAATACAATTACAAAATATTGTATTTAATATTAGTTGTTTATGTAGTTATTTTTTTATAATCATAGTTGTTTTCTGCCTGGCCAGTTAATTAAATCAGTCAACTCATTGGTGTTATGACTGGTTCTGAGCAGTCACAGTTTTAATATTACTTCTGAAAGACACCAGTTTAGGAAGGCTGCTCTATATATTTCCTGAGTTTATGTAGTTTAATTGGGCTGGAGATTAATTCATAAAATGTTTTATATAAAATTAAAATGAAAATAAAAGTGGAGTAAACTAAAGCATTCTGATACCCTCGACAAGATGTCCCGATGTCTGGAGGCTGTACGGATCTGGATGGGGATGAACAGGCTCAGGTTCAATCCCTCCAAGATTGAGTGGCTGTGGTTCCCATCATCCCTATTTTTCCACCTTTGGTGATAGGGGGAGAAACTTTAGCCCTCTCAGAAAGGGCCCACAATCTGGGAGTCCTCCTGGATACATGGCCGTGACCAGGGGGCCCTTTTACCAGATTCACCTGGTACATAAGTTGCACCCCTTCCTGGATCGGGATGCCCTGTGCACAGTCACTCATGCCCTTGTCCTTTCTCGCCTGGACTACTGTAATGCTCTCTACATGGGGCTGCCCTTGAAGAGCACCCGGATGCTTCAGCTAGTCCAGAATGCTGCCGCGTGGGTTATCATGGGGGTACCTAGGTGCTCCCAGGTTACATCCCTTTTAGGCAGCCTGCACTGGTTGCCGGTTGTTTTCCGGGTGTGATTCAAAGTACTAATTATGACCTTTAAAGCACTCCATGGCTTAGGCCCAGGTTATTTGTGAGACCACCTACTGCCACCGGTAGCCTCCCACCATCCAGTACAATCCCACAGAGCTGGCCTCCTCAGGAGGCCATCAGCCAGACAGTGTCAGCTGGTGACCCCCAGGGGAAAGCCTTCTCTGTGAGAGCGCCTTCCCTTTGGAATGAACTATCCTGGGAGCTTTGCATAATTCCTGACCTGCCATCCTTCCGGCGCGCCTTAAAAAGCTGGCTTTTTCAGCAAGCCAGCTTGGCCTGAACAAAATAACTTATTAATTTTAATTGCTAATTTAATTTATTTTAAATCTAATGTGTTTATTGTTAATTTATTGCTTATTGGATTCTTTATTTAATCTTTTTTTAACTTTTGTATTATGTGTTTCTTATGTTGTACTCCGCCCTGAGTCCTTTGGGATAAGGACGGCATATAAATAAATACGAAATGCGAAATATTCCTGTCTTCCCCCCCTGTATAGGTTCAATTTACATTTCAGTGACTGCCACTTTAGTAGCATTGAAAAGAGGCTGAGCATTGATTAAACAAAAGAGGAGTGCAGTATGTTAAAACATAGTTTGTCATTTGCCTCAGATCCTTCAAAGACAGGTCAAGATCTACTGAGTCAAGACCCTGCTTTGGTTTGGGAAATTGGACAGGGCTTATGAAAACATATGTGGATGGCATATTTATGGCATAATATTTAAACTTCAGTTTTTAATTGTATATTATTCACTAATTAGTGTGATTTAATTTGTACTTATTGAAAGCAAGAAGAGTGAAAAAAAAGAGTTCCCCATGTCCTACAATAGTTAATGATCCAGAAATTCAAACACCATAAAGATAAAGACACAAAATGGACTTGGCCAAAAATGGATGTTATGATGACAAATCAGCTGCCATTTTTGGTAGGGACCCAATTCATTTCACATCAATTTCTTTTTCTTTATGCTGCATTTTGCAACAATCCACTTGAGGCACATTCTTCCCTCTCAGGGGAATCATCTACCCACTCTGTCCATTTAAAAAGGCCATTCCACTTGAAAATCTAGCCGCCAATCACACATGTTAAGCAGATGTGTGAGCAAGTAGAGTATTTTTTAAAAATTTGCCATCTATGGGGAAAAGTATAGTGTTACTGCTGAGAAACTATCATAAAATAGTGAATATTAAGGACGATTTATCTTCTACTATTTTTTGAGGGGTTAAAATAATGGTAATCTATTTTAGAAAAATTGTGCTTGTTGAGAAATAATGGGACTTTTCTTCCCAGCTCATTGAATAACAGTAAGTTTGCAAAATAAAACATTGTCTAAATCAGACTATCTTTGCATCCAGGCTTCTCTAGAAATTAGTGCTGGAAAAGCTCTACTGGAAGCACGCGTACACACACACAAACACCTTCAAGAAAGGCTATTAGCCACACATATATCCTTTATTCCTGCCCACACATTTTTGCACACTAAGAGAGAGAAAACCAGTTGTTTTTCTCATGATGAATCAGAATTACTTGGGGAAATACTACTTCCTGTTTTTACATGGCTGGCTATATTCTTGCAATGCCAGTTAATTTTGGCTAGGTCAATAGAGCATGTTTCATTAGTGAAACTTTTCTTTCCATTCAAGACATATGTTGTCAAAGAGAAATATAATTAAGACATTAGAGAAAGAAGCTTCATTTAAATAACATGAAATATGGATAAACACTTTTTTAAGGCTGCACAAGCTCCTAGCAGTTTCTGAATTCATCCAGTATAGAACTATGGAAAACAGAATTCAGCATACAGTAGTCTTAGATATAAGTACAAAATCACCTTTCTCCAACATTCCAATAGCTTCCTTTATATTTATATATTTATGTACTATACCAGGGGTGTCAAACTCAATTTCATTGAGGGCCGCATCAGCATTGTGTTTTACCTCAGGAGGTGAGGTGGGGAGTAGTCAGCTATACATCACTCATGTCAGGGGTGCCTGTGGTGGCCCGAGATCTCTGCCAGTGAAAATGAGCTGTTTCTTTCTTTCTTTTTTCAGAATTTTTTTATTGGTTTTTAACAAATTATATTTTAAGAAAAGGGTATAAGGGTTTTGTTTTACATTGTAGAGCTTCCATGTCAGAGGTGGTGGGATCATGCGGGCCTTCATACAATTATTTTGTTAAGTAGAAAATGGTCAAAAATACATATATATCACATTTTTTGTTTTAAATTCATACATTCAATCTCTAGTTTCAGATTAGCATCCGTTTCAAGAATTACAGCATTTCAAAATTTACTTATTTTTGAGACCTGTCTCTTTGCTATTGCACCCTCTTTTTCCCTTGCCTCGGCGGACTGGGCCGTGTCTCCTCCCATTCCTTCTTCTTTATCACCCAGGATTGAGGATTTTTTTTAAAGAAAGGTCTCAGCCTCCCCTGTTGTTTTAATTTTAATTCTACCTCCTTCCCAGAATACCAACAATCCCTCAGGCATTAACCACTTAAACCAGATGCCAGAAAATGAGCTGTTTCCAGGGTGGCCCTGTGGTTAGATCTGATACAGCCCCTGGACCTTGAGTTTGACACCCCTGTACTATACCATTATAAGATGCTAGGGTCATGAATTTTGACAACGATTAAACCATCCCATTTTTTAATTTTATTTTCAGATTTTTAGTATGGCTTCCCAATTAATATGTTAATTAGCTAGTTTTCCCTTTTCTTTCTTCTACACTGCTTCAAAGGCTCATCATTCAGACAAATTATTTCAAGTAACCATATTATTGAAGAGTGAAATAGAAATAGATCTTAGTAGCTCAATTTCAATTGAAAAACCCTGTAATATTTAATATTGTATTATTTGTATAATTGTATATTTTAAGAGAATTAGCCGATCATGTTGGGTGCTTGTAGGTAACAGCTCTTTTGCAAGTTAATGAAAAGAGATCTTTATACTTTGAACCATTTGGGGCTACAGGTTTTAGGTTATACTCATGAAAGTGGATCAGGAAGAATTTGGATATACAGACCTGACTGGAACATTTTCAAAAATAAATATCACAATAGTAGAGAAGTGGTAAGCATTTCCTGATCTTTACAAAACTTACATATATAAGCTTTAGCAAAAACTGAAATGTAAAAATACTTGTTACATTGGATCAACCATCAAAATAATATTGTTCATTTCTGTGCATACTTCATTTTAAAAAGAAAAAAAGAAAAGAAAATGCTGGAAATTCTTCTTTTTCATCCTTTTGTTAGAGTATATACCAGAGGTGTTATTCAGCCAGTTCTCTCCAGTTTGGACGAACCAGTAGTGGCAGCTATGGGAGGTTCTGCCCACCTGCCCCGACATAATGCACAAGCACTGCGCATACACAGAAGGTGGTGTGCAGACGCAGCACGCTCCCATTTGTGAATCGGTAGGGAAGGTAAGTGAATCCCACTGCTGGTATATATAGACAAAAACACACATGACCTATTAACTGCTTCAAATTGGGGACAGTTTTGAGGAATGACTATATAGACAAATGTTCAACTTTCAAAAAGTGTTTTGGTGCATGCAGGAACATGAACTATTTTAAAGCTGGCATATAATCCCAGGAAAAGATGTAGTTATTCTAATGCATTAAGGTGTCACACTGAATTCTCATGTATTTTTATATTGAAAAAGTTTTATTGGTTTTACATTTTTTCTATAGGATAGGGTAAGGGATACAAAGAAATTTTGAAAGCATTCACGTCGAGGTCGTCGGCTCTTCCGGGACCTCAAAATACATTAATAACAATAAAGAGAAAAACATTTTTCATCAAACTACAAAGTGAAAGCGTGTACATATGTCTAAATTCTCAATTCAATACTGTCAGTCCTTTACAAAAAATCCAAATACAAATATTATGCAAAATTGTTCAAAAAGAAAAGTCAAGGCAAAGTTATTTTTTTGATCTAAGTCTCTTGGCAATTGAATCTTCTTTTTCTCCTTCCAGGCCCCCAGTAGGCAGGGCCATGGCCCCCTCCGTCCCCCCTGGATCTTCCCCCAGGATAGAGGAATGTTTTTTAAGAAAGGCTTCCGCCTCAGCAACTGTTTTAATCCTCACTCTTCCTCCTTCCCAGAACACCAGCATCCCTTCGGGTGTCACCCACTTGAACCAAATCCCGTGATCAAATAAAATTTTTGACAAGAAGGAAAATTCCCTTCTTGCTTCTCGAATCTTTCTAGGGATCTGCTTCAAGATAGCAACCTCTTTTTGTTGGTAAATTAATGGACTACCTCTCTGCACTTTCAGGATTTCCTCTCTGGTTGACCTTCTAACAAATTTCACATGTATCTCTCTAGGCACTTCATTTATCCTGGCATATGCTGAGTTAATTCTGTAGGCTAGGTCAATGTCCCCCCTGATCTCATCTTTAGGTTTTTGTAAATAGTCTGCTAAAATTGTGCTCATAAGATCAGGGAGGCATTCACCAGATTCCTCAAGAACGTTCTGAAATCTCAAAAAATATGTCATTCTTTCCATATCAATCCTAGACACATGCCCATTTGTTTCCCCAACCTCTTTAGTTACATTTTTAATCTCTCCCTTAACCCCCGCCAACCCCCCTTCCAATTCTTCAGTCTTCTGTGTGTTTTCCAGCACTTGCTTCCGCGTGTCCAATAGCTCCTTCTTGAAATTGATGTTTTCTGCCCTCTGGGCTTGAATCTCTTGTACCAAAGTTTGTATAACAGTTTCAAGAGAAGCCATCCGTTGTTCTAAACTTTTCAGTGCTGTTTCTTGAGCCATGATTAACTGTTAAAATCACTGCCACCAAAATGGCATTTTCAGGGTGGAGTTGGTGAGACTAACCGGCAGCCAAAAGTTCTGATCAAGGTTGTAACGTTGTAAAATACAGGAACAAAGAGAGAGACAGTTTTCCAACTCAATAGATGTAATAGCGAAGGTACTCCAGAAAAGAAATCACAAATCCAAAAGAAAAAATTTCTTCATTAAAAACCAGAGATAGTCCAAATTGCAAAGAGACACTGGAAATTTTCCATAAACAAAATAGTCAATCAGGAACAAAGAGAGGCCATTTTCCACCGCCCAGCTCAGAGCCCGCAGGAGAGAGTAGTGAGAGAAATTGTATCAGCCAGACCTAGAAACATTGTTGCAAGCAAGTCGCAATCCACTTTCCCTTAACGCAAACAGTCAGGATTGAAAGTTTCCGCTCCTCGCCGCGAGGAACCATTTCCAAGTGCCGCTTAGATCCGAGGGGTTTTAAAAAAAAACAAACCCCCCCTCCCATTCCTTTCAGCCCAGCTGACAGTAGAAAAAAAAAGTTTTTAAACACTCACTCTCCCCTTGCAGCTGAAGCCTCGGGAAGCCTTCCGACATCGACGTTCAGCCCTCTACATAGATGTGAATGGCGCCGACATCCTTAGGCGAAGGGAGAACCCCCCGCAGCATGTTCTCCTTCACCTAGGCCGTGGCAAAAGGGTCGCCTCCCCCACAGCCATGAGGGGGGGCGTCCCTGCCGAGCCGGCCCTACGGGAGACCCCCAAAAAAGGGGCGTCTCGCCCCCGTGGGGGGGCAGAAAAAGCAACAAAACGGCGAGCGAGCGCTAGGCTCGCTCGTCGCCGCAGGAGCCGGAACCGGAAGTCAATTCTCATGTATTTTGAAAGACTTTTTGGAAATCAAATTCTAAGTGTCTATAGTCCTGGACCTGGTAGATATATTCTTTCATTTATATTCTTTTGGCCATTTCTCAATATGAAAACTCTGCAGTTCTTGATTCTTGTAGAATTCCAAATACTACAAATGTACTAAGAAAAGCAACAATATGTCAAAATCACAGGTTCTATGGATTTCACATCAAAATAACATGAAACAAAAGTTGGCATTATTTTAACAATTTTAACATCAAATGACCCTATTTTCACATAAATTTAATAGATTATAGTAAATTCGAGGTCAAAAAGGAGTGCTATGCCAAAAAAAGCAATCAATATGTTTTAAAATAAGACCAAAAAACTAAGTCAAAGCAAATTATAGTATAGAAACTATTTTTGCCAAGTAACTGTGAAAGGGATCTTGGAGTCCAAGTGGACAGCCATTTAAATATGAGCCAGCAGTGTGCAGCAGCTGCCAAAAAGCCAACACAGTTCTAGGCTGTATAAACAGAGGGATAGAATCAAGATCACGTGAAGTGTTAACACCACTTTATAATGCCTTGTTAAGGCCACACTTGGAATACTACATTCAGTTTTAGTCACCACGATGTAGAAAAGATGTGGAGACTCTAGAAAGAGTGCAGAGAAGAGTAACAAAGATGATTAGGGGACTAGAGACTAAAACAAATGAAAAACGGTTGCAGGAACTGGGTATATCTAGTTTAATGAAAAGAAGGATAGGGGAGACATGATAGCAGTGTTGCAATATCTCAGGAGTTGCCACAAGGAAGAGGGAGTCAAGCTATTCTCCAAAGCACCTGAGGGTAGAACAAGAAGCAATGGGTGGAAACTAATCAAGGAGAGAAGCAATTTAGAACTGAGGAGAAATTTCCTGACAGTTAGAACAATTAGTCAGTGGAACAGCTTGCCTCCAGAAGTTGTGAATGGCCCAATACTGGAAGTCTTTAAGAGGATGTTGGATAGCCATTTGTCTGAAATGGTATAAGGTCCCTGCCTAGGTGGGGGGTTGGACTAGAAGACCTCCAAGGTCCCTTCCAACTCTGCTATGGTATTGTATTGTATTATTGTATTGTATTTAGATCTTGCCTTTAATCAAGATGGTTAATGATCAAAGATAATAAAAACTGCAAATTAATTAATTAATTTTGGAAAGGCTTCAACATTTGCATACAATTGCTCATATTAAGGTTATTCTGACTGCTAAAAGTTTATTGTTTGTGGATCTGCTCCCAGGGAAACAGTGAATGAAAAGATGTGGATGAAGAACAAAGAGAAGTACTATGGAGTTCTGTTTTCAGAACAAACATTTAATACATTTTTTCTATTGCAAATGGAGAGATAGAGAAAAGATTTCCAATGAAACTGCAGCATTTCAGTTCCTTTTTATATGCATGATTGCTTTAGTATATTGTTCTCCTTATTTTCTCTTTGGTACACTTAACATCTTCCAAAATCCAAAGTTGGTTTTTCTGAGAGATGATCATGTTCTTTGCATTACTGGAAGATAGGTTAAAGTTAAAAATGTAATCTTCTAATATTAAGAAATGTTCATCATTAGATCTAGTTATCTAGCAGAGATGAGACAGTTATCTATTAAAGATGCTTTTGTTTAGATTTTTCATTGGAGTTGGATTTGATTGCCTAAGTAGTTAAGTTATATATGAAAGCATTTCTGTTATTTTCTGTGACTATCCTAACACCAATTTAGAAAAAATATTTTTTACATACATCTGTCTACAAATAATAATTTGCCTCTTCCTGCCTTGCAATGCTTCGGTGGATAGAGTCAGATTTCCACCCATTTTTGTGTTCACAGTAGCATAGTATTACATAACTTCCAAATATAAAATACTATAGCTAGTATTTGAAAAGCTATTATAACTCTTTTTGGATGAAATGGTCTTATAGTTAAAGCAATTTTTTTGTAGTCATATTCTTAGTACACATTCCAAAGGCAAAGAAATCATCATCAGCTATTTGTAACAATGAGCCAAAAAATTGCTAAACTACATTAACTGGAGGAAGCTTACGTGAAAATCCTGGTTGTATCTTCCTGGTTACAGACAACAAACAAAACTGTTGGACATGCGTGCCAATGAAAAGCTGCCAAATAAAATATTGCTTTATAAAGTCAGGAAAAAACTAATTTTAAAAGGTTATTGTAGGTTATTTGTAGTCATGCCTTGTCCATCTTAAGCATGATGTCATCTTGAAAAAACTTGATTTCATTTTTATTTCTATATCATATATTTGAGATGCTCTCCAAGAATATATGCACAAAATTCTCTTCTTATGAAACTATAATCAAAGTCATCTTCACAAAATGAATAGAAAATACAACTCAAAAATATAATTAAATAGCTGAGTGCTTCAGAGCAAAATCACAGGGGCTATTTGAAATAGGAGGGGAAGGAAAAGAAGAAACAGCTTTTGATATTTTAAAGCATAAATTTAATCCTTGTGGTCACTAAGAGGATAAAGAGATGAACTGAAGATGTTAATTGTTATAAATTATTGTGAAGTTTAATAACACTAATAATGATAATCATCAAAGGGCAGCAAGTTTATTGCTTCGCATTTGAGTCCCATATTGAGTATCAGAAAATTATGAGACAAAGTTTTGTGGCACAAAAAGAAATGAGTTCAACATTATATGAACTCATTCATATGAGTCCGCCTCTTCCGCCAACGTCTCAAGACGCATTTATTCCAACAAGCCGGCCTAGGATAGTCCCCTGTTCTGACTTTTATACATAAATTATAATTTGGTAGGGTTTTTAAATATGGGTTTTAGCACAGGTAAATAATTTAATATATTTTAATGTTGTATATTGTATTTATTGTGGTTTTTAAATAATGCCTGTGCACCGCCCTGGGTCCTAACAAGGAGAAGGGCGGGGTATACATTTGAATAAATAAATAAAAATGTGGTACTGAGTTCATATGTATACATAATATGCAGAAATAATGTTTGCTTAATTATGATTTTAATAAACCTCACATGTCTGAATTCATACATAATGCTGAATCATGATATATGTTTTATAAACCATGTTTCTAGGTTTACATAGCTTAATAGACTGTAATATGATTGGTTTTGATTTAATCTGTTGATACAGTTCACACATAATGTTAAATTATGTTTTTTATTTGACTTAGTGTAATATATAAAAGTAGTCATTTTTGTTTATTCAACATTGTGATTGTTGCAGTAATGACTTAATGCATTGTTTGAATCCAGCCATTGTGTCTAGTGGATATTATTTCTATTTGTTTTACTTAAATATCTCTAGAAACATGAAGTGCTCAGAAGAACATCTTAAGACATTTTGCTGACTGAGAAAAAGCAGCAAATATACACATATAGTATTTTCTCTCTCTTTGGCTTGGTTGAATGTTTACTTCTAGTTGGGCCAAGGATGACTCAATTGGAACTGTTTGTGTTGGCACCTTATAGACCTCACACAAATATACCCAAGAATTTAATTTGCCCTTTTGGCAACTGTGTCTTGTCAGTGGGTCTTTGTCAGCATATAATCAAGCAATAAACCTGTATCTCTTCAGTTATTTTCAATTAATAAGTCCTAGCTGGTAACAAAATACATATTGCTTGATCTCACTTTCATGATCTTACTTTTCATACTATTAAATTGCATACCATTTATATTGTTCCAATTCATGAGGTCATCCCAATTCATTCTGCATAATTTCCTGCCTCTTTTCTTATGTTAACAATACCTAGCTTGGTATTATCTGCAGATTTCATTAAATCATGCCTATTTTCCACATGCAACCCTTTAAAATAAATAAATAAAATAGGACCTAAAGATTTTTTTTTCATCCCAATTCTTTTTTTCTGAATTAAGCAAGTTAATCCTTTAACCAAACCTGATATATTATCCTCTTTAAAAAAATCTGGGTATGAAACCATGAGATGTAAGGCATGGGGGAGTGGAGCACACAATGGAATATGTGTTGCATGAAATCATGATACACATTTCATCATTTTTTCCTCAGCATACTTTGCACCAGATGATGCCTCTGTTGTGAAAGACTGTAAGACAGATGAAAGTATATTCTTCAGGCAGCAAAATTTTATACACATATAAATTAAGTTGTATTTTGAGATGATGAGATGAAAAACAAAATAAAACACCTCCCCCACATGATTACATGCCACAAGTCTTCGTCAACTTCTAGTGGCCACATAGATTTCTCTATGACAATATGCCCTAACATGATATCCTTTATTTTTTATTTACAAAAGAATATGCTGTCCATTTCTTTCTCTTGATAAAGATGCTATAACTTGTCTTGAACTATATAGATCATTTTCTTACCTGACAAAATAAACTTTTCTATGGTCTTTGACTTCTGTAATTAATTTTTTATTATTATTTTGACTGGCAATATTTTTATGTCTTGGTTTTTAGAAGATCAAGAAAGTCTAACTCTATGACAACACTTCTTCCTTATTTCTGCAACATTGTTTTCCCTGAAAAGATCAAAAGCAAAGGCAATTTGTCTATCAGATCATATGAGGTTGACAAGTTACAGAGCTTGCTCCCTGAAGTTTCTCATCTTCTGGGAATGGGCTGATAAAAATGTACCAATTATGTGAGAAGTTACAATAGGTTCAGAGTTAGGAGGAACAAGAGTAGCTAATATATCTTCCACAAACAACATACTTGCACTGCTACTTATTCTGTCAAAATTTGAATCTTCCAGATAGAGCAAATTTGGGCAAGATTTATAAAGTAAATGTTGCTTGAGTAACATTTATTGAATAACAGTGAATTATTCATAGAGGTCCACTCATCCATCACTCCCATGAAAGCAACCTACAACTGCATTTTTATGATATGGTTTTAAAAGAGCTGTTTTCCACTTTTTCTGCTTCATATATTCCTATCTATTTTGCATGTTACTTTCTTCCTACACTTTGACTAGCTATCCCACAGAAGAATGAATAAATATCTCGGACCTCCGCCTCTTCCGCCAACGCCTTAAGACGTACCTATTCCAACAAGCCGGCCTAGCGTAGCCCCCCGTTTCTGACTATATTTATAAATTTTAATTTTTTAGAGTTTTAAAGGGTTTTAGCACGGGTTTTAGGTTAATTTAATATGCTTTTAAGAGTTTGTATGATTTTGTAATGGTTTTTAATAATGCCTGTGCGCCGCCCTGGGTCCTAACAAGGAGAAGGGCGGGGTATAAATTCTAAAAATAAATAAAAATAAAATAAATAAAATAAATACCCTCAACTCAGTGGCTCTCATAACCTCTAGCGTCTTTCACAGTTACTATTGAAAACAATGTTGCAATAGTGTAGTAGTTAAAACATTAAAAAAGAACACTGATATTTGAAAATGTTCAAATAAGCACTATTTTCCCTTTAATAAGCATTATAACCAGGGCAGTATTTTCTCTATAAAGTATGTATGATCTCTTAACTACCACACTTTTCATAAAGGAAACTCCAGAACATATTAGAGACCAAGAGGGTGGTAAAAAAAGAATTTAAAAGCTGCTATTTTGCCAGCAGTGAGGACTAATTTCCAAGTGCTTTTGCAAAGGAATAAGATTTATTTTCACTAATAGGTGACAGTGTTTCACTTAAAAGCTTCTACAGTGATGTAATATTTTATATTATCTTCTTACTAATATATATATCTTACAAAGCAGATTCATTTCATTTAACTCATCACTTTAAAAATGCATGTGTCTAGCTCAGCTAAACTTTTAAATGAATGGATTTAAAATCCTGGTGTTCCTCCAAAGAATCACTTTTTATAAGCATATAATTACAGGTAGCAATTTAATTTATTAAATTGTAATTGTTTTGTTTAATTACTCAGTGCAGTAATATATACCATTTTCCTCTAACAATATTAATATCAGTCTTGCCTGAAAACAATTCCAGATTTAAGGCAGGAAGAAATTTAGTTTGTTACCTTTCACTTGCAGGAAAACAATCAAGTGCTAAAGGATATATTTCTTCAGTTATAGAGCTCGGTTTCCTTGTAAATTCAGAAGGAAGGAACTAAAACAGCCTTACAAAAATCAATCTATTATCAAAGAAGAAAGTACAAAAAAAAAACCCTTTCCTTGCATTTGCTATTTACTGGATTTGGTAGCTCATTTGTTTGCTTAAAAATACCTTCATAATATGAATCTTGTAAATTATTGATTGGTTGATTAATTGGTTAGTGTCACCAAGTCATTGTTGACTCCTAGTGGCCAGAATACATCCTCCCAGTCACATGACTTCCCCAGCCATGCCTACCCAGTTGCTTTGTTTTCTATATGTCTGTCTGTCTCTTTCTCTCTCTCTCTTCCTATCTTTTTCTTTCTTTCTTCCCCTCTCTCATCTCTCTTTGTTTTTCTCTCTCTCTCTCTTTCTCTCTCTCTCATCTCTCTCCCATTTCTTTCTCTTCTATCTCTCTCCCTCCCTCCCCCCTCCCTTATCTCTCTCTTTCTCTCTCATCTTTTTTCTTTCTCTTTATCTTTCTCTTTTTCTTTCTCTCTCTTTCTCTTTCTCTGTCTCTCATCTCTTTCTTTCTTTCTTTCTTTCTTTCTTCGTCTCTTTCTGTTCCTCTCTCTCTGTCTCCCTCCCTCTCCCTCTTTCCCTTTCTCTCTCTGTATCTCTCTCTTTCTTTCTTTCTCTCTCTCTCTTCTCTCTCTCTCTCTCTCTCTCTCTCTCTCTCTCTCTCTCTCTCTCTCTCTCTCTCTCTCTCTCTCTCTCTCTCTCTCTTCTCTTTCTCCTGGTCCCATCCATCCATCCATCTATCCGACCGGTCAGCTTGACAAGTGTCCCAGGTAAAGTGATGGAAACCATCTTAAAAGATAAAATTAATAGGCACGTTGAAGAGAAGGCGCTGCTGAAGGAGAGCCAACATGGCTTTTGCAAGGGCAAATCATGTCTCACTAATCTGCTGGAATTTTTTGAGAGTGTCAACAAGCACGTGGACAAGGGAGATCCAGTTGACATTGTTTATCTGGACTTTCAGAAGGCCTTTGACAAGGTCCCGCACCAAAGGCTCTTAAATAAACTTGCCAGTCATGGAATAAAGGGACAGGCCTTGTCCTGGATTAGCAACTGGCTAAGGGACAGGAAACAGAGAGTAGCATTAAATGGACACTTCTCTAGGTGGAGGGAGGTAAAGAGTGGGATCCCCCAAGGTTCAGTACTGGGACCCCTGCTCTTCAACCTTTTCATAAATGATCTAGAAGTAGGAGTAAACAGCAAGGTAGCCAAATTATACAGGGTAGTGAAAACTGAGAGAGTGTGAGGAGCTCCAGAGAGATCTCTTGACACTGGGGGAGTGGGCAAACCAGTGGCAAATGAGCTTCAACATTAGTAAGTGCAGAGTGATGCACGTTGAGGCAAAAAACCCCAACTATATCTATAAATTGATTGGGTCTGAACTCCTGGCAACTAACCAGGAAAGGGACCTTGGTGTCCTGGTGGACAGCTCAATGAAGGTGTCAACCCAGTGTGCCGCAGCAGTGAAAAAAACAAACTCATTGCTAGGGATCATTAGGAAGGGTATAGAAAATAAGTCAGCAAGTGTCATTTTGCCTCTTTATAAATCTATGGTGAGGCCCCATCTGGAGTATTGTGTACAGTTCTGGTCACCATACCTTCAGAAGGATATTATGGAAATGGAAAAGGTGCAGAGGAGGGCAACCAGAATGATTAGGGGGCTGGAACACCTTCCTTACCATCTGAGGCTGCATGGCTGGGCCTCTTCACTCTAGAACGACGGCGCCTGAGAGGTGACCTGATTGAAGTCTATAAAATCATGCACGCTGTGGACAAAGTAGAAAAGGAAAAACTGTTTTCCTTATCGCACAACACTAGAACTAGGGGGCACTCCATGAAACTTTTGGAAGCTAGACCTCAAACAAATAAGAGGAAGTACTTTTTCACCCAGAGGATCACTATGGAACTCCCTGCCAGAAGAAGTGGTGACAGCTGTCAGCCTCGACACCTTTAAGAAAGGATTAGACGAGTTCATGGAGAACAAGGGTATCCATGGCTATCATGATGGATGCCTAAGGACACCTTCTGGGTTGGAGAGATAGGCAGGATATTTCTCAATGCCATTTGCAGGGAATCATAAGCAGATGAAGACATCTGCTTGGGAATACCCTGAAGCAAATAGTGAGCCACTGTGTGAGACAGAATGCTGGACCAGATGGGCTGTGGCCTGTTCCAGCAAGGCTATTCTTATGTTCTTATGTTCTTATATCCATGTTGTCCTGCCTAGCTTCACGAGTCATGCGAATCCAACTATTTGGGCTGTGGAGGGGCAGTGGAGGTTGGCAGGCAAAGCCAAGCTTTGGAGATCCACCTAAAATAAGGCAACTCTAAACCAGATCCTGTTGGGGAGACACCCTCACCTTTTCTCCCCTCACAGCAGGGGCCTGGGTAGCCCGAGGGCAGCTCCCTCCTCAGAGGTGGCCAGCAAACAAACAAATGTGGCTGGGAGGTGGCAGCATGGAGCCTCACCTCTGGTCAGTGAGAGTGGAACAGGAAGAATGTGCACCTTCCCTGCCACTACAGAGATGATGCTGACCAACCTCTATAAGCAAGTAGGGGGCAGAGATGTGCAGTTGAGGGGCTCCTGTGGCCATTGCTCCAGCAGGGTCTCCTTGCTCAGCCCTGGGAAGGCTCCAGCTGCTGGCACCACTGCCAGCTGGCGAGAGAGGGGGGTGCAGACAGCAGTGGTGAGAAGTAGGCAGACACCTGCACATAATCCAGGAGGGAAGGCAGGCACTGTGCTGTCCAACTCAGCCATCCAGGTGGAGGCAGGTGCCACGGCAGGTGGGATGGAACCGAGAGTGATGCGCAGTACCAACAAGTGCCAGAAGAAGCACCCGCAACAGCAAAAGATGAGGCAAGTACAGGGGCACTCTGGAATATAGAGCATCTTACCTTCTCAGGCCAGGTGAAGAGTCACTGGGAGGGTGAGGGGTGGGGCTAGTCACTGAGGGGATCCAGTTCAGCAGGGAGCCATAGCAAAGGGCCAAAAGAGCTGATTGTGGCTTCTGAGCTGCAAGTTGCCAACACCTGAATTAGTGGTTGTCATAGAATCACTGAGTGGGAAAGGAACGTGGAGGTCTTCTATTCCAATTCCTTTACCAAAGCAGGATCATGATACCATCTCAGATAAATGGTTGTCTAATCTTTTCTAGAAAACAATGGAACACCCACAAAGGAAAGCTGTTCCACTTCTTATACGTTCTCACTATCAGGAACTTCTCCTTATTTCCATTGGATCTTCCTCTGAAGAGCTTTCACCCATTGCTTCTGATCCTATCTTCAGGAGCTATGGAGAATAATTTGACCCCCCTCTTCTCTGTGGCATCTTTCAAACATTGGATGATTACTATCATGCCTTCCATCAGTCTTTCCATTAAACTGAACATACCAAGTTCTTATCAGAATAGTAGAAAATCAAACTTAGGCTTTTCCCTGTCAACATTCAACACTGTTTCATTATACAGTATTAAGGATCATTGCATTTTAGTCAACTAGTCAATTGTTCTCTAATTAACCACATCTGTCTTTCTTAAAATTTCAGGGTAGGGTGGACAGAGAACAAATTAAATAGTTGTTTGTGTCTCTCTGACAACAAAAAGATTGAAAAATGAAATTAGGCATAAAAGTTGTGATTTTACAAAATGGGATAGCCTTTTCCTGTCCTCTTCTAATAGTCCTTTTGAGAATATTCAAAAACTATGTATTAGCTATCGAAAACATGAATTTCTAACCTGATAGATATGATACCAAAATATTGAAACCCATTTTGTCAGTCTTTGGTCAAAATACATTAAACTAAATTCTTGAATTTAAACAATCAAAGTAATTTCATTTATGCCTACACATATATGAGCAAATAGACTGAGATGAAAGTTTAAGAAGATTTTTTTAGTGACATGTTTAAAAACAAACCACAAGTCTGCTCTTTGTAGATGCTAGGGCTGACAGTGGGATACTGATGAGTAGACAGACTCTGTCCACAATCTTAAAATAAAAAAAGAAATATGGGCTTCAGTGAATACGTTTATAGAGGTGGATCAGCTGAATGTATTATGAATACCGGCTGCACAATACCAAAGTATCTTTGGTCTGTTTAACATTATACTAGATTCAACAGACAGTTTAATGGATGATCCGTAGCAGTGCACAATTTTCTTTTGTGTTTCCTTTCCTTTCCCCTTTTATTGGACTGCTGTATGGAATCACAGTGCAAGAGGTTGATTTAGTGGCCCAAGGTCAGGTTTTCTTTCCCACCCTTTACAAGTATTTTGCATTCTTATTGTCAATACAATCCCCCTCCTGTCTGTTGGATGTGTTTACTTTGGGATACAATACCTTTTACTTTCTTTTATTCTCAGAGGAGGAGGAGGAAGGGAATGCCTCAAACACCTGAGACAATTCAGCCTAGGAGATGAAGGGAGTTGTTTTCGTCTGGCTTATATGAGAAGAAAAGCAGATCCAGAAATTTTCGGAAATACAGAAATTGATGCCTTTTTTGTCTAGAGAGTGATTTGATAACATCCATCAAATTTTATATCAGGTTTCCATTTTCAATTCCAAAATATTGTCATAGTCTCCAGGTATGAAGAAAATAGTTATTTATATTTAAAACATTTCTATATTAAAGTTTAGAAAATGGCAATTCCTTTCATTCTATTTTTAAAAAAATTGTAGTGACTAACCAAATTATTGATTGGCCAAATTGTAATGACTGACCAAATTATTTAAAAAAAAACCTTTTTGGATATAAAACGATTATGTATCTTATTGATTAAGGAGTACACAAATTAGTGAGCGGCTCAACATGTCTTCAAAGTATGTTTATCGTTGTGATTCATTGAATAAGCTATAATTTAAAAATCTTGGTTTAGCATTCTGCATGAATTTAATCTGGAAAAAAGTTAATTTGTGACTTATGTCACTCAGTCACTGTCAGCTCATGCATTCTTCTTTAGGTCTCAGAAAAACGGCCAAGCACAAATAAAAAAACCTGTTGTTGTGCATTATAATATTATTGTTAGGTAAAGATAAAGATAAAGGTTCCCCCTGCACATGCATGCTAGTCATTTCCAGCTCTAGGGGCAGTGCTCATCTCTATTACTAACCCAAAGAGCACTGTCTGAAGATGTCTATGTGGTCATGTGTTCAGCATGACTCAATGCCGAAGGCACACAGAGCACTGTTATCATCCCACCAAAGGGATCCCTATTTTTCTACTTGCATTTTTTAACGTGCTTTCAAACTGCTAGGTTGGCAGAAGCTGGGAGAAGTAATGGGCGCTCACCACGTTATGCAGCGCTAGGGTTTTGAACCACTGAACTACCAACCTATTCCTAATTCAAATATCATGCTTGAGCAATAAAAAAGACAAAATGGTCATGGCTAACTTGGATAAATATTTTAAAAGGCATCATAGGGTTGTTTTTATATTCCGGGCTGGGCTGGTAATGATGATATGATTGCACTGAATAAAGACAGAAAAAAGAACTCAGCAGTTGGGGGGCTTAATATGTTTAATAGTTCTACATCTGCACATTATATGCAGATACATATGCCCCACTTTTTGCAGTCAATAAAGAAAGATGTTTTGTTGAGTGTTATGAGAAGTGGATATTCATGTTGATTGGTCCAGAAATCTTTCACATTTCAATGTTGCAGAATTATAAAAATAACAAAGAAGTATTTGGTGAGAAAATCATTATTGATTGCAGAATGTTTCATGTTTCTAAGACCAAAAGAGAAAGGGTCTGTTACAGCATACATTTCTTAAAAAGCTTTTGGAATGTTGTACATTTGATAAAGAACTACCGGTAAAAAGAGACTTATGAATGTTTTTCACACTTGGCAACGGGTTTATATTTATGACAATTTCAGTGTCCCAGGGTCACATGATCACTTTTTGAATTTTTTCTGATGAGCAAAATCAATGGGGAAGCCACATTCACTTAACAACCATGTTACTAATTTAACAATTTCGGTGATGCACTTAACAACTGTGGCAAATAATGTTCTAAGATGGGGAAAAATTCACTTAACAACTGCCTTGCTTAGTAAAAGAAATGTTGGGCTAAATTGTGATTGTAAGTGGAGGGCTACCTGTATAGCATGGTGTAATTGTGAAGAACAATACATAAATGCTGCAATACTTAGAAATACAATTAAAAACTTATACTAAAAAAAGATAATTCTAATTTGAGTGATAATTTTAAAATACAACAATCAGCTAGGATTACTGTGACTTGCATGTTGTAAAAACAGGTAAATAAGTATTCTGGGATCATGATCAACTGAGAAAGCTGCTGCTGAATTGAAATTCCATCAACAGCTGGTGTACAATGAAACAGCTACTGGATACTGCTTTGCCTGTGTCCAAAGTTGGCATTAGCATATTAGAAGTAAAATAGTATTACATGAAAACAACACATGGGATTTTCAGAAAACATGTACTACTTTCGGATCCTGCCTCATACATCCTCACGGCCGATTCGCTCCCACAGAGAGGGACTTCTCCGGGTGCCGTCCACTAGACTTTGTCAGCGGGCGACGCCCAGGGGAAGGGCGCTCTCTGTGGCAGGCCCTGCCCTCTGGAACGACCTTCCCCCCGATATTAGGACAACCACGGACCTCCGCTCCTTCCGTCTGAAACTAAAAACACATCTTTTCTGCTTGGCCGGCCTAGGGTAGTCTCTCTGCTATAGGGTTTTTATTTAATTATTGGGTATTTTAGTGTTTAATGGGATTTTAGCACAGGTATTAGATTTAATTCGTTTTTATGCTATGTTTGTATATTTATTGTTTTATTTTTCCCTGTGCACCGCCCCGAGTCCCTGTGGGGAGAGGGAGTGGTTTTACAAATTAAATATTATTATTATTATTATTATTATTATTATGTACCATATACAAAAAGATAGAAATTGACTTGGATTGGATAAAAGCAAAGATAATTTTTGTAAGAGTTGACTGAAGTCAAACTTATGGTCCATTAGTTAAAGTAGAACAAAACTGCTAATGTCACAAACCTGAGTGGCAAACCTGAGCAATCCGTTACCTAATTATCTACTTGACTTCTCAGTGGCTTTTGATACCATCAGCCATGGTATTCATTTGGAGCAACTTTGGGAGATGGGAGTGGGGGGCATTGTGCTATCATGGTTCACTTCCTTCCTCTGCGGCTGCTCTCATTCAGTGTTGATAGGAGGAGAGATATCCAGCCACTACCCACTGCTTTATGTGGTTCCTCGGGGCTCAGTATTCTCTCCGCTCCTATTCAATATATATAACCTCTCATGCAGGAGCTGCATTGGTTGCTGTTTTGTTTCTGGGTGCAATTCAAGGTGCTTGTTGTCATTTTTAAAGCCTTGTGTGGCTTGGGACCAGGTTATCTGAGGGACTGTCTCTTGCCAGTCACATCTACCCGACCCATCAGAGCAGTGAGGTAGGGAATGCTGTGGGTCCCATCCCTGAGGGAGATACACATTCTTCTGGTGGGACCCAAAAGAAGGGCCGTCTCCCTGGTGACCCTCTCTCTCTGGAACATCATTTCCCCAGAGATTAGAATGGCCCCCACTCTAGTACTCTTCCGGAAGGCACTGAAGACCTGGTTCTACCAGGTCTCTGGAGAACACAGAGCAGGAAGGAGCCCATTAAATGACTCATGTGATCTCCTGTCACCCAGGTTGGTGGTGGGTGGGAGGTGGTGGGTGATTTTGTTATATTGTACTATATTAATTTATTTAATTCTTTTTGTTAGTTTTTATTGTTTTAAATGTGGTTTTATATTCTGTAAGCCAACTTGAGTTGCCATGGGAGAATAGGTTGCAATATAAATTCAGTCAGTCAGTTAGTCAATCAATCAATCAATCAATAATTATGTATTATTTAGAAGATTGTTATACAGTAATCCCTCGTTTTCCGCGGCTTCCTTTTCCGTGGCTTCAGTGCTTTGCGGGTTTTTCAATAGCAAAAAAATGCATCGGTAGGAGGCAAGCGCCCCCTAGTGCTTGCTTTAAATGATGTCCACCAGCTCAAGTTTCCGGTATAGATATACAGAATCCTACTTCGCGGTTTTCAGTTTCCGCGGAAGGGTCCGGTCCCGATTAGCTGCGAAAAACGAGGGATTACTGTATACATATGAAAAAAATAAAGTGTTTCTGATTATAAAGACACATAAAGGACTGTATCATTACAATAGACTTGTTTTGGAGTAGTATTTGTACCAGCATTTCGGCAAAGAGCCATAAAGCATGTGCTACAATGCTGTCTAGGCATTCAGTACTATTTAGATGATATCATTATCATTAGAGAAACAGCAAGAAGGATCTGCAAAACCTTAAGAGATTGACGCACTGTGGCCTTTTAGTGGATACTACAAATGTGATTTCTTAATATTTAGTATGCTACACAATGTGTACTCTTCTGGTTCATTGTTTCAGAGATATTTTCATATTTAAACAGACAAACAACTTCATGCCAGCTTCCCCAATGAATTTCCATGAGGATCTGGCACAGAGATCTTCCTTCCTTCCTTCCTTCCTTCCTTCCTTCCTTCCTCCCTCCCTCCCTCCCTCCCTCCCTCCCTCCCTCCCTCCCTCCCTTGCTAGGATTCAACCATTATTATAATAAAATCCTTACCAAATTTATTTTCGTTGTTCCACTTTTAGATACTTTATTACAAGAAAGAAGAGCACAATGGGATTTCACCATATTTTTAACTGGCATAAAATATATTTTGGGATTTCTCTATGCAATCATTTTTCCTAATTCTTCAAATTTATTCTGATTCCTGGAAAAGTTGGAAAAGTCCTTCAGTTTTCTTACAAGATTTACATAGTAGTTTGATTATGATTATGGTATAATTATGATTAATTAGTTTGCCATTATCTTCTTCCTAAGGCTGAGGTAGAATGAATGCTTCAAGGTCACTTAAATGAATCCTCACCATTTCCAAGTTTCTGAAAACTGGTTTTTTCCTAGAGAATGGTAATGTGCAAAGCTATAAGAGTCTACTTTATTTCAGTCACATTTCAAGCAAAATTTTGTGAAGCAAATTTGCTCCTAAAAAGGCTTCTTCTATATATGAGTACTGAAAAAATCTATTATGATTACTGGACATGTTGGGTTGGGTTCACCACCTCATTGGAAGGTGAAATTCCTCTGTCTTGTAGCTAACTTTTAGACAATCCAGATGTTTAGATACTGCAAATTCTTCCAACTCTCAGATTAATCAAAAACTACATCATTGACTTTTCACATATAGTTTTGTTCTATCTAGTTGTTTAATAATTGTGGCATTAAGAATCTGTTTGCAAGTTTTCAAGATGATATATTTTTATTGTTTGGATTATTTTAAAGGTTCCTTTTTTGTGAATCTTCCTGGGTGAAGCTTTAGAGATAGCAATCCTGCTATAAAAAAGTAACAACAAATTGGACTTTTTGTAAAACTATACATTTTTAGAGGTTATTTTAGCACACACTGTTTTATGTAGTTTTTAATGAATGGATTTAGGAATTTTCTTCTTCTTCAAAGCATCCAAGTAGGCAAACAACTTTAATACAAAATTGCATTTTTTTTCTTGCCCTCTTGTGCTGTTAGTGGAAACTACACTTCTGTTAATGGAAATAGTTCATAGATTTCATATCAGACGCTTGAAATGCATTTTATGGGTCATGTGCTAGGATTCATACTTAACAAATTTTAAACTGTTTCTGCATTTGGGAATTGTTGTTGGAGAATGATCTCATCACCCAACTTTATTAATTCTCTCATTTCATTTTCCACTGCAACTTGTTCCACTGCTTTGCAGCCAAACATTGCTGACAAGGACAAATTAGCTTGTCTACCTTCCTCTTTTTACATCTACTGCAGTATTCTGCTCCCGGAGGCAGTACAGGACTATGATTTTTGCACAGAAAAACCCATTTTTTTCCTGGCTGTTTCAAGAATTTGTAACACTTTAGTAATGGAACTTAATGACTTTTTTTTTGGAAATGACTTTCATAACACCAGGAGAAAAATAGATGTTCCAAAATGAAACTGTTGTTCCAATTAAACTTTAGAAGTACTTTAGGAAAAATGTCTCTAGCTATTCAAGATTTAAAGTCTGAACTGTAAGTTGTATATATGTTTTCCTTACTTTATAGAATCCCATATATGTATGTATGTATGTATGTATGTATGTATGTATGTATGTATGTATGTATGTATGTATGTATGTATTTCTAGTTACTCTAGTTACTCAGTCTGAGTATCACTAAAAGATATGGTCCGGTCAACAAATATCACTAATATGTAATACATACTTTTGCCTAACTTAGTTTTTGAAATGTCTACTACTTTAATATCAAAATGGCTGTTCATTAATAATGTTATGGAATAAACAAAGCAAGAACATACAACAGAGTCCTCCCAAAAGTTGTAGTCTCTATGATGTCTGATGCAACAATATATTGTATCAATTTTATTATGATGCTGAAAGCCAGTGTAGTATAGTAGTTAATCTTTGGAAAGGGAACAGATATGCCAAACCCCATTAGCTATGCCAATTTCTTTTTTTTCAGATGATTCTCTCTCACAGGGTTGTCCTTGCAGGAAATAAAAGGTTTTCCACTCTCCTTAGATATATGCCTATCATGGTGCACACACACTTGGCATTGTTTCCCTTCCCCCTTCTTGCATTCTCATGGATACGTAGGGGCAATGTTGGGAATCAAGGAAGAGAAATCAACTTCATATTTAGCCTAGATTCACTGTACAACCACAAAAGGAGTAGGACCAAACTCTTATCAATTTTTCTTGGAGCCATATATAATTATTCCCAGGAGTAGACTGCCAGACTGGGGAGAGTCCTGTATTATAGGCAGAACATAATAAAGTAGTTAGCTTGAACCCTGAAGATTTAGATCTCATTGTTTATGCCTGATAGGGAAGGGCACAAATTTGTATATAAGGATACTTTACCAGTCCTATTTTTTATAGTTATGGTGATAACCTGCATGGTCATGTGATTAACAAAATTAATAAATCTATATTAAGTGTAGATTTATTTGCTTGCTATCAATGGACCACAACTAGATTTAGTGCTAGCTTTGTGCCTGCACTGATTTCAGATCATGTTTTGAATTGAAGAAAGTGAATCCAAAGTGCAAATCTGATAGTTTCAGCCTTCCAAAAGCCTAAGATGCTCATAATACCCATTAACAAAATACTGATAGATTGATGCCTGTTGTCTCTGTTTTTCTTGGACGAAGCTTAACACAAGACTTAAGAGATTCATTTTTCCTCTTAAATTTTTTCTCAAAGCTCTTCTCCAAAAATAAATAAGAAAAGATGCTGTCTATTTACACTGGAAATATCACAGTTATCTATACCCCTTGATCCCTCCCAGGGGACCAATGGAGGCATTATAGGCCTACAGGCTGAAAAATGTTACCTCCCTTCCAAAGGAAAATGAAACTAATGAGCCCACATACAATGTAAAGCCCATTATCAAATTAATAAGTAGTCATGTTATTTTACAAATAAATGCTTTGCATTTGGAATTTCTTCTGGCAAATAATATTTCTGGCAAAAATATGTATTTAAACCTAGGTATGTATGACATGACAGATGAAAAGAATTAAAAATTCTATACATAATGCAGTTTGATCAGTTATTCATGGGGCAAGTAACCCACAATGATTTGTTAGCTCTTTGTGCAAAATTTACAGCTATTAGCAATTTTCCTTTTCAAATTTGTTTGCTTCCATACCTCATTCTTGACCTTCCCTTCATCATTTATGATCCAATTGCATAGTGAAAAAACTCCAACAACTGTTGTCATTCAAACTCACTTATATTGCCAAGGCATTTGACTTTTGTGATTCAGGGGAGGGGAGACATTAAACATGTGTATAGAACACTAACCAGGAGCCTTTGACAATGCTTTATGGGATTTGCAACTTGCCCTTAGGCTGTAAGGCTGTTTCAGTCTCAATTTCCAAAACAGGTTGAACCTCCTTTTTATTATTCAATGCCAACCAAACAGAAATTGCAGTGGCGTGTAATTTGAGTATCAAAAACAGGTGATATTTCCAAACTGTGAAAATATGATCTATTGTTAGAAAGGGTTAGTCAAATCTGTGTCTCTGTTGTTGCTTCTTAAATTGTAAAGTGCTGAACAATAAAAAAACATTCAAAGTATCAGTAGGGTTCCTTCTAGTATGAGTGTATCATAAATATTTTATTACATTATGGAACATATAAGACATAACCATGAAATATTGTGTTGGATCTTATCATCATCATCTTTTCCTTTTTACTAGAATTATCCTACTTACTAGGACACAAAACCAGACACAGACACACAGACACACACACACAGAGACAGACAGATAGACACACACACATACATTTGTTCAGGTCCAAAAACACAGCAATATAGGATGAAATAGTGCCGGTCGGAACTACCGGTCCAAAGTGTGTGTGGGGGGGGGGGGGGAGAGGGAGGGAGGGAGGGAGGGAATAGGACATTTATTTTCACTATAATTATTTTCACTATAAGAATACAAAGAGGGTTTAAAAAAAATCTATTGGTATTTGAGTTGCTTGGAAGCCTTGTGACTTCCCATTTGGAAGGTAATATTTTCTCTCCTAAGGCACAAAGAAAAAAATATCCTACATGAACTTTACATGACATCAGGAAGAGCAGCCATCCAAAGTGTTCAATTCCATCTAGGAGCCCAACTCTACCCTGAATTAAGGGAATATAGGCTCATAAAAAGGGAGTTTTCAATATATTGGTACACTGTTTTCTGTATCATGACATACTTGACATACTTCAATTATGAAGATAATTTTGCTTTACCTATTCTCTTTTAAACTATATATATTTTATGAAAATATCAATTAAATGATAACAATGTCCAGATTAATGGTCCAGTCCAGCCCATAATATTGGGATTTGTTATTCTTCAATCAATTCAACTGAGAATTCTGAAATTTTGCCAAATTTGGAAAATACTGATCTAAATAAAAATATTTGTCCATAGTCCTTTTTCTCATCAACACTGCCCATCTAACTCCCTAAAATTTATGCTTGGTGCCTTCTCTATATGTTGTTGGCCATGGTGCTTAAGACTAATGAGAACTGAATTCCAGAGGCCATCAGCCTGACTATTTTTGTTTTCTCTAAATGATAATGGCTATTTCTGGTTTAAAACAGGGGTCTTTTAAACAGAACTGGTAGTAATGAGGGAAAAAAACATTATTAAATCTCCAATTGGTACACGTATGAAGATTCAGATTTTCTTCTGTTGTTATTTTCTCTCCAATTTTCACTTTTCTCCTGCTGGACATTCCTACATTGATGCTAGATGATCTCATTTTCTATTCTAAACCTCCACACATGGCAAGGAAAATTTCAGGATTGACATGGCTGGATTAAAATATTTACACCTTTCTTCCACAGGTGCTAATCTAAGATCAGAATGAAAACCCATGCATTTATATAAAGTAACAATGTGTATGTGTGTATGAATTCATTGACTTGATAATGATTAATATACAGTAATATGCAGTTTGATCCCAAGATATATTGATAACGAGGAATAACATCAATGTTAGTCCATGTAAGAACTAAATACCATATATTTTCATTAGGATCAATATTTTACTGCACCTATGTATGGCTTGCTAATTGCACAGTGACAGATAGGATAGCACTCCAGCGTGTTGATGTCATTGCCCAGAAGATCATTAGTTGCCCTCTCCCCTCTTTGGAAGAGCGTTATAGCTCCTGCTGCCTTAAGAAAGTTCAAAACATTTTTACAGGTCCATTTCATTCTGGGCACCCCCCCTTTAAAAAAAAAAACCCAAACCTATTACCATCTGGGAGGGTTCGATCTGTGCATGTGTGAAGATGGCGGCATGCCTGTGAGTGCGATGCGGGTTGCGGGGGCCTTTTGGGCTGAAAAGGACATTGCCTGGCCCAATTCCATCTTCTGAGGCCAGGCCAGCAAGCTTGCCGTCCCGTCGCTCCGCAGGAGTCCTTGTGGCCTCGCAGCGGTTTGTCGGCGGGCGGCACGGGCAGCATGGGCAGCATGGGCGGCTATGGAGAGACGCTGGGCTGGGACGCTAGGAATGCTGAGGGCCTGGAAGACCAGAGAGGGCCGAGACCACCAGAGGGCCTGGAGGGCCTGGAAGGCCGGCTGGGAGAGGCCGGGAGGCCGGGAAGCGCCGAGCGGAGACGCCGAGCAGAAAGGAGTGGAGTGGAGCGGAGCGGAGTCGCCGGCGCCAAAGGGCCGAGACCATCAGAGGCCGACACTGGATGAGGTGAGAGACGCTGGCAGGAAGCCGAAGATACCGGAGGCCCCATTGAGGAGCCCGGGGCCAAAATTGGAAACATCGACTGAGCGTCGGAGGCCAGAACCATCGGAGGGTGGCCTGTGAGAGTGGAGACATCAGGGCCCCCTGACCAGCAGACCAGCAGACCAGCGGGCCCAGCGAGGGGCAGCCAGGAGACCTGGACTATGGGCCATACCAGCTAGGCCATTGAGGTGATGGGAAGGAGGACGGGAGAGGACAGGAGAGGCCACTGGGAGAGAGCAATCTGGGTTGCCAGGCTTTGAATTTTTGATGTTACCAGGCCTGAATGTTTGACTTAGATTGAACACTGACTGTGTGGCGTCCCTCTGGCCACACGGGTATACGATCTACCAGACAATTTGCCTGTTTAATTCCATCAGTTCGGAGGAGGACATTCCATCAACTAGAACATTCCCCTCACCAGTTTTGGACCTTTATCTCCATTTTTATCGTCCCCACCCACCCTAATCCCATCCCCCCCTCCTCCTATTTTATATTTTATATTTTATATGTATATAACATCTTTGTTCTGCATAACATCTTTTATTCTGTATAACATCTTTATAACATCTTTTAATAGCAGCACCCATGACGTTAGTATTTAATATATATATTTTAACATCCATATATTTATTTATATCTTGACACCTATTTATTATGTAAGGCCTGCTGGATAACATCTGATAATTGGCTGATATGGCCCCCTGAAATCAATTTTTCTGAAATCAATTTTTCTGCAATGTACTCTAGGGCAGACCTCATCGCTCTGCGGGAGTCCCCCCTCTCGCAGGGCTGGCCCTCTATGTTATCGAGGGCCCACTTCAAGGAGGGACTGATTAGTCATGAGAAGTGGGCAAAACGCAGATTGAGGGGTTTCTTAACAAATCATTTAATTCGGCTTTTAGGGGGTTCCAGGGTGGTGGGAGGGATTAGGCAACATACAGTTAGGAATATGGACAGGCCAGCTGGCGGAGACGAGAAGGGAGCGAGTGAGTCCTGCATGGGGGGGGGATACAGGTTGATCCCATGGAGGGTCTTCCAATTAGAACGGTCTTGGGGAGGGGTAGGGGCGATGGGAGACAGGAACATGGTCATCGAAGGGAGGCACGTGACCGCTGTTTACAGGTGGTACCGTGCCCCAGTCTCCTGTTCTCCCCCCGTGATCTAGGTGGTCAGGGCTCACAGAGCCGGGGCCCTAGGCTGATGTTATGTAACGCCAGGTCTGTGGTTAACAAAGCCCCCCTCATTAACGACTTGGTGTCGGAGGGGGACCCAGACCTGGTGGGAATCACGGAGACCTGGCTGGGCCACGAGGGGGGGTTACCCCTCGTGGAAATTTGCCCACCAGGATACCGTGCATTTCATCAGCTGCGGGCCCGAGGCAGGGGTGGGGTGGTAGCGGTCATTGTTAAGGAAGGTCTTGAGCCGAGAGAGACCACTGTACCACAGACCACCGGCTGTGAGTTCCTCTGCATGAGGTGGGGCCTAGGGAGGCAGTTGGGCATGCTGATTGTGTACCTGGCTCCTCGCTACGTAACAGCAGCCCTGCCCGAGCTCCTTGAGGTGGTGGCCAGAGTGGCGGTGGAGACTCCCAGATTTGCAGTCTTGGGGGACTTCAACCTGCCATCAGCGGGTGAATCATCTGAGGCAGCTCGTGAGTTCATGGCCTCCATGGCGGCCATGGACCTGACCCAGGTAATTCAGGGCCCCACACACATGGGAGGACACACGCTGGATTTAATTTTTGTCTCTGGTCAGTGGACGAGTGATCTGGGTACAGTGATCCCTCGTTTTTCGCGGCCTTGTTATTCGCGGCTTCACTCATTCGCGGATTTTTCAAAAATAAATAAATAAATAAATAACCACCCTCCCAAGCAGCTGGAGCTTGCAATAGGCGGCGTTGCAAAGAGGGTCGTTCTCCTGACCCTCCAAAACTCTCGGGAAACTCCTTGGCTTGCCTTTCTAGCCCTCGCCTAGCCGAGCTCCAGGGATGCAGCCGCCGCTCGCCATTCCCTCAACCCTGCCACACACACACATATACCGCCCGCTCGCTCCGCCTTACCAGATTTCGGGTGCGTCAGCTTCCCAGTTCGCCCCTTCGCCCCTTCGCCCGCCGAGCTGGAGTCGGCGACGGGACACGTGGGGGTCGGTCGGTGGCTCGCTCACTCCACCCGCCGCAGCGCTGCTCCCTCACTGAGGAGGCTGCCGCATTGACTTGCCTCCTGCTGCTGTCCCCAGGGGGGGGGGTGCCTACTGCTGCTCCCCAGCCGAGGAGGGAAGCAGCCATTTCGGCCACCCCTCCCCTCCTCACTCCTTCCCCAAGTCCACCACTTTTCCACAGGAGCACCAACGCTGAGGCGCGCGGGGGGGGAGCATTCCTAGTGGCGAATCCCACTTCGCGGTTTTTCATTTTTCGCGGAAGGGTCCGGTCCCTATTACCCGCGAAAAATGAGGGATTACTGTATAGGGGATTTAGCCATCATGCCCTTGTCATGGACAGATCACTCACTTCTCCGGCTCGACTTTCCCACCGCTGCACCTCACCGCGGGGAGGTGGAACCAGAAGCTAGATGGTTCCACCCCAGGCGCCTGATGGAACCTGATAGGTTCCAGAGGGAGCTTGGGCCATTACCTGTGGCTCTGACCCATGCCCCGATGGAGGACCTATTGACCGCATGGAATACTGTGGCCACGGGTGCCTTGGATTGGGTCGCGCCCATGCGGCCTCTCATACGGCATTGAGTCACCCAGGCTCCTTGGTTTACTGAGGGGCTGAGGGAGATGAAACACCGTAAGAGATGCCTAGAGAGTAGGTGGAGATCCACACGGTCTGAATCTGACCAAACACAGGTGAGAGCCCATTTGAGGACTTACCTTGTGGCGTTAAGAGTGGCCAAGCGTCAGTATTGTGCCACTCTTATCGCGTCCGCAGATAACCGCCCTGCCGCCCTGTTTGGGGTAACCCACTCCCTCCTTCAACAGAGGCCGCGGGAAGCCCCTCTGCAGGGCAGAGCAGAGGAATTTGGGGAATATCTGCAGGATAAAATCGCTCAGATTCGGAACGAGATGGTCTCCATTGAAAGTGGTCTAGAGGGAATGCCGGAGGCAGGTCTTGAGATACATCCATGGGAGGAGTTTGACTCTGTTACTTCCGAAGATATGGACAGGTTACATAGGCGACTGAGAGCCTCCACATGTTTATTGGACCCGTGTCCCTCCTGGCTTGTACTGGCATCCTGGGAGGTGACACGAGGCTGGCTCCAGGAGTTAGTCAATGCTTCTTTGAGTGAGGGGTTCTTGCTGGCCGTCTTGAAAGAGGCGGTGGTGAGGCCCCTCCTCAAGAAGCCTTCCCTGGACCCAGCTTTGTTAGCTAACTATCGTCCCGTCTCCAACCTTTGCTTTTTGGCAAAGGTTGTTGAGAGTGTGGTGGCACAACAGTTTCCACGTCACTTGGAGGAAATTGATTATCTGGACCCGCGCCAGTCCGGCTTCCGGCCCAGTCACAGCACGGAGACGGCATTGGTTGCATTGGTGATTGATCTCTTGAGGGCCAGAGATGGGGGTTGTTCCTCCATCCTGGTCCTATTAGACCTCTCGGCGGCTTTTGATACCATCGACCATAGTATCCTATTGCATCGGCTGGAGGGGTTGGGGGTGAGGGGCACCGTTTTGCGGTGGTTCTCCTCCTACCTCTCCGGTCGAGTGCAATTTGTGTTGACAGGAGGGCAGAGGTCGACCTCACTTGTGGGGTGCCACAGGGGTCAGTCCTCTCGCCGCTCCTGTTCAACACATATATGAAGCCGCTGGGCGAGATCATCCGTGGTTTTGGGGTAGAATACCATCTGTACGCTGACGACACCCAGCTGTACGTATCTACCCCAAACCACCCCAACGATGCCGTCGAAGTGATGTGTCCCGGTGTATGGAAGCCGTGCGGATCTGGATGGGAAGGAACAGACTCAAGCTCAACCCGTCCAAGACC
Source organism: Rhabdophis nuchalis (assembly GCA_039707465.1). Lineage (NCBI taxonomy): Eukaryota > Metazoa > Chordata > Lepidosauria > Squamata > Natricidae > Rhabdophis > Rhabdophis nuchalis. The sequence goes on along the minus strand of CM077647.1, from coordinate 44,663,184 downwards.
GAGTGGCTGTGGTTTCTGGCGCCCCGGTTCAACCAGTTGATTCCATCACTGGCCATAGGGGATGAACATCTAGTCCCCGTGGATCGGGCACGCAACTTGGGGGTCCTCCTGGATACCCGGCTGTCTTTAGAAGACCATGTGACAGCCGTGGCCAGGGGGGCATTCTGCCAGGCTCGCCTGGTACGCCAGTTGCGGCCCCTATTGGACCGGGACGCCCTTCGCACAGTCACTCATGCCCTCGTGACATCCCGTCTGGACTACTGTAACGCTCTCTACATGGGGCTCCCCTTGAGGTGTACCCGAAGACTACAGCTAGTTCAGAATGCAGCCGCGCGGGCAATATTGGGTACCTCTAGGTATTCCCACATAACACCGCTCCTGCGCGAGCTGCACTAGATGCCTGTGGTCTTTCGGGTGCGCTTCAAGGTGCTGGTTACCATCTTCAAAACGCTCCATGGCATGGGACCTAGTTACCTGCGGGATCGCATCCTACCCATACATCCCTTCGGCCGATTCGCTCCCACAGAGAGGGGCTTCTCCGGGTGCCATCCACTAGGCAATGCCAGCGGGTGACGCCCAGGGGAAGGGCCTTCTCTGTGGCGGGCCCGACCCTCTGGAACGACCTACCCCCCAACTTAGATCTATCCCGGAACTCCGCTCCTTCTGTCAGCAACTAAAAACCTACTTTTTCCAACAGGCCCGCCTGGCCTAACCTACTGTTTTTAGCCTTAGTTGTTTAGTAGAAAAATTTTAAATTGGGCTTTAGGGATTTTAACGGGGAGTTTTTAGCACAGGGTGTAATTTAATATAGTTTTAATGTATTTATGTATTTATTGTGATGTATTGTATTTTTATATTTGCCTGTGCACCGCCCCGAGTCCCTTTGGGGAGAGGGGGCGGTTAATAAGTCGAATAAATGAAATGAATGAATGAATGACAGTGCAGGGCAATATAAACAAGGACAAAAACAGCTTCTATACCAGGGCAGTAACTATATTGAACTTACTATATAGTGCAGTATTAGTGCAATATCAGGGGTTTTCAATTCAATTGTATTGAATGTGAAGGATGTGTGTTTTTATATGTATAATATACACTGAAGGTAGCATTTAATTTTGTTGTACAAGGTGCAAGAACAATAAACTAAACTAAACTAAATTAAAAATAATTTTCAGTATGTATATACCATTCATATTCTACTTTCTGTCATCAACGCTTCTCTGTTTTGCATAGTGCCAAATGATGCAGATTAAAGCTGTTACAAAAAGCTTTGTTTCTTCTTCGCTTTGTTTCTTCTTCTTCTTCTTCTTCTTCTTCTTCTTCTTCTTCTTCTTCTTCTTCTTCTTCTTCTTCTTCTTCTTCTTCTTCTTCTTCTTCTTCTTCTTCTTCACCTTCACCTTCACCTTCACCTCCTCCTTCTCCTCCTCCTCCTCCTCTTCCTCCTCCTCCTCCTCCTCCTCCTCCTCCTCCTCCTCCTCCTCTTCCTCTTTTACCGCTTTGAGTGTCAAGGGAGACACAAAATTTTGGTTCTTGCACTTCTTGCAGCCTCAACCATTGTTATTTGATGCTGCTGTAGCATGTCTTTGATGTTGTCTTTCCATCTTCTTCTGGGCCTGCCTCATGCTCTTTGACCTTCCACTCTTTTTATGTATGCCTTATATGGTATGAAATCCCCAGACATTCTCTCCAGATGGGCAAACCACTTTATTTGCTGTCTTTGTATGAAGATGGGGATGAATAGATTTGTATGAAATGTTTTTCTGTAGTAATGAATACTCCCGTATGCTGTAGTAATGTGTTAGTTGTCCCAATTCTTGGTCTTTCTTACTGCATCATATATTAATCTCTTCATCCATTTTTCCATGTTCAGTAAACGTGGTTCCTAAATATTTGAACTCTGACACTTGTTCTCTCTAAATATTTAAGTGTTATTTTTCCTTCCAATTACCATTGCTACTGTTTTGTTTTGCTAATTCTCATATTATTTGTCTTACAATCTTGATTCATAGACACAAGATGTTGTTGCAGTTCTTTAGATGTACTTACTATCAATGCCTGATCATCTACAAAGAGTAGTTTGTTGATGGGCTTAGCTTATTTACATTCTGTCAATAAAGGCGATAAATAATAGTGATGATAAGACATAGCACTGCTTTACTCCAGAAGTTTTTACAAAGGATTCTGATGTATATTGGTTTGTTCTGACTTCTGCAATTGCTATATGAACTTTTGCACAATCTAACTAGATGATCACTTACTCAATATTAGGTCATTGTTTGCCATAATTTTCAGCTCTATCAAAAGCTTTATCTTGGTTTACAAATGCAATAAAGAGATTCTTATTGCATTCAACAGTCTTTTATATTAATTGTTTAAGCATAAATATTGTATCTGTGCTGCATATGTTTCTTCTAAGTTCATATATTGTTCTGTTAATTGTTATTCTATACATATCGGTTATCTTAGCATACAGTGTCCCTGGGTGGCTAAGAGTGAGATTCCTTGGTATTGAATGCATTCTTTTTTTTGCTGCTGCTGCTGCTATTCTTCTTCTTCTTCTTCTTCTTCTTCTTCTTCTTCTTCTTCTTCTTCTTCTTCTTCTTCTTCTTCTTCTTCTTCTTCTTCTTCTTATGATTATGATTATGATTATTATTATTATTATTATTATTATTATTATTATGATTATGATTATTATTATTATTATTATTATTATTATTATTATTATTATTATTATTATTATTATTATTATTATTATTATTATTATTATTATTATTATTATTATTATTATTATTATTATTATTATTATTAATTATGTTGTTAATCTTTGGTGAGATTCACAGCCTGTGGGGCTGGTTGGTAGCTCAACAGCTTGAGCTCTAACCAAGGACCTAGGAACTGTTAAGTTAACATCGGAGGATATAAGCTGTTTCAAGTAGAGTGTTTTTTTGTAGAATCAGAATGTTCAAGTCTGGTAAATTTAGAATTTCCAAATAGGGAGGTAGCCCTTTAGGTATTGCTCCAAGGGCTCCAATTACAATCGGGACAACACCCGATTTCTTTTTCCACAAAATACTTTGTGATTTTTTCTTGCTGCTTATCTTCAATTCATGCATCACCAGATATTGCAATATCAATGAACCAAACTGTTTTCTTTTCAGTTATTGTTATATCAGGTGTGTTGTGGGCCAAGTGGCTGTCAGTCTGAATTCTGAAATCCCACAAGATCTTGACTTTTTAATTCTCTAAAACCTTCTCAACCTGATGTTCCCAGTGGTGTTTGCTGTACTCAAATCCAAACTTCTGTCACAATTTCCAGTGAATGATTTTAGCAACTCAGTCCTGGCATTGTTGGTAGTCAGTTTGTGAAATCTTTCTGCACCAAATGATCAAGTGGTGGACTGTCTCATCTGTCTCATTGCAGAGGCGGCATTTGATGTTGGTGGTAACATGCTGAATTTTTGCCTTCATACAATTTGTGGATAAGGCTTGTTCTTGAGCTGTAATAATAATAATAATAATAATAATAATAATAATAATGATAATGATAATGATAATGATAATGATAATGATAATGATAATGATAATGATAATGATAATGATAATGATAATGATAATGATAATAATAATAATAATAATAATAATAATAATAATAATAATAATAATAATAATGATAATAATGATAATAATAAGTTGTTGACATTGCAATACCTGGTGATGCACGAATTGAAAATAAGCAGCAAGAAAAAAATCACAAAATACTGGGACTTGCAAATTGAAGTTGAGCGACTGTGGAACAGAAAGTCATTGTGTTGTCCCGATTGTGATTGGAGCCCTTGGAGCAATACCTAGGGAACTGCCTCACTATGTGGAGGTTCTAGGTTTTCTGGACTTGAGCATTCTGACTCTACAAAGGGCCACCCTGCTTGGAACAGGTTATATCCTCCGACGTTACCTTGACAGTTCCTAGGTCCTTGGTTAGAACTCGAGCTGTTGAGCTACCAACCAGCCCCAAAGGCTGTGAATCTCACCAAAGGTTAACCTGTGAATCTCACCAAAGGTTAACCACAGAATAATAATAAATAAATAAAAATGAAGTTTGAATGATTATGTGAACCAAAGTACAGAAAAATTGCTGCAGGATGTGAAAATGGAGAATAGCATAAAAACAACAGAAACAAAGCAGAATATAAGGAAAAACAGCTGGATGACAGATTAAATAGATGGAAAACCAAAGCTTTGCATGGACAGTACTTGAAAAATATTGAAGGAAAATGTGATGACAACTTGACATGGACATGGCTTAAGATGGGAATTATCAAGAAAGAAATGGAAGTTTTAATACTGGCCGCTCAAGAACAAGCACTACTATCTAATGCCATGAAAGCGAAGATTCAAAAATCCACTGACAACCCAAACTGCCGACTTTGCAATAACAAAGTCAAAACTGTTTCACATTTTATATGTGAATGCAGCAAAATCACACAAACTGATTACAAAGCTAGACACGACCGAGTTGCTATATTAATCCACTGGTCATTATGTAAAAAATATGATTTACCTGTATCCAGAATGTATTTTATTTATTCAATTATATCCCGCCCTTCTCCGAATGGACCCAGGGCGGCCATGGGAACATAAAAGTTATCGAAAATGAGAAGGTGAAGATCTTGTGGGACTTTCTAATACAAATAGATCGTCATTTAGAGCACAACACACCAGATATCATGGTTATAGAGGGCTGAAGTGTACAGTTCATTGATATCGCTGTTCATGGAAATGCCAGAGTCGAAGAAAAAGAACTAGAAAAAATAATGAAATATCGCGACCTGAACATCGAAACTACATGGCTATGGATGAAGCATGTCACAGTGACACCCATTGACATTGGGGCACTTGGCAACATGTCCAAGAATTTTACTAAATACATCAACAAATTGTAGCTACCTGCAATAACACCAGCAGAACTGCAAAAAGCTGCACTATTTGGTATTCTAAATACATTTTAAGAAGATACTTAGTTGATACCTAGGATGCTGGCAGCAAACCGTATCAACCATTAGCACCAGTCAATGGTATTTGTAATGCATTTTTAAATGTTCAGTTGGCTGAGTTTCATATTTAATGAATAAAGTAAATAATAATAATAAAAATTTGGACAGAAAAGCAAGGAAACATGACAATGAATCATGCTTTGCACCCTAAAAGTGATGTTGACCGATTATATCTACCAAGAGCAGAGGTTGGTCGAGGACTCCTACAGGTAAAGCAGACTGTGGAAGAAGAAAGACATTGCTTGACTGATTACATCCAGAAAAGTGAAGAACCAATGATTAAGGAAGTAAATAAAGGAGGCCTTTTAAAGACAACTACCCTATTTTTCGGAGTGTAAGTTGCACTGGAGTATAAGACGCACCCAGGTTTTGAAGAGGCAATTTTTTTAAAAAAGTAGGTAGATAGATAGAGGGATAGAGAGGGAGAGAAAGAGAGAGAAATACAGTAGGTAGGTAGGGAGAGAGATGATAATAATAATAATAATAATAATAATAATAATAATAATAATAATAATAATAATAATAATAATAATTTTTAATTTATAACCCGCTCTCTCTCCCCGAAGGGACTCGAGGCGGGGCACAGGGAATTTAAAAATACAAATAAAAACCACAAACACAATACAATGTTAAAATGAATTAAACTAACCCTGCGCTAAAATCCCATATAAAAACTAAAACTAAGCCCTAAAAACCCCTAAAAAACAGTTTAATTACCCTAGGCTGGCCAAGCAGAAGAAGTGTGTTTTTAATTTTTGACGGAAGGAGCGGAGGTTCGTGGTTGTTCTGATTTCGGGGGGAAGGTCGTTCCAGAGGGCCGGGCCCACCACAGTGAAGGCCCTTCCCCTGGGCGTCGCCTGCTGGCATAACCTAGTGGACGGCACCCGGAGAAGTCCCTCTCTGTGGGAGCGAATCGGCCGCAGAGATGTATGGGGCAGGATGCGATCCCACAGATAGCTAGATCCCGTGCCATGGAGGGCTTTGAAGATGATAACCAACACCTTGAAGCGCATTTATATACCGCCCTATTTCACCTAAAAGGGACTCAGGGCGGTGCACAGAAAGATAAAAACCCAACAATACAAGACAAAATATAAAAAACAATTAAATTATTAAATCTGTGCTAAAATTGGATAAATAAATTTAAAACCAATAAATATCAAAATTTAAAATTATTCCCTAGTCTACGTCAGGCCGGCTAGATGAAAGAAATGTGCTTTTAACATCTGACGGAAGAGTCATAGGTCCGTGATGGTACGGATATCAGGGGGCAGGTCGTTCCAGAGTGCTGGACCCACCACAGAGAAGGCTCTTCCCCTGGGAGCTGCCAGCCGGCATTGACCGGCTGATGGCACCCTGAGAAGGCCCACTCTGTGGGAGCGGACAGGTCGAAGGGAGGTATGTGGTAGGAGGCGGTCTCTCAAGTAACCAGGACCCGTGCTATGGAGCGCTTTAAAGATGGTGACTAGCACCTTGAAGTGCACCGGAAAGACGACAGGCAGCCAATGCAGCTCGCGCAGGAGCAGTGTTACATGGGAAAACCTAGAGGTTCCCATAACTGCCCGCGCGGCTGCATTCTGGACAAGCTGAAGTCTTTGGGTGCACCTCAAGGGGAGCCTCATGTAGAGAGTATTGCAGTAGTCCAGTCGGGATGTCACGAGAGCTTGAGTGACTGTGCAAAGGGCACCCCGGTCCAATAGGGGACGCAACTGGCGGACCAGGTGAACCTGGTAAAACGCCCTCCTGGCTACGGCCGTCACTTGATCTTCCATGGACAGCCATGCATCACGGAGGATGCCCAAGTTGTGTGCCCCATCCACAGGGGTTAGATGTTCATCCCCTATGGCCAGTGATGGAGTCAACTGGTTGTACCGGGATGCCGGAAACCACAGCCACTCGGTCTTGGACGGGTTGAGTCTGAGTCTGTTCCTTCCCATTCAGGCCCGCACGGCTTCCAGGCACTGGCACATCACCTCTACGGCATCGTTGGGGTGGTTTGGGTAGATATATACAGCTGCGTATCATCAGCGTAGAGGTGGTACTCTAGCCTGAAACCACGGATGATCTCGCCCAGCGGCTTCATATATGTGTTGAACAGGAGAGGCAAGAGGACCGATCTCTGAAGCACCCCACAAGTGAGGGATCTCAAGGTCGACCTCTGCCCTCCTGCCAACACGGTGCCCCTCACCCCCAACCCCTCCAGCCGATGCAATAGGATACCATGGTCGATGGTATCAAAAGCCGCTGAGAGGTCTAATAGGACCAGGATGGAGGAACACCCCCCATCTCTGGCCCTTCAGAGATCATCCACCGGAAGCTGGACTGGCGCGGGTCCAGATAATCAATTGCCTCCAGATGACGGGGGAACTGTTGTGCCACCACACTCTCTACAACCTTCGCCAGAAAGTGAAGGTTGGAGACTGGACGGTAATTTACCCACAATGCTTGGTCCAGAGATGGCTTCTTGAGGAGGGGGTCTCACCACCACCTCTTTCAAGACAGTTGGCAAGAACCCCTCACTCAAGGAAGCGTTGACCACCTCCTGGAACCAGCCTCGTGTAACCTCCCAGGATGCCAGTACAAGCCAGGAGGGATACGGGTCCAATAAACATGTGGTATCTCGCAGTCGCCCACATAACCTGTCCATATCTTCGGAAGTAACAGAGTCAAACTCTTCCCACAAAACTGTCTCAAGATGTGCCTCAGGGCATCCCACTGGGCCACTTTCGATGGAGGCCAACTCGCTCCAAATCTGAGCGATTTTATCCTGCAGATATTCCCCAAATTCCTCTGCTCTACCCTGCAAAGGGGCTTCCTGCACCCTCTGTTGAAGGAGGGAGCGGGTCACCCTAAACAGGGCGGCAGGGTGGTTATCTGCGGATGCGACGAGAGTGCCACAATGCTGACGTTTAGCCACTCTCAACGCCACAAGGTAAGTCCGTAAATGGGCTCTCACCTGTGTTCGGTCAGATTCAGACCGTGTGGATCTCCATCTCCTCTCTAGGCGTCTCTTGTGGCGCTTCATCCCCCTCAGCTCCTCGGTAAACCAGGGAGCCTGGGTGACTCCTCGCCGCAGGAGCGGCCGCAAGGGCGCGACACGATCCAAGGCCCCGTGGCCACGGTATTCCATGCGGCCACCAGGTCCTCCATCGGGGCGTGGGTCAAGGACACAGGTAATGGCCCAAGCACTGTCTGGAACCTATCCGGGTCTATCAGGCGCTTGGGGCGGAACCATATAGGTGAATCCAGTTCCGCCTCCCCGCGGTGGGGTGTAGCGATTGGAAAGTCGAGCCGGAGAAGTGAGTGGTCTGACCATGACAGGGGTATGATGGCTACGTCCCCTATACCCAGATCACTCTTCCACTGACCAGAGACAAAAATTAAGTCCAGCATGTGTTCTCCTTCATGCTTGGGGCCCCGAATTACTTGGGTCATGTCCATGGCCGTCATGGAGGCCATGAACTCCTGAGCTGCCTCTGATGATTCGCCTACTGATGGCAGGTTGAAGTCCCCCATGACAACCAGTCTGGGGGTCTCAACCGCCATCTCGGCGATCACCTCAAGGAGCTCGGGCAGGGCTGCTGTTACATAGTGGGGAGACAGGTATACAATCAGCACGCCCAACTGCCTCCCTAGGCCCCACTTCACGCAGAGAGACTCACAGCCGGTGGTCTATGGTACAGTGGTCTCTCTCGGCTCAGGACTTTCCCTAACAATAACCGCTACACCTCCACCCCTGCCTAGGGCCCATGGCTGATGAAAAGCGCGGTAACCTGGCGGGCACATTTCTACGAGGGGAAGTCCTCCCTCGTGGCCCAGCCAAGTCTCCGCTATTCCCACCAGGTCCGGCTCGCCCTCCGACACAAGGTCGTGAACGAGGGGGGCTTTGTTGACCACGGACCTGGCATTGCAAAACATCAGCCTTGGGCCCTGGCTCTGTAATCCCTGACCACCTAGCTGTGGGGGTTGTGGCATCTGACCGATTGTAAGCATCAGCCCTGTGCCCCCAACTGGGAAAGAAAAAACTGTCTCCCCTCGCACCTACCCCTCCCTACGACCGTCTTGATGGGTAGACCCTCAATGGAAACAACTGAGAGAGAGAGAGTAGGTAAGTAGGTAGGTAGGTAGGTAGGTAGGTAGGTAGGTAGAGGAGAGAGAGAGAGAGAGAGAGAAATACAGTAAGTAAGGTAGGGAGACAGAGTGTGTAGTTAGGTAGGTAGGTAGATAAAGGGATAGGGAGAGGGAGAGAGAAATACAGTAGGTAGGTAAGTAGGGAGAGATAGTGTGTGTAGATAGATAAGTACGTAGAGGGGTAGAGAGAGAGAAATAGAGAGAGAGAAATACGGTAGATAGGTAGGGGGAGAGATAGTAGGTAGATAGATAGAGGGATAGAGAGATAAAAATAGAGAAAGAGAGAGAGAAAGATACAGTAGATAGGTAGGGAGAGAGCGTATAGCTATATAGGTAGATAGAGAAGAGAAATACAGTAGGTAGGGAGAGAGAAATGTAGATAGGTAGGTAGGTAGAGGGATAGAGAGGGAACAATAGAGAAAGAAATACAGTAGATAGGTAGGGAGAGAGAGAGAGTAGGTAGGTAAGTAGATGTTTCCAGGTGTATTTACCCATGTGCTGGAGAAGGAAATCATTTACCACCTTTGCAACAAATCTTTGTTTCTGCAGGCACAGTACTTAGTTTAGTTTAGTTTAGTTTATTCGATTTATATACCGCCCTATTTCACCTAAAAGGGACTCAGGGCGGTGCACAGAAAGATAAAAACCCAACAATACAAGACAAAATATAAAAAACAATTAAATTATTAAATCTGTGCTAAAATTGGATAAATAAATTTAAAACCAATAAATATCAAAGTTTAAAATTATTCCCTAGTCTACGTCAGGCCGGCTAGATGAAAGAAATGTGCTTTTAACATCTGATGGAAGAGTCATAGGTCCGTGATGGTACGGATATCAGGGGGCAGGTCGTTCCAGAGTGCTGGACCCACCACAGAGAAGGCTCTTCCCCTGGGAGCTGCCAGCCGGCATTGACCGGCTGATGGCACCCTGAGAAGGCCCACTCTGTGGGAGCGGACAGGTCGAAGGGAGGTATGTGGTAGGAGGCTGTCTCTCAAGTAACCAGGACCATGTGCCATGGAGCGCTTTAAAGATGGTGACTAGCACCTTGAAGCGCACCTGGAAGACGACAGGCAGCCAGTGCAGCTCGCGCAGGAGAGGTGTTACATGGGAGTAACAAGTACTTGACCAACGTAATTCTTATCAGCTGCTCTAATTAAACAGCTTTCTGAAAGGGAACCCCCCCCTTTTTGCACTGTGCAAACCTCCCCCAAACGGCCTGTTTTTTGCAAAAATGAGCCTGTTTTTTCAAATAAAAGGCATGAACAGCCTTGGGGGGGCTTGCAGAGTGCTCCCGGGGGGGGGGGGCAAAATGAGGAAAAACGGCCCTTTTTGTGTGAAAATGGGCCATTTTTTGGTCAAACAATTGCATGCATAGCCTTATGGAGGCTTATAAAGTGCTGCTGGGTGTTGGGGGGGGGCAAAAATACCCTTTTGTTTGCTCATTTCTGCCCTCCCCAGCCCCCAGAAGTTTTCTGGAAGCCTCCATAAGGGTATGCACATGGCCATTTTGGTAAAGGGGCGGGGTTTCAGGAGGCAAAAAATGCTGTTTTCGATGTATAAGATGCACCCAGATTTTCAGCTTCTTTTTAGAGGAAAAAAGGTGCGTCTTATACTCCAAAAAATATGGTAAGTTAAAAGCTGAATATAAGAAAGAAGTAATTGAGAAGTGAGCTGAAAATTGGAAAAGCAAAGCTATGTACGGCCAATACTTGAAAAGTATTGAAAGCTGACCAAAAACTAACTTGGAACTGGTTAAGATCAGGATTACTGAAAAAAGAAACAGAAGGCTTTATTTTGGCAGCTCAAGCACAAGCCTTAGCCACAGACTGCATGAAGGCAAAAATCTAACATGTTACCACCAACAGCAAATTTCACCTCTGTAATGAGAAAGATGAGACAGTCAACCACTTGATTAGTGGGTGCAACAAAATTTCACAAACTGACTACCTACAATGCCATGATCGCTTTGCTAAGATCATTCACTGGAAATTGTGCCAAAAGTTTGAATTTGAGTACAGCAAAAACCACTGGGACCATCAGGTTAAGGTTTTAGAGAATGAGAAAGTCAAGGTTTTGTGGGACTTCAGAATGCAGACTGACAAGTACTTGGCCTACAACATACCTGACATAATAATAATTGAAAAGAAAAAAATATGGTTCATTGACATTGCAATACCTGGTGATGCACAAATTGAAGATAAACAACAAGAAAAAATCACAAAGTACCGGGACTTGCAAATTGAAGTTGAGCGACTATGGAAAAATAAATTATGTGTTGTCCCAATTGTAATTGGAACCCTTGGAGCAATACCCAAAGGGCTACCTCGCTATTTGGAAATTCTAAATTTACCAGACTTGAACATTCTTACTCTACAAAAAAAAACAACACCCTACATGGAACAACTTATATCCTTCAACGTTACCTTAACAGTTCCTAGGTCCTTGGTTAGGACTCGAGCTGTTGAGTTACCAAGCACCCCCAAAGGCTGTGAATCTCACCAAAGACTATCATCATCATCATCATCATCATCATCATCTGTTGTTGTTGTCAATAGATGCAGTTAGTTGTATCCATTTTGCTTTAAAGATTCTATGTAATTAGCTACTTGGATTGTTTCTTTTGGTAGCCCATCTAGTCCCTGTTTTTTTAACAATTCTTGCTACTTCTTCAATCAATATTTCTTGTTCTAGTGCTATTGTTTACATGCCTTATATGGCTTTTTCATGCTACTTTCCTAAGAGATTGAGAAGTTCTTTGAAATGTTCTCTCAAATTTTCTATTGCTTTTTTTTTAAAATAAAAGTTTATTATTATTATTTTTGACATAAACACAAATAATACAAACTTCACTACAAAAAACACCAATATCACTAAGTCATTTTTCCTTACCAACTATCAATTTTTAAGAATGTATCATTTTATCGCAGGTTTCTATAATGTTCTTCAAAATTTATCATTTTTTTCATATCAATTATTACAATTCTTAAATCCCAATCCCAATCTTACTAGTTGTTTTAACATCCTTTTATATAAGACATAATTGTATAATGGCATTCTATTTATAAAACCAATCAAAAAAGAGAAAAGAAAAGAAAACAAAAGAAAGAAAAACAATATTGACAGATAAATAAATTTGAATGAGTTTAAGAAGGAAAAGCCCACTCTGGATAATGTCCTATAAATGGATACCCAACATTCTAGTTGGGTATCCATAAATTCTGTGCCCTTCTACAATAGTTATTATTCATAAGTAATCTCATTTTATTAATTTTAAATCTAACAATTTTATCATGTAATTTAATATCAATATCCACATTTCTTATCAAGTATTTTAACCTCAATCTATTTCTTCTTTAATAATATCTTTAGGTCCTGGCTAGCTATTAATATCCCTTATTTAATCCCATCATATCCCTATAGATTCCATATAATTGTCTAGGCTTTTTATAGGTGGCTGTTAATTAATTGATCATTTACCAAGAGTATTCTATTACCATCTTTATTTTTTATTTTTTTATTTTATTAAATTTATATCCCGCCCTTCTCCAAGAGGACCCAGGGCGGCGCACAGGAAATTAAAATACATACAAAAAACGCAATACAAAATTTAAAAACCTATTAGATCCCCATCCTGCGCTAAAACCAATTAAAATCCCTGAATTAAAACTATCTATGGTTAGTCCCAGCGGAGGCTATGTTAGGCCGGCTTGATGGAAGAGGTGTGTTTTTAAACACTGGCGGAAGAGGCGGAGGTCGGTGATGGTACGAAGTTCTGGGGGTAGGTCATTCCACAGGGCAGGGCCCGCCACAGAGAAGGCCCTTCTCCTGGGTGTCGCCAGTCAGCATTGACCGGCCGACGGCACCCTGAGAACCCTGACGGCACTCTGTGGGAGCGTATTGGTCTAAGGGATATATGGGGCAGGAGACGGTCTCGCATATAACTATGTCCCGAGCCATGGAGTGCTTTGAAGATGGTCGTCAAAACCTTGAAGCGCAACCGAAAGACCACAGGAAGCCAGTGCAGTTCGCGCAGGATTGGTGTTATATGGGAGTGCCTTGAAGCTCCCGTAATCACCCGCGCGGCTGCATTCTGAACTAACTGTAGCTTTCGAGTGCACCTCAAGGGAAGCCCCAGGTAGAGAGCATTGCAGTAGTCGAGTCGGGATGTCACGAGTGCTTGAGTGACTGTGCAAAGGGCAGCCCAGTCCAGTAAGGGGCACAATTGGCGCATCAGGCGTACCTGATGAAACGCCCCCCTGGCCACGGCCGCCACATGGTCCTCCATGGACAGCCGGGAATCCAGGAGGACACCCAAATTGCGCGCCCTCTCCACGGGGGCCAGTGTTTCACCTCCAATGGCCAGAGTTGGAGTAATCTGGCTGAACCGGGGTGACAGAAACCACAGCCACTCGGTCTTGGAGGGGTTGAGCTTGAGTTTGTTACTACCCATCCAGATCCATATGGCCTCCAAACACTGGGACAGCACCTCGACGGCATCGTTGGGGTGGTCTGGGGTGGATATGTACAGCTGAGTATCATCAGCATACAGATGATATCCCACCCCAAAACCACGGATGATCTCACCCAGCGGCTTCATATATGTATTGAATAGGAGGGGCGAGAGGACCGACCCCTGAGGAACCTCACATAAGAGGGGTCTGGAGGCCGACCTTTGCCCCTCTGTGAACACATATTGTGACCAACCAGAGAGGTAGGACGAGAACCACCATAAAGCGGTGCCTCCCAGCCCCAACCTCCCCAGTCAGTGCAATAGGATACCATGGTCGATGGTATCAAAAGCCGCTGAGAGATCTAACAGGACTAGGATAGAGGAATGTCCTCTATCCCGCGCCCTCCAGAGATCATCAACCAACGCGACCAATGCCGTCTCAGTGCTGTGACCGGGTCGGAAGCCGGACTGGCGCGGGTCTAGATAATCAATTTCCTCCAGGTGTCGCGGAAACTGTTGGGCCACCACACTCTCAACAACCTTCGATAAAAAGTGAAGGTTGGAGACTGGACGAAAGTTCTCTAATAATGCTGGGTCCAGGGACGGCTTCTTGAGGAGGGGCCTTACTACCGCCTCTTTCAAGACGGCAGGCAAGGACCCCTCACTCAAAGATGCGTTGACAATGCCCTGGAGCCAGCCTCGTGTTGTCTCCCAGGATGCCAGTACAAGCCAGGAGGGACACAGGTCCAATAAACATGTGGTAGCCTTAAGCCTCTTTGACAACCTGTCCATATCTTCGGTAGTAACAAAGTCAAACTCCTCCCAGGATGGTTTCTCAAGAGCAGCCTCGGACAGTCCAACTGGACCACTCTTGATGGAGGGTAACTCATTCCGAATCCGAGTGATTTTATCCTGCAGATAAATCCCAAATTCCTCTGCTCGTCCCTGTAAAGGGGGTTCCCGCGGCCTCTGCTGGAGGAGGGAGTGGGTCACCCCAAACAGGGTGGCAGGGCGGTTATCTGCAGATGCAATAAGGGTGGCACAATACTCACGTTTATTTATTTTTATTTTATTTTTATTAAATTTATACCCCGCCCTTCTCCTAAAAAAGGACCCAGGGCGGCGCACAGGCGATAAGGGTTTGGCCACCCTTATCGCCACTAAGTAAGTCCTAATATGGGTTCTCACTAGTGTTCAGTCGGCTCCGGAGCAAGAAGATCTCCATCTGCTCTCTAGGCGTCTCTTGTGGTGTTTCATCTCCCTCAGCTCCTCGGTGAACCAAGGAGCCTGGGTGATTCGTCGCCGCAAGGGTGCGACTCGGTCCAAGGCCCCCGTGGCCGCACTTAACCATGCGGCCACCAGGTCCTCAGTCGAGTCACGGGGCAAGTCCACAGGTATTGGCCCAAGCCGCCTCTGGAACCTTTCCGGGTCCATCAGGAGCTTGGGCCGGAACCATATAGGAATGTTCGGCTCCACCTCCCCACGGTGAGGTGCGGCGATTGGAAAGTCCAGCCGAAGGAGAGCGTGATCTGTCCATGACAGGGGTGAGATGGCTAAATTCCCTATTCCCAGATCACTACTCCACTGCCCCGAGATGAAGATTAAGTCCAGGGTGTGTCCACTCTCGTGAGTAGGGCCTAAAACTACCTGGGTCAGGTCCATGGCCGTCATGGAAGCTATGAACTCCCGAGCTACTCCAGAGGTCTCGCCTACTGACAGCAGGTTGAAGTCCCCCATGACCAAAGGTCTGGGGGTCTCAACCGCCGCCTCGGCTATCACCTCTAGGAGCTCAGGCAGGGCTGTGGTTGCATAGTGAGGAGCCAGGTATACAACTAACACGCCCAACTGCCTCCCTAGGCCCCACTTCACAAGGAGGGACTCACACCCAGTCGTCTGAGGGATCATGGTCTCCTTCGGCTCAAGACCCTCCCTAACCATAATCGCCACCCCCCACCCCTCCCCAGGGCCCTAGGCTGATGGAAGGCTCGGTAGCCTGGTGGGCACATATCTACGAGGGGTAAACCCCCCTCGAGGCCCAACCAGGTTTCCGTTATACCCACCAGGTCCGGGTCCCCCTCTGACATGAGGTCACGAATGAGGGGGGCTTTATTTATCACGGACCTGGCATTGCATAGCATCAGCCTAGGGCCCCGGCTCTGTGGTCCTTGCCCACCTAGTCTGCGATGGGAGCATGGGGAGTTGGAACGCGTGACTGCCTGTAGCCAGCGGCCATGGTCCTCCAACCCCATCCATCTCCCACTGCCCCTGCCCTTCCCCAGAACCGAACTGAGGACAAAACCTCAGTGGAAACGACCCCCCTCCCCTTCCTCTGTTACCTCCCTTCCGCCGGCCGGCCTAGTTCTGTCCCACCCCCTAACTGGCCTATCCCTCCCCTCCTACCTGGAACCCCCTAAAAGCCGAATTAAAATTTTTCTTTAAAAACCCCTTAGTTTGCGCCTCGCCCACCTCTCAGGAGCAATTAGTCCATCCTCGAGGTGGGCCCGTGTTAGATAAGGGGGCCAGGCCTGCGAGAGGGGAGATTCTCGCAGGCAAAGGAGATCACGTCTTGAGTACATTTTGGAACCCCGATGGCCATCAAGACCCGGGGTATAATTGCAAGTCCGAACAGAGTCCTAGGAGAAACAGCTATAAAGTGACAGAATATAAAATAAAGTGCAATAGATGTACTCCTGGGGGGCAGGAGGGAAAAAGTCAGTTGTCAATTAGTCCGTTGGTCTGGGGTCCTGCATAAGGGCAGATCGCAGTTTAGTCCCTGCACAAACCCCATCCGAATGTTTTCTTCAGCCACATAGGCCTAAGTCTGCATTTAGTGCTGCACGACTGGTTGGTCTGTCGTGCGGCCTGATGGAAAATGCTGCCATGTGCTGGCCCATCTTACCTCCTCCTGTCCGGAGCACTCACTTCAGGTCTTCCTGGGTCCTCCTCAGCCATTGCTCCACCGTTTCCCGGCCCGGCTGCTTGGCTATCACCACTCCTTCAACTGTCCATTTGCTCTGACTTCCTTCTTTTTCATCGATCCAGTCCTTCTTTCTCCTTCTCATTCCATCTCCATTCCATCTCCAATCCATATCCATCTCCACTTCCAATCCATCTCCATTTCATCCAATCTCCATTCCATCTCCATTCCATCTCCATTGCCATTCCATTTCAAGTCCATCTCCAAAAATCTCCAATCCATCTCCAATCCATCTACATCTCCTTCTCTCCTTCCCCTCTTTATTTCCTCCTCTCCTCCCTTCACGTCTCTTATGTCCTCTCTTCTCTCTCTTCCAATCTCTCTTCCAATCTCTCCTCTCACATGCTCTCTCCTTCCAGCTTCTTGCTCTCTCCTTCCAGCTATATCTATCGACCGTCACCTCCAACCGGAAGTTAATAACATAACTTCCCATCTAAAGATAAGCAAATATATATCATTAACTAAAACATTTATTATAATTAGTCTTATTGTAGGCATCTATGATTATTATTAACAATCAATTAACTAATAATTCTTGATGATAATTTAAACACAGCCTAATTAGTTATTACTCATCAAGTGATAGAAATTCCTTTTTTCAGCCGTTATCTTTCCAACAGTGAATTGATTGTCTTTTATGGTTTGTATTCGCCATCTCTTTTTTTTCTCCTTCCCAGGTTCTTTGCAAACTTCCATTGGCACATTGTGATCCAATATAGCTATCCAATCATGACGCTGACCAACTCCTTTGCTCATATATTGTTTATTTTTAAATGTCAAGTTTATTTCTGATGTGGTTTCCCCTTTCTTTCCCTTTCTTCTTTCTTCGTTTTGCCAGTCAGGTTGAAATCCAAGTTTCTGATAAGGTCTTGATGTTATCCCCTTTCCTGTAGTTTCCCCTTCATTTAATAAGTTTGCATCATCGTTATCCTCCTCAGTTGAATCCAGTCCGTTATCACAATCGCTTTCCTTTTCTTTCTTAATTTCTTTAATTTCTTCACTTGATATAGTAAATAATTTTCTATCGAATATTGTATGGTATTTTCTTATTTCATTCAGAATTTCAGGCAGAATCTCCTGATTTTCTGCAGTGTATATATCTATATGCATAGACATTTTGGCGAATCCACAAAATAAAGAAACGTAAATCCAGTTACCTTGTTAGTGATTAATTTGTCTCTGTTAATTTATCTCTATTCAAAGTTTCCAGAAGTTTATCTGCTTGTAAATGTCCACCCACGATTTTTCCAAGAGCGACACAATGTAGCAAAGTAGTTTAAGTAGCTTAAAAATGTTTCAATCTTTTTTGTTAGAAGAGGAACCGAAGCCAAAAGAAAAAAGATATGATACTTGATTAAGTTTAAAAATGTGCAATAAAGTATCCAAGTAATTGTAAGATTGTAAAAGTGATCCAAGTTTCAAAGTTTTAAGTCAAAAGGAGTAAAAAGAAAAGAATAT
This sequence comes from Rhabdophis nuchalis, assembly GCA_039707465.1. Lineage (NCBI taxonomy): Eukaryota > Metazoa > Chordata > Lepidosauria > Squamata > Natricidae > Rhabdophis > Rhabdophis nuchalis. The sequence continues at coordinate 44,645,114 of CM077647.1, read as the reverse complement.
TAGAAAAGTCAGTCATGATCCAATCCCTTTCAGCGCAAACGGAAATGGCTATGCCCTTTGTAATGGTTCAATCCGCCATTTCAAAGCCTTCTGTTAACGGGAGAAATCCCACAATTCCATTAAATTCCGCCACTTATCTTTAGGTTCAAAGCTTTAGTAATAAAAAAAATTTTTTTTTAGCAAGGTGTTTCAAATGCAATACAAAATACCTTCCCGATGTTGTACTCTTTCCTTTAAGCAATTCCTTTCATTCTGGAGATTCTCCCTCTGCCTAGTTCCGCTCCCCAAAAAGGGGGGGATGTCTTCGTCTCCCTTCAGAGACTTTTGCTTCGTGTCGGGCAGGGATCTTGTGGGACCCCTGCACCCAGAGAAGACTTGTCTCCTATTCACCACCCCTCCAGGGCGGCTTAAGTTCTTATCGAACTACCGGGGGGGGGGGGAATGAAAACCAGCCGGGTCCCTGCAGCTTGGGGAACCTGGTTGTGTCGGCGCGGGAGGCTCTGCCTTCTCCCTCAAATTTTCTATTACTGCTGATTGTTTTATTAGAGTTTAGTTTAGGCGGCTTTGGATTACTTTAGTTTAGATTATTTAAGTTATTTAAGTTCCATTAGTTTTGTTTCTAGATCCACTTAATTTTTACATTGCTGCATTAAGTGTTCCATTATAAAAATGTAGTCCTCTGAGAGTAGTATCCTAAAGATCTTGAGTAGGCTCTATAGCAACCTTTCTTGATTTATTTTGTTCACTTCAAATATTTTTTTAACTTGCTACTGGAGATTGATTACATGCCACCAAGTTGTTTTCAACTCCTAGTGAAGTGACCACATATTTAGATTTTCTCCTGTTCTTAGACAGCACCTGTAAAAATAGAAGAAAAGCAGAATGAAATTATGTAGAAACAAAAACTATAAAAATAAAAGCCAATTATAAAAGCAATTCCAACAAATAAAACCTATTTGTTTCCTTGCCCTGCTTGCTTCATCTTCCATTTATGGAACATAATGCATGCTACATTAATATTGTACAAGCAGCACCTACTGAGTGGTCAATAACATTAGAATGAGCCACTGATTAGCCCAGCAATATCAAATTACACAAGCAGTATGCAATTGACTAGAAACAAATTTGACACCAGTAGCTCATCTAGCCATTGTTGGCAACTCTATAGAGGGTTGACCTAGCAACTCCATGTTTTTCCTGACATGTAGTGAGATACCTAATCAAAGTGACAAATTATGTCCTTCCAAAATTCAAGAAGTCATCTTTACTGGGATTCCAACTTCCAGAATTAGTGAGGTGTTGGGTTGAGAAAGGCTAATATACAATTGTCCTAATCATGTGGAAGGTATCATTTTGGGAAAGACTTGCACACTTTTTTTCCTGATCCTGATTCAATTTCAGATAAAGGAAATACCTTCTATGTTGCTTCCTATTATTTATTAAATATAAAACTAACAAACATGTTTTGAATTATTTATCAATTTTAGAATTTCTATTATTTATCAATTTTAGGATTTGTATTCCAAAATCTTGGAAGGATGGAAAAACTTAAAAGGCTTTATTCTGACACTTTTGCTTGCCAGATCATGAAATGATCTCATTTTACTGTATGTCGTTTTGCATGTTGGGTTGGCTACAATGCCTTTCTCTGGTGGAAGTGTCAAAAGGGTAGATTAATTTTAACTCTTACCAGTCCTTTGGCAAAGCAAAAGTAACAAATGGTGTCATTGCTAAAACAAGTGAAATAATATTTTTAGTCATGGTTACAGTTAGAGGCAGTGTATGTAGCATTGAACCAGAAACTAAAAAGGAAACCAAAATATTCAACATTCACCCAGGATTTTGAATGATTGTTTTAACTTAGCTAAGTACATTTTTGATCACAAAACCATGACTTCTCTGCTTAACGGTTCTGGTGATTTATGGGGGTAACAAAAACAAGAGCAATCCATGAAAAAGTCAAATCAGTTATTCAAATGCATTTGTTTAGCAGGGTTTTAACTTGTTATCCACATTATATTATTTATTAAAACTTTTAAAAATGCAATTATGTTCTGGTATATAAATTCTTAATTTGCCTCCATAGTAAATGTTCAGTACGTTGTATATTTTACACAAACACATGTTGCATTGTTGTGTTGAAATTAAAACAGAAAGCTGAAAATTTCATATTAGTACAAACGTTTGTTTCCTGAACATCATCAAAGTTTAATAGATAGCCTAATTCTGAAACAGACCTAGGTAAAATTATGATGTCTTGAAAATAAAACAGATTTATTGGCGAATAAGGTGGGTAAGTAAATTGATAATAATAAACTGTAACAACTAGTTCCAGTATTGTACTTTTTATTGCATCCATTTTTCACTTTGACATCAGCACGTTTTACTATGTTTAGAGCTTTTTCTCTAAATTGGTCTTTTACAATAGAATAGAATAGAATAGAACAGAATTTTTATTGGCCAATTGTGATTGGACACACAAGGAATTTGGTGCATTCTCTTGGTGTACATAAAAGGAAAAAAGTGAAAAAATACACTCATCAAGAATCATAAGATAAAACACAATAGATAAGCAAAACACAAGCTTTTCATATTAGTCAAATGTTCTTATTTCATTCATGTTTCCTAACAAATTAGTAATACTCTTAATATTAAGACAGAGTGGGAAGATCTAATACTTCATTCAGAATTTTATTTTCCAAGTTGCTGTACTCCTATGCATATATGTTGAAAGAACAATGAAGCACCTCTCCTGATACCAATAATCAGTCAACTGCATATCACACAAACAACATAACATCTAAGTTCAAACTCCACCAATATGGCTCCAAAAGTAGCCCAGCAAAAAATCTCTTTATATCCATAAGTTCATTATGTTTTATTTAGTGTTTTTCAAAAGTATTTTTTTTTAAATGTTTTATTTTATTTTAAAAAACACAGTAACATAAGATAAAATAAAACTTCTGTGAAGTATATTATTCATTTTCTACTCTGCCCACATAGGCATTTTTTAAAAAAAATTAAAAATTAAACTATAATTATAGTTTAGTGTTTTGTGGTTTTGAAATATGGATATTTTGTGATTAGATACACCACAATGACAACCACTTTTATTTCCTTCTATAAGATTGACAGTGAAATCAATTACAGTATCTAAAGAATTATTTGGCTAGGTTTCTTTTCTAGTAGAGATTGGATAGGTAGATAGAATAGAATAGAATAGAATAGAATAGAATAGCACAGCACAGCACAGCACAAAATAGAATAGAATATAATTTTTTATTGGCCAAGTGTGATTGGTCACACAAGGAATTTGTCTTTGTTGCATATGCTCTCAGTCTAAATAAAAGGGGGGATATATTCATCAAGAATAATAAGATATAACACTTAATGATAGTCATAGGTTACTAATAAACAATCAAATCATACTAGGAAACAAACAAAACAATATAAATTGTAAAAATATAAGATAATCAAATTTTGAGTTCTTGGCAATTGGTATGTATTTATGAGAATTGCAGTGCACTGGGATCATGTGATCGCCACACAGATTCCCAGCCAGCTTTGGACAAACAAAATGAACCGTATGATTCACTTAACAACAGCATGAATTGTTTAACAAAATGTGGTGAGATGCTCATAAAATGGGCTGCAACTCACTTACCAAACTTGACTTGCTTAGCAATGGAAGGTTTTGGCTCAGTTGTGGTCTTAACTTGAGGAACACCTTATAAAGTAATAGAACTACCTGAGAATTCATCTTCTAGAAGCTTATTATCCTTGGAGTTTGCGTCAACATTGGAAATAAGTAGCCTTGGAATATCACCAACCAAATGATAAAGTATAAAAGTGTCACAGAATCTAACCTACAGCAGGTCTTGTTCAGGTCAAAAAACACAGGTGCCTTTAAGAGGTCTTGAAAGAATTCACACCCATGGACCATTACCCTTTTCAAATACCCTGCAGCTTTACTAGCCCAACATATGTTGCCTGTATATCACCACAACTCCTTCATCTGGAGTGCTATTAATACCTACTTTCTCAGCTGAGCTCAAGAGTGATTTGTTTTATATGCCACATTAATCCTTCCCACATTTTCTGGATGAGACAATCACCAATTCTAGTTGTGAGGTGTTTCTGAAACAAAGTTATATGAATAACTTCCTTTTAGGCAACTAACAATTAGGCAATTGGGCATTGCTGTTTAGAAACTGGTATTTGTGCCTAGTAGCGAGAATGGATGTGTTGTCGTGATGAAGAAGATATTCAATTATTACCAGTGATTTGATAATAATTAAAACTCCACAGGATTCTTTGCAGGCTTACCAATCAATTGAATGTATTAAAAGCATTTGTTTAAAAGGCTTTTGTTTCTTATTTTTCCTTTCAAGAAAGTTTAAGAAAATAGAACAGAATAGAATTATTTATTGGCCAAGTATGATTGGACACACAAGGAATTTGTTTCTAGTGAATATGCTCTCAGTGTACATAAAGAAAAATAAAATACATTCATCAAGTATCATAAAATACAATACTTAATGATAATTACTAGGTTACTAATAAGCAATCAAATCAAACTAGGAAACAAATAAAACAATATAAATTGTAAAGATACAGGCAACATGGTCATAGTCATAAATGGAAAGAGAATGGAAGGATGAGAAGAAGAATAGTAACGCAATTTTAGTAAATAATTTGACAGTGTTGTGGGAATTAATTGTTTAGCAGAGTGATGGCATTTGGGAAAAAGCTGTCCTTGTGTCTAGTTGTTCTGATGTGCAGTGCCCTATAGCATTGTTTTGAGGGTAGAAGTTGAAACAATTTATGTCCAGGATGTGAGGGTTCTGTAGATATTTTCTCAGCCCTCTTTTTGACTCATGCAGTATATAGATCCTCAATAGAAGGCAGGTTGGTAGCAATTGTTTTTTCAGCAGTTCTAATTATCCAATGAAGTCTGTCTGTTTTGTTTGGTTGCAGAACCAATCCAGACAGTTATAGAGGTGCAGATAACAGACTCAATAATTCCTCTGTAGAACTGAATCAGCAGTTCTTTGGGCAGTTTGAGCGTCCTGAGTTGGCACAGAAAGAACATTCTTTGTTGTGCTTTTTTGATGATGCTTTTGATGTTGGGTGTCCATTTTAAGACTTGAAATATGATAGAACCTAGAAACTTGAAGTTCTCTACTGTTGATACTGTGTTGTTTAGTACTGTAAGAAGTGGTCGTAATGGAGGGTTTCTCCTAAAATCTATTGCCATTTCTACGGTTTTGAGTGTATTTAGTTCAGGATTGTTTGGGTTGCCATTACAAGGCTAGCTGTTCAATCTTCTGTCTGTATGCAGATTCATCATTGTCTCGAATGAGACCAATCCTGGTTGCATCATATGCAAGCTTCAGTACTTTAACAGAGGGACCTTTTTGGTGTATAGAGACAAGAGAAGTGGAGAGAGCACACAACCCTGGCATGCTCCTATGGTAATTGTACAGGTATCCGATGTGATTTTGCCTAGCTCACCTGCTACTTTCTGTCTGTTAGGAAGCTTATGATCCATTTACAAGTGTGGTCCAGTACAGCTAGCTGATTTAGTTTAGTTAGAATATTTGGAATGATTGTATTGAATGCTGAGTTGAAGTGTACAAAGAGGACCCTTGCATAGGTCTTTGGAGATTCAAAATGTTGTAGGATGTGGTGCAGAGTCATATTAACAGCATCATCAATCAATCTATTTGCTCAGTAGGAAAATTGTTATGTTTTTCAGGTGGGCCAGCACTAGCTTTTCACATGTCTTCATAACTACAGATGTTAGAGCAAACAGTCTGAAGTCATTCAATTCCTTTATGGAGGGTTTCAACATTGGGATGATAGCAGAGCATTTGAAGAAAGAAGGAACATAGCATATCTCTAGTGATTTATTAAAGATGGTTGAAGATGGGGTCCAGTTGGTCAGCACAAGCTTTTAAATAAGAAGGAGTTATTTTGTCTGGGCCTGGTGCTTTTTACTGACTTTTGTCTGTGAAATAGATCTCTCTGTATTAGATCGGGTGAATCGAAGAGGCAGGCTAACAGTAACAACAGCTCTTTATTAGTATAAACTATGTACAATCCAGCAAAGCCTCTGTCTGGCAGCAGCCCTTTTATAGGGAGCTGTCAGACATTTTAACTAATCACCTTTGAGTATTTTTCCGCTGGCTCAGAGGACCTTGGTGGAAACTACCATAATGTCTGTCAGTATATAACACCTCTTCTCTCTTAGTTGGGCTGACCCAACTTGTTACGTACTCATGCAGGTAGGTAGGCAGGTTTTCTAGTCATTCTTTCTGACATGCACAGTTCAGTCAGCGCTGGAACTTTGGCCAGGTCAGATGGACCTGTTGCCTCTCTGGCTTTGCCTGGTGGAAGCTCTTGGAACTTTCCACAGGGTACGGCTGGAGTTTCTGGAGCTGGTTTGCTTGGAACTCGCTGCAGCCCTACAACCTCACCAGATAAGTAACCTGGTACCTTCGGGCTTGAGTTGTCTGTGGGAGGAGTGAATTCATGCTCCTTTTGGGTAGGGATTTGGCTAACTCATGCAGGAGCTACCTCTGGTTGCTTAAGATTGGAGTTGGTCAATGTGCTGCCTCCAAATGCTACCATTCTCGAGCTCCAACTGGTAAGAGTGAAGTCCAGTGATTCCTTTAACTGTGGCAGGGATCCAGAGAGCCCCCCCCCCAACATAGTTGTGGGCATAAATCCCCTATGTTAAAGTGTCTAAGTTTTCTGGTTGAATCTGGTGGCGATTCAGCAGAGTAATTTGGGTGCAGCCAGTCTAAGGGAGATCTTAGCCGGCAACCCATTAGAAGTTCAGCAGGGCTTCTGCCGGGGGTTGAAGTGATGTGCTGGTAAAGGAGGAATTGGTCTACCTGTGTTTGCAATCTCCTAGCCCCATCCTGGATAGGGCTTCTTTTGCAGATTGCACCATTCTCTCTGTCTGTCCATTACTGGCCCTAGGGAAAGGGGCAACCAGGGAATGTCTGATTCCCTGAGTAGCTAAATAAGTCTCAAATTGAATGGCCGTGAATTAGGGCCATTGTCTGAGGCTAGGATGTCAGGCAGGCCATGAGTGGAGAAAAGTCTGCTTAGTGCCTTAATGATTGCCTCTGCTGTGGTAGCAGTCATGAGGACTATCTCTAACCACTTCGAGTAGGCGTCCACAACTACCATAAAAACCTGGCTATGAACCAGCCCAGCAAAGTCAATGTGCACTCTCGACCAAGGTGACTGAGGCCCTTCCCATTCCTTAGTGGGTGCCTCTGGGGGAACTGGTCTGAACATCTGGCACAGTGTGCAGGTAGCCACCCACTCTTCTATCTCCTCATCCATGTTAGGCCACCACATGTAATTCTTTGCCAAAGATGTCATCCGGACAATTCCCGGATGCCCTATGTGCAAGGCCTCTAATACTGTAACTCGCAGTTTGGGTGGAACAACAACCTGCTTTCCCCACAGAAGACAACCCCACAATACAGATAATTTATCTTTTTTGTTGACAAATGCTTTAAACTCAGACCAACCGGTCCCTTGGGTGACCCCCTCCAGTTCAAAATTTGAGAGATAGCCTTGTCTCTTGCAGAGTGGCGGGTGACCTCGCTTGATGCCACTGGGCTGCCCTCCAAACAGTCAATGAGCAAAACCAGGGTGTCCAGGGTTGGATCTTCCAAAAGTTCAGGAAGTGGACAGCTACTAAGAGTGTCAGTGTGTCCCAGAGTTTTTCCTGGTTTGTGAATGAGATGGTAGCTGTAACCCACCAGGAAAATAGTCCAACATGTCATTTGTGGTGACAGCGATGCAGGAGTTGGTCAGTCCCCAGCCAAGAGCCCCAACAATGGTTTATGGCCTGTGATGATCTCAAAGTCACAGCCATACAAGTACTTGTGGAACCTCTTGACCCCAGCAACCGCAGCCAAAGCCTCATGGTCCAATTGGCTATAGTTATGCTTGGCAGCTGACAGGGTCCTTGAGTAATAAACAATGGGGGTTTCAGTTCCATTGAGCATGCGGTGGCTGAGGACTGCACCGACACCGAAAGGGGAGGCATCGCAACTGGCAGAGTCTGCTTATATTGGACCAGGAATGTGTCCTCTGACAGCTGTCTTTTAACTGTGGCAAAAGTGGTGGCCTTGGCTTTTCCCCAGGTCCATCTGGTATTCTTGACAGGGAGCTAATGCAAAGGCTCAGTGACACTAGCTTTCTGCTTGAGAAACACACTGTAAAAATTGAGAAGTTCAAGGAACGCCTGCAGCTTGGTCTGATTGTGAGATGTGGGGGCTTCCTGGATTGCCTTTTTTTAAAATTTGTTGGGTGAATTCCACAGCTGTTGATAAAGTACTCCAGGAATTTAATCCTTGGTACATTAATTTGGCATTTTTTTCTTTTTAAATGGAGGCCCTTTTCGCTAATTCTGGTCAAGACAGTTCGTAATCTTTTGAAAAGTTGTTCCTTATTTTCAGGTGATACCAAGACGTCATCGAAATACGGGATGACTCCTGGTATCCCCTGCAACAGCTGTTCACGATGCTTTGGAATAGTCATGGGGTGATGCTCACTCTGAATTGCATTTAAATGCACCCCTTTGCATCACAATGGTTTGGGCCTCTGCTGTGGCACCATATCTAATGTAGCAAATACTTTCCCCGGACCAAGGAAATGAAGTAAATGCTGGACAATGGGCACCGGATAAGCACTCTGTTGTAGGGCTTTATTGATGGTGCACTTATAGTCCATGCAGATGCTTGACCGGGGTCTCCCAGCATGCATGATCAACTGGCTCCAGAATCGCCTGCCCAATTAATTTGTCCAGTTTGAGGTCAATTTTTGGGTGGAGGGCGAAAGGGACCCTCTGGGGCTTCAATCTAATGGGGGCAATATTGGGGTCCAAATTGAAGGTAACTGGGGTCCTCACATACTTGCCTAGACAGGTGCTGAAGACATCTGTGAACTCTCTCATCAGTTCTTTGGTACTGTCATCAGTACAGCATTGATGCCGGTCACTCCCAAGCCCAGGGATTCGACCCAGTCTAAGCCTAGAAGGTTCTACAGGTTTCTGCTGACCACTGTTACAGGAAGCAAGTTATCAAACTTTTTAAACTGCACCTGGAAGGTGCCTTGGCCCAGAATGGGGATTCGGTTCCCCTGGTAGTTGCTTAAGCGTAGATCTGGAACCCTCAGCTTGTGCTTCCATAGATTACGGATGGCTTTTTAAAGTGTGGCCCAGGACATGATGGTCAGTCATGAGCCGGTATCAATCTCCATGCTGCATGGAGACCCTTCAAGGAGGATGGAGGCATACAGCTTTTTGTTCTGCGGTATGCTTGCTTGCCTGATGATTGTCTGGAACGTGTCCTTGGCATCTGTTTTTTCAGCCTTCTGCTGCAGCTTCCATTTGCCTCGCCGGGATGGATGTGGTCTTGCAGTCTGTGAAGCTTGAGGTTTCAGCAGTGTTGCAGCTGCAAACTCGCTCCTGCAGACTCTTGCGATGTGCCTCTTGCAATCGCAGCTTTGGCAGATTAAGTCTCAGAAATGGCAGGCAGATCACTGATCTCCACAACCTGCGCAACCTGCGTTTTCCACTTCTCTGTGCATGCAGCAAACCCAGCCTCGTTGTCAGAGAGGTCTCGCTCTGTAGTCTCGTGGTGCAACTTGGCTGCTCTGCATATGCTCTTGAGGATGTTCTGCCTCTGCAGTGTTTCCATCAACTTGGTCAAGGACTCTGTTGCTCTGGCCTCAACTAAGGCGATTTGCAGCATGAGGTTGGTCTTTGCCAGCAACCTTTGCTGCAGGTTGATGTCTTGAATAATGTCCAGCAACAGTTCATCTAAGTCATGAAACTCACAATATGCTGTGGCTTTACGAAGTGTGGCAACATATTGGTTGATCGTTTCACCTTCCTTTTGGTTATGGAGGTTGAATTCATGCCTCTGCACATATTTAGACAGCTTGGGAGTGTCAACATTTGCTGAAGCACCGACCAAGTGACTGTCTGTACAGCGTTGGCTTGGATAGGTCCTTGCCAGTGTCAAATACCTCTGGCCCACTGTAGCTCAGGAACATGGCTTTTTTCTGACCTTCGGACAGGCCCAGGAGGTCATTGGCTTTCAGGAAGCATTCAAACATCATCATATATGGGTCCCAGTGCTTGGTGTGAAGATCCCAGAAGAAAACCTAACAAATCTACGAACCTCGAGACAAAGTTCAAAAGAAATCCAATCATTTTTTTTTTATATTGAAAAAGTTTTATTGAGTTTTACAAATTTTTTAAGTAGGGTAGGGTAAGGTGAGATGAAAAAATATTTTGAGAACTTTCACGTCGAGATCGTTGGCCCCCTCCGGGGCTTCTTAACAAAACATTGATAATACATATTTCAATAGTACTACAAGGTGAAAAGAAATGCATACATCATTATAATAAATTCTAAATTCTATGCTGGCAATCGTGTACAAACATCCAGACAAAAGTTATACTATATTAATAAAAGCAGTCATTTTTTTGATCTAAGTCTCTTGGCAATTGTGTCTTCTTGTTCTCCTCCCTGATCCCCAGTGGGCGGGGCCGTGGCTCCCTCCGCTCCTCCTGTTTCACCCCCCAGGATAGAGGAATGTTTTTTAAGAAAGGCTTCCGCCTCAGCAACTGTTTTAATCTTTACTCTTCCTCCTTCCCCGAACACCAACATCCCTTCTGGCATCACCCACTTGAACCAAATCCCCTGGTTAAACAATTTTTTAGATAAGAAGGAATATTTCCTCCTCACCTCTCTAATCTTTTTCGGGATCTGCTTCAAGATGGTGACTTCCTTTTGTTGGTAAATTAACGGACCCTCTCTCTGTGCCCTCAGTATTCCCTCCCTGGTAGACCTTCTAACAAATTTAATATGTATCTCTCTGGGTAGTTCATTTATCCTGGCATATGCTGAATTTATTCTACAAACCAGGTCAATGTCCCCCCTGATCTCTTCCTTGGGTTTGTGTAAATAGTCTGCTAAAATTGTGCTCATGAGATCAGGAAGGCATTCACCAGCTTCTTCCGGAATGTTCTGAAATCTTAAAAAATATGACATCCTTTCAAAATCCATCCTAGACATATGACCAGTTAAATCTCCAATTTCAGTATTAAAAATCCAATCATTTATTAGGATCAACATTCTGGTGTTACTTCTGTGCAGCCAAAACTGAAAATCACTTAATGGTGTCTGAACTTTACCCCCTGTTCCCCCTCCCCTCTGCCTAGTCATAAATCACTTTAGCCAATTAGCAGTGTAATTGAATCTATACATGCGCATTCACAGGCCAGCTTGTGATTCCATTCTGACCACAGGAATGCCTGGAAACCCCTTTTCTCTATGGCAGCTTGATAATAGTCATGGTGATGTTTTGCAAGGTGACATCCGGCTCCCCTCACTTCCCGAAAGCAACCTATGGGAAACAAAACAATTTGAGTACAGGTGCATAACTTAGGGATGCATTCCTCCCCCAGGCTTGCTTGGGTTTTCTGCATGGAATTTTGTTATTAGGCAATCAGCCTGGATGTTTCTATGTTTCACTCACGATGCTTCTGATAAGGGATAACCCTTCCACTTGATTAGGTATTGGAGTTATCTCCTGTGCCACTTTGAATCAAGGATTCGTTGAACTTTATAATGGGTTTGGCCCCTTATGACCATAGGGTCTGGGGGTGCCCGGGGTAGTGGTTGCAGGGTGGATCCGATCATGGGTTTCAAAAGGCTGCTATGAAACGATTGGTGTATCTTCCCCAGCAATCGAGGCAGTTTCAATTGCACTGTGACTGGGTTGATGATTTTACTATGGGGAATGGTCCCACAAATTTCGGGCCCAGTTTCTTGCTAGGCAGTTTTAATCTCAAGTATTTTGTGGAGAGGTAAACTTTCTCTCCTACCCGCAACAGCTGTTGCAGAGCCCAGTGTTTATCTGCCTGTTTCTTATAGGTTTGTGCCGCTTTAGCCAGCGCTTTCTTGACATTTTCCCAAGTTGCTTTCAGCATCGACTTCCAATCAGTCAAGCTGACTGAGGAGGGAGGGTCCCTTGGATACTCAGGCTTTGGGACAAAGTCCATGCCACTCACTACTTTGAATGGCATGAGTCCTGTGCTACTGTGAACAGCATTATTGTTCACGACCTCAGCAAAAGATAAAAGGTCTGCCCAATTAGACTGCTGATAGTTCATGTAGCACCTCAGGTACTGCTCTATCATGGCATTCAGTCTCTCCCATTAGTGCTCGGATGAAAAGTTGAACTAAGACCCGGAGATGCCCCGATGGACCGCAGGAACTCCCTCCAGAACTTAGCCATGAACTGGACCCCTCTGTCTGAGATGATTCTTCGAGGTACTCCATGCAGTCGGTAGATATGCTTCACAAACAGTTTAGCCAGCTTGTGAGCCGAGGGTAGTCCGCTACAGGGTATGAAGTGTGCCTGCTTGGAGAACAGGTCTATTACAGTCCAAATCACTATGTTTCCTCCACTTTTTGACAACTCTACTATAAAGTCTATTGCAATCTCCTCCCACGGCCTTGTTGGCTCTGCCACTGTTTGCAGCAGTCTAGGGGTTTTTCCCAGTCGTCTCTTCATTGTGGTGCAGATGGTACAACTTTTCATGTAACTATCCATTTCTTCATGCCAGGCCACCAGAATTGCCTCCGGGCTAAGTGTAAAGTCCTTAGGAACCCAAAGTGGCCTGCCGGTTTGGTGTCATGGCTCCTGTGAAGAACTAGGATTCGTAGGAATTCTGGAACATAGAGTTTTGTCCACTTCCATGCAAGGTCATCTCTTTTCATCAAGATGTGTTGCTTGTTTTGGAACCAGGGGTCTGCTAGCAGCTCAGTTTTAGGTTGCTTGCGGGTTGACCTCACTGGTCATGGCATTGCCGCCTGGAGGTTATTTGGGCAGCTGTTTGAGTAGAAGGAATAATGGTGCCCACTACCTGCTCCCGTTTCACATTTGTACTGAAGCATGTGGGAGAGGGCGTCAGCTAGAAAGTTCCTCCCACCTGGAATGTGCTTTTATTATTATATTTATTTTACAGCTGTTAATTTCAAGAAGTACCAAATGTATATGGAGTGAATCAATAAATTTATGTACAGTAATTATTTATTTAGCTTTCTCATGTAAGCATAGCATTAATTTTATGTCTTATGCTCTTTTTATGCATTATGCTTGACTGCAGAAGTAGATAAGAGGCCAAAATAAAACATATCCACTCCTATCCAATAAAAGATCATTTACAAGCTTAATAGTTGGAACAGGACTATAACTTTAAGGAGAATTACTATCAAATACAAGATTGTAATTCTTGAATGAAATTGGAGTAATATATAACTAACCCTTCACTACCCTCTCTCTAAGATAATATAAAGAAAAGAAACTGAGCAAACATGGCTTTTATTTTAATTACAAAATATGGTTTTCCTCAACTGAGATGAACTATTATTGTACTAGGTCAAGAGATAACATTTATTTTCCAAACTTCTTTCATTGCTCTATTTATAGGAATAGGATTGAAGTAATTATCCATTAGGACTCCAAGTTCCTTCTCACAGTAACTACTATTGAGCCAGGATCATTTCTTCTTCTTTTTGTGATAAGAACACTTCATATATGTACCACAGAAAAAAATACTATTGTAAATATTGTATGTCCTGCAGAAAGTATTTTCAATTAATACTGTGCTGAACTCTTAGTCTTTCTATGTTAAAAAAAAATAGCTCTTGTTTTTCTACTTCATTCTGTGCCTCTCCAGAAATGACTCTGTGCTCCTGTTGCTCTCATTCAGCAACTCAGCCTATTTCCTTCTGGCTCAGCTGCAGTATACTTGAAGCTCTTAAGGGACTAGTTCATTTCCTGACATATTGTGAATTAATGGAGCTTGTGGACAGGCCATCTCCATTTCTTGAAGCCCTAATTCTATCCACCTCATGGCTGTTAAGCTGCGACCATATTCACAATGCTTTTAAGGGAAAAGGAGGCATTTCTTAACTAGCAATTTTTTTTAACAAAAAAAGGAATGATGGTTGGTATTAGTACTAGTGAAAGAGCTACAGAGGGGTTTATCATTTCAAAGCCTCCATTGTTACCATATGATTGTATATGCATTCTTCTGGGAGCATCACTGTGTCTGGTGCACTTTGAGTCTGTCTCTGCTTTCATCATTTTGTATAATGATGCAAGCTCCACTCTATGGAGGACTGTGTGACATTGCAATAGACGTAGAAAAGGGGCAGAGCTTGCAAAGCACCAGTCAGATGCTATTTGCATCACTCTGCCCCTCCTCTTATGTTCCTGAGGGCCTTGCTAACTCTGTATACTTAACTGCCTATTATTTTTCAATCTGAAAAATGGCTCATGAGAGGAACAGTCTTCTCATGTTTTTCTTTGGATTTTAATATGGGCAGCCAGAAAAAAGTTAACAACTTCAAACCTTTAAGGGAACCATAAATGCTTTCACACAGTGCTTTGTCACTTCATACCTATGCTACCTTCTACAGCTGCCTCTTCCAACAGCATGTGGTAAAAAAACATCCACGGCAATCTTTTTACCATCAAACTGTAGAATTAAAACGGGGAAAATGTGGAAGAAATATTCTCCAGGAACACCACAGAAAATATGATACCCTCTAAAGACTATTTCTGACCATAAACAATATATTAAACCAAAAAGGAAAGATGCCCATTTTGAATTAGATACTGCATGCTAAAGAAATAAGAAGAAATAAAATATTGTAAGCATATATTAACAAGGGACTTTGAGGTGCTTGGAGGCCAAATAGATGATGAACTCTCTCAACACATCTTACTTTACATCCTTTATTTCCAAATCTTTCCTGGGAGTGTGCACTTATGCACATATACTAGAGAAAACTATTTCCAAATAAGATAAGCCAATCATATGAGTAGTCCCAGAGTTTGAACTAATGTCTCTCAAAACCTTGCCAGAAATGGCGAATTCTCTAATACAGAAAATTTCAATGAAACAGAAGAAGCCTTGCTGTTTTGCTTAGTAGAAACCACTTGCCTTGACAAGTTCAGGAATATTTTGTCTTGACAGGGATACAAGACCTGCAATTTAGGCAGACTTCAAGGAAAGTGGATAGCTGCTTTCTTAATAAGGATTATCATTTCCAATTAACCATGTCCTTTGTTTTTAGTTTCTTCTAAACGTTGGTGGGAAGTTCATTACAAATTTATTAATTAATGTATTTGTTACATTTATTTGCTACCTGTCTCACTGTGGGGCTACTCTGGCTGGTTCAGAGCATAAAATAAAAAAGATTTAAAAATGTAAACAATAATAGCAAAGGAATACAACAAAAAATAATAATAAAGTACAAACAGTGATGGGTTCCTACTGGTTTGGACAGTTTTGACCAAACCAGTAGTGGTTTGGCGGCCTGGGTCACTGGAACCAGCAGTGACTTAGGCCTGCCACACTCCCGGACCAGTTCTCTGGGTAGCACTGTAGACACCACCATCTTGTTTTTCAGTTCTGTGCATTTTAATTGTACTGTGTATGCACGCGCAGCACGCACATGAGTGAACTGGCAGTAGTGCCTCCGGAACCCACACCTGAAGTACAATAATATGAAATTAAAGAAGATAGGCAGGGGGAGTAGGAAGTGAGTGGGGAAGGGTCAGCTAATTAGTCCAATAGCAGCCCCTAATGATATACTACCCTAATGGCTTCCCAAACCAACAAAATCAGTTCTTCAGCCCTATATCTTCTAATATTTTTCTCCTTTAATAAATCTACTAGATATCTGAAGTACTTTTTGTATTAAATTCTTAACTGAGAAGTAGTGGCTGACTGATTTCTACATCAATGACGTATGATCTCAGGTTTGTGCAGATTCTTGTCTTACTGACTATAAGCCTAAGCTAATATTTCTCAACTTTGGGAATGTTAAGATTTGGCTACAACTCCCACAATCCTGAGAGTTGAAATTCACATATCTTAAAATTGCTACGGTTGGGAAACACTGCCTAAGCATAACAATTGTCTGCTTCCTGTTCCCTTCACAAATCACATTTGGCAATATTTCAGTCTCAAGAAAATCCAAATCTGAATGCCAACATTCCAGATAAATGAATATAGCTTTTAAGGAAAGTGATGCTCTTTTTCAAAACTTGGACATTTTAGGAAAAAGAATAGTACAAGATCAGAATTGAAACTTTCAACAATATTTCCACACCTTAGGCATTACAAATAGCACAATGGTCTATGAACAAATACATCTGGGATTGTTTTCAAGTTGTTATTTCCCAGTAGGAAAATATTTAAAAACAGGGCTCAATTTGTGGACTGGAACTACAAAAAGTGCATCCAACTTGGTCCATTTCCAAATCTGCTCAATGATTTCCCTGATATTGTATAGTGTTTAAGTATTCTGTTTTGAATGCCCTTATTCTCAGGTATTTTTTCTTCTGGTGTGAATGGGTCTTATATATGGAAATTGCCTTGAGAATTCCTGTGATTTTCTTTGCAAGATTTTTCAGAAGTGGTTTGCCATTGCCTGCTTCCTAAGGTTGAAAAAGAGTGACTGGCCAGATCAGCTTGCTTAGACACAAAGATAGAACTAGAACTGTTTCTAGCCTTAACCACTAGATAAAATTTCTCATTAGCAGCAAGCATTTGGGTAGGAAATTCTGCATTTTAATTTTTAAATCTGTTTTGTAGCATTCATGTCCCAAATCTAATTAAGACTTAAAATGGCAGCATACAATAGCAGTAGAAAAACATTTTAATTAAATTACCATTATTTAAATTTCAGGTAACACTTCAATAAAAAAATCAAAAAGTCTTGTAAAATGCACTTCCTTATTCATATGAGTTTTTATTTTCATGGATGGTTACTGGAACTGAGCAAACTATAAAAATGCTTTATCCATATTAATGTATTTGTTCTGAAGGCAGTGATTGTTGGCCTAGACCTTAGAGTATTATATTAATCTAATCATTAACATGTTAACATTAGGTAAATTTTCTACTGCTGAGTCACTCATTGATAGACATCTTAGAATGTGAATCTGTCTTTTTTCTATGACTTTTATTTATTTTTTACTTTATTTTTCTTCCCATGCATTTTCTCTTAGTTGTTCAGAATAGTTAAAGTGGGGGAGATGGGACTTTTGTAATACATAAATTTTGGAAAGGAAGAGAAGTTGCTTTAGGATTATTACTCTGTTTTCTATTTATTAAGACAACCATGCGTTCTGTTGCCCACTGTAATTCAGCAACAAAGAAACAAACAGATGAGCACATAATCTGCTTTACAGATCTTACTAGAATGACCTGACCATACATCATAAAACCTTGCAAATATGTGCTGGCAATTAAATCTTTCTATGTTGCTAATCTAACGATGAATCAATAGAAATGCCTCTTTGCTTTTGCTATTATTTTCTCTTTCTGTGTGTGCAATTTTAATAGCGGCAGTTTTATTTTATTTTCCCTCTTGTTTTAATTCCATACAGTTTAGGAAGTGTTAAGACATAACTCTGGAAAGGTAGTCTGGTGCAGTGGTTAGGGCATTAGGCTATATACCGAGAGAGTTTTAGTCCTACTATGGATACCAATCCACTGGGTGACCTCAAGTCAATTACTCTTTCTCAGCTATAGGAAGCAGGCAGCAAACCACTTCTGAAATTTTGCCAAGAACACTACAGGGAGTTGTGCAGGCAGTTGTCTGAAGCAAAAAAAAAATATTGGAAAAATACAACAACCAGTAAGTCAGAATCACAGACTGATATTCAAGATCATTTGCACATACATCCACCCCACCACCACCTCTGGCTCTCCCCCACCTAACTATTTTTTATGAATACATCATCAAAACATAATAGATTTTCCTTCCTTTAAAAACAAAAGAGCTACTTCAGAGTTTTTGGCATCTAATTCTAAAAAGATGTCATGCTCTTTGAAGATTTTGCTGGCCTTTAAAATAAAACTTTGCAAGAAAGATGACTCATACATTCATCCGGTAAGGTAGCTGGTTTTTTTTTCCACAGCAGTTTTTTTGTGAAAACTACAAACATTGACTGAACTATTTCAGTTGTGCTTATTTTATATTTATTATATGCTAATATAATTAATTTCTAGACAGTAATAGCCAGTTAGTAATATAGTTAACTTGTTCTAGCTGCATTGATACCTCAATGTCTGGACTTTTTCACCTGCTTTATAGTTTTTATTTTAAGAGGGATACAAAACAAGAATATCAGGGAGTCTTCAACTTACAACAGTTTGTTTAGCAAGCATATGAAGTTACAATGACATGGAAAAGTGACTTATGACCATTTTTCACACATAACGATTGTGTGATTGATAGCATCGCTATAGTCTGCTGATCAAAATCCAGAAGCCTGGCAACTAATTCATATTTATGTTTGTTGCAGTGCCTCGGGGTTATGTGATTTCCTTTTGCAACCTTCTGGCAAGCAAAGTCAATGAAGAAGTCAGATTTACTGAACAACCATGTTACTAATTTAACAACTGCAGAGATTCATTTAACAACTGTTGCAAGAAAGATAGCAAAATAGGGCAAAATTCAGTTTAAAATTTAGCAACAAAATTTTTGGGTTAAATGTGGTTGTAAGTTGAGGAGTGATTTGAGAGTGATGATTTATGGATGATAAAAATCTAACTTCCTTATTCCTAATTTAAAAGAAGGGAGCCAGGTTTCCCTATTGCTAACAGGATCTTGGAACATGTTTCCAGTTATTGAACTTAAACCCAAGTTTGGCCAGAATCTCCAAATTCTCCTCCCCAAATTCTTCTGATCTCTGATCTGTTCAGGTTTTTGCCACTCTGAACTGAGTCAGTTTAATGATTTCCATTTGAAAGGCTGTCAAGATGGGAAATTTCTTTGTGGAAATTTTTTGAAGGGTGAAATAAAGTGGCAAATCATGGGAGATTTGCATTTGACAGGCAGTATGGCACAATCTGGGACTAAGAATAGGGATGGGAGACTGTAGTCACTTGATTTACATTACATAAAACCCAAGGTGTGTCAAAATTAGCTTTTTGTAGGACAGATCAGGACAGTTTTATGGCTCCCTGTTACCACTATCAATAGAACTTGGCACAGAAAGAAAACTGGATTTGTATGTCTTTTATTGAACTTTCTGGTTGAAACCAAGGATGCTACAGATCAAAGAAGGTGGATGAACTGCTAGAGTTAGTAATTTACATGTAAAACATGTAAATTCATTTATTACCATCATTTGAAAAGTTTCCTGCTACCACAGAAATGCAGATTTCAATAATATATGGCCAAATAATACAGGATACTTGGAAGTTTTTCAATAAATTCTATATTAACCTGAACTATACATATACACATGTTCACACACATACAATTAGGTCCTTTTCCTTTTCCTACTACCTACTTCAGTCTTGAAATGTGCTTCACATTGTTTTGTCTTATTTGACACTATATTAATATAAATGAGTAGCTAACCCACCTCTGAAAATCTTGGTCAATATGTAATCCTAAGAGCTTTTTCTTTAGTACAATTTATTCAAAAGACTATTCAGAATATTGTTT
The DNA here is from genome assembly GCA_039707465.1 of Rhabdophis nuchalis. Classification (NCBI taxonomy): domain Eukaryota; kingdom Metazoa; phylum Chordata; class Lepidosauria; order Squamata; family Natricidae; genus Rhabdophis; species Rhabdophis nuchalis. The sequence goes on along the minus strand of CM077647.1, from coordinate 44,625,528 downwards.
TAATTCATTTTTCAGGGTGTGATTAGAGAATTCCTAGAAACATATATAAAAAACAAAATAAATTAATTCTGGAGCTTTAAGCAAATTCTTATATATTTTCATTTTCAAGTATAAAAGCTGAGTCAAACAAAATCAACCCAGATAGCCCCGGGAAAAGCTTAATTCTTAAATTTTTGCCTTGAAACAGTAGTAATCTGAATTCTTTCTTGCCCTGGATCAAAAGCCAAGCCAAAAAAAAATTCTCTGTTTTTCCTTTTCATCAATATTAAACAGTTTATAAAATCATATGTTTTGTTCTCTACTTTCAGTCGTACTCTGCTTGCTATATACAGCATTTAGGCAAAGGTCAGACACAGTAATGGACAGGCTGCAAAAGGAATAGCTGCTTTCTTATTTGCAGCTTGATATTAATGGGGATGATTAAAGTCTAAACAATTTGGGAACTCAGTATCCAAGGGTGCACATGCTGAAGTTTAGCTGTGACCTTTCATGGAAAACATTTTTCAATTCAATTCAATTCAAGTTTAATTTGTAGACCGCTCCCTCTCCCCAAAGGGACTTGGGGCGGTGCACAGGAAATTAAAAAGCATACAAACATAGAAACATTATAAATATATAAAATCGAATTAAACCAACTATCCCTGTGCTAAAAACCTAAAATCCTTAAAAACTAAGCCCCGTAAAAACCCAATTAAAACAATTTACATATTCAGACTAAGGCTGGAGAGGTAGATTAGGCCAGGCGAGCCTGCTGGAAGAAATGGGTCTTAAGCTTTTGCCGGAAGGAGCGGAGGTCCGTAGTTGTTCTGAGCTCGGGGGGTAGGTCGTTCCAGAGAGTTTGGCCCACCACAGAGAAAGCCCTTCCCCTGGGCGTCGCCCGCTGGCCTTGCCTAGTGGACGGCACCCGGAGAAGTCCCTCTCTGTGGGAGCGAATCGGTTGAAGGGATGTGTGGGGCAGGATGCGAACTTGCAGATAACTAGGTCCCGTGCCATGGAGCGCTTTAAAGATGGTAATCAACACCTTGAAGTGCACCCGAAAGACCACAGGCAGCCAGTGCAGCTCACGCAGGAGCGGTGTCACGTGGGAATGCCTGGAGGCTCCCAAAATTGCCTGCGCAATTTATAATCAGATACAAGAAAAGCATTTTTTATTCTATTGTTGGAATATTTTTCTCTGAGGGCTGAGTTGACCTCAACATTGTGCCTTCTTTCCAAGATGATTAAACACACCTTTCATTATACCCACAACAATTCACAACAATTCGCAAGACAATTAAGGATTAATTAAGGAGAAAAAACATTGATTATTTAGAGGCCATTTAAGGCTGTTATTCAGGACAACTAAAGGTTGAAGTCCTTCATCTCTTCCCAAGGAGTATGGGTAAGGAGAACAAAGAACTTACCCTGAGGATTTGGACCTTCTTAACAGGGTGATTCTTATACCTTGGTTTATTTTGGTAGACTTTTCTTCGGACATGGACACCAAACAGAAGTCAGATGGCATGGTTATTCAGAACAACTAAAGGTTGAAGTCCTTCATACTTTACCAAGGAAGATGGTAAGGAGAACAAAGAACTGACCCTGAGGATTTGGACCTTCTTAACTTAGTGTGATTCTTATGCCTTGGTTTATTTTGGCAGGCTTTTCTTCTGACATGGACACCAAATAGCAGTCAGATGGCATAAGGAAAACTCTTTAATTTCATAACATATGGACAGACTTAACCATAGATTTATTTGGAAAACTGTGATTATCATCCAGGGGTCTGCAAAGTTGGTTCTTTTAAGACTAGCGGACTTCAACTCCCACGTAACCTGTCCATATCCTTGGAAGTAACAGAGTCAAACTCCTCCCAACCAAGATCCGCCTCGTGCAATCCCACTGGGCTATCAATGGAGACTAACTCGTTCTGGATCTGAGCGATTTTCTCCTGCAGATAAATCACAAATTCCTCTGCTCTACCCTGTAATGGGGCTTCCCGCACCCTCTGTTGAAGGAGGGAGCGGGTCACCCTAAACAGGGCGGCAGGGCGGTTATCTGCGGATGCTATGAGAGTGGCACAATGGTGGCGTTTGGCCACTCTCAGCGCCACAATGTAAGTCCGTAAATGGGCTCTTACCTGTGTCCGGTCAGATTCAGATCGAGTAGACCTCCATCTTCTCTCTAGGCATCTCTTGTGGTGTTTCATCACCCTTAGCTCCTCGGTAAACCAAGGAGCCAGGGTGGCTCGCCGCCGCAAGAGAGGCCGCAAGAGTGCGACCCGATCCAAGGCTCCCATGGCCACAGTATTCCATGCGGCCACGAGGTCCTCCATCGGGGCGCGGGTCAGGGGTACAGGAAGTGGCCCAAGCGCCGCCTGAAACCCGTCAGGGTCCATCAGGCGCCTGGGGCGGAACCAAATAGATGGCTCGGGTTCCGCCTCCCCGCGGTGGGGAGTAGCGATTGGAAATGTATCTTCAAGTCAGTGATGGCTCCCTTGATAAGTCCTTGCAGTTTTCCTGGCAAGAATTTCAGAAATGGTTTGCCATTGCTTCCTACCTAGACTGAGAGAGTTGACTGGCCCAAGGTCACCCTGCTGGCTTTAATCTTCAAGCACAACTACAACTTATGTTTCCCTGTTTCTAGCCCAATGCCTTTAATCATTTCACCAAACTGGCTTTCTTTGTCATACTGTATCCCAAAGTCTAATCAAGATTCTATCGGTGGAACAGCTATTTGAATTAAGACAGCAGGTTGCAACATATCAATCATTCTTAATTAAGGGTCATAAAATATGTGGTGGTTCAGCAGCTAAGATTCTGAACTTGTTGATCAGAAAGGCCGGCAGTTCGGTGGTTTGAATCCCTAGCATCACACAACAGAGTAAGCTCCATTACTTATCCCAGCTTCTGCCAACCTAACAGTTTGAAAGCATGTAAAAATGCAAGTAGAAAAATAGGGACCACCTTTGGTGGGAAGGTAACAGTGTTCCGTGTGCCTTCAGCATTTAGTTATGCTGGCCACATGACCACAAAAAAGTCTTCTGACAGTGCTGGCTTTAAAGCGGAGTTGAGCACCGCCCCCTGGATCTGGGAATGACTAGCATGCATGTGTGAGGGGTCTCTTTACCTCTACCTATATAATGGGTTCTGTAAGCTGTTTGTTATATTATTCATTCAACATTGAGAAAAGTGGAAAGAGAAGGACAGCTAGCAGCAAGGTGGATGGATGAACTCAGTTATAGTGGTGATGGATATATTGTTAGAAGACCTGAAGGATCATGTTAGGGACAGATCACCATAGAAAATATACGTAATGTACTGTAGTGCAGTGCAGTGCAGTGCAGTGCAGTGCAGTGCAGTGCAATGCAATGCAATACAATATAATGCAAATATTTCAGTAATTTTATTATGGAATACTTGAAATGATTCAGAAAACATAATTAATTCCTCCTTGTTTGGAGTTCCCAGTGTTATTCAAAAATTTCCATCCTGTGGCTTTCTTTTTACACATTCATTTTATTCCAGATTCTAAGTACCCCTGAAGGATACTGTGGGTAACCATGTAATTTCAGTAGGTGAGCAGCTGACGAATGGACTTTAGAGGCCAAGCAAACTTCTGTGTTTTTCTTCCTGTCGTGTGCACACCAGCTGTTCTTTCAAATAGTCTAAAACAAATATAACTTTGCCACAATCTCCAAAGCATTATCTTAATATTGAAATGTTGTATATATGAGGCCAGCTGCACATTTTCAAAATATATGAAAACCACCTTTAAGATCAAGCCTTTGGGGATGATTAATTGTTACCTACTAACGTAAAAGACACTAGTATTTGATTTCAATTCTGCTGACAACAAAGGAGGAAATGGATATGAAAGAGAGTGAAAATATGCATACTGGAACAAGACCTTTATAATGTGTATGGTAGCAACAATGATCATGAAGTCTCTCATGGTCTTAATCTGATTAGCTGAGTTGATGTGATATCACTGAACATTTATAAGAGGATAAAATCAGCAACAAAATGTTTCCAGGCAGATTAAATTAAGCTGTTAAAACCTTACTTACATTGTAATTAGTAACAGAAAAATTAAAGACATTTAATTAAGATATATCATGAGATGGTAAAATCTAAGATTTGAAGCTAGAAGCAGGTTTTATCTAAGATGGAAAAGATTGATGGCTAGATAATGAAAAATAAATAACTGCAAAACTAAATTTAAGGTGTTTCCCATAAGATGACACACCTAGCCAGAAAGTCACCTGGAAATCCAGAATATAGGAATAACTGTATTCAGTAAATTCCATTTCTCCCTATAAATATTTTGTTTTTGTATTTAAATCTTAAAATACCTTATTCCCAAGGGTTGTATTTCGTAAATGTTATAAACATCCTGAATCTATACGTGTTTAGTTAGTATTAAGCCCCACTGAGCTCAATGGGCTATTTCTGTATATAGTTTTGCAGCATTAAAGCTTAAGCTTTAAAGCTTTAAAAAAAAAGTTTTCTTTAAAAGTGAACGTTCAAGTGTTTAAGAATATATTACAAAGTAATATATATTCAAGTAAATATTGCACAATAAACTAAAGATAAAAAACAGAAAAAGACACGGTCTATTTGTCATGCAAACATCAATTATTCAAGGACTTTTCTTTCTCCTTCTCCCAGCCTCCCCAGAAAAAAGTCTTTGAAAGAGCAACTCCATTCTCACAGGAAGTCCTGGTGTTTTTGTACAGAATCTTCCCCAGCAGTCTTCCCATCCATCAGAAGAGACCAGCAGGATCACAGGAAGAAATTATTTCCCTAAGATCACTGAGCTGTAATATGGAGTGCCCCAAATAACACGCCAGGGTGTTTGAACGAACAATGCTTGCAAAATTATTTTTCTAGCTCTGTTTCTGTCACTTCAGATAACTGTAGATTTAATTACAAAGTCTGATCTACCTCAAATTTTTGCTGTTTATTTTCATTTAATCTGTTTGTTTTTCCAAAGGGGCTTCTTACTTTACTTTAGTTAACCGAAAAAATATTGGGTCAAACCACACCATCAGAATGTAATCCCACTGGAGAATTCTGGTGACCTTATAAATCAGAAAGAGGAAGCCTTGATTTTAATGGTGGCACATGACCCGAACATCCGTTTCAGAAATACAATGATTTGTTTGGTACTGTAAAAGAGTTTCCACGTTTTTACCATGTCAAATTGCTCCTCTTTCTTCTTTAGAAGTGTACACCTTTTTATGAGTCATTCGAGAAAATAAAATGCTGTAACAGAAAAGAAGTATCATTTTGTATGAAAAAAAAATTTGTTCAGTAAAAATGTTAAAGTTAATTCTAATTTAGATCTGAGTTGTAAAATCCAGATTACCACTAGATGGCAATAAAGAAAAAAGATTTATGCTGTTACCTAGAAATTGTGGGACAAAAATGTTTTAGTTTACAGGAGTCAAAAGGCAGGAGTTTATGTCTTTTAAAAGACATTTAATAAAATGTTTTATTAAATGCTTCTGATTTCTTATAGTCACCTAATAATAGTCCAGATTTTGGCAGCCCTGATCAGGTATTCCTAAAGAAGATAGACTTTGTTTTAAGAATAACTCTTCATTAATCAACAAAAAAAGCATTGTTATGCGAAGAATTCTTTAGAGGTGATAGTGACTGCTGATTGCAGGTATGGAACAGCAGAGAAGGGTTGATTGGGTTGTGGATAAACAAAAGATTGTTTAAAAAACAGTGGTTGAAGCCCTGCTTGAAAATTACACGCTATTCTTTGGTTTAGGAGTTACCCAAGCATGTCCACTTACTGATTGCAAGATAATCACCCCAATTCAAAATAGTTATTTGAAAATCTCAACCACAATGATTGGGTTAATATTTTAGGAAGTAATTATGATAAAATTTAGCAACAAAACCTAAATGAAAGTAGAGATTTCTGAAGCCATTTAAATAGCTTATAAGTGGAACATTTAGTTTATAAAGAAAAAGCATAAAAATGTTATTAAAATTGCCTACAGGTTGTAAGGACTCAGTTTGACCCAGATTTTGAATAATTAATCCAGCAAGTAATTAGCTAGGTGACAATACAAAATTAACTTTTGCTGGATGTACTTGCTTAATATTAGAGTGGAATACAAATCACTTGTGCCAGGAAAACTGTAAGGCTATGTCCATGAAAGTCACTATGAATTGTCTTCAACTCGAAGACTTAATTTCAGCAATTAAATTTTTGGAAAGGAAGAAAGAAAAATACATTGTTTCAGTAAAAAAAGAAAATGAATTCAAACACCAAATTACTGTAGCTGTGGTGCACAGCATCCACTGCTAAATATGATAGCAGCAAAATGGCAAATGTGCATTATAAGATTATAATGAAGCTCCACAGGATGCAATCACAACCTTGTAGCCAAGTATATAAGAAGCAGAGGTTGTATTGCTTTATTGGGATACATATTTGGTAACTGTTTCTGATTGATTAATTTGATTGATTGGTTACTTTGCCTTCCTCATTTCCTCCATGGTATTTGGAGTTGATAGGAGTTGTAGTCCAGAGAATTTGAAGAGCATCAGGCTGAGGAAGACGGTGTTAGCCTAGCTTGGCCCTAGCAACTGCTTAAATAAGGCCCAGGATTACATTTTGCTATGTGTATTTCTTTGGTATCCACCTCCCATGTGATCTGTCTGCTACATTTTTAACTAATTGTCATACTGCTACCACAATTTTTATGCTGTTTGTAAACTTATTTCACTTTTATATATTTCATTTAATCTATTGGATTTAACAGAATTTATAATCAGTTTAACCTCCATTATTTTTGGGAGGAACTTAATGCAGCCATCATAGTGTGGATCAAAATATTTTTTCTATGATTTAGAATACATTTTTACTTTGTTCTCTAGAGGAATTGATGAACTTGACAAAAGTAGAAATTTCATCAATTGTAACTAAAGCCATGACATATTTGGCAATTTGAACAGGAGGCAATTCTCTAAATTCTGAAACAAATATAAGAAGTATAGAATAATTTCAATGAGATAAAACATAAGTTAAAATGTTTCTTTAATTAATAATTTTAATTATTTTATCACTAAATAATTAGCAATTTTATCACTATTGATATTAACACTACATGGAATTAATATGTTAATTTATTTTTAGAGAACTAGCTAAAATGTCACAATCTAAACATGTTATATGCTATATTTATATTTACAGAAAAACCATAAGTATGAAGGAAAAACTCTAATGGTAAATGGAAATTTTAGAAGTCAAATAACTTTCTTAGAAAAATAAAATATTCTCCATACCATTTTAAAAGAAAAAAAGACTGGCACTCTCATGTTTATTTCTCTTCCCTACCCCCCCCCCCCTTTCATGGCAAGTTGGTTCTATGCTTATAGCATCAACTAAAGAATTTATTCTTATAAGTGTATTCTTCTGTTAATAAAGCTTTTCACAGACAGAGCTTCCACTACTTTTATTTCAGTTGCAAAATCATGAAGGGAGAGATATCTTTGAAGTGGTGCATTTGATAAAAGACAAGTTGGAAAACTGCAAACACTGGAATATTGGACATACTAATAGTTAGGGTTAAGAATTAAAGCGTTTCTGGGGCTCAGAAACATGGTTTTCCAAATGTTTACTTGTTCTCCAGTCTAATTATGGATTTTAGGCTTAGTGTCTGTGAACATCTGTCTGATTTTCTTTATATTTTCAGAACAAGGCATGTTGCCACACAGTGTTAATTCAAATATTGATCATGATGTATTGTAAAGTGTTTTAGTTACATATTAGTTCATGTGTGAGAATGTTTTGCTAGAATCTTATTTTAATCAGCATCTTAATCTTGTTTTGTAAATGTAATGTTCTTATAGAATTTGATTTTTATCTCATTGCACAGATTCTTTTCCTAATTTCTTCACACAATGGGCTTGCTGTAGGATATGTCATGTTTTTTTTATAACCTTAGTAGAGTATGATGTAGCTGCATATCTTGTAAAGCAGGGGTCCCCAACCTTTGCAACTTTAAGTCTGAAGGACTTCAGCTCCCAGAATTCTCCAGCCAGCTTTGCTGGCTGGAGAATTCTGGGAGCTGAAATCCTTCAGACTTAAAGTTGCAAAGGTTGGGGACCCCTGTTGTAAAGTACACCATATTTTGTTAACAGTATTTGTCCCTTTTAACTTTTGAGGATTTAACCTTGAAAGGATACATTGTGCTGCCAGGATGTGAATTTGTGATTCTTCCAAAAGAATAACTTAGCATCTACAACATGGCTAGTCCATAGGTACAAGATCACCAGAAAAATTGAACCATTGTAGGCTGGATTAGGAAGATAAACAAGAAGAAAAGAAAGCAAACATTAAAAGAAGCAAACATGGATTTATCAAGAATAAATCATAGCAAAGTACTTTATTACATTTTAGGACAGAGTGACTCTTTTGTCACAATAAGGGAACAATGTTGTCAGTAAAATTTTGGATAAAGTTTCTCATGCTACTTTTTGGCAGTTGGATAACTATGTAGTAGACAGCTGCTGTCTACTACTGAGTTGTTGTTGGCTGAAGAAATGTAATTAAAAGATTTTTCATTGTCCTACTTATTAGAGTCCTTGAAAGATTCATCTTTGACTGAAACAAATTCAAAATTTCTACAAAGAAGGCAACATTGATTGAGAATGCATGAAAAATATTTATATTTGTTTCTACATCATTTATTAATTTCTTAAGGATAAAAATATCATGATATTGAGCCAAAATATTGGATTTGGCCCACCATTGGGCCAAATCCAAAAGAAAAATTGTCAGCTGTGATAAATATAAGGTTTGATACATTGAAGGATTTCACATAGATGTTCATGTAGTTACTGGCCTCAAGCCTAATTTGGAAGAGTCTTACCATTTTAACCTCTGCAATGAACAGAAGCCCAAATTTTAGATACTTCATTGCTTCTCCCACAGCTAAAACAGAACTCATGCCTCTTTACTTACTGAAGTACGAAGTGTAGATTTTAAGAAAAATGACAAGAGATTTCCTACTCTTCCCAAAAATCTCATTGAAAAGATGAATAGTTTTGGAGTAAAAAGATACTTCTTAAGCTTCCATTTTTTTTGCAAACAATGGGTTGCTTATGATTGCGGATAACTCAGGTATAACTTCTTAGGGGAATATTTAGGTTGTTGATCACAATTTGCTAACTGTTTTTAATTTTTAAAAAAATATCCTCCTTTTCTTCCTTCTTTCCATTTATATTATCCCATCAATGCTTTGTCTTCATCTTTTTCCAATGAATTGAAATGCCAATCCCAGAATTAAAATATCCACACATACACACAACCATTTCCCCAAAACAAAATATGTTTTACAGGCATTCCAACACTTTCAGGGAAATTTGAACTCACAACAGAAAATCTGACTTTCATTTGGAACCCCATTTGTTCCGAAGCACATGTGCCCACTCAGGCTGTTGAAGATCTCTACTGGAAAAGAAAGGAGGGAGGAAAACCCACCACCCTTCCCTCAAATAACTGCAGCCACCTTCTATGAATCTTCTGCGACCACACAAAGGCTCTGATTTTTTTTTCAGACATCACAGAAAGGCATACAGTAATTCAATCACAAATTTCTCCCCCCCCCACCCCCAATCACATAATCAGTGGTGGAAAAGCCATATGAGACAGTTTTTCCCCCCTTTTGGTTTATTTAGCAGCACTTTCCATATAAAATATGAAATACTTCCTTCCCACCCTTTTTTTCTTAGTGTCTCCACGAAGATCCTGATCCTTTGTTTCCAAGTGGCCGAAGAGAATTAAATCTACACATGAGCTTCCACTTTGAAAAATAAGCATTTGTGCTGGCTAATATATCTTCTCTAATTAGAGGATGGGCCACACGTATCCCTCCAGATGTTGTTGAACTCCAACTTAGCCTTAGCCTAACACATAGGGGTTCATGCATCACTACAGCTGCCTAATTACATTTTGAATAGGATTATTATTCTGTATCAGAGCCTCTCCCCACTACCGCAGACAGCATTCACAAATGTTGTAACTGACTTATTGTAACTGACTTAATTATGGTTTAATTTATTAACCCACACTTTTTGTTAAACACATGAGTTGAGTTTGTATAACATACTAGACTAGATTACACTTGGCTGGATTGTGATACTAATACTATGTATCATGAGATCACCTTAAACTGCAATTCTTTACTCACCAAACAATGAATTAAATGGACACACAGAAGATGGAATTTAAAAGGATATGTCAATTTCACATTGTCCCCAACTTTTCTTCATTTTCTTTAATGTAAAATAACCTCAGATATTTAAGAACAACTTAAGATGACATTTTGTGCTCTCAGAATTGCCAACTAAAAAGTGTTTAGAAGATGAATATCAATGTAAATTCAACAATAGTTTTTTTAGTTGCTTAAAATATGATATTAGGAAAACATTTCATTCCATATATATTTTTAAAAAAAGATAAAGCTCTCAAAATTGGATAAGTTCAAGATTCTTAGTTTTTGGCATTTGGCAAGATATTACAAAAATTAATACATCCATCCTCACGGCCGATTCGCTCCCACAGAGAGGGACTTCTCCGGGTGCCGTCCACTAGACTGTGCCAGCGGGCGACGCCCAGGGGAAGGGCTCTCTCTGTGGCGGGCCCGGCCCTCTGGAACGACCTTCCCCCCGATATTAGAACGACTACGGACCTCCGCTCCTTCTGTCTGAAATTAAAAACACACTTTTTCCGCTTGGCCGGCCTAGGCTAGTCTCTCTTTCTATGGGGTTTTAAACTTATTTATAGCTGCTGGGTATTTTAGTTTAACGGGTTTTAGCACAGGAATAGATTTAATCTGTTTTTATATTATGTATTTATATTTGTATATTTATTGTTTTTACTTTCCCTGTGCACCGCCCCGAGTCCCTGTGGGGAGAGGGAGCGGTTCTACAAATTAAATTTGAATTTGAAATTTGAATTAGTTTTGGGTTAGACAAAGACTGATCGATGTAACATAAAACCATGGCATCTTGTAGTTTAGAAGAATTAAGGGAGGAGATTTAGATCATGAAATGAGGCACTACTTCAATTGCTTGTGTTCAGGTTGCATTTAGAACTGCTCCTATAATAGCTAAAATATATTTTTAAAAAGCAAACAATGCTTATTTTTAATTTTGTTAAAAGGACAACTATCCCAATAGAGACATCTGAAATTTTTTAAAGGGGCTATACTTAAGATGGCCTATGAAGTCTTCATCTCCTTGTCTCATAGGCTGAACAAAGCAGCAGCTGAACAAATAGCTGAGATCTGAGAAGGGGAAGCTTCTTCAAGGACAGAGGCAGAAAGATCTAAGAGTTGGGAGCGAACGCTCTCTCTCTCATGAAGATCCTATTCTAGGGTGTTATGTGTGTTTGAGAGGCTCTCAGGAGAAACAGGAGAGGTTGGTTACTTACAGCAAATGGCTGTTTACTTTTCAGGAATCTGTCAACTTGAGCTATTTAGTAGGTTTGAGCTAAATCTGAGAAGCAGAATGTGAGTCCTGCCTCTTTTTTTCTTTTCCTTATGGCATAGATGCTAAAAATACTGCTCTCCAGTAAAAATAGTAAAAAACAAACAAACCATAATTTTTCAGAAGAAGAATAAAAGGATAAAAATAAAATAAGGGTTATGAAGTAAAAGCAAAAGAACTAGCTAAAAATTAAAAGAGGCATTAGAAGGAGCTTTTAACAGACACTATGTCTATGCCATCTTTCTGGGCATCCCTACATATTAAAAAAAATTACTGCAATTTTTCCTTCAATCTTATATTTCTCAATGAAATATAAGATGTTTCATAATGTTACATACAGACATGTTTATGTAACAAACAGTTTCTAGGATGGTAAAACAGAAACATATGAAGTAAGGAATCAGTTATTATTTATTTATTTAGCATATGACGATGTTATCATTAGCCAGGAGACTACAGTGCTAATACAGAGCAGGAGTTTGGCTGCCGAAGACTTCTAGCCCTGTTTGGTTCACTCTTGCATGCTTTCCAAGGTGCACCATGTGGGGAGAGGGAGCTAGCTCTGTACCAGAAGGAAAAATGAACAGAATCCTACAGTGTCATCTGGAGGATTTCTCTCTTTGCCATAGTTGTTTCGCAAGTGGGCATCACAGTAGGAGAAAGATCCAGTACTGGTATAGTTCTGATCATCTGCACAAAGTGCCATCTTACCACAAAAATGGTGCCTATTTATCTATTTGCATATAAAATATACTTTCAAACTGCTAAATGAGCAGAAATTGAGCCATGTGATGGGAGGTCACCCCGCTACATGGTGCTATGACTTGAACTGCTGGAGCGAAAATCATCTTGTAGGGCTTATTTATTTATGTATTTATGTATTTATTTATTTATTTATTTATTTATTTATTTATTTATTTATTTATTTATTTATTTATTTATTTATTTATTTATTTATTTATTTATTTATTTATTTATTTATTTATTTATTTATTTATAAGCTGCACCCATCTCACCACATAGGGACTCGGGGCAGCGCACAGGGAATATAAAATATAAATATACATATATACAAGAATATAAGCATTCTTAAAACTGAATTAAATTAAACCCACCCTGCGCTAAAACCCATATTAAAACCCCTGAATTAAAACTTTGGTCAACTAAAAGCAGTACAGTGTCGAGTAAAATCATGCCAGACTGGCTTGTTGGAAGAAGTGCGTTTTTAACCGCTGGCGGAACAGGCGGAGGACCGAGATGACACGGAGTTCGGGAGGTAGAGCATTCCAGAGGGTTGGGCCCATCACAGAGAAGGCTCTTCCCCTGGGTGTCGCCAACCGGCATTGCCCGGTTGACGGCACCCGGAGCAGACCCTCTCTGTGAGAGCGTATTGGTCGTAGGGACGTATGGGGCAGCAGACGGTCTCGTAGGTAGCTAGGCTCCATGCCATGGAGCACCTTGAAGATGGTCATCAAAACCTTGTAACGCACCCAGAAGGTCACAGGCAGCCAGTGCAGGAGCGGTGTTATGTGGGATTGCCTTGAAGCACCCATAATCACCCGCACGGCCGCATTCTGGACCAACTGCAACCTCCGAGTGCATCTCAAGGGGAGCCCCATGTAGAGAGCGTTACAGTAGTCCAGGCGAGAAGTCACAAGTGCTTGAGTGACTGTGCGAAGGGCCTCCCGGTCAAGTAAGGGGCACAATTGGCGGACCAGGTGAACCTGGTAAAATGTCCCCCTAGCCACATCCGCCACCTGGTCCTCCAGGGACAGCTGGGAATCCAGGAGGACTCCTAAATTGCATGCCCTCTCCACAGGGGCCAGTACTTCGCCCCCCATGGCCAGTAATGGTGTCAACTGGCTAAACCGGGAGGCCGGAAACCACAGCCACTCGGTTTGGACGGGTTGAGTTTGAGTTTGAGTTTGTTGCTGCCCATCCAGATCCGTATGGCCTCCAAACACCGGGACATCACCTCAACGGCATCATTGGGGTGGTTTGGGGTAGAGATGTGCAACTGAGTGTCATCAGCGTACAGATGGTATTCTACCCCAAAACCATGGATGATCTCACCCAGTGGCTTCATATATGTGTTGAACAGGAGTGGCGAGAGGACTGACCCCTGCGGCACCCCACAAGTGAGGGGCCTAGAAGTCGACCTCTGCCCTCCTGTTAACACAAATTGCGACCGACCAGAGAGGTAGGAGGAGAACCACCATAAAACAGTGCCTCCCACCCCCAACCCCCCCAGTCGGCGCAATAGGATACCATGGTCGATGGTATCAAAAGCCGCTGAGAGATCTAACAAGATGAGGATAGAGGAACAACCTCTATCCCGCGCCCTCCAGAGATCATCCACCAACGCGACCAATGCTGTTTCGGTGCTATGACCGGGTCGAAAGCCGGACTGGCGCGGGTCTAGATAATCAATTTCCTCCAGGTGGCGAGGAAACTGCAGTGCCACCATACTCTCTACAACCTCGCTAGAAAGTGAAGGTTGGAGACCGGACGATAATTCTCCAATAATGCTGGGTCCAGGGAAGGCTTCTTGAGGAGGGGTCTCACCCCCGCCTCCTTCAAGGCGGTAGGCAAAAACCCCTCACTCAAAGAAGCGTTCACTATGTTCTGGAGCCAGTCTTGTGTCACCTCCCAGGATGCCAGTACAAGCCATGAGGGACACGGGTCCAATAAACAAGTGGTGGCCTTTAGTCTCCTTGACAACCTGTCCACATCATCGGCAGCAACAAAGTCAAAGTCCTCCCATAAAATTGTCTCAAGACCTGCCTCGGGAACTTCCTCTAGACTACTGTCTGTGGAGGGCAGCCTGCTCCGGATCTGAGAGATTTTATCCAGCAGATATTCACCAAATTCCTCGGCACGGCCCTGCAACAGGGCTTCCCACGGCCTCTGTTGAAGGAGGGAGCGGGTTACCCCAAACAGGGCCGCCAGGCGGTTATCTGTGGACGCGATGAGGGTGGCACAATACTCATGTCTGGCCACCCTCATTGCCACTAAGTAAGTCCTCAAATGGGCTCTCACTAGTGTTCGGTCGGATTCGGACCAAGAGGATCTCCACCTACTCTCTAGGCGTCTCTTGCGGTGTTTCATCTCCCTCAGCTCCTTGGTAAACCAAAGAGCCTGGGTGAGGCGACGCCGTGTGAGAGGCCGCAAAGGCGTGACATGGTTCAAGGCCTCCGTGGCAGCATTATACCATGCGGCCACTAGGTCCTCAGTCGTGTCGCGGGTCAAGGCTACAGGTGCTGGCCCAAGCTCCATCTGGAACCTTTCAGGATCCATCAGGTGCCTGGGGCGGAACCATCTAGGTGTCTCCGGTTCTGCCTCCCTGTGGTGGGGTGTGACGATTGGAAAGTTCAGCCGAAGGAGAGAGTGATCTGTCCATGACAAGGGTGAGATGACCAAATCCCCGATTCCGAGATCACTTCTCCACTGGCCAGAGACAAACATCAGATCCAGCATGTGTCCTCCATTGTGGGTGGGGCCCCGAACTACTTGAGTCAGGTCCATGGCTGTCATGGAAGCCATGAACTCCCGAGCTACCTCGGATGTCTCGCCCGCCGATGGCAAGTTAAAGTCCCCCACGACTAATAGTCTGGGGGTCTCAACCGCCATCTCGGCGATCACCTCAAGGAGCTCAGGCAGGTCTGCTGTTACATAGCGGGGAGCCATGTATGCAATCAGCAAGCCCAGCTGCATCCCTAGGCCCCACCTCACATAGAGGGACTCACAGCCGGTGGTCTGTGGTACAGTGGTCTCCCTCGGCTTGAGACCTTCCCTAATAATAATCGCCAGTCCTCCACCCCTGCCAGAGGCCCGAGGCTGATGAAATGCATGGTAGCCTGGTGGGCACATATCCACGAGGGGTAAACTCCCCTCGGGGCCCAACCAGGTCTCCGTTATTCCCACCAGGTCCGGGTCCCCCTCTGACACTAGGTCATTAATGAGGGGGGCTTTGTTCACCATGGACCTGGCATTACAAAACATCAGCCTAGGGCCCCAGCTCTGTAATCCTTGACCACCTAGCCCTCGAGGGGAGTACAGGGGATTGGGGCGAGTGACCGCTTGTAACCAGCGGCCACGATCCCCCAACTCTTTATGGACACCCTGTCTCCCACCACCCCTGCCCCTCCCCAGGACCATACAGATGGAAAAACCCTCCATAGGAACAACCTCCCTCCCCCCTCCTTAATAGACCTCGTCTTTTTCCTAGTTCCGCCGGCCAGCCCTGTACTCCGACCCACTTCTGACTGCCCAAACCCACCCCGCATCCTGGGACCCCCTAAAATCTGGATTAAAAATTTGGATAAAAACCCCCTAAGTTTGCACTTCGCCCACCTCTCAGGAGCAATCAGTCCATCCTCGAGGTGGGCCCGTGTTAGAGCAGGGGGCCACGTCTGCAAGAGGGGAGACTCTCGCAGGCAAAGGAGATCTCGTCTTGAATACATAATTGGGTAAGACATGAAGGCCGTATAGCCCAAGGAGAATTTGATCGCAAGTCTAAGTCAAAGTCAAAGTAGAGTAAAGGTGTAAAGTGCAGGTTAGTTAGAATGGGAAGATGACAAATCCATTAGGGTAGGTGGAATTAAAAGTCAATCAGTCCAATAGTTCGACAGATGGGGTGGGATCACAGTTGATATAGGAATCAAATCAGCATAATGCTGGGATAGTCCTGGCAGTCCAATTGAAGGGGGTATGATCCGAAACTCCATCAAGTCTCTCTCACACCCCAATTAGTCCAATAGAGCCACAATTCCAGCTCGAATAGGCTGTGGCTAGCAATGATTCTTGGCTGTCTTGGGCCTGCCATTCCACAGCTCTGCCGATCATTCTGCCCCTTAGCAGGGGCTCCACCCATCTGTCCTCTTCAACCACACAGGCCTCAGTCCGCATAGGTGCTGTGCGGCCAGTTGGTGCGCCGCATGGCCCGATGTTAAATGCTCGCCTGTGCTGGCTCGGCTTGCATCTTCCTGCCCTGTGCAAACACTCCACAGTTCTTCCTGGGTCCTCCTCGGTTCCTTAGTTCCTCCACTCCACGACCCTGCTGCTCGGCCCACTCCTCCATCCATTCACTCCTTCCTTCTGTCCATTCACTCCTTCCTTCTATTTCCATTCCTTCTTTCTCCTTCTTTCTCCTTCCTCTCTTTCTCAACTTCTCTCTTTCTCTTCCCTCTCATTTCCTCTCTTCCACTCTCCTCTCACGTCCACTCTCCTTCCCGATTCCTCCTTACTCCTTACTCTTCCAACATACTTCAGCCGTTCTTCCTCATTCTTCAGCCGCTCCCGCCACTCCAGCCCCGGATCAAGTGGGGAACACTCAGGTTGGGTCGGGTGTAGGCCGCACAGTCCGCAACCTTCTCGCGTGGCCCAATGGAATATCCTCCCGGCCTGGTTGATCGATCGCCCCCAGCGTCCTGGCTTCGCAAGCCTACCTCCTCTCCTGCCGCACCAGGCCGCGCTAGGCCGATTCGGGCCTCTCTCCTCTCTCCGATGTTCCTCGCCCCGCCGTCACACCCTCAGCTCATCCTCAGCTCCCAAAATGGCCTGGTGTGATGGCTGGCATAGAAGCTTGCTGGGCCAGCCCTCGAAGGTGGTCAATGAGGGCTGGCGGCATCTTCCTGGGGCAAAACGATCCCCGGGTCCCACTCCGCATTCAAATTCGGACCTCCATTCTCGTACATGCACAAAACTTCACATTTTTCAACTTTCAATTTCCAAATCACATTTTTCAACTTTCAATTTCCAAATATTAGGTATGTTAAAACATTGTGACATGTCTTGGGGATTGTAAATATATTTCGGTTACTTTAAAATAATTTAGATGTGCTTGATAAGTATCTACACAAATATCATAACTTTTTAACATTTTGTTTGTTTCAGTGTCATTAAGACAATGAGCCAACCTGCCTTTAGAAGGTACCACTGAAGATCATTTTCCCCAAGTTGGTCCAACAGGAATCTGGGGCACATGATCTTATTGGCTGCCTTACCTCCAGTTACCACATTAGCTATATGCACATGAATCAGAAAGCAATCTAATCTAATGACTAATGCAATATCCTCCATTTGTATATTACATTCCACTTGCTTCAACATAAAGACTAAGTTCAACCTATAGATAGATGGATAGATAGATAGATAGATAGATAGATAGATAGATAGATAGATAGATAGATAGATAGATAGATAGATAGATAGATAGATAGGGATGATATAGATACAGCAACATATTTCTAATTAGAAAATATAGAATAGCTAGCTTCCAACCTTTCTTGCAAATGAAAGTCATTTTTATTTTAAATAAAGCCTGTAACAAAGCAAAGGACTGAAAAGGATACATGTGTTTGGCTATTCATGATATTTTTCAGGATAATTAAAATTACCTGTCACTTCTAGAGTTTATTTTTTCCAAATTTTATGATTTTTAATTTAACCAGATATATGCAATGCTTTACAAATCTCTACTTATTTTTTTCTGTTATCACATTGGTATATCTACTTGTGAGTAAGTAGGCTTCCAGCAATCATATTTGCTCTTAATATCATACTTTGTGGGGGATTTTTTTTCACAAATCTCTTTAATTCAAACAAATCTTCAATAAGATTTTAATTGTTGGATGGAAAGTCAAACTTTTTTGATGGTATAATTTTAATAATGAAATATATCATTGAATTTTAGAGGATTTTCAGTAATTTAGCTAGTTGATTGTATAGTGATTTCTGGAGAAGGAAGGAAGGAAGAAGGGAAGAAAGGAGAAAAAGAAAAGAATGCCTTGCCAAGAAAACTGCAGAGACTATCCCAGATAGTCACCATAAGTAAAAAAATTATAATAATAATTTAAAATCAGAAAAAAGACAGGAGGAGGAGGAGCCTACATTGCTATGAAACAGTCGCCCGATCTTGATGCTCTGATATCTCCGCCAATACTTTTACCACTGGGTGGTCCAACTGAACCTAAATCACCCTGCAGAATTGGTGAACAGGAAGAATATGTCCTGCTATTCACAGGGACATCACAAAATCCCTGAATGATCAAGAAAAAGTACTTCTAGCTGGCAATAAAAGCACAGCCCCATGGCTGATGAAGTTAGGACGACTCTGCAAACAGAAGGAAATGGAAAGAAAAAGTGTTTACTGCTGGTGAGGAATTTTTATCTTTTTAAAAGACTTAAGTCTAAATTAAATCTGAGAACTGAAGAAATAAGCACAGAATTAATCTTTGAATGGTTTTGAACTGTGTGTTATCTTATGTTTTAAATGCTATTTTTGTGGATGGAATTTATGTAAGTCTTTTAAAATGAATGGATTAAGTTTTCTTCTTCTATTTTTTTTATTCTCTGTAACTGGGGGACTAAAATTCATCTTCTTCAAGACTTCTTCTCAAGGCATTGAGATTATATGAGCGATCCAATAAGCAATGAGTTGTGAAGAGGAGTCCAAGCAAATTTGATTAAGGAGCAGACTAGAGGGCTGATACCACAAATGGCAGATCACATGAGATTGTGTTGCTACTGGAAAGATACAGGCTGATAAATAAAAATGTATAATTCAAACTAGTTAAGCTTAGTGAAATTTAGTGACAATAGATATGGTTAAATAAATAAATGTATACATATATAATGGTATGACAAGTAATAATTGGATATGAATATTGAATGCTACCTATGAAAGGAAGATCAGACATTTTTGCTTATATATAAAGGTAAATAAAAAGAACTGAGTTAAATTTAGTTAAGCTTTGATTATCAAGGGGGGGGGATGATATGATAACGGATATAGTTAAATAAAGGAGGGACAATGATGACCAATGTATATATATTTATTCCATCAGGCCAGTTTGGCCTAATCGACGCTTCTTGCCCCAGTCTGTTTTTTGCAAATTATCTATTTGGTTTTAATGGGTTATAATTTTAATGTTTTAAATTCTTGTACAGTGTAATTTAATTCGTTTTTAACTTTGTCTTGTATGTTTTTAGATAGTTTTTAAATTTTCCTGTACACCGCCCCGAGTCCTTTCGGGGAGAGGGGGGCGGTTTATAAATGTAATAAATAATAATAATAATAATAATAATAATAATAATAATAATAATAATAATAATAATAATAATAATAATAATATATTATTATATTATTATATGTATGGTTACAACAGAAGGAAATTGGATGTAAACTGAAAACAGTTTAGGTGATTAGAAATCTTTGTTACTATATATTATTGATGTTTGGCTAGAACAGGTTATAATTGTTATATATAATTGTGTTAGTTATTGGAGGATATTAGAAATAACTAATGAAATGCCAGTATGTGGTTATGTCTTAAACTTTGGTATATTCTATGAAGAAGGATGTTTAAACAATTATAGCCAATGAAAATGGAGGTATAATGATGGTAATATGTATAAATATATTTTATTTAAATTACTTGAATTAATATGAATTATGGGTGATGACACTGGAAGAGATGCATGAAAGCTTTTTGTAACCAGCTGATACACTTTCTATAGTATATAAAAAAGGAGGATTTTTGTATTGTGTTTGTTTGAAAATAAAAAATAAAAAAGAATTCTTAATAAAAAAGAAAAAAGACAGTGGAACAGAGAAATTTTAAATGTTTCCATTTTAAGATGCAAAGAAGACAACAAAGGGAGTTAATTTTCAATGATTTTCATATGTACAATTAAGTGACAGCTTCAATATATGTAGTTTAATATAGTTATATTATAAATAGTTATCAAATGAAACAAAATTTTAAAAAGTTATGATTTTTATGTAGATACTTACTAAGGACATCTAAATTATATTAAAGTAACCAAAATAACTTTACAATCCCCAAGGCAAGTCACAATGTTTGATCATCCCTAATGGAAATCGAAGAAAAATTTGACACGCTAAAAATTGAATTTGAAACTGAATTATGTACATGTGATTGCTAAAACATAATAATAATAATAATAATAATAATAATAATAATAATAATAATAATAATAATAATAATAATAATAATAATAATAATTTAATTTATAGACCGCTCCTCTCCCCATAGGGACTCAGAGCGGTGCACAGGGAAACTAAAACCACAATACAATATACACATACAGTTAAGAAAAAATTAAATATGAGCCTGTGCTAAAATCCCCTTAATCTACTAAAATACCCAATTAAAAAAACAGCTAAACCCTGTAGAGAGAGGCTAACCAAGGCCGGCCAAACGGAAAAGATGAGTCTTCAATTTCAGACGGAAGGAGCGGAAGTCCGTGGTTGTTCTGATGTCGGGGGGAAGGTCGTTCCAGAGGGCTGGGCCCGCCACAGAGAGCCCTTCCCCTGGACGTCGCCCACTGACAGAGTCTAGTGGACGGCACCCGGAGAAGTCCCTCTCTGTGGGAGCGAATCGGCCGTGAGGATGTATGCGGCAGGATCCGATCCCGCAGATAGCTAGGTCCCGAGCCATGGAGCGCTTTAAAAATGATGACTAATACCTTGAAGCGCACCCGGAAGACGACAGGCAGCCAGTGCAGCTCGCGCAGAAGTGGAGTTATGTGGGCAAATCTGGAGGTACCCAAGATTGCCCGCGCGGCTGCATTCTGAACCATCTGAAGTCTCCGGGTGCACCTCAAGGGGAGCCCCATGTAGGGAGAGTTACAATAGTCCAGTCGCGATGTCACGAGAGCATGAGTGACTGTGCGAAGGGCGTCCCGATCCAATAGGGGGCGCAACTGGCGAACCAGGCGAACCTGGTAAAACGCCCTCCTGGCCACGGCTGTCACTTGATATTCCATGGACAGCCGGGCATCCAGGAGGACACCCAAGTTGCGCGCCCCATCCACAGGGGCAAGATGTTCGCCCCCTATGGCCAGCGATGGAGTCAGCTGGTTGAATCGGGCAGCCGGAAACCACAGCCACTCGGTCTTGGTCGGGTTGAGCCTGAGTCCGTTACTTCCCATCCAGATCCGCACGGCTTCCAGGCACTGGCACATCACTGCTACGGCATCGTTGGGGTGGTTTGGGGTAGAAATGTACAGCTGTGTATCATCAGCGTACAGATGGTACTCTACCCCAAAACCACGGATGATCTCACCCAGCGGCTTCATATATGTGTTAAACAGGAGAGGCGAGAGGACCGACCCCTGAGGCACCCCACATGTGAGGGGTCTCGAGGTCGACCTCTGCTCTCCTGTCAACACAAATTGCGATCGGCCAGAGAGGTAGGAGGAGAACCACCGTAAGACGGTGCCTCCCACCCCCAACCCCCCCAGCCGATGCAATAGGATACCATGGTCGATGGTATCAAAAGCCGCCGAGAGGTCTAATAGGACCAGGATGGAGGAACAACCCCCATCTCTGGCCCTCCAGAGATCATCGACCAACGCGACCAATGCCGTCTCAGTGCTATGCCCGGGCCGAAAGCCGGACTGGCGCGGGTCTAGATAATCAACTTCCTCCAGGTAAAACATATAAGCTTTTTTGCGATCTGTAGAAGAGAAAGTTAAAGAATATATGATAAAAGGGGCCAAAAACTTGGTTACAACATTTAGATAGATCAGAATATGGTCAAAATGTTTGAAATTCGCATTATTCTACAATTTAAAAGATAACTGCGATAAAATTATTTACCATTGATATAGATCAGCAGATAAATTGTGTAGAGTATGTAGAGATTACTATCAAAAATGTAAAAATCATGAAGAAACATTATATCATGTATAGTAGACATGTGGAAAGTTAAGAAAAATGTACTGGACACAATTACCTAAGGCCATGTTGATGAACGTATGACATGCGGAGCCATTGGTTAGGGCACATAAGGCATTGCTTTGTCAGCTCCAGCGCGCACGTGCATGCTGGCCAGCTAACTTTGGCCTTCATTGTTGGCCATTTTTTGGCCCCTGGAAGAGCCTCCGGAAGCCTCCAGAAGGCAAAAAACAGCCCTACTGGCAACCCAGAATTCTGTTCCTGAACTTCTGGGTTGCCCACAGGGCCACTTTTCTCCCTCAGGAGGAAGCATCTGGAAGGCAAAAAACGGCCCTATGGGCAACCCAGAAATCCATTTTTAAATTTCCGGGTTGCCCGTAGGGCAGTTTTTTGCTTTAAAAAAAAAACTGTCGGGGAGGCCATTTTTGCCCTTGCCAGACTCCTAGAAAGCATCTGGAGGGCAAAAAAACAGGTTCATCACGCGCCAAAAGTGGGGGGAGGGTAGGAGTCGCACGTGCATGTGTGGTGTGTTTGTGTGTGTCATGCACACATGCACGGGTCGCACACATAGAATTATGGGTGTGGGCATGCCGTTGTACGGCCCCCTGCGCTTCCCCCACTCTTGGCACGTGATGGGAAAAAGGTTAGCCATCACTGACCTAAGGTGATGCAACAAATTTTAAAATTAATATTAAGATGAAAACATATTCTTTAAAATAAGGATTTATGGATTCCTACTTAGAAAGGATTTGTGGATGCTTGGTTTTATACACAGCAAAGTTATTTTATACATAAAGATGAAAAGTGCAGGAGTACTCACAATGTAGGATTGTGAGTGACAGTGAAGAAAGCAGTATTTGCAGACGTAGTTTGACTAGGAAAAAAAATAAGTATTTTATAAAAACTTGAACTTTTATAAGCTTCTTGCTTAAAATTGATAAAAATGAACCGGTGATTTCTGGACTTTCTAATTAAAAAGGTTGAATACAGGAAGCACAGAACTATATAATGTAATTCTAAAGAGGCATACGTGATAAAGTTTTATTTGTATCTGCTGTAAAGAAAATCAAATGCCGTATCTTTCTTTTCCCTTTTTCTTTCTTTTCTGCACTGTTTCTACCTTAACTTTATCTAATATGTTTTGTTTATATTTTAATTATACAAAAACTCTAAATTAAAAAAGGAAAGAAAATCACCTATTGTATTGTATATTCAGCAATATTGAGTGTATATTTCTTAACTACTGAGGATTCTATGGATATCTTGTCACAAACAAAGGTAAGTGGGAAGTAAACCTTCTAAGCACCCAAATATTATATCCAGTTCTATAGCATTCTGTGAGCTTTTTGTGTCAATCAAAATTTAGGCAAGAAATCTACAATAAGGCCCAAAATTAAATTTTTAAATGAATGTTACCTTCATTTACCGTTCCTACTTGTTCAGCAATAAACAGATTTTTAAAACAACATAAATAGCAAGAATGTGCAATGGTGGGTATATTCAATAATGTGGACATTCATAATTAAATTGACAGCCTCAAACAGGCCATTATTTAATTGACAGGGCAATGAAAATTACATCTTACTGTAATTTCAATGTTAAACAAACTATGTTGTTTAGTTTACATTACACAAGCCATATTTTTCATGTATATGACTATAACTAATTAGAACAACCAGAGAAAACATGGGAACATTTAAGGTTTTACTATATATCTGTGTGTGTGTGTGTGTGTGTATGTGTGTGTAGTGAGAAAAAATGAACAGCCAAATAATGACTCAGAATATTATACATTAATTAGAAAATGTATATGTCAAACAGAAATAATAAAAGTAGCTAAAGACAATTATATGGAAGATGATTAAGGTTACAAAGGATCACAAAGATGTTGAGAGGCCTGCTAGAGGTTAGAGAATGAATAATTGCTGTGTATAGGCACAGACTGAAAGTATTTCCTGCATATTTAAGAAAATTTATCAAATTAAAACCAGCCTTCATCAGGGCTTCAGTTTTTGTTTTTATTGGACACAGAACAATGATTGGAGTCTGGTTGTTGAAAGGACCCCATTTGGTATCCTGTGGAAGTAAAAACATCACAGAACATAGCAATCACAGTGCAAAATTTTCTTACCCACCCTCTGCGATATGCAACACATTGCTATGCAGCTATGCTGCATAATTAATTTTGGTCCATATTGTTGAATCTAATAGCGATCCAACTAATTGTCCTCTGAATATAATGCAACATGATGGTTTAATTCAACTGGTTACCGTTAGAGGTAGTTGTTCAATAGATTTCTCATTTCATTTGTCCTGTAATATATATCAAAATTTCTATACTAGAGGGACTGGACTCAGACTAGGTTGCATATGTTCAAAATAGCTACAACTGAGGACATGGCATTTACAAAATACTCATTTAATGGAAAGCAAACAGGTGACCATGACTTTTCTGACCAGATCACTCCTAGTGGCTTTTTTGTCTGGCTAGAATCTGGGCAATAGCCATTTTTATTTTTATTTTTTAAGAAAACATCTGTAGGCCTGACAAGCCTCAGAACTGCTCTTGGAAATAAAAAGAATGGAAGTTGGCACTTTATTTTACAGTTTGGCAGCTTTGTTTCCATTCAATTTCTTTTTAAATTAAAAGTTCCTACAACAGCCAAGGCAGGAAAGAGTTATTGTCTAAATCTCAACTGAAGCCTACTCTATTGGAAACTGCAGGGACTTTTTTTTAATCAGGTAGCTAGCAGAACTTACTTATTTACATACTTTCTAATATATTTATTTAATAGAATTATATTCCATATTTTCTGAATGTATGTAATATTTTCTGAAATCCCTTATTTTATCCCTCACAAAACAAACAGGTGAGATAGGCTGAATTAATCCTGACCCTAAATCATTCTGTACATTCAACAGTTGAGCAGCACTGAATTTGGATCTCCTTGGGCCCAATTCATGGTACATTGCTTAGTTTTGAACACACATACACATAAACATACAACGTGTACATGTGCACAGACACACACTGCTACTAAATAGAGACTGGATGTCTACGGAGCTTCTATAATTCATGATAATAATTGGAATATATGTGAATCTATTTGGTGTGTGTGTGTGTGTGTGTGTGTATTAAGGCAGGGATGTCAAACTTGATTTCATTGAGGGCCACATCAGGGTTGTGTTTGACCTGGGGGCGGGATGGCCATGGCCATGGAGGTCATGGTCAGCTTGTTGTCACACATCAAGGCTCCATTTTCAGTCACAACGGCCCTCCTGGGATCTGTTATTGGCCGCTACAGCTTCCTGCACCCCTCTCCAGTGAAAATGGAGCTTGGGGAGGCTGTCCCTGGCCCTCCCAGGCTCTGTTTTAGGTCGCAACAGTCTCCTACAACTCTCTGCCACGTGGCCTCCTCAATCTCTGTTTTCATTGCCAGAGGGTTGCAGGAGGCTGTCGCAGCCCAAAACAGAGCCTGGTAGAGCTGTTCCCCCCCCCCCCCCCAAGCTCCATTTTGGCTGGAAGAAGCACCAGAGGCTGGTCCATCAATATTTTCAGGGTGGGCCAGATATAAGCAACCCACAGTCCAGCTCTGGTTTCTGGGTTTTGACTTTGACATCCTTGTTTTTATTTTGTAGCAGATATAACTTCTATCTCTTCTTGATCTTTCTGAATAGTTCCTGATGCATAAAACCCCAACAAAACAAAACAAAACAAAAAGGAAGATATTCAAGAAATACCTTTAGGAATTTTATAAACTGCATTAATCACCCCTTTGCATGTAATTATTCATCCAATTGTGAGTATATCTTGCAGGGTTATCATATAGCATATAAATTCTAAAAGTATGATCTGGAAAATGTGAGGGTCCCTAAAAGCCTTTCAGAATGTATGCACAAAGTCAAATAAATACATGTTTTAAAATTTCTTAGTTTTTTTTTTAATATAGTAAATATCAATAGATATACTGTAACCCACATAAATCAAAACTCTTTGCAGTCTTCAATCACTTTTAAAATGTAAATGTATCCTGAGACCAAAATATTTAAGAACTACTGTTCTAGCCTGTATTTTACTCTTTTATGAAGGAGAATAATATGAAAGACATTGTCAACTGCTTTCTGAGCTCTGTGTAGACACAGTATACCTCTGATATCCTAAGCTAGTACTTCTATCAATAAAGGAAATAAATTTAGTATCTAGCACAACTAATGTTTGAAAAAAACATTGGTTTTTCAAACATCATCTTTTAATACTTTAATAATTATCTATTAAGGTATTTGTCTCTATTGGTAATTAGTTCATAGTATCTATATCTCCTATTGATTTAGTCAGTCTTCACTTTAAGACACAATGTTATAAAGAATGTTCGTACAATTCAGTAGAATGTTCATCTGAAAAAACTGCACATTTCCATGATCTCATTTTCTCATTCTCTTGTGCATGTTATTAATATCTGAACTTTCTTTGTGAAATTTTATATAAAAGAAGGGCTTTACATCTCACATTTACTTTGGCTGAAATAATAAAGCCAATTATTTTTGTTGGATAAATTATGTCTGTGGGCAGAATTGATATAATCAGCATTTTATTTATGTAATAACTGTAGAGAGATATTACCTACACTTGGTTGTAATTTATTTTTGAGAATGTAAACCTGTGCAGGATCTCTCATTGAGAAAACTCAATGTGTACAATTAAAACAAAGGGAATTTTCTTATAAAAAGCATTCACAAAAATGGCTAATAGAGATGTCAGCATCCAACTGAATTTTTCAGCCAAGTAGTTGATAAGCATGATTAGTTGGAATCAACTGGTGGTTCATTCATACCTACAATGAATAACTATATACTCATTTGATTGATTTTTAAAACATATCATCTGGTTTTCATCAATAATATAATCCACAAACTTTTGTACAGCTTAGGGCCCTATTGCTAAAAAAATTAACTTTTTTAAATGAAAAAACTTTACTTGTGATTCAGGATTGACTTGAACATATGCACTGGTTTGGGAATAAGCAAGCTGAGATTTTATATAAGTGAGTTCATCAGAAATCTGGAATAAAGTAGTCTTGTAACTTGTAAAAAAACCTCCTGAACTTAGACAAATCACTAAGTGATGACATAACCACTTTGCCAGGCTTCTAGACTTGGCACACTTCAATATTACTAATACTGCTGCTACTACTACTACTATTACTCTACTACTATTATTATTACTACTTTCATTTCTTGTACTTCCATAGTCAGTCTGCTTTTAGATGGAAAAAAAGGATGTGGACTCAGTTCCATGTTGAGTTGTGTTTTCAAGCTTGAAATATGACAAGCAGAGGGTGATGTGGAATAGAATTGTTTTAGAAACTTGAATAATTGCCACATAATATAGGTGCAATAATTTTTATCCATGTTTTATCCAGGGAGGGGGGAGGGCAAATTAAGACTAGGGTGGTGGGTGAGATGGAAAACCCTCTGGGGATTGCCTCCAGGCTGGCTAGCTGTCCCGACGGGGAGAGCGCAGTGTTGAGAATTGGGGAGGGGGAGGGTCTGTCCAACAGAGGGCTATTCTATCGGGACTGTGTGCGGGAAGGGCAGGTATGGTGGGAGCCGAGGGCCATATCATTTAAGGGGAGGGCGCACCCGCTGTTTGCGAGCGGTGGCGTGCTCTGGCCCTCATGGCTCCTCTTGCAACCCAGGGGGTTAAGGATATCAGGGCCTGAGTCTTCGGCTGATGTTGTGTAATGCCAGGTCCATGGTTAATAAAGCCCCCCTCATTTATGATCTGGTTTTGGAGGGGGGGCGGACCTGGCGGGTATTACGGAGACCTGGTTGGGCCAAGAAGGGGGGTGCCCCTCGTTGAAATGTGCCCACCAGGTTACCACGCATTTTACCAGCCAAGAGCCCAGGGTCAGGGTGGGGGGGGGGTGGCGGTTGTCATAAAGGAGGGTCTGGACCCGAGGGAGACCACTGTGCCTCAGACAGCTGGCTGTGAGTCTCTATGTGTGAAGTGGGGTCATGGGAGGCAGTTGGGCTTGCTGATTGTGTACCTGGCTCCCCGCTACGTATCAGCAGCCCTGCCCGAGCTTCTCAATGTGATAGCCGAGATGGCGGTTGACACCCCTAGGCTGATAGTCATGGGGGATTTCAACCTGCCATCAATAGGCAAAGCATCTGAGATGGCACGGGAGTTCATGGCCTCCATGATGGCCATGGACCTGATCCAGTTAGTTCATGACCCCACCACACTGGAGGACACATGCTGGATTTAGTTTTTGTCTCTGGCCAGTGGGTGAGTGATCTTGGTTTAGGGGACATAGTCGTTGAACCCCTGTCATGGTCAGATCACTCTCTCCTTCGGCTGGGCTTTCCTACCGCTGCACCCCACCGCGGGGAGGCGGAACCGGAAGTGGCAAGATGGTTCCGCCCCAGGTGCCTGATGGACCCTGAGAGGTTCCAGAGGGAGCTTGGGCCAATACCCTAGACCCTGACCCGCGACTCAATTGAGGACCTAGTGGCCACTTGGAATAGTGTGGCCATGGGGGCCCTGGACCGGGTCTCTCACCTGGCGCTGAACCACCTTGGCTCCCTGGTTTTCCAAGGAGCTGAGAGTGATGAAGCGCCAGAAGAGACGCTTAGAGAGCGGTTGGAGGACCACCCGTTCCGAATCTGACCAGACATTGGTAAGGTCACATTTGAAGACCTACCTAGTGGCGATAGAAGTGGTGAAGTATAATTACTTCTCCGCTCTTATCATGTCTGCAGATAACCGCCCTGCCGCCATGTTTAGGGTGACCCACTCCCTCCTTCATCAGAGGGCACGGGATGCCCCTTTGCAGGGTCGTGCGGAGGAATTTGGGTGTTATCTGCATGATAAAATCGATCAGATCTGGGCCGGGTTGGCCTCTGACTGGACTAGTTCAGACGGGCTGACGGCGGCAGGTCTTGAGTCAATCATCTGGGAAGAGTTCGATCCTGTGACTCCCGAAGACATGGGCAGGATGCTGGGGCGGCTGAATGCCACCACATGTTTATTGGACCTGTGTCCCTCCTGGATGGTACTGGTCTCCCGGGAGGTTACATGAGGCTAGCTCCAGGGAGTTGTCAACGCTTCTCTGAGTGAGGGGTTCCTACTGGCCACCTTGAAAGAGGCGGTGGTGAGGCCCCTCCTCAAGAAGCCCTCCCTGGATCTGGCTGTGTTGGCCAACTACTGTCCTGTCTCCAACCTTCACTTTCTTACAAAGATTGTTGAGAGTGTGGTGGTGTGGCAGCTCCCTCAGCACCTGGAGGAACCTGTCTATTTGGACTCGTGCCAGTCCGGCTTCCGGCCCAGGCACAGCACAGAGACGGCATTGGTCGCATTGGTAGATGATCTCTGGAGGGCTTGGGATAGGGGTTGTTCCTCTATCCTGGTCCTGTTAGACCTCTCAGCGGCTTTCGATACCATCGACCATGGTATCTTGTTGCACCAGCTGGAGGGGCTGGGGGTGGGGGACACATATTCTACGGTGGTTCTCCTCCTATCTCTCCGACTGGTCGCAATTTGTGTTGGCAGGAGGGCAGAGGTCGATGTCGAGGTGCCTCTCATGTGGGGTACCACAAGGGTCAGTCCTCTTGCCTCTCTTGTTTAACATCTACATGAAGCCGCTGGGCGAGATCATCCGTGGTTTCTGGGTAGAGTTCCATCAGTCCGCTGATGATACTCAGCTGTACATCTCTACCCCTGACCACCCCAACGATGCCGTTGAAGTGATATCCTGGTGTCTGGAGGCCGTGCGAGTCTGGATGGGGAGAAACAGGCTCTGACTCAACCCATCCAAGACCGAGTGGCTGTGGCTTCCAGCGTCACGATATAGCCAGTTGGTACCATCTCTGGCTATTGGGGGCAATTCATTGGCTCCTGCAGAAAGGGCTCACAACTTGGGTGTCCTCCTGGATTCTCAGCTGTCTCTAGAAGACCACTTGACGGCCGTGGCCAGGTTTTTTTTTTTTAATCAGGTCCGCCTGATACGCCCTTTCTGGATCGTGATGCTTTATGCACGGTCACTCAAGCCCTCATCATCTCCCGCTTGGACTATTGTAATGCTCTCTACATGGGGCTTCCCTTGAGGTCCACCCGGAGGCTCCAGCTAGTTCAGAATGCGGCCGCGCGGGGGATTCTGTGAGCGTCTAGATGCTCCCACGAGACACCTCTCCTGCGCGAGCTGCACTGGCTGCCTGTGGCTTTCCGGGTGCACTTCAAGGTATTAGTAACCATTAGTAACCTTTAAAGCGCTCCATGGCAAGGGACCTGGCTATCTGCAAGACGGCCTCCTGCTACCAAATACCTCCCACCGTCCAGTTCGCTCCCACAGAGAGGGCCTCCTCAGGTGCCGTTGGCCAGGCAATGTCAGCTGGCGACCCCCAGGGGGAGAGCCTTCTCTGTGGCAGCCCCTGCCCTCTGGAATGACCTCCCCCCTGACCTACGGACAATCACAGACCTACGCCTCTTCCATTGGGCTTTGAAGACCCACTTATTTCGAGCGGCCGGCCTGGCATAGTTTTTAATTTGGCATACTTTTAAACGTTTTAATTTTATATGGTTTTAGTAGGGATTTTAATAGGTTTTAGACAGGCTACTCATTATCTAATGTATTTTAATAGGTTTTTAATTGTTTTCTATGTTTTATTCATGATTTTACTGCTGCCTGTACACCGCCCTGAGTCCTGGAAGGGAGAAGGGCGGTATAGAAATTTAAATATTAAATTAAATTAAATTAAATTAAACATGTTGATGTTCAAATATTCTGAAATGCACTTCATTCTTTATATTAAAAAAAGAAGGAAAGAAAAAACAATCCATTTGCCCTCACTTTTTGTGCAGCAAGACACATAAATGACTTAGTATTAATTGAACTGATATTTAATCATGGCTTCAGAAAGCCATGTATCCAATTTTTATTTAAAAAATCAAATCAATAAAATATAGAAACTCTGCTTTAAAAAATTAACCGTGAAAGTAGATAGTTTCAGATTAATGTCCTGGAATAAAACTGAAGTCTAAAGTAAAATAGCAGTATATGTTTGAATTTTTGAATTTATTTAAATTCAAATGTATTCGGTCACAAAAAGAGGCTGGGATATTTTCTGCTTCAATGCTGAGATTCTATTGTTGTTCTTTACTAGAGCATTAAAACCAGCAAATGACTAAAAAGTTGAGACTAAATTTGGCACTCTTTTTCACTGTAGAATTTCCAGAGCAGGAAATAATCCTCCTTAAAAGAAACCCCTGTTTCCGATTTTTTATTTACGTCCTTTAGTAGCTAATCATTTGAAGCAAGTGCTATAACTTGGGAATGCATGTAAAACATTTATGATGGATGATGTCTGTGTTTTGAGACAACTCTGCACGTTTACTTCCTGTTGGGCCCCAAATGGATATAATACCTTAACAGCTAAGCACATTATTGTTAAAAATAATTAAATTTAGATTTTAAATTTTGTTAGGCCAGATGGTTCGTCTACTGTTGAAGGTAGTCTGAAGAGAATGAGAACAAGTTTTGTCAAAGGATACAAAACTTGCTGGTGTGCTGACCATTTCAATTAACTTGTCAAGCTAGCATTATTATTTTTATCTCAATATTGAAAAGGTCAAGCTAAGTAGGATAAAAAGATTTATGAACACTTGCCGTTCTTATCCAAAGGGTTCTGCAATGATAGAGATATAACCATTATTGTCATCATCGCCACCACTATCATCAATACCACCATAAGGAGCTGAGGAATAAAAAGGAGTTACTAGCAATAGCATTTAGACTTATATATCACTTCACTACTTTATAGCCCCACTCTAAGTGGTTTACAGAGTAAGCATATAGCCCCAAACAATCTGGCTTCTCATTTTACCCACCTCAGAAGGATGGAAGGTTGAGTCAAACTTGAGCCTGGTGAGATTTGAACTGCCAAACTGCAGGCATCCAGCAGAAGTAGCCTACAGAACCTTGCACTCTAACCACTGTGATCAAGGATCAAAGCCAAATAGAAGGGATTGATTCAGGGACAGAAGGAACCAAGTCATTGCAATTGAGAAGGACTGGAATATCACTTTAACAGTATACCAGCCACAGGTCAAAAGCAATAGCAATAGCAATAGCATTTAGACTTACAGTATATTCCGCTTTACAGCCCTCTCTAAGTGGTTTTACAGAGTCCGCATATTGCCCCCAACAATCTGGGTCCTCATTTTACCCACTTCTGAAGGATGGAAGGTTGAGTCAACTTTGAGCCAGGTGAGATTTGAACTGCCAAATTGAAGGCAACCAGCATAATATGGGTTATCAGTTTAATTATTTTGTGAACAATCAGTAACACCGAAATCTCATGCCATAAAATATTGTGAAACATAAAGGAGCATTAGAGCACTTGATGAATGTCATCCATTGGCCAAACAATTCTGTGCTCTGATTAAAGTGCTGGTACAATCACAAGGAGATTGAGATGGATCAGGGAAGGAAAAAAAACAGGGTTAGATTATGACAGCACAGTAGGCATCTTCTATTGTGCTCAATCAGAGGAAATAAAGTTAGATCAGTTTTCAAATGGTTTAGTTTAAAAATGAATTCATTTTTCCTTCATCAGTAGAGGGCACAAGAACACCAAGGCACTTTTCCCACTGTTATTGCAGCCTCTACTAATAAAAAAAAACCACACACACAATGTACCTTTGCTCTTTTTTAAATAGACAGAAGCAAGTAGAAGAATAAAATCATCTGAGCAACTTTTCTGGCCTGTTTGTAGCCTTGGGAATGAAAGTTCAATATTAGCTTTTGTTCCCTTAAAAAAAAGGAAAAGAAAAAAAGAGAGGGAGGCAAGAAGAAACAAGCGAGAGGGGGATAAGCCCAATTGGTGGGGACACTTTTAAAAGAGTGCAATGGATGCCTAAGGCCTTTCTGAGACTTAAGAAATTATTTCATCCTAAAATCGTCAATTCCCAAGTGAAAAAGAGGTCCAGAAATTTGACCTTCTCCTACTTTGGGGACCACAAAATGACTCCACATGAAGCTCACAAGCTGTAACCCTTGCTCTAGCATTACATGCCTGGCATGTCAGAGAAACAAGACATACCATATTATGGATTTTTTTCAGATTTTGTAAAAAAAAAAAACCTCCACTCTATTGATGAATTAGTCTTGTTCAGTTTAGGACACTCTTTGCATGGCTGAAATGTGAATCAAGCATACAGTAAGTGGTCATCTGGATTCCAACAAACAGCTCTTTTTGTACTTAGTACACTGTTTATGTAATTGCAGCTCTCCTCCTCCGCACAACACAACCATTGTGGGCTGAAAGTTCATTTTGCTGTGATGAATTGGCTGGTATAAATTTCTCATCTAGTTGATCATGTGGCCAGCCCCATGAACCACAAGTTAAGGACATGCACTAGGGTATACTCCCTTGCTGTTTTGTGTGTGTGTAAGGGAGATTCTGGCATAGCTTCTAACATCAGGTGGTGGAGTGATAGCACAATGTGGAATCTGTAATAATTTATGCCATCAATCTTTGCAATTATTTCTTTGGTTTTTACAAGAGTGTATAGTAATATGTCCTCCGAAGAATGTTCCAGCACTGCATATGTGGTGATAAAATGGGAGAAGTTGGTTTAGTTCTAACAAAAATTTCCAAGATTAGCTTGTGGTCTGTCCAGATTTCAAGAGAATGATTGTATACATAATTATATAATTTCTTAACCCCTTAACCCTTGAGTTATTGTCATTATTTTTCATATAGTTATTCTTGGCTAAAATCATTGATTGGAAAGAAAACATCAGAGGTAGTACCAGGAAGTATATATTTGAGAACAATAGCAACTTCAAAAAGTGATTCCACCCCAGCCATTTAATACTCACAACAGCTGGTCAGAGATAGAAGACCCTCAAATTACTAATTACAAGCCTTTTGTTTAAAATACCTTTTGGCAGCTAAAATCACCCCTCTACTCCAAATATTGCATGCAAGAAAGCAGAAAACTGCAGCCTATGAACAAACATGTCTTTATAGTACATTATAGAAACACTTTATAGTATTTCTTAACTTCAGCAACTTTTAGATGTGTGGACTTCCAACTCCAGAATTTCCTAGCCAGCTGCTCTTAAGTCCTTCTGTTGTCTTGTCTTGCCTTTATTTTAATATCCTCACAATTCATAACAATGGCTATCATTATCATTATTGGTTCTTTCATGCAAAGGACATAGGACAGCACACTTCTTCCAATGAATCCTATCCACAGTGGCATCCTCGGCATCTTCCCATATGATGTTCACTATCTGTAATATCTCACTATCAGGGATGTGGTGGCTCAGTGGCTACGATCTTGAGCTTGTCGATCAGGAAAGTTGGCAGTTCAGCGGTTCGAATCGCTAGCAGCACATAATGGAGTGAGCTCCTGTTACTTGTCCCAGCTCCTCCCAACCTATCAGTTTGAAAGCACATAAAAAAATGCAAGTAGGAAAATAGGGACCACTTTGGTGGGAAGGTAACAGCATTCCGTGCATATTTCACCACTATAGATGCACAGCAACTACTATTATGATAAATATTTTTGTAGATGCTAATAAATCAATCAGAGATTCTATATCTTATATAGATATTTTGTAGGGAATCCTGCTATATTCTATAAAAAGACTTCCTGAAATCTATAAAATTTAAGGCAAATGATTGTGGGAACACAATACACCGTTCCATAATGTTGTGTAGCATGAGAATTTGTTCAAAACATGAGCAATCATGATGAAACTTCATGTTCCTTCTGAAGCATTTTATCAATTGTTCCTTGCAGAAGCCTAAAGAAAATAATCAAGAATACTTTGCCAGAAATAAGAGTGATACCTTGTTAGATATTACAGTCTCTGAGATACCCTTTCTTGGGAGGTTTAACAATATTTCCTTTCTACCAATCATCAGGAATGCACTGTGTGTGTCAACACGTGTTTAATAACCTGGCGCTCCATTACTAGATTATTTCTGCCATCTTTCAAAAGTTATGTAGAGATCTGGTCTATGCTGGCAGCTTTATTCTTCTTCAATGCTTATTGAACTTTATAAGTTACAATCATTTCCAGTTCAATGTCCAGTAGTGCAGTGCAATTGACATTACTAAAACCGTAGGTCATATTGGAGATTAGTTGTTTCAAGGTTTCTTTTATTTATTTATTTTAATCATATTTATATCCCGCCCTTCTCCACGAAGAACCCAGGGCGGCTTCTTTGAAGTGGTCTACTTATCCTGCTTCTAGGTCTTCTTTTGTGAATCAGTTTTCCAATTTTATTTTTAATAGCAATATTACTTAGACTTATAGACTACTTCATACTGCTTTACACCCCTCTCTAAATAGTTTACAGAGTCAGCATATTTTCCCCAACAATGTAAAGGGCTTTGCTTTCAGAAGCAACTTTGAAATATACAAGACTAGACAATGTCAGGCAGAAGTGTATCAATTTATATATCCTATGAGGCGGGGTGGTTTCCTGCTGGTTCTAACTGCTGGTAGAAGACGTTCCACAAATCTAAATGCCGGTTAGAACCCATTCCAGCTGTAGAAGGAAGGAAGGAAGGAAGGAAGGAAGGAAGGAAGGAAGGAAGGAAGGAAGGAAGGGGCGAAGGAAGGGGCTTCTTCAGAGGACCAGAGGCAAGAGCAGTGTTGAAACCCTCTCTAAAGCAGCTGTGGGTCAGAGGGAGGGGGAGGAATTCAAACTTCATCCTCCTGGTGCTGTGTGAGACTTTGGCCAAAGGTTGGAGGGAAGGACCCTGGCTCGCTTGTGCTCTCCCTCCTCAAATGTAGTTTGATTGCAGGCCGAGTAATGTTGCCTTTTCAAACCTGTAATCAGTGAAGCTGGGATGAATTTTTACATAGCTGATCTGGGGAAAGTGTGTGTGCTACAGCATGGCTCTTTGCCTGGCTTCCTGCCTCCTCCTGTGGTCTCCTCAGTGCTTGCTCATGCTCTCCTTCCCCAAGTGTAGTGACTCCCCAGGCCCCCATCCATTTGCCCCCCCCCCCAGCTGAATAAAGCTATGTAATAATCCAGCCCAGCTTCACTGATTATAATTTTGAAAAGGCAACATGGCTCCACCTGCAATAAAACTATACTCAAGGAGGGAGAGCACAATTGAGCACTGAGGAGACCACAGGAGGAGGCAGGAAGCCAGGCAAAGAGCCATGCTGTAGTGCACACACTTTCCCCCAGCCCCTTTCTTTTGGAAGGCTGAGATCAGCTCCCCTCTGGCTTCTCTGCCTCTTTTCTCACCCCAGCCTGCCAGCAGGAGGTGAGTGGATGGGCTTTATTGTGTTCCAGGTATTTCCCAACCAGACAACAGGCTGCATTTGCAATGGGGTGGTGGTGTTTGGGGAAGGCAGCAGGGGAATGGGGGGGGGGGATGGCAGAGGAGCTGCTTTTAAACCATTGCAAAAAATATCCAATCCAACTTATAATCAGTGAAGGTGTGTGTGTGTGTTTGAGAGAAAGTGAGTGAGTGAGAGAGGGAAGGGGGTAGGAGAGATAATCTCTAATCCAACTTGTGTGTGTGTGTTTGAGAGAAGCAGGAGGGAGGGAGGGAGGGAGGGAGGAAGGAGGGGAAGGAAAAAGAAACAGAAAGAAGGAAACTTCTTTTGCAAAGGAGAAAAACAAGTGCTGTTGCTTTAAATCAGAACTGAGCATGCCTGGCTGTGGAATTCTGGGAGTTGAAGTCCACAAGTCTTAATAACTTTTAATTGAAAAGGTGTGGGGAAAGAACAAATTGGTTATATGGTTATATGTTATATGGTTTTATATTTTTGAAGTTTTGGGGTTTGCGCAATATGATCATTGTGTTTCTAAAAGGGTTTGGATGATTCCCTGCTTGTGAATGGAGCCAAACTTTCTTTAGGATCATTTTCTCATTATCTCTATCTGGTAAGCATGTGGAATGAGCCTCAGGCAGGTTTCTTTGTTAGCAGAAAGAACGAAAAACAGCACAGCAATTTAGGGCTAGATGCTACTAGGAGATCATATAGTCCAGTGGTCGGCAAACCGCGGCTCGCGAGCCACGAGTGGCTCTTTGGCCCCTTGAGTGCGGCTCTTCCTTTAACTAGCCACGGGCAGACTCCGGGAGCCGCACGCCCACCTCCCTCCTCCCACAGTGAGCGGCCGTGCGGGCGTGCGGGGGGAGGACCCAAGGCTGCGGCTATCTAAACGCCGCAGAGTCCATCCGGATTGCCGCACGCCGACCTCCCTCCCCGTCCGTGCGGTGAGCAGCCCTGGAAAATGCCCCTCGATTGCTTCTGCAGGCAGTTGTTGCCCCGACGAGCCGAGGCTCCCAACGGAGAGAGCCGAAGCGAAGCCGCAAACCCAGCAGCGGCCAAGGAAAAAGCCGCCCGCAAAAGCTCGCTCGCTCGCCTGGGCCACTCCGGACCTCCGGAGCATTGCGGGTGGGCGTGGGAGGGAGGGAGGGGGGGGAAGAATGAGGAGAACCCCTCTTTTTTCCTTCCTTCCTTCCTTCCTTTCTCTCTCTCTCTCTCTCTCTCTCTCTCTGCCTTCTTTTGCAACAGTTTTGGCTGGGGGGGGGAAACAATGAAAAGCAAAACACAAAAAAATCCAAATTGTTGCAAGGAGCGCCTTTCTTTTCCTTCCCGACGCAGCGAGCACGCTAAAGCTATGGGAGAGCGGGGGGGAAGGAGGGAGGGAAATAACCCGGGGGTGGGAGGGGGGAGAAGAGGAGGAGGAGGCGGCACGGGGGGGGGGAAAGAGGAGGTGGGTGCCCGCTGGCAAAGAGAGAGAGAGAAAGAGAAAGAAGAAGAAAAAGAGGAAAGAAGAGATAAATTGGGGAGGGGGAGGCAGAAGGAAGTTTCTCCGCTGTCTCAAAGTGCAAATCTTCCCCCCTCGATTCGGACGGGCTCCCTTCCCCGAGTGGGAGGGAATGAGGAGGGGCTGGGAAGGCAGATTTTCCTTCGAACTGTTGCTTTCTGAAAGAGGGGTGGAGGGGAGGAGGGAAGAATGCGGAGAGGAAGTGCGGAGAGAAGAGGAAGGAGGGAGGGGAAGAGAGAGAGAGGGGGGGGGAGAAGAAGAGTGAGGAGGAGGAGGAGTAAGAGGAAAGAAGGAAAAATGAAGGAGAGCCACCAAGAGGAAGAGGAGGAAAAAGTAGGGACAAGGAAGAAGAGGATGATGATGAAGAAGAAAAGGAAGAGGAAGGAAGAGTGAAGAAAGGATGGAGATAAAGACAAACCACTCAGGGGCTACAAGAACATCGATTTACCTATTTTTATTTTACGGATATATTTGTGTTCCACCGTAATAACTCCAGGCACTAAAACAGACTTGCAAGCCCTTCCTCTTTTTCCCTCTAACAACCCTGTGAGGTGGGCTGGGAGAGAATTAAATCCCCATGTTCAACAACCTTTGGTCACTAATGTTGAGCAGGGGACTCTGCAATCCTCATACATGCCGACCAGTTGCCCAGCTCCCAAATTTTGATCGGATTCAAAGCGTAAAATCAGTGAGATACAAAATAGGTGAATTTTATGATGCTCTTTTCGAAATATCAGAAATTTCCGAAGATCCACAAATTAAAAGCGAGGCAGAATCTCTTGGAAATGCAATGAAAGACTATAAATTTTTAGTATCACTGGTTTTTTGGTACGATTTACTATTCCAAGTCAATTATGTAAGCAAGGAACTTCAAAGTAAATCTGTAGATGTATCCATTGCACTTTCTTCATTTGAAAAACTTTTAAAATGGTTAAGCGACTACAGAAATACTGGATTCGAACAAGTTTTAGTTCAAGCAAAAATTCTTGCACAAGATTTGGAAATATCTACAGAAATTCGAAATAAAAGGCTTCGGAAAAGAAAGAAACATTTCAATTATGAAGGCGATGATGAACCTATTGTAGATCCGATAAACGCATACAAGATATCTTTTTTTAATTTTGTTTTAGATAAAGCTACAGAATCACTAAAAGATCGTTTTGAACAATTGAAAAATCATAATGACTTATTTGGGTTTCTGGGAAAATTTCAAAATATGGAAAAAGAAGCACTTCAAAAACATGCAGCTAAATTAGAAATTTCTCTAACACAGGGGTCCCCAACCTTTGCAACTTTAAGTCTGAAGGACTTGCTTTGCTGGCTGGAGAAGTCTGGGAGCTGAAGTCCTTCAGACTTAAAGTTGCAAAGGTTGGGGACCCCTGCTCTAACAGATTCTAGGTTCACAGAAAATGATGCACCAATAGTGAAGGAAGCTGATATAGATGGAAAAATGTTAGTTGAAGAAATGGGAGCTTTAAAATCTATCCTTCCATCAGAATTTTTTGAAAATCCATTTAAAATGTTCAAATTTTTATCGGAAAATGACAGAGCAATGGCATTTCCAAACTTGTTTATTGCTCTCTGAATATATTTAACAATTCCAGTGAGCGTTGCTTCTGGAGAGAGATCATTTTCCAGGCTAAAACTAATAAAAAACTATCTGAGATCGACAATGACTTAGGATAGATTAAATAGTTTAGCAATTATGTCGATTGAAAGTGAAGAAGCAAGGAAATTGGATTTTCAAACTATTTTAGAAGATTTTACGGAACAAAAACTTAGAAATATGTAAATTCATATATTCATATTCAATGATGTAAATTTATATTCAATAAAATGTAATTGTTTTTATATTTTGTGTATTTTTATTTTTTAATGTATGTAGAAGTTTACCTATCTTATGATCCATGATATTTGATTTATATATAAATTGAATTTGCATTTTATTTAAATATTTAATATATAGATGGCCCCGCAAAAAAAATCCAATCGGGGTCCGCACTTATTGGATCCGGGCCTGCACACACACAAACACACACGCACATGCAGAGTGACAGATGGGTGGAGGGAGGCGAGAGAGACAGATACAGAGAGAGAGACACACACACACAAAAAGAAAGAGAGAAAGAGAGAAAAATAGAAAGAAAAAGAAAGTGGGAGAGAGAGAAAGAAAGAAAGAACTTATGACCACAATTGAGCCCAAAATTTTGGTTGCTAAGCAGGACCGTCATTAAATGAGTTTCACCACATTTTCCAAGTTGGCCACGCCTACCCAGTCACATGACCGCTGAGCCACTCCCATAGAACAGGCCACACCTTTTGGCTCTCAAAAGAAATTTCAGTCGTGGTACTGTTGATATTTGGCTCTCTTGACTAATAAGTTTGCCCACCACTGATCTAGTCCAACCCCCTGCTGCAGCAGGAAACTTTACATTGTATGGATTATTTTGATGCCTCTACCAGAGAGGAAAATTGCCAGAAAGGAGAAATAGGAGGACAAGGCTGCCATGCAGAGGAAGGCAGAAATAGTCCTTGACTTATGACTACAATTGAGCCCCAAATTTTGGTTGCTAAGCAAGAGCATTGTTAAGTGAGCTTCACCACATTTTACCCAATCCATGATATCTCCTGGTGAGTGACATCAAGTTGGCCACTCCTACCTGGTCATATGACAGCCAAGCCACTCCCACAAAACAGATCACACGTGCAGAATAGTTC
This sequence comes from Rhabdophis nuchalis, assembly GCA_039707465.1. NCBI lineage: Eukaryota > Metazoa > Chordata > Lepidosauria > Squamata > Natricidae > Rhabdophis > Rhabdophis nuchalis. The sequence continues at coordinate 44,584,797 of CM077647.1, read as the reverse complement.
TAAAAAAATTTGAAACCCACCACTGCTATGAGGTCAATCAAGATTTGGTTCCCAGGCTATGTTGTTTAGTGTGTCTGTCACATAAAGCAATGGTTCTCAACCTTTTTTTTTTTTTTACCATGGACCTCTTTTAAATACCTTTTCTGGCCATGGGCCAGTAGTTGGTTTTCATTTTTTTATTACTGGTTTGCTCGTGCATTCACGATGCTTCTATAGGTGGAGCCTCCAACCACTGCCACTACTGTTCCCTTGATCCAGGCCAAACTGGGAGCAATCCACCTCTGCCACAGGCCTCCAAGACTTAACTCAAGATTTAAATTATAATATTTCTTCAAGCCTTCTTAGGCTCCCTCTGGCAACATCGTGGATCCCTAGTGGTCCATGGACGACAGAATGAGAGCCACTGACATAAGCTATCCTACAAGGAGTCTGAAAATTTGAGTGATTGCGGTATTTCTGAAAGAACAAACAAATTAACATCATTTGCTGAACATAATGCAACAGGTTTTAGCATCTGAATGAAATCCCTCAGAGAAAATGACCAGCGTTTTTCTTCATTGTTTCTACAACTTTTTCTGCCTCAAGGAAATAACAGGCTTCACCTTTCTTCCCACAGCAGCTGGGATGCATCAGTCACATTAATTCAGAGTCTATAAAAAGGGAAAGGCAGGAGCCAAGCGGATGGAAAAAGATGTCATCAGCAAAAGGAACACTAATATGTAGAACTTCATGCACTCTTGAATAGCTTCTGTATGACCTCACTTACTATGCTAGCAATTGGCGATTGAATTTCTTGTTGCAAACACAGTGGCTATTTTTTCAACACAGAAAAAAGTACAAAGAATTTCTTCCATTTTTGCTTCAACATGTTTTGGTGGCTTTGCATAAATCCAAATCAAGTTAGTATGTTATATAATGCAGTAAGTGCCTGTCTTTGAAGGGGAAATACAAATCTTCACTGAAAACCTCATTGCACAAAGTGGGAAATTCACCCCCAGCCCTTTAAGAATCATTTATTAAACTGTGCTGCTTCTCTTCTTTTTTCCCTGATCCAGCCAAGACCTATGGATCTCTATTCAGAGGCAGACACATAGTCTAAAAGCAGAGTTGCCTGAAGGATGAAGTTAAAAAGTCAAGATGGTGGCTGTGATGATTCCATCAAAATTCTGCCTGGTTTTTATGTGCATTGCATGAATGTGTTTTTATGTGCATTACATGAATGGACCCTCGTGCTAAAAGGACAGAATATAAATGTTTATACTAATAAATCCATTGTAAAATAAATGAATCCCAATGTGTACAATTTTTTAAGAGTGCAGTCCTAGCCATGGATCTCAGATTTTAGGTATATTGTAAAGTAGTGGTTAATTTTGAGTTTATCAATTCTTTTGAATACAATACAGGCTTTTAAGCGTGTGGTAATCGGTGGTGGCGCATATATCACAAACTTAACATCATAATCATAATAATTATGAACCTTTTCAGCCATGGCTCCTGTTCTCTGGAACATATTGTCCTGTGAAGTTAGATCTGCATCCACCCTTTTTGGTTTTCCAAAAGTGCTTGAACACAGGGCTAAGAGCTACTGGCCTGAGATCCCAATAGAGTTGTGGCATTTTGGCTAACACTCTATCCCCCCCCCCCCATAAGCAGTTTGCTTTCTCCATTTTCATCCTTGTCAATATTATATTAACTGATTTTTAAAATTAACATCCCAATTTGTTTTATTTGTCATTCCACATTTTAATTGAATGATTGTAAGCCACCTACATGGGACACGATATCTCAGTGGCTAGGATGCTGAGCTTGTCGATCAGAAGGTCAGCAGTTCGGCTGTTCAAATCCTTAGGGCTGCATAACGGAGTGAGCTCCCATTAATTGTCCCAGCTTCTGCCAACCTAGCAGTTCGAAAGCACATAAAAATGCAAGTATAAACATAGGAACCACCTTTGGTAGGAAGGTAATAGCGTTCGGTGCACCTTGTTTAGGTGTTTAGTCATGCTGGACACTAGACCATGGACACATCTTCAGGCAGCGCTGACTCTTCAGCTTTGAAACAGAGATAAGCACCACCCCCTAGAGTCAGGAACAACTAGCACATATGTGTGAGGGGAACCTTTACTTTTAAGCCACCTAGTATCAACTATGGTAAGTTTAATAAAAAAAAAGGTAACGGTTTCCCCACATCCAGTCATCACTGACTCTATGGAATGCTGCTCACTTCTTAGCCAAAAGAGCCAGTGCTATCTAAAGACATTTTTATGCTCATGTGGCCAGCATGATTATACGTTGAGGAGCATTGATGCTATTACTTTCTTACCAAAGTAGTACCTATTCATCTACTTGAATTTGTATGCTTTTGCACCATTAGGTTGGCAGTAGCCAAGGCAAGTAATGAAAGCTTTCCCCATCATGTGGCACTCCAGTCTTGAGCCTGAGCTATCAGCTTTACAAGCTCAGCATCTTTAACTGCTAAAACATCGCTTTCCTCCTAATAAAACAAATAAACAAATATGGATAGTGAGTCTATGTATTCAATCGAAACCCTGTCTCCTTTTAATTGATGTACAAAGCTTCAATCAATCATATTGACTTTTTGAATCTTCCTACTGTCATCTCTGTAAGTTTTCAGTTGAAAGCAGTGAGTGATATATCAATGATTTAAAACATTACTTTCAAGGATTTTGGGTAGTATTTAATTTCAGCTGAAGACAGGTTGCATATAGATAAAGGTAAAGGTTCCCCTCGCACATATGTGCCAGTCGTTTCTGACTCTGGGGGTGGTGCTCCATTTCAAAGCCAAGGAGTCAGCACTGTCCGAAAATGTCTCCATGGTCATGTGGCCAGCATGACTAAATGCCAAAGGTGCACGGAATGCTGTTACTTTCCCATCAAAGGCAGTCCCTATTTTTCTACTTGCATTTTATGTGCATTTGAACTGGTAGGTTGGCAGAAGCTGGGAGAAGTAATGGGAATTCACTCCATTACATGGCTCTAGGGATTTGAACCACCAAACTGCCGACCTTTCTGATTGACAAGCTCAGTGTCTTAGCCACTGAGCCTCCATGGTCTTGCTCATAGATATTTCATATTTGCATAGGTTCTTTCAAATGAAGTTTAAGACTTCAGCTCCCAGAATCCCCCGTCTAACTAATGGAAAATAAAGTGGAAAATAAATTTAATTCTCTTGCTCATTAACCTCATCTCTCACAAACTAGTCCATACATTTCATAGCTGCTATCCCTGCTTGTATCATGTGAGGGTATAGTCCAGAGGACTGCCCAAGGCTGCATTTGTCTTCATGCATTAATGTAGGTTTTGTGAGCACATGTGGGGTGTGGAGTTGCAGCAGTGTTATCAATTATTTTTAATCTGAATGGTTATCTCCCTTGCAGTAATTTAAATTCTTTAAGGTTCTGGTTCAGTTCAAGTCCATCAGGCTGTCAGATCATGGTTCTGGGAGGAATGTTTTAGCGGAAAATAGCAGTGTCAACTGTTTTTCAGATGAGGTTCAGTTTGACTCTGCTTTTCAGGCGTGTTTAGAAAAGGCACTCACCCTAAGTAAATTTAAGCAGAAAACTATGAAATTGTTTCCAGGACTTTTCTGTTTTGTCTACAGAACCATCAAGAGGAGATGAAAAGGGTCTGGCAATGAAAATGCTTATGAAGCATCTCTTCATTCAGTCTTTTACACAAGATCCCAGAAAAATGGTGTAATTTAAGGTCCCATTGACTAAAACATACGTTTCATGAAGGACATGGAAATATGTTCTAATACTGCCTGCATATCCATTTGTTTTTTCTTGCTCAGAGCTATAGGTCTGTTTTATTTTTCATTTGATTGCACCACATTCTTACATTTGTTTCCTCTTCTGAAAACTCGCCAAAAGGGAAACCTCTCTACCAATATGGCTGAGAACCAGCCCACAGCAAATATTTTTTCAAGGGAAATAAATGACTGGCATACAACAATTCTGGGGTATTATTGTTGTGTAGTCACTGGAAACAGTACATCCTTATTTCAATGCCTGGTTAATCATTCATATGAAACTTCCTTCAAATTCAGCAAAGCAGCATGTTTCTTCATTGCAGGAGTTTGTGCCAATGGTGTCTCCTGTTTTTCCTCTCACTGTGGTAGAAATAATTGTTTTCGACACTAGCATTCCATCCAGAACTACTTTGTATTCTCATGCAGCACAAAGATATGCAACAGGGAAGCGTTTTAGGTTTGGAGAGCTGGTAGATGAGCTAGTTTGGTGTAGTGGTTAAGGCACCAGGCTAGAAACCAAGAGACCCGCCTATGGCACAAAACCAGCTGTATGTCTTTGGGCCAGTTGCTTTTTCTTAGCTCTAGAAAGGAGACAATGGGAAACTATTTCCAAATTTTTGCCAAAAATCTGCAGGAACTAGTAGTCTAGGCAGCTGGCAGAGTCAAAAAGTGACTTAAGGGACACACAGGCAGACATGCATACACAAAGATGGAATGCATGATGTTGGAAGATCTTTTAGGTACAGCTCTGCTTTTTCTCTCATTTATGTGACCACTTTGAGTTAAATATACCGTATATGCCAGTCTGCCATTTGCTTCCAGCTTGTGATTCCACAAACAGTTACAAGTCCCTGAAAGAATTCTGATGGTGAGAATGTGGTCAAAATCAAAGTGGTTAGGTGCAAAGTGCAACCTATTTGCATAAAACTGCATAAAACAGGAACACCATTGATCATACCATCACTGCTGCCATCTTAATTTTTGTTTTTACCATGCCTTGCAAACCCTTCTGATAGAATGAAATAAAATTAGGTCACATTTTTGGTCATTAAGTCATTTAGGTCACATTTACAGAATAGTAAGCTAGGAATGGCTTGTACATAGATAGGTTTGTGGTATGGTAGCTTTTCTGAAAGATTATGACTGACACGCTGAATACCAAAGGAATATTGTCATATAAAAGATGGCATACAGGCGGGGTGGGCTTCAAAAATTTTAACAATGGGTTCTCTGCCTGGTTGCTGGGTGGGGATGGCCTAGTGGACCTCCTGCACCATGCTGGTGTGTATGTGTTTCAGCCTCCCCAGGCTCTGGAATCTTTTCTTGAACCTCCAGGAGGGCAAAAATGGCCTTCCCGTACTCCAGAGGCCTTCTGGGGGCTGCAAGCGGGCCCATTCTGGAACTTCTGGGAGGCTCGTTTGTCACCCTCCCCAATCCTGTGAAGGGTCCCTGTACTTACCTGGCATCCCAAACTGTGTGGGGACTCATGAGAATGGTGGGGTGGGGTGGCAGGACAGGGTGGGCAGAGCTAGATGGGATTTGTTGGTTCTCTGAACTGGGCAGCTTCTTTGCTAAAGGTTCTCCCAAACCCGTGTGAACTTGCAGCAGCCCACCCCTGCATACATGTATCCTGATAACACTGCTTTGCAGTGGGGTTTTAAAATGAATCTCAGGAGTACCAATATATCCTACTAGAAAAGAACTATGTACAGAAATCAAGCTCTCCATTTAGCTGAAAGAGCAGATGGGCTCCCAAAAATATGTCGAAGGAAATGAATAGTGTACATCTCTTTTAAATCCATGTTTTCAATCACTTCTCTACATTGATGCAATCAGGACTAACACATTCAATTTGTACAGAGCTCTAGTATACAAAGATGTTTGTGCGTACAATGATAGTCCTAATTCTTCAGGAGGCAATGTCCTTATCTATATGTGAAAGATAGCTTACAATGAAATAATACCATTTTAAAATTACATGACAAAATTATGAAACAGATAAGCTTTGCAAAAACTTTTTCTTATTTATTTTTTTGGCAAAGCATAATAAAGAAGGTTGTGGTAGGAGCACACTCTTGATATAGATTATTAGAAAATATTTTAAAAGGAGGAGGAGCTCATATATGAATGTGAAAACAGAAGATTTATGTGACAAGTGTATATGGTTTAAGTGCCTTGTTGTAAGCTACATTTCGCACAAAATCAAGGTAGAGAAATTATATATCAGCATCATTACTGATTCTGGATGATAATAATAACATAATGAATGAAGGGACTGCAAAGTGTTATGTCACTTGTTATGGATTGTTAGGCTCCACTGTCCTGGCTTCAAACCCAGAAGTCACTTGCTACTTCTTACTAAATATCAACTCCCAGAATTCTCCAGCCCTATATCTAAGGAATTCTTGGAGTTTAAGTCCACTTATCTTAAAGCTGCTGAAATTTAAAATTATTGACCTAGATCCTTTTCTGGATAAGACTACGGAAAAGCTTTTCACAGAACTTGGCTGTGAAATAAGATTCATCAAAGCTGTATAAAATGTACAGAATAGTACTTGAGGGCACATATCCCTAATCCTATTTGGAAATTTTATTCTATATGGAAGACATGAAAATAGTTTCCATTAAATCATACACTCCTTCTTTTATTTTATAACTTCTCAATAAATCTGGGCCAGTTTGTCATCACACACTGAGAAAATCATGTGAAATTCACAGCTTTTCTTGGTTGCAAAGAGAGAAGTTCAAACATAACCAATTGCATTTTGGTTTGATCAGGATTGGACTCTGAACTGATGTAAATCTACCTCGTTGAAGGCTGATTCATTCCAGCTGAATATCTGGCTGTGATTTTAAGTTAATTTGGACCCATAAATCAAAATGAATCTTGGCAGGTGTGAAACTTGAAAAGGAAGTCAATGCTTGAGTAAATGTTTGTGACATGAAAATTGTTCTATTATTTTATGATTTGAAAATATGTACAAAATGAAATATAAGTTTCTCATTATTTCCAGTAGGTTGCTACACATATTTTCTCAGCCATAGGAAGGGACACATATCTCAGTTGGAATAAAGAAACCTGACTTTGGTAAATTTCTCTCTTTCTCCCAACACCCTCCATAAAACTTAAAATGCATTTTATTTATTAATTTATTTATTATTTAAATTTCTATACCGCCCTTTTCCCTTCCGGGACTCAGGGCGGTGTACAGGCAGCAATAAAATCAATGATAAAAAATACATGAAATATATATTTAAAAATGTATTAAATAATACGCCTGTACTAAAACCATTAATAAAACCTACTAAAACCATTTTAAAATTATGCCAGGCCGGTCGCACGAAATAGATAGGTCTTCAAAGCCCGACGGAAGGGGTGCAGGTCCGTGGTCATGTGTAGGTTGGTGGGTAGGTCATTCCAGAGGGCAGGGGCCGCCACAGAGGAGGCTCTCCCCCTGGGGGTCACCAGCCAACATTGCCTGGCCAACGGCACCCTGAGGAGGCCCTCTCTATGGGAGCGCACTGGTCGGTGGGAGGTATTTGATGGCAGGAGGCGGTCTTGCAGGTAACCAGGTCCCTTGCCATGGAGCGCTTTAAAGGTAGTTACTAATACCTTGAAGCGCACCCAGAAAGCCACAGGCAGCCAGTGCAGCTCACGCAGGAGAGGTGTCACATGGGAGTATCTAGGAGCTTCCAGGATCCCCCGCGCGGCCGCATTCTGAATTAACTGGAGCCTCCGGGTGCATTTCAAGAGAAGCCCCAGGTAGAGACCGTTGCAGTAGTCCAGACGGGAGATGACGAGGGCTTGAGTGACCGCGCGTAAAGCATCACGATCCAGAAAGGGGCGCAACTGGCATATCAGGCGAACCTGATAAAAGCCCCCCCAGGCCTGTCATATGATCTTCTAGCGACAGCCGAGAGTCCAGGAGGATGCCCAAGTTGCGAGCCCTCTCTGTGGGGGCAAAACACTCGCCCCCAATAGCCAGAGCTGGCACCAACTGGCTATATAGTGCCGCCGGAAGCCACAGCCACTCGGTCTTGGAGGGGTTGAGTCTGTTTCTCCCCATCCAGACTCGCACAGCCTCCAGACACCGGGACATCACTTCCACGGCATCATTGGGGTGGTCCGGGGTAGAGATGTACAGCTGAGTATCATCAGCATACTGATGGAATTCTACCCTGAAACCACGGATGATCTCACCCAACGGCTTCATATAAATGTTGAACAGGAGAGGCGAGAGGACCGACCCCTGTGGTACCCCACAAGTGAGGAACCTCGACGTCAACCTCTGCCCTCCTGTCAACACAAATTGTGACCGGTCAGAGAGGTAGGAGGAGAACCACCGTAACATGGTGTCCCCCACCCCCAGCCCCTCCAGCCAGCGCAACATGATACCATGGTCGAAGTGTTCACTATTGCCAGAAGCCAGCCTCGTGTAATGTCCCGGGAGGCCAGTACAAGCCAGGAGGGACATGGGTCCAATAAACATGTGGTGGCATTCAGCTGCCCCAGCATCCTGTCCATGTCCTCGGGAGTCAAAGGATCGAACTCTTCCCAGATAACAGACTCAAGACCTGCCTCCATCTGCCCGTCTGAACTACTCCAATTGGAGGCTAACCCGTCCCGGATCCGATCGATTTTATCATGCAGATAACACCCAAATTCCTCCACATGACCCTGCAAGGGAGCATCCTGCGTCTTCTGCTAAAGAAGGGAGCGGGTCACCCTAAACAGGGCGGCCGTTCAGTTATCTGCAGACGCGATAAGAGCGGAGAAATAATTCTGTTTCGCTGCTTTTATCACCACTAGGTAGGTCCTCACATGCAACCAGTGTCCAGTCAGACTCGGAGTGGGTGGCCATCCAACCGCTCTCTAGGCATCTCTTCTGACATTTCATCACCCTCAGCTCCTCAGAAAACCAAGCGGCCAATGTGGTTCGGCGTCGGATGAGAGGCTGCAAAGGCACAACCTGGTCCAGGGCCCCCATGGCCGCACTATTCCAAGCAGCCACTAGGTCCTCAGTTGAGTCGCAGGTCAGGGTCTCAGGTATTGGTCCAAGCTCCATCTGGAACCTCTCAGAGTCCATCAGGCATTTGGGGTGGAACCATCTCACCGCTTCCGGTTCTGCCTCCCTGCAGTGGGGTGCAGCGGTTGGAAAATCCAGCTGAAGGAGAGAGTGATCTGACCATGACAGGGGTTCAACAGCTATTTCCCCTAAACCAAGATCACTCAACCACTGGCCGGAGGCAAAAACTAGGTCCAGCATGTGTCCCCCAGTATGGGTGGGGTCATGAATTAATTGGGTCAGGTCCATGGCCGTCATAGAGGCCATGAACTCCCGTGCCGTCTCAGATGCCTCGCCTATCGATGGCAGGTTGAAATCCCCCATGACCAACAGCCTAAGGGTGTCAACCGCCATCTAGGCTATCACATTGAGAAGCTCGGGTAGGGCTGCTGATAGGTAGCGGGGAGCCAGGTACACTATCAGCGAGCCCAACTGCCTCCCATGACCCCACTTCACACATAGAGACTCACAGCTGGCTGTCTGCAGCACAGTGGTCTCCCTCAGATCCAGACCCTCCTTTGTAACAACCGCCACCCTCCCACCCCAACCCTGGGCTCGCGGCTGGTGAAATGCACGGTAACCCGGTGGGCCCATCTCAATGAGGGGCACCCCCCTCTTGGCCCAACCAGGTCTCTGTGATACCCGCCAGATACTCCCCCCTCTCTCCCCTTTTGACTTGCCCTTGTCTGTTCATACTTCTATGTCTGCACAAAATATTATATGCATTTGTCTACTTTTCTTTTAAAGTACATACTTTTATATGCATATTTATTTATATGCATATTGATTTTCCCCCCAGCAGCATATTGCTTTTTCCCTTCCATAAATATTGCTTAGCTCTTGATGGGCATTTGGACACAATGTGGTGGATATTGTGTTGAGGAGCACCACAGTCACACTGAAGTGTAGAGACAAGACCCCACTTAAACAATGAATCCTGGCAGACACCATGTTGAGTATGGATCATGTTCAGAATTGACCAATGCTGTCAAGGAAGGTCAAAACCTGACACCTTTCATGTAGGGTCATCAACGTAAATGCCTGATGGAAAATTGGCTTTCCACTTTGTATTGACATCAAAATTGTTAGGTAGCTGTTGAGCAACTGCCGGAGAGGGAAATATTTGGTTGAGTTAAATTTTAAGATTATGAAAAATAGAATGAATGAATATAAAGCTTATTTATTTAATCAATATTAAAATAAGATGTATTTTTTGGAAGTTTCTTGTAGTCCTTTACAGATTTTTTTGCTGACAATAAAATTGATGTTATATCAATTTGCTTATAGATAATGAGGACAGGATATGGGATGAAGAGAGAGTTGTTTGCAACCTTAGAGGGAGTGAAAATTACTAAATTTGTTTATACTTGTGATGATAGTTGGAACTCATTTTTTTTTACTATGTTATCTTTCTTTTTTCCTAGACTTTTTAATTCCTTTTTTCATTTCTTGTCCCCCTTTCTTTGTATTGGTTTTTACTATTGTAACCAAAATTCTTAATAAAAATATATTTTTTAAAAAATCAATTCATATGGGGCCTTTATGGACCAAATGGTATTCTTGGGAATTATAATATTAGAAGGCAATCATTTATCTGGAAGAACACCAACTTCTCATTTAATTTTAGTTAAAATATTCTCAAAGGCATCAAAAGAAATTTCCATGTTAGGCTATATTTTAATAGTCCAGGATTATCCCTACATAATTCTGAAAATTGCAGAGCTGGAATCTATGTTGTATTTTTCAGTATAAATGTGCACATATTTCTGGAAACTGAATAAGTGAGTAAATGTTTTCTTTCTTATAAAAGTCCATCTCTAATTTAAAAAAAATGCAAATAACCAGATGCAATATTGTGTATTTAAAAATATACTGTATATTAAGCAATCTAGTTGACAATACTTAGCTGGATTTTGTTAAGATATTGAAGGCTAGGTCTGATAGATGGGTCATGAATGGGACATTATCAGAAACTATGAGGCTGCTAGCTATCAATAGCAATCCCCTTCGGTACAGTTGCTAAAAATATTACATGGACATATCCATACAGATGTCAGGAGTCATGTTTGACTAGAAATAACATTTAACTTGTTAAAGTAGCACTACTCCTAAAAGAGTCATGGAGTTCGGGTTGCCTGGGCTTTCTTTCCCAACCATCCAGGTCAGGTGCCTTCCCCTGCTTCAATACATTGTCATGGCTGCCAGTCCACTCTGATCCACTTTGGTCTCAGTCACCTCTACTTGCCTGGGTCAGTGTGATGCTGCTGTCTGGTTGTTCCAGCTGGTCTCTTTGACCAGGCAGGTCACATGGTGAAGTGATGGTCATCTTCCTATCAGCAGGTGGGTCACATGGTGCAGTGGTGGTCATATAGCCACTCATTTCTTCTTCCTCTCTCCCCTTCCTCTCTGTCTCCTTCTGCTACTTGCTTCCACTTCCTTCGCTCTTTCATTGATTCATCTGTCTCTTCTCTTTCTTTCAATTTCTCTCCACTTCTTTCTCATCTTTTCTCAACCTTTTATCACATACTTTTCTCTATCTTTCCCCACACCCTTTCTCTACCTTTCTTCAATCTATCTTCATGTGTTGCTTCTCTCCATCACTCAATGGGGTGGAGACCAAGTAAGCTGGTGGATCCTGCTTCCCTTCTCCCTATGGCTTGCCTCCAAAGAGACCCATGTCTCCCTCTCAACTCCTCTCTCTATCTCTTAATCTCCCTCCTCTTCTCGCCCATAGCTCCTCCTTTTCATTCCATCCTTCTTGGAGGACAGATCAGATGGTTGGCCTTGCTTTTGTTCTGTTTCTTTTCCCTCTGGCCTGCTCCCAAAAGAGACTAACCTATTACTATCTCCCCCCTCTCTCCCCTTGTTTCCTGCCAAACCCTTCTCCTTTCATTCTCTTCTCCATCTCCTCACATGATACATTAAAATGAACAATTTCTATTATATATTTAATCTTAAGGAATCTGTTATGGATATTTTCATGTTGTTGTAATAAAATTCACTTGTTTCTCTCAGTGTGATGATCAATAACATCACATTGTTTAGATATAACTTCATTCTGTTCATCCTCATAACGGTTTTCATAAACTGTTCATTATATTGCCTTATTTTTTTTATTTTAGAGCTGTAGACCTAAATGTCATCAACATGATATTAGCACCTCAGTTCAAAGCTCTGAATATGACTTCCGGTTCCAGTCAAAGATGGAGATGGTCTCAGCCGAGCTTAGCTGCGCTGGGGTGTTTCCCACTGGGGTGTTTCTGCCTCTGGAGTGTTTCCCACCGAGGTATGGCTATCAAACTCCACGGTCTGCCCCTGGATTCTGTCCGGGGGGCCAAACTGAACAGTTTGAAATGAAAACCAAAGGACCCAGATATAGGGGGAGGCCGTGGAGGTTGTTTTTTGCAGAGGTTGGCTGCCATTGCCGCCATGATAAAGGCATGGCATAACACCGTGGCTTGTATCACGGCCCGAATGCGGCTTGTACGGCACTCGGCATTGTCACCACTGCAATTCCATCGCTGCAGCTGGGTTCTCCGGTGCCTTCGTTACCTTTGCTGCCCCTGCTGTTCCAGCAGTTCTGTTGCCATTCTGTCCTTCATTTTTTGGTTCATCTTTATTGCCTTAGATATGCCGCAGCTCCTGGCAGATCCTTTTTGTTCTGCCTTCTTACCATCATGTGGCTGTTGCTGTCCTCATCGCCTCATCGTCTTCATCATCTTGCCTCCTGCTACTTCCTTGGCTTGTGCTCCCTGTGCTGCCTGCTTTACTCGTTCACCATCACCGTCATTGTTTTCCTCCACTTTTCCTCCATCGCCTTTGCCTTCGCCATGTTGCCGAGGTTGTCCAGCTTGTTCGTTGCACTGTGCCCTGTCTCTGTCTGCTGCACTTCATTTGTCCGTCCTATCATCTCGCTGCCTGTCGTCCTGCTGTGTTGCTGCCTCCGTTGTCTTCTGGTCTAGTCCTGTTTCGCCCCTGTGCCCTGCAATGCCATCGTCCCTCATCATTTGCTTCGTCTGCTTTGTCTGCTCATGGGACCATATCATGTTATGGGAGGGCGCCCCTGCTGCTTGGAAGCGGTTGCGCGCTCCGGTCTCCATGGCTCTTCTCACAATCCAGGAGGTCTGGGCTCACAGGGCCTGGGCCCCAGTTGATGTTGTGTAACGCCAGGTCCGTAATCAACAAGGCCCCCCTCATTTATGATTTGGTGTTAGAGGGGGAGTCAGACTTGGTGGGCATCACAGAGACCTGGCTGGGCCATGAGGGGTTAGTGCCCCTCGTTGAAATGTGCCCACCAGGTTACCAGGCATTCCATCAGCCACGGGCCCAGGGTTGGGGGGGTATAGCGGTCATCATAAAGGAGGGCCTAGATCTGAGGGAGACCGCTGTGCCATAGACAGCCGGCTGTGAATCCCTGTGTGTGAAGTGGGGCCCTGGGAGGCAGTTGGGCTTGCTGATTGTGCACCTGGCCCCCCGCTATGTCTCAGCAGCCCTCCCCGAGCTCCTCGATGTGATAGCCGAGGTGGCAGCTGATACCCCCAGGCTATTAGTCATGGGGGACTTCAATCTGCCATTGATAGGCAAGACATCTGAGGTGGCTCGGGAGTTCATGGCCTCCATAGCAGCCATGGACCTGACCCAATTAATTCATGGCCCTACTCACACCGGAGGTCACATGCTGGATTTAGTTTTTGTCTCCAGCCGGTGGATGAGTGATCTTGGATTAGGGAACTTAGTCATCACATCCCTGTCATGGACAGATCACTCTCTCCTTCAGCTAGACTTTCCAACCGCTACACTCCACCGCAGGGAGGCGGAACCAGAAACACTAAGATGGTTCCGCCCCAGGCGCCTGATAGACCCAGAAAGGTTCCAGACGGAGCTTGGGCCAATACCTGTGACCTTGACCTACGACTCGACTGAGGACCTAGTGGCCACCTGGAATACTGCAGCCATTGGGGCCCTGGACCAGGTCGTGCCCTTGCGGCCTCTCACTCGGCACCGATCCATCTTGGCTCCTTGGTTCTCTGAGGAGCTGAGAGTGATGAAGTGCCGAAAGAGATGCCTAGAGAGCATTTGGAGGTCCACTCGCTCTGAATCTGACCGAACACGTGTAAGGTCGCATTTACGGACCTACCTCGTGGCGATAAGAGCGGTGAAACACAATTATCTCGCTGCTCTCATCGCATCCGCAGATAACCGCCCTGCCGCCCTGTTTAGAGTGACCCGCTCCCTCCTCAAACAGAGGCCGCGGGAAGCTCCTTTGCAGGGTCGTGCAGAGGAATTTGGGTGTTATCTGCAAGATAAAATCGCTCAGATCCAGGATGAACTGGCCTCCAACGAGGTTAGCCCGGGTGGGCGGGCAGAGGCAGGACTTGAGACCGTTTTGTGGGAAGAGTTCGACCTTGTGACTCCAGATGACATAGACAGGTTGCTGGAACGACTAAATGTCACCACATGTTTATTGAACCCTGGCTTGTACTGGCCTCCCGGGAGGTTACACGAGGCGGGCTCCTGGCAATAGTGAACGCTTCTTTGAGTGAGGGGTTTCTACCGGCTTGAATGAGGCGGTGGTAAAACCCCTCCTCAAGAAGCCTTCCCTGGACCCAGCGGTGTTGGCTAATTATCGTCCGGTCTCCAACCTTCGTTTTCTTGCGAAGGTTGTAGAGAGTGTGGTGGCACAACAGTTCCCCCAGCACCTGGAGAAAACTGTCTATCTAGACCTGCGCCAGTCTGGCTTCTGACCTGGGTACAGAACAGAGACGGCATTGATCGCGTTGGTAGATGATCTCTGGAGGGCTCGGGATAGAGGCCATTCCTCTATCCTGGTCGTATTAGACCTCTCAGCGGCTTTCGATACCATCGACCATGGTATCTTATTGCACCGGCTGGAGGGGTTGGGGCTGGGACGCACCGTTTTGCGGTGGTTCTCCTCCTACCTCTCTGGCCGGTCGCAATTTGTATTGGCAGGGGGGCAGAGGTCGATGTCAAGGCCCCTCACATGTGGGGTGCCTCAGGGGTCGGTCCTCTCGCCTCTCCTGTTCAACACCTATATGAAGCCGCTGGGCGAAATCATCCATGGTTTTGGAGTAGAGTTCCATCAGTACACTGATGATACTCAGCTGTACATTTCTACCCCTGACCACCCCAACGATGCCGTTGAAGTGATGTCCCGGTGTCTGGAGGCCATGCGAGTCTGGATGGGGAGGAACAAGCTTCAACTCAACCCGTCCAAGACTGAGTGGCTGTGGTTTCCGGCATCTCGATATAGCCATTTGGTTCCATCTCTGGCTATCGGAGGGCGAGTCATTAGCCCCCGCGGAAAGGGCCTGCAACTTGGGCATCCTCCTGGATTCTCGGCTGTCTTTGGATGACCATGTGACAGCCATGGCCAGGAGGGCATTTTATCAGGTTTACTTGATATGCCAGTTGCGCCCATTTCTTGATCGAAATGCCCTTCGCACGGTCACTCAAGCCCTCGTCATCTTCCGCCTGGACTACTGCAATGCTCTCTACATGGGGCTCCCCTTGAGGTGCACCCGGAGGCTCCAGCTAGTACAGAATGCGGCTGCGTGGGGGATTATGGGAGTTTCAAGATACTCCCATGTAACACCTCTCCTGCGTGAGCTGTACTGGCTGCCTGTGGCCTTCCAGGTGCACTTCAAGGTGCTAGTAACCATCTTCAAAGTGCTCCATGGCACGGGACCTGGTTACCTGCAGGACCTCCTCCTACCACATACCTCCCTTCGACCTGTCCGCTCCCACAGAGAGGGCCTCCTCAGGGTGCCGTCTACCAGACAATGCTGGCTGGCGACCCCCAGGGGGAGAGCCTTCTCTGTGGCAGGCCCTGCCCTCTGGAATGACCTGCCCCCAACCTTCGCACCATCATGGACCTAAGCCTCTTCCTCCGGGCGCTTAAAACACATTTATTTCTCATTGGCCGGCCTGGCATAGTTTTTAATGATCTAATTTTAATATAACACTTTTAAATAGTTTTTAATCATTTTTAGCGCAGATTTACTAAATTTAATTCTATTTTATATTGTGACTGTATGTATTGTGCTTTTATTTCTTCTGTGCACCGCCCTGAGTCCCATCAGGGAGATAGAGCGGTATATAAATTTGATTAAATAACTAAATAAATAACTAAATAAATAATTGTTGTACAAGCAACATACAAGCAACATAATGGAGATATTGCCAAGGCTATACAACAGTATAGCATCAAAGTTTAAAATAATAATTGTGTTAGATTCCAAGAAAACTAATAGATCGGTGATCACCTCATCCAGTTCCTATGTAAAGTGTCCAATAATGTTAGCAAATAAGTCTCAGTTGTACATCAAAAGCTTGTTTAAAATGTAAGGCACCTGGTTCAGATGGTCTGCCAGCCTCTTACTACAAATGTTTTGAGGATGAACATTTACAACCTTTACAACAAACAATGAATATTTTTCTATAGAATGGAAATATTCCTAACAGCTGTAAAGAGGCAAGTACAGTATTAATAGCTAAGCAGCCTAGGACTGCACTTCAACAATATATCAACAAATATCTTTGACTATATACTGTATAGTGCTCTAGTCTGAGCGACTGAGGAGAAACAGAGCCATTTCAATCATTAACCTCTTTATTTATCACAACACAAAAACAGCTTAGAACAACTCTCAGTTCCTCTGACAGCTTTTTATACCCAAGCTGTCAGGAGGATAACCAATCTGGTGGCTGCAATTTTCCCACCAGCTGGCATGCACATTGGACCCAATGGGATGGCTTCTTTCTTTGAATGACACCTCATGGTTGTAACTGCCAGGACGTAACATTGTTTATACAATTTGGAACAAAAGGCTAAAAATAACTTTTTAGGATTTTATTCATGAAGATCAATCTGGTGTTTATTTAAAAACAATTATAATATAACAATGTGTTGGTTATTGTGGAATATTTGGAGCAATACAATACAAAATGGAATTCCTGTTATGATGTTCAAAAATATAAGGAATATGTTTTATTCTATGCTTATGTCAGGTTCAAACCCAGAAACAAGATAATGAAATTCACAAGATCTTGTCTAACTTTAGCTATAACTTTCTAACCTATTACATACAGTATATCCTGAGACATTCTAGAACAGTGATTGTGAATCTTTTTTGGCTCCTGTGCCAAAAGCAAGGGGAGCGCAGGGGGTATGCATGTGACATCACCAAATGTGCGCATGTGTATGCGTGCATGACCAGAGACCCTCTGTGGTTTTTTCACCCTCCCCAGGCTCCAGAGGAGTCTGGAGAGAGTGAAAACAGCCTTCCCCCTGGACGCCCTCCGGAAGCCTCAGGAACTTCCCTGAAGCTTCCGGAGGGTGGAAAATGGACCTATAGGGAACCCAGAAGTTTGGGAATTATGACTTCAGGTTTGCTCATAGGTCCGGTTTCTGCATTTTGAAGCCTTCAGGGAAGCCTGCTGAAATCTCCGGAGGTCAAAAATTGGTCCTATGGGGAACCCAGAAGTTTGGGAATGGTGATTTACTGTTTGGCTGTAGGGCTGAAAATCGATTTTTGATCTCTGGAGCCTTCAGGAGGCTTCCTTGAAGGCTCCGGAGGGCAAAAAAAAAACCTACAGACAAACTGGAAGTCAGTTCCAGTTTGCTCGTAGGGCAGGTCTTTGCCCTCCAGCACCTCCTGAAGGCCCCTGAAAGCTCCAGAGGGCAAAAAATGAGAAAACCAGAAGTCTGTTCGCAAACTTCCAGTTTCCTGTAGGGCCAATTTTTCATGCTCCAGAGGCTTCAAGTCTCCAGAGTGTGAAAAATGGCCTTAAAAGGTGGCTGAAGTCAGTTGGCCAGCGAATGCATGCACACTTGCAATAGGTTCACCATTACGGTTCTAGAGTGCGGTTGCCTGAACTTTCCTCCATTCCCCATTCATCCAGAATTATTCAAGTTCTTGATCTGATCCTCTTCCTAAGAACACTCTGATTGACAAAATAGTAGTAGCATTATTACTTAGACTTATATACCGCTTCACAGTGCTTTACAGCCCCCTCTAGGTGGTTTACAGAGACAGCATATTGCCCCCAACAATCTATTCCTCATTTTACCAACCATGGAAGGATTGAACTGTAGTTAACCTTGAGCCAGTGAGACTCAAACGGCTGGCAGTTGACAGAATTAGCCTGCAAAGCTGCATTTTAACCACCATGGCTTTCCTCCATCCTTCTCCTGTGCTACTACAAGTGCACAGTCCAATATATTTTACTTTTATCAAACTCCCTTTCAAATTTATGACGTCATTGAATAAAACAATGCTTTTGCTTATTTAATTTCAAAATGTTCACATTTCTACATGATTTACATGCATGTTTGTTAAACTAAGTATATATGTTTATAAATATCATACTAATATCAACAGTCAGTTAATATATGGAACTGTTAAAGGGTGTAGAATGTCTCATTTTAGAATATTATAACAGGGATTGATACTTGGTTCTCTAAACTGTAGAATCATACATTAAAAATGACTCCTGTGATTAGCAGTACTTGAGTATTGCCATTCTTGAATTTATATTATGTTATGTTATATTTAATGTGCATAACAAAATTATGGCCAATCATTCTTTTCCTCTATTTTTTTTTTATAAATCTGCTTCTCCTTGTCTCCTAATTTAAAACAAATAATTCACTAATTATAATTTTCACATGACTGGAAGTATTCAGAGTATTCTACTGTGAAAAAACCTGGAAAATATTTTTTCCCCATTTTTTATTTTCTCCACAGTCTCTGTAATCCCCAAAATTTGATAAGGGAAAATTGAGAAACCTCTTGAAGAATACAGGAAATGGCATTGTGAGCTGTGATAGAAATCAGTAAACAATCTATATAGCATGCAAAATCAAGACAGTCTGAAAACTGTATCCTGATCAAAGGTGGGCTGCGAATTGATAATAGTGGCAGTGGGAGGCTTCGCCTACCCACCCATTGTGAGTGCCCGAACCAATAGTAAAAATATTAGCAACCCACCTCCGATCTTGATTTGTAACAACAACAACAAAAATTAGTTGGTAATTCATTGTATTGATTTGAATAATATAATACCAAAGAATGCTAAAGGACAAAAAGTGCAATTTATTTTGCAAAGCAGCCAGTTGAATTGTGTTGTGAAAATGAAGTTCTGATTCAGAAATGAAGAACAACAGCTGGAGTGGTGTTATATGTTCAATGGCTGGGAAAATGGATTTTATCTATTGTGTGCAAAGTATTTTAGGAGCTGTATATGAATGTACATAGGAATCGGTGATTAAATAATTAATTGACACCTTTGCATTTAAATTGGTGTCTCAGAAGTATATAAAATAAAACGATTCTACTTTAAGGATATTCCAGTTATGCAAACTCCTTAAATTTGGTAAAAAGTAGCAGTTTCTTTGCACGCATTTTAGGAGTGACTCATAGCAGGAGCATGGGAAGGGAAAAGCCAAGATGTTTCATTTTACTGACACTCTAATGCTAAATATTTGCACCAGTAACAACAGCCTGCTTATGTCACTGTCACATCAATGTACAAATGTATTTTGGATTATTGGCAAAGGGTGAGTAGTCTTGATAACACAACAGTCCTAGATCATGTCTGCATGTTTACTAAGAAATAAATGTAAATGACTTCTATTAAAATATGAATAAGAATACAGCTTAAGATAATTTTTAAAAATGTAATGCCTTTTAATCATAATAGAAACATGGTCAATGACTTGAATATTCTACAAATTGTAATTGTAATGCAGTTCAGTTTTGATGCAGTTCAAATTGGGCAAACAACAATAGTAATAATTATAACACCAATTATAATAATATAATAAAAAGTACACTTGAACACTATTGGCATTGACAAAATCGCTATCAGTCAATTGCAAAAGGCAGCTTTATTTGGAATAACTTATATCCTTTGAGCAAACAATAACACCTGCCTATTCTAGGTCCTTGGAAAGGACTCAATAAATGGATAAAAATGCAGCCTAAATATTTGGTTGATTGTGTGACCAACAATAGCAGTAGTAAATCTAGTGATTACAATGGCCAACAAATACCAAGTTTTAAAAAAACTGTTAAAAAAATTCTCCTGAGATAGTGAAGATTTTTTACTTGAAATTAGAAGACTTATTGGATGTGTTAGGCAAAAATCTAGATCATTCCACAGTAAGGTAACATCTTTTATTTATTTATTTATTTTATTTATTTATTTTATTACATTTATATCCCGCCCTTCTCCACAAAGGACCCAGGGCGGCGCACAGGAGATTTTATCTTCATGTGCTTTCAAGTGAGGCAAATTGACAACTGTCTGGATGAGTTATTGCAATTTTCGGCAAGAGTTTGAAGTGATTTGCCATTGCCTTCTTTCTAGAGCTGAGAATAATTGACTAGCCCAAGGTAATCCAGTTGGTTTTGTGCCCAAGTAGGATTAGAACTCCCCTTCTCCTAGTTTCTAACCTGGTGCCTTAACTATTGCATCATGTTGGCATTGAGGATACTACCATTAAAAGCTCATCTTCCCATCTCCTTTCCTTGGTATGTCAATAAAGAAAATACCCTTTGGGGGGCACTTCTGTCATCTACAGAAGAAAGATTATCTACATAATTGTGGGACTTTTAAAGATAATATAGAATATTTAATAGTGCACAAGCAAACCCTAAGCTGCACAATAGTTTGTACATCCAGCCTGCCACACTCCCAAATCGGTTCTTCCGGTGGCACTATAGGTGCAGCCATTTTGTTTTTGGCTTCTGCACATGCACAGAAACATTTTTATAGTACTGTGCATGTGTGTGTGCTGTACAACCATGAGTGAACTGGCAGTAGCAGCCCTGAACACCGCAGCAGCCATGAGGCCTCATGCACCTCAAAAATAATAAGACCTCCCCAAAAATAAGGCCAAGTGCTTATTTCGGGGTCTATAGAAAACAAGCCTCTGTCTTATTTTCTGAGAAATTAAATGCATAATTTCTTTGAGACGATGGGAACTGGATGGTCTAGTCATATAACAAAAAGTGAGTAATAACAAAAGCTGATTCCTAACTAACCATACTTGGCAAAAGCTATTAGCCAATAATATGCTGTTTTTTATTTATTTATTAGAATGTACTCTGATGAGTGACTCAGTAGCCTTGTGGAAATTTATCAAGAATGTTGGTTAATTTTCTCAACTTAGAACTTAGAGAAAATTATAAGAAAGCCAAACATTAAACAGGATTGCTGAGATCCAACACACACTTTTTTAAAAAAAAGAAGCTATTCCAAAGTACAAAGAAATAGATGGATTTGTTGAAGAACATATGCATTATTATGCTCTCCTTCACAATTTTCTCTAAATGTTTTCAAAAGCCAATCGGCTGAAATAGCTTACAGAAACAGCCAGCTGTTTCCCCATGAGTATATCCACTTAGGAAATACTACTCATCAAGTTTCTATGAAGAGTTCCATAAATAAGATGAAATTGTCTCTTCCATACTTAAGATGGTGAAGTTGAAGTAGGAGCCATTTCAATATTTAGTGAAGAACTGTACAATGCATGTGATTGTCCTTCCTTCCTTCCTTCCTTCCTTCCTTCCTTCCTTCCTTCCTTCCTTCCTTCCTTCTTTCATATACCGTAGCAACCTCATATCCCAGTTATGACTCTCACCGACATGTTATTTGTGTGAGTTAAAATTATTATGGATTATCTCCCCATATTATTCTTATTTTTTTCATTGAAAATTCTATAAATAACATTTAATTTTATAATTAATAAATTTATAATAATAGTTTATTTTAGATGTAGATTATTCATTTTTACTGTTTGATACTTAACAGTGATATTCAATATTAAATTAGAGATATATGCAACCATATTTAACATAGTTATAAATGCTGCAGTAATAATTCAAACTTTAACGTATGAATGTCTTAAATCAGAAATATTTATTTATTTTTTGCCGATCTCACCCTGGATCTACTCTGGACAGCTTACAAAAATAAAACAGAAAAAAAGATAAAATAACAATAATAAAAGAATGAAAATAAAAACAGTGGAAGTACAATATTATGAAATTTAAAAGATGAGCAGAAGGGATGCAGAAAATACAGGAGGGGGGTGAGATCAGTAAATTCGCATATTTCCAGAAAAAATACAATTATATTTATATTTATTTTAATCTTTTGATGTTATAGATTAGAGACAACTACCATTAATAATCATATGTATGTTTTTATTTTGAAAGCTTTTATATACTTTAGTCAGTCACCAGACTCTATTTCAATTAGGTTTATACTGGAAGAGTATTTTACCAATCCAAAATGAATATTTCTTTTAGGTTGTTCTTCTAGATTGGAATGCAAACTTTGGTCCCTTACAATAACACACACATATTAACACACAAAAATGTTAAAAGAAATAATGGTGGGTAGATTTCCCCCATATGACTTTTGGACATCCTTGAAGTGTTTTATGTTGCAACAAAATTTCAGTTGATATTTAACAGATTGTATTTTCACTAAGTTATTAATAAAAAACAGATTACTCTTGATACCAACAAAATATCCACACCCTTAATTTACACATACCCAAAAAGTGTTAGCAGGTATTTTGTCTCTGATTGGCTCGTCCATATAGAATTTAGGTATTATGCTTTTATTCTCAGCTATTATTTGCCCTCAGTTGTGCCAGAAGAAAATCAAATGAATGTGATTATGTGTATGATACCAGTTTGTTTTTATAAGGGTTTATAGAATCCTAATTTTCTGGATCACCTTAAAAATTCAGGAAAAAGAAAGCAGCAGTAAAATGACTGTATGATGGAATTCAAACATGCATTTCCATATTTTTCTGAGTATAAGACGCTCTGGAGTATAAAATGCACCATGATTTTGAAGAGGCAAATAAAAAAAAAAAATTTGCATTCTGCAGATCTCACAAAAATAGGCCTGTTGGTTTTTTTTGCCAAAAAAAGGGAATGCATAGACTTTAGAAGGCTTGTAGAGTGCTCCTGAAGGCTGGAGGGGGGGGCAAAAATGGCCCAATTTTTTATTCATTTTTGCCTTCCCCAGCCCCCAGGAGCACTCTGGAAGCTTTTTAAAGGCTATGCACAGCCATTTTTGTAAAGGGGCAGGGTTTCAGGAGGCCAAAAATGCTGTATTCGTGTATAAGACACACCCAGATTTTCAACCTCTTTTTTGAGGGAAAAATAGGTGTCTTATATTCTGAAAAATACAGTAATCTTACTCTACCCTTCATAGCTGGAAAATGGAGATCAAAGAATATTCATCATGGACTCATTAATTTTAAAACTAACATACATTATGTAATGGTGACCATTTATTTATTTATTTATTTATCGTATTTATATCCCGCATCCATCTCCCACAGAGGGACCCGGGGCGGTGACCATGTAGATTGAGACTGATTTTCCTGCATATCTGATTGGAGACAGTGATGTGAATATTAACACTGGCTTTCCAGAATGGTTTACACGAAGAATATCTTCCTGAGAGGAGGAGCCGACGTCGTGATGACACAACCTGTGATCTTGAAGTCCTGAGATAGCAGTCGATACTTTTGCTGCTGGATAGTCCATATGGACCTAAATCGTCCCACAGAGATGGTGATCGGGAAGAATACATCTTGCTGATCTCAGGGACCCCACAAAGTCCCTGATCAATCCAAAAGAAGTTCTTCTAGCTAGTGACAAAAGCTCAGCCCCAGGCTAATGAATTTGGGATGGCTCCGAAACAGAAGGAAACGGAAAGGGAAAGTGTGTCCATCTGGTGAGGAAATGTTATTGTTTTAAAAAAGACTGCCCAAAAGTTTTTAAGCTAAATTAAATCTGAAAGCAGAAGAAAATAAGCTGCAAAATTAAGCTACATTGGATTACTTTGGATAGTGTGTTATTTTTCTTTTTAATTCTACTTTGTGGATTGAATTTTTCACAATTTTTTTTTAAGTGAATGCATTCGTTTTTGTTTTTCTATTTTTTAACCTATGGATTAAAATTTTCTTCTTTATTTCAACAAGGGTTTTTATTTCTTTTTATTAAGTTCCATTTATGAACTTTGTCAATTTTTTAGCCTGGAATATAAATATATATATAAAAGGAGTACAAAGAGGCTTGTAACATCAGAGTGAAAGGAAGCAACACTGCCTCTTGAAGGCTGGAGGCTGGAGTTTTTGAAACATTGTACTTTCCCTTTTTCTTTTGATCTCATTGACTTTGCATTTCAAGGTTCTGCAACTTGTTTATAGAGAGTAATAAGAGAAAAGAGCATGAATTGTTTATACAGGTGCTCTTTGAGAGCCTATCTGGCAGTGGGAGAGAAATAAAAACAGAACCTTGTTTTTGAAGATCATAAATGAACCTGTGTTTAATCTAACCTAAAATTAAAAGCTTTGAAAGCCAAAGTGTCAGTGTCTACCAGTTGGAAGAATGGCACAACATCAAAAAGAAACCTTAACATCGCCAAAGATTATGTTTGGAATTCAAAATTTATTAGAAGTAAGAAAGAGAATTGAGAAGAGAATGGAAAACATAGAGTTTTTAATAGCAAAATATGATGGAAAATTTGAAGATACCTATCAAATGGAAAAAAGTGGAGGTTAGAGTCCCAAAAATTGAAGGGAAAAATGAATACAAAGACAACTGATGATTTTAACAGTGGAGTGAGCGTGGTTGAAAGTGGAAAGAGTGGAGTATGGAAAAGAGAATTAGAGGGACAGGAACTCTACCCTAGATTTCAAGGTACAGAAAAAGAAAAAAGAGAAGAAACAATGGATTTAAGTAGAGAAACCTTGTCAGAAACACTATTGATAATCAAAGATAAGCTGGTTAAAGAAGCAGATAGAGGGTATCGAGATTATATAAGAGATGTAACAAGCAATAAGGTGTGAAGAGAAGTCCATAAAAATTATATTAAGGAAATAAACAGAAGATTAATTCCACAAATGCCAAAAGAAATAAGACTATATTATTATTGGAAAAATACAGGTGGATATATGAAAGCTGATAACAAAAAAAATAGTTAAATTTAGTAGATTTTAGAGTGTTATGTTAAAAATGAAGTGATAAAGGATATGGTTAAATAAATAATTGATAATGACAATAATATATACACGTCTTGGTTTGATGAGAGGAATTTGATATAAATAGCAAATGGTTTCTTGTTAATAAATAACAACAGTGAAATGACAATGGATATAATTAACACTATATAAATGTACTGGTTTAATAAAAGGAAATTGGATACAAATTGTAAACAGTGATTTGGAAAAGAGGTTTAGAAATTTTGTTATCAAATATAACTAATTCTTATTTAGAACATGTCATAAAGGTGTATTGTTATAAATAGCTAATGAAATGTCATTATGTGGT
Source organism: Rhabdophis nuchalis (assembly GCA_039707465.1). Classification (NCBI taxonomy): domain Eukaryota; kingdom Metazoa; phylum Chordata; class Lepidosauria; order Squamata; family Natricidae; genus Rhabdophis; species Rhabdophis nuchalis. Next base: position 44,559,577 of record CM077647.1, on the reverse strand, counting down.
TGTGTTTTTAATTTTGGAATATTTTATGCAAAAGGATGTTAAAACAATTATAGTCAAATGAAAATTGAGATATGATGATAGTATGATATATAAAGATGTTTGATTTAGAATATATAATTTGACATGAATTGTAAGTAATGACTGTGGAAGAGATGCACGAAAGCTTGTTGTAACCAATTGACACATTTTCTACAATATGTAACGAAAGATGATTTGTGGTTGTTTGTGTTTTGTTCTGTGTTTGATCAAAAATTAAAAAATAGAATATCTTCCTAATTGGTTTTGAAGTATTAAGTCCATAAGTACTTAGGGATTCATTTTGTTTCTTCAAAGTGGAAAGCGGGATTTAAGCAATTAAGATTAGAGTATTTTCCCCATAGTGATATGGAACTTTGGGCACAATATAGTATTTCAAAGTATCAATTCAGAAGTAAGGATAAAGAAAATTATCATTATATTTTATCTCTGGCCAAATAGTTCAATGTGCAAATGTGATTCAGCTGCTTTAGAACCATAGTTGCAATGTAAATATATGAGAAAAATAAGGGAATAATTATATCTAATCATAACAATGTAAGCTGAAATCATTCAGTAAACTTAGATTTTTTTAAAAATGCATTACATTGATTAATTGAATGCATTATTTTTATATCCGGATAGTAAACCAACAGTATAAACCAACACTAAATCAGGATAATAAACCAACACTATAAAAGTACAATACTCTTCACATAAAGCTACTATAAATCCTGATCCTTAAATCAAACAAACTCTTATTGTTCCTGATTAAAGAGTTCTATATTGGTGGATTTCTAAATTGATGAGTTCCTTATTAAAAATAATTTCTGAATTAGTTTAATGAATTTACAACTCCAATTCCAATAAATTCATTTAGGAATTATATAGATATGTTAATGCATGCTAATGAGTTTATAGGCAAATACTATTCTCTAGGAATTTCTTCATCATCATAATAATAATAATAATAATAATTTAATTTTATATCCCGCTCTCTCTCCCCAAGGGGACTCGAGGCGGGGCACAGGCAATTAAAAATGCAAATAAGACCACAGACAAAATACAAAATACAAAATTAAAAATGGATTAAATTGATCCTGCGCTAAAACCCATAAACTAAACTAAAAATACCCCTAAAACCCCTAACCTAAAAAGAGACTACCCAAGGCCGGCCAGGCGAAAAAAGTGTGTCTTTAATTTTAAGTGGAAGGAGCGGAGGTCCGTGGTTGTCCTGATATCGGGGGGAAGGTCGTTCCAGAGGGCTGGGCCTGCCACAGAGAAGGCCCTTCCCCTGGGCGTCGCCCGCTGACAAAGTCTAGTGGACGGCACCCGGAGAAGTCCTTCTCTGTGGGAGCGAATTGGCCGTGAGGATGTATGGGGCAGGATCCGATCCCGCAGGTAGCTAGGTCCCGAGCCATGGAGCGCTTTGAAGATGGTAATTAACACCTTGAAGCGCACCCGGAAGACGACAGGTAGCCAGTGCAGCTCGCGCAAGAGCGGTGTTACGTGGGCAAACCTAGAGGTGCCCATAATTGCTCGCGCGGCTGCGTTCTGGACCAACTGAAGCCTCCGGGTACACCTCAAGGGGAGCCCCATGTAGAGAGAGTTGCAATAATCCAGTCGGGATGTCACGAGAGCATGAGTGACTGTGCGAAGGGCGTCCCGATCCAATAGGGGGCGCAACTGGCGTACCAGGCGAACCTGGTAAAACGCCCTCCTGGCCACGGCTGTCACTTGATCTTCCATGGACAGCCGGGTATCCAGGAGGACACCCAAGTTGCGCGCCCCATCCACAGGGGCAAGATGTTCGCCCCCTATGGCCAGCGATGGAGTCAGCTGGTTGAATCGGGCAGCCGGAAACCACAGCCACTCGGTCAGATTCCTTCAACTGCTGATCCCATGGGAATCATATTATTATCCATATAATCTGTGTGATTTTTGAAAGTATAACTTTAGGTGTCTATTTAGTAAGCATTGGAAATGTTGCTGACAGATCCAGCAGGACCTATATAGATAGTTGTTAAGCCTGTATGTACCCTTTCAAAAGACTTCTTAAAAGTCTAAATTATCTGTACCTTCTTGCTTAAAAAAACCAGAGAATATGAAAAAGGCTGATATTCTTTGTTTATTTTAAGCCTACTCAAAGTATAATATAGCAATCTCCTCTGTGCATACAGCAGGGGATTATCTAGGAAAAAGGAGCTCTTGATTTAGTGAGATTACCCACCCATCTCTAAGTCAAAAATATATCTATTCATTAGCAATTGAAGGCATTAATATTCCAAATAAATCTACATTAATAAATCTACATTAATAAAATTGCATATGTATTTGTAGGAAATTTGCAATTTTTATATTGGAAATAGAAATCTACTCTATGTCCTCCTTCTGCTCTTATTTCCACCCCAGGGGGCCCTCTTAACTAAATAAGATAGATAACTTTCTAGATAGTTTCAGGCCTATGGTGTTATAGTTTATCACTATATATTTCAAATCCTTTTTTCAGCTATTATAGAAATAGTGTTAGGTCAGTTCTAAGTGTTGCATAGTAGAGAAAAGGTTTAGGTGCGTTGAAGAGTTGTAGACAAGTGCTATGTTCACAACCACACATATTCTGAAGTACCATTCTAGAATGGAATCTAAAATACTGCACAAATAGTATTCAAATAGACATTCAAACTTTGTATCATTTTTTTTCTTAATACAAATTATTTCTACTGAGTTATTTCTAACACTCCAGAACATGGTTACGGGTCTTTTGAAATTCCGTTTCTAATTCTCAGTGCAACCTAATTCTTGGAGACAGTTGGATCTGAGCAGGCTCCAGAGCACATTAAATATCATTAAACATCATACTGGAGTGGTTACTATTTTTTATACACACTTAAAATGTGAAGGATGTACTCCAACCTTGACTAAGTATAACTTTCATCACTCAAAGTATTTCCATATTCTGAGTAAAATGTGATTTAACATTTGGCCTGTTCTTTGTAAAAAGAACCATTATAAGAAGATGTTTCCATTTTGGACGGAGTAAATGAAGTTTAGTTTGTAAGTTCTCAGAGGATTAATTATAGCAAAAAAGAGAAATGCAAGGCTGAAAAATGGAAAGGTTTGTTTATCTAGATTGGTTTAAAAATAAGGATTATTATGTGCTTGGCCTGAGTGTTCCAACTGATACTCGGGGACACAGAAATAATAAAGCTGAATTTTACTTTTCCTGACATGTCTGGAGTACTTTCAGCTAACATCTGTATATAAGAAGGAATTAAGCTGCTTTAAACTAGTTATATGCTTCATCATAGATTTGTGAGATGTCGTAGAGTACTATTGCATGTTATTTCCAGACCAGATTCTCTTCCTAAAGCAGGGATTTTTGATAAAATATGTTACGTGACAGTCAGGTACATTAATTCAGTATGATTGATATCCTCAAATTCCAAAATGTCCATACATGATTTCATTATGATGTTTGATCGAGCTAGAATACTGTAGCTAGCATAATTCTAAAAAGGAAAATTTTAGGAAAAAGTCTTTATTAATTAATACTTTTTTGTGATATAATTATTTCTGCATATGGTTTAGCTAATATGAGCGGTTTTCTAGCAAACTCAACCACAAAGTCCAGTACTGCAATTTTTTTCCTGGGCTTTAATGATTCTTGGTAAGTACCAGGTTAATGCCCCTAATGTCATGACTAATCATTTCTCACTTCTTTTCATACTCTTACAGAAAACCAGTCTCATTAAAATGGCTTACATTTGTATTATAAATCTATCCGAAACAACATGAACGCTATAATTCATAAACATGTAATGTAAAACACTTCCTGATTGGAACAGAAGCAATAGAAATATTTACCTAGATCTGCTTCGTCCCAATGGTCACTTCTACTATTAAATACATGAAATTATGTGAAGTGGACAGTTTTATGAATGTATATTCATATATAAGAATTCATGAACTCAATACACCTTATTTACATATATCTTTCTACAGTATTTATCTTTTCTATCAATAGTTAAAAGTCAGAGGTGATAGGATTACATCTCCCAGAAGTCCGAGGCTACATCTCACTTCCTACTTGTTCTGTTGTGAAAATGGGCTACTGTCTACTTCTTGACTGCAGGAGTGGAATACACTGTTCTTTACAGTCCATATGTTTCATTGTACTCTTATCTGTCTTTAATGCCCTTCTAAGCAGTTAATCTACTATACTTCTTTTCAGTTTAGTGATATATCTAGCTCTGATTCACTACACTGTCTGGTATGCCCTATCTATTCAAAAGCTGATAATTTCTCTGAATGGTTATTGCTTTGTGACTGTTAAGTTTGCATCTAGTTAGCGGATTCCTTATTTTTTTTCTGTTATTCTAGCAATGGCCCATAGAATCCACCATATTCTCCATTTCTGATAGCTCACTTTTGTTCTCCTCTTGCATCTCCTAGAAGGTATATTTTTGGCTTTCACCTAGTTTGGGTGGAACATGACCTGCTTTCTGGCCCATCCAATGCCCATTATAGTTCTTTTTTCCCATATCATTTTTTTTCAATGGTTCATTTATAAATACACTGGAATAAAACTATAATATTTCAACAAATCTTTTGTTTTATGTGATCAAAATGGAATTAAGAACAATCTAATCTCTTTATTCTAATAGCAATGACAAAAATAGAAAGAAAGAAAAAGGGTGTATATCTGCTCCATGGTCAAAGAGAACATGAGACAAGGATGGGAAGACATTCATGAGTGGACTCATCTGGAAAAGCAATGGAAAATATTGGGCATGACTGAAAAAGAAACAGTTTTTATAGACATATTGACATTGAGCCAAGCCTTTTCTGTAGGGTAAGAAAAAGAAAAATAGCTATTAGGTCTTGCACTGGCTAGGAATCTAGAGCAGTGTTTTTCAACTTTGGCAATCTTAAGATTTGTGGACAACTTCTACAATTAGCCCGCTGGACTTGGGAATTCAAGCAAACTGAAATCCACAGATTGGATTTCATTGTAATTTTTACAACGACAATAAAGATTATTATTATTATTATTATTGTACAGCTTAATATGGCTAGCTGGGGAATTCTCAGATTTAAAGTCCATATGTTGCCAAGATTGAAAAACACTGGTCTGGAATAAAATCAATTGGTACCTATTGCCAACTCATCCCACTCTAGGTTGGAATTAATTAAATTGATTTTAGGAATAACCAGGAGCAGCACAGGAGACAAACAACAGTGTACATTGTAGAAGAATCCTTAGGTAGCACTGATCATGGTTCAGCATTTATTTATTTATTATTTCGATTTATATACCGCCCTATTTCACTTAAAAGGGACTCAGGGCGGTGCCCAGAAAGATAAAAAACCCATAATTTACAAAATATAAAAAAACAATTAAATTATTAGATCTGTGCTAAAATTTGAATAAATAATTAAAACCAATAAATATCGAATTAAAATATTCCCTAATCTATGTCAGGCTGGCTAGATGATAGAAATGTGCTTTTACCATCCGACGGAAGAGGCGTAGGTCCGTGATGGTGCGGATATCGGGGGGAAGGTCGTTCCAGAGTGTTGAACCCACCACAGAGAAGGCTCGTCACCTGGGAGTGGCCAGTCAGCATTGACCGGCTGATGGCACCCTGAGAAGGCCAACTCTGTGGAAGCGGACAGGTTGAAGGGAGGAATGTGGTAGGAGGCGGTCTCTCAGGTAACCAGTACCCGTGCCATGGAGTGCTTTGAAGATGGTAACTAACACCTTGAAGTGCACCCGGAAGACCACAGGCAGCCAGTGCAGCTCACGCAGGAGAGGTGTTACGTGGGAGTAACGAGAAACTCCCAGAATCCCCCGCGCAGCCACATTCTGCACTAGCTGGAGCCTCCGGGTGCACCTCAAGGGGAGCCCCATGTAGAGGGCGTTGCAGTAGTCTAGGTGGGAAATAATGAGGGTTTGAGTGACCGTGCGTAGGGCATCTCGATCTAGAAAGGGTGCAACTGGCGTATCAGGTAAACCTTATAGAAGGCCCCCCTGGCCACGGCCATCACATGATCGTCTAAGGACAGCCATGAGTCCAGGAGGACGCCCAAGTTGCGGGCCCTTTCCGCGGGAGCCCAGATAGCCAATGATGGAGTTAATTGGCTATATCGAGATGCCGGGAACCACAGCCACTCGGTCTTGGACGGGTTGAGTCTGAGTTTGTTCCTCCCCATCCAGACCCGCTCGGCCTCCAGACACCGAGACAGCACTTCCACGGCATTGTTGGGGTGGCCAGGGGTAGAAATGTACAGCTGAGTGTCGTCAGCGTACTGATGGTATTCTACCCCAAAGCCACGGATGATCTCACCCAACGGCTTCATATAGATGTTAAACAGGAGGGGTGAGAGAACCGAGCCCTGAGGTACCCCACATAAAAGGGGCCTCGAGGTCGATCTCTGCCTCCTGTCAGTACACACTGTGACCGGCCAGAGAGGTAGGAAGAGAACCACTGCAATACAGTGCCTCTCAATCCCAGCCCCTCCAGCCGGTGCAGGAGGATACCATGGTCGATGGTATTGAAAGCTGCTGAGAGGTCTAATAGGGCCAGGAGAGAGGAACAACCTCTGTCTTGGGCCCTCCAGAGATCATCGACCAACGCAACCAATGCCGTCTCTGTGCTGTGCCCAGGACGGAATCCGGACTGGCGCGGGTCTAGATAGACGGTTTCCTCCAGGTGTCAGGAGAACTGGTGAGCTACCACACTCTCTAAAACCTTAGCAAGAAAGCTAAGGTTGGAGACCGGACGATAGTTAGCCAGTAATGCTGGGTCCAGGGAAGGCTTCTTGAGGAGGGGTCTCACCACCGCCTCTTTCAAGGTGGCCAGAAGAGACCCCTCACTCAGAGATGTATTCACTATCTCCTGGAGCCAGCCTCATGTAACCTCCCGGGAGGCCAGTACTAACCAGGAGGGACACGGATCCAATAAACATGTGGTAGCATTTAGTCGTCCCAACAATCTGTCCATGTCATCAGGAGTCACAAAGTCAAATTCTTCCCATAAAACGGTCTCAAGACCTGCCTCTGATTGCCCGCCCAGATCCACCTCATTGGAGATCAGCTCGCTCCGGATCTGAGTGACTTTATCCAGCAGATATTGACCGAACTCCTCTGCACGACCCTGTAAAGAAGCTTCCCGCAGCCCCTGTTGGAGAAGGGAGCGGGTCACTCTAAACAGGGTGGCAGGGTGGTTATCTGCGGATGCGATAATGGCGGCGAGATAATTATGTTTCGCCGCCCTTATCGCCATGAGGTAGGTCCTTAAGTGGGACCTAGCGCGTGTTCGATGAGATTCAGTGCGAGTGGATCTCCAAATGCCCTCCAGGCATCTCTTGCATCGCTTCAATGCCCTCAGCTCCTCAGAGAACCAAGGGGCCAAGGCAGATCGGCAACGCATGAGAGGCCGCAAGGGCGCGACCTGGTCCAGGGCCCCAGTGGCTGCGTTATTCGGCGGCCACCAGGACCTCAGTCAAGTCGCAGGTCAGTATTGGCCCAAGCTCCATCTGGAACCTCTCTGGATCCATCAGGAGCCTGGGGCAGAACCATTGTGGAATATCCGGTTCCGCCTCCCTGCGGTGAGGTGCAGCATTGAGGCAGGCAGGAAGGGACACATCCTAAATATTTCATTTACCGTATTTTTCAGAGTATAAGATGCACCGGAGTATAAGACATACCCAGGTTTTGAAGAGGCAACTTTTTTTAAAAAGTAGGTAGGTAGATAGAGGGAGAGAGAGAGAGAGAAAGAGAGAGAAATACAGTAGGTAGGTAGGGAGAGGGAGAGGGTAGGTAGGTAGGTAGGTAGGGGGGGGAGAGAGATAAATACAGTAGGGGGGAGGGAGGGAGACAAAGTGTGTAGTTAGGTAGGTAGGTAGATAAAGGGATAGGGAGAGAGAGAGAGAGAGAAATACAGTAGGTAGGTAAATAGGGAGAGAAAGTGTGTGTAGACAGATAAGTAGGTAGAGGGATAGAGGGAGAGAGAGAGAGAAATACAGTAGATAGGTAAGGAGAGAGAGTAGGTAGATAGGTAGGTAGATGTTTCCAGGTATATTTACCCATCTGCTGGAGAAGGAAATCACTGACCACCTTTGGAACAAATCTTGTTTCTGCAGGCACAGTCCTTGACCAACGTAATTCTCATCAATCACTCTAATTAAACAGCTTTCTGAAAGGGAAAAAAAACCTTTTTGCACTGTGCAAACCTCCCCCAAATGGCCTGCTTTTTGCGAAAATGACCCCTTTTTTTTCAAATAAAGGCATGAATAGCCTTGGGGGGGGGCTTGCAGAATGCTCCTAGGGGAGTGGGGGGGGGCAAAATGAGGATAAATGGCCCATTTCTTTCATGAAAACAGGCCGTTTTTTGGTTAAAAAATAGCATGCATACCCTTATGGAGGCTTAAAGAGTGCTGCTGGGGCTGGGGTGGGCAAAAACGCCTTGTTTTTTGCTCAATTCTGCCCTCCCCAGCCCCCAGGAGCACTCTGGAATCCTCCATAAGGGTATGCGCATGGCCATTTTGGTGAAGGGGCGGGGTTTCAGGAGGCAAAAAATGCTGTATTCGATGTATAAGACGCACCCAGATTTCCAGCCTCTTTTTATCGGAAAAAAGGTGCATCTTATACTCCAAAAAATACAGTACATAGGGATTTCATTACATAAAGATGATATTATTCTATTTTGTATTTCTTAACTGAACAACATATTCAGCTGGAAGGTAGGCATCATTATTTTTTGTTAAATGTATTTTCTGTTTATCTCACTGTGGGGCTGCTATCAACTATTATATGCATGTTAGACTAAATCTTTGTAAAGCTTAGCAGAAAGATTTCGTTTCACTAGAAAAGAAATATACTGTCATTAATAAAAATGTTTTGAATTTTTTCTTACCAGTTTTCCTTCTATCTGATCAATAATAATTTGTTTTCAAAATTTAGATTGGAAAAGAAGAGAATTTTTATTCAATTATTATTAATGTGTGATTTCTTGAGAAGGTCAAAGGGCAATTTGACTGCCTATATTTTATTATGTAACTGTATTTCCAATATTTTGCAGGATCCTAAGCTTCCTTCAATTTCACTATTTCCCAGAAAAAAGTATCATGGTAAAACTGATCTTATTTTTTTAAAAATTTGTGGAACATGGACAGAAAACAATAACATCAGTAATGACACCTTTCACTTCCTACAAGAAATTTCTAAAAAAAAGTTCCAGAGAACAATGATTTTCAATTCCCACTGAATATAAATAACCAGTCAGTTTGGACTTTAGTACTTTAGATGCCCTTCAACTACAACTGCATATATTAACATAAAACAAAGTTTATGACAAGACAATGCAATATCACCTATCCTTTTTTCACCATCCTTGACGAAGTATTTTGCAAATTAGACTGTAATAAAAATCAATGGTGCCTATTTAAATCACTTAAAATTTGCAGGTTATGTTGTTTTCTTTTCACAAGATCCAAAAGAACTACAAAGATACACACAAGAGCTGCAGGGTTAGGGTTAGGGTTAGGGTTAGGGTTAGGGTTAGGGTTTGAAAATTGGCTTGAAATTTTGGCTTGAAAATAAACCCGAAAAAGAGTCAGATTATGTTTAATAAATTCACCAATAAAAGATCTTTTTAATATCTGGAGAAAAACTAGAGGTAGTAGTCTGCTACCTTGCCCAAAAGAACTCAATGGAAGTGATATAATAAAGGAATTGAACAGTGTGTTAAATGTGGTTGGCAGGAATCTAGAAAGTTAAGCATAATTTTCAAGAATAACTTCCCCCCTATGCCTGAAGAGAAAAGTTTTCAGTTAATGTGGACTATCTGCTCTGACATATGCTGGTGAAACATGGACACTAACCTAACAATTGATACAAAAGCTATTAGTGGCACAAAGAATTGTGGAAAGATACAAGCAATACAAGACAAGGTAGAAAGACCTGAACATGGATTAAAGTATACAATATCATCAAGAGAGTAAAAGAGTTGAAATGGAAATGGGATGGTCACATAGCAAGAACAACAACTGATGGCAGGTGGACCAAGTCAGTCACAGAATGGATCCCACTTGATAAAAAGCATCCATGAAAGAGATCTAAAACAACATGGAAGAACAACTTCAGCAAGCCTTGTGGTCCCAACTGAAAAAGGAAAGTTCAGGACCATAATGGTTGGAAAGATGAGAAAGAGGCCTGCAGTGATGATGATGATGGCAATATTAATCTACATGACTTTCCTTCTTTTTCACTAATTCTATTCAGTGACTACAATGAGCTTTGTGGGGATAATATTTCTAATGTGTATTGCATTAATGTTAGCTGCATAGATTCATTGCTGGAAGAAGACAATTTGATTCCTCAAAAAATTGTGCCAGTTAATTAAAAATAGCAAATTAATTTTGTGTGAGAATAACTCTCTACCTCATTCCTCCCATTTAATTTTGTTTCTTAATACCGAATTTTATTCTTTATGGCTACTGTTGAATCAGTAGCTCCACTTAAATTATGTTTCCCTGACACAAATCAATTCAGCTATGAGTTACAGGAGAAGCTAATAATCTGGCTCCACCTAATGAACATATTACAAAAAGTTAGTGAGCCTTACTGGCAGTTTTCTAGTGGGGATCATAGGCCAAGACATCTGTGGTCCAGATAAAGAAAACAGGATAGTGTGTTTCCTCTAAGTTACAGGATAAATTATGTCACCTTAATGTGTCACAACTTGAATTCCAGCTAGTTCATAGATCTCATGGGAATACACAGTGTCGCTTAACAGAATTTTTGAAAGTCAAAATCATTTGGGGGGGGGGGGGAAAGAATATGTTGAAATAGTCTTTGACATAGGAAAATATTGTCATGTTACAGATCTGTCATTTTTGCAGAAATTGGCAACATGTTTTCTCATTTATATATATATTATTTAAAGATATTTACTTATCTATATATTCTCATTTACAAACATTATTTACTAGGATATCAGATTTGCATATATTCATCAGTTAATCCCTTCATCATTACTTTGCCATACTTTTATTATTATTTTTTTTAAAAACGCATCATAGTTATTTTTGTTCACAATGCATATTTTTCGTTGTGCCATTTCGAGCTAAAAAGTGCATTATAAAATTTAGAGAACTGTGCAATCCAAATGATAAGTGTTAAGTGTAATGTATACCATACAGAAAATATAAATGAGATTAATTTCCCTAAAAATTAGGACTACACAATTTTATTTTTTTGATGAATTCCCTTATTAATGCTTTACAGTAATCTGATTGAAGAGAAGAAAATGTGGTCTTTTAGATGTTTAGAAACAACAGATGAATGGTTAGTAAAGAAAAATTATATTCTAATGCTAGAAGGCTTTTAGGCCCAATCAAAAGTGTATATTCCTGAATATAAAGTTCTGAATGGCTTGGCCCCTTTTTACCTTTGATTCCAGATTCCAGATCTACCTGATCCATATATTTTGTTAGGAGAGACACATTTCTAGACATATTCCAGGAAGGGGGAGTGAACTGAAGAACTGGAGAAGAACATTTTCAAACCTCACACTTTGGAAAAGTCCATGAGATGTCATCCTTTTGCATTGAGATAAAAGGTCTTGCATAGACCTTCCTGGGAATTTGTTTTAATTCAGTAGATTTTTTAAAGGAAAAATAACATGGGTAGACCCACCTTCATACAGTATTTCAGTATACCATAAAAGCTGAAATTCAAAGATTGTCTCATACACACAGGAAGGATTGCTGGCTTGTTCTTTGTCTTTCAACAGCCGATTCCTGTGCCACGATATAAACAGTTCGTCATGCTCTGTGGTTGGCGGCTGTTAAAGCAAAACAAGCTTGAAGTCTCCTTGGATTTACAAGACTAATTTTACAGTTCTTTGGATGCTGGCTAAAGATTAGAAACAATGGGATCAGACACGCTAGTATTAAGTTTGAGAGACTGAAAAATAAATAAAAGCTGTATGAGCCTAATGTTCTAAAAAAAAACATTATCCTGCTTAAAAAAAAAACCCAATTCTTGACTTTCAAGAAATAGAAACCGTTAACTTCTCACTGCTTTAAAAAAAATTTGGAACTTATTTTCATTGTTAGGCACATGTGTGCGCGTGCACATGTGTGCACACTCATGTGGGTGCATGTGTCCTGCTTTTGAAACTCCTTTGCTAATCTGCAATCTGATAGCTGGCTTTTCATGCTATCATTGCATTTAAAAAACTATAATAATGCTCTAATAAGTTTTACGTACTTCTCAAACATCCTGAAAACAAAAAAGCCACATGAGGCACATAAGTACATAATTCACTTGTTCCCTGTGGATATTCTTGTAATCAGAGGGACAAAACTTTTAATAGCTTTCAGCACAAGCTTATATCTGAATATCTCTAAATCTATCACAACATGATAGATTTCAGTCCCAGGTGGTTCCTAAAAATCTTGGGGTATCTTATAGAACAACTCATAAAACCAAATCTTTAATGTAATTGAGGGTAAAATAGCAAAAATTCCTGATACTCATAATATTAATTGTATTTAAATCACATAGAAGTTTTCTTCTGGAACTATCTATCATATATTCTGGAATACGCCAGTGTGTCCTCAAGCCACAAAAGAGTGAATTCCAGATCTATCATAATTTTGACTCTAATGAGCAACAAAACACTTTCCTTGGATCTCACACTTTTACTGGAGATATCAACAAAACCAAGGGCTTTTTTGTATGCAAAGTTTCTCCCCTTTATGGTGAAATAGATAAGAAAGGCAGTAAAGAAACAAGAAAAAAATTACTTATGTTGAAAATCACTAGAATAAAAATTGAATTTTAAAAAATCAGATTGCCCTTACTATTACTGGGATAATCAATTTTCTTGATGACCAGGTGGATAAGAGGACAGAGGAACCCTCTTAAAAAAACTTTATAAAGTAATAACCAGATTGTAGCAAAGTGCTTTCTATATTATGTAAAGCATATACGGTATTTTATGACCTGGGAAGGATAGCAGAAATTCTGAAATGTCTGTTTAAAAATTCTTCTTCTATGGCATTTAAACTACATGTTTATATAGCTGGCTGTTGTTCAATTAAAACTAGTACCCAGCCAAAGAAGGGGTTTATTTATTTATTATAAATGAGTATGATGCTTTCTGAGATAATTTCAGAATATTATGACAATCAGGAATAAATTCAACAAGCATAAGCAATAACAAACAACTATTAAAGCAAACAAGTTATGCAATCCCAGTATCTGAGCTAAATCCTAACCCAGTTATAAATCATTGTGTACAGTCTAAATAGATTCAGAGCCTATTTGAATGCCTGATATTAGTTTGTTCTAAGCTCTAGGTGCAGGAGTCACATGGAGAAGATTCTGCCTATTTTAGTGTTCACTCTAATTGGGGTTAGAGCTGGACCCATGGGGAGATGCTCATTTCAGAGTGCAAGTTTATGCTGAAAATAGTCCTTCCGGTAACCTTTTTGGGCATTACAATCCAGTGCTAGTATTTAAACTAGATATTCAGCAGCAGCAACTCATTTGCACACTAAATATTTGCACACTAAACAGCTTGCCCCCAGCAGTTGTGAATGCCCCAACCCTGGAAGTCTTTAAAAAGATGTTAGACAGCCATTTGTCTGAAATGGTATAACGTTCCTGCCCATGCAGGGGGTTGGACTAGAAGACCTACAAGGTCCCTTCCAACTCTGCTATTGTATTGTATTGTAAATATCATTACTCAAACATTTCCTTGTTTAAAAAAAACCAGCTGACAATTTTAACAGTCTTTAGTCTTTTACTGAATACTTATTATATTAATAATGTGTGTATGTCAGAAGGTAAAGAATAATGAGCCTGTGCAATTCTTCAGAATAAATCTCCTTAAAGGTGCTTCAGCACAAGAAGTCTGCATCAGTCTGCAACACCTTAAAACAGCTGCATCCTTTCCTCAGATTCTATAGCAGTTGCGGACAGTAGTCCACATCTGTAACACATCCACCTCTATTGCATGATGGAGCAGGAATCTTTTTTCATTATTATTTTATTATTTTTATTGAGAGTTTTAACCACAATAAGAAACAATTTTTAAAATTTATGAATCAATTTTATATGTCTGCCCATATCATGAAAAGTGAGCCTGGTTGGCAAAGAGCAATCAAATAAAACACTAAAAATATACAATAGCAGTCAAATACAAGTCTAAATATGTACACAATCATTATAAAATTATAAAACAATCATTACTAAAATAAAATATTATTAAAATTAAAATATACCTCGGGGGACTGAGGTATATTTTAATTTTAACTAGGTCTTGAGGGATTTATGGAACATGAACAGTGATGAAGCTAATTTAACTTCAGGGTGGAGATCAGGGTTGAAATCCAGAAAGTTCTGATAGGGTCTGGAGAATCGGTAACAGAAATTTTGAGTAGTTCAGAGAACCTGTAGCGGAAATTTTGAGTAGTTCAGTGACCTGGCAAATGCCACCTCTGACTGGCCCCAGAGTAGCATGGGAATGGAGATTTTGCAGTATCCTTCCCCTGCCAAGCCCACTATGCCACACCCAAAGAACTGGTAGTAAAAAAAAATGAATTTCACCACTGGAGGAGATTGTATATAAGGTATGGATTACAATAGAGAAGACCCTCCTCCTGGAGCCTACCAAATGTAACTACCTTCTGTGCTGCCAGGTCTAATTGGATGGGCTGATGACATTGGGGAAGGTAGCCCCTCAGATAATTCAAATTAAATATACAGTTAGTCCTCAATTTATGACCAAAATTGAACTCAAAAATTATGTTGCTAGGTGAGACAGCTAAGTGAGTTTTGACCCATTTTACAACCTTTTTTTTTACCACAGTTGTTAAGTGAATCACTGCAACTGTTAAGCTAGTAACACAGTTGTTAAGTAAATTTGGATTCCCATTGACTTTGCTTGTCAGAAAATTGCAAAAGCTGATTACATGACCTTGGGACCTGGGCAACCATTATAGTCAATCACAAAGTATCAGAATTTTGATCAAGTGAATTTAGGGATTGTGCAATGTTCTTAAGTGTGAAAAACGGTCATAAGTCACTTTTTTCCGGTATCATTGTAACTTCTGACAAGCAAAGTCAATGGGAAAGTCAAATTCGCTTACCAGCCATGTTACTAATATATTGACTTCAGAGATTCACTTAACAACTGTAACAAAAAAGTTGCAAAAGTGATGCAAAACTCACAACTGCCTTGCTTAGCAATAAGATTTTTGCGTTCATTTGTGGTCGTATGTTAAGAACTATCTGGAAGCCAACTTTAGATGTCTTCCATTTACATAAAACAATCATTCTTTTTAATCCATACATCCGTCATTATCATTATCTGTTTTCAAGTTTCCAAAACTTTAAGAAGCCTCTTTTGTTAAGTCTAGCAGAATAAATTATTCCAATTACTCTCTTGAAATGGCATTTTTATTTCCATCTCAATTCCTTCCTTATATATCCAGTGATAAATGCCTCTTTATGTTGTTCTCCATAATCTTGCCAGGTAGTTTGATTGGAAATCTTTCTCTGTAGCAACATCTTCTGATGTAATATTGTAGCTTCTTCTGGGAGTAAACCTTCATAAAACAAGCAACATAGCTGACATTGTTGATTCAAAGTTCTATTGTCATTCCTCAGCAATATATCTGAACCAGAGCTGGTATTCAGCGGATTCTGACTAATTCTGGAGAACAGGTAGTGGAAATTTTGAGTAGTTTCCAGAACCGGTAAATACCATCTCTGACTGCCCCTGCCCCCATGTATTCTCTGCCTTCTGAGTCCCAGCTGATTCGGAGGAAATGGGGATTTTGCAGTTACTGCTCCTGGAGTGGGGAATGATTTTGCAGTATCCTTCCCCTGTAGCAGTAATTTTTTTTTAATCCCACCACTGCTCTGAACATTATTTTAAGTTACCTTGTTAAATCTCTAATAATGAAATAAAAGTCCAAAAGTTTATTTCTCATGAAAATGCATTTATGCTTTCAAATTAATTCACATTAATTTCAAAGTCTTAAAGCCTTATCTTGCTTTTTGCTGTTTAGTTTCTTAAAGCTTAGAAAATATACAGCTTTATCTCTTATATTAAGGCACTTACCTGTTGTTTGGTCAGCACATCATTTCTTCCCTGGAAATCCAAGATGGATCAGGGATCTGACTAGCATTAAGAAACCTTCCTAAGTCTTGTGTAAGCTCTCACTCCTCCCAGGAGCATGACTCCTTTACAACTCCTATGCTCAGAAATAGGCATTATCGATCTCATCTCTTACAATTCCTGTCACGTAGGGGTAAGACAACTTGAGACCCAGGAAGTGAAGAACCTCGCCGCCCCGAGTCCCTATGTGGTGAGATGGGTGCGGTTTATAAATACGATTAAATAAATAAAATAAATAAAAGAAGGATCTTTAAGGTTGGAGGAAAGAATCAAGGATTAAGCTATTGAGATCCTGCTCTTCAGATAAGAGAAACCTTATCTTTGTCTGTCAAACTGGATGACACTTCCTTTTCCTGTTTCTTTAATTAAAATAATCAAAATTGTGTACTATTAAACCATAACAAAAGTAAACTTTTTAGAAAGTTTTAAATTGGGTATTTTAAAATTTGGTTTTAGCATAGGATTAGGATAGTTTAATATATTTTAAACTATAAATGTCTTGGAATAATTTATTCTGCTAGACTTAACAAAAGAGGCTTCTTAAAGTTTTGGAAAAATGCTTGAAAACAGATAATGATAATGACGGATGTATGGATTAAAAAATGATTGTTTTATGTAAATGGAAGACAAACTTTAAATTATGTATTTATTTTTTGTATCTTTGTATGTTTTAAAATTCCTGTGCGCCGCCCTGGGTCCTCTGTGGAGAAGGGTGGGATATAAATATAAATAAATTCAAATTCAAATTCAAATTCAAATGGGAAAATATAGCAACTAATTGTTTTTGTAAAAAAACAACAACCCAATAATAAAGTAAAGTTTTTTTTCCTGATTTTCATCTGACATCACATTAGGCATATTAGAAATGCAAAAAAATAACAACCAACACTTGAGGCAACAAAGAAAATGTTTTATATTAACGGCATGCTCTTAAATAAAATAAAAAACCCACAGAGTTTCTACTGATCCACAATTACATGCTTGTCACATCAGCTAGACATAACTGATATGGATGAAAAAAAATAGGAAAAAATACAAGGAACTGTGGTAAGTGCAATTTTGTAGAACATATGGAAACTACTAAATAAGATTCAGGGAACTCTCCCAAGCAGTAATTTTACTTTTTCATTTACAAACTTTAACCAAAGCTGTATCATTGGATCTATAAAATGCTAAATAAATTATGTGTCAGAGAGGAAGAGATTGAAAAAGTAACTTTTCTATCCTCAGTTTTTCTGAACTGATTTTTAATAGAGTTTTGGTGCATTCCAATCTGATTTTGACATGCTTTAAAGAAAGTGATTACAATTTGGTTTATAAATCTTTTGGGAAAGAAAAGCTTCTAAACTTTGGATTGATCTATGGAATATAGATTATAATATCTATTGAAATTAAGGTGCTCCCAACACTTCTAAGTCTCGGAGTTGCTATTTATACAGTTACGCTGTATTTTTGGATTGAGTGATTTGGGAATATGTTATTCCAGGAACTTTGTTATAATTTGGAAGGATACAGAGTTCTACTTAGTTTTGAAGGCTAATTGGTACAATCTGGTGCTTGGAATATTTACTCAACTCAGGGTACTCAGGTGTCAAATTAGCAATCAAGTGTATTAGACTGTGCAATGCTATACTTGTTTACTAAGAAATAACAGTCAGTGTACTGAACAGGGGTTTCCTCCCAAATAAGTGTGCATAGAATTGCCTAGCCTGCCCCCATATCTCCTTTCCTACTGTATTTTACACCCTTCACCTTGGCAATGGATGTAAACGAAAGAAAAGCTATTTATTATACTGTAGTTTCCTTTGGTCATTTGTGCGTTGGATACCTTTCATGGTTGTCAAGGCTATACATATTAAAAGAGCAAAAGAGGGTGGGGAGGAAAGTATTTTTGTATTGTTTTCATTTTCTAATACAATGCCAAGGGAAGGAGGAGAAAAACAGGTGGTGACATCATAAATATGGAATCTGAAGGTCACAAACAGGAATCAGAACACAAATGGGAATGTTGAGGAATGTACACTATAAAAAATAAATCAGTCAAACTCCTCTCCCCCTTCCATCCTTTGAAAAGAGAAGAAATATGGGTAGATTGAAATATAGTGTTTTATACTTCCTCTTCAGATTTTATGTCTACTTGAAATACTTTTATGAAACCGTTTTAGCCTCCAGAGCAAAAGCTAACTTGGAGAATCACCAAAAAGTACATGAGTAAAATAATCCCCCAAAATATCCTCTCACAAACATTATTCATACTATTATAATTCTAAATAAAATGCTTGATTATATTTTTTGTAGAATATACTTAATCTGTCTAAAAGAGATTTTTTTTAGGGTTATATGTAATATGTAAAAGTATATGTAAAATGGTAATAGACCAACTTTGACTTGACTTAATTCAAGTTGTGGAAATTGAAATGAAACAGGCCTTTTCGGGGGGGGGCATAGAAAAAAGATAGAAAGAGAATATATTTTGACATATGTGTGTGTGCATCCACGCACCTGCAGGCATGCGTGCATATACACACAGTATTCCATAGTTTCGGGGTAGAAAGACTGAGAAAAGGTTCTCTAATATATTTCTCAGCTTCAGTTTTATATCAGTCTCTGACTCTTCTAAAAGTATATTTTCCACCCTATTTGATCATTTTGCTACAGAATGGGAGGCTGATGCTGGTCTTAATATTAAATTCCTTAATATCAGGGGGAAAATGTTCACACCAGTTAGTTGTTTGTTGTAAATGTGATTTATTCTTAAGGCACCAGTTGTGACTGATTTTCCCAAATGCATATTTTATTTAGTTATTTCAATTAGTACCTTTTAGCTCAGATAGTGTTGACTATCCTGGATGTGCTCTTCTTTCCTCTAGTCTTTGGTTGCTGCTGCAGCTGTCTCTTTCTACAGGAAACCTCTTCCCCTTCCTTAATGGAGCTCGTGGGAATGTAGGGATCCTGGAACCAAAACCCTTCTTCCCTTCCAAACTCCCCTATTGAGTAAAAATGGGTGGGGAGGGAGGAGGAGAAGATAGAGAGAGAGAAAATACCTCTAAGTCCCTGGAAATAGTTTTGCCAGCCTATTTTCCGCCCTTTCAATTAACCACTTCATTCCTGATTATAAAACAGATTTGTAATCTAAACAGCTTTTCTTTAATGTCCTGAATCATTTCCACCCACTTTCTGATGTTCTCCATTTGGGTTGAATTATAGCATCCCACTTCCATTGTGTAATAATATTTAATAAATGAAAACAGGTTTAAATTCCACAATAATTTTCAATGTTTCACACAGCACTTACCCATTTCCTTCAGTATCGTGTGTGCGTGTGTGCGTGTGTGTGTGTGTGTGTGTGTGTGTGTGTGTGTATTTTTCCCTAAAAGAATAACTATTTTTTAAAGAATAACTGTTTTGGTTGTTATGACAGCATTTCCTATATAAATAGTTTAGTTTAGTTTAACCAGTAATTTAGGAGGGAATTGGACTGTGATTTCTACTTTATATTTGGTATTTACATCTAATTTTATAAATTGTATAAATGTTATTTATAATATACAAATTTCTCTAGGAACAGAAAACAGAATTTATTACACTATAGATGAAAGTTAGGGTGTTGTAAACATCAATACCTTGCAGTCTGTTGAAATCAATGTTATGATAAGTTAATTTTACTTTAGGAATTAATCAGCCTTTCTTCTCCATTGTAGATACTGATAAATTTTTACATGGCTAAGATGCTTTTGAGTATATTTTTCTTCTACTCTTTGGGATAGAAAGGTATATCAGTGTAATGATTTTAATAATTCCTGATTATGAAATTGCCATATGAGAGAGATTAGTAGATAATTTACTTTTTATTTTGTGTATGTGTATTTTGATAATTTTGATTTCCCTATATTGTTTTTGTACCATTTTTCATGTTATGTATGATAGTGTTTTTCTCCTAGATCCCCACGAAAAAAAAATCTGCTGTGAGCTTCTTGTGGCATGAGGAAGGGCATGTGGCCAATTAATTCTCCACTCCATCCATTTACCTGAACTCTATTAAGGCATTACAGGATCATAAAAAGGAACTTTTTATGTAGATGTATTATCTTATAAATGATTGTGTACTGTACTTTGAAAACTTTAGTGGCACAAATGTAATGAAGATAGCTATTCTGGGCCTTACAGACCAAAGGTAATTCACTTGGTTATAATGGAATTTTCTATATGCGGAAACAAGAATTGATCCTTGCAGAATATTATAGGATCAGACCACTGCACATTCCTTTGTTCTTATCAGACAAATAAGTAGCAACAACTGCCCTGATAAAAGGCAGTTAGGAAGCTCAAGGAGGCTCTGCCTTAAGCATGCTCATTGATAAATTATTCATATCCAGGTTTTAACATTCTGTAACTTACTTCTTTTCTTTCAATAAATATAAATAAAGGGATAATGAGCATCTAGCTTTCTTGGATAACATAGACTGTACATGACTACCCATTCTTTATTTCACATATTCCTCAAAAAACAAAAACCCTCTTAAGCAAGGTACTGCTACCAAATCTTCACTGCACAAACTCAGATGACTGCTAGATAACAGAATAACAGAATTGGAAGGGACCTTGGAGGTTTTCTAACCCTCCCCCCTGCTCAGGAAAGAAGGCAGGAAAGAGTAGATTTGTGTGTGTGTGTGTGTGTGTGTGTGTGTGTGTGTGTCTTTGTTCTCACCTAATTGATATCTAGATTTTTATAGTCATATATTTATTATTTTATTTTATTTATTTTGTCAAGCAGGTATTAGGTAACATATATAAGTATAATCATGATTTTGAATACATGAAATGATCTGGTGGGAGTTACAGCTGCCTCACATGTAATACTTTCCTGGTTCGAATCCCAGTAAGGGTATGACTAGCTGATGAGAGCTAAATAGCTTGAAATAGATCTATCCTAGTCTCCCTGATTTATTTATTACATTTATTTATTTATTTATATTACTTATTTATTTATTTATATTATTTATTTATATTTATATTTATATTATTTATTTATATATTTATAAATTATATTTATATTATTTATTTATATTATTTATTTATTTATTTATATTACATCTTGGGAGGAATTTGACTTTGTCACTACCGAGGATATGGACAGGTTGTTGAGGAGCCTTAGGGCCACCACATGTTTATTGGACCCGTGTCCCTCCTGGCTTCTACTGGCATCCTGGGAGTTTACACGAGGCTGGCTCCAGGACATTGTGAACACATCTTTGAGTGAGGGGTTCTTACCTACCACCTTGAACGAGGTGGTGGTGAGACCTCTCCTCAAAAAGCCTTCCCTGGACCCAGCATTGTTGGAAATTACCGTCCGGTCTCCAACCTTCACTTCCTTGCGAAGGTTGTAGAGAGTGTGGTGGCTAAACAGTTTCCTTGACACCTGGAGAAAGTTGATTATCTAGACCCGTGCCAGTCCAGCTGTCGGCCCGGTCACAATACCGAGACGGCATTGGTCGCATTGGTGGATGATCTCTGGAGGGCACGGGATAGAGGTTGTTCCTCTATCCTAGTCCTATTAGACCTCTAAGCAGCTTTCAATACCATCGACCATGGTATCTTATTGCGCCGACTGCGGGGGTTGGGGGTGAGAGGCACCGTTTTACAGTGGTTCTCGTCCTACCTCTCTGGTCGGTCGCAATGGGTGTTTGCAGGAGGGCAGAGGTCGGCCCCGAGGCCCCTCACATGTGGGGTTCCGCAGGGGTCGGTCCTCTCGCCACTTCTGTTCAACACCTACATGAAGCCGCTGGGCGAGATCATCCGTGGTTTTGGGGTGGAATACACATCTGTACGCTGATGACACTCAGTTGTACATATCCACCCCAACGATGTCGTCGAGGTGCTGTCCTGGTGTCTGGAGGCCCTGCGGCCCTTTAAGGGGAGGAGACTCAACGTCATCCCTCTCTGCCCTTCGACTCAACCCAGAGTCATCCAGACAGAGAACCAAGGGCAGAGAGGGATGACGTTGAGTCTCCTCCCCTTAAAGGGACCTCTTCACAGGAGCTGTGATAATTATTCTTCATTTAAAAGTCCTGTAAATTGGCTGATATATCAGGGATACCAGATAGCTCAAGGCATAGAGAGCTTGCCTCAAATGCTGGAAAGCCCTGGTTCAAATCCCAGTAGAAGGAGTATGGCCAGCTGAAGAAGGCTAATAAGCCTGAAATGGATCCATCCTGGTCTCTTTATTTTCAGCCCTTAAAAATCTAACACACACACACACACACACACATATATATTTGTTTTCGTTGATTTTCACGGGTGTAGGTATGCTGGTATTGCTGGCTTCGGGGATTTTCCCGTGTATATAGCATGGAGATGTTATTGCAACATTTCGACAAGATCTCACTTGTCATCATCAGGCAGGCTTCTGTCACAGACAGAAGCCTGCCTGATGATGATGTGAGATCTTGTCATATATATATATATATATATATATTTGGCCACCTAACAGGAGCCTTGATGAAGTAGACACTGAATGAGCAAACAGTCACTACAGCCTTCATTTGCACTTTTTCTATGCTGTTTCTCCCAAGTAAGCATTCAATTGCAGTAGTAGTTAAAATGGGAGGTCCTGGAATTGGTTTCTCCATTTACATCTTTTTCTCTTTTTTCATCTCCTTTTTTGTTTGTAAAAACTAATGGAAGTAGGATAACTGTACTATGAGAGGCATTTTTTGAAAGGAAAAATCTGAGAGCTGTGCACATGCATGATAATATTCTGAAGAGGAGGGGGGAGAGGGAAGGAAGAGACTTCACAGGGCAGGAGGGTAGAAGGGATACATTGCATGACTGATGAGGTGAAGGGTGACTCTCTCAAGGCTTCTGCCTGCAGCTGTGGCAGGAAAGAACAGCTCAGTACCCTTGTCCTCCATTTCTCCTGTCTGCCTGCAGTTGCTGCAACCTTGATACCTCAATTTCTGAGGTCTCTCTCATCCTTGATGTTTGCCTTGAAGCTTCAGTGAGCCCTACTTTTGCCCCTGATGCAGGGCAGTTATTCTTTACATGGTGTAACTCACCATTTATTGCTGCCTGTAAACAGGCATTCATAGATCATCTTTGATTTTTGATTACTTGTTTAACGACCTTTCAAAGAACAGTAGGGTGGCCTAGTGGTGAGATGCTCACCTCCACTCAGAATGTTGAGGGTTCAATTGTTGGTAGCGGTAGATGTTTCTTTCCTAGGGACAAAGGAAAAAAATCTGCTATGAACCCCATGAGGCTTCAGGGAGGTAAATGTTCAGCTTCATCAGGTGACCCTATTCTCCCCCAAATTAAGAGATTACAGGGTTGTAAAAGTTTAACAAAGTGCTGAAAAAGTTATTTATGACCAGTCTTCTCACAGCCATTGCAACATCTCTGAAGTTACATGATCAAAATTTGGGTGGTTGGGAATTGGTATTTATAATAGTTGCAGTATCCTGGGATTCTGTAATCATTTTATGATCTTTTCAGGGGTCTTCCAATAAGCGAAGTCCATGTAGAGTGCCAGGATCATAGGAAAAAAAGATTACAAATTCAAGTACAAATCACTTAATAACCACATTGCTTAATGATGGAAGTTCTGGTCATAATTGTGGTCATAAGTTGAAGACTATCTGAAAGTACGCAAATGCTTTCACTGTATGACCAAGTAGCTTTGTATATTTAAAATATAAAAATGGGGAAATTTAATATTACTTTATGACTCCATTTGAACTAGAATTTTCTTTTGGAAAATAATTTAGAAGCAATTTCTTGACTTTATCAAGGAGATAATTTTTGGGTGTTTGGAAAATCTGAAATGCCTGTGAGACATGAATTCAAAGTTTAATTATGTTTCTGTTTTTTTCCTCTAGTTTTTTCTTTAAAAATCTTGGGGTTTTAGAGATATTAATAAGGTAGATATCCATTAGCAAAGGTATCATATAAAAAAAAAACTTGGAATGATAAGACCCTGATGCTTTTTAAATTTGCTTTCCACAATTAGAAAGAAATATTTATTTCTAGAACACATAATGAATTTATGGAAAAGTGCTGCACTAAATGACTGATGGCAGCAATTAATACAGAAAGAAATATATACAGAATCCTCTCAATAGGCTATTTGGTAGGCAGGGGGCAACTTTCAACTTGTGGGGAGATGCTGAATTAGCGAATATAATCTGGATGTGTCAAACTGGATACTGCAAACAAAATATGATTTTGAAATTCCAAATCATTCCATCAATTATTCTAGCTTGAATTTAAGGTAGAATAGGAAAAAGTATACAACCATAAAAGCCAGATGTAAAAACCACAACCAACAGCAAGGCACAACAACCCAATAATTGCAAAAACAAAGCAAATTAAAATTCTTTGCAATGGGATGTGTTGTTGGAAAGACATGCATAATATACATTCAAACTCTAGTGGAAACAATACAATCAGTGCCATTAGTTTCATTTCAAAACTGCAAAGAGAGACTTAAAAATGGAAAAATGAATGCATGTCTGCACCAATGCCAATTTCTGTTAAGGAAGATTGCAAAGTGAGTAATGTTTGAAACAAAATCTTAATGAAGATTAAAAATACTGCTGAACTTCTTAAAATGGGTGGTGTCACAAAGTGAAATCTTTTCTATGACTTAAATTGTGGCCAACTAGGTTATGATTCAAAAGACCACCAGAAATGGAAAGTTTCCAAAACTACATGTGTATAAGTAGTTGGTAAGGAATCAATGCAAACAGTTAAGAGAAGGTTTGATGTGATAGTAGACAATTTTGAATCTAGTTTATTCAATCTGTGCTTAATCCACAATATACATAAGAAATGCTTCACAACCAGCTATTAGAAGACTAAATTATCTAAATATAGAAATTGTAATTTTTTTATTGCTAATGTTGAAATGAAGTAAACTACCCACAAATAGGGAGTAAGAGACTGATGTCACTGTGCAGTCTTCTTGTCATATATTTATATTGAACACTGTTTCTTCAATGCAGATTTCACAAAAATATGAGAAAAAGATCATCAAAACTCATCCTATTAAGCAAAAATAAAAAATACCACTGTGATTTTATTTCACTATTAATTTTACTGTGTGATAGACTGCAAAATCAATCAGAATGCAGGTGCATGAAACTGATTTTGCTTTCAAGCTCCCACAATATATGATATATGATATATGATATATGATATATGATATATGATATATGATTATTATTTACTTTATTCATAAAACATGAAACTCAGCCAACTGAACATTTAAAAATGCATATTACAAATACTATTGACTGGTGCTAATTGTTGATACAGTTTGCTGCCAGCATCCTAGGTATCAACCAAGTATCTACGTAGAATATAACATGTGCCAAGTAGCGTCGTCCTTTGATGATGATGATGATGATGATGATGATGATGATGATGATGATGATGATGATAATCTTTGGTGAGATTCACAGCCTTTGGGGCTGGTTGGTAGCTCAACAACTCGAGTCCTAACCAAGGATCTAGGAACTGTCAAGATAATGTTGGAAGATATAAGTTGTTCCAAGCAGGGTGGCCCTTTGTAGAGTCAGAATGCTCAAGTCCGGCAAACCTAGAACCTCCACATAGCGAGGCAGTCCCCTAGGTATTGGTCCAAGGGCTCCAATCACAATCGGGACAACACACGACTTTCTGTTCCATATTCGCTCAACTTCAATTTGCAAGTCCCGGTATTTTGTGATTTTTTCTTACTGCTTATTTTCAATTCGTGTATTACCAGGTATTGCAATGTCAACGAACTATACTTTTTTCTTTTCAATTATTGTTATATCAGGTGTGTTGCAGGACAAGTGCCTGTCAGTTTGAATTCTGAAGTCCCACAAGATCTTGACTATTAATTATTTACTTTATTCATAAAACATGAAACTCAGCCAACTGAACATTTAAAAATGCATTGCAAATACTATTGACTGGTGCTAATGGTTGATACAGTTTGCTGCCAGCATCCTAGGTATCAACCAAGTATCTTCGTAGAATGTAAGATGTTCCAAGTAGCGCCGTCCTTTGCAGTTCTGCTGGTGTTATTGCAGGAAGCTGCAATTTGCTGATATATTTAGCAAAATTTTTGGACATGGTGCCAAGTACCCCGATGACAATGGGTGTCACTGTGACATGCTTCATCCATAGCCGTGTAATTTAGATGGCCAGGTTGCGATATTTCACGATTTTTTTCTAGTTCTTTTTCTTCGACTCTGGCATCTCCAGGAACAGCGATATCAATGAACTGTACACTTTGGCCCTCTAAAACCGTGATGTCTTGTGTGTTGTGCTCCAAATGATGATCTGTTTGTATTCTAAAGTCCCACAAGATCTTCACCCTCTCGTTCTCGATAACCTTTTCCACTTTGTGTTCCCATGACTTTCTGGAATCAGTTAAACCATATTTTTTACATAATGCCCAGTGAATTAATTTAGCAACTCGGTCGTGTCTAGCTTTGTAATCAGTTTGTGCAATTTTGCTGCATTCACATATTAAATGTGAAACAGTTTTGACTTTGTTATTGCAAAGTTGGCAGTTTGGGTTGTCAGTGGATTTTTGAATCTTCGCTTTCATGGCATTAGTTTGTAGTGCTTGTTCTTGAGCGGCCAGTATTAAACCTTCCATTTCTTTCTTGATAGTTCCCATCTTAAGCCATGTCCATGTCACGTTGTCATCACATTTTCCTTCAATGTTTTTCAAGTGCTGCCCATGCAAAGCCTTGGTCCTCCATCTATTTAATCTGTCATCCAGCTGTTTTTCCTTATATTCTGCCTTAGCTTCTGTTGTTTTTATGCTGTTCTCCATTTTCACATCCTGCAGCAATTTTTCTGTACTTTGGTTCACATAATCATTCAAACTTCGTTTTTCTTCTTCTACAGTTTGATGGATTTGCAATTGCCCCCCGCCCCCTATTTTTCTTGGCAGGTACAACCTGTCAATGTCACTTCGTGGATGTAAAGCATGGTATATATTCAAAAGTTTGCGTGTTTTCCGGTCCAGGTTTTACAGTTCAGCCAGAGTCCAGTTGATGATTCCAGCTGAATAGCATATCACTGGAACTGCCCATGTTTTAATGGCTTTAATTATGTTTCCGGCATTCAGCCTTGATTTTAATATTTTGCGGACTCTCCTGATGTATTCCTTTTGTGCTGACTCTTTGACTTTTCATTCAAGATCTTACCTGTTTCCAATATGACTAGGTACTTGTAACCATCATCCTTTGCTATTGCTTTCACTATATTTCCATTTCCCAGTTCTGTTCCTTCTGTTTTTTCCATTTTTCCTCGCTGCATGGATAATATAGCACATTTTTCAAGTCCAAAGTTCATTTTGATGTCACTGCTGAACAGTTGAACTGTGTTGAGCATTGATTTAAGTTCAGTAGGGCTTTTCGCATACATTTTTAAGACATCCATGTATAGTAGATGGTTTATCTTGCCATGTTGTCTTGAGATTTGGTATCTCAGTTTTGTGTTCCGTAGGATTATTGTCAGGGGAACTAATGCAATGTTAAACAGTAGTGGTGAAAGTGAATCTCCTTGGAAGATTCCTCGTCTGATGTTGACTTCACCAATGTTCTCCCCATTTGTTGTTAGAATATTTGCTTTCAAAAATGTACAGATATTTTTGCTAATTCCAAAGTTTTCCAGACAGGTGTTCATCCAGCTGTGGGGTAATGAGTCAAATGCCTTCTTGTAATCAATCCAAGCCATATTTAAACTTGTTTTCCTTCCTTTTACATTTTTTAGTACCATTTTGTCTATGAGCAGCTGATCTTTTGTTCCTCTTGATTTTTTATAATTTCCTTTTTGTTCTACTGGATACAAACTGTTTTCTATCAGGTGATTGAATATTGAATTTGCCAGTATCCTTGTAAAAAGTTTGAACGTTGGCAGACAAGTAATTGGGCGATAGTTGTTTGGTTCTGTGCCTTTTTCTGGATCTTTCATTATCAAGTAAGTTCGTTCAGCTGTTAGCCATTCTTCACTTGTTGCATTTTGAAGCATTTGATCAAATTGAGTGGCCATGTGATGATGTAGGCTGGTCAGATGTTTTAGCCAGTATCCATGCAGTTCATCCAGGCCAGGTGCACTCCAGTTCTTGACCTTCTTTGCTTGTTTTGTTACCATGTCAGTTTTTATTACAATATTTTGCATCTTGTTTTTTATTGTTTGTTGTTGAATATCTTTGATCCAGGAGGCAGTGTTGTTGTGTTCTACTGGGTTTTCCCACAGTTCTTTCCAAAAGTTCAAAGTTTTTTTCTTTACATGGGTGAATATAAGTTTGGATTCGACTTTCATCAAGGGACCGGTAGAAGAGGTGTTGGTTTCCTCTGAACTGGACATTTTCACGATACTGTTTTATTCGTCCTTCGTATCTTTCAATTTTCCTTGCTGTTGCTATCACACGTTGTTTTAGATCTTCCATAATTTCTGTTATTGTTTTTTCATCCAGGTTGTATTTTTTGTGTAAACTATTTTCAGCATTTTGTTCTTTAGTTTTCCTTTTTTCAAGTACTCCAGATTGCTGATATTCCCTCGTAGTTTTTTAATTTTATTTTCAAGTCAAATTTTCCACTTTGGTGTTCCAGTGTGTTTCTTTTTTGGCATTTTATAACCTAGTTCTGCAGTTATAACAGCGGCTGTGCTATACATTAATTGGTTGGTTTCATATAGTGTGCTGGATGGGATGGAAGTTAAAATGTTGTTCACGGCAGTTAACAGATCTTTCACTTGTTTGCTATGTATTTCGCGAATGATAGGTAGTCTTTTTCTTTCTACATTTTCTTTGATGTGGTTTTCAATATTTTCTTTCAGCAAATTTGCTAGATCACTTAGCTCTACACTTTCAAGTTGTTACATAGGAGGGTCTTCAACCTGTATGTTTGCTTCTTCCACTGGCTTTTCAATTTGTTTAGGTGTTGGAGCAATTTCTTCAGCTTGTTCATCATCACTTGTTGTTTTCTTTTTAGCCAATATTTCTAGATGTTGCATTTCCACTTCTGTGAAAACTTTATTACGGATGATGAAGCGCCTTTGATCCATTAGTCTTTGTTCAGTTACACCACTTTCCGGATGTTGTTCCTTCCACAGCTGCATCATTCTTTTTTGAAATCCTCTGGCTGTTGGCTCTGCCTAGTAGTAATATTTGAGAATTTGTTGATTTTCTTCAGTTGTCCAAGTTTTGCGCTTTGGTTCCAGTCGGTTTGCAGTTGCATGCCCTGGTTCCCTGGCAGTAACAACTAAGCCATGTAGCCCATTTTTTGACAAATGTCCAGGAGCCATAGCATCTGATGTGGTCCTTATTGACCCGGGCGACGAAAGGTCCAAAGTGGATTTTTGTTCGTTTCTCCTCATCATTAGTGATGGTAGGTGCCTGGGTTGGTTCTCAGTGCTGAGCCACTATTGATTCAAGGATGATAGTATCATAACTGTAGAAACTGCACCAGGTTCAGGCCCAGCCACAGCAGGAAAGAGGCCTACCTTCCTGTTTAATGGTAGGAAAGAAGGTTCAGGAATAGGGGGGGAGAAATGAGGCTCAACTGCCTGTTTGATGGTAGGAAGGAAGTTTCAGGAATGGGAGGGGGAGAAATGAAGCCTACCTTCCTGTTTGATGGTAGGAAGGAAGGTTCAGGAATGGGGGGGGAGAAATGAGGCTCAACTGCCTGTTTGATGGTAGGAAGGAAGGTTCAGGAATGGGGGGGGGTGAGAAATGAGGCCGACCTTCCTGTTTGATGGTAGGAAGGAAGGTTCAGGAATGGGGGGGGGGAGAAATGAGGCCTACCTTCCTGTTTGATGGTAGGAAGGAAGGTTCAGGAATGGGGAGGGAGAGAAATGAGGCTCAACTTATTATTATTATTATTATTATTATTATTATTATTATCATCATTATTATTATTATTATTATTATTATTATTATTATTATTATTATTATTATTATTATTATTATTATTATTATTATTATATTAGTATACATACATAAAGTGAGGTTTGCTCTGGCAATACTTAACTTTAATAATTATGCGGGCACTGCACAGGGCTAAAAAAAGAAAACCAATTTCCCTGTGCTGCCAGCATCCAGGTCCATTAAGAAATAATGCTTGTAAGATGAAAGTCTCATTAGAGTTTAAGTGAAAGTGCTTGGCATGAAAGATTGAAAAGTCAACAATTGGTCTTTTACATCAGACACTGGAAAAACACTGCTTAAAATTGCCACTGAAAAATATTAGTAGCAGGATGCAACACCACCTTTGATCTGTGTACTCTGCCAAAGCAAAGGGACTCTCCAGTTTAATACAGCAACAAGAACATTAGCTATTTTCTAGCTATCTAAAATAGAACTTAATTCTTTCTGAAACTTTGCAAGCCAACAAAAGACCAAATTCTTTACTTTGAAATGAAGTGCTGGACATAAAAAATTAGTCAGTGTACGAAGCCAAAAATGACTTTTTGAAAGGAATTTGGAGGAAGTGAGCAAGGAGCTCCTTTTTAAAACCCTGGCCTTCTGTCAAGAAAACTCAAATGACATCTAGAGATTATTTTAAGATGGGGAAAGTAAATGCATTTATTAAAAGGGTAATATCCTTGCCATTTTAGTGCAGGGATAGTTAGATTTAATTTGTTTTTATTGTATTTATGTATGTATATATTTTATGTTGTTTTAATTTCTCCCTGTGCACCGCTCCGAGTCCCCTCGGGGAGAGGACGCGGTTATATAAATAAATATTCTAAATATTCTATTCTATTCTAAATTATCTGCTACAAGAATATGAATGATACAGGGTAGGGCATGCAAGACCGGTATTGTGACTGAATTATTTAACATCTATATATGTGTGTGTGGTTGGAAAAGGTCATTTGTCAATTTCAATTGAGATGAATGCAAATTACAACCAATTGCGCATCAAGACTTTAGGCCAAGTTGGGAAAGTCCTGAACCAGTGTCTGGAGGATGTTGGAGACAGGATGTTGAAATAAGTTCATACTAGATCCTAACAAGACTAACTGTACTTTGTGAGTATACACTTGGACAATCCAGAAACACCACTTCCTGTAGTTACTCTAGACAGGGTCATTCTCTCTTCCCAAAAAGATGTGATTATTGACCTGAGGATTCTCTTGGACTTAAAGTAGAAGACATAGGCAGGGCACTATCTGCCAGCTTAGATGGCTACATCTCTTATGAATCTCCTTGGACCAGGACACTGTAGCAACAACAACTCACCGTCTGATCACTAAAAAGCTAGGCTGCACCAATGCACTTTATGTGGAGCTTTCTTTGGAAATGATATGAAAGATACAACTGGTGTAGAATTAAACAGCTAAATTGTTGGTGGGATTAATTATAAGGTTGCTGCATTTGTTGCATATAGGTTTGTTGGCTCAATTCTTAGTGCTATATATCACTTGAAAAGTTCTATATGGTTACATCTAGTTACATCAGCACTCTAACATCTGGTCTTAACAAGACCTTGTTAAGATTCCCTCATCCTGTGTGGTTTATGGGGAATGGATAGGGTAACAAGATTTCTCCATGGTTACTCCATATTTTGTTGTAACATGCTCCTTTGAGAAAGCACTTGGCACATTCTTTACTTGTATAGCATTTGTTCTTAATATTTTTGGGTAGCCGTTATCTTTAGAGTAATTTATTTTTATGTTTTATTATTGCTTTTGTTCTATTTCTTATTCTTTATTATAAATTGCTCAGAATGGCCATGGATTGGGCAAGTTAAAAATGTTATTCTACTACTTAATTTAGAGAAAAATAAATGGAATAAAATATATGAAATAAATCAATACATCAGTTCAAAGGAAACATATTTCCCATTATAATTTATTTATTTATATGTTATCAAAATGTCTGTGCTATGCAATCAATCAGTCAATAAATCAGAATAGAGCTGGAAGGGACCTTGGATGTCTTCTAGTGCAGCCTCATGCACATTTCAGACAAGTGACTGTCCAGTCTCTTCTTAAAAAGCTCAGTAATGAAGTATCCACACCTTTGGAGGCAAGCTGGTCCACTGGTTATTTGTTCTCGTTATGAATTTGGTTTTTCTTTAAATTATAATTAAGAATTGTCAGAATTTATATTAAATATATGTTTTGAGGTTAATGTCATATGTTCAGTCTATACTGAGTAAAGATTTCCAGTGCACTAGAGTATTCATTTTACATTTAATGCTTTTGTGAATACTTATTTTTTTTACAACTTATAGAACTCTGATTTTGCATATTAATTGCAAATACTAGAAACAATATTCCCTATTTACCTTGTAATAATATGTCTTTTCCTCTTATAATGAACTATTTGCTATAATGTACTATGTTAGACTATGTATCTGACTCTGGCCCACATGAATTGACATTATTTTTTTTTCTTTTACCAAGAAGAGCTGTTGGTTATCATACTGTTAGTTACCATTGTTAAAGGCAGATGATACAATTAAATGTGGCTACATAACTGTGGCAACTTCACCATTTTACTCACTGCAGATGGCCCATTGTGGGCATTCATCCTTGGCTGGCCCTCTGCTGGTTCCTCCCCAACCAATGGTTCACCAACACTTCTCCAATGCACCCTTGTCCTGTAGAATTTGCTGAAGGATACTTGTCCCGAGCCAACACACAGTGCAGGACAAGTAGCCATTCATCCTAGCTCTGCATTCCCATTGGACCCAGTTCCTTTTGGGCTCGGTTTCCTGAATTGGAAACTGGAAACATTGGGGTGTGTCTACAAACATGTTGTTTCCCCTGGCAAGAATCAGAATAAAATACCTGCTCTCCTTTATGTGCATGCAGGAGACAAGGATGGCGAAACGGCTGCCTTTTGGATATTCCACAGTGTTACATAGAACCCCTTGATCAAATGCTGCAATTTGTGGTAAGGAAGCAAGGAAGAAGAGAAATGTGGTGGGGGGGGGGGGAGAGAAAGAAAGGACAAGGCAGAAGAGAAGATGTCTGATATTAAATCCACTAGAAACATCATCCTAATAAGATCAAAGAAAGCATACTGACTAGGACATATTGGCTAGGGGTGTCAAACTTGATTTCATTGAGGACCACATCAGTATTTTGTTTGACCTCAGGAGCCCAGGGTGGGCATGGCCAGGGTTGGCATGGCCAGATTGACATCACTTGTGTTGGGGGGGGGTGCCTGTGGTGGCCTGAGCACTCTGCTAGCAAAAATGGGCTCTCGAACTCTGTTTTTAGCTGAGGTGGCCTCCTGCAACCCTCTACCAATGAAAATGCCATCTGCAGCCCTCCCTAGCTCCGTTTTTACTGGCAGAAGCATGGCAGGCCATTCCTTTGCTGTTTCAAGTGTTCTAAGTATCCTGTGGGCCAGATCCAGCCCCTGGGCCTTGAGTTTGATACCCCTTGGACTGGAAGAATGATTATATGACAAGTCAGGATTAGTGGCTTATGCTGCTATTATAAGAAAGCATTTTTCAGGGGGTTTCCCACAGGTTTCCCCATTTCTTAGGGGAGGAAAATGATGATGAAACCATACTGGTGGAAATAATACCTGATGATCCTAACCTCTAGTCTAAGGAGCAGCTAGAATCAGAAGGAATCTTGCCACTGGTTTAAATATCTAAACTGAAAAACAGATTTAAATTAGACAACAAAGGTTATAGGCTTGACTTCGTTAAAAGTGAATTGGAAAGCTTTTTGTGGGATAGTGATGAACATAATATCACTAAAGTTTCTAAAATGTTGTTGAAATGGAAAATGAACATGGAAAGCATTGTATAATTCAATGGGCAAGGAACTATGGATATAATGTAATGCCTGAACAATGGGAAAACATCTGGAAGAAAGGTTTAAAATTTGCATTAAATTACAATTTAAAAGAAAAATTTTATAAGATGATGTGTCATTGGTATTTAACTTCAGACAAGTTATTGAGAATGTATAAAGGTATTTCAAATGAATGTTGGAAATGCAAATGTAAAGAAGGAACTTTTTATCATTTATGGGGGACATGAGATAAAGAAATATTGTAGTAGGATTCATATACTAATAAGAACATTCTTAAAGTGAATATAAAGATAAAACCAGAGACTTTTCTTTTAGACTTAATGGAAAAAGATTTGGATTTTTTTTAACTTTGATGCTTAATATGTTGATGGCAGCAAGATTACTTTGTGCTCAAAAATGGAAGGGCACCTCGACCCAGACAATGGACGAGTGGCTTGAAAAGTTGATGGAATTAGCAGAGATTGATAAATTGACTGCTTTGATCAAGGAAAAAAATTTGTTTCTACCAGGAAACTGCTTCTGTACTTTATGTTTGCAATAGAAAAATATGAAACTTTGATTTTCGGCTTAACCTATTAGATAGATATGGTGTTACAGAAATGGCTCGTTTAAAGTATAATGTAAAAGTAAAAGTGTGTGGTTTGAAGCTACTACCCTATTATACTGCACCAAAGTCAATGCTTTTTCTTTCTCCTCTCTCCTCTTTTCCATATTTATTCCTTTCCCTTTCCAATTTCTCCTTCTTTTGTATTTTTTTTTGCTTTTCTATTTTTTTGTATATCATAATAATAATAATAATAATAATAATAATAATAATAATAATAATAATAATAATAATAATAATAATAATAATAATAATAATAATAATAATAATAATTTTATTTTTCTATACCGTGTCCTCTCCCCAGGGGGACTCGGAGCGGTGCACAGGGAAAAATTAAAACAACATAAAATATGTACATATATAAATACAGTAAAAACAGATTAAATCTAATTGTCCCTGCACTAAAATCCCCATTTTTAAAATTAACATTCCCTAACCCCTAAGGTAGAGACTAACCTAGGCCGGCCAAGCAGAAAAAGTGTGTTTTTAATTTCTGACGGAAGGAGCGGAGGTCCGTGGTTGTTCTAATGTCGGGGGGAAGGTCGTTCCAGAGGGCTGGGCCCGCCACAGAGAAGGCCCTTCCCCTGGGCGTCGCCCGCTGACAAAGTCTAGTGGACGGCACCCGGAGAAGTCCCTCTCTGTGGGAGCGAATCAGCCGGGAGGATGTATGGGGCAGGATCCGAAACAATTTTAAATTAATAAAATTGTAACAAATAAAAGCATTTTTTTAAAAAGAGTCTAACGCAGCATTTGTTGCAAACATCTTTCTGAATATTTTCATATGCATAATGTCGTTTCATCAAGTTCTACCTATGTGGGAGCGGGTTGATATTCCCCCCCCCCTCTCTCTTTCTTTCTCTTCCTCTTTCTCTCTCTGTGACAACGACTTTCTTTAATTTTTTCATTTTATTTTTTGCTGACTAGAATTAGAGAAGGCACTCAGTCAGAGAAGCTTTTGGGGCATGGGTGACAGTTCCTTTTCTGAGAGGGGTCCTTCACATTTATCATGTCTCTGCCATGTCTCTTTTGACATATTCTTCAGAATGCAGGAAGCCTGATCCTGAAACTGAATTCCTGATTTTGGGAAGGAATGTGCTTGGAAGGATTCTTTTGTTAGCCAATCTCTCCCCTTCAGAAGTACCACAAATTTCCACCCACCCATCCACTGCCTTGCCATGAATCTATGGCATTCAGTCAAGTGGCTCCCTGCAACAGCATAGAATGTCTGTAAAACAGCAGCTATACCATCTCAGCCCCAATGTCAGGGTTCCAAATAACACCCTTAATGAAAGAATACTCTGAGGCTTGACGTTCCTCAAAGTTCCATTTTATTAGAGATGTCATATTGGCACATCTGGGAAAAAATGAATCTGAAAGTTCCAGGTTTTCTCCACCCAAAAGAAAGTTAAAGATCCATTCCCTGCACCCACAAGTCCACCACATGGTCCAATGAAGTCATTGTTCCAACTGGAGACAAACCCCACTCACTCCCATCCAGGTTCAGGCCAAATGCCCTTGATTCCCAAAGAATGGAATGTTGTTATGGCTAATCTATCCTAGTCCTGTTAGACCTCTCAGCGGCTTTTGATACCATCGACCATGGTATCCTATTGCACCGACTGGGGGGGTTGGGGCTGGGAGGCACCATTTTGCGGTGGTTCTCATCCTACCTCTCTGGTCAGTCGCAATATGTGTTGGCAGGGGGGCAGAGGTCGGCCTCGAGGCCCCTCTTATGCGGGGTTCCTCAGGGGTCGGTCCTCTCGCCCCTCCTATTCAACACATATATGAAGCCGCTGGGTGAGATCATCCGTGGTTTTGGGGTGGGATATCATCTGTATGCTGATGATACTCAGCTGTACATATCCACCCCAGACCACCCCAACAATGCTGTTGAGGTGCTGTCCCGGTGTTTGGAGGCCGTACGGATCTGGATGAGTAGTAACAAACTCAAGCTCAACCCATCCAAGACTGAGTGGCTGTGGTTTCCGGCACCCCGGTTCAGCCAGATTACTCCAACTCTGGCCATTGGGGGCGAAACACCGGCCCCCGTGGAGAGGGCACGCAATTTGGGTGTCCTCCTGGATTCCCGGCTGTCCATGGAAGACCAAGTGGCGGCCGTGGCCAGGGGGGCGTTTCATCAGGTACGCCTGATGCGCCAATTGCACCCCTTACTGGACCGGGCTGCCCTTCGCACAGTCACTCAGGCCCTCGTGACATCCCGACTAGACTACTGCAGTGCTCTCTACATGGGGCTTCCCTTGAGGTGCACTTGAAAGCTACAGTTAGTGCAGAATGCAGCCGCGCGGGTGATTACGGGAGCCTCTAGATGCTCCCATATAATACCGATCCTGTGCGAGCTGCACTGGCTTCCTGTGGTCTTTCGGGTGCGCTTCAAGGTCTTGACGACCATCTTCAAAGCGCTCCATGGCTCGGGACCTAGTTATATGCGAGACCGTCTCCTGCCCCATACATCCCTTAGACCGATACGCTCCCACAGAGAGGGCTTTCTCAGGGTGCCGTCGGCCGGACAATGCCGACTGGCGACACCCAGGGGAAGGGCCTTCTCTGTGGCGGGCCCCGCCCTGTGGAACGACCTACCTCCTGAACTCCGTACCATCACTGACCTCCGCCTCTTCCGCCAGTGTTAAAAAACACATCTCTTTCATCAAGCCGGCCTAACATAACCTCCGCTGTGACTAGTATAGATAGTTTTAATTGGGGGTTTTAATTGGTTTAGCGCAGGACTTGGTATTTAATAGGTTTTTAAATTTTTTGTATTTTTGTATTATTTTGTATGTTATTTTAAATTCCTGTGCGCCGCCCTGGGTCCTTTTGGAGAAGGGCAGGATATAAATCAAATAAAACTAAAACTAAAACTAATCCTCCACGTCTTCTCGCAATTCTCCCTCCAGTTTTCTCAGGCACTAAATGTGGCAGCCCTGAAGGTTCAATGAAAAAGATGGCTTTTGAGGCTGACACCCCTATGTGCACACAAAAAGCAGTGGGTTATATTATTCTGCTGCTTGCCAGGGGAAACAACACATTTATATCCCCTCCCCATGTTTTCCATGAGATGCAATGGCTCAGTGGCTAAGACACTGAGTTTATTGATCAGAAAGGTCATCAGTCAGTAGTTCAAATCCCTACTGCTGTGTAACAGAATGAGCTCCTGTTACTTGTCCCAGCTTCGGCCAACCTAGCAGTTCAAAAGTATGTAAAAAAGTAGAAAAATAGGAACCACCTTTGGTGGGAAGGTAACAGCGTTCCATGCACCTTCGGTATTTAGTCATGCTGGCCACATGACCATGGAGATGTCTTCAGACAGTGCTGGCTCTTTGGCTTTGAAACAGAGATGCTCACCACTCCCTAGAGTTGGGAATGATTAGCATATATGTGCAAGGGGAAATGTTACCTTTACCCAACTCTTTCCAGTTTCCAGTTCAGGAAGCTGATTTGAAAAGGGGCAGCTTCTAAGGCAGAACCAAGGAAGGCAGAACCAGGAAGCATGGATACTTGCCTACACTGTGAATTGGTCTAAAACAAATATCCTTGGAAAATTGCCCTGGAGGAGTGCCAACCTTTGGTAGAGAAGAGTGCTGGCAAAGAGCCAGTTGAGGGATGGGTCAGCTATGGTGGGACTCCCGTAATGAAGTGGACACAACCATATGCCCATGATTAATTGTCCAAACCCTGTTATAGTATCATGATCCAGGAAATTTCATTAGAGGTGTAACATACAACCTGGGAGATGCAACCCTGGCTATACCTTCTACCTAATGTGTAAATCCAAGACAATTCTCAAGTCCTGAATCACATCTACTTTAGGAGGAGAGGAACATTTCTGGAGTAGCTCCTGGAGATGGTGTTTCTAGAATGTCCAAGTGTCTACTCACATACAATTAGTCTCTATGATTTCATCTGAACTTTTTGTGGGGAGTACATTAGAGTACTAATTTACTATCAAGATGCAACTTTTTATGGTGCATGAAATCCATTCAGAAAGGTTTCTGGTTTCTTTGAGAGTGGATTCTAGAGCAGAACAGGAAACTGAGTGGGTAGAAAATAAGTCACTTTAATGCTTAAGAGATCATTTCCATTTTGTAGAATTTAACATTTTGTGAAAGAATGAAAGTAAGGTTGTCTTTGTATTATTGCTAGTTAAATAACTTCCTTTTTATGAAGTGTGCATGACCAGTTTCTTTATTCTTAATGGACAGTGAGTTATTTCAACAGAATGATTTAAAAAAAGGTTAGGGCTCTGATGATCATTGTTGTAATTGCTATCATCATCATTAAAATTGCTGGCTCTTTCATAAGTACTATTTTGAGTACCAAAATTATAAATCCTTTTCTTTGTTCATATGATGTGTGTCTTCCTGATTTTCAGCAGACAAAATAAAAAGCTTCTTGAGAAATCCTGGAAACCAAGAGAAGAACAAACTGTATAACTAGAAAAACTAGGGCAAAGGAAAACAATAAAACAGACACACTTTTCTCCTGCCTTTCCCTGCAGGGAATTGTTTTTCATTCATGGTTTAAAATATTTCTTTGATTAAGAATTGTAAAGGTTGTGTGTAGCTTACTCTGATTCTTGCCAAAGCTCTTACGTTCCAGGAGTTAGAGTTTCACACCTACCGAATATTGTTTTTCTTTAGGCCTTAAACTTTTAAAGAAATGAAGGAAATTAAATGACAAAAACAAGCTAAAATAACTCTGAGATTTCTGCTGTGAAATTTTCTTTTTTTTACCTAAATAATGTAATCCATATGGTATTTCATTCAACCTAGCACCAGAATCTCAGCTTTTTGCAATGCCTGGCAATAGCCCCAGATTTGAATTTCCTTATGATATGGATTTGGACTCATTATACTGTCACTTAAAATGCACCTTTGAATTATGCAGAGACAATGAGAATAGGGATTCCTAGTAAATTATCTTACATAGATAGAGATGCCAAAAATAGAAGCCTAGAAAGAATACCTCTACTGCTGATTCTCTATGCTGTCTGTCAGCAGCTCTCCAAGAATTCACAAAGATATCTTTTTTGGGTTCTACCTGAAAAACAGAGATGGAATATATATTCTATTCTTTAACTATTCTTTCTCTTATAGCATTTATTTCAAAGAGGTAGAATGGATATTCAACACTACCATTGTACTGATTTTTCTTTTGATTGATAGCACCTGGCAATGAAGTGATAAATATTTGACAAACTGAGAGAACAAGGAAAGCTGTTTCAGAGTTCTATGATTGGTCATACCATTGCTGTATAGAAACATTATTTTGATTTTTTTTTTTAAAGAAAAATATAATTCAGTTGAACGGAAAACAAATTACATTGATTTTGTTTAGCTATAGAAAAAAATGCTTCAATAAACATGGTTAGCATAATAACAAAACAATTGAGGGATGTGTAAGTAAATTCCTAATAAGTTTTTTATTTGTTGGCAGCTAAACTGGTTTCAAAATTTGTAGCCAAACATACTTGTTTAACGTAGTTTTGGTTATTTTAGATCAAGAAATGGAGGCCATTCAGTATGCTACAGATGGGTGGAGCAAACTGATCAAAAAAGAGAAATAAGGCCTGCACCTCCATTGTAATTATATATTAAGCACAAAAACATTTCCAACCAAAAATATAAAGAAATTATAAAGTACACTGGGGAAGAACTATAGGGAAATTGGAGCAAAGATTTCAGCTCACTAACATAATCCATATGCTAGCAGCACTCTTAAAATATCTTGCCAATGAGACATTTGACACAATTTAACGCTCTAGCTGATATTAGTGAATGCAATAACAAAACTGACCTTTCTCCTTGGTTTGATTTAGAACAATGCTGATTTCCTGAGTTATGCATATGACTATCAAAGAAGCAAAAGAATGCATTGGTGGTACTTCCCCTAATAGGTCCTGTCCTCATATTCCTAGCTCATCCACACAGTCATAATGTTCATGTTCATACATTACATACAGATTAAATATATATATAAATTTCCATATTCTTTTCACCCTTGTATGCCTATTCCTTGTTCAAATATCTAGCATTAACTCTTAGTGAATAGAGATATTGACCAAAAGCTACTACGATTTTTTATATAGATCAGTTTTTTACATTAGGGCTTTATGAATGGGGATTTGGTCTGGAGATAATTCAAAATTGACCCCTCTTCATTATCTAAGTTTAGGTTGAAAATATTCTCATTTTCAGCTTCACTGATTAGAAAAATAGCATATATGAATGGCAAGATTCGGGCTTTCATATTTTGAGTAATATAGCTTTAGAATGTGTTCTCCATATATTTTCCATATGGTTCACTTCTGCACAAATATACAAGCAGTATAGGCATACTTGAACTTAAAAATAACTTTACAGCATTAAAAATATGGTTTCCACATGGATGAAGAAAATACTTCTATCCTCTAAATAGCTTGCATGCCACATTTGACATAGAAGAAAATGAACTGGGAGGAGAAGCTGTGGGTGAATCAACACCTGCATTACATCTTTTACAAAGTCAGCAACTTTACATTTTTACTATAAA
Source organism: Rhabdophis nuchalis (assembly GCA_039707465.1). Taxonomy (NCBI): domain Eukaryota; kingdom Metazoa; phylum Chordata; class Lepidosauria; order Squamata; family Natricidae; genus Rhabdophis; species Rhabdophis nuchalis. Next base: position 44,518,426 of record CM077647.1, on the reverse strand, counting down.
AATTCATGCCAAGAGATAATCAATATCTCCAGGACCACACATGAATTCATGAGTGCAATATTTGACAGGATGTAAATATTTTTACTTGTTTTCTTTTTATCATGGAAAAACCTACAAATTAAGACAATCACATTACAAGGAGTATCAAATAAAAAGAGAAAGGATGGAAATATTAAATGAATTCTTAAAAAATATTGACAGTGCTATATAGTATTGGGTTAATAATCTAAAAACTGTTTTGGAAAGTATCTGCTATTTGAATAGTGAATTAATAATAATACAGAGGGCAGAGAAAATGGCCTTGTGGAACAGGAGGAAATGTTGCTATCAAGGAATAGTCAAATAAAAGAGTCTAGAGCAAGAACGTAGCGTGAATAAATTCCCCAGTACCCACCATGGTTCTCATGAACGTAACGAGAGCAAGGTAGGAAGCTGTAAAGGGACTGAGAACAGCCTTGGGAAACAGAAGGTAGAGCTGCAGCCTAGAAAATGGTCTGGTAAATGAAATCTGACTCCAATTGAGGAATGAGAATAAAGAAAATATATTAGAAGGGATCTGCCCTGGTTTTCTGGAGAGTAAAAACAGAGGAAGGGAGAGGCACTTTCAAGTTTGGTCTGGACTACCTCAAGGAGCTGACATCAATCTCTCAAGACAAAGTCTTTTATCCCTTCCAGACTTCCAAAGCTCACATCTAAATCCTAGTGGATCAGAGTTATTTTCCAGCAAATTTCTTACAGTGAAAATTATACCCATACTTGCCTGACATGATCTGGATTCTGTTCAAAAGAGACTCTGGGTAGTAAATTGTGACTGCAGAAGGTGCATAGAAATACTGACATTTTGCCACTTTTATGACATATATATATATGTCATAAAAGAGAGAGGGGGGGGAGAGAGAGAAACAGTATGTCTCTTCCCTTAATGGGGCCCTAACAGGAAGTTGTGAAAACAATTATCTATACTAAATACTCCTGTCTTAGCTTATGCAATGGGTAGAGCCTGGTTAGGCTGTAGTGCTAGGCTTCTGCCTTGGATGCATTGCAGCCCCGGTTTGAATCCCAGTGGCGTGTGGCCAACTGATGAGAGCTAATAAGCTTGAAATAATCTATCTTGGTCTCTCAAATTTAAATTTATTGATCAGCTCATAAAACTAACACACACACACACACACACACACATATATATATATATGGAGAATAAGGAGAAACATACAAATAAGGAGAAACATACAAATACAAAATAAGGAGAAACATACAAATAAGACCAATCAGCATCAATCTACCAATCATGATACAGCTGCACAGCCAATCAACCCACTCACAACAATAGTCAGCACTCCACACACCCCCACCACCAAGATTTAAGGAAGGGCGATGCCTTCGCAGTCACAGTCACAGACCAAAGCCTGAGGATGACAAGTGAGATCTTGTCGAAACGTTGCAAAAAAAATTTCATGCTATATACACAGGAAAACACCCGAGGATGGCAACACCAGCATATATATATATACATACATACATACATGTATACATACATACATACATACATACATACATACATACATACATACAGTCCATTATCTTGTTCAGCTATATTTACAGTAGCTATGCTTTAGGCATATATTGATTCTCTTCATCTTTCAGAACAACTCAGTGTACCACAAAGGCTATCTCCCAGATTTAGGAATCAGGAGAGGCCATTCAGACAGAATTTTTTTTAAGTTGATGCTGTTCCACCTGCCCCTCCCTATACTGACGCCAGCTAAGGCCTTAACAGAATTGTCCACCATAAATTCATGAATTTCTCTATTATGATTATTAAATTAGATTTCTCATTGGTTTAATATAACAGTTCCTTAGTTCTCTTGCAAATAAAACCCTTCAACATACAGCGTATTCAGATACTTTCCAAATGGTGCATTGTGTCTGGAATTTCATCCTACAGTCGTTTGTTCCAATCCATTGGTGTTTGTCTAATGATCCTCTTTTTTATGTTCCTCTTGTTTTGACATGGTGCTAACACAATATCCTGAAGATGGACGAAAATATCAAAGAGTGTCCAGAAACCTTTTGTTGTTTAAGTATTTGGAGCCCAATCTAAACTCAGCTGATAACTGAACTCTTTCTTTTTTTGTGATTTTTGGAGCAGATAGGCTTTTTATCCAAACTATTTATTCTAATCAGCAGTTGGAAAAGAAGAATGTTAAATAAACTATTTGATTCAGATTTTTTTTTCCTGGATGTTTACCCGGCTGTTGACAAAAGCCAGAGTATAGTTAATGACTTGCTGGAGTTATTTGAGACGGAAGTGGAGAATCTTTCTGATATGTTTCATTTGCTGATGGAGGAAAACCAAAATGATGACAGGTTTCCTCTCGATACCCAGTTTGATTAGCAAAATATATCATGTACCCTGTTAAAAGTTCAAATCTCCCATATTCAAATGTATAAATATTTGTATGAAAGCCAGATAAGAAATTTCTCTCAAGAATACATTGGATTCTATGCCTGTAACAAAGAGGGGGGTTGGGGAATCCAAATTTAAAAGTGTAGGAGGTAGGGAAACCTGATGTGCTTTTGTGTGTGTGTGTGTGTTTCCAGAATTCTATAACAATTACCATATTTTTCTTTCTCTATATTTGGAGAGGGGAAATATATAAACTATTCATACATAAAGTGTAAAATGTGTTTAACATGTTTTTAACCCCACCAATAACCCATAAAAACCCAGAGGCAAAAAATCCTGTTCTTGCTCTGCTCCCATTTTACTTCTTTACCTATCTCACTCTGCATATCCCAGACTGATAAATGCAATCACCTAGCATTCAAGAATTTGCTTTTTCCTGTTATAAATTTACCAATGTAACCAGGTAGAACATGACTTATGACTAGTCACTTAGAGACTGATCAGTGTTACAATAGACTTCCCCAGGGATACTTACAATCTGGTTCCAAAATTCCAATGGCAATGCTCCCGACCCTCTGTGATTATGTGACCACAACACAGATGTTTGGTAATTGGCCCAGATTTATAGCCATTTGCAGTGTCTCACAGTTGTGTGATCATGATTTATAATATTTTTGCCCCAAACTATCATTTATACTTTCAGTTTTTGGCAAAACTGGGCCAATAGAAAATAATTGATTGGATTAACAACTGGCATTCGCATAATGACCGCAGCATTTGCTTAGTGATCATGGCATTTGCTTAATAACTGCTGCAAAAGATTAGTTGGGTCACCTGGGTGATCTACTTTACGATTTGGAGGATCAGTATTATGCAAGGCATAGACAAAAAGAGGAGAGATGATCAAAGGACATGAGGCAGATGCAGAAGAAGTTGGAGAGACAACATCAAATACAGACTACAACAATATCAATTGACAATGATTGAGATTGCCAGAAGAACAAAGCCAGAACTTCATAACTCCTTCGATGTCCAAAGTGGTAAAAGTGGTAAAAGAGGAAAAAGGAAGAAGAGAAGGACTGAAGACAGATATTGGGCAAGCAAATCTAATGCATTCAAACTTTGGAATCTTCAAGGAATCCTGAACCTTTGTGGTTTCTTCTTCCTTCCTCTCCAAGATGCTGATAAAAACAAAATGAAATGAAATGAAACAATATTCCCATTTAATTGGTGACAAAGGTAGAAAATGTTACAAAAAAAGAAAATTGAGCCTATGAAAAACATATATAATTTAATATATTTTCTATATATTTAAGATCAATAACTTAGAAAAGTTATCATTTTGAGACAGACTTTGAAAAACAGGGAGCATTAGGTTTTGGAAACTTGAAAACATTTGGGGCTTTGGAGGTCCAATATGGACTATGCTTGTTTAGAGGTGTAATATGGACTTGCATGATTTTACTGTTATTCAGTAAGTAGAGTTATAAGAACCTAAATACTGCAAAAGCTATCATTAGTCTCCAGAGAGAACTCTTTCCAGGACAAAAAAAATCAAACTAAGCACTTATCCAAGGATATTTCAGCACACTGGAAATGGGAAAAACATTACAATATTTTTATGCTTTTGCTCCTTCATCATGGCAGCATCTAGCTAAATTTCAGAATCTAAGTTGAATTAAACCTGGCTAACACTTGGATGGATCTCAGCATGAAATCCCATGGTTGTAGACTATATTGACAATTAATTTTCAAAAATGTCCTAGAAGAAGGCAATGGCAAATGTCTTTCACATGTTGCCAATGCAACTTAAAAATGCCTATACAATCTCCAAGAGACGACCTTGATTGGAGAGTTTACCTTTATTTAATAACTAAATATTATTTAAAGTATAGGTTTGTATTATTTATTTGATTATTATAAGGCATATGTGAACTTGTGGAAGTGCACAACACATCATAATATAAGAAAATGCTACAAAAATCATACTGCTGTGGCACTCATAATAGGATAACCTTTGAACATATTCCAGCAAAACCAAGACAGAAAACTTCCTAGCCATGGCTGATGTGGTTAAATAGTGGTGGAAAAATTAACAAAAGCAAAATATTTTTCAGCCTATAAACAGTTCTGAACATCGTCCAATCCTTAGCTGTGCTCATCAGATGAGCTTACACTCATTTTTACACCCCTCCTTTAAGCAATGAAGCCTGAGATATCCCTCCATAATGACTTGAGACAGAGACAGCTTGAGACAGAGTCAGGATGCCTGCTGGACTTGAAAAAATGCCAGAAATTTCTATGTTCAAATAGATGTAATTATACAAAGTATTGTAAAGATTAACATTCAACTGATAGTCTTAGTCAAGTACCATAAAAGACTATTTTTATATTATTACTATTTGTAAAAATGGAAGGATTCACAATGGAGGAATGGATGGTGAAGATGATGAAAATAGCAAAAATTATAAAATTAACTTAATTTATTAATGATTAGAAACCCCTTATGGATTTGTGCTAAAAAGGGGAGGGGGGGAAATGAACTTGTGATTTATGGGAAGATTAGAAGTATAATTTACTTTAATAGTATAATTTTTAAAGTATATTTTTATTCTTTAAAAAAACTATAAAGAGAGAGAGAGAGAACACCACCATTCTTAAAATTGACAAAGGAAGCTGATAGACATAAAGAGGATTTTGTTTTCCAAAGTTCTCATGCCTTGCGAGGTTTAATGCTATGCCAGCAAAAAAGATGATCTAAGTGAAAAGGTTTCTATTAAAATCAATGTGGTCTCGTGAGAACAAAAGGGTTGGGAATCCATTTCTCTTTAATTTTGTCAGAACTATTCTGTAGCTGATACTGTTGCATAGAAACCATTGCTGACTTTTGTTCTTATTCTGCTTATGATACTTACTTGTCCTATTAATTTCTGTTTCACTAATTCTTACTTAGATCAAACACCTGCCTCTTGATTGCAAAAAACAAGTTGGAATTTTCATACATCCCTCTTATGGAAGTTGATGGACTGAAGGCCCAATTTCAATACTCACAATCTTCACTGTCTTTGAGGACAGGAAGGTAGTTTAATGGATGCTTTAGGGATTTAGTTCTCTGCTCAGCTAGTTTGCTAACTTCTCCCAGAATCCCCCTCCAAGGCAAAAACAACATTATATACCCTTTTTCTCAAAGAGTTCCAACATCTCTAAAAATCTGGAAAATTCTCTTGTTTTGTGCTTTCCTATTAAGGTAGAGGATTCCCATAGTGCTTTCTTTAGAAAATTTCCTGTTACCTTTAAAATTATTCCATCTTTATTGCTCGCATAAAGAAGAAATATTTCTCTCTCTCTCTTTCTCTGTCTCTCTCTTTCACACACACACACAAGCCCGCGCGCACACACATACACACACACTGCATAATTAATTTGTACAATTTACTTAATTTATGTTTGGAACATTAATTTTTCAGACATGGGCCTACAGTGGTTGAACTTTTCTCATGATTACCATACTACTCATATGTCACTATGTGCCTTTAGGTTAGGTATGTAGGCAAACTTCAATTAACTAGCTGATTGAGAAGGAATGGAAAGCTTTTCCTCTTTTGAATTTGCCTTTCAGGGTCTTGTCAGGATTTTACTGAATTTTCTATTGTTCTGCTATTGTGCTTATGCTGCAAAACAATTTGCATTATGGGAAAATGGTGGTGTTTGTGGCATCCATATGGATTAGTGCTTTCTATGCTTCGGTAATGTTAATTGTGCTTAGTAAATAACAAGAAATATACCTATAGTGACTAAGTTGCTTGGGATGCTGCACAAATATTTCTTTGGTTTGCTGCATTGTTTCTACAGCAGTTTTCATTGTTTCTTAAGAATGTATAGAATGATACTATGTTACACTTACATTAATCCTAATAATATGACCATCATTATGAGCCTTGCCCGCTCAAGGAAGAAATGGAGACATTATCAATAAATAAGCAAAAGAAAGTTAAACAAATATCGGCCTAAAGGGAACATATGGAAGACTGAATTGCTGGGCTTTTTAAATTCATACAAAGGAATAATGGGATAATTAAGACAGCCCTGTCTTAATACAGCATGAGAATGTATAAATGTTTGGTTTTGACATTTTTGCTAACCAAAGGCTTTGCTATTTCATAATCAACTATTAAGCATATTGGTGATACCTCTAAAATCTCACAGCTTTGCCTTTGCCAGTATGATTTGGAGTTATTATTTTATTTTATTTTTTAAATCCCCACTGCTTTTCTAGAAAATGAAATCTATTTTAATTGAAGCAGTATGCATGTGTGTGGTCTGGATCTGAACTTGGTAGAACAATGGCTTTAATAATTGTGCCAAACTCTTAACTTTTTTGGTGGTCTGATAATATGGATTGTTTCTGTTTTGTTGTTTCATAACAACTGTTTTTCTTTAGCATCTCAAACCTGGCAGTTATTACTGTTTATAATTGAACTGCCCAAGAATCAAGACCGATCAACACATTTGGCACACATGATTAACCAGAATGAATTAATATTGTTAATAATGTGAGTGGAATTTATGTATTAAGAAAAAAAACCCCTCTCTGTCTGACAACTATTCAATGGTCCCTAAAATTGCATGTATTTCTCAGTCATCACCACAAGCCTCAAAGTCAGCCGGTTTCCCTTAAATGCTACGTTAAGCTTAATTTCATATGTCTTTCATAGATTGGCCCATTTGTGCTATGGGGCCAATTGCATTACAAAGAGCTCTTCTGAAGAAATTAATAAGATAAAGTGCCTGAGGGTAATGAAGCAGAAGGCAATACTTCTCTGCTTCCACATAATGGCTCATTTTTTAGATGTTTACCTACCCTGAATTCAAAGAAAGCAAAATGTTCCATTGCCTAATTTTCTCTTCAATTCTTTTCATTAGGCTCATAAAAAGTTTTTTAAAAAAAGAAAGAAAGAAGAATCCCTCTCTTTCCCCCAAAATATTCCATATATACTGTATAGTGCATAACCAGATCTGCATCACGTGGTACTAATACTGCACGATGTTTCATAAAAATATTGCCAGGTCAGCAACACTCTTAATGACTTGGAGTGATGCTGGCATTCAAAGTTGGCCTTTGATCTATATAAATAAAAATGTAAAATAGTTTGTGCAAAGCCACTAATCTCAGAAAGTACTGCACCAATCGGCACCAAATTTCCACACAATGTTCCCAAGGACTTCCAATGCAATCATATGTACATTTTGGGTGGCTGGCACACGTTTGTCATGTGCAAGCAGCACAAACGTAAAAGGTTTTCATCTCCCTGTAGCTCCTCCCACCAGGCTTCTCAGGTTTTCATCTCCCTGTAGCTCCTCCCACCCGGCTGTTTCTTTTGATGCGTCATGCACACACACCTCACATTTCCAACGGTCGTTTCCTCAGCAACCGAATAAGCCTCTGTAGCGCTTACCCTTTTAAGGGCCGCTGGAGTCTGGGTTCTGGCCCTTTTTGTGTGGCTGCCAGTCCAACCTGGTCCCTATCTATGCACCTCTATTCGCCAGGGTCACATGATATGGTGGTGGTCAGCCTCCCCTCAGCAGGCAAGTCACAGATGGTGTGGTATTCAGGTGACTGGTTGGAGCTTATTTCCCTTTCCCTATCTTCACTCTCTATTGGAATCTCTGCTGGGCTCTTCTTCCACCGCCTCTGTTTCTTTGTTGTTTCCTCTGCTCTCCCTCAGGTTTGCCTCCCAGAAGTCTCTCCTATACAATTCCCTCTTTCCCCTCAGGCTTGGCCCACAGAAACCTTTTGCCCACAGATAGCCCACTATTCCTTCTTTCCCTTCAGGTTGGCTTACAGAAGCCTCTGCTATATACTTCCGTCTTTCCCCTCAGGCTTGGCCTACAGAAGCCTCAGGTTTGGCCCACAGGTAGCCCACTATTCCCTCTTACCCCTCAGGCTTGGCCTAAAGAAGCCTCTGCTAAACAATTCCCTCTTTCCCTCCAGGCTTGGCCTAAAGAAGCCTCTACTATATAATTCTTTCTTTCCCCTCAGGCTTGGCCCACAGAAGCCTCAGGTTTGGCCCACAGATAGCCCACTATTCCCTCGTAACCCTCAGGCTTGGCCTACAGAAGCCTCTACTATATAATTCCCTCTTTCCCCTCAGGTTTGGCCCACAGAAGCCTTTGCTAAACAATTCCCTCTTTCCCCTCAAGCTTGGCCTACCTCCCCTCCTTCCTCTCCTCCTGCTTCCTCCTCCCAGCCAGTTCCTCCCCCCCACTCTCCATTTATTCCTTCTCCCCTACTACACCTCTAACGTTCCCACACTGCATAGAGGCTGTATGGATGCCTACTAAGCCCAAACCTAGGCATGGGGGGTAGCACACTCCCAGGTGGCCCATTTTTGGTCCCAGGAGACTGCATGGTAGTAGGTAGTGGGATAGAGAGAGAGAGAGGGAAAAATACGGTAGGTAGGTAGGTAGGTAGGTAGGTAGGTAGGTAGGTAGGTAGGTAGGGGAATAGAGAGGAAGAGGGAAAAATACAGTAGGTAGGTAAATAGGGGATAAAGATAGCGTGAGGGAAAAATACAATAGGTAGGTAAGTAGAGGGATAGGAGGCTGTATGGATGCCTACTAGGCCCAAAACTGGGCATGGGGGATAACACAGTCCCAGGCATCCCATTTTTGGTCCCAGGAGGCTGTATTGTAGGTAGGTAGAGGGATAGAGAGAGGGGGGGAATTTGGTAGGTGGGTAGGTAGGTAGGTAGAGGGATAGAGACAGATAGGGAAAAATACAGTAGGTAGGTAGGTAGGTAGAGGGATAGAGAGAGATAGGGAAAAATACTGTAGGTAGGTAGGTAGGTAGGTAGGTAGGTAGGTAGGTAGGTAGGTAGGTAGGTATGCAGGCAGGCAGGCAGGCAGGCAGGCAGGCAGGTAGAGGAATAGAGAGATATAGGGAAAAATACAGTAGGTAGGTAGGTAGTTAGGTAGGTAGGTTGAGGGATAAAGAGAGAGAGGGAAAATTCGGTACGTAGGTAAGTAGGTAGGTTGAGGGATAAAGAGAGAGAGGGAAAATTCGGTAGGTAGGTAGGTGGATAAAGAGAGAGGGGGGGAATTCAGTAGGTAGGTATGTAGAGGGATAGAGAGAGATAGGGAAAATACGGTATGTAGGTAGACGGATAGAGAGAGGGAGAAATACAGTAGGTAGGTAGGTAGGTAGGTAGGTAGGTAGGTAGGTAGGTAGGTAGGTAGGTAGGTAGAGGGATAGACAGAGGGAGGGAAAATACAGTAGGTAGGTAGGTAGGTAGTTAGGTAGGTAGGGGGATAGAGAGAGAGAGAGGAAGAAGTACAGTAGGTAGGTAGAGGGATAGAGAGAGGGAGGGAAAAATACATTAGGTAGGTAGGTGGATAGAAAGACAGAGAGGGAGAAATACACTAGGTAGGTAGATAGGTAGGTAGAGGGATAGCTAGAGAGGGAGAAATACAGTAGGTAGGTAGATTGGGGGTTATACGGTGGTTGTGTGTACGTGTTTGTGTGTGCAGGTGTACATCTACACACAGATTGGTTGGCCATTTAACCAGCAAGGCATGGCCAGGTACAGCTAGTTATATGTAAAATAGAACAAATGCTGGTGTTCTGTTTATCAGGAGTGCTGTTGCTGCATTGGTTAGAATTCACAATTGCAGGCAAACTCTGCGCACAGCCTGGAATTCTATCCTGAGTTGTTCAAAGTTGACATAGTCTTCCATCCTTCCAAGGTCTGTAAAATGAGATCCCAGATTGTTGGTATGGAAGTAATGCTGACAATTGTAAACCATCCAGAGAGTGTTGTAAAGGGTAGTACATAAACCTAAATGATATTGTTATAATAATTTGCACAGATACTCTGACATCATTGGTCTTTACCACCACCAACATGGCAAACTATTAATGGAGGTCAATCCAGGGTTTCCCCTGTTATTTGAAGTATTGTGATTAAAAATAAAACAAAACTGTTCATGTTTCTTTACACAGGTGTACACCAGAATAGCTGCTTCTCCTGTTAAATTTCAATTTCCCCCAAGATCAGAATTTTTTTTAAAATATAGGCACAGATCAGCCTTGATGGAAAGACAACCAATCTTTCTGCTTGTTTAACTTTATAATTTACAGTGATACAAGAGAAATGGCAAAATTTAGTGAAGAACATTTTATATCCCTTCTTTCTCATGTAAAATTTTATATAGGTAGGAGAAAACTGTTTTTCCCACCCAAAACCAGTTGCCACATTTTACTCTCCCTAAATCCATTAGTAGATACTGTTCATAATATGAAACCTGATGAAGATTTCTTTCAGCAAACAATATAACAATATAAGTTGGGAATGCAGATCCAGAAATATAATTTTATTGAAAGCACTAATGAAGCTGTTACAAAAGAATTCCAAAATCTGCTGTGTTCCAAACACAAGCCCTATTTATTGTGGAATTGAGGTTCATCTCTGTTTATATTTTATCCCATCTACTTGATGCCACAAACCTGAAGCTTTTTTTTTTTGCTTGAGAGAAATTGGTTTAAATTGTATTTTTTATTATGATGATATTACTAAATTAATCTGTTTAGGATGTTTACTTCTGACTTGTAAGAATTAGTTTTCACATCTGAACTGCAGTACATCTGAATTGTGACAATTCTTTAAATATTAGATCTGTCTCAAGGATTATTAGATCATGTGAAGTGTTAATACCACTTTATAATGCTTTAATAAGACCACACTTAGAATACTGCATTGCCATGCAGTCACCATGATGTAAAAAAGATGCTGAGACTCTAGAAAGAGTGCAGAGTAGAGCAACAAAGATGATTAGGGGACTTGAGGATAAAACAAAAAGTGGTTGCTGGTATGTCTAGTCTTATGAAAAGAAGGACTAGGGGAGACATGATAGCAGTGTTCTGATATCACAGGGGCTGCCACAAAGAAGAGGAAGTCAAGCTATTTTCCAAAGCACCCAAGGATAGAACAAGAAGCAATGGGTGGAAACTAATCAAGGCAACCTAGAATTAAGAAGAAATTTCCTGACAGTTATAAGAATTAATCAGTGGAACAACTTGCCTCCAGAAGTTGTGGATGCTCCAACACTGGAAGCCTTTTAAAAGGTCCCTTCCAACTCTGTTATTCTACTCCCATGATGGTGAATCTATGGCAGGTGAGGACACATGAGCCTTTGCCCCAGCTCAGCTCCACCATGCATACATGCACATCTCCCGCTGGCCAACTGATTTTCAGGTCGGTGCCACGTATGCATGGGAGGTGGGGTGCATGCGTAGGGGCAGAGCGCACATGCAAGGGTCATACGAGCATGCACAGGGGGTGGGACATGCACAGGGGGGTTGCACACCCATTGCATTAGGGGTGCAGACGTGTGTGCATAGGCTATTGGCACACAGTGACAAAAAGGTTAGCCATCACTGTTCTATTCTATTGTTAAAAGATTGTCCCCAATACATTCCACATTCTTTAATAAATCCTAATAAAAATAAAAATATGTATGGCAAGCACCTCAAAATTATACATCAATTTGTCCTATTTCAAGAAAACAGAGTTATCTTTGCAAACTGTCAAGAATCATCTTTTATTTCAGTTTTCAGAACAACTTTTGAAGGACTTCTTATTTGTATGTAGAAAATAATAAGGATCTAGAGCTGTTGCCATCTATAATATTATGAGGAGGAATTTCTGCTTAAAATATGAAAGGCCATTCCTGATTGGTCCACTACAATTTCTATGTTCTGCCTCAGTTATATGTCAAATAGATTTAGGATAAAATATGAGAGCGCAATAATATAAAACATTTTTAAAAATTACAAAAATGTATCCATTAAAAGATATGGAAAGGAATAATGAAAGCTAAATGGAAAGAATTCATTCATAACTCATAAAGGGTAGGACCTGGTGAAATCATTGCTGATAAATAATTCACATGGTTTATGTGAAAATATAAACACTTGGTTTCTCATATTTTTCAGGAGAAACACTTGATAAACCACAAGTAATTACAGAATGATACTCTGAAAATCTCATTGTACGAAACAGAACTTCTGATGCTCTTAGCTACTTAGCAAATATATGTAATAATTTAGAATTTTAATCATTTATTCCTTTAGTCATTTAGTTAAGACAAAAATAATTTAGAACATTATATATGGAAAATATAATCTTGAATCTGGCTCACTAGTTAATTGGCAACCAATGAATTATACATACATGGCCAGGTTCTGTATTCAGAAGTTTGTGTGTGTGTGTTGTGTCACACCCAAGGGATGTTTAAAAACTGACTCCAGTTGTATTTTTACTATGCTGGTGGTTCTAGCACAATAGTTGGCATTCCACACACTGTAGAGCAGGAGTGTCAAACTTGATTTGATTGAGGGCTGCACAAGGACTGTGTTTTAACTTGGGGGGCTGCGCATGGCGAAGCTTGATGTCACTTATATCGGGGTTGCCTATTTTAACTTGGGGGGTTGCGCATGGCGAAGCTTGATGTCACTTATATCGGGGTTGCCTGTTTTAACTTGGGGGGTTGCACATGGCGAAGCTTGATATCACTTATATCGGGGTTGCCTGTTTTAACTTGGGGGGTTGCACATGGCGAAGCTTGATGTCACTTATATCGGGGTTGCCTGTGGTGGCCCATGGGCTCTGCCAGAGAAAATGGGCTCCTGAGCTCCCTTTTTGACAGGGATGGCATCCTGCAGCTCTCTGCCAGTAAAAACGGAGCTTAGGGGGACTGCATGCTGACCTTCCAAGCTCCATTTTCAGCTGGGGTGGCCTCCTGCAACTGTCTTCCAGAATAAATGAAGGTTGGGGGGCCGCAGGCCAGATCTAATCATCCTGCAGGCTAGAATTTGACACCCCTGCTATAAAGCAAACATTTGAAATATGACAAAGTTGTTTTAATGTTTGGAAAGATCCATTTACTTTCTCTTTTTAATACTTTGCACAGCTCTGGTACTAGTAAAACTACGAAGAAGGCAATTTCTACATAGACAGGAGGAAGTAAATATATGTGTACGCATTAGGCAATCACACCACAATTTTAAAAGTTAGTCTTTAAAGTATATAAAAAAACCAGAACACACACAAAAATTAGCAGCATGTCTGATCTGAGGTAGGAAAAACTTATTTCAGTTAATTGTTCCACAGTCTTATAAAAGGATAGTTTTCTAATTAATTTGCTTTGTTTAAAGCAAGAGGCATCCATTGGACAAAAAGACTATGAAACTGTTGCAACAATAATTCTGTCTTTTTGAGGTCTACATGAAAGATCATAATGTACATACAAGAGCAGAGATCACACAAGGCAAGTGCTGACCTACAGGAAAACATTTTCCCAAAGTGATATACAGCACTCATTTAGGAAAAAGATAGATCTGATGTAAGCAAGCCCATGCAGTTGGTTTTTGGAAGGGGGAACTGATTTTTAAAACTTAATTTGTCACACATGCATTCACACACACACATCATGGCACTTCTGTTTAAAGAAGGAAAAACTGTTCTGTCTCCTAACATACTGTAATCAAGTATTTGACAGGTATTTTCTGGAATTGAATTTCTAACTCAATTACGCTAGTTTATATGAAGGAAAAAATGGAATTCAATTCCTTGCACCCAGTTGGTGCCAGTTTATAAAATAACTGATGAAGATCTCAGTTCATTGGTTTGCTTTATGGTAATCAACAGTTAAAGGTTGTTGAAATGGGAGTATTTTCTATTCTTTTTTTGTTTAGTTCAATTGGAAAGTGATTCTGGCATGCTAAGTAAGTCCTAGTAATCTGGCAATGAATCTGGATTCTCCTTACTTCCTCTAATAAGAATGGTCAGCCAGGAAAATATGATCCATTTTCTTTAGAGATTCCTTTCTCTTCTCCAACAGTCATTCAGATATTGCATTTGTATGCATTTTTTAAAATGATCTGTACTTCTTAGCTTCCTGCCTAAGAGGTCCATCACCTCCTCCTCACTTTTTTTTGACCAGAAGGTCATGAAGAGGTTGTGGACTAACACATTTGCTTCCAGTAATCATCATACTTTCCATCTGAGGCCATTTAAATTCACACTGGATTTCTTGGAGCTTAAGCATTAGTTTTCTTTATGACTTATATATTGCCTTTTGTTCGGCATTGTTCTTCTAACAGCCACAAGTTCTACATATTTTCTTTGAAAGGAAAAAAATATAGATGTACAATGCAATATCCTTGAAACTAAGTTAAGACAATGCAGTAATTAGAATGATAAGGCTACAGGATCCTGGGATCATATTCATGTACAATAACAAACAGTTGCTGCCTCTTAAAAGCTTGTATAATTAATTAAAGCACAGCTTTTTGAGCCAGTTTGATCAATGAAGCACTAAATTTACTTTCCACATATCTAGCAGATATCTATCTTGAAACATTTGAGAGGCTGGCTGTAGAATTTCAGCTTTAACTACAAGATGGTTGCATTATATAGTAGGGGTCCCCAACTTCTGGTCACGGACTGGCACTGGTCTATGGCATGCCAGAAACTGGGCTGTGTAAACAAATGAAGCCCCATCCACAGAACGCAGGCAGCACATAAAGCCAATTCCCCTCTGGTCTGCGGAAAACGCTCTCTCCATGGAACCAGTCCCTTGTGTCCAAAAGGTTGGGGACCACTGTTGTATAGTATGTGAGGTTTTGGTGCATTTACTTGTTCTTATTTATATTTTATGTTAATTGCTTAATTGTTATTTCAAATTTATTTTAATTGTTTAGATAAGTATATGATTGATAGATAGATAGATAGATAGATAGATAGATAGATAGATAGATAGATAGATAGATAGATAGATAGATAGATAGATAGATAGATATGATAGGCAGATCAGTCAATTCTGGCCTTAGGAGGATAGAGGTATAACTAGGTTAATATTGTTTCCTCAGTGGTTTGTTCCTTTTAAAAGGGAATTATTCCTGCAATCCAATACATGTTTTATCCATTATTTAGTATTCTGGTCAACTGTCCAACTTGAGGTGTTCTTTAATAATTAGGCTGCAAAAAAAGGATAGCTTATATGACAGAAAAGAAATAGAAAAATCCCTCTTGCTAATGCTGTGTATTATTACATCCCATATAGTCACATTCTTCCTTTGAGATTTAATAATGCCTGGGAAACCACTGGAGATGATTATAAAAGGGGTGGGATACTAACACACATCTCACACTCATTGTGAGTACATTAGCCCTGCACCAGATGCATGAGAATTGCTCAAGTTTTTTTTCTTTTCTTAAGACATTTTTCCTTTAAACTGAACAATCTTTTTCTTTTTAAAAAAAATGCAGACTTTTTTTTGGCAAGCTCTAAAACACAGTAACTTCAAGGATGGACATTTTAGTGCCATCCTCATATGTGCAGATGTCATTCTTGATTTATGGTAAGGAAAAAGAGAAATTACAGAAATGTAATCTCTCAGATGGCGGCATTAAATAATGTTCTCTAGAGTTTGGATTGCAAACATGAAACTGAAACAATGAAAACTGTTGTTGGCTAGGAACTGTATCAGATTATTGACATTGGATAGAAGATACATAGGGACAGCAACCGAGATGTATTGAGTCATATAATCTTAAATGATGAGGTGTTAAAGCCTACATGGAACACACAAATGACATTTTGCTCTGCAGTTCTGCTTTGCACCTTGTGATCTCATTTCTTTGTTTTTCATTGCCTTCTGGGAGAGGTTATTGTTGGCAGGCTGCAAAGAAGTAGCTACTGTGGGGGCCCTAGACTTAGATTTTGGACAGACCTGTGACAAAACAGAAGAAAAAGAAAGTACTCTTCTGGGTATTAAACCCATCACTGATTTCTTCAACGGGAATCAAAACCTGTACAGTTTCATCAGGTATGCAATCAATAATGCTTAAAAATAAATATTCATGCACTTTGTGTACTTCAATGAGTTTATCAGATCTTGTCATATTGATCCTGTCCTTTACCTAGCAGGTAATATCAAAAGGCCATAGCTTCTAAAAATAATAAGAATCTCATATTCCAGTTATTTTTTAAGGGAAAGAACACTCTGAAAATACTCATATATTACCCAAGTCACATGGCGAAATGACTTGCCATACTGCAGGGATGGTCAAAAATCAAATCAATTCCAAATCAGTCTTCCAGAGAATGGAAATGTAAGAGCCATAGAGGGTTAGTTCCACTTATAGTGCGGTGAAGTAAAAGTATGGACATTGACCTGATGCCATTTACTGACATCAGTTTGCTGCTGCAGCTGCTGCAGTAATTCAATTCAATCTTTCTCTGAGAGGGCCAGCTAATGCAAATGATAGCATTTAGAGATATCTGCAAAGAGAGGTAAAAAATGTCAAGTTAGTAGTTATGATTGTGTAGTCAAATTCCTAGCACTCTTGTTCATATGTGTTACATGTGCAACGCATATAAATTTTTTTTAAAAGACAAGGCTGTAATTATGGTATTGTGGTCATCATTCCTTTTTGAAACTCTCTTCCCATGATACTTCAGTAACATTGTTGTTATTAGAAGGGAAAATAGGCAAGGGAAGTATACTTCCAAATTTACATAAGAAATCTTCTTGGTCTTTCCTTGACTGCAGATAACTGAAAAACTTCCCCAACTGCAGGTTTGCAACCTTTGAGTTTGCCGACTGATTCAAGGAGGAGTCTATCCTTTGGACTCATGATAGAGTCCTTCATATGTATTTCCTTCTAAGTCAGGCCCTTACAAGGTCCAAACTGGAGATAGGACTCCAAAATGTGGTCACATTTTAATGTGGAAAAAATTAACTTGCTAACTTACAGGTCAGTTCTGTGCCTCTAATATTTTTTTATCCATATAACTTTCCTATGGGTTGAATAACCTTATGGAATAGCATTGAAGGGAGGGGAGCTTCAGGAAATTGGCAAAATTGAGGAACCCCTTTCCCCTTGGGTCAGTGGAAGAAAAGGGGACCTTTGGATCCGAGCCATTGACTTTTTGCACGGAAGCTATTTTTCTTTCTAAACTGAGATTGCAATGTAAACACCACCCATTGAAATGCTACATTCTTGTCGGCTGGCTGCAGTAGTAATGCTTGTGGTCATCAGATGTGTTATCCTAACAGGCTTTAATTCCCAAGCTTAGCTTCTGGAAGCTGCTGCCTGAGATTTATGATGCCCTTTCCCCTGATTTCAGCAAAGATAATTGGAAAGGCACATGTACCAACTTCCACTGTGTTCTCAAAATCCCCCGAGCACCTTCAATTAGAAAACAACTTTTTGACTTAATATCCTTCAATTGTTAAAAATCTGCGTCACTGAGAGATTGCAGTGAAACGTGGTGCTTCCAACACATTGGCATTTGATTGTGAAGGGATGTGATTGTTCCACATTTAGACTGGAAAGGGTTAGGAACTTTGCTTCCCAATGTGCTTAATGAATAAAAAGAAAATTGGACCCTTGAGCCAGAGTCAATGATCTAGTTGAGTGAAAAATGTGTGCAGGTTAACAAGGGCAACTGTTCCTTGCTATAATTCCCACTGGGGATGAATGACAAAAAAGGCTAATAAACCTCAGGCATAGTATTATTTATTAACCTGTTTTCTTCCGAGAAAATAGATGTTACACTAGATCTTGGAAGGCATAAATTTTTCAAAATGAGCTTTTTTGGCACAGAAATGGTCATTAGAAAATAAATTTGTCCTGTTTGTGAAGCCGCCAAAATTAACACTTTGCTAGCAATCAATAGGAATATTTCAAAATAAGGGTAGTTGAAGATTTCAGCATCACTCCTTGGTTAAAGTGGCATATAAATATCACTAGCAAGTGGATGTCATGAGCAAATGTCAGAGCACAGAGCACAAAAATGAAATTTACACAAAGTACAGAAGTGGACAAAACTAGAAAGCCTTCTTCTCTGCAACTGGAATTATATGAAAATAAATACCTGGTGTATATATCTCTGGTGTATATTTTTGTACTGCTCTTCTGTAATATCTCCTTTCCGCACTGTACTTTGCTTCTGGTTTAAAATTAGAGTTTTGTTATTTCTTTGTTAATTTCTGTAATTTATATTTCAATAAAATAAATTAACCAAAAACCAACTAATATCTAAACAGGTGCTAAATGCACAGTGGAAAGAACCTGAAAAATAAAACACCATACAGGTAGTTCTTAACTTACAACCACAGATCAGTCCAATTGTTTTTGCTAAAGGAAACATTTGTTTAGTGAGTTTGCATTATTTTACAACCGTTCTTGTCACAGTTGTTAAGTGAATCATTGCAGTTGTTAAGTTACTAACCTGGTTGTTAAGTGAATCAGGCTTCCCTATTGACTTTGCTGGTCAGACAATTGCAAAAGGTGATCACATGAACTCAGGATACTGTAACCATCATAAGTGTGAATCAGTTGCCAAGCATCTGAATTTTGACCACGTAAACTTAGGAATACTGTAATGGTTGTAGGTGCAAAAAACATTCATGTCATTTTTTTCACTGCTATTGTAACTTTGAACATCCACTAAACAAACTGTTGTAAAGTGAGGACAACCTGTAATGAAATACATGAAAAATAAAAAAAATAAGACCAAATCAGCTATAGCTTTATCAGCCTGTTTAAAAACTTGCCAACCAACTCAAATGGGACTATCAGCTGAATATTAACAAATAGAAGGATGAACAAGTGAACAACTGAAGATAGATCTCAAGCTGATAGAGATTGGAGGAAGCAAGAGGACATCTTTATTCTAAATTTTGGATGTCAATGATTTACTTGTTATTTACAGCTGGTCTTAAGCTAATGTAATTGTCAATGCACCATCACTATCCAAAAACCTTACAAATTTTTTTTATTAGATTCTAAAAATATTCTGAGCATGGGTGTCATCCACACTTTGGAAGGCAGGCTGCTCAACAGGAAGGATGTTCTCATTGAAAATTAGAATAGAATAACAGAGTTGGAAGGGACCTTGAAGATTTTCTAGTCCAACCTCCAGCTTAGGCAGGAAACCCTACACCAGTGCAGGCAAATGGTTAACCGACATCCTAAAAACTTCCAGTGTTGAAGCATTCACAACTTCTGGAGGCAAGTTGTTCCACTGATTAATTGTTCTAATTGTCAGGAAATTTCTCCTTAGTTCTAAGTTACTTCTTCCCTTGATTAATTTCCATCCCTTTCTTCTTATCCTGCACTCAGGTGCTTTAGAGAATGACCATTGTCTTATCTGAAGGGTCGTTTTCTGGGCGCTGTGAAGAAGAGTCCAAGCAAGAGTTAATACATCCAATCTGCCCAGATCTGAATTGAAACTTGAAGCCACACCTCTGGTGCTGACCATCCTCAGATTTTTTCAATGAAGGTGTGGAACTGTTGCGCGCTGAAAGGTTCAATAACAAGTCCAATAACAAAGTCTAAAGTCATAACAATGTCCAAATGGAAATCTGGAATCTCGCATGGAAAACAGCAGAAATAGACCCTAGGGTGGGGTTGGACTAACCTTCGCACCTTCCAAAAAATGACCCTTCGGGTAAGACAATGGTCATTTTCCTGGGGACTGCTCAGGGGAGTCCAAGAAAGCTAAATGTCACTAAGGCAGGAAGCAGTATCATTCAGGATCTCTCCACTGGTATGAATGATCTGAAAGGCCCCATCCGCCAAGGCAAACTTGTCCAATTTATAATTATGAATAAATGGGGATAAGGAAGTCCAGGTAGCTGCCATGCAAATCTCCTTGATCGGTGCTTGCGTCGCCCAGGCCACCTCGTGGAATGTCAATCAATCAATCAATCAAATTTGGATTTATTGACCGCACCCTCTCCCCACAGGGACCCGGGGCGGTGCACAGGAGAAACTAAAAACAATATACAATAAATACAAAATACATACTTTAAAACATAATTAAACAATGTTACCCGTGCTAAAAATGATTAAGAACCCATTAAAATGCATTTGGAATCAATAGACAGAGAGAATTATTCAAGGCCGGCCAGTCGAAAGAAATAGGTCTTCAATTTCGTACGGAAGGAGCGGAGGTCAGTGGTCGTTCTGATGTCGGGGGGAAGGTCGTTCCAGAAGGCCGGGCCCGCCACAGAGAGAGCCCTTCCCCTGGGCGTTGCCCGCTGACAAAGTCTAGTGGACGGCACCCGGAGAAGTCCCTCTCTGTGGGAGCGAATCGGTCGTGAGGATGTATGTGCTGTGATTTGACTAGGCACTGGTTTGTCTATGTCTTGCTGTCGGGGGTTTTCCCCCGGGGACCTTGCAATGAATTTCCTCTATGGCCAGTATGACCTCCCCTTGTATTTGTCACTCTATCCTGTATGTATTCAAGGGCTGACCTCCTCACCCTGCGGGAGTCCCCCCTCTTGCAGGTTTGGCCCTCAGATTTAACTCGAGGATGGGTTGATTAACCAAGAGAGGTGGGCGAAGCGCAAGTTAAGGGGATTTTTATTTAGTTTTTTAATTCGGGTTTTAGGGGGCTCCAGGGTGGTGGGGGGGTTCATTCAATCTGGCTCAACTGGGAATACTTCTAGGCCGGCCGGCGGCTTCGATATGGAGGCTAGAAGGTCCGACATGGGGAGGGGGGTGAGGGCCGATTCAACAGAGGGCCTTTCCATCAGGACGGTCCTCGGGAGGGGTAGGTATGGCAGGAGCCGGGGATCATATCACATGTTGGGGGACGTACCCGCTGTTTACAGGCAGTCGCCCACCCCGACCCCCTGAGCTCCCCTCACAATCTAGGAGGTCAGGGATCACAGAGCCAGGGCCCTAGGCTGATGTTATGGAACACCAGGTTCATGGTCAACAAAGCCCCCCTCATCTACGACCTAGTGTCGGAGGGGGAGCCGGACCTGGTGGGTATTACGGAAACCTGGCTGGGCCACGAGGGAGGAATACCCCTTGTAGAAATGTGCCCACCAGGTTACCTGGCATTCCATCAGCCACAGGCCACTTATTAAGGAAGGCCTTAAGCCAAGGGAGACCACTGTGCCCCTCTGTGTGAAGTGGGGCCGTGGGAGGCAGTTGGGTCTGCTGGTTGTGTACCTGGCTCCCCGCTATGTATCAGCAGCCCTGCCTGATCTCCTCGAGGTGATCGCTGAGGTGGTGGTTGATACCCCCAGACTTTTAGTCATGGGGGATTTCAACCTGCCATCGGTAGGCGAGGCATCTGAGGTGGCCCGGGAGTTCATGGCCTCCATGACGCCCATGGATCTGACCCAAGTAATTCATGGCCCCACACACACCGGGCACACACACTGGATTTAATTTTTCCCTACGGCCAGTGGTTGAGTAATCTAGGAGTAGGGGAATTAGTCATCGAACCCCTGTCATGGTCAGATCACTCTCTCCTTCGGCTTGACTTTCCAACCGCTACACCCCACTGCAGGGAGGCGGAACCAGAGATACCAAGATGGTTCCACCCCAGGGGCCTGATGGACCCAGAGAGGTTCCAGACGGAGCTTGGGCCAATACCTGTGACCCTGACCCATGACTCGACTGAGGACCTAGTGGCCGCATGGAATAGTGCGGCCATTGGGGGCCATGGACTGGGTCGTGCCCTTGTGGCCTCTCACGCGGCGCTGATCCACCCTGGCCCCTTGGTTTTCCGAAGAACTGAGAGTGATGAAGTGCTGTAAGAGATGCCTAGAGAGCATTTTGAGGTCCACTCGCTCCAAATCTGATCCAACACAGGCAAGATCCCATTTAAGGACCTACCTAGTGGCGATAAAAGCGGCGAAATGTAACTATCTCGCCGCTCTTATCGCATCCGCAGATAACCGCCCTGCCGCCCTGTTTAGAGTGACCAGCTCCCTCCTTCAACAGAGGCAGCGGGAAGCTCCTTTGCAGGGCAGAGCAGAGGAATTTGGACATTATCTGCAGGATAAAATCACTCAGATCCGGGACGAGCTGGCCTCCAATGAGATTAGCCTTGGCGGACCGTCCGAGGCAGGTCTTGAGACTGTATTATGGGAAGACTTCGACCTTGTTACTTCACATGACATGAACAGGTTGCCGAGGCGACTGAATGCTACCACTTGTTTATTGGACCCGTGTCCCTCCTGGCTTTTACTCGCCTCCTAGGAGGTTACATGTGGCTGGCTCCAGGAAATAGTGAATGCTTCTTTGAGCGAGGGGTTCTTACGGCTGCCTTGAAAGAGGCGGTGGTGAGACCCCTCCTCAAGAAGCCTTCCCTGGATCCAGCATTGTTAGTTAATTATCGTCCGGTCTCCAACCTTCACTTTCTTGTGAAGGTTGTTGAGAGTGTGGTGGCACAGCAGTTCCCCTGGCACCTGGAAGAAACCATCTATCTAGACCCGCGCCAGTCCGGCTTCCGACCTGGACACAGCACAGAGACGGCATTGGTCGCGTTGGTTGATGATCTCTGGTGGGCCTGAGATAGAGGTTGCTCCTCTATCCTGGTCCTATTAGACCTCTCAGCGGCTTTTGATACCATCGACCATCGTATCTTATTGCACCGACTGGAGGGGTTGGGGTTGGGAGGCACCGTGCTGCGGTGGTTCTCCTCCTACCTCTCTGGTCGGTCGCAATTCGTGTTGACAGGAGGGCAGATGTCGACATCGAGGCCCCTCGTATGTGGGGTGCTATATGAAGCCGCTGGGCGAGATCATCCATGGTTTTGGGCTAGAGTACCATCAGTACGCTGATGATACTCAGCTGTACATATCTACCCCTAACCACCCCAACCATGCTGTTGAAGTGATGTCCCGGTGTCTGGAGGCCATGCGGGTCTGGATGGGGAGTAACAAGCTTTGACTCAACCTGTCCAAGACCGAGTGGCTGTGGTTTCCGACGTCCCGGTATAGCCAGTTGACTCCATCACTGGCTATTGGGGCAAGTCATTAGCCCCCGTGGAAAGGGCTCGCAACTTAGCCATCTTCCTGGATTCACGGCTATCCCTGGATGACCATGTGATGGCCATGGCCGGGGGGGCCTTTTACCTGGTTCACCTGGTACGCCAGTTGCACCCCTTTCTAGACCGGGACACCCTTCGCACCATCACTCAAGCACTTGTTACTTTCTGATTAGACTACTGCAATGCTCTCTACATGGGCCTCCCCATGAGGTGCACCTGGAAACTCCAGTTAGTACAGAATGTGGCCACACGGGGGGTCTTGGGAGCCTCACGGTATTCCCATGTAACACCTCTCCTGCGCGAGCTGCACTGGCTACCGGTGGCCTTCCGGGTGCGCTTCAAGGTGTTGGTAACCATCTTTAAAATTCTCCATGGCACGGGGCCTAGTTACTTGCGGGACCGCCTCCTACCACACACCTCCCTTAGGCCGATCTGCTCCTACAGGGAGGGCCTTCTCAGGGTGCCGGCTGCCGGTCAATGCCGGCTGGCGGCCCCCAGGGGAAGGGCCTTCTCTGTGGCGGGTCCAGCCCTCTGGAATGACCTACCCCCCCCGAACTTTGTACCACCACAGACCTTTGCCTCTTCCGCCGATTGCTTAAGACACCCTTTTTTCATCTAGCTGGCCTTAAATCCTGATGCAATTACAGATTTAGTTATTGAATTTTAACATTTTTAAACAGTTTTAACCATATTTTAGCACAGGCCACATTTAATTTAATTATATTTTAACGATATGATTGTATTTATTATTGTATGTTTGTTGTATTCTTTTTAATTTTCCTGTGTACCACCCTGAGTCCCATTGGGGAGATAGGAGCAGTATAGAAATGGAAATAAAGTTAAAGTTAAAAGAACTTGAGCGAGACAAATGCAGGCTCTCAAACATTGTCCAATGGTAGAGGATGAAACTTTGTAGCCTTGGGAGCCGGTTAGAAAGAAACGAAGAATGATTGAGAACACACGGCTGTATGTTTGATGTATATGTGAAGTGTCCTGTGGACATTGAGTATGTGCCACCATCACTCCTTTGGGTGCCTGGGGTGCGGACAAAAATCCAGAAGAATGACTTCCTGGGCCCGGTGGAAACAGGAGTTGAACTTGGGAATAAATGATGGATCCAACCTGAGGATCACCTTGTCCTGTTGTATCAAGTACAAGTCCTCCCAAACTGATAGAGCCGCCAGCTCCAAAATGCGCCACGCAGAAGTGATGGCAATCAAAAAGGCGGTCTTAAAGGCTAAATGTTGACGACTGGCTGACAGAATTGGTTCAAATGGTGGGCCGATCAAGGTGCGGAGGACTACATTGAGGTGCCATGAAGGATATCTGTGGACCACTGGGGGACTCAGATTGGTTACACTCCTGAGAAAACTATGGATAGTAGGGTGCCTTCCAAGGGACGAATGTTCATCAGGAGCAAGGATTGTGGAAATTTCAGCCACCTGGTGCCTTAGCGTGTTGGGTGCTAAGCCTTTGTCAACTTCATCTTGCAAAAAGTCCAAAATAGTTGGAATCATAGCCACAGTTGCTGATACACCATGAGAACCACACCAGGTGGCAAATGACTTCCAGGTGACGTTGTAGATCCTGGTAGTGGACGGCCACCTGAACACCTGGATGGTGTGGATGACCTTGGTAGACAGACTGCCCCTGCTCAGGAGGTCCCTCTCAAGTGCCAGATGGCCAGTTGTAGCCACTGGGGCTCTGGGTGTTGGAGAGCCCCCTGGCTGAGAGAGACCTTGTGCTGGGGAATCTGCCAAGGAGGGTCAATGGAGAGACTCACCAGGTCAGTGAACCAGGTCCTCCTGGGTCAGAACAGGGCAACGATCAGGACCTCCACTTCCTCCGACAGGATCTTCCAGATGACCTTGAGAAGGAGAGGTAGTGGTGGAAATGCATACAACAGACTTCACGGCCATGGACAGTGAAGGGCTTTGACCCCCTTGGCCTTGGATCATGAAACCTCATGAAGAATCTGGGGAGGTGCACATTGGCCAGACTGGCGAACAGGTCAACCAGCGGATGGCCAAACCTTTGGGACAGGCAGTGGAACAGCTGTGGATGCAGTTGCCACTCAAGTGGTCGACCGCAGCTTTGCTCAGCCAGTCCACCTGGATGTTGTTGACTCCAGATATATGCTCCCCCTGCATTGATTGTAGGTGTTTCTCCGCCACCGACCTAGAGCGAGTGCCCCCCTGGCATTTGATGTGTGTTTTTGTCACTACATTGTCTGTGAGCACTCTCACGTGGTGTCCCTGGATGCTGTGGCGGAAGTGGATAAGGGCCAACCTGACTGTTCTCAGCTCTAGCCAATTAATGCTGTGAGTGGCTTCGGCTGGAGACTACTGGCCTTGTGCAATGTGATTGTGTACATGGGCATTCTCAGGGATCTGATTGGCCATGGCTGAGAGGTTGGACACTAACTAGAACAGGCAGGGAACTACCTCCACTCACCACCTTTGCAGTTGCAGACCATGGGTGCAAGTGGTCAGAAGAGAGAGACAGAAGGCCACAAGATCAGATCCAGCCAGTTAGGATTGGAGTGGGTGGTAATAGCTCCCAGCACCATGCAGGTCAGAAGATGGAAGGTGACCCACGGGAGCCACAGTCCTTTTCCTGCAATTCGCTAATGGCAGTCCAATATGGGACGTTAAATCACCAGAAATCCAGGCAAAAACCCTGACTCACTCAACCTGCAGTGAGTCAGGCAACCAGGCAGCTGCAGCAATGTGCTCCAAAAGCAAAACCAGCCAGATAAAATGGTGGCCAGTTGGCGGAAACAGAGCCTTCAGTGGGGATCCTGACCACAGCGGAGGTGCTGCGATGGCAGTGACATTGGCACTCTGACCCACACGCCTCCCCAACAACTGCCTATAGTCCTACGGCACCCAAGCGATCCCAGGACACCAGGAAGACTAAGTGGTGAGCAATTCACCAATTAAAGGGAAAGGAAAGATTTTCGCACCAAGCCTGCTCAGGATATTGACAATTAAAGGAATATTTCTTATTGATAAATTTAGAGAGTCCAAGCAATCTGCAAAATTGAAGAGAAACTCGAGCGTGTCCACTGGGCTAGCTGAATTGAAAACAACTGAGGATGACCAGAGGCATGGCTTCAAGTTTCATTTCAGATCTGGGCAGATTGGATGTATTTAACCCTTGCTTGGACTCCCCTGAGCAGCGCCCCGGAAAATAGCTTGGTTCCCTTTTCTTTGTGGCAAGCCCTGAGATATTGGAACACTGGTATCATGTCTCCCCTAGCCATTCTTTTCATTAAACTAGATATACCCAGTTCCTTTAACCATTATTTTTATGTTTCAGCCTCCAGTCCCCTAATCATCTTTGTTGCTCTTCTCTGTACTCTCTCTAGAGTCCCCACATCTTTTTTACATCATGGTAACCAAAACTGAATGCAGTAATCCAGTGGTCAGCAAACTGTGGCTCACGAGCCACACGTGGTTCTTTGGCCCCTTGAGTGTGGCTCTTCTGCTGTGCCACCTCACATTCCTTGTATTCCAGCTGCAGCCTCACTGCATGGAAAACATAGGTGCATACGCGAGTGTGCCATACAATTACAGCCCAGAGCAGGACCACAGCCCCTCTTCCAACTGGCTCTTCCTCGCTCGGAAAGAAGGGCTTCAGAAGGAAGCTTCTGCAGTCTCTGAGGTTGTAATTGTATGGGCTGTGCATGCGCATCTATGTTTTCCAGGAAGACAAGGGACATGAGGGGAATACCTCCCCCTGCTGATGGGCTCTGGACCAACAGAGCTTGTTCCTTCTTTTTACCCAGGCGATTTTTAACCAGGTGATGTTCGGCTGCTGCACGAACCCATGGGCACCTGCTGCCTTCTTCTCTCTAATAGCCGCCTGGTTAAAAAGGACAAAGCTCCACTGGTCCGGAGCCCATCCACGGGGGAAAGGAATCCCCCTCAAGTTCCTCATCTTCCTGGATTGGCTGGTAAAGGGACAGAAAAGGTTGTTCTCCAGTCCCAGGTTTCACCTTCCTGGGTTCAGTATCTCTTTCCAGCTTCTTTTGTTGAGCCTGCAATTAAGGTTCTTTTTTATGTCTTAGGAAAGATTGCCTGGTTAAAAAAAAAGGACGAGGCTCAGCTGGTCCAAAGTCCATCCATGGGTTGGGAGGGAGAGACAGACAGATGGACAGACAGACAGACACACACACACACACAGACACACACAGAATGAGTGATTAAGTGAGTGAGTGAGTGAGTGAGTGAGTGAGTGAGAGACAGATAGACACACATACACACATACTGTATACACACAGAGTGACAGACAGAGAGAGAGGGGAGAGAGACAAAGAGAGAGGGAGGGAGGGAGAAAGGGAGACAGAGACACAGACAGGGAGACACACACACACACACAAAGTGACAGATGGAGGAGGGAGGAGAGGCAGACAGACAGATAGGCACACAGAGAGAATGACAGAGAAACGGAGAGGAAGGGAGGGGAGAGAGATAGAGAGGGAGGGAGGAGAGAGAGACAGATAGATACAGAGAGACAGAGAGACACAGAGAGAGAATGACAGAGAGAGACAGAGAGGGAGGGAGGGAGGGAGAGATAAAGAGCCACAGAGAGAGACAGAGAGACACACACACAGAGAGACACAGAGAGACAGAAAGAGATAGAGAAAGAGAAAGAAAGGAAGAAAGAAAGAAAGAAAAGGAAAATGGGAGAGAGAGATGAAAGAACTACCGAAGATATAGACAGGTTGTCAAAGAGACTTAAGGCTACCACATGTTTATTGGACCCGTGTCCCTCCTGGCTTGTACTGGCATCCTGGGAGATGACACGAGGCTGGTTCCAGGGCATTGTCAACACATCTTTGAGTGAGGGGTCCTTGCCTGCCATCTTGAAAGAGGCAGTAGTAAGGCCCCGCCTCAAGAAGCCGTTCCTGGATCCAGCATTATTAGAGAACTATCGTCCGGTCTCCAACCTTCACTTTTTAGCGAAGGTTGTAGAGAGTGTGGTGGCCAAACAGTTTCCGCGACACCTGAAGGAAATTGATTATCTAGACCCGCGCCAGTCCGGCTTCCGACCCGGTCACAGCACCAAGACGGCATTGGTCGCGTTGGTTGATGATCTCTGGAGGGCACGGGATAGAGGATATTCCTCTATCCTAGTCCTGTTAGACCTCTCAGCGGCTTTTGATACCATCGACCATGGTATCCTATTGCACCGACTGGGGGGTTGGAGCTGGGAGGCACCGTTTTATGGTGGTTCTCGTCCTACCTCTCTGGTCGGTCGCAATATGTGTTGGCAGGGGGGCAGAGGTCGGCCTCGAGGCCCCTCGTATGTGGGGTACCTCAGGGGTCGGTCCTCTCGCCCCTACTATTCAACACATATATGAAGCCGCTGGGCGAGATCATCCGTGGTTTTGGGGTGGGATCTCATCTGTACGCTGATGATACTCAGCTGTACATATCCACCCCAGACCACCCCAATGATGCCGCCGAGGTGATGTCCCGGTGTTTGGAGGCTGTACGGATCTGGATGGGTAGTAACAAACTCAGGCTCAACCCGTCCAAGACTGAGTGGCTGTGGCTTCTGGCACCCCGGTTCAGCCAGATTACTCCAACTCTGGCCGTTGGGGGCGAAACACCGGCCCCCATGGAGAGGGAGCGCAATTTGGGTGTCCTCCTGGATTCCCGGCTGTCCATGGAGGACCATGTGGTGGCCGTGGCCAGGGGGGCATTTCATCAGGTACGCCTGATGCGCCAATTGAGCCCCTTACTGGACCGGGCTGCCCTGCGCACAGTCACTCAAGCACTCGTGACATCCTGACTTGACTACTGTAATGCTCTCTAGATGGGGCTTCCCTTGAGGTGCACTCAAAAGCTACAGTTAGTCCAGAATGCAGCCGCGCAGGTGATTACGGGAGCGCCTAGACCCTCCCATATAACACTAATCCTGCACGAGCTGCACTGGCTTCCTGTGGTCTTTCGCGTGCGCTTCAAGGTTTTGACGACCATCTTTAAAGCGCTCCATGGCTTGGGACCTAGTTGCATGCGAGACCGTTTCCTGCCCCATACATCCCTTACACCAATACGCTCCCACAGAGAGGGCCTTCTCAGGGTGCCGTCGGCCGGACAATGCCGACTGGCTACACCCAGGAGAAGAGCCTTCTCTGTGGCGGGCCCTGCCCTTTGGAACGACCTACCCCCTGAACTTCGCACCATCTCCGACCTCCGCCTCTTCCGCCAGTGTCTAAAGACACATTTGTTTCATCTAGCCGGCCTACCGTAACCTCCACAATGACTATTTTAGACAGTTTTAAATTTTGGGGATTTTAATTTGGTTTTAGCGCAGGACGGTTATTAAATAAGTTTTTTTAAAAAATTTTACTTGATTTTGTATGTATTTTTAAATTCCTGTCCGCCACCCTGGGTCCTTTTGGAGAAGGGCGGGGTATAAATTTAATAAAATAAAATAGAATAAAATAAAATAAAATAAAAATAAAAGAAAGAAAGAAAGAGAGAGAGAGAAAGAGAGAGAGAGAGAAAGAAAGAAAGAAAGAAAGAAAGAAAGAAAGAAAGAAAGAAAGAAAGAAAGAAAGAAAGAAAGAAAGAAAGAAAGAAAGAAAGAAAACTTATGACTACAATTGAGCCCAAAATTTTGGTTGCTAAGCAAGAGCATCGTTAAGTGAGATTCACCACATTTTCCAAGTTGGCCACACCCACCTGATCACATGACCACCGAGCCACTCCCACAAAACATGCCACACCTTCTTTTGGCTCTTAAAATAAATTTTAATCGATGTACTGTTGATATTTGGCTCTGTTGACTAATGAGTTTGCCCACCACTGCAGTAGTCCAAGTGTAGCCTTACCAAGGCATTATAAAGTGGTATTAACACTTCACATGATCTTGATTTTATCCCACTGTTATGCAGCCTAGAACTGTGTTGCCTTTTTTTTGCAGCATTGCTGGCTCATCTTTAAATGGTTGTCCAAGATCCCTCTCGCAGTTATTACTATTGAGCAAGGTACCCCATATTCTGTACCTGTGCATTTTGTTTTTCTTGCCTAAATGTAGAACCTTACCTTTTTGTTGGACCCTTCCTGACAGTCTTCTGGTAAATGGGGTTTCTCTGCCTTGCTCTGTGACTTAGGATCAGAGAAATTGATCTGGTGAAGATGGTGTCCCATAAGTGTTTCTCAACCTCAACAATTTTAACATGTGTATACTTCAACTGCCAGAATAGTAGTTGAGGAATTGTGGAAGTTGAAATCCATAAATCTTAAAGTTACTGAGGAATACTCTCCTAGATACCCATATTCTGAGCCAAAGAAGACTTTAATGGTAGCAACCAGCACCTTGTATTGCACCTTTGAAAAATATTTATAATCAATGCATTTTCATGACTGACCAGGAAGCATTACAAACTGCTGTATTTTGGACTGGCTAAAATTTATAGTTTTATGGTTCAGAAGCATTGATTTCTGTATGGGATCAATTCATTGTAATATAATTAGTTTGCTCCCTATATAAATTAATAGAAGTTTGAAGAAGATAGAATTCAAGCATAGAATCTGCTACACGATTTTTGCATCTTTATAATGATAGTCTACAGTTCACTAGGACTTACTCCTCTGAAAAGTGGAAATAATATAGGAACCATAGTCAATCACTAGGAATAAAAGTAACAAAAGCATCCCATATCGACTTCGCTTCTGCCTTCCGGACGCGATGGAGGTGTCCTGGACACCTCCGCTGCTTGGCTTCTCCAGTCGGCACCTTCGGGGGCCGGGGGGCTCTCATAGGGAGCCCCCCCTTTAAGGGCAGCCGGCGGCACAACCCCCACCTCGACAGCGGTCGGGGGGCATTCCCACTTTGCCCCAGGAGCAGGAGAGCAGATCGTGGGGGGGAAACGCCCTGTCACCGAAGGAATGTCGGAACTACAGACTTTCAACAAATTGGCAGAAGTGCCGGAGCTGGAGGATCATACCAATGCTTAAGGTGGACTGTAAGTGTTTTTATATGCATTCAACTTCTGAAAAGGGAAAATAGAGGGGGGAATTTGCAGGAAATCCCCTCTCAAAAAAAAAAGCCAAAATGTTGGCTTTTTGTTGGCGTTCAAAATGTTACCCCGGGCGCGGGGAGAGAGAGAAAGTAAAATCCAACTTTCTATTAGCTAAAAGCGAAAGTATTACCATATATGGAATTACACTTGGAAACTTTGTATCCGGGACTCATTAAATGTTGAAAGGAGTTTTTATTATTTCTTCACTAAAGCCAAAGTGGCGGAAAAATGGCGCTTCTTTGCTCCTAATGGAAAATTTACTTTTGAAATTTGAACATTTCTTCAACACTACAAGATCAAGAAATTTACATCTACAGTTAACTCAAGTGACTCTCAGTGTCTCTCCCATTGTACCCTTCTTTCTTCGACTGGATTTTACAATTGCCTCTCTGGAGTTTATACAACATCTGTTTGGAACTTAAAAGAATTTGCCCTTCCTTGGAGCTCGCAAGACTATTCACCCACCAGTCGCCATCTTTAACAATAAAAATCATGCCAACAAGAAAGCCTCCGACTGGAAAAAACATTTCCACCACTGCTTCTACAAAAGTACATGGAATGTTTCAAAGCATATTGCGAGAAATAAAGCAGATTCGGAAAGACATGACAAGCACAAGACTGGAACTGTTGGAGACACAAAGAACAATAACAGATAACAAACAAAAAATAAATGGGTTGGAGGGTGGGACGGTCGAGATGAACAAAGATACAAGGGAACAACAACAAAAATTTACAGACAGGGCTGGTCATATGTCTAGAATTGATTTTGAAAATAGAATTTGCTTTTTGAGGTTTCATAATGCTTTTCACTCAGATAATTTAAAAGATTTAATAAAAATAACTTTACCAGAATGTACCAAAAAAAGTAAAGAATATACAACTTTAACATATGCCAGAACAAATGATATACCCAGAGAGATAGATAAAAAATTGATAAGAAGGTTAACAATGGGTGGGATCCTGGGAGCACAGAGAGAGAGGCTTTTGTTGCATCAACTAGAAAAACCCGAGAAGTATTTCTTTTCCTCAAAAAATTGCGCAAAAAAGGGGGATGCTCCAAATGGTTAATGCCTGAAGGAATGTTGCTGTTTCGGGAAGGGAATAGAATAAAATTTAAAACAAATGGCAGAGGCGGAAGCTTCTCTTAAAATATAACCCCCACTCCTGGTAGACTAAGATGACGGAGCGGGAGGCGCTGTGGCTTTGCCCACTGGCGGGAGGGAAGAAAAGAATTAAAGTAAGAGACTCTGATCATTAAAGTGATTTTTTCTTTTTAACTGTAATTGTAACTGTAATTCCGTATTAGATGTTAACAAAACAAATGATTGAATGCATGGATTTAAGATATAATATGTATGTATTTCTTTTTACTTTTTATTGAAATTCTTTTTATATGTAACATCGGAAATGACCACCATCTCTGACATGAAAGCTCTAAAAAATTTCTATTTTAACCCTATATACCCTTATCCTTATAAAATTGTAAAACCAATAAAATTATTTTACAAAAAAAAAAAGCATCCCATATCAGGTTTGAACTAACTCTTGTTCATAACACTAACACAAAAACTGCAACGATTTCTCAGTAAAACATTAAAACAGATATGATTCTCACAACTGGTTCTTTGTCTGAATGCCTCTTTGATCTCTGTTTTCCACACAAAGTTTAAATATTGAACTGTAACATAAAGCATATTTCTTAACTAATTCTAGCTTTCTTTATAAATCAGTGCCAGAATTCCTATCACTGTGGGTTCTCATCTTGTATCATAAATTAAAGGAAGGGCTGGACCATGTCAAGTTTTGGGTAGAACTCCAAGGAAAATACAGATGCTGCACAAATTAAGCAAAAAGGCCACCTACTGAGTCAGTTCTGATCTGTATTGTTGAGGTAAGATATAATACTATTAGAATAAATGCCAGGGATATTTTTGATGTTAAAATCAGCATTTAAATCATCATCATTATTATTATTATTATTATTATATACTTTATTATTAATAATAATAATCTTTATTGTCGTTGTAATAATATTGTAATAAAATTACAATGAAATTGGTTTGAGCACCATGCCAACACCTGCACCATGTGGAATAAAGACAGCAGTGACATCCACAACAGGAATCTCTCCAGGCAAACAAAAAGGCCGATAAATGACAGTTGAAACAAGATGGCCGACAAATGACAGTTGAAAAGGATCGATTGTACTTTGTCTTTTATTATCCATTTCTTCAAATCTGTTTGGCATTTTAGGAGTTGGTGGAAAAGGATCATGTCTCTTTTTCTTTTTTATTTCTTGTTGCAATGAACTTTGAGGAATCGCACTTGGCATTTTTTCTTCTCTCTCAGCTTTCCCAACAGAAAAGGATGGAATTACTGGTAGGAGTGGTGCTCTCCGCTTCTTCATTTCAATTCTTGCAGTTGCCCCTTCTATATTCCCAAGAGATAATGATGGTGCCACCAATTCATACACCAATTCACAGAGTATGAGGAATAAATAGGGTGAATTAGAAATTCAAGCAAAAGAGGGCAGATACGACATTGTTGCCATTACAGAAACTTGGTGGGATGAAACTGACAAATGGAACATACAGCTAGAAAGATTTAAATTATTTAAAAGAAATAGACCAAATAAAAGAGTAAGTGGAGCTGCATTATATATAAGAAATAACTACATCTCTATAAAAATAGAGCACAACAATGATGACAACTATCTTGAATGCATTTGGGTCAATATTAAAGGTTGGGGGGAAATAATAATAATAATAATAATTTAATTTGTAAACTGTTCTCTCTCCCCGAAGGGACTCGAGGTGATAGGTCTGTACTACAAGCCACCCAACCAAGCAGAGGAAGTAGATGAACTTTTTGCTAGTCGGCTATCTTTCGTTCACGAAACACTAAAGAATCAGGCGAGGACTGCAGTTAACGTGTTTATTGAACAGGCTTCACAAACTAACAGAACAGAACAGAGTTGCCTGACAGCTACTTATCTAACAGCTGCCAGGTGGGGGAACCAATCCGCAGGCTGCATTTTGCCGCGCCTGGCTTCAGGTGCATGCGAGCCAATCAACACGCTTGGTTTCAAATCTGCCCGGCAGTAGTCGTAAGTCCGAGGACTTAACACCTCTTTCCCCCGGATTGTGCACGCATAGTTAGATAAGTAGGCAGGCCGATGTCGGATCTGGCCGGACCTGTGCAGTTCAACGGTGGTCATAGCTGGAGGAGGAGCGTCTCTGCTTTCTGGCGACGGGTGGCGTGGAACAGGCTCTTCACTGGGAAACTCTGCCCTTGGAACTTGGCGGCCAACAACAGGTGAGTTATCCGACGAGATCAATTCGCGTCATAGGGTAGGAGGCAGAGACAGAGGTGGGGATGGTTGCTGATAGGTGGCAGCAGGTGGCAGGTCGGCATTCCCTCTGGCTACTAACTGTTGGTCTTCCACGGAAATGCACCGACACAATTGGTTTACATGGTGCCGCCATTCTTTTCCAGTCTCGGTCTGGACCCTATAGGAACAGGGCCCAGTGACAGCAATTATGTACCCAGGAAGCCCTAAGGGCAGTGATATAGTGGTTCACGGTCTGATCTTTGCGCTGAACACATTGCCGAAAAGCCTGATGCCTGGCATAACGAGACGGTGCGGGGGCATAGTGACCCTTCAATCTATTTAAAAGAATGTCCCACGCAACAGCGTGTACAGGAGTAGGAGCGACCAAAGCCCTAGGGGTAGTGAACATTTTGGGTCCACAGGAACTTAAAAAGAATCCCCTTTTCCTGTCAGAGGAAAGGGAGGTGAGGTCCTGTGCCTGAAGAAAGCATTCAAAGTTCTCTAAAAAGGATTCACGCTCAGGAGAGAATTTGGAGAACAGACGAGTGGTCGAAAATTTGGCCATTGTCCTCGTCGCCAATGTTTCGTTTGCAAACATTAAAGAATCAGGTGAGGACTGCAGTTAACGTGTTTATTGAACAGGCTTCACAAACTAACAGAACAGAACAGAGTTGCCTGACAGCTACTTATCTGACAGCTGTCAGGCGGGGGAACCAATCCGCAGGCTGCATTTTGCCGCGCCTGGCTTCAGGCGCATGCGAGCCAATCAACACGCTTGGTTTCAAATCTGCCTAGCAGTAGTCATAAGTCCGAGGACTTAACAGTCTAACCAAGGTATGTAGGAAGCATACCACAATAGTAGTGGGGGACTTTAACTACCCTGACATCAACTGGGAAACAAACTCTGCACCAAGTGGAAGATCCAATAGGTTCCTAACAAACCAGACAACTTTATTTCCCAAAAAGTAGAGAAGAGAATGAGGGGATCAGCCATTCTGAACTTAATTCTCACTAACAGAGAGGAAATGATAGAAGGTATTGAAGCCATAGGAAACCTGGAGCAATGACCATGCAATAGAATTCAACTTTATGGAATTCAACATTATTCAAACACAAGTAGTAGAACAAACTAG
Organism: Rhabdophis nuchalis; assembly: GCA_039707465.1. NCBI lineage: Eukaryota > Metazoa > Chordata > Lepidosauria > Squamata > Natricidae > Rhabdophis > Rhabdophis nuchalis. The sequence continues at coordinate 44,482,649 of CM077647.1, read as the reverse complement.
TGTCTTGGACTTTAAGAGAGCTAATTTCAGTAAACTTAGAGAGAGCTTGAGAAGGATTCCATGGATGAGAATTCCCAGGTGGAAAACAACTCAAGTAGCTTAGGAAATTTTGAAAAATGAGATTACAAAAGCCCAGTCTAGCGCAATACCAATGAAGAAGAAAAATAACAGCTCCCAAAAGAAACCAGCATGGCTGCATAAAGAACTTTCTGACAAATTGAAAGACAAAAAAGATAAGTATAAAAAGTGGAAAGAGGGGGACATAACTAAGGCAGAATATCAGCAAATAACCCGAGCCTGTAAAGATAAAGTGAGGAAAGCTAAGGCTCACAATGAAGAAAGGCTTGCCACAAAAGTAAAAAATAACAAAAAAGCTTCTTCCAACATGTTAAAAACAAAAAGAAATTAAGGAAACAATTGGTCCATTGCTGGGAGAAAGTGGCAAGAAGGTGACAAGCAACAGGGAGAAAGCAGAACTATTAAACTCATTTTTTTCATCTGTCTTTACACAAAGGGATAAAACAGTCCAACCTATCAAAAACAGCACCTCAAAAATCAGATTAGGAACACAAGTTGAAATAGGGAAGAAAATAGTAAGTGAGCACCTGTCTACCCTAGATGAGTTCAAATCACCAGGACCAGATGGATTACACCCCAGGGTTCTGAAGGAACTGGCAGACAATATCTCACAACCACTGAACTATAACTTTCAGAGATCCTGGAACACTGGGGAACTACCAAAGGACTGGAAAAGAGCTGATATGGTTCCCATCTTCAAAAAAAGGAAAAAAGACAGATCCAAGAAACTACAGACCCATCAGCCTGACCTTAATACCAGGAAAGATTCTGGAAAAAATAATCAAGGAACGAATTAGTGAACACCTAGAAGCAAAGTAATAGCCAAAAGGCAACATGGGTTTGTCAAAAACAGATCATGCCAGACTAATCTTATTGCAATTTTTTGATAATTTGACAAAATTAGTGGACGAGAGGAATGCCGTCGATATAGTATACTTGGACTTCAGTAAGGCATTTGACAAGGTAGACCATAATCTACTACTAGATAAAGTAGAAAAATATAGGTTAGACAGCATCACCATGAGATAGATTCGTAACTGGCTGACCAAGTTGGGTGGAAACTAATCAAGGAGAGAAGCAACTTAGAACTGAGGAGAAATTTCCTGACAGTTAGGACAATTAATCAGTGGAACAGCTTGCCTCCAGAAGTTGTGAATGCCCCAACACTGCAAGTCTTCAAGAAGATGTTGATTAGCCATTTGTCTGAAACAGTATAGGGTTCCCTATACAGGCAGGGGTCCCTTCACTCTGCTATTGTATTATTGTATTATTACAAATTTTATAAAAAGATATATAAACATGTTTAAATGTTGTGGATTTACATCTATTCACTCACTCACTCACTGTACCTATGGCTTCCATCTGCCTGCATGGTGACTTTTGGAGACAATGATATGTTTTGCAGTAGTACATCCCGACTGGACTACTGCAATGCTCTCTACATGGGGCTCCCCTTGAGGTGCACCCGAAGACTTCAGCTTGTCCAGAATGCAGCCGTGCGGGCAGTTATGGGAACCTCTAGGTTTTCCCATGTAACACCGTTCCTGCGCGAGCTGCATTGACTGCCTGTTGTCTTTCGGGTGCGCTTCAAGGTGTTGGTTATCATCTTCAAAGCGCTCCATGGCACAGGACCTAGCTATCTGTGGGATCGCATCCTGCCCCATACATCCCTGCGGCCGATTCGCTCCCACAGAGAGGGACTTCTCCGGGTGCCATCCACTAGGTTATGCCAACGGGCGACGCCCAGGGGAAGGGCCTTCTCTGTGGCGGGCCCGACCCTCTGGAACGAACTTCCATGTTTTTAATTTTTGACGGAAGGAGCCGAGGTCCGTGGTTGTTCTAATTTTAGAACAACCACGGACCTCCGCTCCTTCCGTCAAAAATTAAAAACATACTTCTTCTGCTTGGCCGGCCTAGGGTAATTAAACTGTTTTTAGGGGTTTTTAGGGCTTAGTTTTAGTTTTTATATGGGATTTTAGCGCAAGGTGAGTTTAATTCGTTTTAACTTGTATTCTGTATTCTGTTTGTGGTTTTTATTAGTATTTTAATTCCCTGTGCCCCGCCTCGAGTCCCTTCGGGGAGAGAGAGCGAGTTATAAATTAAAAATTATTATTATTATTATTATTATTATTATTATTATTATTATTATTATTATTATTATTAATTACAATACAATACAATAGCAGAGTTGGAAGGGACCTTGTAGGTCTTCTAGTCCAACCCCCTGCATGGGCAGGAATCTTATACCATTTCAGACAAATGGCTGTCTAACATCTTTTTAAAGACTTCCAGGGTTGGGGCATTCACAACTGCTGGAGGCAAGCTGTTCCAGAGGTTAATTGTTCTTACTGTTAGGAAATTTCTCCTTAGTTCTAAGTTGCTTCTCTCCTTGGTTAGTTTCCACCCATTGCTCCTTGTCCTGCCCCCAGGTGTCTTGGAGAAAAGTTTGACTCCCTCTTCTTTGTGGCACCCTCTGAGATATCGGAACACTGCTATCATGTCTCCCCTGGTCCTTCTCTTCATCAAACTAGACATACCCAGTTCCTGCAGCCGTTCTTCATATGTCTTAGTCTCCAGTCCTCTAATCATCTTGGTTGCTCTTCTTTGCACTCTTTCCAGAGTCTCCACGTCTTTTCCACACCGTGGCGACCAAAACTGCATGCAGTATTCCAAGTGTGGCCTTACCAAGGCACTATACAGTGGCATTAACACTTCACGCGATCTAGATTCTATCCCTCTGTTGATGCAGCCTAGAACTGTGTTGGCTTTTTTGGCAGCTGCTGCACACTGCTGGCTCATATTTAAATGGTTGTCCACTAGGATTCCGAGATCCCTCTCACAGTTGCTACTATTGAGCAAGGTACCACCTATACTGTACTTGTGCATTTGGTTTTTCTTGCCTATATGTAGGACCTTACTTTTTTCACAATTGAATTTCATTTTATTAGACAGTGCCCAATGTTCAAGTTTGTCTAGATCCTTCTGTATCTTAAGCCTATCTTCTGGAGTGTTGGCTATTCCTGCCAGCTTGGTGTCGTCTGCGAATTTGATGAGTTCCCCATTTATCCCCTCATCCAAATCGTTGATGAAGATGTTAAAGAGTACTGGGCCTAAAACAGAGCCTTGGGGGACTCCACTGCATACTTCCTTCCATGTAGATGCAGTTCCATTGAGGACTACACGTTGAGTGCGGTTGGTCAGCCAGTTACGAATCCATTTGGTGGTGGTGCTGTCTAACCCACAATTTTCTACTTTATCTAATAGTAGGTTATGGTCTACTTTATCAAATGCCTTACTGAAGTCCAGGTAAATTATATCAACAGCATTCCTCTGGTCCACTGATTTTGTTACTTTGTCAAAGAATGCAATTAGATTCGTCTGGCATGATCTGTTTTTGACAAACCCATGTTGGCTTTTGGCTATTACTTTGTTTGCTTCTAGGTGTTCACTTATTTGTTGTTTAATTATCTTTTCCAGAATCTTTCCTGGTATTGAGGTCAGGCTGATGGGTCTATAGTTTCCTGGATCTGTTTTTTTTCCTTTTTTGAAGATGGGAACCACATCTGCTCTTTTCCAGTCTTCTGGCAGTTCCCCGGTGCTCCAGGATCTCTGAAAGATATAGTTCAGTGGTTCTGAGATCTCGTCTGCCAGTTCCTTCAGAACCCTGGGGTGTAATCCATCCGGTCCTGGTGATTTGAACTCGGTCCTGGTGATTTGAACTCTAATTGCCTCTGAATGTCTGTCTGTCTGTCTGCCTGTGTGTGTGTGTCTGTCTGTCTGTCTGTCTATCTATCTATCTATCTATCATCTATCTATCTATGAGGCAGAGGAATGAAATGTGTGAATTTTCTTGTGTGAAAAAAAACACCAATCTCTATTTTTTGAAAGCTAATATTACAAAAGGACAGTGTTTTAAATTAGCTAAATAACAGACAAACTTTTTCATTTAAAAAAAAATGAAATAATAAATATTACTGTAAAAGTAGGATTTATTTTGAAATAAACAGAGATGTATGTTAGAGATAAGTAAGTCTCCTTTCAGTCTCATTGAGCTTTACTTCTGGTGTTTTCATGGACATATTAATGTCATTTTCTTCACCACAACATGGAATTGGCTTACTGTTACCTTTGGGGCAGAGGTGGTATTCAGCCGGTTCTCTTCGGTTCGGACAAACCAATAGCGGCAGCTGCGGAAAGCTCTGCCCGCCCACCTCAATGTAATATGTAAGCACTGCGCATGCACAAAACATGGCACACCTGCATAATGTTCGCATTTGCAAACCAGTAGGAAAGGCAAGTGAATCCCACTACTGCTTTGGGGGATTTTTCTTCTTCTTAATGTAGTCTATAGCCTTGGGTTTTTCTAATATCCAAGAACTAACCAAGCATGGATCTACCAAGCGTTCTGATGTTTGTTAAGATTAGTTTGGATACCACCTAGCCAGACATTTTTAGGATCACATACATTATATGTATATGCATATTATTATCATTATACAATATATTAAACAAAAGTAGTCAGTAGAACAGAAAATCTTAGACACAAACTAAAACGTTAACAGTAGGGCAGAAAATATAATGTGACAATATTTTTTTTAATTTTTAAAAAAATCACTGCAAAGAATAAATGTATACATTTTATCATATGAGAGAAGATCAAGGTCTCATGAACCTGCCATTACCATGGCAGATGATTTTTGTTAAATATCAGGGTAGAGATGAAAAAAGGACACTATAAATTAGTTATTAGGTTTTGACTTGCCATAGTTCTTTTCTCTGGCTATTGAATCTCTGTACAGCATTGTAATGCTAGATCATATATTTTAACAGCAGAACAGCAGAAATACTGTAATGATTTGGCATCCAGCCTTTTGGAATAAAAGCTATAGTTAATCAAGTAAATCATTCCTCAACATGATTGCACTGGAATTTTGACTGCATTGTAAATTTCAGATAAATCTGTTCTATTATGAAAAGTAAACTACAGAAAGAAAGAAAAAAGGAACAGAAATAAAGGAATGGATGGAAAAGCAGGAGCATTATTATGAAATAAGATATTTGGGGAATTACAACATTTCCAGGTTTATTTGACAATAGATTTCCTCATTTCTTACATTTAAGATTATTTCAATGACAAGTTATTAACCCAATCAGAGTTTTTTAAAAAGGCATGTGGGAACTATAGCTCACTTTTCTAATCAAGATACCGATAGTGATGTCTCTACTCCAGTAAAAACCTCCCAAGTGTTGGATTACACTTGAGCATGTTCATATTCACTGTCCTCTGTTGAAGCTCATCAAGCAATTTTGGGCCTGTCAATCTTTCTTGGCCCAACCTACCTTATAATGTTGTTGAAACAAAATGGGAAGGGATATTATGCACATCACCTGTGGGTCTACAAAAAATGGGTTAGAAGATGGGATGATGATAATGGTGATATCAGTAACAAAGAACATTCTTCTTGTGTCAATTCAGAAAGCGCAGATTTTTCAATGATCTGGTAAAACAGTTTTACGGAGGAATTACTGAGTCTTGTCATTTGTACCTCTATAAGTTTCTGGTTTGGCACAGCAGCCAAACAGGACAGATACATACTTCAATGGATAATTAGGGCTGCCGGGGGGAAAAAAACACAATTGCAAACAGCCTGCCTTCCAGTAAGACTTGAACCAGAAAGAGGGCTGAGAAAATATCTACAGACCTCTCACATCCAGACATAAACTGTTTCAGCTTTTGCCCTCAAGATGCTGCTATAGAGCATTGCATGCCAAAACAACTAGATAGTTTCTTTCCCCCGTCATCACTCTGCTGAATATCTTATACCTAAAGATATTTATCCAAGCTGTATTGCCATTATCCTTGTCATCTTCTCATCCTTCTTATCTTCTCATCTTTCTCACTTCTCATCTTTCCTATCACCTTCTCATATTGGTATATTATGATTTATCAATTGTTGTATGTTATGATTTATAATTATATCTTATGACTTATGATCTTATAACTTTGTTGTCTATATGAAAACTTAGGCAGCAGAGACAAATGCTTTATGTATCCAATTACACTTGGCCAATAAAGAATTTTATTCTATTCTAATTGTTAATTAGAATTATTCATGCAATGCCAAAAAGATTGGCCGAACATTTAAACTCATACATATTGAAGTGAGCAGTGTTAATTTTTCAACACCATACATTTTATGGTAACAACGCCATAATTCTCAAATCTTTAGCTAGGTCCAAAATAACTGAAGTCACAACTACTTGCTTAGGCTGTAATAATCATTTGGACAAAAAGAAATAACTCTTTTGAATAGTATATAGATGTTGTTTATATCTATGTGTCTGTTGATCGCCAATTTGCCAGAGTTCTAGGCTTCCAGGGATTATCTTGCAGTTATGGACTTGGGCTTGCTCCAAGATAGTCAGGATAGTTTCCCAGCTGAAATCTATAGACCAACAACCAAGAAACAAACATTAACTCAATCAAGGGACTGAAAGCAAGCTAACAGTCTATCCAAAGATTCACAAGACAACTCCCACCAAGTCTGAGACTGTCTCTCTCTAGAGAGAGCTTCCCATTCCCTATTAGCACCAATGATGTTACCTAGTTTGGATAATGAAATGTCTTCAGGAAAACAACCGAGCTTAGAAAGCACAAGGATCCTTCAATTCCACTCTGAATTACAAATATTCTCTTCCATTGAAGAGGTTATCTGAATCAGCTTTTGAACTGCTTACATCCTTCAATTTGTTCAATTTTAATTTGTTTTAGCAGGGGTTTTAGTAAGGGTTTTAGGACAGGCCAACTATTTAATATATTTTTAATGTATTTTATGTTTTGTATTATCGATTTTTACCTGCCTGTACACCACCCTGAGTCCCAGTAGGGAGAAGGTGCGGTATATAAATTTAATAAATACAAATACAAATACAAATCCTGAGACAAAACCCTAGGCAGGAAACCCTATACCATTTCAGACAAATTGCTATCCAACATTTTCTTGAAGATTTGGAGTGTTGGGGCATTCACAACTTCTACAGACAAGCTATTCCACTGATTCATTGTCCTAACTGTCAGGAAATTTCTCCTCAGTTCTAAGTTGCTTCTCTCCTTGATTAGTTTCCACCCATTGCTTCTTGTTCTGCCCTCAGGTGCTTTGGAGAATAGTTTGACTCCCTCTTCTTTGTGGCAACCTCTGAGATATTGGAACACTGCTATCATGTCTCCCCTAATCCTTCTTTTTATTAAACTAGACATACCCAGTTCCTGCAACCGTTCTTCATATGTTTTAGTCTCCAGTCCCCAAGTTTGTTGCTCTTCTCTGCACTCTTCCTAGAGTCTCCACATCTTTTCTCCATCGTGGTGACCAAAACTGAATGCAGTATTCCAAGTGTGGCCTTACCAAGGCATTATAAAGTGGTATTAACACTTCTCGTGATCTTGATTCTATCCCTCTGTTTATGCAGCCTAGAACTGTGTTGGCTTTTTTGGCAGCTGCTATACACTGCTGGCTCATATTTAAATGGTTGTCTACTAGGACTCCAAGATCCCTTTCACAGTTACTGCTATTGAGCAAGGTACCACCTATACTGTACCTGTGCATTTCATTTTTGTTGCCTAAATGTAGAACCTTACTCTTTTTTCCATTGAATTTCATTTTATTAGATAGTGCCCAATGTTCAAGTTTGTCAAGATCCTCCTGTATCTTAAGTCTATCTTCTGGAGTGTTGGCTACTCCTGCCAGCTTGGTGTCGTCTGCAAATTTGATGAGTTCCCCATTTATTCCCTCGTCCAAATCATCGATGAAGATATTGAAGAGTACTGGGCCTAAAACAGAGCCTTGGGGGACTCCACTGCATACTTCCTTCCATGCAGATGCAGTTCCATTGAGGACTACACGTTGAGTGCGGTTGGTCAGCTAGTTACGAATCCATCTGGTGGTGATGCTGTCTAACCCACATTCTTCTACTTTATCTAGTAGTAGGTTATGGTCCACCTTGTCAAATGCCTTACTGAAGTCCAAGTAAACTATATCAATGGCATTCTTCTGGTCCACTAATTTTGTCACATTATCAAAGAATGCAATAAGATTAGTCTGGCATGATCTGTTGTCTCCATAGTCATGTGGCCAGTATGACTAAATGCCAAAGGCACACCAAATGCTGTTACCTTCCCACCAAAGGTGGTCCCTATTTTTTCTAGTTGCATTTTTTGCATGCTTTCGAACTGCTAGGTTGGCAGAAGCTGGAACATGTAATGGGAGCTTACTCCATTATGCAGCTTTAGGGATTTGAACCACCAAGCTGCTGATCTTTCTGATAGACAAACTCAGTGTCTTAGCCACTTATTTATTTTATTTATTTATTTATTTTTATCAAATTTCTATACCGCCCTATCTCCCTGGTGGGGACTCACTGAACCACCATGTCCCTTAAACTATAATAATTCGTTAACTATAATAGCAGTAATGATAGTATTAGCATACAGATCAAAACTGCAAAGAAAACAATATTTAAAGCCTCTACAACCTTTTTTCAAACCAGGAAACAGCATTTATTTATGCTCCTTGATCTTGCTAACAGACCAGACAGTATTGTAGGCAGAGACTTGTGTGCTTTGAAAAAAATATAAAGTAAGTAAGTAAATAGCAGTTCCTAAGTTGTAATCATGTATCTTCTGCATGATTATGTGTTCAGAAACAAATCGTGCTATAGACCATGGGGCAGAAATACCATACCACACCACAGCCAGTAGAAGAAATTAAAGGCCTTTCAAGAGTTAGGAATGCAGACACTGTAAATCCCAAGGATATGTATAGAAGTCCCCTTGCTGCCATCTTGTGGTTGTTTAAATTTTTGCAGCCTAGATCTGGTAGCCAGCATATAAAGAACATGTTTCTTACGGAAGTCTCAGGAGGATCAATTTGTTTTGGTAGGCTAAATTGACAGCCATTATAGCATAGATTGAAACTTGAACAATAACAATGAGGCCATGAAGAAAGTGATATTTAATACAGGTTGGATCAGAAAAATTCTTATATTATAAAAATATTTTGAAAAATAAGTATTTAGTAGCTATATCAGTGTTCCTTTGGTTCTCTAATACTAATTTCCTTCCGTCTTGCTCTGCATATGCAGAATTAATGCTGTGGGATACCATTCTACACTTTGATGTTTCCATGCTGCCTGGGAATTGAACTTGTAGTTTCAAATTAGATCAAAGAACTCCAAAACACTTAAGTCTATGAGATTTGATATTGACTTTGTTGATAGTTATGGTACTTCATCAGTGATAACAGCCTTCCATAATGAAACGTTGCTGTTAATTTCTCTTTAAGCTATTGTTTTAGTTCGTGATATGCGGACCCTACAGAATGAACCTATAAGAGTTAGTTTTTATCTAAACAATATCTCACTTGACATTTGATATTTCCTTTATTGAAAAGAAATGGAAGAATACATAAATGGAAGATGGGAAAAACAATCTGGAATAAATGTGCACAGCAAAGATATTAATGAATCAGTGTAGAAGTTTATTGTATCATATGTATGCATTTATGTATGCATTGTGTTTTTAGCATGGCTATGCAGACCTTTCTGGAAAATAAATCACTGGTGGGGCAAAAATTCCATCTCTAATCCAAGTTCTATAATAACTAGGAATCAAAGGATTCTTTTTCTAATAATGGACTATATATTTTGACCTCTCTGTTATGTATTTTTAAAATCCTATTAGGTTCTAGGAAAATAATCCACTCTATCCAGAGAAAGGAAAGAAATGCTTCAAATCTCTGATGCTGTTAATAGCCCAGTAGTTTTACATACTATAGGAACTAGGACACTTCTGACTCTTTAAAGATTAGCAGAATTATTCCAACACACTTCTATAGCAGATACATGATATTTTTAAATTGTTCATCAGAAGAGTGTCCATTAAACTTCCATTAAAGTTAATATAGTAAAAATGTGTGTGTGTGTGTGTGTGTGTGTGTGTGTGTGTGTGTGTTTTCATAGATTATCATGGATGTAGGCATGCTTGTTGTATTCGGGTCTTTTCCCATGTAAGATTGAGATTGTCTTGGCAATGTTTCAGCGAGGTCTCACTTGCCATCTTCAGGCTGGCGTTTAAGGCTTCGGAGCTGCCTTCTTTCTATAAATCCTGGGGGGGGGGGAGTGGAGTCCTGACTTTTTTGCTTTGAGTGGGTTGATTGGCTGTGTAGTTGTATCATGATTGGTAGATTGGTGCTGATTGGTGCTATCTGTGTGTTCGTTGTTCCTTTGTATTGTAATGGCCTGGGTGGTGGGTGGGGCTCGTTTGTTGGCTAGTGCTGGTTTTCAGATGTCTGGTAGATGTTTGTTCATGTTGTGGGGGTGTTTCTATTTCAATGGCTTCTCTAATTATTCTCTTCTTGAGCTGTTCAGTTTTGGAGAAACGTTGCCAAGATACTTTTAATCATACATGGAAAAAGACCCAAATAAACCAAGACTTACATACCTATACCCGTGAAAATCTATGAAAACAAATATATATATATATATATATATATATATATATATATATATATATATATATATATATATATATATATATATATATATATATATATATATATATATATATATATATATATATTATATATATCATCATCATCAGGTCAGCCAGCTCCTGCTGGGCCACAACACATACATACATACATACATACATACATACATACATACATACATACATACATACATACAATTCTCTTGTCTGTTTGCCTATTTCTAGTCTTCAATTGAAGTGAAGTGGTATATCATGTGGCAACAATTTTTGAATTAAGGCATCTCAAACAGGCAAACTTAAGGAATGTGTCCAAAATCTGGGATCCATTACTTCCGTGAGATTGAATTTTCAATGATCTTAGACCAGTTATATTGGCAAAGTTGTAGCTGCTACAGTGCAGCTGAATTACCCTGTAATACTGCAACATTGCTGCAGTCAGCTGCAGTGATCTGATCATAATTTCCAATGCTCCTTGCCAACCTGCCACAAGAAAAGTCAATTTTGAAGAATGCACATCTTTAATGTTCATCCCATAACATATGCATATTGGAATTACAATGTGAAGCCAGGTCTTATGGACATTCTTCTCTATCTAGAAGGTTAAATAGATTCTACTCTATCACCTGCTAACAATGTAGTTGAAATTGGTCACTATATGGCGATGCATGAGCAGAAATATGTTTACTCTTTAACTTTTGGTAAACTGATTGTCACTGATCTTAAATGAGTGACCCTTTAGTAGATGGTAACCCAACAGTTCTTTAGTAACTTATTTCCTAAATTGGATGATATGGTTATTACATGGAAATATTTTATGGCAGTGCTCCTAATCCCTACCAATATTCATCTCTTAAGAAATTATTTTCCTTAAATGAATCTATTTCATGTTCATTTCCTGAGCAGTATTCAAAGAAGTATTACAAAGAAATTGTAAATTAAAGCAAGTGGAAAAAAAATGGTTTTCTGTAAAAAGAATACAATTACATGCATGCACTGGTATTTTGATGTTAGAAAGAAACCTTTTTTTTTTAATGGATATTTTTTTAAAAAAACTGAAAGCTTGTAAGTATTTTTACACCAGCTGTGAAATTCATTCACATTACTTATCATGTAGTGTTCCCTTTAATACAAACAGTTGTTTAAAATTAATTCCTAATATCTGTCTGTCTATCAACTTTATATGGCTGAAAAGCCCTTTAGAGATTTGGATATTCCAAAATGAGTATCCATATAAGAGTTAAAGTTGCTTGTTGCCATATTCTGTGAATTATAAATAAAAAAAGTGTGGAATTTATAAAATTGAACTATCCTGCCTTTTTCTATGCTAACAAAAACTGTAGTATACAATTTATAAGATGTATGTATTTATGTATGTATATTTTACCTCAGTTCAACTGCATATCATTCAACTAATAAAGTATATTGGATAAACTATTATCATTATTATAGATACATTTAATAAAATATGCATTAATTTCAGTAGTCATTTTATATAATAACTACAGAATGAAATAACACTTTAGGAGATTTGTTACTGTTTTCATGATTCTTAAATGTTCAAATAGTGGTTGGCTGTTAAAATGTAATAAATTATCAATATTCAAAATTAACTCTTCATTTAGTCAGCATAGTGTTGCCTATAACTATTCCTATAACAATTACATACATACATACATACATACATACATACATACATACATACATACATACATACATACATACATATTCCCTGAATTGGAACTATTGTTTTACTGAGGTGTTTCATCATTTAAATGTGCAGAGAGTCTCTGAAAGCCATGATTTGCAATGATTAAATTGTTGGACAAGGACTTCAGGTCAATATTTTATATGACGAATTATGGCATATTATTTGAATTTTGCTTATCTATATGCTATTTGTGAACTAGCTTACTCTCCACAGCCTGTGTTACATTAGTTATAACACTCTGTAAGATTAAATATATCAAAATTATTCATCATGTAACCATGTGCGTACAGATTAATATAAATGAATAGAATAACATCTATCTTAGCATATTGCCTCACAAAGTTCTTATAATTCCCTTCGTGTGTTACAAAAACCTTTTGATTTTTCCAGGCCTTCATCTTACTATATGAGTAACTTCTGGTTAATGGAATGCACAGAACTATCTTCTGGGTATTTCTTAATCAGAAAGACTGCTAGAGATCTATTTTTGCAATAATTAATGTATGTATTGCTTCCTAATTTTTTATTTTTAAAGAAGAACAACGTTTCAAGCTCTTTTACTTTAGATTAAAGGTACAATGGATTACCAAAAAAAAAGAGGCCTGAGTCAATATTAGATCTGTGCATGTAAAGCATCTTTAATGATATTTTTTCAAAATAGTTATAATTTTGATGAAATTATACCAGAACACATAAAACTATAAACACAAAACCATGTTCAGTCATTTATAGCTGATATACAACAACAGGAATCTACATCTACTGATTGAGTAATAGACTGTCTATCATTATCATCATCATCATCTTTTAACAACCTCATAATCCCTTGCGGCGGATTTGAGTATGGCAACTGAAGGGACCTGAGTGTTTACTGGCCCAGGTGCCCTTCCTGTTGCCAATGCGGAGCTATATTCAGCAGATATATTCTCATCGTGCCCAGAGTGCACAGCCTCCTTATTGTGAGGTGATACCTCCACTGCTAGACCACTGCATCACTTGAGTAATAGACTATCTATGACTATAATAAATTAAACAAACAAACAAACTGTTAAGAGTTTTTCCCAAAATCAAAATTTCAAATGAACATTCAATAGATGTGGTGGACAAATTGATTCTGTGTTATGAATGTTTATCAGGAAATTGCAGTAGAGTGGGAACACCTAACTGACTTTGTTTTGTCTCAGAATGTAGTTTAGTTAATATATGAATAGGAATTACTTTAAAAAGATTTTTTTTAAACTTTCCAAAAAGGCACCAATAAACTGTACTGCTTCAAAGAAAATTACATTGATGAACTTATCATGAGTTAAGCTCAACTCATAGGATACCTTATCTTTCAGTGTCTATGGGAGTCAGATTTTCCCACATTGTGATGTGTATCTTTCTTGGACAGCTGCAGGGACCTTTTAGTTGTACATTACTAAATACATCCCCCTTTCCAATGTTTTATTATACTGTTTCCATTGGTATTCATGTTTGTGTTTTGATTCTTAGGGGAAGTGTGCACATTAAGATTACAGCAAAAGGAGACAAAATATTACGAACTATTACTGTAAGTCAAGACACTGTGAACATGCTTGGCTCTGTAAAGCTAACAAAACAACCATATATACCAGTGATGGCAAACCTTTTTGGCACTAAGTGCCGAAAAGGGAGCATTTTGTGTATGCTGCTGGCTGGCGTGCATGCTCACGTTGGAAAATGGTAGACCAGCTCTCCCAGTTTCTGGCACTGCTCCAGGCACAAAGGCTAGCTGATCATCACTTGCGCATGTATGCCAGAAACCCAGAGGAGGAACAGGCAACACCACGCGCGCCAGGCAACATGGCTCTGTGTGCCACTTTAGGCACGCCTGCCATAGGTTTGCCTAATGGGAATATACTGCTATCCTCAATACGTCCTCATTTTTAAAGCAATGGTACACAATTGTCAAAGTCAACTGCAATGACATATTTCAGTACCATTTAAGTGACCAGCTGGTGAAAATCAGGATATTCTGATATCGTATGGAGCCAAAATTGTAGATAATTCAACCCTTTCCCCATCCTTCAATATGATTCTTCAATTTCTTAAATATGTATTTTTAGTTGGAATAAAAGAAAGAGTATTACTAATGATTGCAATATCTGCATTATCAATTATAAGATTAAAATTAAATTATTGGAACAGAAAAGATTACTCAAATGTAATGAAATAGTCCATTTAAAGGAAATAGCAGAACTTCAAAAAGATGAGTGATTAATCCATCTTTATGGGTCTTCTCAAGCTTACATCAAAATAGCAGCCAAAGTGTCCTTTGAAAAAAAATGGATTGGAAGAACAGATTTTGCACAGTCTGACTTATCTCAAAGTTTAAAGCAGTCCTTGAACATCTTATGATTAAATTAAGACATAATTATAGAAGCTCTTGAAAAGGCCTTGTGAAATTTACACAAGGAACTTGTCTTATATAAGATATCTACAGATTGCAATGTCTGCTTTTAGTCTGGTTTATTTAGGTCTATGCAATAACGATATATTTGGTTATTTAAATCATTGCTCAGTTTTTTCCCTACATATGAATTTGTAAACAATCCAGAAAAGATATTTTTAAGAATTCTTAAACCAAAACAAATAAAGAATATGAAATTGTTCCTAAATTGCTTTGGAAAAGCAAGCTTTGTCTTACACGGACATTATTTTACTTATTTTTGAGGGAATCCAAATATTGGTTATCTATTTTTTTTGTCCATTCCATATACCTCCAAACCACAGGAAAGAACAGATATTTTATACCCTACTACACCCTACTACATGGCTTACTAAGGACACTGAAAGTATATATGCATGTGTGTGTGTGTGTGTGTGCGCGCGCACACACGCACATATACTTTCAGTGTCCTTAGTAAGCCATGTAGTAGGGTGCCAATTTATAAAACCACATGTAGCATTGGGGAAAACATACCACAAGAGCAGTTACCAAATCAGTAAGCTACATTTTCTAGTGTCTGGCAGTGAAGAAAATAAAAACAGAAGCCTTCATTCTTTCTTTTCTCATTAGCATAGCAATAGAATAATACTGTAGCTGAGCCAATGTGTGGTAAGTGGAGTTGATAGGAGGAAACAGAGTTGTGAGGCTGTCAGGATTTTTAAAGTGTAACATGGCAGTAAGAGGAAAGACATTTGAGGAATAAATAAATAGGAAAGGGTTGGAAGAGGAAATCTCTGATTTGACTTGCATTTCAAGTCAATGAAAAATTAATAACTGGGAGTTTCTCGTGTCAACTTTTAGACAAACATAAGAACCTTGAAATGGGAAGTTCAGAGTTTGAATTTGGTAGTAACAGATTGTTAAGGTATAAAGGTAAAGGTTCCCCTCACACATATGTGCTAGTCATTCCTGACTCTAGGGAGTGGTGTTCATCTCCGTTTCAAAGCCAAAGAGCAAGCGCTGTCTGTAGACACCTCCATAGTCTTGTGGCCAGCATGACTAAACGCCAAAGGCGCATGGAACATTGTTACCTTCCCATCAGAATGGACCCTATTTTTCTACCTGCATTTTTACATGCTTTCGAACTACTAGTTTGGCAGAAGTGGGACAAGTAATGGGAGCTCACTCCGTTACGCGGCACTAGAGATTCAAACCATTAAACTGCCAACCTTTCTGATTGACAGTGTCTTAGCCACTGATCCACCTATCAATTAAAACAAGACTTAGCCACTGTATTTGCTGCTCAAAATGAAGGGCAATAGATCTTATTTTTTATCGAATGGCTATTACAATGATAACCAACTTGTTTGCTTTCAAGCACAAACAGTGTGGATAATCCAGACATAGAAAATTGGAAGTGTCAAGGAACCTATGATAGGCTGTTAAATTACCTTGTGAACTTAAAAAAGGGAAAGATTTAATGTATCACAAAAAGTATGAAACTGTTCTGTTCTAGAATAAAAAAACAGTCAACTCTACTTACAAATCACTAATAAAAGAAAAAATGGAAATAAATATGAATGCATTACACAGAAGCCATGCCTAAAATATAAAATCATTAAGATTTTAGTAGCCAGGGAAAAGTGAGCTGTTTATTTTATTTTGAGATATCAGAGTAAAAGCAAAGTGCCTAGGTCTGTAAATCTCACCTCTTATCGAATAAATCAAGAAAGGGATTGGGCAGTCCTGAAAATATTTTGATGAAATATATTACAGCTCTAATATTCTTTTCCAGCAAATACATTTTCCTTCCATTGAAAGTGATTTTTAGGGTGGAAAAACAAGGAATAAAGAATGTTAAAAGTCAAGATAATTAAAATCAGAAAGGATAATACATCCTTATTAAAAAAAAAGACTTAGAAACTTGGAAACACTGCACACTTTTTCTGGTTTTCCAAGAGGCATAATAAAAAAAAGTTATTGAAAATGATTGTGTAGATAAGTATATACCTACATAAGTAATTTCTTACTAGCTGTACCCGGCCACGCATTGCTGTGGCCCAGTCTGGTTAAATGGCCAACCAATCTGTGTATAGATGTACAACTGCACACACAAACAAGTACACACAACCACTGTATAACCCCCAACCTACCTACCTACCTACCTACCTACCTACTATATTTCTCCCTCTCTATCTATCCCTCTACCTACTTACCTACTGTATTTTCCCCTCTCTCTCTCTATCCCTCTACCTACCTACCTACCTACCTACCTAACCTACTGTATTTCTCCCTCTCTCTCTCTATCCACCCACCAACTACTTACCTACTGTATTTTCCCTCTCCCTCTTTATCCCTCTAACTACCTACCTACTTACCTACCTACCTATCTAACTACTGAACTTTTCCCTCTCTCTCTCTCTATCCCTCTACCTACCTACCTACCTACTGTATTTTCCCTCTGTCTCTCTTTATCCTTCTACCTACTATATTTTCCCCATTCTCTCTCTATCCCTCTACCTACCTATCTACCTACCTGCCTACCTACCTACCGTATTTCTCCCACTCTCTCTCTCTTTAGCCATATACCTACCTACCTACTATATTTTTTGCTTTCTCTCTCTCTATCCCTCTACCTACATATCATGCAGCCTCCTGGGACCAAAAATGGGCCACATGGGAGTGTGCTACCCCCCCATGCCTAGTTTTGGGCCTAGTAGGCCTCCATACAGCCTCCTGGAACCAAACATGGGCCACCTGGGAGTGTGCTACCCCCATGCCTACTTTTGGGCCTAGTAGGCATCCATACAGCCTCCTGGGACCAAAAATGGGCCACCTGGGAGTGTGCTATCCCCCTGCCTAGTTTTGGACCTAGTAGGCATTCATACAGCCTCCTGGGACCAAAAATGGGCCACATGGGAGTGTGCTACCCCCCATGCCTAGTTTTGGGCCTAGTAGGCATCCATACAGCCTCCTGGGACAAAAAATGGCCACCTGGGAGTGTGCTACCCCCCATGCCTAATTTTGGGTCTAGTAGGCATCCCTATAGCCCCCCTGCAGTGTGGGAACTTTAGAGGTGTAGCAGGGGGGAGGGAATAAATGGAGAGTGGGAGCGGGGAAGGAGGAACTGGCTTGGAGGAGGAAGCAGGAGGAGATGAAGGAGAGGAGGTAGGCCAAGCTTGAGGGGAAAGAGGGAATTGTACAGCAGAGGCTTCTGTAGGCCAAGCCTGAGGGGAAAGAGGGAATTGTATAGGAGAGACTTATGGGAGGCAAACCTGAGGGAGAGCAGAGGAAACAACAAAGAAACAGAGATGGTGGAAGAAGAGCCCAGCAGGGATTCCAATAGACAGTGAAGATAGGGAAAGGGAAAGAAGCTCCAACCAGTCATCTGAATACCACACCATCTGTGACTTGCCTGCTGAGAGGAGGCTGACCCTGGTGAGTAGAGGTGCATAGATAGGGGTCAGGCTGGACTGGCAGCCACACAAAAAGGGCCAGGAAAACCCAGACTCCAGCAGCCCTTACGAGGGTAAGCGCTACAGAGATTTATTCGGTTGCTGAGGAAACAACTGTTGGAAATGTGAGGGGTGTGTGCATAAGAAGCAGCTGGGTGGGAGGAGCTACAGGGAGGTGAAAACCTGAGAAGTGCGTACCTTTTACGTTTGTGCTGCTTGCACATGACATATGTTTTCCAGCCACCCAATATGTATGCATGATTGCATCGGAAGTCTTTGGGAACATTGTGTGAAAATTTGGTGCCGATTGGTGCAGTACTTTCTGAAATTATTGGCTTTGCACAAACTATTTTACATTTTTATTTATATAGATATTACAGTATTTGCTATATTAACATTGCATCTTCCTGTACTCAAAACAGGCAGTTAGGCCACACAATAATCTAGTATGAGAAATTAAGCAATGAGGTAATGGTTTATCTAAAGCCAACTAGATGGGTAAGAATTTTATCCATGTTTCTATAGATTCAAACCATATTTTTCTGTCATAATTTATTTTGTTTTTAAACTCTGAGTTTTCATTTTATACTAGCTATTAAATATTGTGTATGTATGTGCATTTGTGCATATGTACACCTTCTACTCAGTTTTGACTTTTGGCAACTGCCTAGACTAGTCTCTGGTGTTTTCTTGGCAAAAATGTTTCGAAGTGATTTGCCACTGCCTGCTTTGTAGTGGTGATTGGCCCAAGTCATTCAGCTGCTTTCATGATCTTCTGGTTTCTAGTTTAGTGCCTTAACCTCTGCACCAAACTGACTTTCAGGACCTTCAAATACCATTTTCTAGTAAAGCTCAAATATGTTTAACATATATGTCTGAACCAGGGAGGATCTTCTCAGAAACCTTTGAAATTACAAGTCGAGGGGAGCTTATTTGTTTCCTGTTCCTTTATAGGTAGTCCTCGATTTACAACCACCTTTGAACCCAAAGTTTCCATTTCTAAGAAAAACAGTTGTTAGGTGAATTTTGCCACATTTTATGAACTTCCTTGCTACAGTTGTTAAGTGAATGACTACAATTGTTGAATTAACAGTGTTACTTACACAGTAGTTAAGTGAATCTAGCTTTCCCATTAACTTTGTTGACAGAATGTTGCAAGGTATGATCACATGATCTCTGGACACTACAACTATCATGAATCCATAGATCCAATTGCCAAACATCCAAATTTTGGTCACATGACAATGGGGATGCTGCAAAGGTTTTAACTGTGAAAAATGGTCATACATCCCTTTTTAAAGTGCCATTATAATTTCAGTTGCTAAACAAATGATCATAAGTTTGAAAAATATCTGTATGACTTAAAAACACATAATACAACTTAGGATATATGCAGGTTCAGTCTAAGACTAAAGGTTGTAAATTAATTCAGAATAAAATGTTATTTGTCCAGGTGGAATAACCAGGCCAGAGCTTCGTCTATTCTATTCACGATCTGCTTCTTCAATGTACAGCATATGTTATGAAAGGCAATGCTGCAGAATTCACACCTAAAATAAAATTAAAATGAGATATTTACAAAAAATAGGCATGCGGAGAAGGTAAGAGAGAAATCCTTGGAACTTAATGATCAATGGAACAATCCTGTTGATAGCTGCTTTACTCACAACATTTTATTTATTTGTTTATTTATTTTTATTTATTTATTTGTTGAATTTATATAACCGCACCCTCTCCCCGAAGGGACCCGGGGCGGTGCACAGGAAATTAAAACACACAGTATCACAATATAAATAATTAATACCAAATTAAATAAATTATCCCTGTGCTAAAATTTAAAAGGTTAAAACATAATCCCATCTAAAATCCAAGTAAAACAATTTATGGTGCAGACTGTAGGCTAGGTAAATAACTTAGGCCAAGGCGGCCTGATGAAACAGGAGTGTCTTTAATTTCTGGCGGAAGGTGCGGAGGTCTGTGGTAGTTCTGAGGTCAGGGGGTAGGTCGTTCCAGAGGGTTGGGCCCACCACAGAGAAGGCCCTTCCCCTGCGCGTCGCCCGCTGGCATTGCCTAGTGGACGGCACCCAGAGAAGTCCCTCTCTGTGGGAGCGGATCAGCCGCAGGGATGTATGAGGTAGGATGCGGTCTCGCAGGTAGCTAGGTCCCGTGCCATCGAGCGCTTTAAAGATGGTGATCAGCACCTTGAAGCGCACCCGAAAGACCACAGGTAACCAGTGCAGCTCGCGCAGGAAATGCAATGAAAGCTTTTAAGTAAGAGTAAAGTACTAATCTGAATGACAAGCATTATCTTGCTGCTTGATTTCCCTTCAGCATGGAACCTAAAAATTGTAAGATGGAATGAATGGGACGAAGCCTTTAAATGTTTGTTTTCTTCAGCAAAAATTTACCCTCAAAAATTTCCTTGGCTTCAAAGGGAGCTCCTATTTATGTTTAAGGGATTGTAGAGAGATTTCTCTCTCAATTTTCCATTCATGTCCATATTAATGATTATTATTAATAGAAAATTATGTCCTTCTTTACACAGCTATGGAATAAAATAACATGACCAAACTGGGAAGAAGCACAATGGGGGATTTAAATCATATCTTTTTTCTCATCTCCTTTATTCTCACTCACTTGATGAAAAAAACTTTCCCCCCTTGATTCTTGACCTTTTAGCTTCCTTTCCTGATGGTCTATGAAAAGATTTTGTTTCTTTCTCCTTGGGGAGAAAGAATAAGAGAGTAGGAGGCAGCAAGCTGGGAAATGACCTATTTGTAAAATTCACTGTCCTGCCTACTGCACATTATCCATACCAAGACTTTAGTATTATTGTAAAGAAAATCAAAAAGCTAAGATGTTTGATCCAAATGAAATTCCTCTTGCAGACTGAAGCTACTCACATCAAGGCAAATCAATGCATCCAAGATAGACCAGTCATTTGTTACTGCTTCACGGCTCTCAGAAAGTATGGCATCACCATGTATCAGAGGTGGTATTCAGCAGATTCTGACAAGTTCTGGAGAACTGGCAGTGGGAATTTTGAGTTGTTCAGAGAACTGGTAAATACCACCTCTGGCTAGCCCCACCTCCATCTATTCTCTGCCTCCTGAGTCCCAGCTGATTGGGAGGAAATGGGGATTTTGCAGTAACCTTCCCCTGCCACACCCACTGAGCCATGCCACACCCACCAAGCTATGCCATGCCTACCAAGCAATTCCATACAACCGGTAGTAAAAAAAAAATTGAATCCCACCACTGTCATGTATGATTGCCTAATATGAATGGATGCAAAGTTTCTCCTCTCATAATTCATCTAGAGAATTTGGCTAACATATTTTGTTAAATTTGGTTAACTTGGCTTTTTGCCTTTGGAACGAGGGCATTGAAGTAATCATACTGAAAACCCAGTGTGCTTCTAGTACATGCTCAGCCACTGATATTTTGTCAGTCATTCTCTCTCAGTGCAACCTGACTTATAATGTTGCTGCAGGAACCATGGGTTCTGTCTTGAGCTTCTGTGAAAAAGAATCACAATATTGTGTACTACTGGAAACAGTTTCCCCCTTGAAGTCATTTAAGTCGATATTATCAAAATTATATATACAGCCAGAGATATAATACAATAATACAATAATACAATAGCAGAGTTGGAAGGGACCTTGTAGGTCTTCTAGTCCAACCCCCTGCATGGGCAGGAATCTTACACCATTTCAGACAAATGGCTGTCCAACATCTTCTTAAAGACTTCCAGGGTTGGGGCATTCACAACTGCTGGAGGCAAGCTGTTCCAGAGGTTAATTGTTCTTACTGTTAGGAAATTTCTCCTTAGTTCTAAGTTGCTTCTCTCCTTGGTTAGTTTCCACCCATTGCTCCTTGTCCTGCCCCCAGGTGTCTTGGAGAAAAGTTTGACTCCCTCTTCTTTGTGGCACCCTCTGAGATATCGGAACACTGCTATCATGTCTCCCCTGGTCCTTCTCTTCATCAAACTAGACATACCCAGTTCCTGCAGCCGTTCTTCATATGTCTTAGTCTCCAGTCCTCTAATCATCTTGGTTGCTCTTCTTTGCACTCTTTCCAGAGTCTCCACGTCTTTTCTACATCGTGGCGACCAAAACTGTATGCAGTATTCCAAGTGTGGCCTTACCAAGGCACTATACAGTGGCATTAACACTTCACGCGATCTAGATTCTATCCCTCTGTTGATGCAGCCTAGAACTGTGTTGGCTTTTTTGGCAGCTGCTGCACACTGCTAATAATAATAATAATAATAAGTTGGGATTTATTAACCGCACCCTCTCCCCACAGGGACCCGGGGCGGTGCACAGGCATAATTAAAAACAATATACAATAATACAAATATTTCTTAAAATCGAATTAAATAAATCTACCCGTGCTAAAAACATAAATTAAAAACCCATTTAAAATTTATAATTAAAAGACAGAGAGAACTATTCAAGGCCGGCCAGTCGAAAGAGATGGGTCTTCAATTTTACACGGAAGGAGCGGAGGTCGGTGGTCGTTCTAATATCAGGGGGAAGGTCGTTCCAGAGGGCCGGGCCCGCCACAGAGAGCGCCTCATTTAAATATGCTGGCTCATATTTAAATGGTTGTCCACTAGGATTCCGAGATCCCTCTCACAGTTGCTACTATTGAGCAAGGTACCACCTATACTGTACTTGTGCATTTGGTTTTTCTTGCCTATATGTAGGACCTTACTTTTTTCACAATTGAATTTCATTTTATTAGACAGTGCCCAATGTTCAAGTTTGTCTAGATCCTTCTGTATCTTAAGCCTATCTTCTGGAGTGTTGGCTATTCCTGCCAGCTTGGTGTCGTCTGCGAATTTGATGAGTTCCCCATTTATCCCCTCATCCAAATCGTTGATGAAGATGTTAAAGAGTACTGGGCCTAAAACAGAGCCTTGGGGGACTCCACTGCATACTTCCTTCCATGTAGATGCAGTTCCATTGAGGACTACACGTTGAGTGCGGTTGGTCAGCCAGTTACGAATCCATTTGGTGGTGCTGCTGTCTAACCCACAATTTTCTACTTTATCTAATAGTAGGTTATGGTCTACTTTATCAAATGCCTTACTGAAGTCCAGGTAAATTATATCAACAGCATTCCTCTGGTCCACTGATTTTGTTACTTTGTCAAAGAATGCAATTAGATTCGTCTGGCATGATCTGTTTTTGACAAACCCATGTTGGCTTTTGGCTATTACTTTGTTTGCTTCTAGGTGTTCACTTATTTGTTGTTTAATTATCTTTTCCAGAATCTTTCCTGGTATTGAGGTCAGGCTGATGGGTCTATAGTTTCCTGGATCTGTTTTTTTTCCTTTTTTGAAGATGGGAACCACATCTGCTCTTTTCCAGTCTTCTGGCAGTTCCCCGGTGCTCCAGGATCTCTGAAAGATATAGTTCAGTGGTTCTGAGATCTCGTCTGCCAGTTCCTTCAGAACCCTGGGGTGTAATCCATCCGGTCCTGGTGATTTGAACTCGTCCAGGGCAGACAGGTGCTCACTTACCATTTTCTTCCCTATTTCAACTTGTGTTCCTAATCTGATATTTGTGGTGCTGTTTTTGATTGATTGGACTGTTTTATCCCTTTGTGTAAAGACAGATGCAAAAAAAGAGTTAAATAGTTCTGCTTTCTCCCTGTTGCTTATCATCTTCTTGCCATTTTCTCCCAGCAGTGGACCAATTGTTTCCTTAACTTTTTTCTTATTTTTAACATGTTGGAAGAAGCTTTTTTTGTTATTTTTTACTTTTTTGGCAAGCCTTTCTTCATTGTGAGCCTTAGCTTTCCTCACTTCATCTTTACAGGCTCGGGCTATTTGCTGATATTTTGCCTTGGTTATGTCCCCCTTTTTCCACTTTTTATATTTATCCTTTTTGTCTTTCAATTTGTCAGAGAGTTCTTTATGCAGCCATGCTGGTTTCTTTTGGGAACTGTTATTTTTCTTCTTCATTGGTATTGCGCTGGACTGGGCTTTTATAATCTCATTTTTCAAAATTTCCCAAGCTTCTTGAGTTGTTTTCCCCTTGAGGATTCTCATCCATGGAATCCTTCCCAAGCTCTCTCTGAGTTTGTTGAAATTAGCTCTCTTGAAGTCTAAGACTCTAGTTTGACTTGTTCAACTACTTTTGTTTGCATAATGTTGAATTCCAGTATTTCATGATCGCTTGCCCCCAAAGTTCCTGTAGCTTCTACACCTTCTATCATTTCCTCTCTGTTAGTGAGAATTAAGTCCAATATTGCTGATCCCCTTGTTCCCTTCTCTACCTTTTGGGAAACAAAGTTGTCTGCTAGGTTTGTTAGGAACCTGTTGGATCTTCCACTTGGTGCAGAGTTTGTTTCCCAATTGATGTCAGGGTAGTTAAAATCTCCCATTACTATTGCAGTGTGCTTCCTACATACCTTAGTTAGCTGGTTAGCAAAAAGTACATCCACTTCCTCTGCTTGGTTGGGTGGCCTGTAGTATAGACCTATGACAATATCATTCCCCCCCCAACCTTTAATATTGACCCAAATACATTCAAGATAGTTCTCATCATTGTTGTGCTCTATTTCTGTAGAGATGTAATTATTTCTTATATATAGTGCAACTCCACCTCCTCTTTTATTTGGTCTATTTCTTTTAAATAATTTAAATCCTTCTAGCTGTATGTTCCATTTGTGGGTTTCATCCCACCAAGTTTCTGTAATGGCAACAATATCGTATCTGCCCTCATTTACTTGAATTTCTAATTCACCCTGTTTATTCCTCATACTCTGTGCATTGGTGTATAGACATTTGAGTCCATTTTGATTGACCCTGTGTTTTCTGTCTACGAAACCTGTGTTATGCCTGACTATGGTTCTCTTTGCCCCTATTTCTTTGCCACTTGTATGGTTCATGTACATGGTATGGCACCCACTGTTAATTGTTTGGTTTTGCTTGACAGCAGTGTTGATAATATTACCTGCACAATTATCTATGTTACACGCACTGATAACCCTATGAATTTTAGTTTGCTGGGGACAGAAATATTCTTTATCTATTGATTCTCTGTCCCCACTGTTCAGTTTAAATGTTTAGCCAGGAAATCTGTGAATTTAGTGCCAAGTAACTCAGTCCCTTTCTTGGATGGGTGCAAACCATCTCTTTTGTACAGTTTATCATTGGACCAGCTGCAGGCATCATGACTAATAAGACCAAAGCCTTCCTTTTTACACCACTCCTTTAGCCACACATTAAACTCTGCTATGCGCTGGCCCTTTCCTTTTTGTTCCTTGTATACTGGTATAACCTCTGAGAAGATAAGCCTACAACCTGTACTACTAAGTTCGTACCCCAAACTCTGGAAATCATTCTGCACAGAAGCTACATCTTTTTGGGACAGATCATTTGTGCCAAGATGTATAATAGCATCAACTTCACAGTCCTTACTTGCATTCGTGACTATCTTAAGAATACGCCTCTTGTCTCTGCTGGCTGTAGCACCCGGTAAACATCTGACATCTTTCAAAACCTCCATATCCTTACCTAAGTTTACATCTCTTACGATTGAGTCACCAATCAGGAGGTGACTTCTCTTTTTGGGTACCTTGCTCTTGTTGTGTGACTGATGCATGATCCCTGGTTCACACTTTTGCATTTCTGAAGTAGGTTCTTCACTTTGGACCACAATCCGCTGCTTATTTGAGTCGTCATTATTACCTTGACCTGTCACTTTAGTGTCCCCATTAAGATCAGCAAGGGCGCTATATCTGTTATGCTGGGACACAGCGAAAGTTTTGTGTTTGTGGGTCACAGCTCTCACCCTGCCAGATCCCACAGTTGTCCAGGCTGCTCTTCTTCTGTGGGATCTTTGCGGTAGGGGAGGCTGGTAGTGTGGCATCTCCACAGGGTGGAGTGGCCGAATTGGACACTTAATTTCTGCCTGGAGATCACAAATTACAGATTCAAGATATGTTATGTGTCTATGTAATCTATTAATTTGTCTGCAAGGGGGACAGTATCCAAATTTGAAAAGAGTACTGCGGAAGACAGGTGCAAAACAGTTATTACATTGAACTAAGCCAGTCATTTTGAAATAAAATACAATCACGGTCTTAAGCGCACAAATCTAGAATGTATTATTTCTTTTACCTTTCTCTTTCCCCCCTGCACACAGCCAGAAACTCCTCCCTTTAGCCACAAGTAGTTCAAAATGGGGAAGTCTTTACCTTTCTTCCCCCCTGCACACAGCCAGAAACTCCTCCCTTTAGCCTCAAGTGGTTCAAAATGGGGAAATCTTTACCTTCCTTCCCCCCTGCACACAGCCAGAAACTCCTCCCTTTAGCCTCAAGTGGTTCAAAATGGGGAAGTCTTTACCTTTCTTCCCCCCTGCACACAGCCAGAAACTCCTCCCTTTAGCCTCAAGTGGTTCAAAATGGGGAAATCTTTACCTTCCTTCCCCCCTGCACACAGCCAGAAACTCCTCCCTTTAGCCTCAAGTGGTTCAAAATGGGGAAGTCTTTACCTTTCTTCCCCCCTGCACACAGCCAGAAACTCCTCCCTTTAGCCTCAAGTGGTTCAAAATGGGGAAATCTTTACCTTCCTTCCCCCCTGCACACAGCCAGAAATCAGTTCCAGGAAAAGTTCAAATGAAACAGCCACTACTTACTGCTCCTTTTTGTGTCTTTAAATCCCCCCTCCAAAAGAGCCTCCAATCAGTTCCAGGAAAAGTTCAAATGAAACAGCCACTACTTACTGCTCCTTTTTGTGTCTTTAAATCCCCCCTCCAAAAGAGCCTCCAATCAGCTCCAGGAAAAGTTCAAATGAATGCTGAGTGATTTCTACAGCTGAGATTAAGATCATCACAGAAAAGCTCTTCTTTTGCTCTGTTTTGTGAAATACTGTGTCACAGAATTTAAAGTGATGAAGAATTATGCTAAAGCTAATATCCACTATTATTGCGCTATAGAATATCACTTCCAGTTGACAGCTCCATTAAAGAACAGCATTTTATAGTACTGACAAAGAAAACCTTCACTTCGTTTTACTAGCATAATTAGGCAGCAAATACTTGGGTTTTCATTAGATGGCAGCAGAGAGGTACACAATATACACCTCTGTTACTATGCTTGGTGGCAATCTAGAGTTGTTTAGTTCATGTCTGATATGGATCCTATTAGATCCTGTTAGTTTTAAAGAAAGTGTCTACTAGATTGAGCTGTTAAATAGAAGAAGTTACAAGGTTGCATAATGCTATATGCAAACAATTTTGCAATCCCGAATCAGATAAATTATTAAAGATAACGTGTTTTAAAGCATATCTCTGTTTCTACTGATCCTTGGCAGATGTTGGGGCACTTCTTTATTGTATGGATTTTTTTTAAAGAACTTTTGGAAAGCTGGAGAAACTTTAAAACATTTCAGTGCAATTCAAGCAAGCCTTCAGCACAATTAGGCTGAATCTATTTATCAAGTCATTGAATATAGAACATTAACAAGTTAGGTAACCATGCAGGGCATCAGGATGCTTTGAGAGCTTTACCCTTTCCTTCCTTCCCTTCCCACCCATGACCTGAGAGCAATATATTCCCCACAATATATTGCCTGGTGTAATAGTCTTATGACTCTGTCATTTCTATCTTTCTATGAGTCTATTCTGTTACTAACGTCACTGAAATGCAAACATTATGCTGGACTGAGTGATGGAAGTAAAATTCTTTATGATAGGCAAAGTGGATCTGAGAAGGCTCAGTTTCTTCTAAGAAGGATAGGTTTTCAAGACATGTGGTACAAAAAAGAGGTTGGAAGCATTTTCAATTCCAATCCCCCCCCCATTCCGGATGAGAGAGATCCAGCTAACACCCTTGTGTATTGTGGTACATGCATATAGCCACGGAAGTAATG
Organism: Rhabdophis nuchalis; assembly: GCA_039707465.1. Taxonomy (NCBI): domain Eukaryota; kingdom Metazoa; phylum Chordata; class Lepidosauria; order Squamata; family Natricidae; genus Rhabdophis; species Rhabdophis nuchalis. The sequence continues at coordinate 44,454,566 of CM077647.1, read as the reverse complement.
CTACATTGGAATTTATGGATGCTCAAGATTAGTTGCTAGGAGCCGTTTCTCAGTTATATACAATAAATGCCTGAAAGCATATTCTTACATCAGATGCAATATGGTTTTGTTTTGGTTTCTTTGGAATGAAGTGTGCAAATATCAGTAGAAAAAAAACTATTTTTAGTATGCTGTAAAACAAAGAAACTGTGTTTGCTGTATTTAATGAGATCTAGTTGGAAATGTTTGGCTAACTACAAACATTTTGCCCACTTCTCTGGATCGATGCCATTTCTGACATATCAGCAGTGAAATGTATCTCCTATTTTTAGACCCAAATATTCTCATCCTCAAGTCAAGGTATATTTTAAACAAAGAATCTAGTTACCACAGCTACAGAATGATATATGATTAAAAAGGCTGATTATATATTTGGAAAGACTGCACAATGCTTGAAGTGTATAAGGATGTGTGCTTTCGTGTGTGTGCATGCACACATGTGTGCATATGAAATATGTATCTGTATAGATTTATTGAACAGTAAACAAACAAGCAGTCAAATATACGCCATAGACTAGTAGCTATCCCTTATGATAGCCTCCATGGAAGAAGAAGCAGGCTAGGACGGGTATTGATGTTTTTGAATTTTGACGTTGGGGAAAACTCCTAAGAATGGAAACAACCAAAAAAACAAATGAATCATTAACAAATAAAATCCAGAGTTCTCACAAGAACTACAACAGGCAGGATAAAATTATCCTGTTTTGAAGATTTTATGCCAAGACTAGAAATTTAGAGAAGGTTTAATGCTGAGAAATGTAGCATGAAAGACAGGGCAACTGGCATTAAAGTAGATAGACTGAGAGTGGCAATGGATTATGCTATTATAAGATTTGAAAGACCAGATTCAGTATAGATTGTTATGGAATAAATATATCTTTATGGTCACTAAGAATTAATCCTGATCTGATGTCACATAAACAACAGATTTATACAGAATCATGTGAAAGGTAATGTAGGAATGAATTCTGTCCTTGGTGTTACGGCTGAAACAGATATGAAATGCTATATTTTAATATCATTTGTTGAAATTAATTATTTGATCTGCCTGAACAATAATCTATTATTTTCCTAACTTTCATAAAACATTGGGTGAAACATTTTTAACAAAAAATAATAGTAATTATAACACATTCCTTCTAACAGGTTCCAGAGTCTTTCTTTTAGTTCTTGTAAATGTGCTTGAGATAAATAATACCTGAAGAGGCAAATGTACTCATGTTATTAATTTGATATTATATACATTTATTTATATTTATTTTGTAAAATTTTAGGCAAAGCCTTTTAAATATTTTTTTCCTGAACTAGATTGTTTGTCAAGAAATATTAAATGAATATTCTAGTTAAGGAACTATTTTATTGTTTTTGTAAAAATATTTTGAATCTATTCCAACTTCCATTAAAATCAAAAGAAAAATTTCCAAGTAACATTGCCAAAATGAGTCTTCATTCAAAATCCATCTGGGGATTTGTTTCAGCAGGGCCCAAAGCAGACATTTGAAAATATTTAAGGTCATTTGCTTTCTGTTTAAAAGCAGTACAAGAGTACTAGGAAGGAATTGGTATATTATTTTCCACATCTCTCCAAATTTACGTGTCTGTAAAAATGATATTGGAGTCTAGTCATTGATGGAATTTTGATACTTGATTTACTGAACTAATCAAAAATATATAGTCTTCATTTTAAAATAAATTTAATTTCACAAATACATGTCATCTTTCAGAACTCTAGCAGAATTACTTTCCATCACAATATTCCAAAGAATGTATTTCAGATGCTATTTTCTCTCAATTTCCTTATTCAATGTTCAAGGATAATGCTGAAATAGTACAATTTATTAGACAGGACAAGCTACCACCTCCACCAACACACACACACATAGTAATGGTAGGTGTGGCGTTAAAAGTTCTTGAAAATAGGGTGAAGGGATGCTGCTTAGGGAATAGTCAGATAAGAGACAGCAGAATGCAGTTGGATAGTAAATGGAGCAAGAGGTACAGAAAAGGCTGTCCCTATTTTCTTGGACTGTAGATGGTACGTAAATTATATTTTTATACTTGCAAGATTGTGTTAATGTAATTTTACAACTAGAATTAGCTTATCTGATCATTTATGAAAAAGGTCTATTTCCCTATTATAGACATTGTTAAAGTTAGGTCAGCCATTAGCATGACTTGGCTACAAGAGGCAACCAAGCAACCATCTCTCCCACATTTTATACTGCTTCCAGTCTTTCATTCTCTAATTCCTTATAGCAAGTAATTAATGGAAACAAGCTTTCTTGCCTACATTCTGAAAACATTCACATGCTTTCCAAATGCTTCCTAGTGCAAATAAATGAGATCCCAAGCAATGCAATTTAGGAATAGCACTTTAATATCTATCATAAGTGACTGGTACTTTTAGCTGGTACTTTAATTATAGTCTTAAAGGGGAAGGATTGTTTTAACAACCCTTTTACACTGTTTTACTGGTTTCTGGTACTGTCCTTTTGGGGGGTGTTTCCAAGAGGCAGGATGCAAGTTTGGCACTCTGATTTATTATTTTTTTACTAACTTTCTGGGGGCATATACTGTAATCTTTTCTTAAATCTGGATGATTTCCTTAGGATATCTTGGGAGCTGAATGAGACCACTTGGTATCTTTAAGTGGTGTAAATAGATCTAAGGATTGCTTCTCCTGGGGTGGGAAAGAGTGATTTGTCAGTTCATTAAGCACAGGAGTCTCTTTTCTATGGGGATTCTTCAGTCGTCCAGGTCATGGATGTCCCAAAGGTGCTTTTTTTCAAGAGAAAGTCCAGTTGCCTCCTGAAAAAAGCACCTTTGGGACAAGAGTCTCTTGCGTTGCTTTGGAGTGGTCAAGGCACATGATTGCTCACTGAGAGTAAGATTTTTTTTAAAAGGAGGTAGGAGTGTGGATCCTCCCTCCAATTCATTTTAATTTTCTCCCATGGTAATAAGGCTTAGTAATATGGTACTAGGCTTGAAGTTTATTTAGATATGTGTGGCATGTACCAATTTTATTGTGATCCTGACAATCTTGGGAGGGCAGAAACTTGACCCTGAGTCTCCTATATACTTCATTAATTTGTCCCTTTAGCTCAGCATTTTATAGCCCAGGTATGAACTCTCTGCTAAAGGGGTTCACTTTATGAGCAAGAGTTGGCTGCTGATAGTTATCGTTGCATTTCGACTATTGTAATTCCTCAATGTGCTCTGGCACCCTGCCTGATTTGTAACTCTGGGTTGAGTGTATTGTTGATGAAAAGGAAGGTATTTAGACAGAATGGTTTAGGTTGCCATGATGGCTATGACTGTCATTGATCTTCAGTGTGTATTCCCCCATTTTTAATCTAATGATTGGCATTTAGAGCAGGCAAAGAAGCTTTTTGTATTTTTATACAGGTAATTCTTGATTTACAACAGTACATTTAGTGACCATTCAAAGTTACAATGGCACTGAAAAAAGTGACTTATGACCATTTTTCACACTTAGGACTGTTGCAGCATCCCTGTGGTCATGAGAGGCCGGGTGAGAAGAAGCACCCCTCGGCATGAGTGACATTGAGTTGGCCACACCCACTCAGTCACATGACCACCAAGCCACACCTACCCAGCCACTCATTAGAATCAGTTATTAAATCATTTGAATCCCACCACTGCTTTTGGTGCTTTGGAAAAAAAATGTTGAACTCCTCTTCTTTGTGGCAATCCCTTAAATATTGGAAAACTGCTTCTTCTTTTCAAAGAAAGGGAACATTTTTCTTCTTATGAGCCATTCTGAATCAGAAACTTTCTGGATAGTTTGAGAAGCATATGAGGGACAGAAGATCCCATCACCCTTTCTCTGGAACCTTTTTTCTCTCTCTGTGATTGTGTTGAGGAAAGGCAGAGGCAATTCTAGATATTGTATGAGGGGGGCCTAAGGGATTTGGTCCTTGAAAAGGAAAATGGAAACTAGAGTGAGTGACAATATAATATAAGGATAATATAAGGAGTTGTGTTAGTCTGATCTTAAAGCATAGGTGACTTTCCTTTTTACATTTTCTCCCCTTTTTTATAGCCTACAAGATAAAATTGTTTATATTCTGAAACTCCTATAAGAACTAGTATCTCTACTCCGGATAATTTTTAGAGAATCTGAGGTTTTTGTTTTGGTTATAGTGGTGTCAGTGCAAACAGTCAGTTAGTTTCTGGTGCTGACTGATAGAAAGGACTGTTTCATTTCACTTCTTCATAGATTCTATACAGAGCTTTGTTCTGCTGCAGAACAAAATCCCAGTTTGGGGGGGAGGGAAGGAGTTAGCAATTTTGTATCAGAATAAACTCAACATTTAATTTTGAACACACAGGTTTAACAAACCTTGCATATGAAATAAAACTACAACCTTGCATTCTTAACAGTTTAAATAGAACATATTCCTTTAAAATTAATTGAAATTTTATTTTAAATAATGTCCAAAGTCCAGTTTTATTGCAGATGAAATAAGTGACTTTGTTATCCAACCATTGTCTCTTGTTGTCTGCACAATGAGAATCTGTCTTGATTGTAATTTTATAGACATGTAGCAGAAGAGAAAAACCTTGAAGCCAAAACATGAAATGAAATGCTTGGAAGTACTGCCAAATGGCACTACTCTTGGGTGTTAGTTCTGATATTTTAATTGCAGTTGTGATTGAACATCTGTGAATTTCTGTACCGCATATCTTAGATAGTGAAATGCTTCCATATGAGCAACTAAAATAAAACAAGCAAAAGAACTTGCAATTCTCTATTTGAAAATGTAATTAACATGCAGCTGAGCCAGTCTTGATCAAGCAAAACAGTGTGTATCAAGCCCTAAAACAAACTAGTAGCAAATGGCACTCTCTAACAAAAGGGAGTATTTGTGACCTACAAATATTTTAGCTCCTTAAATCACCAAATGCTAACAATGCAGACAAAAGGTAAAATGGTACAATTCAATCATTCTGTTTTAATGGAAAATGCTTGAATCTTCACTTTGTTTACAAATAATAGGAAATGTATACTCCAGTGTAGTACTCCCCAAATTAAAAACAACAACCATTCCACAAAAATTATGAACAAAAAACATTTTATTAAAATAAAGTTATACTCCATTACATAATAATTTATTTTAAAAGAATCCCATTGTAATATGAAATTTGGTGTCACTAGATACATTACATATAATTTTAAAAGTTTTTAAAAAACCATATTACAATATTTTTGGAAATACAGGATACACATACTATTTTTAGGATTAATACCTTACCCCACAAATTTTCCAATGCTTTCGGTAAACATCCTCCAAAAATATACTCCAAAAAACCTCCATTGCTATCTTAAAAAAGAGAAAGCTGATATGTTTCCTAACCTGATTTAAACTGACAGAACAAATTTTATCAAATATTATAGAATATTATGTAAAGGTAACTTTGTGTGAAGATATAAAATACAATTCCTTTTAAGGAATAAATAATTTATGTTTTTAAAGTTAATACAAAACTAAAATATATTTGACTTAACCAATATTATCAATATTAAGATGTCTATAGGTCAATCACATATTACATATTAGGAAAAATGTATTACTAGTAATCACAAATATTCATATATATTCATATATTTTATAGAGATAAATCATAATGTAATGTTCACCTTCAGAGGTCAGATTCTATTCTACCATGATCAGAAGCTATACATTACGATTATAATTTTTCCTATATAAATCACCAAGCATACATAGTACATTTTTAAACAAAACATCTTACTTATTTAAAGAGTAAATACGTTGCTTTAGTCAACCAACTTTGAACAGTGTTACACACCTTCTAAAACAACCCTTATAACTGAAGTCTATATTCCATAAACAGAATGAAAAAGACCCACCAATGAACAGGGATTGTCATATTTTTGAATACTTGGACAGACCTTCTGATGAACAAGAGAGAGGGAAGCACCAGAATACCTGGCATAATATTATTCCAATTCTGTTCATTCTACAGTACTAGATTTGTAAGAGGTTATATATGTTGTATAAAGGATAAAAAACTAAGCCTTACACAAAATAATATCTTATGCAAGTATTGCTGAAATAAATGGCACTATGCAAGTCATTAATAGAATTAATATTATTTGCAAATATTTCAGGGCAATAAAAATATAATTATATTTCATTTCTTCCAAATTTTCACCACTACACATACACTGTATGTGTATGCCAAATAACAGGCTCTTAGCAGCAGTCTCCAAATGCTGAGGTTTTCTTCATATGATCAGAAAGTATGCCTATACCAGTGATGGCTAACCTTTTTTTCCTCAGCTGCCGAAAGCATGCATACATGCGTGCCCACACCCATACTACAATGCCCACATGCCTCATCCCCCTGCACATCTGTGTGTGACACCCCCACGCTCCCCTCACTCCATGCGCATGTGCACGCGAATCCCCTCCACGCTCACCTTGCAGATGCATGTGCAACATCCCTCCAGCTTTTGGCCTCCCATCCCAAAACAGCACTGGGGAAGGGGGAAAGCCTCCCATCCCAAAACAAAGCTGAGAGGGGGGAAAGCCTCCTCAGTGCTGTTTTGCGAAGGAAGGATTCCCTCCCCCAAGTGCTGTTTTGAGAAGGGAGGCTTCTGAAAAAGGAACAATCCTCCCTTCTCAAAAGAGCACTAAGAAGCCTCACAACTCAAAACAGTGCTGGGGGGGGGGGGGAGAGAATTCTCCAGAGATCTGGGAAGACATGGGCTGCAGAAAGTGAGGAGAAAGATATGTGCATGGGTCTCCCGCCTCCAGGGTAAATCCAAAAATCAGCTGACCGGCGAGAGGCACATGTGCTGACCAACTGCTTGCATGCCTGCAGAAAGGGCTCTGTATGCCACCTGTGGCACATGTGCCATAGGTTCACCATCATAGGCCTATACTGAGATTTGGTAAGCAAAACAGTTTGGCATCAGGAAGCAATAATAGCAATTACTCATGTACCATGCCTTTGCTTTTTTAAGGGCTACATTGATCATGAAAGTTAGCTAGAATTAAAAGCTTATTCACTTCAAACTTTATGTGTGCATTGAACTATCGGTAGATATTTAAGAGCAGCTGTATGGAATATATATCAAATTATTAATTTATCTGTAGATAAAAAGTTGAATATGATGAACAGTACACCTTCTAGCAAACATTACTTATAATATAATAACAGAAATAATTAAGCAGGAGTACAAATATCTGAAAGATCCTGACTTATTTGGGAGCAAAGCTCACAATATGAACTTTTTTTGTCTTATTACTTGAACATCATCAATTAAAACATCAATGAGTTTAATGAAACTTTTAAAATAACTTAAAAAATATATACATTGCATTAAACAGTCAGTTATGCTCTTCAAGTTATACTTTTCAGTTTTTATTCTAATAAGGACAGTTTCATAAATTCTAAACAGATACATGGAATAGCAAAATGAAACTGCAATCCTATATGTGCCTATTCAGGAAGAAAATTCTATCAAGCCCAATGAAGATTACTCCATTATAAGAAAATACAGAGATAAAGTATGTTTACTATTAAATAGCTGATTTATTAATTGCAGAAATGAGCCATGATGTTTTAAAAAGTGCAAATGCAGGACATATTTAGCATAAGGTGTCTTTATTGAACAAAAATAAACAGTAAAACAAATGTATTAAGAAAACATTTTACAAAGTAAAATGTCTTCCTGGTTTTAAGAGAACTTAAAATGTAGACTCCTTAGCAACTCATTGAACAATCTTCCATCTTTCAAAGCTAAAAATTATTCTGGATCCAGATGTGAATTTGGGGTCCAACTCTGGGAAGTTTACAATATACATACAGTATATAAGGCTATTGCTTTTGCTGATTCTCAATGGGTATCAATTCCATCTGGCCTTTTTTCTTTTAATTCCTTCTTCTTATGGTGCATTATAGTCATTCCATTTTTCAGAATTTCTTTTGAATATTATAAGTAGCTGTAGCTGGAAATACAGATGGAATTAGTGAACATTAGAAGACTCATTTTTCTGTACTTACCCAAATCAAGTTCTGTGGATAAGATTACAGAGGCATCAGAAGTGTTGGTCCTAAAAAAGTAAACAATGAAATAAACTTGCACATGCTTCTTATTAAATTTCACACATTTTTATTATAACGCTTATTTTTTAAAATAATGTGTGTTCTAAAAGTCTTTATAAATCATACCCTTTAATAAATCCATAGTTAGAAGATGCAGAGACATCTGTCAAGATCATGTCTTCAGATTAAAATAACTGAAGAATACAAAATTAAGTGGGTAATTTATACAATTAACAAACTGTATGAACAATATGTTCAAAGAGAAAGTAAGTTATGATTGTATCTGTTATTTCTGCAATATCCTTTTCAATTGTATGTGAAGATTTTTTTTAAAAAGGAATCCATCCAGTGAATCCTATAAAAGTCCATAATTGCTAAGTAAAGCTATTGTACAAATCCTGATAGGAATGTGTGATTATTAGGAATTTGGCCATATATGAATATCTTAATTTATGGATTGAAATAAGGAGGAGCCTTACCAATTAGGCCACCAGGTTCTCTTTCTGATCAGCTGAGACAGGAGGATAAGTATATAGTTGTGTCACAACACCCTGTTAAGCCCCAATTAAGGGAGGAAGCATACTGCTCTCCTTTTCTGCCTTTCGTCTCATCACCAGAGACTAGTCTCCCTGACTTATTTATTGATCAGCTCAAAAACTTAACATATATATGTACGTATATACACGTGTATGTGTTAAATTTGAAGATGGCAAGTGAGATCTTGCTGAAACGTTGCAAAAACAATCTCATTCTTACACGGGAAAACACCCAAATACAACAAGACCAGCATACCTACACCCATGCAAAGCAGTATTCTTCCTCCCTTAATTGGGGCTTAACAGTGTGTTGTGACACAAGTATTTATATTGTTTTGTCATTTTGTATGTTTTATTATGTTTTTTATTTGATTTTATCTATTTTATTGTAAGCCTCTCAAATTCATTTATGTGAAATGGGCAACTGTATAACTCAAGTAAGTAAATTCAGTATTATTTCAGTCAACTTCTTTTAAAGGCTTGTAATTCTGAATGAAATAAATTTTGATTATTCTCTGCTTTGGAAGACTTACATGGAATTTTACATACATGATACCAGTTTCTAATAGTTCTTCATGGGCTGCTTTAAAACTTCCAATGATGAGGTTTTAAATATATATTTATAGACATGAGAAAAGACATGGAAAGTAGAGTTTTGAAAATTACAAGGTGTTGTATAACATACAGGAAAGAATTATGAAATTGAATTATATATTTAAAGTGTGTATGTGTGTGCATATATACATGTCTTTCTATGTGTATAATGTATGTGTATATATTTGTGTGGGTGAGGCATGTATATTTCTCTAGCTTTTAATGGATATCTGCTGATTAAGATTAAAAAATGAGGTGTTATTATTTGCCAATAAATAAAAGATGAGACCTGAGATGAACAAAATTTTGATTAAGCTATTGAAAAAGTTTATATTTGCCTTATTGAAGAGGAAAATGTCCTTTAATTATATTTTTGGTTTAATGTTTTCCTTTTCTCAATTCCTCCTTTTCCCACTTTGCACTTTCTATTTTTTCTTGTTTATATTATTTTGTATTAGTATATTTAAACCAATAAAGACCACTGTATAAAATATCACACACACACACACACGTATATATACCCGTATGTATGTATGTACACACACAGGTTTTGTTTATTCTTTCATAAACATCACTAATTTTTTTATAAATAATAAATAAATTGCATTCCAGAACCATGTGGTATTTTGCTCTGATTGGCACTGACATTTTAAAATATTCTAAAATATCAATACAACAATACTTTATACTACATAATTGGACAAACTGTATAAAAATAATATGATCTGTTATATGTATGTATGTAAATATATATGTAGATATAGATATATGTAAATTATTTTCTTATATTTTGTTTTGTTTAACAAAAATATCTTGGGAATAACCTTTTGTAGTTGTAAAGTTTTTTATGGATTCACCATAATAAATAATCCTATCAATTTAAAATAAATTAGACTCTCCTTAAAACATAGAGCATTCCTTATGACTGATAAGATTATGAAAGACCTAAACAAGATACACACAACACATTTAAAAACTATTGTTTTCATTATTTTCTTTTACTTTTGTGTATCTCTCACTGTCCATTACAAAAGTATTAAAAGCTTAGTTCATTCCCATTTTTGTCTCTTTCCTTATGCATAATTCCTTTTAACGATGACAGCATCCTTTCCATCTGTAGTGCTAAAGTGCCATATTTCATTTGTCTTTGATCTGGAACATTAACTATTTTAAGTAACCTCTTCAGTTAGTGGCTTGAAGCATTTTATGGCTCAAACTGAATGGTCAACTTTGTTGCTTTTTCTATCCTCCCCCCCCCCCCCCAACCTTTCAAAGCTCCTTGTCCCACATCAATGATGAGTGATTGACAAGAACAGGTTGGGAAGAAATTTCAAGGCATATTAACCATGGAAAATAAGAAAAGAGAATTTAGCCCAAATCATGGGTGCATTCCACCTATCTGAGATTGAAGTCAATCCTATTTAAAATTTACCTGAAGCAGTAAAGTGATATTTGCCTTTGAGATTCCCAGTTATTTCTCCAAACCATGTTAATGAAAGTTAAAGCAATTGTGGTAAGATTTGTATTTTACCACAAATGGCAGAGAGGGAGGAGAGTTTCCTCAATTGCCAGTGCATCTTTACTCACATCAGTTCAAAAATAAGCCTCACTTTGGTGGAAGTTTAATTGTTTATACATTTGCAGCCAAATACAGCTTTACCAGCATACTACAACAGTGCAAGACAGGCAACTTTAAAGCTGCTACATATTAATAGATATGGAAAGGAAAGGAAAGGAAAGGAGAGAGGGAGGGAGGGAGGGAGGGAGGGAGGGAGGAAGGAAGGAAGGAAGGAAGGAAGGAAGGAAGGAAGGAAGGGTTTTCCTCAGAAAGATCAGCAATTGAGAAGGCTGCATTTCATTTAATCCCGGTATACTGGAACTGCCAACTGAAATGATAAAACATCAAGGTTGTTAAATTCTTTGGGAAAAATAAAAGGACAGAAAACTAGTACTGCAACTCCGGATTTTTCTCAGTCTATATAGCCATCGACAACTTTTTCAGAAAGAAATACTAGAAAGAATAATCACAATGATTTCAGACGATTATAAACATGGTCAGAAATAGGACCCAAAAGTGCAGAAAACTCTTACCAGCCCCAGAAGATCCGCAGTGCAGCCGGGCGACCTGAAGAGCATCTGTTGAACAAAACTTTTCTATTTTTTTTTTCAACGAAAGTCTGCAAAACTAATTTCCCACAGAATCAGACTCAATTTCCGTTTAAGCCACTGCCTCTTGCAATTCACATACACCCCCTCCCCTCATGGTAGATGAAACTGACGCGCGGGTGCGTATTTCATGGATTGGGACTAAATATCTGAAACAACAAAGGATCAAAACAAGGCTTTTGGAAGGGCGTGAAGGGAGAAAAAATAATCCCGATGTCTTTAAAAGATCCTTCATTTATCAACAGCTACTTTGTTGAACTAATGTAAACTAACGCTGCTCTGGCGCTCTTTCGAAGCGTCCTCGAATTTTTCCAGACAGCTGGGGCAATGCAAACGCAGCCACGAAGGGAGATGAAACAAACTTTTCGCTAAATGGGACGGTGTCGCATATAGCAAAGGCGGAGAACGTTGTTTTGAAAGGTCGGGAATCGAGGGTTTTAGGGCGCCTTGCGCTGCCCCCCCTCCTCCAAGCGACAAGCGGGGTTTTTCAGTGAGGCACGTGTTCTTGCGACGAGTGTTTTGTTGGTAAATGGAAACAGAGACAGACACGAGATAATTAATCTCCTGGATATTGCTTTCTAATCAGTCTTAAGAGACAGTCCAGCGCGGGGGCGCAGCATCGGCTTCACCCGATTTGTCAAGGGCGGTTTGTTACATGGGTATTTTCGGGGGATTTGCAGTAATTTCGAAACTGCCGGTGGGCCCGAGTTTTCGATTTCTGTTAGGCGTGACAAAACGGGAGGAGTCCAATCCTGCCTTAGGGACGATCCCGGCTCTGCTGAAAGTGAATCAAACTGATCTTGTAGGAAACGGTTCCAGCGCCGTTGATGCACTTCGGCTCCGGCGCTTCCCAGAGCATCCCGCATATCCTAAAGTCTGGATCTTTTTTGGATCCCTCTCTTTCTCTTACCCCCGTTTATAAGTATGCCTCATTGGCTTAATTTCACCCTATCCCCTATAAAGGCTCACCCACCCTATAAAGGCTCAAAAGCTGAACTTACTTTCTGCTTAATGATACGACACCCAAATCTGTAGAAAGAAGCGATGTCTAATGTAGAATATGATTCCACAAATGAACAGAACTCCACAAACTGGGCTCAGTAAGAATTGAATTATTTGCACCCGATATTTTGAATGAAAAGGATATGTGTCCATGATATGTGTGGGTCCAGACATCCTTAACAATTGCTTAGCTTATACCAGGGTTTCTCAATCGTGGCAACTTAAAAAGGTGTGGACATCAATTCTCAGAATTTCCCAACCAGCATGTTAATAGCTGAAGTTCACACCTCGTTTAATTGCCAAAATTGAGAAGCACTGGCCTATACAGTTTCATCTTGAAGGCTCTATGAGCACAACGCCACAAGTCCAGGGATAATTTCATAGGAAGATCATGTATCTTATATCATAAATGTTATACCATTCTGCGCCTGATACAAAAGCAGATGCTACAAATGTATCCACAGAGTTCACAAAATAATCTGTATGGAGAATGTAGCGAAAAGAATGAATTGCCTGTACACTGTTGCACTCATGATGCACCAGTTGTCTATTACTTTGCACTACAGGCTTCAATCTCTATTGAGCCAATGGACCAGAGTTTGTCCAAATTCAGATGCTTGCTGCAAAACTGTAGACCAGTTCTTATTTCACTCAGCCCAACCATTTCATAGAGCTTTTTTTAAGGGGGGCAAGGAATGGAGCCAGGAATATTGTGGAAAAAGAGGATATAAATCAGTCAATCAAATAATGGGGTCTTATCCAATCCGATTTGTATGCTTTAATTGGGTTGGATAACTTTGGATAAAACATTCTGTACTATTTTTCTCTACTATAAAAAATTAGCCCCAATTATTTGTCCTCTAGTGTAAAATGACACTTTATAAGAATTAGTTTATTGGTTCATTCATTGCATTTGTATCCACAGAACCAAATGCAGTGTAAATAGGTTACCTTTTTCCTAATTTAATCATTTATAAGAAGTAGCAATTTAAATAATGAATTCCTTTCAAATCTATACAGTTTGACATTTTTAAGGAAAGTGAGCATTTCTGTTTGACACTGAAGCAGATTTAAAATAATTCCATATTTGTGGCACACCATGACAATTACTGTTTGGACATTATAATGAGAAAACCTGTGGACTGTCTTATATTATGAAAACCTCTATATTCATAATTAATACAATGTTCACAATCAGTATTAATATAAATGGAAGTATTATTATTCTTATATTGTTACCATGTCAAAAGAATTTTTCCTTAGCATTATTTTGTAACATCAAACCTTTTATAGGTTTTGAGTCACACAATTCTAGATAGCAACCCAAAAACCTGTATAGTTTTATTAAAATACAAAATCCATTGATGCTTACTCTATAATGCTTGCATAATTCCATGGAAAGTTGCTGTGACCAAGAAAAAGAGAGAAAATCATGCAAGGAAATATCTATTTGCTAATGAAGACATAATCATAACTGTAATATGATACATTATGTGAGAAACTGCTTCCTCTGGTCCAAGCATATAATGTTAAATCTGAACATTTTAGGAAATACATTAGCCAATGTGATGTGTTAAGAATCTCTAACATTGGAAACAAGGACATGAAACTGTTATTCAGAACTTTAAATCAATCAATTGACTTTTAAAAGCTCCTTCATTTTTATCCCATAAAGTAGAATCTCAAAAGAGATTCTACTTTATGGGATGCTGTTAATTTGACTTCAACAGTACTGTTTTCAAAATCATCTAATTCAGAAAAAGCTTACCACCTAATGATCAAATGGCAACCTTCTTACAAAGTCACACACCTAGGACCTCTTCTGCATCACAAACGATATGTTTAAAGCTATGGTTGATCATGTTAATATATTGCTATGAATGTTGCTTTTTAAATGTAGTCATTGATTGAAAGCTACAATCATGCAAACATTACCTCTGTGAAAAAAGGCTGAAATAAATGGATGCTGTTAATTTGACTCCAACTTTGGCTTGGAGATTGGTTGGAAATGAATTGAGATTTTACTTCATTCTCAGCATTATTACTTTCTGTATGAAGATGTTATAAGTCCACAATCAATATGAATGCAATGCTCAGTGTACTAGCCAGAACTTTCAGGAACTGTGTTGTATAGATAGGGAAATATACTTGAGCAACTGGATCACAAAAGCCTTGGCAAGGTGAAAAATGCATTGAATAGGGGATATTTCTGATTTGGATATTCCCAAATAATACAGATTGTTTTTGAATGTTTAGCAACCAGGATCATACAACATGCTGAGGCACAGTAATGCTTGAGCTGGCACTGTTAGAAGATTCCTACAAGGTATGATACTTTTAAAGTGAAAAGTAGAAAGACATTGGACCATATATAGGAGCAGCTAGTCCTGGGAAATATCGATTCACTTTCACTCTCCAGATCATTCAAAGTTGGGCAGAGAAATAGCAGACAGTTTGTAAAGTCACTTGGTTCTTTCACTTATACATTCTTTTTTCTGGGTGGCACAATCAGAACATTGGCTCCAATGCCCTATTTCATATCACTGCATTACTTAATTGCAGGTGGATAAAAGAGAAATGACAAGAAAGTGATCTCTAGAATGTCTACTAAGACGACCAGGGTTACACCAAGAACTATAAGCAAAAACAGACACCTTTCCTTGCTCAAATCTGGAATAAGCCAAATCTTTTCCTTCATGCTGCTCAGAAAGAATACTTTACTACGCAGTGTTCAACAGAAAACGTCTTAAAGAACATGGTAGTTAAATGTTGTCCTTCCAGACTTTCCTAGTTGCACTTTCTGGAATATCCTTATTTCTTGTATATCTATCCCTAGCCCAAACGAGGTAATAAAGATGTAGAAGGAAGTTCCAGGTGGGACAAGTGTTCTTCTCTTACCTGCACTCTTTGTTCTGTGCCACATAAAGGCAAGATCTGAGCCTTCATGCTCCGCACTTTATGAGGGGCGTGTTGGGCGGAGCTCGGCGCTGGAAGGGCCACGGATGAGGGCAGGCTGGGCCCCCTAAAGGTTTCTCGCCCATAACTTATTAAGGTCCTGAAACTGCCTGCTTCTTGGGACTGGCCCCGACTCTTGGCAAGCAAGAGAGAGGCTGAAGTGGGGTCGGGGGTGAGGGCAGCTGCAGGTCGTTGTTGGGGTGGCTGTTGGGCTGGCGTTCGTATGTGGTCAGCGCCGCGCCGCTAAGCCAGCCCCCGGCTCACGTTACACACTCCTGTATTTATAACTTCGGCGAGGCGCTTCCCCCTCCGAGCATTAGCGCGGACCACCTCTGTTCCGCCGCCTGCGAGCCCAGAGCGGCCGCTTCTTGAAACATCCGAGCGAAGCCACGGTCGGGATTGGTAGCCAAGCGCAGGAGATCTGGATTACACCCGAGCGTCGCGGCGCGCAGCCACCGGCCTTAGAGGTGGCTGGGAGGAGAGGGGAGGACCGGGTCGCTCCTTATCCTCCGGCGGGCGTTCGCTGGCAGTGGGGTGGCCGCTCGGACCCCTGCCGCATGCCATGGATCACACGCTTTTCGGCTGCCTACGCAGTCCCCACCATTCCCCTGGCCAGGGCTTGCACCCATTCTCACAGTCTGCGCTTGCCCTGCACGGCCGCTCCGATCACATGTCCTACCCGGAGCTCTCGGCGTCCTCCTCCTCTTGCATCATAGCGGGATACCCCAACGAGGAGGGCATGTTCGGCAGCCAGCATCACAGGGGCCACCACCACCACCACCACCACCACCACCATCACCAGCAACAACAGCAGCAGCAGCACCAGCAGTCCTTACAGACCAACTGGCACATCCCGCAGATGGCTTCACCGCCACCGCCTCCACCGCCCCAGTCCACCCCATCCAGACATAGCCTGTGCCTTCAGCCCGATTCGGCTGGACCCCCGGAGCTAGCCAGTAGTCCCCCAGGACTGTGCTCGAATTCATCAACTTTGGGGACAGGTACCCCAACAGGAGCAGCGTGCGCTCCAGGAGATTACGGCAGGCAAGCGCTGTCCCCGGTGGAGACGGAGAAAAGAATGGGCAAGCGGAAAAGCGACAGCTCAGGTAAAGCCACCTCCCTTGCGTTTCTTCTGTCCGGGAAAGTGGTTCTCCCTCTCCCTCTGTGAGAGAGAGAGAGAGAGAAAGAGAGAGGGGGGAGGGGGGAGGAAGAGGGAGATAGAGATGATGATGGTGATGATGAAGAAGAAAAATAAAATAAAATCCGGGATGGGCGATCGGTCAGCTCTGAAACAACTGAAGTCGGCATTGGATTTGTTCTGGAAGCCTTCCGCGCATGAGCGCTTGATACCTCGCATGGTAGTGGCAAGACCCCAGTTGTAGCATGTGAGAGCTTAGGCACTGGCCTATCACTAAAAGACTATACTTGCTGCTCGATGCCGCATGATAGATATATTCACAAATTTAAGAATTTGGATTAGGACACCTTGGAGTTAGAATCCTTGAACTCCTGCTTTAAGAGGTTGCCGAATCCATGAAATCACAGACTTTCTAAAGAATGCTGGGGACATCTAATATTCAGGTTTATCTTTAAGTCAACTATATCTTTTCTATAGATTCTACCTAAGGAAAAGGATAGGGCTGTATTCACTCACAAAAAGTACCATTCCCCAGTCAAGGAATAAATTCTAGTTTCTTTTTAGGACTTCCCATCTAAAGTATTTCTGGGACACTGGTAGAATTTCTGCTGTAGTTTTAACTTGGTTAAGCTTATAGAATGAAGACAGATTGCATAAATATGCAAATCATTCTACTTTTCAAATGAAGTTGTATAAATGGATGCCTAGGCCTCAAAAAGTACATAAAAATAATCAAATGAAAGTGTATGTGTATAAATATACACTTTCGTTTGTATATGTATGTATGTTCATGCTCCAAGTATAATTATTTCATGTAACTTAATTTAAGTTAGCATATTGGCACACTAATTTCACCATATTTGTTTTATCATCCTTAGTTGGATACTTTTGATTTATATTTGTACTATTAAATACACGTCTAAATTTTGTTTTTTATATATGTATCCATGAGTGTATGTGTGTGTGAGTACTTATGTATGTAATATATACGTGTGCGTATATATTACAGTATGTATATTTATTTAGAAAAGAATTCCAAGTTTTGATTAAGTAGAAGTCATGATCTACTTTGAAATTTAAAAGTGCAAAACTATCAATAGTTATATCTGAATTATTAAGACTGTTATATAGAAATGTACTTCATTAACAGTTTAATGCAAAATATTTTGAGTCCTACTCATTTTGAAACTTGTTGTACTCTGTCTTGTAGTTTAGGAAGACAAACTGAAAAGCTGATTTGAATTGCATTTAAAAAATATGTTACAAAATATACTTTTCTATAAAAATGGTTAAATGGGTAAGAAATCTTCAGGCAGTCCTGGATGAAGGATGTTTCATTATAACACTGCTAAAGGTAAGAAATAGATTTGTATATATGCACACACATTTTCACACACATACAATAGTAAGGTATAATGCTTAGTTTAGACAGAAATCTGAAGGATTTCTATCTATGACTAAAAATAAGGAAGCTGAATCTTTTACTAAAAATTCTATTTTTTTTAAAAAGATGGCTTTTTGAACGGTACATATTTGATCAATTTAGAATGCTTTCAACTATTTTCTGTGTTAATTAGATGAAGAAAATTGGAATTATAATGACTTTTTAAGTTTTAGTATAACTGTTGCCTAGTAATTGACAAAATAAAGTGGCAGGCTAAAGATTTGAAAGAGACATAAACAGGCATTTATTTGAATTATAATCATCTAACAATCAAATAAAAGTAATTATTATATTCTAGAGGCATACTGGTTGATTGACTTCTAAGGATAATGTTACATAATGCAGTATGTAAGAAAAGTGCCATGTAATAATTAAAAAGAAATCTTCATTAATATTAAACATAAATATTTATCTCCTTTAATATTTATTAAAGCTTATATACCTAGATAATTGAAAGTTAATTACATCACTGTATGTTATATTAAATTAAATATTATAACACAATACTATAAAACTTTGATTGGGAGTTAATCTTAATTATAATTTTATGCTCATGTTTTACAAAGAAAAAATTTAGTGACTAACTTTCTAATATAAGGTTATAATATCAATTGGCATTCATAGGTATATACCTATCTTTCATCTTTCTTATAAAGTGTAAAATCCGCTACTATATATTTTAGAAAAGTATTTTTAATATATGTAACTATGGATTGAAAATATCAGATTTAAGATAATTGTATATTTTCATATGTCAAATGTTTCTGCATATATTATGATAAATAGATTATATTTATTTACATATCTGAATATTTTATGGAGCTGTATAATGTTTACCATATTTGTATCTTATCATTTCTTATATTTACATAAATATATTTAAAATAAAAGATGTAAAGCCATAAGAGATACATAAGAATATGTTAATTTAAAAAATGTTTATAACATAAAAAATCAAGAGAGTGTTTCTCAAGACACTTAAGTATTGAATTACAGTAGTTGAGAGGAAACAATAGAGAAAATGTTATTGTACTGCAGTTATTTCTGCAGTACAATAATCTCTGGTGCTGAATTATTTGTGGAATATGTACAATCTGTGTTTGTACTTTGCTAAAACATTGGCATAGATGCTATAGAGAAGCAGAGGTAACAAGGCAGGCCTGGCAACTTCATTGTTAGTCTTAGACGTAGGGCCCCTGATCTTAAAAAAAAAAAATCTTACTTGTTCTCCTGTAGGCCAACATGATCCCATACAGAATTCTAGGCAGTTATACAGGGTGACATTGTGGTTGTGGGTAGCGCGAAAATGGAAAGAGGCTTCAGGTAAGTAATAACAGATAGTCTCAGTATAAACAGATAGTCCTCGACTTACAACAGTTAGTTTAGTGACTATTCAAAGTTACAATGGACTGAAAAAAAAATGATTTAAGATCATTTTTCTGACTCATTACTGTTGCAACATCCCTATGGTCATGTGATTCACATTCAGATGCTTGATAACTGGTTCATATTTATGATGGTTGCAGTTTCCCGGGGTGATGCAATCCCCTTTTGCGACCTGAGAAGCAAAGTCAATGGGGAAGCCATATTCACTTAACAATCGTGTTACTAACTTAACAACTGCAATGATTCATTTCACAAATGTGGCAAGAAAAGTTGTAAAACGGGTCAAAACTCACTTAACAAATTTCTTACTTAGCAACCTAAATTTTGGGCTCAATTGTGATTGTATGTCAAGGACTACCTATACCAAAGGTGGAGATTAGAAACCAAGAGATAATACCAAAGGGAAATAGACAATTATCTTTGCTTTTATCTACTTGAGATTTTGGTAGCTCAGATCTGATACCTTGAGCTGCTTCTGATGCTGTTTATTCTTCTGATGACTGATATTGAAAGTGAACATCCAAGTGTGTTACCTTAGAAGCCAGGGATCTATAATTATGCCTCTGCAAATGAAAGAAACGCCAAGAAAGCTGAACAAATATAATTTTTAGTCTGTCTTATACCGATATTTCATGGACAATAAGGATTTCCCAGCATATAATAAAATATAACAGAAACCCAGTAAAGAAGAGTATTATGTCACAGTAGATAATATAATAATCAAAAGCAACATTGCTTGTATTTGCTGACAAATATACCCATTTTTTTTCTACGATAATGCAACATAAGCAAAAAAACAATTGGTCATTTTAAATGACACATATTGCCTTGAATTTTACCTTTTTTATTTCTGGAAATATAATAAGTAAAATCTTAAATAGCACAAATGAATTTAAATCTGGTAAAACTGACAACTCTAAAGGAAGATATATGGTTAAGAAATAGGAAATTAGATGATGATGATGATGATGATGGTGATGATGATGATGATGATGATGAGAGAGAGAGAGAGAGAGAGAGAGAGAGAGAGAGAGAGAGAGAGAGAGATATTTTCACCTCTTTGTTCTTCCACCATTATTCTGTTATTGGAATTCCAAAATATTATGAAGTATATGTCTAAATTATTTCTTGGGCTGATAATACATTCTCATCTTCCTTTCATGTGATGCTATGGTTAGTATTAAGGTCCCACAGCCGATTAAAGAGCTCTGATCCTGCAGCCCCAATTTAAATAAAACTTTACAAGGCCAATTAAGTTCAGGGGGCAATTACATCAGTTTAATAAAATGATGATTAAAAGGTAAAAAGATTTTAGTTTTTATTTTGGACTACTTGTTAAAATATTTAACAATCTGTCCATAAAATTAAAAAGAACTTTAAATGTTTAGAAAGCTTTAATGTTTTATATAAATGGTTATAATTTTGCAGTTCTATATAAGTACAATTGATGTACAGTTTTCTATATTGAAGTAGCCCTGATATAGTAGACCTATGAATAGAGATTGTCCAGAAGTAATGTTTGATGGATTATTTTGTAAATATTTAGTGTACTTTCCAAGAAATGCCTTTGAAAAAAACATGTACGTTCAATGATATACATGTCGGAGAAAATGATTTGATAAATGTGTGTTAACAATATGAATTCATTGCTTTTAGTAACTTCTAATTACTCTCCAAAACATTTCAGTAAGAAAAATGACCTGTATATCTTTTCAAAACGAACACTGTAACTGATTCATCAAAGTTCTTAAACCTTTCAGCATGCTGCTAAGTGTAAACAAGCAAATAGAATTCTTTGTGATTTTCTACTGGAGAGAGTTAATTTGTTAACAATACTAGGTTTCATTATCAACATGCCTGATGCCTATTGGGACTTGGGGTTCCTATTTCTTAAAAAGCAACTCTCCATGCCGCATGGTGAATTGCTTTTGAACTTTTGTTAGGACATGGGAAATGCTCCTCTACTGAAACAGGGAAAAATTTCCATAGGAAATGTTTTGGTCATTTAAGTTGAGCATTTGGTTCCTGGTTAATATTGGCAGTACAAGCCCTAATATTTTTCATTCCATTTGTCTAAATGGTAGACACCAGTACCAAATACAAGCTGATTCTGCAGTCACTAAATGCAGTTTTCCATGTGGTCCTGCGTGTTGCCTTATCAGAATGTAAAGCTTCCTACTCATGGGGGTTTGAGGAGGGAGAAGGAGGGAGATTTATAGTATATAATATTTTTGAATCATAAATTATGATGATGATAAAAGATAATTTCAGTTTTATTTTAAAATATCAGAATAGATAAAAGTGAGTCCCTTCTGCAGCTAATTTCAAGTTTAATACGAAAGGGGAAAAAATCTTAATTATTTAACTTATTGCACTTACTGGGGGGGAAAAGTTAGTGTCAATTAGCAGTTAGTTTCCTCCCAGGAATTTAGCTTTAAAATGGAAAGTTTTATTTTAAGAATCACTGGAATTTATCTTAATTATCATGGGTTGGAGCAGGTGTGTTTTAGTATTTATTACTTCAGTTTATAATTAACTTTTCCCACTCATAAAAATTATAAGGCAATAAAAACAGGTTGTAGCTTTTTATTGTAATGATTAAATCCCAGTGGAAAAAATATATAAATTTATTATAAATATATTTCAAAAGACTTGGCTTAAGGAAAATTTCTTAATTTAATTTAAGGTTGAAAAAGTCAAAGCCAATTGTAGTTTTTCAGTTACATAGCTGGAATAGATTCTTTTAAAAGAAGCAATATGCATCTTTCCGGATTCTAAGCAAGACATATTTACAGTCTTGTCTTCCATTCTCTCCCCTCCTCTCCCTTCCACTCCCTCTCTGTCTTCTGATCTTGTCAGAATTGATTATCAGAATTGTTTCTGAATTTCATTCAGCTCCATGGCATTCAGAATTTACAACTGCCTGCAGATGATGTTACTTTCTTCTTTACCACAGAGGAGAAAGTCATGTTGACCACCTTTTCCAAACATGATTTGGCAGCAAATTATGGACTTCCAACCATGGGCAATTTAACTTAACACCTTTGCCAGACTTGGCAGGAAGATCACAGCTTGACTTGATTAGAAATTTAATTGTAGACCAAGAATAAAGACATATATTCTACACCAACATTCATTCACTCACACATACAACAGGTGATTAACACTAGCAGTCAGGAGATGTAAATGGCCTTTATAGTCTTCCAGCTTAAATATAGGGCTTCTGCTCCTGCCTTCCTGAAATAATGGATATGGTACAGTGTTTGAAGATTTTGAAGCCAAGCAGCTAAATATCATATGTAGCCTGGAATCCCTGGTTATCATTTCAGCTGTTACTCTATTATATCTTAATATGTTCTTGAGTGGCTATATCAGAGGTGGTTTTCAGCAGGTTCTGATCAGTTCTGAAGAACTGGTAGCGGAAATTTTGACTAGATCGGAGAACCCGTAAATACCATCTCTGACTGGCCCTCCCCCATCTGTTCTTTGCCTCCTGAGTCCCAGCTAATCGGGAGGGAATGGAGATTTTGCAGTAACCTTCCCCTGGAGTGGGGAAGGAATGGAGATTTTACAGTATCATTTCCCTGCCATGCCCACCAAATTACACCCACCAAGCCTTGCCCACCAAGTCATACCATGCCCACCAAGCTTTGTCCACAGAACCAGTAGTAATTTTTTTTAACCCACTACTGGGCTACATGTCAGGCCCAAATCTAGAGACAAGACCACGGAGATCCAATCAAGGATTATGTTGCTGATGTAATCCTGTTAATTAAACAGGACATCCACTAAAGATTGATTTTCATATGTCTGATATATCATTGTTTCATTCCAACGTAAAACATAAAATGTGGCTTCAAATTAATAACTACTGAAAGTGCTGCCTTATTATTTAGAAAACATCAATTATTTTATAATAGCAGCAGAAGAGCTTTTCTGATTTCCTTTTAAAAACAAGATGAGAAAAATCAATTTGTTTTCCAATGATAAAAATTTAAAACCTTCCACATTTCACTATACTTTTAAGAAGGTTGTCAGGATCAAAGATTATTTTCCTCTATCTTCTCTATCTCATGAAATTATTTTGCGAGGTTCTTGACCCATAATTCTTACTACTACTTCTTCATTATTTATTTGTATTTATTCCATTAAAAAAGATGACTAAAAAACAATAAAAAGCTATGCAACTTGGTTGTATCCCATGAAATCCTGCCTTTTTTATTTTCCTTGTTTGAAGTGCCTTACTTTCATGTGTCCCTTAGAATGCTGGACTGTAAATTCCGAATCAATTGGATGTAGGCAATGGAGACTTCCATGGCATTTAGTTATAGCTGAAATGATCATATAAGTTAAATATTGGCTGGTCTACTACTAATCCCAGGCGTCTTCAGCCTGCTCCCATTTTAGAAATGCACCACACAATTTGGCAAAAAATAAAGATTCATTCCAAATACTTCTGTTTTAGGAATGAAATGAAGAGAAAAATAGGTGTTATGACTGAGTTGCATATGCACAATTCTTTGGGAGATATTTTTACAGCTTTTTGTCTAAACTAACCTGCCTCCAGCCATGTATAAATCACTTAATTTTTATGAATGCTAAATTAATCTTAGTTATAAAAGCCAAATTTCAAGGCACTTTTGTGAAATAAAATAATCTCATGAGTATCAGCCTAGGATAGTAAATCATGATATTATCCAAAGATAATAAAAGGATATCACAGATGTTTAAGAGTCTGCAGGACTCTTGTGCATATGAGAAGTACCAAGTAAAGAAAAACCCTTAAATATTACTCACATATTCAAACCATACATATTAACTAATAACTATTAATTACAATCTTATCTACCATCTTAACTTTATTTTTAAGCAATTATATTTTTTTCTTTATGCATTTCCCTTTTTGACGAACACATGTATTTCTGAAAAACCCATCGCCACAGATTGTACTGTTTCTTATTTGTGGCTGGTCCTTAGTATATTTCCAGTGGCCTCCCAGTTAGTCTGTTTTCAGTCTGTCCAGACTCCTATTTTCTTATCCCATCATTTTGCCAAATGAGACAGAGGTAGGCTGTTTATATCAGTCTGTGTACCTCTGAAATACTTACTTTGGAAGACTTGTAACTGCATGTATATATGTATTACATTGGATATTAGGCAGGAAAGAATAAATGTCTAGCAATATCTAAAAGACCACACCATTGAAATATTGTTTTTTGTGATATTGTTTGTATTTACATTACATTATTGAGAAAATTATATTTTAAAAATGAATGAGACTGGAATTTAAGTAATTACTTAAATATTTATATTCTAATGAATGGAAAAGGTCTCTGCCAAATTACAAGCAGCAGCTTTGGCCATTTTTTTGTCTTATCTTTAAGAAATCATACAAGCTGAAACAATATCATTTAGATTAAATATTTATGTCAGATACTTTTAGCCTAGTCCATAAACTAATTCAGCACATTTGATAGTTTCTAGCTGCTATTGTCTACAATCACGACAGTGCAGGGTTCCTGAGATTTTAAATTTCATTGTTGAATTTAGAGTAAATGACCAAGATTGTTTATTAAACTCAGCATCTACTTCTCAAATTTAGTCTCCAAAAAGAAAAGCAGACGCTAGCTGAATCACAAAAAATGCTGTTAACAAAACTCAAATAAAATCAAGATCACAACCTAAGTTGATGTTAGAGAAAGAATGAGAAAATAAGGGGAGACCTAAAAAATGGGGAATTAGTCTGGAAAACCTATTTGTACATAAAGGGATGAATTCTGACTCCCTCCCTTAAAAACCATTGAATCTTATCTAGACCTACCTCGCTGCAAATCGCCAGTCGGAGAAGATTCCTATATATAGGCTTTAATAATAAAACAGCTTATTGAAATCTTCTTATATAGATCTAGTTGTTTGTATCTGACCGATATATCTGTTACTTGCATATTTTTCTGTTATTTGGCCTGTCCTAATAAAGTAAGGTTTAATAAATGTTTTGAAAATAGTCTAATTACCTGTAGAGGTTTTTGCTTAAAAAAAACACCACCACTAAACTAGTTCATGTTTCAACTTGAAAGGGAGGGATTGCAACCCTACTGTTCAAGACCATTAAATTGTTCATTCTTATTGTTACCTGATCAGTCTTTAATGAATTACAAAGAGTAGGAAAATCTGAGTTCTAATTCTGCCTTCAGCACAGTCACCTAGGTAACCTTAGGTGGTTCATTCCCTTGGCCCCAGAAAGAAGGCAATGGCAAACCACTTCTGGAAACATCCTGGAAAACTGCAGTGACAGGCAGTTACAAGGAATAAATGTTGAGTTGAAGGAACAATAAAAGATCAGGCAGAAATATATTTGAATGTTAATGGATTTCTATCTGTGTAAAATACTAATATTATTCAATTAATTCTGTCTATAGATATGAGGCAAAACTATTTTTTTTATTCTGATGAAAGTAACATATATTTTCCAAGTGACTAGTTTTACAGATGTTTGGCTGAGACATAGTATTTTAAATCAAAATTAATCTGGATCAAAGATTATTTCCTGATTGGATTTCACTGCTTGCTGCAATCAAATCTTTCATATATAATGGAAAATCAGCAGTTAGCCAAACTTGCTGATGCTGCTATGATTCCTTTGCCTTTTTCCAGTGATACAGCTATTAGAATAGTCATTATGCTTTCTGCTTACTGGCAAGCTATGCTAGTGGTATAAAACACAGATTTTCTTCACTAAAAAGGACTTGTGCTTTCTTATTATAATATACCTTTATTTTATGTTTAAGAACAGCTGGGTCTGTTCTTTTTTACTTTTGTCTGATCAGCCACAGTGTTCAACATATCAATGAATTTTCATATCATGATTAGTAGATTGCCCCTTTGTAACAACCTCTTTTACAACTCTGTAAGCAATAGTAATTATCAGTAACATTTTAATAGACTATAAACTAAGCATGTTCTTTATAGCTGTGAATTTTCAAATTACCTGGAGCATGTTAATTCCTAAAATGATCAGAGGGTTGCTTATTGTCAGTTTTTAGCTAAACCATGATAACTTAATATAATATTCAGTGATATGTGAAATAGACCCAATTATAAAAGGATAACTTAAAAGCTTATTTTTCAGAATTCACAGTATTCTGTAAAATTCTGAACGAGAATGATTGGATTTTAGTAATGTAAACCCTCATCTTTTATTATGAATTTCTGCTTAGAATCTAGCCCATCCAGCATGACTGTGTGTGTGAGAGAGATGTTCACATAACTAATAAATCTGTCATCACTGACTGGCCTGAATTTCCTTTGAAATAAACAAATCACTATTTGTCTCTTTGAAGCAGAGGGCTTCCAGGAAACCCGGAAGCCACTTTGGTTCAGCTATTGAGATAAAATAGTCAGAAAGTGGAAATGAGGTGCAGCTGAAGGAATCCTCCTATGCTCACACCTGTTGGGCAATGCGGTGGTTTTCTACACAAAAACCTTAGCGCTCTGGGATGGTGAAATCAAAGTTGAACTAGTAAAAGACATTAATGTTCAAAATGGATAAAATAAAAATAAATCTGATATAAATAGATAAAAATTAAAATTAGAAAGCGATAAAAAAAGAAAATGCACCTAGCTGGTCATATATAATAAGGGAATTGCCATTTTTAAAATAAAGCTCAAACAGCTATTTTGAAACAATGCACTGTTAATCTCTGTATGATGATCATCATCATCATGTGTATTTATAATGCACACACCCTATGTTATATAAAAATGTGGAACAGTTTAATTCCTTCCTTGAAAAGTTATTTTATGAAGTGCAATGTTTCCCTTTCCTTAATTTTCATTAGTTGTATTACCATGAAAATTTTACATAAAGGTTATTTGTTCTGAAGCCTTAATTTCTCAGTGCTGCTACCTATATGAAAATAATATACATTTTTGCATGCCTATATGAATCTTGACAAAAGTAAACCTTGATTATGTTTTCTTGTCGCTAAAAACTCAGGCACGTAATTGTGGAGCAAAAGTCAAAATAGTGATTAACCAATTTTATTTCAGTTAGATTGCAGCCCTAAAAAGAAAAGGAGGGAGAGCTAAACTTTTAGCTAGCCTTAGCTAGAATTAAAAGTGTTCAGGTCAGGCCATTATAACATGTGGCCTATTAACACTATGTGGCATACTAAGGAGGCCTTGTCCCCTACATTTTTTTGAAAAAGAATCCATTGCCACCAAATGTTGTTGCCACAATAAACGATCTGGCACAGCAGCCTAAATTTTTGCTGCTACTTCCACCCCGAAAAGTTCGCTTGCAAGGCCCCCCAATATCTTCAGCCTTCACTGATAGCTCCATCACTGCTGCTGTGCTCTAGCTGCCAAATAGCAGATTGAAGAGCCAGTTATTTCTTTGTGGGCCACAATTATTTTTAAATTATTAGTCTGCTCTCTTCCCTTCTTCAGGCCTGGTTTAGGAGGTGCTTGTTGAAATACCGAAAACTATTAGGAAAATTGAATGGTCAAGTATGAACTTCATTCTTTGTAAATGTGTTGTAATTCTTTATTCTCCTACTTAGAGGACATATTCATTTGGTGAGTGAAATTGGACTCAAAAAAGCATATAAAATGCATTTAATTAACTTATTAAAATTACGATTCTCTTCTTGGTACAGTATTTTGAGTATTGTGAATAAAGTTTGTATACCGTAACATTTTTGAAATCTAAAGAATATATAACTTTTTAAATTACTTTATTGATCTGGTAACAACTGATGTCTAAAATGAAATACAAAATATTACTGGCTTAGCTCAATGTGGTGAAACTCAGTTTTTTTGCAAAATTAAAATAATAATTGGAGGATTTTTTTCTTTTGATCTAAACAGCAGGGAAAATTAAAAACTGCTTGTCTTTTTTACCACAACACATGAAATGTGTTCAGTGCAATATATATTCCCGTTATAAGTAGGTGACCAATAATAACCCAGAATATCTCCTTATTTTAATAGATGCCCTTGTAATACTCTGAAATTCTTTAAAGATGTCAAAACATGACTTTGTAAAATATCCTGCACATATTACTCCTGAAATAAAAAGTTAATCTTTAGCAATACAGTATAAGCCTTGGTTGATTAGAATTAAATGAACAGATTAAAAAGTTAATGACATCTTATATATGTGTTTGTAAGTTTTGTCAACCTCCGTGGGATTTACTTATATTTATTTTTATGTAGAATTCTAGTCTAAGTAATTGAGAGTTGTATGGGATATAACAAGTGTCATCACACTGAAAAGAAATCTGCTGTTACTTTATATAATTTTCCCATCATATTAATGTCCTTGCATTTTAAAAGGAATTTGTTTTTCTATTACTTCTTAAACACAGGATCTGAAGATTTCTAATGTTTCATTTATTTTTTATGTTTAGAACTTTGGGTCAAGATAGTTCCTTTAGTCTCCCACAATTATACAAACTGAAACATAATTTCCTACCTGTCAAAGTACAAGGAGTCCTAAGCTTTGATCACTATTCAATGTAAAATTTCTGTTGCTAAGTGAGACTTTTATTAAGTGAATTTTGCTCAATTTTATGACTTTTCTTGCTGCAGCTAATAAATAAATAATTGCAGTTGTTAAGTTAATAACATAATTGTTAAATGAATCAGGCTTCCCCACTGAATTTGTTTGTCAGAAGGTTTCAAAAGCTAGTCACAAGACCGTGGACACTGCAACTATCATAAATATGGCTCAGTTGCCAAGCGTCTGAATTTTGATCATGTGACCATAGGGATGCTACAATGGCCATAAATATAAGATTTTTTTTGCAGTGCTATTATAACTTTGAGTAGTAAATAAATGAACTGTTTTAAATCAGACTACTTGTAGAACACAAAATAATTATGGTAGAAATTCCAAATACCACAGTTATAAATGAAAGTATTTCTTTTACTAATGTGCACATATACGCATGCAGGCATGCACACACAAACACACAGAGACACATCCACACATCCCGATCTGGATGTATTTAGGAACAGCTAAAATATTGCACTAAACTGTCAAATTTCTTCCTAGACTCTGGTAGAAGAATGGAGTTTGAAGAAGATATATAACACCTATAATGATAGAAAGATAATTTTTAAATTCAATTAGAGAAAGACTTCAGTTGTTGAACATGATTCATGGTTCTCTTTAATTACATATCAAATAGTGATGTTATTAGTAGGAAATTTCCTATTTAAGAATATAATTAAATAATGCATGTTTTAGGTGAATGACAATTTAAAATATTTATATAATTAAAGGCATTTGATATTTAAAAAGCATTTAATTAGAATAATATTTCTGCTGAAGTTATTAGGTAGAGAAGTCTGAAAATGCTTAGTGCATAACATTGCTGAATGGTTAGGCGTATGATTTCATTTTTTTGGCATTTGCTCAGGATGTTAGTGTATCTATTTTAAGTGTCTTTGTTCTTTTACATTTATTTTTATTGCTATGAAGCTAATCTTGCTATGGGCATTTGCAACTATGAATCATCATTTAGATTAATATTTTCATATCTCTTTAAACTGGTTTGAAAGTAAATGTAGAAATGGAAGCAAAGAAATCTAAACAAGGACAGGTGTACCTCTCAGGAAGTATAAAAAATTTTTTTTAGAAGTTTTGAAGTGTGTTCTTGG
Source organism: Rhabdophis nuchalis (assembly GCA_039707465.1). NCBI lineage: Eukaryota > Metazoa > Chordata > Lepidosauria > Squamata > Natricidae > Rhabdophis > Rhabdophis nuchalis. The sequence continues at coordinate 44,424,544 of CM077647.1, read as the reverse complement.
CAGATTTACTTATGTAAAAACTAAATCACCATTTGCAGGAAGGAAGAAAAAAATTACAGCCTATTTAAACACTTATCATTCTACTTTATGGACTGCAGGCGAATTGGCCACAACCACAATAACGGAGCAGTAAGTTTTAGTTATGAATAAACCCAAATGTGTCATTTTCTGTTTACAGTTTCCTAGCAAACACTTCCATAATTTTGGATAGGACAACTGAAAAAAATCTTGAGTTTTTTAACCAAACTTTGTTTTTGTTTTCTTATCCAGTATCCTAGTGAAAGTAGTTAGAAAAGTTAATATCTTAGCCTTCTACTATATTTCCAAAAGTAATAATTTAAGAATGAAAGTATGCTATTTGGTATGGAAATGGAAGAATTCTATAGATGTTAGACTTGAATTATCTGTAGTAATCAGAATAATGCTAAGAACATTAGAATATTATTTTTAAATAAAACACAGGGTATTTGGTATTCAAATAAACTTCATTTTAAGGGACACTCCACATTTTCTTTTTAAAATGGATGTTTAAGATGTATTTGCTTTATTTGACTTTTATAAATTTTGTTGCCAATCACAATCCGTTAATTATATGGATTTTATATTGATTTTGCTTTGGTTATTTTGGATTTGTCATACTGTAACTTTAAATTCAGGGGATCATCTGTTTCATTCACAAAGTTACTTTTAAAAAGCATAATAAACATTGCGTAAGAGAGTTCCAGCTGATTACATGCCTGCAAACCTTTGGGAATTGTTTTTTTGATTGTAGCTGGTATAATAGTGTCCTCTGCACATTTTATTCTTTGTGCTACTGTAACACTTTCTTTTTGATGTCAGTTTCTCCGTGGAGAAAAATGAGTGTGCATAAAATAATTGTATCATAATCAGAACACGTATGGATCATAATTTTTGAACAACACCTATATAAATAATGAAAAAATATTTGAAACAAGCCCTTATATGACATTTCTAAAGACAATTTCACCTTTAATTGATTGTTTTTCATTTTTTTTAAAGTTAGCTTGTTCACATTTATTTTATTTCCACTTAGGTACAATACATTTATTTCATGTTTCAAATTTAAATAACTATTTTGAAAATTTTAAATTTAATTTGCTTTTGCTTTATTTTGTTTCTGATCTTAATTCCCTCCCACCCACCCCTGTCAAAATGGATTATTTTATGAAGTTTCTTTGATTTATATGAGTGATGATGATGATTCAAAAGATGATAATTTTACAGAAATGTTGAAGCAGTATTAAGCAGTGAGTAAAGCAAGGATGTGTACCTAGTTATTTAATATAGCAATAGCACTTACATACAGTATATAATGCTCCATAGTGCTTTACAGCCCTTTCTAAGTGGTTTACAGAATCAGCACATTGTTCCCAACAATCTGGGTTCTCACTTTACTGATCTTGGAAAGATGGAAGGCTGAGTCAACCTTGAGCCAGTGAGGATCAAACTGCTGACAGTAAGCAGAGTTAGTCTGCAATACTGCACCACCACGGAATCTGTGTAATTATGAATAACAGTAAGTAATTAATGTAGTGTTACAGATGAATTGCATAAATATGAGAAGATATGTGTGCTTTTCTAAAGCAGCAATTCAGTGTTGTTGGTTGACAGTGGTTGTTTTGCAGTGATCAATGGATAGATTATGTGATACAATAAGAGTATGGATCTAAAAATTAATGCATTAAACATAAGTGTAGTTGTGATTGACAGCTAAAAGACTAATGACCTATTATATATTATTGTATCAAAATAGAACAAATGGATGAATGTATGGATTTTGTTCTGTAGAATTATAGTACAGATGGTAAAATAGATGAGATTTTAAAAAGTGCAAATATTGATACGAAGGTGGTGATAAGCAGTGCATTGTTTCCTGTAGATTGAATATTTTTCAAAAAATGTCAGTTTTGTATAAGTTCTAAGAAAATGTGTGTTTGATTTAAGGAAGTATTAAGGAGGCAGAAATACAATGCAATTACAGTGTTGAACATATATTTTTTCAGCACTGTGCAGTTATCCTGTGTATTTAAGAAATGATGCAGATTTTTTAAGGAGGCACTGACAGGTAGAGTAGGTCTGCCAGTAACTCCCCCAAACACAATTTCTTCTTGTATTGAGTTGTGTCTATGTTCCTGTGTATCATCTTGTTTCTCTTTAAGAACAATTTATTATAGAGCAATCAATACATTTTAGAAATAAGCTGTTGTTGGTGTAATAACTTCAAATGATCCTAGTTTAAGTTATAAAGTCCTGGCTTAGTTCCAGCACTATGTGTATGTAGAAACTGAAAGATGAAATGAATTAAAAACTAGGAGGAAAAAAAACTGAACAGACCTCCGACATGGTGGTGTTGCCAGGAAGACCTCTGTTGTTCTTTTTATCAGCAGGAACCTTTGTAGCATCTGTAGCTTTATTTCCAGATGTGTGCTTAAAAATGAAGCCAACCTATACTAAATCTTAATTACATATCCTGGGCATATATCCAGAGGCATGGCATGCAGTAACTTAGAAAAATTAGACGTCTTTCATGCCATGTCTGGTAAATATTCTAGAGTTAGAACTTTAAATGTTCCAAGGGTTGTGTTTTGCATCAAGAGCTCCACATCAAGAAGCCATTCTTTTCTCCCATTCTTATTCTTGTTTATTTTTTTTTCTTCACAGTGTCTGTCAGCTGACAAATATGAGATCAGGAAAAGTTGTTTTTACTTTATAAAAACTAAGATCCAAAGCATCCCTAGCACATCAGAATGCATATAATTCCAAGAAATTTTGATCCAACTAACTAGAACTTCCTGTTAAGACTAGAGAAAAATGACTTAGCAACATTTCCAATGTTTCTTCTTGTCTGAATGATGAGCTCTCTGAGCCTTTCTTATATAAAAAAGCCCAATAGAGTTGCAAATCTTCTTTTATAATTTCTAAGAAAAACTTCCTATCCTTTTTGAATTAAGCATCTAAATGCCTTTATTTATAAATCAATACAATTTATTTGTATTATATTCTTACAATTAGTTTTAATAGAAAATAGAAAAGAAAACTTCCTTCATTGCAGTGCCCTGAATGCTGGCTCAGAATCCATATTTGTGTCTGAAAATTCTTTCTTGTTTCAGGATGCAGTCCTTAAAATTCCTTTTTTGTGGACCATGTAAGCTTTGAACTGATTGCAGCTAATGGCAGAAAGCACACAAAAATAAAGTGCAGGACCTATGTATGCAAAAATTCTACTCATCCCCAATACTGGAGAAAAATATGTGAACTAGTTAAGAGACCAAAATAGGGCAAGCAAATAACCAATTTGTTAGGCTTCTATAAATTTGTTTGGAATTAATTTCTTCCTCCTCCCAGCTTTTTCCCAACCAGAGATTTTGCTCTTTTAAAAAGCAACTGTTAATTAATGTTCTCTTTATGTTCAAGAATGCATTGTTACAGGGCCCCAATTAAGGGAGGAAACACACTGCTTTTCCTTTTCTGCCTTTCTGCCTATTGATCAGCTCAAAAACGTAACACACATATAAAAAAATTACACAACAGAATTCATGGCTTTCTATCTAGATGGTCTCTGGTGATGAGCCGAAAGGCAGAAAATGAAAAGCAGTGTGCTTCCTCCCTTAATTGGGGCCCTAACAGGGTGTTGTGGAAACAATTATATATATTTGTATGTTATATACATTTATATGTTAGTTTTATGAGATGATCAATAAATAAATCAGAGAGACTAGGATAGATCTATTTCGAGCTTTTTAGCTCTCATCAGCTAGTCATATTCTTACTGGGATATATATATATATATATATATATATATATATATATATATATATATATATATATATATATATATATATATATATATATATATATATACTCAAAAATGTTTTATATATATAATTGTTCCACATTGATCAGCTTATTTATTGTTCCATTTATGTTCCATTTATTGATCAGCTCAAAAAAAAAGTAGCACACACACACACATATATATATAGTGTTGTGACACAAATATATATATGTGTGTGTGTTTGTGTGTGTGCGTGTGTCACAACACCCTGTTAGGCCCCAATTAAGGGAGGAAGCATAGTGCTTTCATTTTCTGCCTTTCGGCTCATCACCAGAGACCACCTAGACAGAAAGCCATGAGTTCTGTTGTGTAATTTTTTATGTGTGTGTTATGTTTTCTCCCTGACTTATTTATTGATTAGCTCAAAAATGTAACATACATACATACATACATACATACATACATACATACATACATACAATATATTCATATCTATATTATATATATATATTTCAGTCCGAAGCCTGATGGCAAGTGAGATCTTGCCGAATATTCATATCTATATGAAGAACAGTTGCATGAAGTAGTTATGTCGAGTTTAATAAAAAGAAAGACTAGGGGATAGCAGTGTTCCAATATCTCAGGGGTTGCCACAAAGAAGAGGGAGTCAAACTATTCTCCAAGGCACCTGAGGGTGGAACAAGAAGCAATGGATGGAAACTAATCAAGGACAGGAGCAACTTAGAACTAAGGATAAATTTCCTGACAGTTAGAACAATTAATCAGTGGAACAGCTTGCCTCCAGAAGTTGTGAATGCTCCAACACTGCAAGTCTTTAAGAAGATGTTGGATAGCCATTTCACTGAAAGGGTATAGGGCAGTGAGGGCTAACCTTTTTTGGCTCGCGTGACAAAAGCGGAGGGAGCGCAGGGGGGTCGTGGGTGGGCGTGACACACCCACAATGCTATCTGTGTGACCCCCTGCTTTTTGCGTGCATTTTTCTCCCTCCCCAGGCTCCAGAGGCTTTCTAGGAGCCTGGGGAGAGTGAAAACAGCCTCCTCCCACCTCCAGAGCTTCCCTAAAGCCTCCAGAGGGTGAAAAATGGCCTCAAAAGGCCTAAATCAGCTGGCCAGTGCACACATGCACGCTGGAGCTGGCAGGGCAACGTCTCACATGCCCTCAGAAGTGGCTTCGTGTGCCACCTGTGGCACCCATGCCATAGGTTCGCCATCATGAGTATAGGGCTTCCTGCCTAGGCAGGGAGTTAGACTAGATGACCTCCAAGGTCCCTTCTAACTCTGCTATTGTATTGTAACTTATGTTAATTATTTTTGCTCTGATCATGCTTTTTTGTGAGAATGTAGTTTCTGGCAGAAATTTATAAATATACATGCACTTTAAAGTCATACAGTGTATATATATTTATGGAGTAGGATTCTAAAGCTTCATGTGTTGTAAGCAGCTTCGGATTAACAAAAATCATGCTGTACAAGATATAGTTTCCCCCCCCGTGTACTTTACTTTGAAAAAAGGCGGTTGAAAAAAGATAACAGACTATTCAAAGTTTATTCAAATATATTTACCTTTCTCAATTGATAATAAATTCCTGATTTAGCAATTTTTGAAGAATTTCTTCATTTAAAATTAGAAGGTAGGAACCATGACCAGTTACTGGCGATTACTGCTTGTAACTTTTAAAAGATTTAACCTGAGTCATAATTCAGTTGAAATGATAAACTGCTTGGGCATAACGTAATTGGATTGAAAATAAGTTAAAAAATAAATTTTCTTTTCCGTATAATTTATTTCTCTATAAAGATATTGATTAATGGCTATTGTAAAAGAATTACTCTGAATTAAGCCAGCATATGATAATGATCTTGCAACATAGAAAGATAGGTTAGAAATGTAAATGAAATTAAAGCTTACATTGGTACTATATTCTAGAATTAAATAAAATATTTTGAAGTAAATTTTATATTTCTGGATTGTTTTGCACACCTGATACAGCTTTAGGTTTGTTTGTTTTTAAAAAGTGGCAGTTACTAGTTAAATGAAATGTATGAATGTTAATATGCATATCTTAGTTACGACAAAGTATTTGTGTGGTAGGAAAAACAAAAATATTTTTTCTTTCTGTCTTAGTATGATTTACTTGATGCTTTTGCCCTTATTTAGTCTGGTTATCTATATGTTTTTATATATATATAGTTACATATACATATAAAAATATTGGATGGGACAGTTGTTTATGGTGAGTTGTATTATTATTTGAAATTTTGCTAGTTTGAAAGCCAGAAGATAGCAAAGTAAATACACACATAACTCTGATGTCTTGTACTAAAATACAGCTTCGGTTCAGTTCGTTAAATATTTTCTTCCGTAAGGAAATTGTTTCATTGATGTAAGTAGATTTATGCCAAGGAAAACACACTTCTCTTAGGTTCCAGCAAATAACCCCTCCACAATTTTAGAGGAAATATGGACAAAAGCTGGTTGAAGGGTTTAGTTAAAACAGTAGTGCTATTGTACCAGTGGTCAGGATCTTCGGATGTAAAATGACTCGTCCATTACAGAGGCTATAACTATACCTTCTGAAAGCACCACATGCACAATTGTATCACTGGCAGTGTTTCAGCCAGAAACAGAGGAAAAATTCTAGATGTATATCAGGGCACATATTTGTTTCATTCAATGCAAAGTAAAATGTCAAGACCCTTAATGTTTAGATCTTAAACTATATTTTTTCAGCAGTATCTAAGAGCATATTTGTATGCTAGTTCTTGTGCAGTCTCTTGTATAATATATGTTACAAGGCCTGGGTTCCCATCGACTTGACTTGAGAACACTATTGTTGAAGGAGACATTTTGATTCTCCTTTCACTTATTGATGCTTCATTTATGATTGCATTTATTGATATGTTTTGATTTTTTAGGATATTTATTATTGTGTCTTTTACACACACTTGCTTTTTTGGTAGTTTGGGGGTTATCTGTGTGTCATTCAAAATTGCCTTTTGTGAGCTGGATGGTTTTATCAATTTGATAGGTAAATAAATAAAATAAACATATTACACAAATTTTAAAGTTGGGTCTGTGATACGTTTATGTAGAATAAGGTCTTAAATTAACTTTGGGAAAACAATTAGCTCAATGTTCTTGATCATTTTTTTTCTGTTCTTCATCATTTTTTTATCCCAGTTTATTAGACGAAGAAGTATTTCCTATTGAGATAAATTCTTACAATATTGTTTAATCTGCAATACTGTCTGCCAGGGTTTTCAATTTGGTATATTTACCTAATAGTAGATTTTCTTTCTAATCCCAAAACTTTTATTAAACTATGATTCTTAAAAAATTATATTTCCTAATTTTTATTTATTTCTGAGAAGTAATAGAGTTTCCAAAAATGTTGGAGTACTGAACCATTTTTTTAAAACAGCTTCTGAGAATGTGGTTATCCAAGCTGACAGTTGATTTATTGTTAAAGGGTTATAAACATATTTTATCTAGCATGTACACTTATTATTGTGAAGTTTAACTGCTGGTTACAAATGAACTTTTTAGGTAGCTTGTAAAATTTCAGGCACAAAATTTCTTTTTTCTTGTAGTTTCTTTTTTCTGCTGGCTTTCAACTTGTTTCTTTCCTTTTAATTTTTGAGTGTTTTTTCCTGCAGTTTTGAATAGATTAATATATATTTTTATCAGATATGTGGGGATGTAATGTCATTTTAAAAAGTGGAACACTTAAGTTTTGGTTTGCTTTAATATTTGTCCGTAAATAATAGAGAAATGATTAATTGGACAGTTATGTTTACTGTTTACAGAAAAGGTTGCTATATATTTTAATTATTCTTGAGTGCTCTAAGTCTTTGCAAAACTTTCTAATTGTAGAAAACAAGCCACTAATATCAGCTGGAAAAACGCAGCTTCATAGATGTAATATTAAAAATCCAAGCAGAACTGTAAACAAACTTTAGAATTAAATGGTAGTAGAACTGAAAAAAAAGGAAAAAGGAGTAAGAAATCACCATAAGATTAACTGATATACACATATATTCAGTGAATTTATTTTAAAAGTAATAAATTTTCAATGTGAAATATATGCATAGCAGTTTACTTTTGCCTGTAATAATAGTCTGCACTTATATTCATGTCTGATTTAAAGAACTAAAAAGAACACTTCTTTAATAATAATAATAATATAATAACTTTGCACCAAAATTAAAACCCATTAAAATACATTTAAAAATCTATAGACAGAGAGACTATCCAAGGCCGGCCAGTCGAAAGAAATGGGTCTTTAGTTTCATACGGAAGGAGCGGAGGTCCGTGGTCGTTCTGATATCGGGGGGAAGGTCGTTCCAGAGGGCCGGGCCCGCCACAGAGAGAGCCCTTCCCCTGGGCGTCGCCCGCTGACAAAGTCTGGTGGACGGCACCCGGAGAAGTCCCTCTCTGTGGGAGCGACTTCCACACAGGAAGGGATCGTCATCCACACTACACACTGTAGTATGGACATCCAGGAAAAAAGCTTGTAATATAATTGGATAAGTTTAATAGTTGTACAGATTTCTTTGAAAATGCTTTTTCAGATATTTAAATCATCATCAATAAGCTATCTAAAAATATGAAGCCTCTTCTCCATCTAGAACTTCACACATTGTCCAATGTGGATAACATTGCATCAATATCAGATGGGTTGCTGCTGGCATTACTGCCAGTTTGGCGCACAGAAAAAAAATTTGCACCTGTGCACATTTGCACCTTAAAAGGTCTGCGCAGGCACACCATCCTAGAAAATGGGAAAAAATTACATTTCTGCATATGAAGATCGCTCTGCACATGCGCAGTACCAAAAATCAACATGGCGTTGCTGCTGATAGAACCGATTCGAGGACATGGCAGGCTGAGTTACTACCTACTCGGCCGAACTAGTCCGAATCGGTAGGAACCAACCTCTGATCAGTATGTAGGGGATATACTGATGATAATACATCTCACGCTGATGTGAGCTACTTCTGTATTTTAACTAGTACTACAGGGCTTCTAATGCAAGACTTTAACTTCTAACCACAAATCTTAACTGCATTTTTTTATACAAAAAGTCTATAAGGGGTTTTAGTCAGCCATAAATATACTGTTATTTCGCTAATTAGAAGTGAATTTGCCAACTATATATCTGTTGTGGGTATTGTTGAACCTTTCCACTTTTGAATATAGTAATCTCTCTGCAGTTGTCATTCATAAAAACAAAGCTCCTTGACATTTTTCTAGTTACATTTTCATTAGTCCCAAAAGTAAAATCTCTGGTTTCAATTGTACATTAACTTTTAAAAACTTCTGAATTAATTTATGTATTTGTATCCATTTTTTAAAATCTATATGTCCACCAAGCATGATAAAATGTTCCTTCATGTATTTCACATTTCCAGCAAAAATTCTTAGTGTTTTTATACATCTAGACAATTTCTCTGGTGAAAAATATCAACTACATATTATTTAAATATTATTTCTTTGTCCGCATATGCACATTTAATATTGATGGGTATCAGGAATGGTCACCATTTTAGTCAAGGGTATTTATTTAATTAAAAAAAATAAAATTAATGAAATTAATTAAAAAATTTTTTAAAGAGTACTGTATTATTTATTGAAAAGAAATCAGACAAGTTGGGGAATATTCATTGCTGATGCATCCAATAACTAGGAATGTTAAAATCTTTCTGAACCCTATTCACTCAATGTATGTAATGTCTCATATTACAGGTATTATTGATTAACCATGTCTATGAGTTAGTATTGCTATATGATTTGCTTGAGCTACCTGTGTATGTTATAATTCTTGCAGACTCAATGGAGTTTGCAAAGCAAACAACATCAGGAAACTGTACTGTTAATTCAAGTGTCTTGTTCAACAAGGAAAAAATGATACAGCAATGTACATGTTATGGCTCCCTTGTTGAATGTTTCATATTTCAGAGAATTGAGCCATATCACACTTAGTCCTATACTTGTTACTATATACGGCTGATGTTAAGTACAGGTGAATTGCTAATATTAACTGCCATTGATTGTCCTTTGTGCAAGTTTTCTATACAGTTGCCTTTCCAAATACATGAAGTTTTCTTTCAGCAAAGCAATAAAAAAACTCTGAAAATATTCAACCAGTCCTTATCAGTGTTTCAGTTTAGTTGCTAAGTATAGGAAACTTAAAATATGGTTAAAATTGAGCCAAAAGAACAGTGAGCAACTTTATTCAAATCAAATCAAACCTTTATTATCCATGCACAACATGTGTTGCAATCAGTTCATGGCACCATTCAACTTTGAATTATCTTGTGTTTTCTTTTAACAAAGGTATGTGATAAGGCAGTTTTTTGTTGCTTGGCTACTATGCAAATAAAGAGTAAATGGGTCATTTTCTATTCAAAAAGTGGCAGATGGGAATGGAAAATGGAATTTAAGAAAAATAACAGAACTGAATGTTGGTGAAAGGGGAGGAAGTGGTAGGTAGACGCTATATTAAAAAATAAGGAAAAAGAAACAATGAGAATCTTGTGACAATTGCTTTTTTAACTTTGAATGCTAACAAGTTGTAATCACAAGATCTTGCTAATTTGATCAAATTATGAAAGCAATGTGATCTCATCTGAAGCACAACTCCTTTGGGGTATGCATGAGACTTCACATCATACACATATTTCCAGCATTTTTCAGAAAATGAATCATTTACTTTAGGAATCAAAATGGAATGATGTATGGTGGTAAAATATCTTACATCTGTTTTCTTTGAGTATGATATTTAAAGAAAATATTTTTCCATTGAAATCCCCATTTTACTTCTCCATAACTATAGTCAGATTTTCCATTTAATTATATAATAGTGCATTACATTGGCTTATGAAATTTTTTCACCAGTAAACTATAGATTGTGCCTAATTGTTCAGTGTTATGTATTGCAAAAGTTTCAAACTCAGTGAAACCTTTTAACATTTGCTTTAATACTGATGATATATAAATTTAATAAACAATAATATTTCCTATTGATCATATAATTCTTTTGTTGCTGTGCTACTTAGTGAAAAATACTGGAACCAAATGAATGTAGAAAAAGCACTATGTAGCAAGAGATGCAAAGTATCTCAATGTCTGTTCACAAGAGTTTGTAATCTAAGTAAGCTGATATTCTGCTTTGACATTTTTAGTATCTTTGTCATCATAAATTTGCATTAAAAATGAGCAAGAGGAAAGAAATCTGTATTTAGCTTTTTATTATACATGTCCCAAATATTTAATAAGTTGCTTAATATTTCATAGCCTCTTGCAAATTGTTTGTGTGTGTATAGGCCACACAATATAGGCCAAGATATATCTATTCAAACTCTCTGGTAGACCTCCATTTCTCTGTAAGAAAAGGAACCATAAAAAAAAAATGAAATCAATGTTGTTCACTAACATGAAAACCGAAATTTGGAATTGCTAGCCATTTTGGATTTTTTTTTAAATCTTGCAAATTATTGTATTTGAACATTTGTAGTGTAATGGATCATAAATAATTCATTACCTGTACATGTCATTCATTAAATCTTTCTTCTATATAAAATTAGAATTATTTGAAAGATAAAATTTAGTTTATGTAGAATGTTTTATTTTAACCTTTTAATTCTTTATCACTAATTGGCCCTTTGAGTAAATGGCCTTCCCACATACATTCCTAAGATATTACATGGCCAAGAGAAAAAAACTGCTGAGAGAGCACGTACTAACTGTATAAGAATTGTGATTGTAGTTGTAAGATTTTGAACTATGTTTGCTTATTTTCAAATTACACTTAGAAAAATTATGCTACTTTTAAGTAAATGAATTATGTTTTACCACCTTGGAGTTTAAGATTTTTTCCAGGCTTACCTGAAAGTGGCAGAGTTTGAGCTATTCTGCATATAAATATTTGCTCTCATTTTTCCCCATAACCTTTCTGTTTTTCTAAGGGCGAACAAATTAACATAAAATTTGATTTAGAGCCTTTTTGTGTGTTCAAAATAATCATCTGTGAGAACTTGTTCACAGATAGATTGTAAATGCTTATGAGAAAGCTTACAAAAGTAAAATGAACATTGCTTACAATGAGCACAAATTTCCTCTGTACTTCAGTATAATTGGTAACCCACAGTTATGTCACACTCAAAAATCAGCACAAATTGTAGCTATAGAAACCAAGATAATTATTCACCTTCACTGAAAACAATATACATGTTCTGAAAAACAAAACTTAATATGATAATAGAGACATGAACAGTAAAATTCTTCATTTTTTCTGTTCAGTTTTACAAGATGTCTTATTTTATGCAGCATTAAAACCTTTAAATATATTATTTTTCTACACAAAAAGTAGTTATTTTATAGAAAATAATATGTGGTTAACATATATATTTCTTAATGTTTTTATGTTTGAATTACACATATGTTCTGTTGGACTGTAAGTGATCAATGAATAATAATAATTTTAAAGTTAGTTTCATTACTCTTGGGATAAAAACCTTTAACTTAATTGAATGGAAGAAAAAGATGTAGGATATATTCCATTATATGAGTTTCTTTATGCAGCAAGTGGCACAGTAACTAATATAAATTTATAAAATTAATAATTTATAAAATTATTAAATAATCTTGCAATCTTTTAATTGGTTTCAGTTCTGTTTTTAATCTTTATTTCTCTCCCTGCCTTTCTCCTTCTCTTCTGGACCAATTGATGCTTTTAAATAATTACATTATTTCTATTTAGACAAATATGTACTTTATTTATGTACAATGTCCAAAAGAGATTAGGAGACATTTATTATTTTAGGTGACCATAAAATAAAGGAAAGATCAGAAAAGTATCAGCAACAGTTCAAAAATTAGTTTAAGGCAATCTTTCAAAACCATTGTGGGGTTTTCATTGTATCCATTTCAACAAGGTACACGTAGTCTTCAACTTATAAAAGTTCATTTAGTGACTGTTCAAAATTACACCAGCATTGAAAAAAAAGTGATATATGACCATTTTTCATACTTACAACTATTACAGCATATCCATGGTCATGTGATCAAAATTTAGATGCTTGGCAACTGATTCATATTTATGATGGCTGCAGTGTCCCAGGGTCATCTAATCAGCTTTTACAACCTTCTCACAAGCAAAGTAAATGAGGAACACAGATTGATGTACAACCATGTTTCTAATTTAACAAATGCAATAATTCACTTAAGAATCGTACCAAGAAAAGTCATAAAGGGCAAAATTCACTTAACAAATGTTTAAATATAAATATAAATATTAGATAAAGAAGGGAGATTAAAGATGAGACAAGATTTAAAAGAACGGGATAGATGGTGGTCATACCTCCAAATCAATTATGCCAGTCGAAAGGTATGAGAGAGTGGGGCATTAGTGGAGAGTTGATGGCAATAGACAAGATTCTTTTGGGGACAAATGATAAATTGATAAAGAAGATTTACAAATTTTTATTGGAGTACAAGATGGAAGAAGAGCAAGTCAAGGAGACAATGGTTGCAATAAACTTTGGTTATAATATACATTTGGACAGATGACAATAACTATGGGAAAGGAACAGGAAAATAACATTGTCAATACAATATAAGGAAAACTTATATAAAATGTTTTATAGGTGGCACCTTCCGCCCGCAAGAATCGCCAAAATGTTTAGAAGTTCATTGCCAAATTTCTGGAAATGTAACTATGAATCCAGAATGTACTACCATATGTGGTGGTCATACCAAAAAACAAAAGTATATTGACAGAATATCCAAAAGTGGTTGATAGAGATAACTGAAGAGGAAATAGAATTAACACTGGGACTATTTCTCTTTGGAATTATAAACAAAAAATATAACAAGAGAATAATCTTTTTAACAATACACATTATTACGGCAGCAAGAATGATCTTTGCCCAAAATTGGAAAAACACGGAAACCTTACTAGAAGGGGAAATAATTAGGAAAATCTTGATCTGAGCTGAAATGGATAAATTGACATGGGAATTGAAGAATAAAGATGAGTCAGAATATTATAAGATCTGGGATAAATTTTATCAATGGTTGAACTTAAAAGGGAAAGCCCAAAATAGGGTAGGGCTAAGATTCATAGAATGGAGACTAGAATTACATATGAAATGATAAATGCAAAAAATGTACAAGATAAACACAAACTAACACAGCTGGAAATAGAATATTTTTTTATTTGTAAATACGGTATGGATCAAATGTTGAAAAACAGAGTGGCTACAATGTATAACTTGATATCTTAGCATGTATGGCATAGACTTGCCAGAACATTTTAATTTGTGTTTCATAAAAAAACTTTTTTATTAAAAAACAACAAATATTAAAATATTTCACTTAGTAACATAAATTTTGAGATCAATTTTGGTCATGTGTCAAGAACTGCTATAATTTACACTTTCTTATGTATGTAGGATTGCTTATCACAACATTATATAATATATATTGTAAAGAAAATTGGTGATGTACTTGGTCTGATAATCTTCAAGAAAACAATCAAGTTCAGAGAACAGCAAGAAACCAGCAATTCAATCTGGTACTATATAACACTTATGGGAGTGAAGAACATGTTAGAGATTTCTTAGTAATGTGTGGAAATATACAGGTAATCCCCAGGTTACAAGGGTTCCGTTAGCAAATATTCAAAGTTACATGATCCTAGCGTTTCTGAACAAGGCCCGAAACAACTAATCTTGCAGCACGACAGCAGTTGTTTGCCTTACAAACAACCACAGAGGCTCTGCAACATTTGTCTTGCATGTTGCTGGCTACCAGAGGCTTTACCCAGCACCTTGCCTGCATAAATGGGGCAGATCTACGCCTCCGAAGCTCCGTTTGGCCCTCTGAGGCTTCGTTTGGTCCTCTACAGGCCTTCCATGGCCGGTTGCAGGCTGAAATGGAGCCTCTATGGGCATACCCATGGAAATGTCATTTCAGCCTGCAATGGGCAGGGGGAGGCCTGTGGAGGGCCAATTGAGTTTAGGAGAGCCGGGTCTGGCCCCAGAGGCTCCGTTTCAGCCTGCAATGGGGCAGGGAATGTCCATGGAGCCCAAAAGGTTGGAGAGAAGACTGCTTGGTAGATCTTCACAAGGTAAGTGATCCAGGTTGGAGGGAAAATAAATTTGGGGAGTATGAGGTATTTAAGTGGGTTAGGAAGATCTTGGATGGTCTTAGGCAGGTGGACTGTTTCATCAGTTTGCCACCCCCCCCCCATTGGCTTTCCCCACCTTGAAATACCTCATGTGCATTTAACAAGCCTTGCATTCGATTAGTGAATGCATGGATGAAAGGAGGGAGTGGTCTTGTTCAAGGTACAAGATTTACTCCCATGAATCCTCAAGTTACGAATGGAATGGGCAGGCTTCATTATCTTCATAACTCGAGGACAACCTGTATAAAATCATAGCAGATTAATTTCAAGTAGTGAGTGCTAGGATAATGTATGACATCACTAGCTCAATTTGGCCTAGTGATTAAGGCCCTAGACTAGAAAGTGGGATACCTTCCCATCTTAGCTGTGAAAGCTAGCTAGGTGACTTTGGGCTGGTCTAAACCCAACTAGAGGTGTTGTGGGGAAAGTAGGACAGGAAGGTGTGTTGGATATACAAGCAAATATATCTTTATTTTTATCTTTGTAGCAATAATGAAGATGTGATATAAATAAATATTGCTGCATTGAAATATAAGAAATGAAGTAAATTTCAGTGAAAGTTGTGAATTTTACACCAGTATTGTCAATGGCAGACTGTGTGTGTGTGTGTGTGTGTGCATTTTGTTTTTGATACCAATACTGTCAATGGAAGACTCTCATTCACTCTGTGTGTGTGTGTGTGTGTGTGCGTGTGTGTGTGTGTGTATGAGAGAGAGAGAGAGAGAGAGAGAGAGAGAGAGAGAGAGAGAGAGAGAGAGAGAGAGAGAGAGAGAGAGAGACTCTAAAGCTAATCTGAATCTAATTCTCTCGTTTAATTCTCTCAGATAATATAATTATAACCATGTGTCTTACAGTTTCTTTCTGTGTCCATTTGTCACATGTGAAAAAAGAGAACAATTGAATATTTGCCTAGGTATTGAAAGATTCAGCCGCATACTAAAAGGAGCCTTCTGTCCCTTAGCAAAGGCTTGCAATCTCTTTTCTTGCCATAGCAGTTAAATTTTAGATCCCCCCTGAGCATTCTAGAGCCTAAAGAGGAAACAATTCTTGGAAGCAAGCTGGTATGTTTCCTGATATTTGTTGTCTGATTGAGTTAGCTTAATCACAGAGAACAAAAGTTTGATAGAACAAAGGCTATCAACTGAACAATCACTCTAACAATTTATTTACATTTTATAAAAATATATGCAAGTTGGAACAAGGGCATATATATCCTTTGCATAATGTCTTCCTTTAACCTCAGGTGTTATATGCCATATGTTAATACTTAAAGTGTTATATGGGGAGAGGGAGCAAGTTACATGGCTGTTCCAGATTTTTCCTCTTCTACTACCGCTGCTACACCTACCATTTGGCGTATGATGGAGGTAGAAGAGGAAAACTGAAGGGTTTTGCTTCAATTGCAACAGCTGCAAAACATATGGGAAGCTGACATGAATCTTGCCAGAAATGTCTTCCAGGTTTTTTTCAGCCATTTTCCACCAAAGGAAAAAAACATTCAGGTGATACTCAATATAAATTCTGAACTCAAAAACGAATGAAATATTTCAATACCTTTTGCCTAGAAATGCCTAAGGATCGAAAGGGCAAATTACAGCAAAATTTGAAAAGCAAAACAATAAGTAGAGGAACACATGGAAGGATTATCCCAAGTAATTTGGTTTTAACTGAAAACAAACATGGTACAAAATAAAAAACAAAGGAAACAAAAATAGGGTCCTAAAATTAAGTATCACGTTAAGCCTGTTCTTCCAGAATTTATAATCTTAAAAGGATTTTTACTGTTGGTTTCTCAAATCTATTGGTCCACTGGCATCTCTGGATTATATTACAATAATATACCATGTAAGTGATTACACCAGAGTGAATTCTTAGGAATAGCTTGGGCAGTTCCTGAAGATATAATGATTAGATCAGTAGCATACATTATATCACACAAATAGCGTTTAGTTATTTAAGCAGATGAACTCCTGAAATTGTAAAAGACAATCTATATTTCAGGGAGGTTCAATAATTTCATGTCATCTACTGAGCAGCAGCTGAAATAATCACCAGGTGATAGTTCTAAAAAAGATTTACTGAAAATGAGAAGAATTGGTTTTTTGTTTTGTTTTTTGGTCTAGCCACATTTTTTTCAGCTGTTTTAACTAAATTGGATCTGATAAATTCATAATTTTGGTAGTAATATTCAGGGCCTACTGTTAATTAATGCAAAGGGAAACAAGTGTCTGCCAAAAGTATATCTAGAATTTAAAAGAGAACTAAGGATAATAGAGAAGAATAGGCACAAATCAAGAATTTAGTTTACCTTGTAAATGAAGAATGGATAAGAACAACCCTGAATTTTTTTATCTGAAAGAAAGATTTAGCGAAAGAGCATAGTGTTTATTCTGCTTAATATAGATATTAGGATCCTCACTTCTTTGTCCCTTTTGGTATCCATTCCATTCCATTGCAATTTTTCAGTATGTCTAATCACACAATTAATAGGATCATAGGATCTAAACGCTCAGATGCCAATAGGATTGTAATGGTCCCTGAATGGTTTCAAGTGATTTCTGGCTAAGGAGGCTGATACCATGTAATGTAAGGATAAAGCATAAAGATCAATCAAGCTGGAGCAACTTCCCCATGAGTTATTATGGGGAAGGAACAGATATTTGGTGCTTTGGATTTTCTCTTTTAAAATATTTTTATGTTTTTTAAGTGACTTGAGATGACTTAGATCTTTGGAATTCCAAGTAAAGCAATATTTTACAAATTTCATTTAACTAACGTTCAAGTGTAATTTGAATAAGTTGAAATGCAAGTGTTAAAATTTTTCTAATTTTGTTGCATAAGTTTTACAATCAGGATTTTGATTACGGTGTAATTTACTGATTTTATTATATATTTTGTTTATGTTAGTTTATCCATTTTTGACTGACTTGAGCATTATAATATGTCAAATATGTCGATTATATATGTCAATGTCAATTAAATATTAAATATAGTGTAACTTTTAAATTCATTTTATATCTCAAATGCTTCAGTAAAGTATAAATTTGTCATGTTCAATATATTAGAAAGTGCATTAAGCATGCAGCATTATGAGCAATATTTTTGATAAGGATTTCATAGTAATATTACAAATCAGCTATACAAATCAGCCAAAGGTTTTCCACTTTAATTGTAAGTCAGGTTTAAAGTTCTGGCAGATCACTTTTTGTCACTTTAATTTACCAGTTTGTATGAGATTTTTATAATAGAAGACCCATTTCTATAAGTTGTTTAAAGTAAGCAGAAGTTATAGTTCAATATATCTGGAGTAAACTGGAATGAAAAAGAAGATCATATCAGTTGGACTATCATATATTTTCTTTTTAAAAAGTGTATCATTATTTTCTAATAACAATCTCTTTCCCATTTATTTCTTTGGTAAAAATTATGAGAAAATAATATAAATTTCAGCATGAATTCCTTTCTGTTGTATGGCTATATGTAGATAGCTTTTTAAAAATGTATCCATAGCTATTTTATTTTATCATTATTAACTGTTCATCCTGATTAAATAGCAAACAATCATGTATACTCTTTACCGCTATTCTTAATTATGATTAATTATGTATGCAAATATATTTCAATATATTTATAAAGATTTCAATTAATACATAAAACAAATTTC
The DNA here is from genome assembly GCA_039707465.1 of Rhabdophis nuchalis. Classification (NCBI taxonomy): domain Eukaryota; kingdom Metazoa; phylum Chordata; class Lepidosauria; order Squamata; family Natricidae; genus Rhabdophis; species Rhabdophis nuchalis. The sequence continues at coordinate 44,405,872 of CM077647.1, read as the reverse complement.
TGAGAATAAAACAAACAATCATGCAGAGATGAAAACACTAAGATGAACAGTCAGGACATAAATTATTTGCAATACCTTCAAGTCTATGAATATTCAGTGATACACAATGAAACTGCAATGAAACATTGCTACTTAGTAAAGGCAAGTAAGTGTAATAAGTTCGTCTTTTCATGTTTTAGCTTCCAACAGGATCTTTCTGAATTGATAGAATGTGACCTGTTCTGCATTCATACCTATCATTTAGTTTACAATGCAAATATTTTTTTTTGCTATGACTCATATTATTCAATGGAGAATAATTATTCAGTGGCTTATTACTGGTTCAGGTTTAAAATGTGAAACTTTCACCATTGCTTGCCACTGGTCTTTACTTTATGAATAAGTGTAAAAGTGTAAAACGTGTCACCAAGTTGGCAATTGCTTTGTCTGGCAAGTTATTGTAAGTGTGAAGATATAATCTGTATCAGAAAAAACCATAATTAAGGATGTTCAATATGGTGGACCCAGCTGCAGATTGAAATACTTTCCCTTTCTATTTGTGATGCTGCTGTATGTTTGAAGAGTGAGTCTTTGATTCACAGTTGTGCCTGTCATTTTGTTCCTTTGCAGGCATGCCTGACCCACATGTTGGCTATATAATATAAGAATAGCCAAGGTAGCTGATAAAGCAGATAAAGTAGCTACATCATGAGAAAAGTTATTCAGGCTAGAAAAATAGGCCATATTTTTATGATACAAGACAAAAGTTTAAGTTTCATGAGTCCAACATCCCAAAATCATTTCTCTGAAAAGCTCAGAAACAGATCATAATGGCATTAGTCTACTCTTACTATCTATCAGCAACGTTTTTCCTGAAAGATAAATTGTCTCTGAGCCGAAAGATTCAATAAAACCTTAAACAAGTAATCACTAAAGAAAAAAAATTCCTCTGTGAATTTTCTTGAAAGCTATCCAGGCTTAGTTGTAGATGCCATGAATTTAATGCATGTGGCCTAAAATAGTGCTTTCCTTGGCAGCTCTGGTTTTATTAGTTTTGTCTGATGACTTGGCATTCTAAATTTAAAAAGAAAAAAAATCTTTTCTGTCTTTAATTATATAAGACCCCTAATTTTATCAACTTTTTCTAAAAAATCAATCAATTATTCTGTCTTTTATTTTTATTTTTTAGTATTATTATTATTGTTGTTTTAATGCTTTTATTTGCTGGTCTGTAACTGTAATAAAGTTTGATTAATTGGTTGGTTACCAACTTTGATCACATTCACTCTTACATCTTTTTGTAACGCCACCAAAACCCAAATATTATATCCTCTCCTAATTCCATGTATTGCTAATAATACAGGGAAGGGAAAATTTCTTTAGGATGCTTGTCTTACTTTCATTATGTGAGTGTTCAAAATACTGTCTATACTGTATCAAGTTTATTTTTTATATATTTAATGGATTACTTTATTATTTATTGGAGTTTATATGCTTCACACACAAAAGAGATCTGCATCTATACAGAACCACAGTCAGAAGTTAGAAATTAAAACAATGATTCACAAGTATCCCACCCTTCTTGCTTGACCCACAAACATGCAGCACTCCCACTGAACACTGTTGATTTGCTGTTGATCTTTTAAAGTTAGTACATGCATTTTCTCTTCTATTAAAAGTATTTAGTTTTTCTTCCTTCTTTTTTCATTCAACTCTTTCAAAATTGCTTAGAGTTGCTTTTCAGATACATTTCTTCCTTTCCCAGGCATCAAGATTTTTGACTTATGGTCTTAGTTCATACATGAGAATACTTCAGAGACAAATGCCCTTATCTAATTTGTTTGGCAATGAATTATGTAATTTTGGGTAGGTAAATATCATTCAATGTATACTTATAAATATTGGTACGCAATTACTAAACAATAAATTGGAACATTTTGTCTTATTTGCAATATTTCCAAGTGCTTAATTTGCATTTAGAAGACCTTCAAAATATTAGCATATTTTCTTGACCTTGAGGTTTAGCTCACATTGAAGAAATACTGGTTAATCACTTGTTACTGCAGTTCTTTGAATAGTCCTATGAAAATTCATATACTCCCCTTCCTATTCCGCTTGATCTCAGGTGACCTCCTAGTCTTTTGGAACTCAGTGTTATCAAATTGAAAGGCTATGGCAAGAACCTAGTAACATGGTACACATAGGGAATGGGATTATAGAAGATTCCTAATGGGCTTTATATAGGTACATAAGTCATGGGTATGAATTCAGATAACCTCTTTAAACTACAGTTACAGGTAAGTACACAATTATTTTTTAAATGTATGTTTTTAAATAAATACATGGACCTGTGGATTTTCCATAAAATATTTCCTCAATGGCTACTACCAATGATGATTAGATTATCATAAAAATATCCTTAAACCTATTTTTGTTTGTTTCTCTAAAGAATGTTATTTAATATGGATCCAAGTCTTTTGCATCTTAAAAGAAATTGTGATCGTTAAACATTTTGTGGCAGAAAAAGATAATCTGCAGAATGCCGATGTTGTATCCTTCAGTGTCATAAAGATTCTACTTATGAGACTGTCTTTTTGGAAGCTGAAGCAGTTTCTATTTAAATCATCAGCCGAAGTGTGAATTTATCTGTGACATTTTTAAGATGGTTGAAGAAGCCAAAAGTTGACCAGTGATTCTCTTGTGGAACACTAGCTAATTTTGGATTTACAGCAGATAGCATAGCCAAGATTAGAAACAAATAGCTTTTAAATTTGGGGATAGGGAAGACAACAAAATATGATAACTAAATCATAGTTTGATTTAAGAGCATGTCACATGGACGGCTTCCTAATTTGATATAACTTCCATAAATTAACAATATGCTGTAAAGACCCAGGGTTCTGTTCTTATCTTTTTCATAGAAGCAGTATCAATCAATTAAAAAAAAAAGCAAAATATATATATCAAAGAATAGAAATAGGGATTAAATAATCAAAAGCACTCTTAAATTGATATATGATACAATTTCACATAATAATTGATTTGGAATGAATATTTGTTTAATGTAGGATTGTAATTACTATTACACTATGAGATTAAAACTTTCACAGCAAATTAATATAATAGATAAAAAATAACAAGTGCACTTCTGGAGGACTGGAGGAAAAAAAACCTAATAATATTATACTTTAATTATTAAAACCATTTAACAGATTTTTTTTCTTAAATGAATTTTTCCATAAAGGCATTATAAAATTTTTGACTATATTCCCTTTTGAAAGTGATGACATAAATAATTATAATGAAGGGATGGCAGTTTGGTATAAATTATGAAGGTATCATTAGGTTCATATATTAGTAGTTTGTGTCCTTGCCCGGGTTGACTATAGAAGTTCTTATTACTGCATAGAAAACAGTTTGTACTGAACAAATGAGTTACATCTAGACTTAATAGATTTAATAAGGGGGCATTGAAATCATGGAGCATATTAATCACTACTGGATTTAATTGGCATACACCTATCATCCAACCTAGGATTGATGTACTCTTACTTTGACAATCCCATGAATTGCTGAGCAAAATTCCAGTTCACCCTCTGTTGTCCAAGCTTGTTGATGATTAAAAGCACAAGATGACCTTATAATTTACATATGCTTGTCTCCTTAACATTTTGACATGGAATATGTTGTAGATTCATTTCAATGTATTTATTTAAGAAACTCAGGGTAACTCACATTTATAATCAAACCAATAAATAAAACAATAATAAAATATCAAAACAGCAAAAAATAACTAAAGTGATATTTAGTATGGACATCCATAATGCATTGGTAGAGTTGGCATTATATGATAATCCAGTCACCTTTAATAAGTTTAAATTAGAAACATGTTTATTACATTTATTTTTTATAATAAAACATTTACTATAATGTTTTAATCAATAACAATATTTTCATCTGTAATATTTCCAATAAATTGTAGAATTTTCCTGACTCCCAACCTGATTTTGTCTTTATTTCAGATTCTCAAGAGGGAAATTACAAATCTGAGGTCAATAGCAAACCAAGAAAAGAAAGAACAGCTTTCACCAAAGAGCAAATCAGAGAGTTAGAAGCAGAGTTTGCCCACCATAACTACCTCACCAGGCTGCGGAGATACGAAATAGCTGTGAACCTGGATCTCACTGAAAGACAGGTATGGATAGAGAACAAACTAATGGTGTTCCAAGCAGGGTTGTAAGTCACCTCATGTTAGATCAAATCAAGTTAGAAATAGACATAAGAATGTACAAAATAAAATACAATTATAATGCAACATTTGTATAATGTTATACAAATAATAATTTGTATAATGTTATCCTACGGGATAACAATAATTATCATTTAAAAAATATATTTCTAGAATTAACACGCTATAACAGAATGGTGAATTAATTATCTTAATTTTTGTCTGATGGAGACTTTGTCAATTTATTCACCCTGCCTGCTTTCTCTTATTGACAGCATGATTCCTTTTATTTCTTTTATTTCTCTACTGTAATTCCCATTCATCCATACACTTCACTTAATTCTGGCATTTAAAATAATTATGAACAGAATTGATGTTGACGTTGCTTATAAAAATTGAGCCAGATGCTTGCTAAGTATATACACCTTTGTTCAAACTTATTTTCACATGCTCAGGAATAAAATCTTCTGAGAGAGACTTCATTGGAGAAAGGATTATGCTATGTTCTGTGGTTTTGTTTTAATTAATGACTTATTGCTATGATGCTACTATAGTTTAAATAACCAGATACAGTATAAACAGAATAGTATAAATAAACAGAAGCACAGTTATTGTCATACCAGGTATTAATTATCTTTTTTTCCCTTTTTTGTACTACATTAAGCTATTCATAGGGATGTGTTGGCTCAGTGGCTTAGATGCTGAGCTTGTTGATCAGAAGGTTAGCATTCAGCAGTTTGAATGTGTAGTGCTGCGTAACAGGGTGAGTTCCCGTTACTTGTCCCAGCTTCTGCCAACCTAGCAGAAAAGGCAAGTAGAAAAATAGGGACCACTTTGGTGGAAAAGTAACAGTGCTCTTTGTGCCTTCGGCATTTAGTCATGTTGGTCATAGGACCATAGAGAAGTCTTTGGACAGCGTTGGCTCTTCGTCTTAGAAACAGAGATGAACACTGCACCTAGAGTTGGAAATGACTAACTAAATGACTAAATGACTAAATGATGCATTTGTGGGGGAACCATTACTTTACTAAGCTATTCATTCTCTGTTAGGAATGAATTTTATGTCAATAACAGAGAGCACACTTTTCATGCAATGTCATTAATTAAAATAAAGCTCCAGAACAATAGCATAATCCTTCTTCTAACAGTTTCAAAAGTTCTTATTCCTGAGCATATGAATGTTTCGAAAATCAGTTCCTGAAAGACCCACATATGAGATCCTACAGAGCTGATATTTATCAATATAGACAGTACTGGACTAAATGGTCCAACATTTCACTTCAAGTTTTCCCCCCCAACTAATTAAAATTGCATTTAGGATTTTTGCGCTTAGATGGAGTGCCTTGAATTAAGCTAGACTCTTAGTGATTACAAATGTATTTATACTCCTTTCTTGATTACAGTACTGAAGTGATTTGCCATTGTCTTCTAGAATCTTTATTTTTATATTCGGTCCCACTCTCATCCACAGCCTCCACATTTTATAATTTTGTCCTATCCAGGCTAAAATGTAATACTAACCAGGACAGACCTTACTTAGTGTCTTCAAAATTAGCGAAGGTCAGCCACCTGCTGGTGGCTTATTCAAATCACAAATCAGCTGTGAAATGACTATGAAACCATTGATCTGGGATTCATATTGTCAAATATAAATCTATTATCTAAATCTATGTTCTCAGATGACATTGAAGCAATTCAAAAGGTGATTATAAAGGAAACCCATTTATTTATATTAATGATAAAAATGAAGGTAACGTCTAAAATAGAAACAAATCACATTAATTCTCTAAAGTAAAAAAAAAAGCACCCAGGGATCTTAGAGGTAAAAAAAACCTGTATGCAGCATAAAGAACAACATATGTATTATTAAACGTAATTTAATTGATCATAGCCCATTACATTAGATAAACAGTTAATCAACAGATTGACTTTAATCCAAAATATTATTAGATCAACATGACAACAATAATATAAAGGAAACTGAAAGATATAATTAATACAGGTAATCCTTGCTTAACAACCTTAATTGGGAACAGAGTATTCATTATTAAGAAATGCACTCAGTAAGTAAAACATTATATGACTATACTGCTTAGTGATGGCAGTTTTGGTAGTCGTTACGCCAGGATCTCACACTTCTTTTGCCCCATTTATGCTTGCCTCTACTTCCCCTCACCTATGTTTCCCCCCAAATCTATTCCTTATTGGCCATCCTGCATGCTTCTGCCCTGACTGTCCTGTTGCTCTGCACTGTCCCCTCACTGCCCTGCTCTCTACCCACTGTCATGAACCTTTCTGCCCCAGCTTCTTTTGCCACCCCACGTTTGCCATTTGCTTCCTCCTGCTACTGACATCAGGTCTTGATTGGCCTTTTGTGAGGCAACTGATAGCAATACAAGGTCTTCCCAAGGCCACGTTCAGCCTTCCCAATGCCTCAGGAAGACCTCAGGCTGCTTCATGAAGGGCCAAGCTTGCCACAACAGCAATGGGAGGAAGAAAATGACAAAGGTCAGATGGGGCAGTTAAGAATGGCAGGGGTTGGAGTGAGATTGGCTGGGGTAACAGCATGCAGGGCAGTCAAAGGAGCACAAGTGGGAGGGAAATAGGTATGTGGAAGGAGTTAAACTCTGAATCATTTGTGTGGATGGGCTCCAAAGGACCTGAATTTGGTTCCATGAATATGAGATGCTGTAACAATCATAATGTCAAGGACATCTTATAATTAACGTGTGCTCAAGCTTTTAATAGGAAAGTTATGGTCACAAACAAACACTTACATGCACACATGCACACACACACACATACAGAGAGAGAGACAGGGAGAGAAACAGAGACACAGAAACAGATACAGAGATAGACAGGCACAGACACAGACATAGAGATAGAGAAAGGGGAGAGAGAGGAGAGAGAAGGAAGTAACAAATGAAGCAGCAGAAATGATTGCGATGTCCCCAAAGCAATCATTCAATTTTTGTGTGTAATCTTTGATTACATAATAAATAATTGACTACGTTGCTGCTGCAACACCACCAGCATAATTTGAGACATATTAGAACTTTACAAGCTCTCAAGGAAGAAAATGAGTGAGAAGAGTCTATAAACTGCTATTGTACAGAAATATTTCTCTCTCTCACTCTTTTTGCTGTATAATTATATAATTCTTCTAGAGATGTAAGGAGATTTTTAAGATGCAAAGTATATATACAGTATGTATATATTTAATTTCTTGTAATTTTTTCTTTGATGTATACCTATAGAATTCTCAGATGGTAAAGTTATATGCAAATTATTTTTTCCTTTATCTTTTGGGGACGTGGAAGCTATTGTATCAAATTAGCTGCAATTATAGATCAATACAGGTAGTCCTCGACTTACAGCTATAATGAAGCCCAAATTTTCTGTTAAGTGAGTTGCCACTTTTTATGACCTTTCTTGCCACAGTTGTTAAGTTAATAGCTGCCGTTTAGACATTGTTAAATGAATCTGGCTTCCCTGTTGACTTTGCTCATCAGAAGGTCGCCAAAGTTGGTCACATGACCCTAGGAGTGTTGTCAAGCATGTGAATTTTGATCATGTGACCATGGGAATGCTGTAATGGTCATAAGTATGAAACACTTCTCATAAGCCACATTTTTCAGTGCCATGGTAATAGTCACTAAATGAACTGTTGTAAGGTGAGGACTACCTGTAGTAAATTTGTGGGGTTTTGAATAATTTGTATTCAAAAGTTACTAGATTCATTTCCTGCCTTTTCTAAGGACAAAGCAAAAAGATTTCCATCTGTCTTTGTTTGGGCATCTTCCATATGCATAGGAACTATTTTCCAGAATTTTGAATTCTGGTGTGCTATTCTAGAAATGTTGGGACCAAATATCTGAAGAATGCAGAAGGATTGGACTTGTGAAAAAGGAATTTTTGACATTTTTCTTTTGGTTAGAAAATTTACTTCAGTTAAATATGATAAATATGCAATGAAACTTTTGCTTTATAACATCAAATGCAAACCAGCTTCAAATAGTTTCACAACTCTGCATTCACAGAATTATTTGTTTTTGTTGCATTAGATAATGGGAATAATGAGATAAAATTATATGAACATACCTGCTGACATTGATCCATCTTCAGGCACCTCTCTTGGAAGCCATTTATCTTTGCTATAGCAAGCTGGTATACTTTGCAAAAGAAAGCACTGGTCTACAGTTGTTTTTATTTGAAAGTCTACACATGGGACCTATTTTGTCAAGATTCATTATTATTTATTTTTTCCCAGATCAGAAATGCAAATAATGTAAATAAGCAACTTGCATTCAAAACTGTATGGAAAAATAAAGACTAGGTTATCATGTCACAGAGGGAACCATGGGAAGAGAAGCTGTTGGGTTTGAATCCAAATAGAAGAAACTCATAGTCAGCCTAAATGGCTTATTACTATTTGTAATAACTATGATTCTTCAATTAGAATAAAGATTGTGTCCCAGCCATACAGACTCTCTGGAAAGTTGTACTTGCCTTGGGGGAGTCTGACATAGCCATAATTGTTCTTAGAAAAATAAAATAAAGCAAAACAAATTGATGCCTGCAGCCCAATGTGCCACCTGCCTAGAAAAAAAAAGATAAGATGAGATGGTGGCCAATCCCCTAAAGGGATAAAGTAAGAGAATAACATCCTCAACATAGATTCTGATAAATGGGAGTTTAGAGAATTCCATAGCAGGCCTATGAAATCCCATCATATGACAATAGATATATATGTTGATTGTCCTGGTTGAAGAAAAAAGTTAGACTCATGTGAGACTTTCTGTTTATTAGATTTATTTTGAAACATTTTAAAGTAAATGAGATACATTGATGTATGATGTTTATAATAGACTGCAATCTAATATCTGGGTATGATGAATCAGAAAATAATTTTTAAAATGATTATATAAAGGGACTCATGGTTCTCTCCAAATTTCAAAAGCCTATAGTCCATGCTACAGGTAGTCCAATTACAACTGTAACTGAGCCCAAAATTTCTGTTGCTAAGTAAGATAGTTGTTAATTGAATAATGCCCCATTTTATGACCACTATCACCGCATTTGTTAAATAAATCACTACAATTCTTAAGTTAGTAACATGGTTGTTAAGTGAATCTGGCTTCCCAATTGACTTTGTTTATCAGAAGTTTGCAAAAAAAGTGTCACTGGAACACTGCAACCGTCATAAATATGAATCAGTTGCAAAGTATCTGAATTTTGATCACATGACCATGGGGAAGCTGCAATGGTCATAAATATGAAAAACGGTCATAAGTCACTTTTTTTAGTGCTGCTGTAATTTTGAATGGCCATTAAACACATGGTTGTAAGAGGACCCCCTGTATACTTGTCCACGGAAAATAACAATATAAATGAAATGGAATGGAATGGAATGAAAAAGGCTTGTTAAAACATATTTCACTAGTTTTAATGAAGAATGAACAAGGGATAGACTATTCCAGAATTTTGTAGCATTAGGAATCTAGAAGTAACCTTTCCAGATTAAACACATAAGATTCTAAGTATATTAAAGCAGATATTCTGGATTGTGAAAAGTTGTAAAATACTAAAAAACTAAAATAGGATTTCATTAAATCAACGAACTTTAAAAGTATGAGTAATATCTCTGGATGAAACATTAAGAAAGAGAAAAAAATCTATTATGAAGAATAATTATATTACTGTGTATTGGCTGTATTAAAAATGTTCCTAATAGTTTATCAGAAACCTATGGGACTGTCTATTTATAAGGGTTTACAGGTGTATACCTATTGTATATGTACTTGCCACATAGAACACCTTGTCCCAAGATATTCTGATGTTTTTACATTCCCAAAGGTGGTTAAAAGTGATATTGTCTCCCCTGCTATAATAGATATGGACATTTGATGGATTTTCTTTTTGTGCTTTGATTATTTACTTGTGATTTTTATATAACCTTTAATGGTAAGGAGTTTTATATTTCTTATATATAACTCAGTTCCATTTCAATGGTATTTGTTTTTAATGATTGCTTTTCAAATTAAAATTCTTTATTATAGATCAACAATTCATACTACATCATATTCACTACATAAAACTTACTACATAAAATAAAAGAACATACACAATAAAATAAGGCATACATGATAAGAATATATACAATCACACATCCATTTGACAGCCCAGATATAAAATGATAAAATATTTATGATTATAAATATAAAATATAAATATAAAAATCATTATTTTTTATATTTATAATCATAAATATTTTATCATTTTATATCAGGGCTGTCAAACTTGTGGCCCGTAGACCACATGCATCATGCACTGGCCACGCCCATGCCCAGTTTAGTGAAGGGGAAAAAAGTTCCGATACATCATGTGACACTGCCGTGATGACCCTAGTTTTATATAATCATATATATTAGTCGTAAATAGTAAATAGTCATAATTTTTTTTTAAGGATGCATACTTATTATTGCTTTGGCCATTTATACTTTATTTAATATAAATATTAAAAACATATATGACTTAATCCTTTGTACAATATTGGTAGCAATTCAAAATGAAAATAGTTTATTTTTTCATTAGATTTTAACTAGGAGTACCATACCTTTCTGTCTTTTTTTAAAAACAATTGCTGGAGATCTTATTCCCAGAAATTTTGTTTTGCATTTGTTTAACTCAGAATATTCTGATTGATTTTTTAAAAAGATGACAAAAGGCATTAATCCATGTAATGATTTAACCTAATTAATTATTGATTACCTCACATAAAACTTATTTTGAAGTATGAGCTACTTCCTGCTGGGAATAATCTACTGTATTCTTTTTATTTCAATTTTAGTTAGGCTGAAGCTGCAATATAATTGTAAATCTTCAGAAAATACTGTAATGAATAACGATAGCATCTCCTCTTCCCAAACTTTTCTGGTGTAGGTTGTTTTTATAAAGTGCTGCTAGGAAGATTCAGAATCAAGTTTAAGAAGGATATAATGAAAATTGTGGATAATAGTTTTTTATCTTTTATTTGTGAAATCTGGTCCCTCTAGAAACATTGTAGTTCTTCAGACATACAGTAACTCTTTACACTTCCATATGGATTGTATATTGAGGACATTAAAAATATACTCAAATAAAGAACTGTGAAAAATTAATTTCAGGCTGATTTCACTCTTACTTTAGGAACAAAATCCCACTAAACTAATATATTTCCATAGAATTATGGGATCAGGCTTGGTTCTTTGTCAGATTCAACAAGCCATTTGTATAAAAATAGTTGCATTTAGAATGACTTATACTAATAACCTGGTTTATTCAAAAGTAGATTCCTGTCATTATCAGTTGTGGTTATTCCCAAGTAGTAGCACAAATGTGTAATTTCATTTAGAGTTCTAAATTATATTGGCAGAATCAAAAACAATATTAAATCAATGTCAATGCTGTCCTGTAAAAAAAAAAGTCTCTTGTTTTAAAATAAAACATTGTTCCAGAGGGACTTTTGATTGGAAATATTGTGAACAGATTACAAATACAGATTACTAAAATTTATACTAATTGTAGCAAAAGAGCATCAAGTACATACTGGATTTTAATTCTTCCTCATGCTGCACATAATCTAATTGATTTAGGAAATCTTTTGGACTAGATTTGGGACAAATGGAATAGATAAAAGGGAGACAAAAGGAAAAACGGTTCATGAGCAAAAATCCATCCTCATAAAGTTGGCTATAACTTAAAATATTTTCCAACTATAAATGCAAATATACACTACATAACTGTCTTGATCCATAAAGCTATGAAAATTCAGAGTTGGCATTACTAGGATCAATAAAAATGGCAGAAAAGGTGGGTAAACATTTAGTTTCTCCAGAACTTTTCATCAGGTGCACAATTAAAAAAGCCTTAGCATGAAATCCCAAAACCTAAATCATGTAGTCTGTACTTCTTGTTAGTTTTAAGAAAGAATTTTTACCTTAGTAATGGTAAAAGTATAACCTAAACATTTTAACAGGATTTTAATTATTTTGTGAATTGTTTTAAAATGTAACTGATTTTAGAAACACAAGTTAAATTGTATTTAACTAATATATAATCTGACAAAATTTTATTCAATGTGGTGGACAGAATTGTGTGTTGATATACTTTTTATATTGCCCAACTACATGATTTATCTTTTAGTTCCAGTAAAATACAGATAGTCTTTGGCATACAACAGACCATTTAAAGTTACAATGGCACTGATAAAATGACCCATGACTGTTTTTCATTTACAACTGTTGGTCACATGATCAAAGTTCAGATTGGCAATTGATTCATATTTATGATAACTGCAATGCTCTGGGATCATGTGATCACCTTTTTTTTTTACTTTATGACAGTCAATGTGGAAGCCAGATTCACTTAACAACCATTTTACTAACTTAATAACTGCAGTAATTCACTTCACAACTGTGGCAAGAAAGGTTGTAAAATGGGACACAACACTTAAGTCATTCAGCAACAGAAATTATGGATACAATTTTGGTTGTAAGTCAATGACTATCTGAATATGGAATATACAGCAATTGATCTTGATTTGTACAGAATAAAGTTTGACTAATGAAAGGGATCAAAATATTTCAGAAGCAAAACATACTTACCCATTTATTTTTCTAAAAATAAAGAAAAGGAATGCATATTTTTTCTTAGACTTCAATAATTCTTGCTTATACTGTATGGATTCTGATTTTCAAGTATGCAGGATCTGTAGGAATTTAAGAGAATTCATTAAACATGTATGAATTCTGAGAATTCATACATGCTTCCTATTTCTGACATGTTACAGGATCATATATCCATTCCATTATTGACTCATCATGAAATCCAGTGGAAGTTCAGATTTCATCTCTCTAAATTTGATCTCTGGAGGAAATAGTATATGAAACATCCAGGATGTTATATTTAGTACAAGTGATAAATGGAGTTCAAACCTGTTTATTTCCAAAGGAGATTTATGTAATTTGTTCTCTAATAAGTAAGATGTAAGAATTTGGCAGTCTAACTACATAACATCTACTTGAAAGTAGATTCTACTGACATGATAAGATTTAAGAGTATTAAATAATTATGTGCAGTATTGCAGACTTACAAAATATTAGAAGGTCTATATTTTAAATGACTAGCTCAAGCCACTAATTATAAATTCAGTTTAAAACCAATAATTAGCATGTGATAGCCAATTTGGTATAGTAGTTAAAGCACCAGACCAGAAACTGGGAGACCATGAGTTTTAATCCCATAATAAGGCCCCAAACCAGCTGGGCCTGACACTGACTTTCTTTCAGGCCTAGAAAGCAGGAAGCAGCAAACTACTTACAAAAACTTACCAAGAAGACTGCAGTCATAGAATATTTTAAAAGGTTAAGCTGAACTATTTTAATTTTTCGAGATCTAGATCAGAGGTGGGTTGCTCTCAGTTTGGCCCAGTTCAGCCAAACCAGTAGTGGAGTTCAGGCCTCATTCACAGAACCAGCAGCAAACCAGGCATGCCACACCCCTGAATTGGTTCCCTCACTGCCACTGGGCTGCCACCATTTTGGTTTTTAGTAACTGCATGTGCGCAGTTCACTGCAAATTGTTCTGCACATGGGTGAAGAACAATTTACATTGAACAGCGTGCATGCAGGTTGCAAATCGGTAATAAAATCTGCAGCAAACCAGCCCTGATCTAGATGCTTTATAATGTCAATATAATTGTTAGAAGTTTTAAGAAATAATCTACGGAAAGGTAGCAGTAATAGAGCAGTATGGGTTGAAACCTATGAAAATATTTCTGCTTAGAGAATGCCCAAAAGCCTCGTAATTGACTTAAATATAAAAATAGGTTTCTGTGTTTTAATTGAGCTCCAAATGGAGAAGATTGAGAAAAATTTTTTTGTATTATTGTAAAAATACTATTACTTTATCCCATTATTGCTTACCAGCTGGAGTTAGCACATATTACAGAATGTAAAAAACAATAATTCACTATTTTTTCTGTGCTGTTCCATATATCAGTGTAATAGATTTTTAACAAATCAAATTATTAAACCACATTTCAAAACATACCTAACATAATAGTATTTTAAAAGACCTGGTTGAATGGTGAACCTGAATTCATTTTCTAACAAAGAAGAAGACACAGTTCTTCCATAGTGTGGGAATTATCTTTAGAATGTTGAATTAATTGGCTTCTGAAAGCAATTCCATCTTTAAGACAATTCTGGTTTTTAATACTTAATACTGGATATTACTTAGTTTGACTTGATAAATGTGGACTTTGTAATTAGTCTAATAGGCCAGTTTGGTATAGTAGTTAAGACTTCAGACTAGAAACTAGGAAACTGTGATCTAATCTAGCTAGCTGACCTTGGGCAAGTCACATTTTTGCAGACCTAAGAAAGAGATAATGGAAGACCACTTTCAATATATTGCCAAGAAAATTATAGGAAGTAGTCAAGGCATTCACTAGGAATCAATCCTGAAAGCACATACTGTATATAAAATTGTTCTAATAATTAAGATTATAGTGGAAGTGGCTTTTCAGCTTTTTTTTTAGAATGCAGAAAGGCTTTACTGATCTGTATGAAAGAAGTATGAAAAGGGCACAGCGGCTCAGTGGCTAAGACGCTGAGCTTGTCGATCCGAAAGGTCAGCAGTTCAGTGGTTCAAATCCTACTGTTGCATAATGGAGTGAGCTCCCATTACTTGTCCAAGCTTCTGCCAACCTAGCAGTTCAAACGCATGTAAAAATGCAAGTAGAAAAATAGGGACAATTTTGGTGGCAAGATAACAGAGTTCTGTCCGCCTTCGGCATGTAATCATGCTGACCACATGACTACGGAGATGTCTTCGAACAGTGCTGGGTCTTCTGCTTTGAAACGGAGACAAGCACCGCCCCCTATAGTCGGGAATGATTAGCACATATGTGCAAGGGGAACCTTTATCTTTACATTTACCTATGAAAGAAGTATTCGTTTTTATTACAGGTGTATTATTCCCTTTATCATGGGTTTATTATTAGGATTTCAATTTATTATGGCTCTCCATAAGGCTCCCATGAAGCAACATGTGGCAGCTTATACTTATACAATAAAACATGTCAAGGTTTCTACAGCAGGGGTCCCCAACCCCCGGTCCGTGGACCAGTGCCGGTCCACAGCTTCATAGGAACCGGGCCGCAGGGCCGGAGAGGAGGAGGAGGGAGCAGCCCCCTGGGCAGAGGATGGCCGAGTGCGCCTCCACCAGCTCCTTCCGACGGCCACCACGGTGCACTTTCCGGGGCTACCCAGAGGGGCTGGCATGTTGGCTGGGGAGGTCATCCCGCAGCGAGCGAGCGGGAGGGCGAGCAGAGGACCCGAGCTGCGGCTGCCTTAAGCACCATCTGGGCGCCGCACACCCACCTCCCTTCCAGCCCCATGTGGCACCCGGACAGCCTCGGTGACACTTAAGGTAGCCGCAGCTTGGGTCCTCCACCCGCCTGCCTGCTCGGTCGCTGCGGGATAACCTCCTCAGCCAACATGCCAGCCCCTCTGCTGCTTCCCGGGGGGAGGGAGGGAGAGAATGCCAGACACAGAGAGACAGACTTAGAGAGACAGAAATAGAGAGAGGGAGAGAGGGAATCAGATGCACACACACACACAGAGTGACAGATGGGTGGAGGGAGGAGAGAGAGACAGATACAGAGAGAGAGAGAGACAGACAGACAGACAGACAGACAAAAAAACAGAGAAAGAGAAAGAAAGAAAAATAGAAAAAGAAAGATGAATGGTGGGAGGGAGGGAGTGAAGGAAAGAAGGGGGAGGAGGAAGGAAGGGGTGAAAGAAGGAAGGAAAGGAAGGAAGGAAGGAAGGAAGGAAGGAAAGAAAGAAAGAAAGAGAAAGAGGGATGGAGGGTAGGAGGGAGGGAAGGAAAGAAGGGAGGGAGGGGGAGGGAGGGAGGGAGGGAGGAAGGGGTGAAAGAAGGAAGGAAGGAAGGAAAGAAAGGAAAGAAAGAAAGAGGGATGGAGGGTAGGAGGGAGGGAAGGAAAGAAGGGAGGAAGGGGAGGGAGGCAATGGAAGGAAGGAAAGGGAAGGGAAGGGAAGGAAAGGAAAGGAAAAAATCTATTTTCCTATTTCCTTCCACCTCAAGCTATCTGTTTGGTTTACCAGGTTAAAGAGCTATTTTTCTCCCAGTGGTCATTTCAAAGGAATCACATCTGAGTCATTTCCTGGATTCAAACCAGCATCCCAAAGAGTCAGGAGCTGCCTTTATATATAACGAGTGCCCATAAATCCATTTTTACCATCTTCAGAAGACCAAAGACCATCCAGAAATGGAAGAAAGAAAGAAAGAAAGAAAGAAAGAAAGAAAGAAAGAAAGAAAGAAAGAAAGAAAGAAAGAAAGAAAGAAATAAAGAAAGAACTTATGATCACAATTGAGCCCAAAATTTTGGTTGCTAAGCAAGACCGTTAAGTGAGTTTCACCACATTTTCCAAGTTGGCCATGCCCACCGGGTCACATGACAACTGAGCCACTCCCATAAAACAGGCCACACCTTTTGGCTCTCAAAAGAAATTTCAGTAATAATAATAATTATAATAATAATTTAATTTGTAAACTTAACAAATATCAACTGGTACTGTTGTGGAGGACTACCTGGTACAGAATTTTCTTTAAAATGAAACTGGTCCCTGGTGCAAAAAAGTTGGGAACCCCTGTTCTACAGGATACTACTTCCAGGCCTGTGAATAGAATCTGGAGGAAGATCTAAAAGATCTTCCAAAACCCCAGGAGACTGGATGTCATAGGTGTCTCTGGAATGAGGCTGCTGCAGAAAAGGTACATTTCCTTGGTCTAATAGGACGACAAATTTAATTGAGAGAATCTCAGGTGAATCTCAGAAGTGTTAGAAATAGGCAGTCTGTCAGATATTGCGTTCCTATGCCATGGTTCAGTTGTCAGACTGATTTTTATACTACTTTTTGTCCTTTATCCAAATACAAGGCTTAAAGTCTTTCTCAACATGGACACTTGGGATCTTAAAGTTCAACCCTGTAACTTTAGGCATGCAAAACTTACATTCAACCATTGAGCTATGGTCTTTCCATTTGTCTCCCTTTGGCTCAGTGTATACTTCATAGTAAAGTAGGATTTATTAAACCAGACTGCTGATTAAGCCAATGGCTGAATACTTGTGTGAGGATGATGAGTCACAAATAAATCATAATATGCTTTTGTGTCATGTGTGAATCTAACCTCTGCTTTTAAATCTAAAACATAGGTTGGACAATTCAGCCTCTAAATTAGAGCACTTACCCTTAAATTCCCTTCATTAAATAGGAAAGTAGTGAGACTCATGCCAAAAGAATAAGAAATTAATTGACATTATGCACAGTCTGGTCTAATGGAAGTAAACATGAATAAAAGGCGTTAGGGAGAAAAGGATTGTCTTGTTTTACACAGAATATGTCTTGATTTTGCCAAAAGACATCTAAATTTAGAGAAAGCTCAGATGGTTTAACTTATGCTTTCTTCCAGGCGTTGCTTGTATGTGCTGGCCAACCTAGCTTCCCTTAGATTGACTTAGACTCCCTTAGGCTTACTCACTTCCTTAGACTAACCAACACTTGCCAATTTACACCTCTTTTTACATATGACCTTTGCAGTTTGGCCTATTATATTTCAAGCAATTTTATCTGTTTTTCCATTTTCTTTGTGATTCTTCTACAAAAGACAATGGCTAAGATATATACTCTTATGAGCAGAAAGAAAACTGAAGTCTGATTAGAACTGACCAGCCCAATTTTTCTTCCTGTAGAGAATATTGCCATAAAAGACTATTATTAAAAATTTGGCAGAACTTGCTCTCCCACTTCCATTTTCTTGGGTCCTCAGAGGGTCCTTGCCTTGATTCTTTTTACGTGTGTGCTTTGCTAGAGTGAATTCAGCTAATATGTCTTTAGCACCCTGTGTTTGCCCAACTCTACAAATCAGCTTGGACACATAGAACACTCCATAGTGCAATTAAAAACTCAGAGTCGTCTCTAGACAAAATGGGTGGTGTATAAATCTAATAAGTAAATAAATAAATAAAAGTTAGTAGTATTTGATATTTTACATGCACAATTATATTTGCATTAGTTTACTCATGTTTACATTCTATTTCAGACTCTTTTTCTTTCCCTATTTAATTTTCTCAGATATAGAGAACGTTATTTTTTCCTTTTTCATTAACCAATACTTCCTTAAAAGTTGCAAAGCGGAACACATCTGCTCTTTCATCTATCTTAGTAATTAAGACTGAAATTTACCAACTGATTCATCTGTAAGCTATTTAATTTGACCAAGCATCTGTCATTTTGTATTATTTCTAACTTCACTGTGCAAAATACAAATTGATCTAAATTCTTTTGTGATACAATTCAAATTTTATAGGGATGTGTCTTATATTTCCTTCAATAAAGTCTCGTAAGATTATTTTAGAGTCTCCAGTTTAGGATTTTTGGGGGGGAGGGGCTACATTTTGACATAATGGAAGATTGCTGTTTTTGTATCATCAGTTTTTGTTTCCACTAGAATTCCACTTAACTTACAATCATAAGGGGGACCAGAATTTTCTTGTTGTTGAGTCACACATAATTATAAAATAATAATTTTGTTATAGTTGTTAAATGAATCATTGCAGTTAAGTGAAACATGTGGTCACTTTTCCCCACTTGTTGGAGGCTGGCTGAGGAGGTCATAAATGATAATCACATGACCTCAGCATGCTGCAACCATTATCACACATGCCAGTTGTCAGGTGTTGACTTTTGATCCTATGACTGTAGCAATGCTGTGATGTTCATAAGTGCAAGTCGTAAGTTATTTTTTTCAATGCCATTGTAACCTTGAATGATAGCTAAATAAATAGTTTTTAGTTGAGGACTACATGTGCTGAATAAGCATATAAGATTTCCATTGATCATAGTGATAGTAGAATACTTAAATTTTTGATCTTGATTTGCTCATTTCTCTTGAGCTAAACATAATTTTTTGCTACATTGTTCATTTTATAGAATATAGCATATATTCTATTAATTGTATTCTGAGAATACAGGCAGTT
The DNA here is from genome assembly GCA_039707465.1 of Rhabdophis nuchalis. Classification (NCBI taxonomy): domain Eukaryota; kingdom Metazoa; phylum Chordata; class Lepidosauria; order Squamata; family Natricidae; genus Rhabdophis; species Rhabdophis nuchalis. The sequence continues at coordinate 44,386,556 of CM077647.1, read as the reverse complement.
TGGTCTAGGATTACGGCACCAAGCTAGAAACCAAGAAATTGAATTCTAATCCTGTCTTTGGCATGAAAGCCAACTGAGTGATTTTGGACTAGTCATTTTCTCTGAGACCTTGACATGATGCTTTGACAATAAGCCACTTGGTCAATCCCTGTGACAACCTGTGGATTAATACTTGGTTGATCCAAATAAAAAAGCAGATTTGCACTGATAAGGAGTATAAGATGCACCGGAGGAAGAAAATGTTAAGGGGAAAAAAACCAATAGCCTGAGAAATTTGAATAAAATGCAAATAATGTCATTTTGTACAAAATGTACACACCAGCATACCTTGGATTTCTAATTACTATATATATATTCAAAGGGAAAACAACTGGCAATATAATTTTATCATCACTCCAAAAGAATAATACATACGAAACAGTAAATAAATACAGTAAAAAAGTGGTTTAGACAATCCACTTTTTCCATCTTATCAATTTAGAGCTGACATTCCAACTGAAATCTTTCCTTTGCCCAGTGAAGATTTGCCTAAGGAATGAGATCAACTCACCTTCACTACCAGTTTGCAAATGTGAGCACACACGCCACCTCCGTGCATGCATAGAACCATCTGTGCATGCGCAGAGCATCAAAAACTCTTGTGATGACGTCCGGGTGGTTTGGCAGAGCCTCACACTGCTGCTGCTACCAGTTCACACGAACCGGATAGCAATGGTTGCACCACTGATTTGCTTGTGAAAGATTTGTACACGTAATCAACAACTAACAACAATAAACAACCATTTATTTAGTGACTGTTTGAAAATACAGTAGTGCTGAAAAAATGACTTCAACTGTCCTCATATTTAAGACTGTCATGGTCACATGATCAAAACCCACATATTTGGCAACCACTATGTATTGCAATGATTGTACTAACCTGGGATATTTACTGTTACCAACGAGAAAGGTCAATGGGTGAGGGCACATTCATTTAATAACTATATGATTAACTTAATGACCATGGTAATATGTTTAACGATCCCAGTAAAAAAGTTGTAAAATTGGAGGCATATCACTTAACAATTGCTTCACTTGGCAATTAAGTTCTAGTCTCAATTATGGTTGTAAGTGGAGGATTACCTGTATATGTGTATGTATATTTGATATAATATTACCATATTTTTCGGAGTATAAGATGCACCAGAGCATAAGACGCACCCAGGTTCTGAAGAGGCAATTTTTTTAAAAAAAGTAAGTAGGCAGATAGAGGTATAGAGAGGGAGAGAAAGAGAGAGAAATACGGTAGATAGATAGGGAGGGAGAGAGAGAGAGAGTAGTTAGGTAGGTAGATAGATAAAGGGAGAGAGATAGGTAGGTAGGTAGAGAGAGGGTAGGTAGGTAGGTAGGTAGGTAGAGAGAGAGAAAAATAGAGAAAGAGAAATACAGTAGATACAGTAAATACAGTAGGGGGGGGAGAGAGAGAAGGTAGATAGGTAGATAGGTAAATGGGGGCGAGAGAAATACAGTAGGTAGATAGATAGATCTGTCTATCTATCCACCTGTTTCCAGGTGTATTTACCCATGTGCTGGAGAAGGAAATCACTGTAGCACCTAAATTTTTGTTTCTGCTGGCATAGCACTTGACCAATGTAATTGTCATCAATGTCTCTAACTCAAGAGTTCCCAAACTTGACAACTTTAAGACTTGTGAACTTCAATTCCCAGAATTCTCCAGCCAGCTATGTCCACAAGCTATGCTGGCTGGAGAATTCTGGGAGTTGAAGTCCAAAAGTCTTAAAGTTGCCAAGTAACGAGGCAGCCTTCCGAAAGGAGAAAAAGTGAAGTTTTTTTGCACTCTGCAAACTTCCCCAAAACGGCCCGTTTTTCTTCAAATAAAAGGCATGAATTGCCGGGGGGTGGGCTTGCAGAGTGCTCCTGGAGGTGGGGCAAAAACGAGCAAAAAAATGGCCCATTTTTCGCAAAAACGGGCCATTTTTATGTCAAAAAAATTATATGCATAGCCTTATGGAGGCTTATACAGTGCTGCCGGGGGTGGGGGGGAGGCAAAAATGGCCAATTTTAGGCTCATTTCTGCCCTCTCAAGCCCCAGGAGCTCTCTGGAAGCCTCTACAAGGCAATGCACAGCCATTTTGGTGAAGAGGGTGGGGTTTGGAGAGGCAAAAATGCTGTATTCGATGTATAAGACACACCCAGATTTTCAGCCTCTTTTTAGAGGAAAAAGGTGCATTTTATACTCTGAAAAATATGATAAGTGGCTGAGCATGCCTGTCAAGTACCACCCTTCAAAAATGGACAGACCAGGAACCAAAAACAATTGAATTAGTAACTTATTGTTTATTAGCAATAGTCTTTATATATTTGTTTTGAACATCCTATCCTATCCTGTCATATCTCATATCTCCTATCATCATCTATTTTTATCATTTCCTATTTCCTATCATCTCCTATCTGTCAACCTAACTTATCCTATCCTATCCCATCCAACCCTATCCTAATGTACTTTACCCTACCCTACCTTTTATATCATCTCTTGTTCCTCATCTTCTCTCCTCTCCCTTCTCCTCTCCCCCTCCCCTCTATCCTGTTCCTCTCCTCTTCTCTCCATCCCATCCTTATTTCCTAATGTATCCTATACCTTATCATTTTCTATAATCTCCTATATCTTATCCCCTATCTTATCTCCTATCATTTATGCTGTTCTGCCCTGCCCTGCCCTGCCCTGCCCTGCCCTGCCCTGCCCTGCCCTGCCCTGCCCTGCCCTGCCCTGCCCTGCCCTGCCCTGCCCTGCCCTGCCCTGCCCTGGCTTGTCCTGTCTCATCCAGTCTCATTCCATCACACCTCACCCCACCTTATTTCATCCCATTCCATATCATCTCCTAATTCACAGTGTGTGTGGAGGAGGAAATTATGTCTTCCTATCAGATAAATACAGCATGTAGAGATAAATAGACTGACAAACGGATGTCTCCCCCACTTCTCCAAACATGTTTGTTCATTTGTGGATGTATGCATAAACTAATGAAAAAAGAATTTGATAAAATACCAATAATCAACCCACAGTTTACTAAATTCACTTATTTTACATCAACATAATCATCCCAAGCTTTATAGTTAATGCAGGTGGTATTAGCCAACATATCTTTTATGACTTTTAAATATAAATTATAATTTGGCTACGGTTTTAATAACGGGTTTTAGCACGGGTGAATTAATTTAATATATTTTAAATTGATGTATATTGTATTTATGGTTTTATATAATGCCTGTGCGCCGCCCTGGGTCCTAACTAGGAGAAGAGCGGGGTATAAATTTAATAAAATAAATAAATAAATAAATAAATAAATATCAACATTTTACTAGAGGAAATTCATTGTGAAAAGTGACATGAATAATTTACCCAAAGAACTACATGAAGAGAACAAGCATTATGAATCTTTTGACACTGTTGTTATGAAAGCTTTTGACAGATGGTGTAACAGTATTTCTTCACATCAGAGCAGCTAGAAATTAAATACATGCCTGCTCCTTTTGGCTCTGGCAACCTGTATAGAAGAAATGATGTGTTCAGCATGGTGGAGAAGTTTTAGTACTAATCTGAAATCACTATGCCCAATTTCTAGATACCTAAGATAGTCTAGTTACAATAGCAGCCTGACAAAAAAGATTATACAATCTTGCCTTATAAGTTTCAACTTTAAAATTAAAGTTAAAAACATCATCGTTTTTAATAGAATTTAAATGAATTTCCAAAATGTATTCTTGATCTATATACATTTCATGAATATAAAATATGACTTTGGAATATAGAGATATTGTGGTTCTTCAGCTCACATACAATGCATCATGCTGTAAAAGTCCTTGAGGTTGTTTTTTTAAAGCTCCAAAACATGTATAATTAGCTATAACTAGGGATATGGCAATTTTCCCTTTCCACAAGTTTCCAATGTGCAGAATTTTCTGTCCAACCCTTTCTCCCTTAAGAATGACATATTCTGGATTTCCCAGGACCACAGTATAAATAATATATATTTAAGAATAATAAGGCTGTCTGCTTTTAGGGGTGCAAATGAATGTCTGTGCTCCAACACTTTATAACAGTGGTGAGCTAATCTATCACTTACTGAACGGTGGTGAAACTAATATTAATAATGGCATGTTGGTTCTCTTTGGCAGAAAACCCAACAGGATCTTGGAACACTTTTCAATCCTCAGATGACTCAAATGTATTTTATAAATTCTTGCTAATAAATACAATGCTTGCAACACCAGACAACCATTTGGAAACTATAAATATACAAATGGAAGCCCACAAAAATAGTTAAATAAAAATGTATTCAGAGTGGCTTATTTTAAATTCAGTTTTCTGTTACCAATCTAAGGTTTTAAGCAACATATCCTTGGCAAGGCTTCTAACATGAAATAGGCATGCAATTTTATAAATATTTCCTAATAGATACAATAGTTTCAATACCATAAAACCACTTGAAAACTATAAGCACATAAATACAAGAACCTTTATACAACAAGCATTTATTCACAATGACTTTATCCTAAATAGTTTCTTCCAGTGCATTTTTATAGGATACCATATGCTGAGCCTGGTTGAAGAAAAGTACCTCTTATTGCTTTGACACCAAGTTCTGACAATTCGGTGTAGTGGTTAAGGTGCTGGCCTACGAACCAAGAGATCATGAGTTCCAGTCCTTCCCTAAGGATGAAAAACCAGCTAGGTGACTTTGGATCAGTCAATCTCTTTCAGTCCAATCCACCTCACAAGATTGTTGTGGGGAAAATAGGAAGAGGACGGAGTATTAGGTATGTTCATTGCCTTGCATTATTTATAAACAATAGTAAAGATGAGATAAAAATCAAGTAAAGGTTTTTTTTCTCTTTTCAACAGGACATAAGGACCAACTGATAGCTCTTACCAGAGATCTGAGTGGATCTTCTGAATATATCCCAGAATATAATAATAGGCCCATCAAGCCCTAGGGTCATAGTTTGCTTATTGCCTATTTTAAGCAATTTAAAAGATAAGGAGTGAGCACCTGCCCTTGCTTTTTCCCCCCTGATAAGAGATGTGTGGCCATTTACTGATGGTGTTCTTGTTTGTTTGCATGTTCTGATTAAAGGTAAAAGTTTGGTTCCAGAACAGACGGATGAAATGGAAACGGGTAAAAGGAGGGCAACAGGGAGCTGCAGCCCGAGAGAAAGAATTGGTAAACGTGAAAAAAGGCACTCTGCTCCCATCAGAGCTTTCTGGCATTGGTGCTGCCAGTCTCCAACATACAGGGGACTCCCTGGCAAATGACGACAGCCACGACAGTGATCATAGCTCTGAGCATGCACACTTATGATAAGGCAGGAAGGAATCCTAGGTCTGTTCTCAGGAAAGCCATGTTTAACGCAGCGAGCTTATGTCGACATTGATGTATGCAAGTGACTGACTTTCTGACAATCAAAACGAAAGTAACTTAGGACTTATACTATTTCTGCTACTCTTGAACTATTATTATTATTATTATTATTATTATTTGTGCTTAGATTCAGTAAGTGCCATGCCTCCCATGTGCCTTGTGAGTAGAAGCAGGAGATACATTTGCTTTTCAACATTCCAGATTTGCTTGTCCTTTCAGTGACAATGGAGCAGATATCGTTGCTTTAGCTTGCATCAAACAATGACATTGCTTTCCACACAGTGCCAACAGAAACACTGTATCAAGAGGATAAGAATTGTATTTTAACTCTGTATATATCTACTTTTCAGCATTTTTATTTTCACTCATTTTTAGCAGTGCATTCCTATTAGCTGATCGCAATAGTCACCCATGAGAATAAATGGCTTTTTGAATATTTTTTTTAATTTTGTGTTTCAGAGTTATAGAATACATGAAGACATTTGCATTCACATAACAAGTAGTATAAATGAGTCTGCTAGTTGAAATTCTTATACCACAGACAAAACAAAATTTATGTTGCATTTACTATCAACTGCTGCTAATAGGAAATTATTAAACTTTGTTCCTCAAATCTTACTTTCTAACAGCAAAGGTATTTTTTTTTAAAGAAGAATCTTGCCTATTATGAAAATAAACTGAATCTTGATTAATAATTGGAATTTATTACTACAATAATATAAAAAAATATAACAGGCATATGATTCTTATAGCTGGATATAATTCAGAGTAGTACCAGTACATCTAATAAAGCTGTTTCAAAATGAATTGTGAACAGTATTTTCTTACAAATGGGAAAGTTGTTACCTTCCATTATTTTGTGTTAGTAATCAGGTATTATTTTTCCAATATTAAGTATTCAAATTAATAAGGCAAAGTTCTCTGTGTAATGATCAAGTTTTATTAAATATGTTTGTGCATAGAACACAAAAAATAAGAATATTTTCTCCCCTCTTTTAGGCTTTTGTGTATATACAATGAAATAGGAACAATCCAAAATTTTAAACAAAACATTGATTGTACTTTGTAAAGGAAATGCTTAATAAATGTTCCTTTTGAATAAGACTTGTTCTTCTTTAGAGTTTTATGGATAACTCAAAACATTAGAACCACAATATTCTTTATGGTACCTGTGTTTGCATTGTACAAATGGGGCACTTCATATTGGATAAAGCTTGATACAGTGGGAAAATTCTTCCCTCTAATAGGAAAAAGCAATCCAAAGGAAGCCTTTCGCCAAGAACAACATGGACTATGCTAAACTATTTTACCAGGTTTCAGACAACTGAGAAATGGATATTTTTCTTGCACCTACTTTTTGGAAATGGAAGGAGGGAAATGGCAACCTTAAAACATGGTGTAAATTAAACAATCATATATTATGATCACAAATATTTGAAAAGACATAAGCCACCCAACATTTTTAAAGAAATGTTTTAAAGAATTTATTTTAAAGAAAATAAAATTTAATAAATAAATATTACATGTAATTTAACACTAATAAGAATCCAATATTCCATCTCATCATAGAACTTGTCAGAAGAATAATTTGGGGTTTCAACTTGAGCTGGGGTTACTCAAGATTAAATAAAAATGAGATCCAGACAGTTCTGAAGAAGAAACATTTATTCCTAAAAGCAACTAGTTTGCTTTTAGGGACATCTGCAGAGAAATGGGGTACAGCAGCCCAGTTTTTATAGGGGAGCTTGTCCTGGGTGTGGAAATATCAACATGCGAATTTTAGGGTGACACGTGTGTGTGTGTGTGTGTGTGTGTGTGTGTGTGTGTGTGTGTGTGTGTGTGTAATGTCTCTGATGTTTCTTCTTTGTAAACATGCAGTTCTGCTGGGAGACCTAATTTAATTAACTCTATTTGTATTTGCAGACCTTATCCTTTGATATGTGGCTTAGGACTGGGTAATTTATTTGTAAATTTGTGGAAATTTGAGTAAAAAAATCCCTCCCCTTTGCTATTTTTACTTCATTAACTTAGTTTTATATTGATTGTCAATGAGTAGAGATACTGATTCTAAGTCCATTGTGGATTCCGTTAAGGTTTTAAAGAAAGATGGAAACAGTATAAAAAATATTTTTATATAAAACTTTTCACAATTGTCCCCTTGCTTAGGTAGAGTGGTTCATTAGTTAACATCGTTAGGGGGAAAAATAACAGCGCCAATTCTATATTCTATGGATTGATAACTTATTTTGGGAGGGAAATAATTTGAAAGGATGAATAAAAGACCAATTATCACACTCTGTTACACCCATTTTTCTGCAAGTTTTTCCTGTAGTTTCCTTTCAGGGGGAATTCATTTATAGTCTTGCTTTGCCCATATGCATTGTTGATACATGGTACATCCATAATAATAGCATATAAGAGCATGCCAATAACTACGAGCATCCAAATGAATATCCAATTTTGTCCTGCTATATCCCCCTTCACCATGAGTCCCAGTATAAATTGAATCAACTCAATTGCTCTTCAGTGATGACAATCTGGTAGGTTAGTCTTGGCATCTGTGGTGATCAGCAGGAGGAGACCCAGTAAGACATCAGCAGGCAGTTTTGTTGGTGAAAGCTAAACAGATCCAATGCTGTTTAATTTTCAGTAGCTTGGAGAACTTTTCCTGAAGTAAATGCAGTTTTTCCTATTAGAGTCTACTGATAGTTACAATTGTTAGCGTTATTGTGAGGGGGCCAGGGTTCCATTAACACTTCCCATACATCTATAACCCAGTAGAGCCACATTCAGGTTCCACATTGATGATATTGGGTATTTTTCATTTCTATTACTGTAGTTTTCAATTATGTCCACCAGCAGGAAAGCACAATCTTCTTACCACATATGGGGTGTGCAAATCTTTTATCTTGGGGAAAGGTTTCCTTGTTAGGTGTAGATTGGATGAGCCTCAATAAATTGAGGCTCAAGATGGCTTAATTTCAAAGTGGCTTCCACTTCCATGGTCAAAGGCCATAGATTAGCAAAAGAATACTTTAAAAATGATCAGTACTATAACTAATTTGTTCTTTTTGCAACCTCTGGTAAGAATCTGGTAAGAATCTGGTAAGCCTCCTGTCTTGGGCTGTAGACCCATACAATGATAGGACTGTTATATTGAAGTCTTTAGGGCAAGACTTGATCTGTCTTTTACTTGAAGTATAAAAGTGTCTAATGCTTTCCAGTTTCTCAATAATTACCCAGCATAAGATATTGCAAAGCTGGGTGGTTACAAAAGGATATATTTATTTCTTGTGTTGCTTCCAAAGGCAAGAATGGGAAGCATTTTTTTTTTCATGTTTCAGATAGAGTATTGTTTAATGAAATACTATTCTCCCTCCTCCCTTTTCATCCTTGCCAGATGCCATGTTAAGGGACAAAGATGAAACCCAGTAAATTGCTCTCATGAGCCATTTAGGATTTTTTAAAGGTAAAACACAGGTAAAAGGTAAAAAAAAGTCACACACCTTTAGATATTTTTCTGACTGGTCCACATGGAGTCAGCGATGCTGAAATAGTTGATGGGTTTATTGATAGAGAATGGAAGACAACACAGCACATTAGGCATTTTAGGCATTAGGCAGGCCTATGTTTAGGCAACATGCGTTAACAGTATGCAGATTTGGCAACAACAGTTGGGAAAGCAAAAATGTGCTTTTTTCCTATGGATGAGAGAAAATGACTTGCCCCAAATCATCAAGCTGATTTTCATCGATGAGGTAAGACTTGAACTCAAATTCTTCTACTTTCTAACTTTGTGCTTTAGACTTGGGGTCTCCAAACCCTGATCTGTGGCCCACTAATGGACTTCTCCCTATTTGGAATTGGCCACACAAGTGGGTGAGTGCTTGTGTAAACAGCAAATACTTGCATTCGGGTTTGAAGCTCCACTCATGCAAGTGTTGGGTACTTGCACACACAGAAATCTCTATTCACACAGAACCATCACTCTTCCCTTCTCTCCCCCCTGCTTTACACCAAACTGCTTTCCATCACAAATTTGTTTACCTTCTTTTCCTTGCTTTTAAGAAAAATGAAAACAAGTTTAGCATTTAGCAACAACTAGTGTAATCTTTGTAGTTCCAAGTGCATTATTAAGGATACATCCATATTAAACTACAACAATCACTCACATGCTAGCTTCAGTTCTTCTGAATCTCATTTCTTAAACTTCGTATTACTTTCAATATATAGCATAAGCTTTTCTTCTGCTTCTTCTATTTATCTATCTTTATCTATTTAGACTACTCTTCTAAAACATGACATTCCTTTCCCAGACTCCCCTTCTACATATAGTTAAAAATCATTAACTTTCTTACAAGAAAAGCATATACATTTATGAAAATCAAAGCTGTAAACATGGCAGCTATGCTTATATATACATTCCACTCATTTTACTATTCTCCATTTATATGGAGCTAGGGAAACAATTTTTGTTAGGTTGTGGGTTTGCAGTTTCTTCTTCTCAATTAATACGTGTGACAAGTAAAAAATAAGTTAACCAGAATTAATGGAAGAAACCAGATGACTAAAGTTAGGATTGATTAAATTATCTACTGAACTGTTCTTGCAGCATTGACACACAAAATTACAGACAGGAAAACATATTTGACCAATACGCTTGCACAAGATTTTCAAAATATTTCTTTGTGGAAAGGAATAAGAAAAGGAAGGAAAAGGAGAAAAGATATTTCTTTCCACATTGCCTTGTTGGCCAGCAGGCAACCAAAGGCAGAAAGATTATTCCTCACAGTTAGTTTTCTTAAAGAGATTTAGAGGAAAGAAAGATTTAGCAGTTGAAAAAAGTCAGAATCAGAGGTGGTATTCAACAGGTTGTGACCAGTTCTGTAGAACCAGTAGCAGAAATTTTGAGTAGTTCAGAGAACTGGTAAATACCAACTCTCTAGGGGTGCGTTTCTGCCAGCATTACTGCTGGTTCAGTGCGTGCGTAATTTTGCTGGTAAAGTAAAGAAAGTGAAGGAAACATATTGCTTTCTATAGGTTATTTTTATAGCTCAGCAAAACAGCATAATTAAATCATCTTTTTAACTTTTCTTAATTTAAAACATAAAATTACAACATGCATTCATACACAATAACAGTAAAATAGTCCCATTTTCAATTTACTGTGCTTTTTCAAGAGGTGGCTGGACTTGTTTTTTCTTTGAATACATTTCACTTCTCATCCAAGAGGCTTCTTTAGCAGTAAAATACTTCAGTTCAGGATGCAAATGACCAACTGTCTGCAAGGAATATAAATCCTTCCATTTCTCACTATCCTATCAGACCTGAAGAAGCTTCTTGGATGAGAAGCAAAACATCTTCAGAGAAAAAACAAGAAAGTCCAGTTGCTTCCTGAAAAAGCCCCTTTTTAGTATGCTCAATAACAACTTTTCCAGAAAAATAGTTCAAGATTTGTTTTTTTTAATTACAATTGAAAGTACTTCTGTTTTGCCAAATTAAATTAAATTAAATTACTAATCTCATCATATATATTACTCCATTTAAAAAATAAATAAATTCTGTGCTTTCCCTTTTTTAAATTCCTGCCTAAATCCAGACATCCAGCAACCTTCCTACTGGAGAGGTTGGGGGAAAATGTTTTCTTTTCCCTACCTGACATGTGTGTCCCTATCATTTTGGGATATACACATACACTCGAGAAGACCTGTGAGATAACTGTCAGTCAGTTTTCAAGTGTTTTTTTTTTTATAGGAATGCTATATTTGAAGCAGTATGGGAAACTTCCTTCCCACCTATCACTTTGTGAGTGGAACGCCTTATTCGGAGGACTTTTTATTAAAAAGGATGGCACCTCCATATTTATATCTATATAATGTCTGTCTGTCCGTCCATCCGTCCGTCCGACCGACCGTCTGTCTGTCTTTTTGTCTGCCTGCCTGCCTGCCTGCCTGCCTGCCTACCTACCTACCTACACACACACACACACACACACACACACACACACACACACACTTACTTACTGAGCAGTTTGGTGAACTGGTTGTTGGAAGAAATCATTAGGGCGGAAAACCGGTTGTTAAATTATCTGAATCCTACCACTAACATAAACTCAAAGTGTAGTGAAAAAGAAAGAAGGGAAAAACTCACGCAAACGCATATACCATTCATTCAAAAACTAAAAATTGGAGGTACTTATAAAATTCTTCTTTTCAAGCAGCTGTCCAATTCAAAACTCAAAACCCTTTACTACCAGTGCCACGTGAGCAGAATGTACAAGCAGTACCCACAGACAAAAACTATGTGCTGCTAGCTGTGTGAACTTACCTAGGCTAGGTCCATTAGCCAAGTTAGTTTTGAGTTTCCATCTGGGATGCCATATTATCAGAAGAATAATTTGGGGTTCCAACTTAGCTATCGGGTTGCACAAAAATGAATAAAAATGAGATCCAGACAAGTATGAAGAAAGAAAAAATATTTATTTCTAAAAGCAAAGAGTTTGCCTTTAAGGGCAGCTGTAGAGAAATGGGTCACAGAAATACAATTTTTATAGGGGAACTTGTCCTATGTGTGGAAATGTTATTGTGGAAGGTGGAAACAGTATAAAAATGAAATATATTTTGATATAAAACTTTTCACAAAGTCAAAGCAAGTTTAAACTTTGGCAATTACCTGAACACTGAAAGAGAATGCAACCATTAACCAATATTGAAATTAAAAGTAATTGATTTCAGTGTGACTTACTCATCTCACTTTGCTGTTCTTTTACTGTATTGTTGTATGTTGTATATAACAGCTTACTGTGGAGGTGCTTTTATTTACTTTCAAATTTGAGGCCATCCTTTTGTTGTATGACAAAAGCTGGACTCACAACCACACAGCGTCCAGAACTGTCCTGCAAACAAATCTGAATTACTAAATGCAATAAAGAGATAAATATTTGCTGCCATCTAGTTGTCTAGATTTTAGCAGTTAAGATCTGGTAGCCCTACATAACTCTGCTTAATAGTTATGCAACATTTGTACAATTAATCTTTTACATACAACCATTCATTTAACTGCAGTCCAAAATTACAATGGCACTGAAAAAAAAGATTTATGATCCCTTTTCACACTTATAACCATTGCAGCATCCCCATGGTCATGTAATCAAAACTTAGACTCTTGGCAACTGACACTTATAATTGTTGCAATGTCCCAGCTTATGTGATCAACTTTTGTGACCTCCGAAGAACCAAACTCAATGGGTAAGCCAGATTCACTTCACTATCTTGTTACTAACTTAACAACTGCAATGATTCATTTAACAACTGTGGCAAGAAAGGTTATAAAATGGGGCAAAATTCACTTACAGGCTGTCTTGTTTAGCAATGGAAGTTTTGGGTTCAACTGTGGTCATAATTTGAGGACTACCTGTACAAGTTCATTTAGAGAAGTACAGTGAATCATGGGTTGCCATTTTAAAAATACAGAACTGCTTCATATTAATGGGCTTTCTTGATTGATCAGTCAAATAGTGTGTGTAATAGCTGCCATATGTTACGTTTTGTACTGAAATATTCTGCCTTTTCAATTGCTTTATTCTTTTATCTTATACTATTTTATTTTTTTATATGGCCTGGACTTACTGGGCAGTGCAGGACCAATATGCCACAAGCAGCTGAGTTTTTGTAGATATATATACCACTAGCTACATCCGGCCAGGCGTTGCTGTGGCCCAGTTTGGTTAAATGGCCAACCAATCTGTGTGTAGATCTATACCTGCACACATGCACACAACCACCATATAACCCCCAACCTACCTACCTATTGTATTTCTCTCTCTCTATCTATCCATCCCTCTACCTACCTACTGTATTTCTTCCTTTCTCCCTCTACCTACCTACCTATTGTATTTCTCCCTCTCTATCCCTCTACCTACCTACCTACTGTATTTCTCCCTCTCTCTCTATTCCCCTACCTACCTACCTACCTACCTACCTATCTACCTACCTACCTACCTACCTACTGTATTTTCCCTCTCTGTCTATCCCTCTACTTACCTACCTACTGTATTTCTTCCTTTCTCCATCTACCTACCTACCTACCTACTGTATTTCTCCCTATCTCCATCTACCTACCTACCTACTGTATTTCTCCCTATCTATCCCCCTATCTACCTACCTACCTACCTACCTACTGTATTTCTCCTTCTCTATCTATCCCTCTACCTACCTACCTACCTACCTACTGTATTTCTCCCTCTCTATCTATCCCTCTACCTACCTACTGTATTTCTTCCTTTCTCCATCTACCTACCTACCTACTGTATTTCTCTCTCTCTCTCTATCCCTCTACCTACCTACCTACTGTATTTCTCTCTCTCTCTATTCCTCAATCTACCTACCTACCTACCTAACCTACCTACTGTATTTCTCCCTCTCTATCCCTCTACCTACCTACCTACTGTATTTCTCCCTCTCTCTCTATTCCTCTACCTACCTACCTACCTACTGTATTTCTCCCTCTCTATCCCTCTACCTACCTACCTACCTACCTTCCTACCTACTGTATTTCTTCCTTTCTCCATCTACCTACCTACCCACTGTATTTCTCCCTATCTCCATCTACCTACCTACCTACCTACCTACCTACCTACTGTATTTCTCCCTATCTATCCCCCTATCTACGTACCTACCTACTGTACTTCTCCTTCTCTATCTATCCCTCTACCTACCTACCTACCTACTGTATTTCTCCCTCTCTATCTATCCCTCTACCTACCTACCTACTGTATTTCTCCCTGTCTATCCCTCTACTTACCTACTGTATTTCTTCCTTTCTCCCTCTATCTTCCTACCTACCTACTGTAATTCTCCCTCTCTATCTATTCCCCTATCTACCTATCTACCTACTGTATTTCTCCCTCTCTCTCTATCCCCCTACCTACTTACCTACTGTATTTCTCCCTCTCTATCTATCCTCCTACCTACCTACCTACTGTATTTCTTCCTTTCTCCCTCTACCTTCCTTCCTACCTACCTACCTACCATATTTCTCCCTATCACCCTACCCCCCTATCTACTGTTTCTTCCTATCTATCTATCTATCTATCTATCTATCTATCTATCTATCTATCTATCTATCTATCTATCTATCTATCTATCTATCTATCTATCTATCTATCTAATCTATCTAATCTATCTATCTATCTATCTATCTATCTATCTATCTATCTATCTATCTATCTATCTACCTACCTACCTACCTACCTACCTACCTACCTACCTACCTACCTACCTACCTACTGTATTTCTCCCTCTTTATCTATTCCCCTATCTACCTACCTACTTAATATAATAATACAATAGCAGAGTTGGAAGGGACCTTGGAGGTCATCTAGTCCAACTCCCTGCCTAGACAGGAAGCCCTATACCATTTCAGACAAATGGCTATCCAACATCTTCTTGAAGACTTGCAGTGTTGGGGCATTCACAATTTTGGAGGAAAGCTGTTCCACTGGTTAATTGTTGTAACTGTCAGGAAATTTGTCCTCAATTCTAAGTTGCTTCTCTCCTTGATTAATTTCCACCCATTGCTTCTTGTTCTGCACTCAGGTGCTTTGGAGAATAGCTTGACTTCCTCTTCTTTGTGGCAACCCCTGAGATATTGGAAGGCTGCTATCCTGTCTCCCCTAGTCCCTCTTTTATTAAACTGTATTTCTCCCTTTCTCTCTATGGGCCACCTGGGAGTTTGCTATCCCAGTGTCTTTTTGGCCCTAAGAGGCCTCCATACGTTGCTGAGGAAATGACTGTTGGTGGGAGGAGTTACAGGGAGGTAAAAGCCTGATCAGTGGGTACATTTTACATTTGTGCACCTTGCACATGACACACGTGTGCTAGGCACAAAATGAGTACATATTCTATTATCGGAAGTCCTTGGGAACATTGTGTGAAAATTTGAGGTAAATCGGTGCAGTAGTTTTTGAGATTAGCGGCTTCGTACAAACTATTTTACATTTTTATTTATATAGATGATCTGCTTGGCCTACATACTAATTTTGAATATTTTAGATGTGGTGCCTGAACTGAGCAGGTTGCTGAGTTCAAATAATGAAATAGATCTAATAATAACCCAATTTATTTATTTGATGAATAACATGTAGAACTTTAAATTATATCTCCATCTAGTTGTCCCATAATAATATATATAATATATTATAATATAATAACATTTAAAGAGAATGGTACATTACTTAGGGGATAGAGTAAAATCAGAGAGAGATGTTGAAACCCATCTTTAGTCATGAACGCTCACAGTGTGACATTTGCCAGACTCTCTCATTCTAACCCAGCTCTCAGATAAGTTGAAGTAGGGATAACATTGGAAGAAAAATTGAGTTTCTGGAAGAAGGATGGTATATAAATGTGATCTCTAAAGAAGGGGGAAAATGCATTTATATAATCCATCCCACTTCTATTATTAGAAATACCTTTCTTATCTTTCATTGAGTATTAAATTAGGAATTCTCTATGACCTTGTTCCAAGGTCATGCCTCTTATGACAGAACTGAATTTACAATAGTCCTGGGTCTCTATCCTGAAGAATGGAGAAAATCTTTTTCTACAAGCTTCTCTACAAAATACCTGTATCTATGTATTTGGAAGAAGAAAACATAGATATAACTGATATTTTATCTCTACAAATAATTTTACATTGTCATATAAATTTATTTGACATAATCAGATGGAAATTTTATGCATTTGAATGCATTGCACATATTTCAGCCATAACATAATGGTGCTATGAGTTTTATACACTTAAATTTTGGCCAAGCACTTGCAAAAGTCCTCCATTAGTACTTGTTCCTGATCTTAATTAGGCAGATGAATGCACTATGCCACCTATGCCAGCTATGTAAATATATATGCTTTGGATTCTACTCTGTTACCTTCCAACTCTGTTAATCTGTTAAATGATGAAACTTCCTTTTTTTAAAAAGTTTAATCTTGAACTTGATCGTCTCTTCCTTTCTTGACAAAGAAAAACAGAACAAGTTAAGAACAAAATATTAGTCCAAGGCTTTGTGCTGAATTTTCTGAATTTTTTCCAGTTGAGTCTCTTGGATCAATATATATTTTGGATCTGTACAAACAACCCATATATACAATGAGGGATCAGCTTGAGATCTGAAGCAATATTTAATAGTTGCTGTGTTGTAACTGAATATACTATTTATAGATTTCCCCCCCTAGAAGATTTGTGTATATAATTGTTAGTGACCTTAAATAACAACAACAAAAGGCTTTGTTGAGGATAAACAGAGAACAAGGTTTCTAAGTTCTGGCAGCTATGTTCCTAATAGAGTTAAAACAGAGAGAGAGGGGGAAGGAGCGGATGGGGAGGTACAATTTGAGACATACAAAGGCTCAAGGCTTCCATCTGGATGAACTTTCCCCTTTGTTGTTCCTTTAATTGCCTTTCACATTTCAGGGGAATCTACTAAGTTTATAGGCAAACTCATGTGCTCCATGGCAATCTCTGGAACACACACACACACACACGGAGGGAGGGAAAGAGGGAGGGGGAGAGAGATAAATTTATCCTCAAGGATAAGTCTTCTTACTTATAGGGCATTGTCCATCTGAAGACAGAATTATTGTCCTAGAGGTATCTGCAAAAGTGTTTAATTTAATTTAATATTTAAATTTCTATACTGCCCTTCTCCCTTCCGGGACTCAGGGCGGTGTACAGGCAGCAGTAAAATCGCGAATAAAACATAGAAAACAATTAAAAACCTATTAAAATACATTAGATAATGAGTAGCCTGTCTAAAACCTATTAAAATCCCTACTAAAACCATATAAAACTAAAACATTTAAAAGTATGCCAGATTAAAAACTATGCCAGGCCGGCCACTCGAAATAAGTGGGTCTTCAAAGCCCGACGGAAGAGGCGTAGGTCTGTGATTGTCCGTAGGTCAGGGGGGAGGTCATTCCAGAGGGTGGGGGCTGCCACAGAGAAGGCTCTCTCCCCCTGGGGGTCGCCAGCCGACATTGCCTGGCCGATGGTACCCTGAGGAGGCCCTCTCTGTGGGAGCGAATTGGACGGTGGAAGGTATTTGGTAGCAGGAGGCGGTCTTGCAGATAGCAAGGTCTCCTGCTTGTTTCCTTTTAATATAGGTATTAAAGCCTAGTTAGGGTGAACTAGCTGAACATCTATATTAATCTATGTAATTGCAGAGTCATTTAATAATCTTTGCTTTTGGTACATATATTTTCATTCATTAGAGTTTAAATTAATAGTCACTTTGGAGTTCAAACTTTATAGAAATGGGAGTGCAATAAATTTTATTCTCATTTTAATCTACTTTGAAAGTAGATTAATCTACTTTTATTGTATATCACAGTGATGGCTAACCTTTTTTGGCTTGCGTGCCAAAAGCGGGGGGAGCGCAGGGGGGTCGTGCGAGGGCGTGTCACACCTATAATGCTATGCGCATGACCCCCTGCTTTTGGTGTGCTTTTTTCACCCTCCTCAGGCTCCAGAGGCTTTCTAGGAGCCTGGGGAGGATGAAAACAGCCTTCTCCCCCCACCTCCAGAGGCTTCAGGAGCATCCCTGAAGCCTCCAGAAGGTGAAAAATGGCCTCAAAAGAAGGCCTAAATGCACTGGAGCTGACAGGGCAATGCCTTACGTGCCCTAAGAAATGGTTCCACGTGCCACCTGTGGCACCCGTGCCTTAGGTTCGCCATCACTGGTATATACGTAATACAGAATAACAAAATTGAAAGAGTCCTAGGTGGTCTTCTGGTCCAACTACACCTAAAAAGGAGCTCTTATACCATTCCAGATAAATGGCTGTCCAATCTCTTCTTATAAACCTCCAGTAATGGAGTATCCCAACTTCTGGAGGCAAGCTGTTCCACTGATTAATTGTTCTCACTATCAGGACATTTCCCCTTAGTTCTAGGTTGGATCTCTCTTTGATAAATGTCCATCAGCTACTTGTCTTGCTATCTGGTTCTTTGGAGAATAAACTGTCTCTCAACTATTGAAAGACTGATCTCATGTCATTTCTAGTCCTTCTCTTTTCTCTTTGTTAGACTAGACATATCCAATTCCTGCAACTTTTCTAGTCTCTAGATCTCAATCATCTTTGTTGCTCTTTTTTGAAATGTTCCTAGAATCTTGAGACTTCTTTTTTGTACTGTGATGGCTAACCTTTTTGGGCTTGCGTGCCAAAAGCGGGGGGAGCGCAGGAGGGTCGTGCGAGGGCGTGCCACACCTATAATGCTATGCAGGTGACCCCCTGCTTTTGGTGTGCTGTGACCAGAATTGGATGCTGTATTCAAAGTTTGGTGTTATCAAGGCAATATAGTGGAACTAATACTTCAAATGTTCTTAATAGTATTCCTCTATTGATACATTCTAAGATCGCATTGGCTTTTTTGTCAGCTACAGCACATTGCTGGCTCATATTAAAGTAGTCATTCAGTAGGAGTCCTAGGTCACTCTCACTACTGTTGAGCCATGTACCACCTTTTCTATACCTGTATATTTGGTTTGGCTTGCCCAAGAGTAAAACCTTGCTTTTTGTCACCATTGAATTACATTTTGTTGCATAGAGCCCAATATTCAAGTCAATCAAGATCTTTCTCGATCATGAACCTTGAAAACCCCAATGCATAGGAACCCTATTCCTTTCATGTAGAGGTAGTTCCACTGAGAATTAAAATATACTGCAGATTATATTCAAAATAATTTGAATGTATATATGTATTTACAATTAGATGTAACACACCCTCTTAGTAAATTCCAGGAGTATGTTCCCCCAAAATTCTTCTGAATTTTCAAGAAAATCTATGGAAAGATCTGGGATGTGTTCTGAGTAAGTACTATGGGAGAGTGAAAATAAAATAATAACAAAAACATGCAGGGGTACAGTATTCCCAATCTTTCTGACTCTATGACTCCTGGGGGCTGGGTGTAAATGTTTAATTTACCAATGTTTTCCAAGAATGTTTTCTGACTCTGCTGAAGAAATGATAAACATGGCCTAGAAGTGAAGCAAGAGCATGCTCTCTCCCACATGGCCCATAGGGGATCCTTTGAATCAAATGTCTCTGTTATGAAATTCTTGATATTGTAGCATTTTTCCTCAGATCCCTGGGAACTGTTCCATAGGTTGCAATTCACATTGCCATTTTCCCAAACCAACAGATCTCCAGTTCTTTAAATTGTGAGCATGATGTATAACTAGAATTATAATTGAATAATAAGTTTGACATTCAATGATTATTCAGCTCACCAACATTCTATATAAAAATCCATTTGAATATTGGGCAGCAATGTTCCAAGTGGAACAACTTATCCCCTTTTTTATTTTTATTTTTAAAACCATTTCAAGAACACTTCTAGATCTAACATACTTGTCCTTAAGAAATAAAAAATAGTAGTGGTTTGCATCAAAGAATTTTCTTAGAAGTGTGTCTACACAATCGCAAAAGAAAAAAAAAGTTGTATTGGTAGAAACAATTTTTGGGCAGGGGACAGAAGGAAACAGGAAACATGAATCTTTCCAATTTGCCTTTGATAAATGATGTTATCTGTTCCATGATAGCTATTATATACTGTAAGAATGCCCAAATTCCAAATGTGTTCACTAGTGGAAGAGTATTAAGGACAGGCAAGGTAATTTCAATTTGGTGGCTTTTTAAATATTTTTAATATTTCTTAAAACCATGGAATTTCTCTTGCTTTCACTTTGTTAACTATACCCATTGGAAGAAGGAATTAACAAGGCTTCTATGTGAATGTTCTATTTTGAAATTTCAATTTGGGTGGTTATAAAAACATTAATAAGAATATACACAAAAATCATTTTGAATGACATTCATACAAAAGATAGCAATAGCACTAATGCTGTAAGCGGTTTATAGAGTCAGAATATTTCTCCCAGCAATCTGGGTTCTCATTTTACCAACCTCAGAAGGATGGAAGGAAGATGCTTTTATAATGTATCATTTGGTACAAAACCCCCAAGAAATTGTCACAGTTTTATAAAGATTTTTCAAATGTATGCTAAATATAATAAAAAAGATACTTATTATAATCTCTGGTGTACTTGTGATAAAACAAAGAAATATTGAGGTCAATTTTTTTACATTAATTCAGAAAGTTTTTGAAACAAATATAAAACTTGTTAGATCAGACAAAGGATTCCGACTCAGGCATGGTCAAAACAACAGGAACGTTTATTCACACTATTTACAACACACACAAGATTCAACTGGCAAGGTTTCTTCTCTGGCAACCTCTTATATAGAGTTACCAGGCAGGAAACTCCTAGCAAGCAGTTGCAACATTGTAACTCCTTTCCAGACAGATTCCAGACAGCTTGTCTCTGTTAATCACTGCAGCTGCTGGCTCAGCTCCGGAATGCGGTGACTCATAGGTTACCAGACGAGTTGTCTGGGACATAGGCTTGGGGACTCAACACTCCTTCCCCCATAGTCAGTGCGTATGTGTCTAGGTTCTCTGTCCAACACAGTACATGCGCACGCATAGTCGTTCAGATAGGCGGGGCGGTGTCGGGTCCGCCCTGACCGCCTTAGTTCTTGAGGAGGCTCCTCCCTGTGGGACACGGAGCCTTCGCCTATGTCATCGCGGCCTGCCCTCGGAGGTGGAGTCGCCGTAGGCGGCAATGCCGACCCTAGCAAGTCCGGGTGAGGGGGCGTGGCGACCGGGCTTGAGGTAGTTGGCATTTGCTGGCGAGTATTATTCTGGTAGGGTGGTTCCCCGATGGGCGAGGCCCCCAGCTGAGAGTCAGATTGGGCTGTGAGGTCCTGGCGGTCTCCCGGTGCTGTTCCCGCCGATACGAGGTCTGGACCGGCTAGGGACTCCGGGGTTCCAAACAACTGCTCGGCTTGAGCAGAGAACAACGGCCCAACGGGGGCCAACGGGCAGGAACGGCCTGGCGTGGTGACTGCTGTTTCGGGCAGGCGGCGCCTCAGTTGATCCAGGTGGCGCCGCCACTCGGATCCATCCTGAAGGCCGACTCTGTAAGAACAGGGTCCGGTTACGTCCAAAATGGTTGCGGCAATCCATCGTGGCTCCCCTGAAAAGTTCCTTGCCCAAACCAGGTCCCCAATTTCAAATAAACGAGGAGTGGGAATCTGCAGGTTGCCCCTCTGCAACCCGTCGTAATCGGGGTGCTGTCTGTCCAGAGTGGTCCGCAAGTGTCGGCCCATCAAGAGCTCCGCGGGGCTTTTCCCTGTGGCTGGGCAAGGTGTGACATGCTGTCCCAAAAGGTACGCGGCCACCCTTGCCTGCCAGTCCCCTTTATCCAAACGGGCCAAGGCTTCCTTGGCTGAGCGCACGGCTCGTTCCGCGCGTCCATTAGACGCCGGGTGATAAGGGGCGACCGGCGCGTGGCGGATCCCTTGGGTGGCCAGAAAGTCCAAGAAGGTGGAGGATTGAAATTGGGGTCCGTTGTCGGACACAACGACGTCCGGCAACCCGTGGGTCGCGAACAGACGGCGCAAGGCACGCACCGTGCTCTCCGCTGTGGTGGAAGCCATGAGAATCACCTCCACCCAGCGTGAGAACGCATCCACCACCACGAGGAAATTCTGGCCATGGAAGGGACCCGCGAAATCCAAGTGGAGCCTGGACCATGGGCACCTGGGGGCGTCCCACTCCGTCGGCGGGGAGACCGGCGGGGCCGGCCGGGACGATTGGCAGGAGGAGCAGGCGGCCACCCATTCCGCCACTTCAGCGTCCATGCCGGGCCACCAGACATATCTCCGGGCCAATGCCTTCATACGGACGATGCCTGGGTGGTTGGCATGGAGCGACTGAAGAACCATGTGCCGGAGAGGGGAAGGGACGATGACCCGATCTCCCCAACACAAGCACCCGCAATGGAGCGAGAGCTCCAGCTGGCGTGACTTGTAAGGCCGAAAGTTTTCAGCCACACTACCCGAAGGCCAGCCCCTCAGCACCCATCGGCAGACCTGGGCGAGGACGGGGTCTGCGCGGGTGTGAGCGGCAACGGCGGAAGAGGACAGGGGCAAGTCCGACTCCGCGACCATCAGGACAGAGAGAGCAGGCACAGGGGCCGGATCCGGCCCCGGGAGAGGGCAGCGGCTTAGGGCATCAGCATGCCCTATCTGCTTGCCAGGACGGTATAGCAGCGTATAGTCATACGCTGCCAGGAATTCCGTCCAGCGGGTCATCCTGGGCGACAGGATGGGGGGTGTCGGACGGTCACCGGCCAATAGCCCAAGGAGCGGCTTATGGTCCGTGACAACAGAAAAGGTCCGCCCATAGAGGTAATTGTGGAACTTCTTAATCCCGGACACTACAGCCAAAGCCTCCTTGTCGATTTGGCTGTAGTTTCTCTCCGTTTGAGACATTGTCCGGGAGTAAAAAGCAATGGGGGCTTCCGAGCCGTCTGGAAAGACGTGGCTAAGGACAGCCCCCAGGCCAAAAGGGGAGGCATCGCACGCAAGCGTCAGAGGAAGCCTGTCATGGTACTGGACTAGTACCGCATCTGACGTGAGCATGGCTTTGACAGCCGCGAACGCGTGTGCTTCGCGGCTGCCCCAGTGCCAGGCCGCGGATCGGTCGAGCAACCGATGCAGCGGCTCGGCCAGCGATGCCTTATGGGGAATAAACGGCGCGTAGAAATTCAAAAGGCCGAGGAATGCCTGCAGCTCCGTTTTGGAGGCAGGAGTGGGGGCCTTTTGGATGGCCTCGACCTTGGAGGGGGTTGGGTGAATTCCTTGGGCGTCAATCATGAAACCCAGGAATTCCACCCTAGGCGCAGCAAATGTACATTTGCTGCGTTTCAACTTTAAACCCGCGCCCCTGAAAACTCTGAGGACCTTCCGTAACGTTTTGGCGAGTTCTGATATGCTGGAAGCAGCAATCAGGACGTCGTCAAAATACGGTACAACGCCAGGGAGCCCATGGAGCAGTCGCTCCATGAGGCTCTGGAAGATCCCCGGGGCTACGGACACGCCGAATTGGAGACGGCGACAGCGGAAAGCCCCACGGTGGGTCACGATGGTCTGCGCTTCCGCAGCCTCGTCATCCACCGGGAGCTGTTGGTAGGCCTGCGCCATATCCAGTTTCGCGAACACTCGACCTCGTCCCAATGAGTGGAGTAGGTCTTGCACCACCGGAACCGGGTATGGGTTCGCCTGAAGCCCGAGGTTGATCGTCGACTTATAGTCGGCGCAGATCCTCACGGACCCGTCGGGCTTAATGGGGAACACAATTGGGGTCTCCCATTTCGCCTGATCGACGGGTTCGAGCACGCCCTGCGCCACCAATCGATCCAATTCCGCTTCAACCTTGGGCTTCAGCGCGAACGGCAGCCTGCGGGCCTTCAAGCGGACTGGAGCAACCTGGGGGTCCAAATTTAGGGAAACTGGAGTGCCTTTGTACGTTCCTAAGCTGCCATCAAAGACGTCGTTGAACTCTCTGATTACTTCGTCTACCGGAGAACTGGCTGGCACGCTGTGTACTCCTTGGACTGACAGTCCCAAGGCTGGAAACCAGTCCAATCCGATCAAGGCAGCTAGGGGTTTGGCCACTACCAGGATGGGAAGGGATCCGTGGAAGGGGCCATAGTCTACTCTCACTCTGTGCAGACCTAGAATGGGAATTTGTGAGCCCTGGTAATCTTTCAGGATCGTCGCCGTGGGGCCGAGATCCCGCTTCCTGAGCTTGGGGCAAAGCTTAACTAAATGCGCCCAGGACATGAGTGATCTAGAGACCCTGAATCTATTTCCATTTTTACCCCCACCCCCTCTAAGCAAACCACTGTTGACAGTCTCCTACTCTCTGCCTGGTCGTAGCTTAGAGCTGGGGGCATCTCCGCCAGCGCGAAGCAGTCGGTCGGCTGTGGCTGGTAGCGTCCTGAACGCTTCTGCGACCCTCGTTGTCCTGGTGGAACGGTTCTGGAGGCGGCAGCTGACGTTGTCGCTGGAGCGGCAGCACGGCACACAGCTGCTAGGTGTCCTTTCCTGCCACATCTGCGGCACACCGATGCCTTGAATGGGCACTCTGGTCTCTGGTGGGCCCCTCCGCAGCCTAGGCAGTTCCCGGACTTCTGCTGCGGTGTGAATGCGCGATTCGGCACGCGCCCGGTCACCCTCATGCAGTCCCCACGGTCATCCTCCTCCAGCTCATCCAGCGGCGCTATTTCGTCTACCAGACACGCTCGCGGAGTGGGGAAAAGAGGAGCCCATGTCGGATGTGGAGATCTCCGACAATTCTGTCGCACGTGCTTCTTCCACCGCTTGCTCGAGAGTCAGGACAGTTTTTGAAAGCAAGCGGCGCTTTAGGCGGATGTTTCTTACGCCGCATACAAACTGCTCCAGTAGGGATTCCTCCAGGAAGCCAGCAGGGAACTCGCAGGGGATTGCGGTCGCTCTCAATTTCTGCAGGAACTCGGCTACCGACTGTTGCGGCTGTTGCACACATTGCCTGAATGCATAGCGATGCGCTATGCAGGAAGGCGCCGGCGCGTAGTGTGCTCTCAGGCGGCCCAGATCGTCCCACGGCACTTCGTGCACCGCTGCGGGTGCTGCTATGGTTCGGGTGGTAGCAAACAATTCGGGGCCGCCGCACTGGAGGAATAGGCTCAGCTTCCTGGCAGGCGCGAGTTCGCTGTAGTCGCTGGCTATCAAGAAGCACTCGAACCGGGCTAAGAAGGAAGCCCATTGTTCCTTCATCGGGTCGAACGGTGCAAACGGAGGCATTGTCGCCGTAGCCATGGTGAGGCTGTGCGTCGCGCTGCGCTCTGTTGTTGAAGTATTCGTTACCCGTTGCGTTCTAAGGCCACGGCCTGAATCCCATCCTCGTCGCCAGTGTTAGATCAGACAAAGGATTCCGACTCAGGCATGGTCAAAACAACAGGAACGTTTATTCACACTATTTACAACACACACAAGATTCAACTGGCAAGGTTTCTTCTCTGGCAACCTCTTATATAGAGTTACCAGGCAGGAAACTCCTAGCAAGCAGTTGCAACATTGTAACTCCTTTCCAGACA
This sequence comes from Rhabdophis nuchalis, assembly GCA_039707465.1. NCBI lineage: Eukaryota > Metazoa > Chordata > Lepidosauria > Squamata > Natricidae > Rhabdophis > Rhabdophis nuchalis. The sequence goes on along the minus strand of CM077647.1, from coordinate 44,361,091 downwards.
GATTCCAGACAGCTTGTCTCTGTTAATCACTGCAGCTGCTGGCTCAGCTCCGGAATGCGGTGACTCATAGGTTACCAGACGAGTTGTCTGGGACATAGGCTTGGGGACTCAACAAAACTGAAACCAGAAGTTTTCCTTTTGGGGCTTTTGGACAAAAACATGAAAGAAAATGTGCAACTTTGTTATTCTATATGTTGACAGTGGCAAAAATTTTACATGTGCAAAAATGGAAAGACATGTCAATTTTCAAAATGAAAGAATGGATGGAAAAGAATGATGGCAGTCATGATAAAGCTGTTTTAATTAAAGAGAAGAATTTGTCCCGTTTCTCTCCACATGAAAATCAGTTCTGGACTTTATCCTTGAAATGGAAAAAAATGACAATTTGTTGCTTAAATTAACCTCATTATTATTAACGATTATTAATTATTAATTATTAACCAATTTCATTGTAATTTTTACAATGACAATAAAGATTATTATTATTATTATTAACCTCATTCTGTTTGTATCTAACAGAAATGCATTGCAAAAAGTTGAGGTTATAACTGTATTTTCTATTTTACTGCACCAAAATAATTAGAATTAACTGATTTTTTCCATTTCCATTTTCTTTAATCTTATACTTCTTTCACCTCTCCCCCTGATCTTTAATTCAATTTGCATGTTTTATTACAATAAATTGTAATATATGTATGTGACATATTTGTCTTAATGAAGGTTTATCTGCCCTCTGGAGGCCAGTTCTCAACATTTCATATTAGTGCTACACTCCAGCAAATCTATATTGAAATTTTATATTAAAATTTTATCTATCTATCTATCTATCTATCTATCTATCTATCTATCTATCTATCTATCTATCTATCTATCTATCTATCTATCTATCTATCATCTATCTAATGAATTTATAAATTTATAAATTCATATCTTTGCATAATTTTACTAACATGTAATTGTAAAAAACCTGCTGAACAATATAATACAGTACAGCACTTCTTGTTTGCTATTATTTGTGGATTTGTTTTCCTTTTCTGTTTTAGGAAATGCCTCTAAACATTTGCAACTAGAGTTGCAGATGTCCAGTTCATAAAACATTGAAAGATGTGGTTGCTAAGATACATTTTATCTTTCAGAGTTTCCATAAAAGACTTGCACAGAAATATAGATACTCCAGCAATGAAGTAAATATGACCCATCAGGAACAGTATATGACATTGCTTTTAACTCTTATGAATACTTACACATATGCAATTTAAAGAGTAAAAGTCTATGTGACCTTTTAATTCATAAAGCATTCCAACTGGAAGTCAAAATAATGTTATTACTTTAGGCGAACAGAATTGCCTTTTTGATTATATCATGCGTACAAGACTCTTATTAACAGCAGGTTAACAGCAAGTAATTCTTGTATTTTAGGGGGTACCAGGGAGGAGGGAGGGTTTAAACACGTTAAGGAAGATAGGAAGGAAAGGGGTGAAGCCGGCAGAGCGAGGAAGGAAGTGGAAGGATCCATCAAGAGGGGAGATACACAAGCCGTTGCCATAGAGGGTCTACCCATCAAGACGGTCGTAGGGAGGGGTAGGTGCGATGGGAGACAGGCTCCTCTTTCCCGGTTGGGGACACAGGGCCGCTGTTTACAAGCTGTCAGGTGCCACAACCCCTGCAGACCCGAAGTTGCCGAAGCTGATGTTTTGCAACGCAGGGCCTGAAGCTGATGCTTTGCAATGCCAGGTCCATGGTCAACAAAGCCCCCCTCGTTCACAACCTTGTGCCGGAGGGGGAGCCGGACCTGGTAGGAATAGCAGAGACCTGGTTGGGCCACGAGGGAGGACTTCCCCTCGTAGAAATGTGCCCGCCAGGTTACCGCGCTTTTCATCAGCCACGGGCCCTAGGCAGGGGTGGAGGGGTAGCGGTTATTGTTAGGGAAGGTCTTGAGCTGAGAGAGACCACTGTACCACAGACCACTGGCTGTGAGTCCCTCTGCGTGAAGTGGGGCCTAGGGAGGCAGTTGGGCATGCTGATTGTATACCTGGCTCCCCGCTATGTAACAACAGCCCTGCCCGAGCTCCTTGAGGTTATTGCCGCGATGGCAGTTGAGACCCCTAGACTGGTTGTCATGGGGGACTTCAATCTGCCATCGGTTGGCAAATCATCAGAGGCAGCTCGGGAGTTCATGGCCTCCATGACGGCCATGGACCTGACCCAAGTAATTCAGGGCCCCATGCATGAGGGAGGACACACGCTGGATTTAATCTTTGTCTCTGGTCAGGGGGTGATCTGGGTATAGGGGACATAGCCATCATACCCCTGTCATGGTCAGACCACTCACTTCTCCAGCTCGACTTTCCAATCGCTACACCCCACCGTGGGGAGGCAGAACCGGATTCACCTATAAGGTTCCGCCCCAAGCACCTGATGGACCTGGAGAGGTTCCAGACGGTGCTTGGGCCATTACCCGTGTCCTTGACCCGCGCCCCGACGGAGGACCTGGTGGCCGTGTGGAATATCGCGGCCATGGGGGCCTTGGATCGGGTCGCGCCCTTGCGGCCTCTCTTGCGGCGACGAGTCACCCAGGCTCCTTGGTTTACCGAGGAGCTGAGGGTGATGAAGCGCCACAAGAGACGCCTAGAGAGGAGGTGGAGATCCACATGGTCTGAATCTGACCGAACACAGGTGAGAGCCCATTTACGGATTTACCTTGTGGCGTTGAGAGTGGCCAAACGTCATCATTGTGCCACCCTCATCGCATCCGCAGATAACCGCCCTGCCGCCCTGTTTAGGGTGACCCGCTCCCTCCTTCAACAGAGGGCGCGGGAAGCCCCTTTGCAGGGTAGAGCAGAGGAATTTGGGGAATATCTGCAGGATAAAATCGCTCAGATTCGGAGCGAGTTGGCCTCCATTGAAAGTGGCCCAGTGGTATTTACCACCAGCCAGAATAGCGCACATGTTCCCGAATACCTCTGATAGATGCTGGAAATGTAAAACGGCCAGGGGTACGTTCTTCCACCAATGGTGGACTTGTCCAAGAATCAATCAACTTTGGAAGAAGACACAGACCTGGTTGTTGGAAATAGTAGGTATCAATTTTCCCCTCAAACCGGAATTTTACCTAATTGGCATTAAACCAAACCAAATTGAGAACAGAGACTGGTACCTTTTCATACATATAACAACTGCAACAAGGATGGCCATTGCCCAACAATGGAAAGACTGCAACATACCAACGGACCAACTAATTACAGTGGTACCTCGGTTCACGAACGCCTCTGTTCACGACCAATTCGGTTTACGAACAGAAATTTTCCTCAAAATGTGCTCCGGTGCACGAACTCTGCTTCGGTTCATGAACAGGAACCGCGGCCATTTTTAATGTATTCCTGGCTGTCACATGGTTGTGACTTCCTGTAGGAAGATCGTAGAGAGAAGAAAACACAGAAAAAAGCCCCAGCACGCACACTGTGAGTACTTTCAGTGACTTTTTTTAATTTTTGTTATGCTTTTAGCATATGGAAAACTGTGCCTCGGTTCACGACCAATTCGGTTCACGACCAGAGTCATTTCACGAATTAAGTTCGTGAACCGAGGTACCACTGTATATCAAAAATTTTTAACTGTGCTGAATCAGATAGGCTAACATATGTTTTAAGGGACAAAGCAGAATCAACTTATGCTCAATCATGGGAAAGGTGGTACATATGGTACGATAAAAGAACAAAAGGATACCAAAGCAAACAACCAACTAACATAAATGCGAAATAAATACAAGGAACAAATGAGGCGATAGTGAACTTAAGACAACCGTAGAGATATATATACAGACAGTTATATTAAAATGTATATAACAATGGATAGAACAGACTGGGACATACAAAAACTTTTGAATTGGGGGAATAGCTATATCCCCGGTATGTCCACCCCCTTTTTCTCACTTTTCTATCTTCCCACTCTTCTTTTCCCCCTTTCTGCCCTAAAAATGTACGTTGTATATTTGTTAAATGTTATATTTTATATTTATACCAATAAAGACTATTTAAAAAAAAAAAGTGGCCCAGTGGGATGCCCCATGGCAGATCTTTTTTTTTTATATTGAAAAAGTTTTATTGGTTTTACATTTTTCTATAGGGTAGGGTAAGGGATACAAAGAAATTTTGAGAGCATTCACGTCAGAGTCGTCGGCCCTTCCGAGACCTCAAAATACACAATAAAAAGATAACCAAAAAAAACATTTTTCATAACACTACAAGGTAAAAGCAAGTACATATACCTAAATTCTCAATTCCATGCTGTCAGACATTTACAAAAAATCCAGATACAGATATTATGCAAAATTGTTCAGAAAAATCAAGGCAAAGTTATTTTTTCGATCTAAGTCTCTTGGCTATTGTATCTTCTTTTTCTCCTCCCTGGCCCCGAGAGGGCGGGGCCGTGGCCCCCTCCGTCCCCCCTGGATCTTCCCCCAGGGCAGAGGAATATTTTTTAAGAAAGGCTTCCGCCTCAGCAACTGTTTTAATCCTCACTCTTCCTCCTTCCCAGAACACCAGCATCCCTTCGGGTGTCACCCACTTGAACCAAATCCCATGATCAAACAATGTTTTAGACAAGAAGGAAAATTTCCTCCTTGCTTCTCGAATCTTTCTAGGAATCTGCTTCAAGATAGTGACCGTTTTTTGTTGGTAAATTAAAGGGTTCTCTCTCTGCGCCCTCAGGATTTCCTCTCTGGTTGACCTTCTAACAAATTTCACATGTATCTCTCTAGGCACTTCATTTATCCTGGCATATACTGAGTTAATTCTATAGGCTAGGTCAATGTCCCCCCTGATCTCATCTTTAGGTTTTTGTAAATAGTCTGCTAAAATTGTGCTCATAAGATCAGGGAGGCATTCACCAGATTCCTCAAGAACGTTCTGAAATCTCAAAAAATATGTCATTCTTTCCATATCAATCCTAGACACATGCCCATCTATTTCCCCAACCTCTTTAGTAACATTTTTAATCTCTCCCTTAACCCCCACCAACCCCCCTTCCAATTCTTCAGTCTTCTGTGTGTTTTCCAGCACCTGCTTCCTTGTATCCAATAGCTCCTTCTTGAAATTGATGTTTTCAGCCCTCTGGGCCTGAATTTCGTTTACCAAAGTTTGTATAACAGTTTCAAGAGAAGCCATCCGTTGTTCTAAACTTGCCAGTGCTGTTTCTTGAGCCATCATTAACTGTTAAAGTCAGTGCCAGCCAAAATGGCGTTTTCAGGGTGGGGTTGGTGAGACTAACCGGGAGCCAAAAGTTCAGATCAAGGTTGAAACGTTGTAAAATTCAGGAACCAAGAGAGAGACAATTTTCCAACTCAATAGTTATAATAACGAAGGTAATCCAGAAAGGAATCACAAATCCAACAAGAAAAAAATTCTTCATTAATATCCAGAGAGAGTCCCACTTGTAAAGAGACGCTGGGAATTTTCCATAGTTAAAATAGTCAGGCAGGGACAAAGAAAAGCCACTTTCCACCGCCCATCTCAGAGCCCAGAGGAGAGAGTAGAAAAATAAATTTATTTTTTTTAACCAGCCAGACCTAGAAACAATGTTGCAAGTAGCCGCATACCACTTTCCCTTGTTAGAGACAGTCCGGATTTAAGATTTCCGCTTTCTCTTCCAGAGAAGCCATTTTTAAGTGCCGCTTAAGTCCGAGGGGTTTTTTTTTAAAACAAACACCCCCCTCCCAGTCCGTTCAGCCTGGCTGGCAGCAAGGAAAAAAAGTCTTTTTAAACTCACTCTCCCTCGCAGCTGGAGCCTCGGCAAGCCTTCCGATCTCTTCCGCTCAGCCCTCTACATTGAAGTGAATGGCGCCGACAGCCGTTGGCGAAGGGAGAACCCCCCGCAGCATGTTCCTCCTCACCTAGGTCGCGGAGGGGATCGCTCTCCCCACCGCCGTGAGGAGAAACGTCTCCTCCGAGCCGACCCTACGGGAGACCTCCGGTAACCGGAGGTGTCGCCCCCATGGGGGGGCAGAAAAGGCAACAAAGCGGCGAGCGAGCCCCAGGCTCCCCCGTCGCTGCTGGAGCCGGAACCGGAAGCCCCCCATGGCAGATCTTGAGACAGTTTTGTGGGAAGAGTTTGACTCTGTTACTTCCGAAGATATGGACAGGTTACGTGCACGACTGCGAGCTACCACATGTTTATTGGACCCGTGTCCCTCCTGGCTTGTACTGGCATCCTGGGAGGTTATACGAGGCTGGCTCCAGGAGGTGGTCAACACTTCCTTGAGTGAGGGGTTCTTGCCGGCCTCCCTTAAAGAGGCGGTGGTGAGACCCCTCCTCAAGAAGCCCTCTCTGGACCCAGCATTATTGGTAAATTACCGTCCGGTCTCCAACCTTCACTTTCTGGCAAAGGTTGTAGAGAGTGTGGTGGCACTCTCCCCCGTCATCTGGAGGAAATTGATTATCTGGACCCGCGCCAGTCCGGCTTCCGGCCCGGGCACAGCACCGAGACGGCATTGGTCGCGTTGGTGGATGATCTCTGGAGGGCCAGAGATGGGGGTTGTTCCTCCATCCTGGTCCTATTAGACCTCTCAGCGGCTTTTGATACCATCAACCATGGTATCCTATTGCATCGGCTGGAGCAGTTGGGGGTGAGGGGTACCGTACTGCGGTGGTTCTCCTCCTACCTCTCCGGTCGATCGCAATTTGTGTTGGCAGGAGAGCAGAGGTCGACCTCGAGACACCTCACTTGTGGGGTGCCTCAGGGGTCGGTTCTCTCGCCTCTCCTGTTCAACACATGTATGAAGCCGCTGGGCGAGATCATCCGTGGTTTTGGGGTAGAGTACCACCTCTATGCTGATGACACGCAGCTGTATATATCTACCCCAAACCACCCCAACGATGCCGTAGAGGTGATGTGCCAGTGCCTGGAAGCCGTGCGGGCCTGGATGGGAAGGAACAGACTCAGACTCAACCCATCCAAGACCGAGTGGCTGTGGTTCCCGGCATCCCGGTACAGCCAGTTGACCCCATCACTGGCCATAGGGGGCGAACATCTAGCCCCTGTGGATGGGGCACGCAACTTGGGCATCCTCCTTGATGCACGGCTGTCCATGGAAGATCAAGTGAGGGCCGTAGCCAGGAGGGCGTTTTACCAGGTTCGCCTGGTCCGCCAGTTGCGTTCCCTACTGGACCGGGTGCCCTTTGCACAGTCACTCATGCTCTCGTGACATCCTGACTGGACTACTGCAATGCTCTCTACATGGGGCTTCCCTTGAGGTGCACCCGAAGACTTCAGCTTGTCAGAATGCAGCCGCGCGGGCAGTTATGGGAACTTCTAGGTTTTCCCATGTAACACCGCTCCTGCGCGAGCTGCATTGGCTGCCTGTCGTCTTTCGGGTGCGCTTCAAGGTGTTGGTTATCATCTTTAAAGCGCTCCATGGCACGGGACCTAGTTATCTGCGGGATCGCATCCTGCCCCATACATCCCTGCGGCCGATTCGCTCCCACAGAGAGGGACTTCTCCAGGTGCCGTCCACTAGGCTGTGCCAGCGGGCGACGCCCAGGGGAAGGGCCTTCTCTGTGGCGGGCCCGACCCTCTGGAACGACCTTCCCCCTGATATTAGAACAACTACGGACCTCCGCTCCTTCTGTCAAAAATTAAAAACACATTTCTTTTGCTTGGCCGGCTTGGGATAACTTAACTGTTTTTAGGGGTTTTTTTAGGGGCTTGTCTTAGTTTTAACATGGGATTTTAGCGCAGGGTTTAGTTTAATTTCTTTTAATACTGTATTGTTTGTGGTTTTATATGTATTTTTAATTTCCCTGTGCCTCGCCTCGAGTCCCTTCGGGGAGAGAGAGCGGGTTATAAATTAAATTATTTATTTATTTGTTGTTTCAGAAAATTAACTCTAGCTTACTTTAAGATCAGCGCAAACAGAATACATGCATTTCTATTAATTTTGCCTTGTTTAAAAACATTTTTGGCAGGCAGAAACATCAACTTGCACAGTTCCCTATATTCTAAGGTTTGCTATTCCATCTCCTGGATAGGGAAGATTGGAAGTGTCAAATTCAATAGTTTTCTCTGTACAACTTTGCAGATAAAACTTTGCTCTTACAACATCATATATCCCTGAAAACATATAGCCAGTAGAACTGATTAGCACCATTTTAAAGAACCATAGAATTTTCTCAGATAAAGCAGACAGTGCATAAGGCTCTATTTTGGAGGCTCCATTCTTTTTTGCTTTGGGCATTTTAGGAGACTTTGGACATTTAGGAGACTTTGGGCATTTAAATGACAAGAGAGCCAGACATTAGGTAGAAAAAATGATGTTCTAGTTCTGTTTTAGGCTCAAAGACAGTTGGGTGAATTTAGGACAATCATTTAGCCACGATGTAGAAAAGACGTGGAGACTCTGGAAAGAGTGCAGAGAAGAGCAACCAAGATGATTAGGGGACTAAAGACTAAAACATATGAAGAACGGCTGCAGGAGCTGGGTATGTCTAGTTTGATGAAGAGAAGGACCAGGGGAGACATGATGGCAGTGTTCCGATATCTCAGAGGGTGCCACAAAGAAGAGGGAGTCAAACTATTCTCCAAGGCACCTGGGGGCAGGACAAGAAGCAATGGGTGGAAACTAATCAAGGAGAGAAGCAACTTAGAACTAAGGAGAAATTTCCTGACAGTTAGAACAATTAACCTCTGGAACAGCTTGCCTCCAGAAGTTGTGAATGCCCCAACCCTGGAAGCCTTTAAAAAGATGTTAGATAGCCATTTGTCTGAAATGGTATAAGGTTCCTGCCCACGCAGGGGGTTGGACTAGAAGACCTACAAGGTCCCTTCCAACTCTGCTATTGTATTGTATTATTGTATTGTATTGTATTGTATTTTCCATCTGCCATAGGAAGAAGCCAATGGAAAGCCATTTGTGAAAATTTTCTCAAAACCTTCAGGGGTTTGTCCAGGGAAGGAGTCCATGTTAATTCAAAAGGACAATTATGTACATATCGCAAAATGATTTTTTTAATGTATTGCTATATACGTATCCAAGGAGGAGGAGGAGAAGAAGGAGGAGGAGGAGGAGGAGGAGGAGGAGGAGGAGGAGGAGGAGACCTGCAATGCTTCAATCAGGAGACAGGAAACAAGATAGCAATAAACATAGTAAAAATAACAACAAAAATAAGGGAAAAAATTAAAAATTATACCATCTACATTAGTGTTTCCCAACCTGGATCCCAAGTCTGGAGCCCAAGGAGGACAATTTGATTTTTAATGGGGGAAATTTGAACCTTTTTAAAACCAACTTAATGGCCTTTTAGGCTTCCTCTGGTTAGTAGAGTAGACTTTTTGAGTAAAGTACGAATTATATGTCACGGGGTAGGGGGGATCAGGATTTTAGGTTGGGCATGGCCAAAGAAAGGTTGGGAACCACTGATCTACATGATATATGAAATACTTTTTAATATTTTAATTCAGTGAGGAGACCTGGCTTTGGGCTGACTTTTTTTTGTTTTTAGTAAACAATGATTCCTTGTAACTTGTTTTCTTGGGGATGGGAAAAGTTGAATTAATGTTATGGTCAAACCTTGTGTTAAAACTGAAAATTAACTTTATGATGTAAAATTTATAGCAAACTTTATAAATTTAGGGAGTTTCAATTATCCAATCTAAAATCATAGAGAAACAATCTGAATGTCATGATTCTTGGAAACCAAGATAAGCATGGTGCTTAACAAATGTGCAAGGCTGGCTGGAGGAAAAGAAAAAGTTAAGCTTCTTCAACACAAATGTCTGTCCTGAGTTTCTCACAGTTTTTGCAGACACTTTGGCTTGTTTCCAGCATACAACTTTGGAGTCTGATATGAAAAATGCCATCTGTAATGTATGAAATTCCTATTATTCAAAGAGAAAAAAGTGGACTAATTATTCTCTGGGCAGGTGTCATTACAGTGCAGTCACGTGTCAGGCATCATATTACACATTGTCATATTGTATCAGTAAAGTACAACAAAGGATAATATAACAGGAAGATAAAATTAGGGAGTTTGGTATAATACAGAATAGAGAGAAGGACTACATTTAAAAACATTAACAGACTTTGAGCTTGGTCTCCATGTAAGCTTCTTAATATGAAGGAGACTTCCCATTTATTTTTGCAAATTTAAGTTCAATTCCTTTACATTCTAGTTGAAACATTTCAAGGAATTATCAGATTTTAAAAATGAAATTATTTGTTTTCCCCTCTTGATGATTTTACAGATGTCTAGGACTTAATGTTTTATAAGATAATGTGGAATAATTATATAATAAGTTGAGTTCTTCTGAACCCAGATGGCTCAAATTCTTATACTGAAATATTCATGTACCCATTCCTTGTTTAGGGAAAATGCAACTTGTTATATTAGTATATTACACACAATACATTGTAAAGTGCTCTATATGTCACTCATGTGCTGTATGTGTGGCGGTGCAAAGCATTATCATAGAAAGAGGCAAGTGCTATGAGAAAAGCTTTACCAATGGTTACTCATATTTGTGGAGTCTCCCTTTCTAAGGCTTTCAAAGGAAATATCTATATCAATAATTATTTGATTTTCATTTACAATCATGGAAATGTTTCCAAAGAACATCTGTGGCGGTCTCCCATGATAAAGAGTCAGACTCGGGATGAGAGCCCAGAATCATTTTCCAGAACCCTCTTTTATTGTCAAAATTCCATACAAGTTCAGCCCACACAAAATCGCCTGACCAGCACATTAGTATATGTGCAATACACGTTATGTCGGAATTCTGCTGTTTGTGGTTAAGCCTTTTCTCAGAATTGCTATCGCAATTTTGCGTGTTTCAGCTGACTTTTGCCAGCCTGTACGCTTCACAGATTGCCTAACAAGAGGCCCCTCAGAATGTTCTTTATTCTGAAAGATCATGTTCCCACATCTCCCCCGTTTTTGTTTTTTCATCGGGTGCGTCCCTTATGCCACGTATGATTTTTTCAGTCAACAAGATGTCTGATTGACCTGTTGGCACAAGTTGTTTACACATTTGCACTATTCAAGGAAGACATTGAATACAGCAACAAAAGCACAAAAACAAAGCAACAATGGCAATGACAGTAATTATAAGTCTTCTTAACCAGGCTCCATTTGGTAACCAGGACGTAAGTAAAGACCAGAAGTCTTGTCCTTCTCCTGCTTGTAATGGATGTTAGCTACCATTTCTTCCATATGCTGAACTGTTTTGGTTATGTTAGATTGATAATTATGAATATACATACAACAATGAGTGAATTAATGCACAAACACCACCCTTAGCGACTAAAATAATGTCCAAAACATATCTATTTTGTAAAGCGACTTCTCTTACTTCAGACAGTTCTATATTAATCATTTTTATGGTTTTTTTTGTCTCATTAAACATGGCCACTGTCCAACAGAGTCCATGCCTTGTTTGTTCCTCAATTGTCCAGGCATTAAAGTCTTTCCAATGAAAGTAGATGGTGCAATGAATCCCAGTGTGCATCGTCCAGACCACCAGGCAGGCACTTGTTGATAGGCTCTCCATCCACATAGAAGCCACAAATTGCTTTGTCCGAAGGAAATGGTATGATTGTCCATTACATTCAATTGTCTAACAATAAGACACATTAAAAGACAAACAGGAGCAGCACCACAACAAGAATCAAAGAGTGAACAGAAATCAGCACAGGTGCCATTGGGCGTAAATGATATCTCACTATATCCATACAATGATATGTACATAGATATCTACTACATGATCTTATGTTGAGGTCATCTGTCTCAATAACTTCAGTAAAGTTATTGTTTTATTAAGCGGGCGTGACATAAGTTCAGTTATGATAATGGCCTTATCCCAAGCCCCTTGTTCCTGTATCCCTACACCATGTTGTAATTCATAACCTCCCACCCCAGGACAGACAACAAAAAGACAAACACACAGAAAGAAAAAAGAGTTTGCATTTAAGCATGCAAAAGCTGCCATCAGAAAGTTCTCCAGAGTTTTTGGCTTCTTTTGTTCTCCTAATCGCTTCATTGACTAAGTGGATAACTTTTTCTGGAGGCATCACGATGTTCAGAGTGTCCATTACTCAGGTTCAGTGTCCACTGCATGGTAAGGACAAACCAACCTAGAAGGTACCCAGATAGTTTCATCCTGATATTCAACTGCAGAGTATCCTTTCCCCCAAGTGATTAAGGATGCAGGTCCCTTCCACTCAGGATTTGGTAATCTCTTGAAATACACCAATGGTCTTTTTGTTCCTGCAATTGGAGAAGCAGAAAAGTGCCTGCTCGCAGCAGTTAGAGATGGCTGTCCAGTTAAGTTTAAAAAATTTAAAGTATAAAGAGTAAGGTGAAGAGTATTTTGTATTCCAGGTAAACCAGGCTATTTTCCCCCCGTTTTTGTTTTATGTGTAGCCAATGCATTTTTAAAGGTTGCATTGGCACGTTCCACTATAGCTTGACCTATGGAATTATAAGGAATGCCAAATTTATGAACAATAGTCCATTGGTTACAAAATTCTGCAAAATATTTACTTGTATAAGCAGAACCATTATCAGTCTTTAATTCAATAGGTTTACCCAAAATACTGAAAGTCCGAATACAGTGATTAATAACATGCTTAGTTGTCTCCCCTCTCTGAGGAGTGGCCATAATAAACCCAGAGTATGTATCAATAGATACATGCAAATATTTCCAAGGAGCGAATGGAGCGTATTGAGTGACATCCATTTGCCAAAGTTGACAACTCTGAGTCCCTCTAGGGTTCACCCCTTGAGGAATGGCATGTGCTTGCTGACTGCAAGTAGGGCATTACTGAATAATTGCAGTAGCCCCCGCACTGGTAATGCCAAATTCTTTAATGAGAGATTTCTTATTTTGATGATAATAGGAGTGACTTTCCCATGGAGTGACAGGAGACAAAGTCAAAGCTTCAGCAGCTCGCGCAACTGCATCAGCCTTATCATTACCTTCCTGAAACATTCCAGGGAAAGGTTGGTGGCTACGAATATGTGCCACAAATAAAGAACAACTCCGTTCCTGTAATAAATGTTGTAAAGTGACAAATAAACCTAATAAAACATTATCTGTTGAGGGAGACAAATATGAGCATTCAATATTACATATTACTTGATGCACATATAAACTATCCACAATTAAATTAATAGAATCATTTTTAAAATGCTGTAAAGCCAAAATAGAAGCAGCTAATTTGGCTCGTTGTGCAGACGTCTGAGGAGGGGTGACTTTAGTCACCCATTGAAACCCCTTTTTCCAAACACAGGATCCATATTGTTTTCCCCCATCTGCAAAGACGGTAACACAATCTTTTAATGGGACTGGACTCAAGCAAGTGGTCCAAGTAATAGGCACATTTTTTATTAGTTGAAATCTTGGATCAGCAGGAGGATGACAGGATATTTTCCTTGTCCAATCTCCTAACACTGCTTGTAATACCTCATTGTTTTGATACATTAACTCCCATGTGCTTAAAGCCCATGGAATATAAATTACATCTGGTTCTAATCCAATTAAAGCTTTTGCTCTTTGCCTCCCTTTAGCAAAAATATTGGCTATTAATGACATTTTTGTATTAATGGTCTTTTTTGGAGTATCACCTAAATGAATCCATTCAAGTATTAAAACATTAGGAATAATTTGTATTATTGCTAAGGTTGGCAATAATGGAGTATCAAATAAAATAAACTGAATAGGTGCATTTTCTTGACAGTGGTCCACCCATCGAGTGGCCAATGCTTGGTTCACAGTGTCAATTGCCAAATGTTGTTCCTGAGATAAACTTATTATATCTGAAGGTTGGAGTCCACCTTTTAAGGACTCAAATAAAGGTGTTAATTGCACTGTAGTCAATCCCAAATAAGACCGTACCCAATTTATAGTTCCCAATAATTGCTGCAACACCACTAAAGTTAATGGTTCTGGTAAAACAATTTTTGCAATTTCAGGATGTGCATAAGAAGCAAGTAACTTGTGTCCTAAATTAAAAAATGGTTCGGATGTTTGAATTTTGTCAGGTGCAATAATCAAACCCGCCTTATGCAATATTTTTTGTAATTTAGCTCTATGACGTTTCACAGTTCCTTTTGGTCCTGGAGCTGCAATCAAAATATCATTCATATAATGATAAATTAGCCAATGAGGAAACAGATCTCTAAATAGTTGTAATGCTGCATCAACATAATATTGACACATGGTGGGGCTATTTAACATCCCTTGGGGCAAAACAGTCCACTGATATCGTTTAGTTGGTTGCTGCATATTAAGTTGTGGAATCGTAAAGGCAAATAATTTTTTATCCTCTTTACATAGGGGTATTGTGAAAAAACAATCTTTTAAATCAATAATATTAATGTCCCAATCCCGTGGGATTAAATTTGGATTGGGCATACCACACTGTAACGCCCCCATAGGTTGAATTACAGCGTTAATTGCCCTAAGGTCATGCAAAAATCTCCATTTACCAGATTTTTTTCTTAATAACAAAAACAGGTGTATTATAAGGACTAGTTGTTGCTTCTATATGTTTAGTCCAATTGTTCTTGGACTAATACATGCAAAGCTTCAAGTTTTTTCTTTTGAAGAGGCCATTGATCTATCCATACTGGTTCTTTAGACAATTCAAGTTTCAAAGGTAAAGGCATAGTTAATCATTAATAATCAATTTAGCTTCAAATTGCTGCATTAAATCTCGTCCCCACAAATTTAAATGAAGAGGCAAGATAACTGGTTTAATGGAAGCTTTTGGTCCTTCCGGTTTACTTTGAACAATAAGCCAATTTTTGCTTACGTGTGCCTGTTGCAAGCCTCCTACGCCTCTAACAGCTGGAGAGGTGTCAACTGGCCAATCTTTGGGCCAGTCATCTTCACAAATAACTGACACGTCAGCTCCAGTATCTAAAACACCAGAAAACAAACGACCATTAATAAAAAAATTATGTTGTGGTCTTTGTGATGTCATATTTTTTGTTAATGCCAAAAGTTCTGGGGCTATGTCAGAAGATAAATTGGTTCTGTCCGTAGAACTGAATCCCCCAGTACGATTACGAGAAGACTCCTGTCCTACTGAACAATATGGTAACACAACTAATTGTGCAATGGCAGCCCCCTTTTTCAATTTAAGAGGGATCATGGTATAAAATTGAACTTTCAAAATTCCCAAATAATCATAATCAATAACCCCAGGGACTACAAAAAATCCCTTTTTTGCAGAGGAAGAACGGGGTAAAATAAGACCCACAGTACCATCAGGTAAAGGGCCTTTAATTTGTGAATCAGCAATTTGAATAGCTTGAGGAAAATTAATATCCAAATCTTCAATTAAAGTTAAATCAATACCTGCACTTCCTTTAGTAGCAGGTTGACATGCGGAAAGTGGAACAGCCTTGGGGGAGGGGCTAGCTGTAAACCCCTCATTCAGTTTCCCAGCTTAGATCTACATTGACTTGCCCAGTGAAATCCCTTTTTACATTTTGGGCAGACTGTTTGGGTTTGCCCTATCAGGCAAAGTTGCAGATTTATTTCCACCCCCGCCCCCCCAGGAGCATGACATTGTGCTTTAAAATGTCCCGGTTTCCCACAATTAAAACAATTTCCCATAGGCTTATTTCTTTTAGTCAACGCTGCTGCCAAGGTTTCCATGTTAAACAGATGACTTCCCACCATAGCACAAGCTCTAATCATTTCTGCTAAAGTTATGGATCCTCGAGCTACCATAGGTTCCAATATCTTTTTACAATCTGTATTTGCATTTTCTACTGCTAATTTTAACATCAATTCATTAGCAGCATCGGCATTAGCAATTTGTTTTTCTAATGCTATATGAAGCCTATCAATAAATTCTTGATAGGGTTCTGTGTTTCCTTGATGAATTTGTGAAAAAGATTTAAGTGGTTTCCCAGCCTCTTCGACCTGATTGAGAGCTGCCATGACGGCAGCAACGATAACTGGATAGGTTTGTGGCTGAACTTGAATTTGTGCTTCAATAGTACTAAATGCTCCAATGCCATAAAGTTGTTCTGGAGTATAGATACCATTGGAAGCAAGACCCCGGGTATGGGCCTCCCTCTGATGTACAGAATCCCATACCACGTATTGTGCTCCAGTTAAAATCATCCGCATCAGGTCTTTCCAATCTTGTGGTGCCATACGATGCGCTTTGCCAATGTTATTTATCAATTCCATAGTATATGTTTTCAATCCAAATTCTTTAACAGATTTTTTAATTTCTCTTAAAACGTTTAAAGGTATTGGTTCCCATCTAGCTTCCACACCTCCATCAACTTGTTCATATGCAACAGGAAAGCATTGCAAATCCCCTAATTCTTCAGGTTGCAAATTCCCTTGTTGGTACGCTAATTCAAGGGTCTCTTGAATAACTCCTCTTTTTGCAGGAGCTATTTGTTTTTTAATTTGTGTTGGAGGAGCGCTTGGTCTGCTAATTGTCTCCTCAGGCAGAGGTCTATCCAATTTTACTGAATCTTTTTGATATGGCGGAGGGTCCATTAAAGACTTAATCAAAGGTTGTTCGTGAGCCTCTAAAGCTGAAAAAAATCACCTTCCATGTTGTTAATATTGGAGCCTCCGCCCTAGGTTCATCATGGAGTACTTTGCCAATACGTCTCCATGTATGAAGATTTAAAGTCCCCTTTTCCGGATACCAAGGACATTGACGCCAAATTTCCTGCATTAAGGTTCTAATTGACTTTCCTGTTATTTTTCCTTTCTCTCTGCCCTTAGATTTAAAGATGAAAGAATTATGTCTAGCCAGTTGTCCCAGTTCATTTATATGCTTCTCTTGCTTCTTAGACAACCTTAACCCCATACTTACGAGGGAGTACCTTTGACCAGCAACGATACTGCATGCATGAAGTCTATTTCAGACGATAAGTATCAGGCGGCTAGATAACGTATAGGCAACACCTATCACATCGTGGATCACCACTTGTGGCGGTCTCCCATGATAAAGAGTCAGACACGGGGTCTTACTCGGGATGAGAGCCCAGAATCATTTTCCAGAACCCTCTTTTATTGTCAAAATTCCATACAAGTTCAGCCCACACAAAATCTCTTGACCAGCACATTAGCATATGTGCAATACACGTTATGTCGGAATTCTGCTGTTTGTGGTTAAGCCTTTTCTCAGAATTGCTATCGCAATCTTGCGTGTTTCAGCTGACTTTCGCCAGCCTGTACGCTTCACAGATTGCCTAACAAGAGACCCCTCAGAATGTTCTTTATTCTTAAAGATCATGTTCCCACAAACATCAAACGTAATTGATTCTTCCAAAATGTTAGTAGATAATAAGGATATAAATAAATTTTCAATTTTTCTATCCTAGTTCATACTGAATATTTTGGAAGAAGTCCAACTATTAATTAAATTCTTCCTTCCTTTCTGTTTTATTTCGCTTTCAAGCCTTCAGTAAAATCCATCCAATAATTTAAAACTATATTACAATGCACATGAGCCATGAATCAAAATTAAAGCCCTAGAAAACAGCTATAAAAATGAATCAGTGAGCATATTAACAAAAATCTAGATAAAAAGCAGTGTAAAGGTATATATATATAAAGCCAGATTTAAAGAAATTACACAAAGCCAGCTGAAATCTATTCTTTCAATGCAACATTTTTCCTCAAATAAGCATTTGCACAGATCACATAACTAGATTAAGCAAGCAAGCAAAATGTGTGCAAGTAAATCATGCTTTACTGTGGCCATCAACTGCTGCCTTTTAGCCGCATAATCCTGAGCATGTTTACTTACATGAAGGCATCCCAGAATTCAGTTCAGACTAAAAAGTGCTGTATAGGATTTCAGTCTAATTCCTTACAATGATTTGTGATGTCGGGCATGTTTCCCTTAATATTAGATGCTGCTTTCCAAAGTAGAACTCCACAAAGTACAGATGCAGATGGGATGCCCAAGAGAAATTTTTCCTTTCTGAAAGAACTCTGAACAGCAAGCAGATAATCCGGCAATGTCATAAATTGCTTTTGGCATTGTCTGTACTTCCAAGACTGGACTTTATTTTGTTTTTTTCTTGTTATAGTCTACATACATACATCTGGATAATATCAATGGTTACTCTGTATTGAAAAGCTTCCCCCTTCCTTCCTTGATATACAAAAAGTATGTTACAGGATTTCTCCTAATGTTCTTAAAACACACAGAGCATCCCCAGTACTTTAACACTGGAAAGATACACTGATGATCCCAATCTTCTCAGCAGATTGAATATCTGATGTTCTTGTAGTTTATAAACACATGACTTACAGTTTTTATTTTTCTTTCATACAATTATGTAAGATTCTGGATGATTGCCTGGGCAAGTCCTTGCTGTTTTATAGGCAAAGTTTTTCAGACACAGTTTGCCTTCTAGGACTGAGAGAAAGTGATTTGTCTAAGGTTATCTAGTTGGTCATGCGCTTAAGATAAGACAGGAAAACCTGATCTCTAGCCTGATCCCTTAATCACTAAACTAAAGTGACTTTCATTTACAGATTACAGTTCAGCACAATTAAATAATAAAACCCTACATTGGAACTGTTGTGAAACACTGTACATTATATTTAGTTAGTATAACATGCACACATGAAAATTACACACATACATAATTTCTGTATTGTATTATTTTAACTTTTTTCTTCTTTTTATTTTCCTACTATTGTTGTTTTTCCTCTTTGTTCTTTTTATCTGATAAATGCAAAAAACAAACAAACAAGGAATTAATTTGAAAGGGCAACAGACAGCTACTTTACTTTCTTGGTTAAAACACTAGAAACCAGACTAGGAGTTCTAGTATCACCTTAGACATGAAGACCAGATGGATAACTTTCAGCCAGTCAGCACCTCTCTTTCATAGTGTTCTTGTTGTGGAGAATGAAGTAGTAGGAAGAAATTTTAAAGAATGTTGAGCTACTTATAAAGAAATATAATGTACGTAGCTTAAGTGGGACAAACATCCTACTAAAATGAAATAAATATATGCCTAAAATATTATTACTTGTAAATTGTATTGGCCACTAAAAATTTTTTTCCCAACTATAAACAGCAATTTACATAAAAGGAAAGTACATATTTTAGTTCTATATGGTTTTTCTGAGACTTCTGGTTACTCCTATACTACTGCTTCTATTAATGTGATGAATTTTTGCATATAATAGTTGAAAGGAAAACACTTAAAAAATGCTGAGAAACTAAGATGGCTGTTTCCATTACATAGTGTACATTCACAAATCAGTTCTAGCAGCAAAATTATGATGGGTTGGAAATATTTGCAATTTAAAACACAATATATCTTAATGACAAATTAGGCAACTTTCTTTAATCATTCCCAAGTCACGTAAAGACAAATTAAACGTGAAGACTCCAAAGACAAATTCCTTGTGTATCCAATTACATTTGGCCAATAAAGAATTCTATCATCTATCTGTCTACCTACCTACCTACCTACCTACCTACCTACCTACCTACCTACCTACCTAATTATTATCTAAACAATGTATTCTTTTGTTAGAACAAAATGAAGTGAATCTATTTTAAAACTACTTTGACTGAATCTACAATAAATAAAACACAAATATTAATATGGAAAGCATGTGTCTGTCTTGTGTATGCCACAGCCTTATGGTGAGGTGGATCCTAGTATTTATGCATTCTGAAGTTTATGTGCTATCATTTATATGATAAATGATAGCACATAAGGCTATGTGGAGGCTTCAGTTAGTTCAGAATGCGGCCGCGCGAGCAATTATGGGCACCTCTAGGTTTGCCCACGTAACACCGCTCTTGCGCGAGCTGCACTGGCTACCTGTCGTCTTCCGGGTGCGCTTCAAGGTGTTAGTTATCATCTTCAAAGCGCTCCATGGCTCGGGACCTAGCTATCTGCGAGATTGGATCCTGCCCCACACATCCTCACGACCGATTCGCTCCCACAGAGAGGGGCTTCTCCGGGTGCCGTCCACTAGACTTTGTCAGCGGGCGACGCCCAGGGGAAGGGCGCTCTCTGTGGCGGGCCCGGCCCTCTGGAACGACCTTCCCCCTGATATTAGAACGACCACCGACCTCCGCTCCTTCCGTGTAAAATTGAAGACCCATCTCTTTCGACTGGCCGGCCTTGAATAGTTCTCTCTGTCTTTTAACTACAAATATTTTAATGGGTTTTTAATTTTATATTTTTAGCACGGGTAATTCTATTTAATTCTATTTTAAGTAATGTTTGTATTATTGTATATTGTTTTTAATTATGCCTGTGCACCGCCCCGGGTCCCTGTGGGGAGAGGGTGCGGTTAATAAATCTCAATTTATTATTATTATTTATTATTATTAACATATAATTAAGGTAATAAACGTAATATCAAAATAAATCAACTGGCAAATCCAGAAATTGGAGTGAATTATTGTGTTTATACAGGATATTTGGTCATAGATTTCTGCCATTCTTAATGACTTCACAGATAGAATGGTTTTGGAAAAAAACAAAAGGTTATATTCTGCTTGGTATATTAAGTCAGTTTTTTTTAAAAAAAACACTGCAATTAAGGCTTTTGGATTCATAAATGAAATTGGTCACAGATGTAAACAGCTTAAGGAACTCAATCAACAGAGCAAGAATGATAGGAAACTAAGTTGAGCATTGGGCAAGATTTTTGCAACTGTGCCAAATACTTTTCTGTGAAGAGGCTTCTATTCATTTCTGTAAGATCTATAAGGAACAAAACAAGTTTGTAGCACTTACTTCCCTTATTTATTTTTAAAGGAAAAATATTAGTGGAGTCCTGCCACAATATCACAGAATTATTACAGGTTGAGGACATTGTAGAATTTGCAAACTGATTCTACAAGAAGTCAACACAATTGTTATTTCAGCAGAATACACAAATAACGGTGTAAAAAAAATGCTATGCTACAGCCTTTGCTAATGGTGCTTTCTCCACTTAAAAAAAAGGAAGAAGAATTTTTATTCTTTATTAAACCAATTTCATTGTAATTTTTACAATGACAATAAAGATTATTATTATTATTATTAATTATTATTATTATTATTATCCATTAAAACCTTTAAAAGCCGTATATTATCAAGCCTTAGGTTTTTTTAGTCTTTCTTCTCCCTCTTTCTTTCACTGCACCTCCAACAGACATTTTCTTTTTGTCCAGGATATTAGATCAATATTGATTCAAGGAGAAAAGTGTCAGCTTTTGAGTCCTCAAATCAACATGTAATGATGCCATCTAGCTTTTTCCCTTAGCTCCATGCCAGTTTATTTCTGACATTTCCTGACCTCCTTCTCCCAATTGGATTATATAATATTATTGATGCTCAGAAGATTAAGATTAAAAAGTCCAAATATAGATGCATACTGACCACTTGGTGCAATTAGCTTACCTAAGCAGTAATTTCACATGAAATACTGGATATAGAGTTTATTTGTGAAAAAGGCAATACATGTAATACACCACACAATAAATATGTATTGTATACTATAAATGTGCACATTGTTTTTTGTAATATTCTTGGTTATATTTACATATTTATGAAATAAAACATTCATAAGACCTAAACATTTGATTTCTGGAAAAACCTATTATGGCATCTGTATCACCTTTATTCTGAGGGAATTATGGCAGGGCCAACACTTATTCTTCTTCTAAGGCCGAGGAGTCAAACTGGTGGCCCACGGGCCAGATGTGTCATACATAGACCACGTCCACACCAGCTCCACAAAGGGGAAATAATCACAAAATATCATGTGATGGCAATGTGATGCCATAAGTTTGACACCCATATTCTAAGGTGTTGAATCATATTTATGTACCATATTTTAGAAATAGTCTCATATTCTTCATTGATATTTATGAAGACAGACTTCATAAATGTTTCAAAGACTAAAAAAATGTCTCAAAGACTGTATTCATTTTCTACAATACTAAACCAGCCCTTGCTGAAATCAGCAGGATTATTATTACGAATAATGGGGTTTGGGCAAACTTAGAGGAACCATGCCATTCTGCACCTGAACATATTCATCTTTTGGCAAAAGTTCCTTTGATGAGTGAAGTGAGGGAAAAGAAATTTGGCTTTCTTTTCAAAGCTGACAACAGGCTCTTAGCAACTTACATACCTGTGGAGCACCTGGAAAAATGATTTATGGCAGCTGGGGTACATGGTCCCACAATGGGCCTCAATTATTAGACTTCAAAGTTAGTATAAAATCTTATGAGTTGTACAGAGCAACAAGTCTGCCTCTTGCATTTATTGCAGTTCAGAATGTATCTGTAGATAAGATTTGCCTCTAATTTATTGGATTGAATGCTTCTAATTTGCGGCCTGCTACATGTACAGTCCATGTAAAGACTGTATTTTAGAACAGGCAATTTGAAACTGGTTTCCTTTGTATGAAAAGATAAGGGTAGTTTGCAGGACAGGCTAAGCTATCCTGAGATGTTTTCTGTAAAAGTATCCCTTACCAAATGACTGTGAAGATTCCCAGACCCCACTTGTTTCAAAAGTGCTTTTTAAAACAAGGACACTGGAGTATTGTTTTTTCTTGAGGAAGAAGAACAAAACATTTTATAACTGGTTTCAAAGCAATATTGCTTCTGGCTACAATATGGTGGATTTGGGTGCATTTGCTGAGGGTAAACAAACATTTGGTGAAGAACAAAATGTTTTGTTTTGCTTTTCTTCACCAAATGTTTGTTCACCCTCACCAAATGCATCCAAATTCTAGCATACTATAGCCAGAAGCAATATTGCTTTTAACCCAGTTATAATACAAGCACTTACTGGTCAGCAGGTACTAAAAATGCACTGGCAATTATAAAAGAAAGCCCATGGTGGATGATCAGCATTTGTAGCCTGTAGATAAAAATGTAAAATTATCTTGAACTGAACTTAAGTCTGATGACCACATGAACTTCTTGGCAAGCAAACAAAAGTGATTTGTCATAACCTCTTGGAAATCTAACATATTTCCTGGGATTTTCAGATGGTCTCCCACACTGTTATAAAGCAATGTGAGGCTGCTGCTCGATACAATTAGATTTATCCTTCCCAATTTCCAAGCAAGGTGTAAGTTATATAAGTACATTTACTGCAGAGCATCTTCAGAAAGAAATCTAAGCTCTAATAACATAAAAGAATCCTGATCTTTATATTAGTCTCCACACTGAATCTTCTTCTATTTTTTTAGTGGATGCTGATCCTGAAGATTCTTTTCTTCCATTCTGTATGTACAGAACAGCTTTCTCTGGCATCTTCAAATCTTTTTCAAAATCAAGTTTAATCATGTTCTGATTTTTGTTCTGAAAAAGATTTTTTCTTTTCTTTTTTTTTCTGTACTCATGGCAGTGAAAAAACAATGTGAGAATCCCCATCTCTGCGGGAGATGGGTGGTTTAAAAATATAATAAATAAACGAACAAACAAACCATTATTTTACAGTATTACTTCATTCCATCCACCTGTAGGACAGGTAAAGTGGGTAATTCTACCTAATCATTAGAGCACCTGTATTTTTAATTCAGTAAATATAAAATTAGCTTAAGATATAGAACATTTTTGGGAAGCAGGAGATCAACAACTTGTCTCAGTTCCTTCTCCAATTTTCTTACAAATTGTTTCACATGTTGCAATATATAGTACAAGCCAATCCTCACTTTGTTTTAAATTACAATTCACTTACAGCATGCATTTTGTGCTAAGTCATAATTATTTTTTGACTTAGTACGCTGCATGGATTTACCACAAGATTTACCACAGGTTGTTCTGTTGGACATGTGAAGGGGTGTTTTAAAACAAAGGAGGGCTTATATGGCTCCTTTTTATAAATGGAACATAACAATTTACTTTATGATTTTTATATAATTATTTTATTTAGGAATGTGAATCAACCTAAAGACCTTATGCATAAATCATCAATTAACCAAATGGTTTTTCTATAACATGGATTACCTATCACATGTTATACGGTTCAACTCTGTACGTCATACTTTAAAATAGAGTAATAAGCTACATATTTATTAAAGTCTGCCAATGTCATCAATATGCCTTGAATGAAATTCCATATATTCAGACTTTTTCAAATTAGTAAATAAAAACATACTCAAAAAAATCCATCCACATTTTGACCACAGTTGCTGTCAAAACACTCTGCTGCTTGGAAGGATTCCTCCCAATAAATATAATTTGGTAAATTCCAAAGTTATGACTTTTCCTTTCTAACTTTGTAATATTCTTCTCAATGGATTTGGAAACAGCCACTGTGTGGAAGCCTGTTACTTACTGAAGGAATGACAGAGGAAAGAATTATGTGTTTTCCATACTTGAAAGGGCTGTAATCCAAAGCATTTTTATAACTGAACTGCAGTCCGAACTTCCATCCTGGGGAATTCTTATTATTCTTTCCTGCACATTATGTCTATTAAGGCATTTGCTTGAAACAGGACAGAAATGAAATGACATAAAGTGGTTAGCATCTTACACCTTGTGCAGCTGGCTACCTTTTGTGGTTTAATACATCTTACTAAAACATAAAGAAGTTCATTATATTTGTGTTAAGCATATTGGTACCTTCAGCTATAGCCAAATGTGGTTCCTTCTATAAACTGTGGCTAAGCAAACTACGGCTTAGCATAAAATACAAATAGGCTATGAAGCTGTGAGATATGAAGAAAATCTAGCCACCCACTCATCTGAATTTAAATATATTGTAACTTTCCAGATGATCTTGGCTCATGGTAATGCATTTATGTTTTATCACTTTTCTCCTCCAATTCCTTGTTCAATATGGAAACTGAGACGGTAGGATCCGATGCTCTGGAAAGCAAATTCGGACTGTGGCCCATTGTACTGCATAGGGAGGAAATAAGAGTACCAGTCCTATGAAAAATTAACCAGGAAATGCAGCAGAAGGATTAAATGCACAAAGAAGCAGATTGATAAATTGCAAAAATGGAATAAAATAACTATTCACATTTAATAATTTTATATCATTTTAGTTTATTTAAAGTAGTAACAGTGGGATAATACTTAATTCCATATTAGTTTATGGTGTGCTTAACACTGGGTTCATGGGAAGTCATAAACTAGAATGTAAAAACATTCTAGTTTATGGCACTTCTCAACTTATGACCATTCATTTAATGACCGTTTGAAATTATAGCAACATTTAAGTGACTTATGACTGATCCTCGAACTTATGACCATTCTAGTGTACCCGTGATCATATGATGAAATTTTGGATGCTTGGCAACTGGCATATATTTACAATGGCTTAATTAATTAATCTGGCTGCCCCCTCATTTTTAGTGACTTACAAAAACTGTGGTATGGAAGGGAGGGGGTTCCACAGGATTTCCATTTACAACTTTCAGAGAGAGCTTCTGAGAAGTCAATGGGGAAGCTGAATTTGTTTACTAGCCAAGGAAACTTTGTTGTTGTTGTTAGTTGTGAAGTTGTGTCTGACCCATCGCGATCCCATGGACAACATTCATACAAGCCTTTCTGTCCTCAACCATCCCCTGGAGTCCATTTAAGCTCATGCCTACTGCTTTGGTAACTCAATCCAGCCACCTCGTTCTCTGTCATCCTGTTCTTCTTTTGCCCTCAATCTTTCTCAGCATTGGGCTCTTCTCCAGTGAGTCCTTTCTTCTCATTAGGTGGCCAAAGTATTTGATTTTCATCTTCAGGATCTGGCCTTCTAAAGAGCAGTCAGGATTGTACTTGTTCATGGCTAAATATATAACCTCAGCCAGAATGACTAGTTGATATACTCTATCAGTGAAGAACTTTTGTTATTAGTGCAAGTTCAAATCTTCTTTGCTGCGGATGAAAAAATTCTTTTCTGCCCACCATGCATGAATGTTTACATCTGTTCTGATAGAAATTGGATTTCTACATATCTTTTTTACATTATTATATTTTAGTTTTTATAACAGATATTTTTGACTAGTGTTACTAGATTTTTTTATTACTTAATATTTGTACAATAATGAAAACACAGATCTTCTTAGTAAATAGATGGTCAAATACAAATCCTACCAATTTTATATTTGTGATTACAGGTTGCAAGGAAAATACATGTAGCTTATTTAAAGCATTAATTAGCACAAAGTTTTCTCCACAAAACTATGCATAACTGACTGTAGAGATGGTAATTTAGATATTTCAGATCTTGTTTATGAGAATTAATCATTTATTTAGATGGCAAAATAGGTCATTCGTTATCTGCAAAATATTATGTTGGCTACAGTATTAATTATGTGCAGATTAAAGTTAGGTACTGGTTATGAAATCTTTAAGCAACACACATATACAACTTTGTGATTATGTAATGATGAACTTGGAACTCTTTTGCAATTACAGTTAGCGTGTTATTGCACCAGATTAGGGCATAGGGAATAATAAACACACAGAATCTTATCATATGAACAACAGATAGGAATAATTTGCAGTATTGCTGTGCCCACATAAGTGTACATCTAAATTAAAATGTGGTCCATTTTTAAAGATCTAATATTCTTAGATGTAAAGCTATTTCCCATATTTAATGTAACTTAAATTCTTGTTCATACAAATTACTCCCAGATCATATCTGGATGCAATTTCACTTTACAGTGAATTACTGCCAAGGCAAATGATATTGCCCAACCCATTCTAACCCTACTCAATCTTATTTAATGTTGATGCAGTATTCTGAAAAGACTCAAACAAGAAGCCTCTGGGTGTGGCTGGAGTTCTTCAGAGAAAACAAAAACATGACCTGCCTGCTGAACACATTGGATCAGTTCCTTAATATCCTCTAAGAAATTAATTTCCTTGGATACTGAAATACTCTTTTAGTCAATAAGGGAATCCCAGCCTTTGAGATCCGTTTCCTTATTTTTAATTGTAACACAAAGAATCTTAACAAATGTTAACATTCATATGGAACACTGCTTTCTATGATTACCCACAAATTTTAGTGAATGATGGTAGTACATACAAATAGGTATTATTAGATATGTACATGAGAGCATATGTGCCAAAGACAAATTCCTTGCGTGTCCAATTATACTTTGCCAATAAATAATTCTATTTATTGGGAAAAAATTAATGGCAATATCCTAGTTTGACTAGTAAGTGAAGGAGATTTTTTTAAGGAAAAGTGACAATATAACTAATTTTCCAAGACCACACATATAGATACGATTTCCATTCAGCCCAGCGTTGGCATTTATACCATTAGGTAGATCAACTTTTTATTCAAGGAAATAAATACAATGGGTTATATTACATAATCCCAACAGCTATGTTAAGATTTGGAGTTTATCTGTACGTACACAATACTATGTCATTGACTTCAATAAGCAAAGGGAAAAAAACCATAAAGGAAATCCAACAAGAAAATGGAAGGAAGATTAAAGGAGTATTCCAATCATGAGGATGTTTCATTTAACATTGAACTTTTATGCAATCATTCATTGATTTCTCTTTAGCAAATTCCATATTTGAGATCACAATAGAACACCAAACTTTGATCATATGGTAAATATACAAATTCAGAAAAATCCCTCAGCCATTTACTGAAACACAGTGAGATGTTCCTTTCACCAGAAATATTGGGTTGGAAAATTACAGGCTAATATCCATTTGAAAGGATGTGGTATTAGGGAATTATCCTGTGGCACTAGCCTATGTCATTTTCATGAGGACTCCACCTCAAACCTTCAAAATGGATGATGTTGGAGAAATGGGAAACCTTGCATTTTATATGACAGTCTTAATTTCCAAACAGTACTATGTTAGCTTTGTTTCCAGGTGCTGTTTACAGAAGATACCTTCTAACTCCAACTAATTAATTACTAGTTATAGGTGCTTAGTGGTGCAAAGCATATTTGCAAAAATATTAAGATACTTCCCTTGTGCAGTTTAAAGTTAAATTAAGGCACAAACCGACAACATTCATATATAGACAGTAAACAGCTATTTACTTAACGTTATCTCTTTGATCTTATCTTTCTAGTGCAGGAACATACCGATAATCTAATCCTCCCTATGACATATGGTGACACGCCGCGCCTGCGAAACTAATCGCATTCCGAAACTAATTGTTTTCTAGCCTTGAACTTTCTTCCAGTTGACAGAGCTAAAATATCTCCGTATCCACATCGGACTGTCTCTCTCATTCTAGCTTCGGTTCAAAGAGAAGGCGCCACTTTCTAGAAGCCGAGGTGCAAACGTTTTAGGCCCGCAAGCATGGCAGCCACCGCCTCGACTCCTAAACAAGCTGTCTCTGTTTTTCAGGAGTTCCGCGCCATGTTTTACGTTCTTGGTCCCAACGAGAGCTCCTTCCGCAGCGTCGAGGAAGTTCCCGATTACGTGGACAAGGTGAGAGCTCCTAATCCCACCTTCCTAAGTGCTCCCCTCCCTCTTTCTGTGCAACAAACTGCTTCAGTTGCTTAGTCCGCTGCGCTTGGAGAACGCAGCTCGTTTGCAAATGTCTGGGGTGGAAACAGGACCTTGAAAACTCACTTTTGAATCCTCAGCAAGGAAGGAAAAGTAGCTCCTAATTTTTTTGTTCAGATTTAGGAAGTGTTTTCTCCAGATTATTTCCGCCCACTTCAACTCCCCCACCTCCGCGAGTGGAGGGAGGTGTTTATCAAATCGCCTAATCCAGGGGTCTGCAAAGTCGGCTCTTTTAAGACTGGTGGACTTCAACTCCCAGAATTCCCCATAGCTGGCTGGGGAATTCTGGGAGTTGAAGTCCACCAGTCTTAAAAGAGCCGACTTTGCAGACCCCTGGAATCGCTTGAAAAAAATGCTGTTCTTTGGGAATCTTGGAGTTAGGTAGTAATTTTTAGCCAATCTTAGCTGATTCCCAAAGAAGCGGCAAAACGCAAGAAAACTCGGTTCAACTTAAAAAATAATATCCCAGGAGAAAAAAAACCTGGTGTTTCTTAACTGGTGTTAAGAAAACTACATGAAGATGTTTAATGAAGTCGCCACAAGCAAGCTGAACTGAAAGGAGGCTTAAAGCCTCAGGTCTTGCTTTTGATTTCTTATCTGTACATCCTGTTTAATTATGAAGACATTATGTTGTCTGTCCAGTGTGATCTCTTTTTCCATATTATTCTTGTTGCATTTGTCAGATCAATCTTTTCAGGTAAAATTTGTTTCTCATTTATAATGCCTTTAAAATACAATATTTCTATATGGAAATTACTCTTAAAAGAAATCTTGAGTTTTTTCTTGTTGTGTCGAATACAATCTTCAAAATCTCATCCTCTCATGTTCTTTTTTGTTTTTTGTTTTTTAAAAAATTCTAAACAATAGCATTTTCTCATTGAAAAAATTCTTATAATTGATTCCAAAGTCTTATTTCAAATCTATCTGAATCGTTGGTTCATTTAATTTTCCACAATCCAAGTTCTAATCATCTTTTTGCTGTTTATTACAAAATATTATTTGTAAGTAAGTAAGAATTGAGGAAATTCATCCAATGTTTTCAAACTTGTGGGTTCAAATGTTTCTAATAGCTGCAAAGTAGTTAACAAGAAGTTTACAAAGGTAATTGGAAAAAAACATATTGAAATCTAGTGTAGTTAAAGATGCCAACTGCATTAATCAAGATAACTATTGCCTTAATTTCAAAGAGCGCTATGTCCATTAAAGATTCCTCTTTTTTAATCTTGTCGCAAGGGACAACTATCCAAGGCACTTATGGTCAATTTCAAATGTCCTCTTATCTACTTGCTAGCTCATCATTCCATTGTGGTTGTCAGCTGTGCTCTTCAGTTTGCCATTTCTCCCCAGAAGTCTGTACATCTCAGTTCTTATGAACTAGTAAAAGAGAAAATTTGAAAACCATACTCTATATTTACACATTGCAATTTTGGAAGTAGCTATTAATTCCCAGTTCTTTTTTTTTAGCATAACTAGGTATTAATCTATGGCAGTGGTAGGCAAACTCATTAGTCCACAGAGCCAAATATCAACAATACCATGATTGAAATTTCTTTTGAGAGCCGGAAGGTGTGGCCTGTTTTGTGGGAGTGGCTCAGCGGTCATGTGACTGGGTGGGCGTGGCTAACTTGGAAAATGTGGTGAAACTCACTTAACGACGGTTAGCCACCAAACTTTTAGGCTCAATTGTGGTCATAAGGTCTTTCTTTCTCTCTTCCTTCCTTCCTCTCTTTCTCTCTCTCTCTCTCCATTTCTCTCTTTCTTTCTTTCTCTCTCTTTTTCTCTTTCTTTCTGTCTCTCTTTCTCTCTCTCTCTGTCTTTCTCTCTCTTTCACTCTCTTTCTTTCTTTCCCTCTTTCTCTCTCTTTCTTTCCCTTTCTCTCTTTCTTTCTTTCTCTCTCTCTCTGTCTCTCTCTCCTTCGTCCGCCCATCTCTGTCACTCTGTGTGTGTGTCTGTCTGTCTGTCTGTCTCTCACTCACTTAATCAGTCTCTATCTATCTGTCTCTCCCTCCCTCTCTCTGTCTCTCCCTGTCTCTGTGTGTGTCACTCACTCTGATTCTCTCCCTCCCTCCCTCCCTCTGTCTCTGTATGTCTGTCTCTCCCTCTTTCCCCGTGTCTGTCTCCGATTCAATCTCTCCCTGTGTCATTCTCTATCTGTGTGTCTGTCTCTCTCCCTCCCTCTCTTTCTCTCTGTCTCTGTCTGTCTCTGTCTTTCCCTCCCTTCCCCTCTGTCTCTGTGTCTGTCAGTCACTCCCTCTCTTCCCTCTCCCCCCCTCCGGGAAGCAGCAGAAGGGCCGGCATGCTGGAGATTACGGACGCCTCCTCCCGCAGCGGCTACTGTCATCTTAAGCACCACCAAGGCTGTCGCCCGGCAGGTCGTCCGGCAGGGGCGTCGGGCAGGGAAGCCGGTCGCGTCTCCATTGCGGCTCCCTCTGGCAGGCACCACGGCGCACGTTCTTGGGCCGCGCGTCCATCTCCCTCCCAGCCACGCAGCCCCAGAACGTGTGCCGTGGTGGCTGTCGGAGGGAGCCAGTGGAGATGCGCCCAGCTTCCCTGCCCGATGCCCCTGCCAGGCACAAGGCTCGGGGGTAGCAGAAGCAGCAGCAGTGAAGCAGCTCGCCACTTTTCCACACCCAGGAAAAGATTGGCGGGTGCATGTCCCGCAGAATTACAGCACAACTACCCACCGCTACGAAGTCTCCGAGACTGTAATTGAGAGGAGCATGCGCGCGCCTATCTTTTCCACAGAAAAGATAGGCGCGTGCATGTCCCACTCAATTACATGCACGCGCCTATCTTTTCTGTGGAAAAGATAGGCGCGCGCGTGCTCTGCTCAATTACAGTCTCGGAGACTACGTAGCAGTGGGAAGTTGTGCTGTAATTCCGCGGGACGTGCACCCGCCAATCTTTTCCTGGGTGTGGAAAAGTGGTGAGCTGTTTCACTGCTGCTTGGCGCTCTGCAGGCGGCTGTTGCTGCTGCTGCCCCCGAGCCCTGTGACAGGCAGCTCCTGCCGTCGGAGCGCATCAGGCAGGACAGCTGGCCACGTTTCCATCAGGTCCCTCTTTGGCCCCTTGGGTGCGGCTCTTCCTCTCTCCTTCACCCCCCCCGGAGGCAGCGGAGGGCCCGGCATGTCGGTTGGGGGGGCTCTGGCTGCCTCCCCCTGGAGCGAGCGAACGGGCTGGGGGGAGCGCCCGGGTCTGTGGCTGCGCCGGAGCCGTCCGGGCGATGGGTGCCCGTCTCCCTGTGCGCGCGGCTCCGGACGGCTCCGGCGCAGCCACAGCCCCGGGCATTCCCCCCGCCCGTTCTCTCTCTCCAGGGGGAGGCAGCCAGAGCCCCCCCAACCAACATGCCGGGCCCGAGGAAGAGCCGCACCCGAGGGGCAAAGAGCCGTTCGTGGCTCGCGAGCCGCGGTTTGCCGACCACTGTCTTAGCCCAAATTTCCCTTGGAAATATTTAAGGGAGAATATTTTTGGAAGAGCGATTCTCTGTATGCTGTCTTACATTCTACAGGGGCCATGATGGTGCAGTGGTTAGAATGCAGTACTGCAAGCTAATTCTGCAGACTGCTGGCTGCCAGGAGTATGGCAATTTGATTCTCACTGGTTCAAGGTTGACTCAGCCTTCTATCATTCTGAGGTCAGTAAAATGAGGACCCAGATTGTTGGGGGCACTATGCTGACATTGTAAACCATTTAGAGAGGGATATAAAGCACATTATAAGTTTAAGTGCTATGGCTATCCTTTTAAATATGAAAAAGATACAAATAATTAATATATTATATTACTGGAAGCAGTACAAAGTGAGCTGTTGTTTCTTCTGAATAATAGAAGAGATGTATCCCAAGCAAATAAAATAAATAAATATGGGACACAATGTGAATTTTTATACTGCTGACATGATGGGATGTGAACTTTTCCCTGGTCCAATTTCTTAATCGTGTTTTATGTTTCCCTCTGCTATTGTATTTATTTATTATTTCTAAGCCATACAATGGGTTAGAGCAGTAATGACGAAACTTTTCGGCACCCTGTTTCCAAACCAGAATGCACGTGCATGCTGAAGCCCCAGAAACTGAAAGACCAAGTGGCTGGTGTGCACATGCCAGGTCTTCTGGTTTCCAGCATGTGCATGCATGCCGGCCAGTTGGTCTTCGTGTGTGCTGGAGTGCCATAAACTTGAAGACCAAGTGACATGTGTGCGAAGATCAGCTGGCCAGCGTGCATGCGTGCTCCAAAAACCAGAAAAGCAGCTGGTGACAGTATGCATGCCCACAAAGAGGGCTCTATGTGCCACCTCTGGCACGTGTTCCATATGTTCACCATCACAGGCTTAGAACAATGTAGAAATCCAGTTCTGCCTTTCAGCATATGTTCAATTTCTCCTCCTGAATGGAATCTGAGGTTATTTCTATAAGTATAGATAAAGTACAAAGAGGGATTATCACTTATAATTAAAGCATTCCACTGGCATAAGAGACAGTGTCCCTTTTTGTCATGTTACTTCAAAATATGTTAATTCTTTATTAATAATGGTGCAAATGATTATTAGTCCAAATTCAGTGTTTTCAATCTTTTTGAATTTTTTTTCAAGGGTACTGTCACAGAATGCATTGCAATAATTCAATTCCATCAGCAAAAACATTTGGTTTCTTAACTGATAATTCTTAGCTAAATATAGTAACTATATGTATTAAAAGTGAATTTGTGTAGTGCACTTCCCAAATGCAGAACATTATCAGAACAGTCTGAAAAACATTACCGTATTTTTCGGAGTATAAGGCGCACCTTTTTTCCTCCAAAAAGAGCCTGAAAATCTGGGTGCGTCTTATACATCGAATACAGCATCTTTTGCCTCCCAGAACCCTGGCCCCTTCACCAAACTGACTGTGCCTAGCCTTATGGAGGCTTCCAAAGAGCTCCTGGGGGCTAGGGAGGGCAGAAATTAGCTTAAAATGGGCCGTTTTCCTCCCCCCCCCTGCCCGCAGCAGCACTCTATATGCCTCCATAGGGCTATGCGTGCAATTTATTTGACACAAAAATGGCCCATTTTCATGATAAATGATCCGTATTTTTGCTCATTTTTGCCCCCCCAAACCCCCAGGAGCACTCTGCAAGCCCCCCCAAGGCTATTCATGCTTTTTATTTGAAAAAAAAAGCCCTATTTTTGCGGAGAAACGGGCAGTTTTGGGGAGGTTTGCAACATGCAAAGGCTCCCCCCCCCCCCCTTTTCGGAAGGCTCTTTAACTGTTCTGTGCCAGCAAAGTCCTAAGGTTTGTCAGCTATTTCCTTCTCAGGACATGGATAAATACATTTGGAAACATCAACTTACCTACCTACCTACTCTCTCTCTCTCCCTACTGTATTTCTCTCTCTCTCTCTCTCTCTCTCTCTCCCTCTCCCTCTCTTCCTTTATCTACCTACCTACTCTCTCTCCCCCTATCTATCTACTGTATTTCTCTCTCTATTCTCTCTCTCTATTCCTTTATTTACCTACCTACCTACACACACACACTCTCTCCCTACCTACCTACTGTATTTCCCTCTGTCTCTTTCTATTTCTTATTTTTTTTATTTATTTTAATCACATTTATATCCCACCCTTCTCCACGAAGGACCCAGGGCGGCGCACAGGAATTTAAAAACATACAAAAACGATAAATACAAAATTTAAAAACATATTTAATTACAATCCTATGCTAAAACCAAATTAAAATCCCCCATTTAAAAACTAACTAAAATAGCCCCGACGGGAGGTTAGGCCAGGCCGGCTTGCTGAAACAGGTGTGTCTTTAGACACTGGCGGAAGAGGCGGAGGTCAGAGATGGTACGCAATTCAGGGGGTAGGTCGTTCCAAAGGGCAGGGCCCGCCACAGAGAAGGCTCTTCCCCTGTGTGTCGCCAGTCGGCATTGCCCGGCCGATGGCACCCTGAGAAGGCCCTCTCTGTGGGAGCGGATCGGCCAAAGGGATGTATGGGGCAGGAGACGGTCTCGTATGTAACTAGGCCCTGAGCCATGGAGCGCTTTAAAGATGGTCGTCAGAACCTTGAAGCGCACCCGAAAGGCCACAGGAAGCCAGTGCAGCTCGCGCAGGATCGGTGTTATATGGGAGCATCTAGAGGCTCCCGTAATCACCCGCGCGGCTGCATTCTGGACTAACTGTAGCTTTCGAGTGCACCTCAAGGGAAGCCCCATGTAGAGAGCATTACAGTAGTCGAGTCGGGATGTCACGAGAGCTTGAGTGACTGTGCGAAGGGCAGCCCGGTCCAGTAAGGGGCGCAATTGGCGCATCAGGCGTACCTGATGAAACGCCCCCCCTGGCCACAGCCGCCACATGGTCCTCCATGGACAGCCGGGAATCCAGGAGGACACCCAAATTGCATGCCCTCTCCACGGGGGGCGGTGTTTCACCCCCAATGGCCAGAGTTGGAGTAATCTGGCTGAACCGGGGTGCCGGAAACCACAGCCACTCAGTCTTGGACAGGTTGAGCTTGAGTTTGTTACTACCCATCCAGATCCGTACGGCCTCCAAACACCGGGACACCTCGGTGGCATCGTTGGGGTGGTCTGGGGTGGATATGTACAGCTGAGTATCATCAGCGTACAGATGATATCCCACCCACGGATGATCTCGCCCAGCGGCTTCATATATGTGTTGAATAGGAGGGGCAAGAGGACCGACCCCTGAGGAACCCCACATAGGAGGGGTCTCGAAGGCCGACCTCTGCCCCCCTTTCAACACATATTGCGACCGACCAGAGAGGTAGGACGAGAACCACCGTAAAACGGTGCCTCCCAGCCCCAGCCCCCCCCAGTCTGTGCAATAGGATACCATGGTCGATGGTATCAAAAGCCACTGAGAGGTCTAACAGGACTAGGATAGAGGAATATCCTCTATGCTGCGCCCTCCAGAGATCATCAACCAATGCGACCAATGCTGTCTCGGTGCTGTGACCGGGTCGGAAGCCGGACTGACGCGGGTTTAGATAATCAATTTCCTCCAGGTGTCGAGGAAACTGTTGGGCCACCACACTCTCTACAACCTTCACTAAAAAGTGAAGGTTGGAGACTGGACGATAGTTTTCTAATAATGCTGGGTCCAGGGACGGCTTCTTGAGGAGGGGCCTTATTACTGCCTCTTTCAAGATGGCAGGCAAGGACCCCTCACTCAAAGATGCGTTGACAATGCCCTGGAGCCAGCCTCGTGTCGTCTCCCAGGAGGCCAGTACAAGCCAGGAGGGACACGGGTCCAATAAACATGTGGTAGCCTTAAGTCTCTTTGACAACCTATCCATATCTTCGGTAGTAACAAAGTCAAACTCCTCCCAGGATGGTGTCTCAAGAACAGCCTCGGACAGTCCGACCACTCTCGATGGAGGGTAACTCATTCCGAATCCGAGTGATTTTATCCTGCAGATAAATCCCAAATTCCTCTGCTCGTCCCTGTTGAGGGGCTTCCCGCGGCCTCTGGTGAAGGAGGGAGCGGGTCACCCCAAACAGGGCGGCAAGGCGGTTATCTGCTGATGCAATAAGGGTGGCGCAATACTCACATTTGGCCACCCTTAGCGCCACTAAGTAAGTCCTAATCAGGGTTTTCACTAGTGTTCAGTTGGCTTCGGAGCGAGAGGATCTCCATCTGCTCTCTAGGCGTCTCTTGTGGCGTTTCATCTCCCTCAGCTCCTCGGTAAACCAAGGAGCCTGGGTGATTCGTCGCCGCAAGAGAGGCTGCAAGGGCGCGACTCTTTCCAAGGCCTCCGCGGCTGCACTTAACCATGCGGCCACTAGGTCTTCAGTCGAGTCTCTATCCTTCTACCTATTTACCTACCTACACACGCACGCACTCTCTCTTTCCCTACCTTCCTACCTACCTACTGTATTTCTCTATCTCTCTCTATTTCTACCTATCTACTGTATTTCTCTCTCTCTATTCTCTCTCTCTCTATTCCTTTATCTACCTACCTACCTACTCTCTCTCTCCCTAGCTACCTACTGTATTTCTATTTCTTTCTCTCCCTCTCTCTCCCTCTATCTACCTACCTACTTTTTTTTGTAATTTGCCTCTTCAAAACCATGGTGTGTCTTATACTCTGAAAAATATGGTGTATTAGTGTGATCACATGTTATGGCTATATATACAGTTTATCTATACTAACACACTCATTAAGATATACAGATAATACTGTACAGCAGTGGTGGGTTCCTAACTGGTTTACTATCGGATTGCTGAGAGGGTGTTTTGTGCACTGTGTGTTGCTGCACATGTGCAGTTGACTGAAAACTGTTCTGCGCATCTGCAGAAACATGCCAATGACAGAAGAGGAGCCTGGGAACCAGTTTGGGGTCGTGGCAGGGCTGGTTCACTACTAGTTCCAGAAACCTAGGCCGCCACATCACTACCGGTTTGGCCAAACTGGTAGGAACCCACCATTGCTGTAGAGGAAGTAATATGAAAATATGAGTGTTTAAGTTTAGATCGTTATTGGGAAGCTAAAGCAGAGGGTACATAATATGCTTATTTTTTTTATGTCTGTTCCCTTTCATTTTAGGCAACTCCCTTGTTCATTACCCTGGTTTTGCTGGAGGTCATAACTAAGTTGGCTCAGAAAAAACATTTTTCATTTCTCCACAGTGACGATATAGCATCTCTTTCTGCAGGTATCTTCTCAAGACTTCCAGAGTAAGTTTAATCTGGTTGATTTAGATTTAGAGAGGGGAAATGGAAATTTAGAAGAAATTCCTAATTTTTCTTAATGGTTTTCATAAACTTTTATTTTTAATGATTTTGATGACCAAATATCTACACATGTAATTCTTACCAAATTTGCAAATGATAAAAAGGGGCGATAAGGCATCTCTAGGTAGGCTTGCTAGAAATTGACATGAATAAACTTCCAAGTATCATGAAGCCATGAAGGAATTCCAGCAACTGCTCTGCATAAAATACAGTATTTTTTTTAATAGTGAAGAAAAGTTTCAAATTCTTTTACTTCTTCATTTTGGTCATGCAGTGTGACAGACAATGCTGTCTTTTGGAACAAAAGATTGGTTTCCACATTTAATTTTGATAATGAAGTAATCTAGTTTAACTCTTTGATTCTCACCTTTTGGGAATTGGCTCTCACTCTAATAATTTAAGAGATAGGAACAGTTTAATATAATCTTTATAGACTAGTTGATGGGCTAAAAACAGAATAATGAAGTGTAAATGAAACCAGTAATAAATCAGTAGAATATAAGAATTATTTAGTAATAAAGGATGTTGTAATTGTAACTGTTCAACAGTTGGATATGAGTCAGTGAGATAGTTATTTGAAAAGGCAAATCTCTCTCTCTTCCTCCCCCTCTGAGTGTGTGTGTGTGTGTGTGTGTGTGTGTGTGTTTGTGTGTGTGAATTAAACAAGAAGCAGTTCTGTTATATTCTGCTTTAAACAGACTCCAACTCATCATGGTTGTAGGTCAAGGACTTCCTGTAATCTTATCTCAGGATAGTTGGATTCCTATTTTGAGAAGGGATTTGGATTCAATAGCCCCCAAAAGCTTTTTTTAAGTTATGATCTCATGAATGAGCAAGCACTGCTCTGTAATGTTACTTGTACTTTTTGGTTGCCTTTGTGGACCAGCATTTATAATGTTTTGTTTTCAAAATATATTGTAAATGTTGATTTTTTTAAAGAATACTACATAATTACTTTTAAAAGTATAATTATAGTTAGAAACATGATTTGATTAACCAAATATTCTTTTGCACCTTCATGAGTAGAAACATTCAACGCCTTGGTGGGCTACTCATGGGATTATACAGGAGACAGGTGTGTAGACCTCAATAATATGAAGTGAAGACATGCACCATTTATCACTGATCCTTTTACAGCAGAGTATCTGCATTGGCAGGCAGTGTAGATAGCTGACCTTTGACTTGGAAATCCTTTGCAGTTCTATGATATATCAGAGGCTAATCTCTCTGGTTAATTGCTTGATAAGTAGCCCAGCATTATTTCCTTAAAAGAATGACAACTTTACAGCTTCATTCTAAGAAACCTGTTCTGACCTAGGCTCCCTGATACAGTAAAAAGTACACAATTAGGTGGAAAAACCCTCTTTTTATTTCAATGGCTGTGAATTATATTCATTCACAGCCCGTAATGAGCCCCAAATAGTTGAAAAGAATTCTACAGGAGGCTGTCAAAGTCTTTTGGAATGAGGCTGAGAAGCACCCACGTTTATCTTCTTTGAAAACACTGCCGAATTAATTAACAATTACCTTGGCCAAGGCCACACAGAGCAAAGAGTCCAAACAGAGTTTCAAAAGGTAAACTGACCAGCATGAACCAAACTGCTTCCTGCAAAGGCTCATGCGTATTTGCTCCTCCTTTATGTCCTGTGGGAGGGACCAATCACCTCCAAACCTTACTCCTGAGCCGTCCTTTCTGTTTTAACTGTTCTTGCCTTCTGGCAGCTCTGCACATGGTTGCACTGGGAACAGGGGGAGCCTGTTCCTCTGCCTCACTGCTGTCTGACTCTGAAGGCTCCAGAGGCAGCACATAACTCCCAGATGGCCCCCTCTCTGCTTCCGATGCAGTGCTCTCATCTGAGCCTTCCCCAGACTCCAGGACTGGTCCATGTTCCTCCCCAACCTCCTCGCTGTCCGATTCTGCTGCAAACTCTGGAAGGCCACAACACAACCTTCTCAGAACAAAGTATTGCATTTGGCAGGATTTAACCAAACCAAGCACTGAAAATGCCAATTTTTTCTGCATATATTCAGAATTGTTCTTTTGAGTATAGTAAGTAATCCAGGTACCGTATTTATCGGCGTATAACACGCACTTTCCCCCCCTGAAAATAGGGGGCAAATGATGTATGCGTGTTATACGCCGATATAATGTTAAGAAGCCATGTTTTTACAGTATTAACAAATACCGTATACACCATATACACTACCCTTATTTTGCTTCAAAGTTCTTTATTTGAAATTTAAATTTTTTTCCTGAAATTTCCCTTTTAAAATGAAGGTGCGTGTTATACGCCTGTGCGTGTTATACGCCGATAAATACGGTAACTATAGAACTTAGTTACAGTACTTGGAACTGTAGTGGTATAAAACAAAGGGAGAAAATGTGAGACATAACTAGACTCTAAGCTGCAACCATTGTATTAATTAAAAGTTTTTACTACTTTAACCAGCACCATTATATGCAAGCTTCACTAAAGCAATCTATCTGGCAAACCATTATTGTACAATATGGTTTGTAAATATTAAAAATATGTAATGATATTAATTCAATAAAACAACACTTCTAAAATTCTCAATTGGATATTACTGAGACAAATATATTCAAAAACGTAATCAATTTTATTTACTATGTTCTCAAAATGTGCGCTCTACTTAGCTTCATCTGGTTCTGAACATGAAATAAGAGGCAGGATTAGGTTTATGGTTTAGAAGTTGCCTGTTGTATAATATGAAATATGTTTGCTGCTTCAATACTATTAGAAATCTGTAATCATGCTTTTTATTGAAACTTGAATAATTATATCGATAAAGATGCTGCTGAATCTGCAAATGATAGGATGCTGCAGCAAACTGTAACAACCATTAGCACCAGTCAATAGTATTTGTAATATGCATTTTTAAATGTTCAGTTGGCTGTGTTTCATGTTTTATGAATAAAGTAAATAATAATAATAATAATAATAATCATCATCATCATCATCATCTTTATTGTCATTGTACTAAAATTACAATGAAATTGGTTATGATCATACATTTTTCTAGTTAAACATTAATACAGAAATATTCACAGCAACTTTGGTACAAATATTATAGTTGAAATATATTTACCTCTTTCATGTGGCCGGCCTGGCATAGCTGATATAGCTATTTTATCATTTTAGTTGGGTTTTAATTATGTTCTTAGCATGGTCAAATTCTATTTAATTCTAGTTTTAACTATTTTGACTGTCTGTATTTTTTTATATTTTATTGTCCCTGAGTCCCATGTTGGGAGAGAGGGCGGTATAGAAATCCAATCAATCAATCAATCAATCAATCAATCAATCAATCAATCAATCAATCAATAAATTTACAATATACAATATACAATATACAATAGAGTTGGAAGGGACATTGGAGGTCTTCTAGTCCAACCCCCTACACCACATCAGACAAATGACTACCCAACACCTTCTTAAGGACTTCCAGCTGCTGCACACTGCTGGCTCATATTTAATG
This sequence comes from Rhabdophis nuchalis, assembly GCA_039707465.1. Taxonomy (NCBI): domain Eukaryota; kingdom Metazoa; phylum Chordata; class Lepidosauria; order Squamata; family Natricidae; genus Rhabdophis; species Rhabdophis nuchalis. The sequence continues at coordinate 44,320,399 of CM077647.1, read as the reverse complement.
TGGTATAGGAAAACATAAAACACGATTAAGAAATTGGACCAGGGCAAAGTTCACATCCCATCATGTCAGCGGTATAAAAATCCATTTATATTTATTTATTTTATTTGCTTGGGATACATCTGTTCTATTATTCAGAAGAAACAACAGCTCACTTTGTACTGTTGCCAGTAACTTAATATATTATTTATTTGTATCTTTTTCTATTTTAAAGGATAGCTATAGCACTTAAACTTATAATATGCTTTACAGCCCTCTCTAAATGGTTTACAGAGTCAGCATAGTGCCCCCAACAATCTGGGTCATCATTTTACTGACCTTAGAAGGATAGAAGGCTGAGTCAACCTTGAACCAGTGAGAATCAAACTGCCATAATCCTGGCAGCCTGCAGTCTGCAGAATTAGCTTGCAGTACTGCATTCTAACCACTGCACCACTATGGCTCCTGTAGAATGCAAGACATCATACAGAGAATCTTCCTGCCTAGGCAGGAAGCCCTATACCATTTCAGACAAATGGCTATCCAACATCTTCTTAAAGGCTTCCAGTTTTGGGGCATTCACAACTTCTGGAGGCAAGCTGTTCCACTGACTAATTGTTCTAACTGTCAGGAAATTTCTCCTCAGTTCTAAGTTGCTTCTCTCCTTGATTAGTTTCCACCCATTGCTTCTTGTTCTACCGTCAGGTGCCTTGGTAAATAGCTTGACTCCCTCTTCTTTGTGGCAACCCCTGAGATATTGGAACACCGCTATCATGTCTCCCCTAGTCCTTCTTTTCATTAAACTAGACATACCCAGTTCCTGCAACCGTTCTTCATATGGTTTAGTCTCTAGTCCCCTAATCATCTTTGTTGCTCTTCTCTGCACTCTTTCTAGAGTCTCCACATCTTTTCTACATCGTGGTGACCAAAACTGAATGTATTATTCCAAGTGTGGCTTCACGTGATCTTGATTCTATCCCTCTGTTTATGCAGCCTAGAATTGTGTTGCCTTTTTTGGCAGCTGCTGCACACTGCTGGCTCATATCTAAATCATTGTCCACTAGGACTCCAAGATCCCTCTCACAGTTACTACTATTGAGCAAGGTACCACCTATACGGTACCTGTGCATTTTGTTTTTCTTGTCTAAATGTAGAACCTTACTTTTTTTCACCATTGAATTTCATTTTGTTAGATAGTGTCCAATGTTCAAGTTTGTCAAGATTCTTCTGTATCTTAAGCCTATCTAAATATTTAAATATTAGTAGCTCGGTTTGATAGTTATGTTGTCGGTTTGAGCTCCAAGCTTGGTGATGCACTTGTAAACATTTTGTTCCCATTTGAAGAGACACCTTCAATGCACTTTGCATTGTGCTTGCCTGGGGAAGCACTGGCCTTTAAATACCTTTCTGAGTCGTGATCTGATTTCTGGGTATGTGATTGGCTGGCTGTAGTTGCTGAGCCATAGTCCTTGGTTTCAAGTAGTAATTGTATGACAGTATTAGTGCTGGTGTTGCCTTCTGATGATGTTATGGTCTGGTTTCGTGTTGGTTAGATTGGCTGCATGTGATGTGATCTGATTTCTTGTGAGCTGTCGAGTTATAACTTTGTTTGCCGTGTGGCTGTTTGTTGCTCTTCATGTACAAATATTGCCTTCATATACTAGTACCCAAGTCCATAAACTTCTGCAATGCTTCAAATGTTTATGAAATTGGGTTCAGAAGTTTCTTTAACTTCTTCTAGTTAGTATGACTAAACATTAATACGCACTTGAAATGAATTATAAGCTGTAGGAAAAAACTAAGATGATTTAAAAGTTAAAAATATGTTTTGTTCCTCCAAAATTCAAATAGTTGTTTCCATCAATGCCTTTCAGTGCCTCCACTCTCAGGTAGCCCAGCAGAAACTGTTAAAAGAATATTTCAGTTGAACTCATTGTATCAAGGGACGTGGCAATGTAAATCATTAACAGCTGAGAGCCAGATTAACTTCCCTTAAGATTTGTTCTCATTTTTTAAGGTAGCAGTTGAAATTTGTGACGTTCTTAGAAAATTTGTCATTAACACATTTGCTTAGTAGATAAAGCAGAGTTCCAGGCATAGAATAAAAAAAAACCTTTTTGCGCTCATTGGAAGAATATGAAACAGTGGTTTCTGGCTTAGAAAGGAAATAACATTTGGGCTGCTGTGCTACTTAATATATTCTTAGCAAATCAGCTGAATTTAACATAATGTTTACCTTTTTCTTATTTTGAGTCACAAATAAGTTAGATGGCAAAATCCTTCAAAATTGTTCATGACAATATAAATATTTTATTGAAGAAAAACTCCATCACTTTAATGATTTCATTTGTCTCAGGGTCCAACATTAGTATCCTCAGAGAAAAGGAATAATAATAATAATAACAACAACAACAACAACAACAACAATAATAATATTTTATTTATAAACCGCCTCCTCTCCCCAAAGGGACTCGGAGCGGTGCACAGGGAAATTAAAAAACCAATATACAATACATAAATAGATAAATAGATAAAATACAAATTAAACAAAATTATCCCTGCGCTAAAATCCCCTGTATTAAAATTACGCTAAAATCCCCTAAAACCCTATTAAAAGACGGAAGACTAACCTAGGCCGGCCAAGCAGAAGAAGTGTGTTTTCAGTTTTTGACGGAAGGAGCGGAGGTCCGTAGTTGTTCTAATTTCGGGGGGAAGGTCGTTCCAGAGGGCTGGGCCCGCCACAGAGAAGGCCCTTCCCCTGGGCGTCGCCCACTGGCATAGCCTAGTGGACGGCACCTGTAGAAGTCCCTCTCTGTGGGAGCGAATCGGCCGCAGGGATGTATGGGGCAGGATCCGATCCCGCAGATAACTAGGTCCCGTGCCATGGAGCGCTTTAAAGATGGTAACTAACACATTGAAGCGCACCCGAAAGACGACAGGCAGCCAATGCAGCTCGCGCAAGAGCGGTGTTATGTGGGTAAACCTAGAGGTTCCCATTATTGCTCGCGCGGCTGCATTCTGGACAAGCTGAAGTCTTCGGGTGCACCTCAAGGGGAGCCCCATGTAGAGAGAATTGCAGTAGTCCCGTCGGGATGTCACGAGGGCATGAGTGACTGTGCAAAGGGCATCCCGATCCAATAGGGGACGCAACTGGCGTACCAGGCGAACCATGTAAAACGCCCTCCGGGCCACGGCTGTCACTTGATCTTCCATGGACAGCCGGGTATCCAGGAGGATGCCCAAGTTGCGTGCCCCATCCACAGGGGTAAGGTGTTCGTCCCCTATGGCCAGTGATGGAGTCAACTGGTTGTACCGGGATGCCGGAAACCACAGCCACTCGGTCTTGGACGGGTTGAGTCTGAGTCTGTTACTTCCCATCCAGGCCCGCACGGCTTCCAGGCACTGGCACATCACTGCTACGGCATCGTTGGGGTGGTTTGGTGTAGATATATACAGCTGCGTATCGTCAGCATAGAGATGGTACTCTACCCCAAAACCACGGATGATCTCACCCAGCGGCTTCATATATGTGTTGAACAGGAGAGGCGAGAGGACCAACCCCTGAGGCACCCCACATGTGAGGTGTCTCAAGGTCGACCTCTGCTCTCCTGCCAACACAAATTGCGATCGACCGGAGAGGTAGGAGGAGAACCACCGCAGTACGGTGCCCCTCACCCCCAACCGCTCCAGCCGATGCAATAGGATACCATGGTCGATGGTATCGAAAGCCGCTGAGAGGTCTAATAGGACCAGGATGGAGGAACAACCCCCATCTCTGGCCCTCCAGAGATCATCTATCAATGCGACCAATGCCGTCTCGGTGCTGTGCCCGGGCCGGAAGCCGGACTGGCGCGGGTCCAGATAATCAACTTCCTCCAGGTGACGGGGAAACTGTTGTGCCACCACACTCTCTACAACCTTCGCCAGAAAGTGAAGGTTGGAGACGGACGGTAATTAACCAATAATGCTGGGTCCAGAGAGGGCTTCTTCAGGAGGGGCCTCACCATAGCCTCTTTAAGGGAGGCAGGCAAGAAACCCTCACTCAGAGAAGTGTTGACAACCTCCTGGAGCCAGCCTCGTGTAACCTCCCAGGATGCCAGTACAAGCCAGGAGGGACACGGCTCGCAGTCGCCCACGTAACCTGTCCATATCTTCGGAAGTAACAGAGTCGAACTCTTCCCACAAAACTGTCTCAGGACCTGCCTCGGGGCATCCCACTGGGCCATCGATGGAGACTAACTCGCTCTGAATCTGAGCGATTTTATCCTGCATATAAATCCCAAATTCTTCTGCTCTACCCTGTAATGGGGTTTCCCGCACCCTCTGTTGAAGGAGGGAGCGGGTCACCCTAAACAGGGCGGCAAGGCAGTTATCTGCGGATGCGATGAGAGTGGCACAGTGATGACGTTTGGCCACTCTCAGCGCCACAAGGTAAATCCGTAAATGGGCTCTCACCTGTGTTCGATCAGATTCAGACCGAGTAGATCTCCATCTCCTCTCTAGGCATCTCTTGTGGCGTTTCATCACCCTTAGCTCCTCGGTAAACCAAGGAGCCTAGGTGGTTCGCCGCCGCAAGAGAGGCCGCAAGGGCGCGATCCGATCCAAGACTCCCATGGCCGCAGTATTCCATGCGGCCACGAGATCCTCCATCGGTCAGGGATACAGGAAGTGGCCCAAGCGCCGTCTGGAACCTGTCAGGGTCCATCAGGCGCCTGGGGTGGAACCAAATAGGTGACTCAGGTTCCGCCTCCCCGCGGTGGGGTGTAGCGATTGGAAAGTCAAGCCGGAGAAGTGAGTGGTCTGACCATGACAGGGGTGTGATGACTATATCCCTATACCCAGATCACTCTTCCATTGGCCGGAGACAAAGATTAGATCCGGCGTATGTCCACCCTCGTGGGTGGGGCCCTGAATTACTTGGGTCAGGTCCATGGCCATCATGGAAGCCATGAACTCCCGAGCTGCCTCGGATGATTCGCCCACCGATGGCAGATTAAAGTCCCCCATGACTACAATCACGATCACCTCGAGGAGCTCGGGCAGGGCTGCTGTTACATAGCGGGGAGCCAGGTATACAACCAGCAAGCCCAACTGCCTCCCTGGGCCCCACTTCACGCAGAGGGACTCACAACCGGTGGTCTGTGGCACAATGGTCTCTCTCGGCTCTAGACCTTCCCTAACAATAACCGCTACCCCTCCACCCCTGCCTAGGGCCCAGGGCTGATGAAAAACGTGGTAACCTGGCAGGCACATTTCAACGAGGGGAAGTCCTCCCTCGTGGCCCAACCAGGTCTCCGCAATTCCCACCAGGTCCGGCTCCCCCTCTGACACAAGGTCATGGATGAGGGGTATATATATCTGTGAGAGAGTGGATTCTCCTCCTCCATCATCATCATCATCATCATCATCATCATCATCATCATCATCATCATCATCATCATCTTATCATTATCAATACCCTTGTTTGCTTCCCCTGTGTATGTGTGGACAATAATATAATAATAATATTATTAAACTGTTTTGAACTTACAATATTTTTGTAGCAAAACGTAGCTGTACCATTATGGCTAGGTTTAAAAAAGGTGTGACTGACTTTTTGTTTGATTCTTGATTAGACAGATGTAGTAATCTTTATCTGCATATGGTTGCCACTTTCCTTTTATTTAAATATAGGTTAGATAGCTTAGGTAAAATCTGTCCATCTTATATGGCCTAGCAAATGAAGGGAGTTGCATACCCTACAAAAGTGAATACTGGATAAATATTTTTTCTTCTTCCTTGAAACAGCATGCCCCTTGAGATCAGGTTGTGCCCCATCCTTTTGACCCTTAAGAAACGGATAAAGACAAGCCATTAAGACAGAAATATCATAATTAAGATAGGATCATATTTTATGATCAGACTTACATGAGAGAATATAAATAAACACAACCTCCTATAAAATGCATGTATATTGTTCTGAACGATTTTTTTTTGTGAAAGAACAAATTATAAAACTTGCCATAAACCTTGAAGAACTTATTTTAACAGTGCCTCTCTCCCCAAAGAACAAGGAACGGAATTTTGTTTGGATATATGCTAGAAATAAATATTACTAACTAAAATATAAGCATGCTTTTATATATAAGCATAAAATATTGTTAATTTTCATTTGCTGAACTAGTATAACATAAGCATAACAACAATGGAATAGGTTTGGGACATAATCTTAATAAATATGTGTTTTAAAAATATTTCATATTTGAAGTAATATCCTATTTATTTCTAAGAATGAATATAGGACTGTGGAAATAATTTATATCCCTAATTTAGGAAACATTTTCTGTTGCTTTGCCAATATTTTTTTGGACAAAAGCCAGAGATGGGAATCCTGTGGAACCCCAGATGTTGCTGGGATTCAGTCCCGTATGTTTGAGTGTAGAGTAGTGAGCAGAGAGGATGGGAAATCAAATCTAATAACATGTGGAGAGCAATACTGTGTGAACTTGTATATTCAAAAAATAAAATATTAGTGTGCAATACCACCTGTTTGCAAGTACATAAAGCAGCTGTGTCTTTTACTAGGTTTACATGGTTGCCTTCCACATCTGGCTTCCCATATTTGGGGAAATCTTGTGTGGTTTAAAATATTTTTTCCATATTCAGCGGGAGTAATAGTGGTGAAAGATGGGTTCTGGCAGGCATCAAATTGTTCTGTTCACTGGCTCAGCTTCCATATAGTGTGCTCTGCTATTCTACTAGTCACACCATCTATATTTCTTAAAGCAATTTTGCATCTTTAGGCTTAATCTCAAATGCAGCTTTGTGATTAGAGGCCAGAACAATGAAGATTAAAATAAAACCTTTAAAAAAAATCTGGTTATTAGCTGAAAATAATTTGCCTGTTGATGTCCCACATACCAATAGCTTTTTATTCAGGTAGAAGTAGGCTTAAAGTTATAACTAATCTCTTCTTAATAATCATTTATTTGTTAACTGTTTGACTTTACAACAGTGCTCAACAAAGGATATTAATGTTTGGTCCTTGAAGTAATAGCTTTTGGAGTGCTCCTGTGGTCACTTGATGAAATATCAGGCACTTGGCAGCCTTTGCATAACTACAGAATGTACTTCATCAACCACTGGCTATTTATCTCTCCCCCTTCTCTGCCCTTTGGCTCTTGTACTCTTCAGCTAGGAATCCTGTATAGGATTGTGCTCTTGTCATTAAAACAGCAGCTGATTTTAACTCTTTCCTCTTGCTTTTGAGGTATACATGCTGGGTGCATGAGCCTTTATTCCTGAATCCTTGCAAGGCTGCTGACAGAGACTTCAGGATGGCAATGGTGGCTGGATCTAGGGCACCTGCAGCTTTTGCACTTTGATGGAGGACCAGGATTCAGCTTTGGCCATGGTGCTGTGGTAGATAATTGTGGCTTCACAAAAGGTTAAGATAGGCTTGCCTTGCCTTGTCAGAAACGGGAGAAAGAAGATAGTGAAGGATAGCTGGGTAGTAGAACATATGGGAGCTTACCTACCCCAGCAGCCATTATGCCTGGTATTGCATTGGGCTGAGGCAAATGTTTACTGATAGATCAGTCTGCTTGACTTTGCTTGTTGAAAGTTTGCAGGTATTCACTTAATGACCTGCTTAATGATGAAATTGGGAGTTTCCAGGGTTGCCATCACTAAACAAGGACTATCTGTAGTGCTAATTATCTTTGAGGTGCCAAATGTGCTAATGTTTGGAGTTGGCCTATCATTACCGTAGTTTTTCTAAATTTAGAGAGTCCAAATTCTTTCAAAGTCCTTGTCGTATTACCCCTTATGACCCCAAAAGGGGTCAAAATTATCCATCTCCCAAATGTTTGCAAGGTGTTTATAAATACCAGTATTTTAAAAATGTTTTCTATTCCTTGTCTTCAACTTAATTGTCTTTTGGAATGGCTTTATTGAAAAATCAATCAGGGTTCTTTTTAGTGACAGTAAAGTTAATGTGGTAATATTTCAAGTACCTATCACACTGGATTGTAAGAACTCATAATATTTTTCCTCTATTATATTCAATGATTTCCCATGAATTCATATTGCAAGTAATATGAAAATAATGTTGGTTTTCTTCATAAATGCTAATGCAATACCTTGCTAATTCAATCATGCCTATTTTTGTAACCAGTCTGGATTTTACTGCATTTAATTATTAAATGATGAACTGTTTTACCATGCATCTAAGCCAGTGGTAGGATTCAAATAATTTAACAACCGGTTCTCTACCCTGATGACCAGCTGGGTGGGTGTGGCTCAGTGGCCATATGACTGGGTGGCTGTGGCCAACTCAATATCACTCATGTCGATGGGCGTTTTGCCTTAGCTGTGAAAATGTAATAAGGGTTAAGCATAGAGACAGTTTCTGTAAGCAGGGCAATAAATATGAGGCTAGAAACAACACCAGAATATTTCCTTCCTGTCTTCCTTACAAGATTAGCTCTGTAAAGTGGGAAAAAACAAAAGGAGATTTCGTCCAACAATGGATTCTTCCAACAGCTTAGAAAGTTAACAACCGGTTCTCCCGAATATGTGCGAACTGGCTGAATCCCACCACTGATCTAAGCATTTACTATTCAAACTAGTATTTTCTATTTTTGGCTAATTAACATTTGTGCATATGGCTTCTCCTTGGGTAGCAAAAACAACAACAAAAAACAAACAAAAAAAAGCCCATCTCTTCTTCTTCCTCCATTTCTAAACAAGTGCTAAGTTCAATTCAGGTGTTGTCTAACTTTCCTTCAATATTGTTCAAACAATGCCTATGGAATGCTTTAGTTTTCAAAGTTTCTAGTTTCATTTCATTTTGCTTGTAGTAGTCATAGTTAGATTATATTTCTGTAACTAGCTATATTTCTGAGTTTATTTCAATAAAGTTTCATTGGCTGTCTTGAATAATCATTAACTCTTTGTTTTTACTCCACTACAATTTGTTTAACCTGGTAACGTTATCATTCACCAATCTTCTTTTGAAGATACTGTATTTACAGTAACATGCATATTTTAGCTTTTTATGTAAGTCCAAAATGTAGTGTATGCATTATATCAATATTCAGTTAAATTTATTTTTCCCAAATATTTAAAAAAACAGCCAATAAAATGATTAATAAAATTAGAGATCAGATTTCCAGTTAATTAGTAGAAATAATTTTTACAATATGTAAAATGCTACTAACATTAATAATGTGCTATAAATAAACACTTCCACCCCCCCACCCCCCCGGTAAACATCTTGGAGGTGGGTGATGAGCTGCGAGAAACCTTGCGGCGAGAGACTAAGACCGTGGTGGACGAATTCCGGTAACCCTCCCCCTCCAGGACTCCCCGGTAAAACATCTACGGGGAGGGGGGCGAGAGCGAAGCAAGGACAGCCTGAAGGAACAACAGTCCCAGCCACCCCGTGGAAAGCCTCTACCCGAGGAAGAACTGACTGACTCAGATTATGATCTATTTTCCCTGTTTTGACTTGACTTGCACTTGTACTTGCATTTTATCTAGGCGTTCCTCCCTTTAAAGCCAGCAATGGAGTCACGGGATGGTTTTTAATTCAAGGTCCGACTTCCTCTACCTGCGAGAGTCCCCCCTCTCGCAGGTTTGGCCCCCTGGTTTATCTCGGGCCCACCTCAAGGATGGATTAATTAATCCAGAGAGGTGGGAAAAACGCAAGCTCAGGGGGTTTTTAAACAAATTTTTAATTAGGCTTTTAAGGGGTTCTGTGGTGGGGGGAGGGTTTATTCAGTCAGAGGGGGGTCAAGACATAGGGCCGGCCGGCGGAAGAAGGATAAAGGAGGAGTCCACTAGGGAGGGGGGACTGGGGGTCGTCTCTGTTGAGGACCGTCCCATTCGATTGGTCTTGGGGAGGGCCAGGGGCGGTGGGAGACAGGATGTCCATCGCGGGTTGGGGACGTGCAGTCGCTGGCTAAAAGCGGTCGCCTGCTCCAACCCCCTGTGCTCCACTCGTGGGCTAGGCGGTCAGGGACTACAGAGCCGGGGCCCTAGGCTGATGTTCTGTAATGCCAGGTCCGTGGTGAACAAAGCCCCCCTCATTAATGACCCTGTGTCAGAGGGGGACCCGGACCTGGTGGGAATCACGGAAACCTGGTTGGGCCCCGAGGGGGGCTTACCCCTCGTGGAAATGTGCCCACCAGGCTACCGTGCATTTCATCAGTCTAGGGCCTTAGGCAGGGGTGGGGGGGTGGCGGTTATTGTTAAGGAAAGTCTGGAGCCGAGGGAGACCACTGTGCCTCAGACGACTGGCTGTGAGTCCCTCTTCGTGAAGTGGGGCCTAGGGAGGCAGTTGGGCTTGCTGATTGTATACCTGGCTCCCCGCTATGTAACAGCAGCCCTGCCCGAGCTACTCGAGGTGATCCCCGCGATGGCAGTGGAGACCCCCAGACTGTTAGTCATGGGGGACTTTAACCTGCCATCGGCGGGCGAAACATCTGAGGCAGCTCGGGAGTTCATGGCTTCCATGACGGCCATGGACCTGACCCAAGTAGTTCAGGGCACCACTCACGAGAGAGGACACATGCTGGATCTGATTTTTGTCTCTGGACAGTGGAGAAGTGATCTTGGAATCGGGGATTTAGTCATCTCACCCTTGTCATGGACAGATCACTCTCTCCTTCGGATAGACTTTCCAACCATCACACTCCACCGCGGGGAGGCGGAACCGGAGATACCGAGTTGGTTCCGCCCCAGGCGCCTGATGGACCCGGAAAGGTTCCAGAGGGAGCTTGGGCCAATACCTGCGTCCCTGCCCCGCGACTCGACTGAGGACCTGGTGACTGCATGGTATAGTGCGGCCACGGGGGCCTTGGACCGAGTCGCGCCCTTGCGGCCTCTCATGCGGCGTCGAGTCACCCAGGCTCCTTGGTTTACCGAGGAGCTTCGGGAGATGAAACGCCGCAAGAGACGCCTAGAGAGTAGGTGGAGATCTTCTCGATCCGAAGCTGACCGAACACTAGTGAGAGACCATGTTAGGACTTAGTGGCGCTAAGAGTGGCCAAACGTGAGTATTGTGCCACCCTTATCGCGTCCGCGGAAAACCGCCCTGCCGCCCTGTTTGGGGTGACCCGCTACCTCCTTCATTTGAGGCCGCGGTAAGCCCCTTTGCAGGGTCGAGCAGAGGAATTTGGAGTGTTTCTGCAGGACAAAATCACTCAGATTCGGAACGAGTTGCCCTCCACTGAAAGTGACCCAGTCGAAGTGTCCGGTGCTGGTCTTGAGATTACACCTTGGGAGGAGTTTGACTTTGTCACTACCGAGGATATGGACAGGTTGCGGAGGAACCTTAGAGCCATCACATGTTTATTGGACCCGTGCCCCTCTTGGCTTCTACTGGCATCCTGGGAGGTGACACGAGGCTGGCTCCAGGGTATTGTGAATTCATCTCTGAATGAGGGGTTCTTGCCTACCGTCTTGAAAGAGGCGGTGGTGAGGCCCCCCCTCAAGAAGCCATCCCTGAACCCGGTTTTATTAGAGAACTATCGTCCCGTCTCCAACCTTCACTTTTTAGTGAAGGTTGTTGAAAGTGTGGTGGCTCAATAGTTTCCTCGACACCTGGAGGAAGTTGATTATCTAGACCCGCGCCAGTCCAGCTTCCAGCCCAGTCACAGTACCGAGACGGCATTGGTCGCGTTGGTGGATGATCTCTGGAGGGCTCGGGATAGAGGTTGCTCCTCTATCCTGGTCCTGTTAGACCTCTCAGCGGCTTTTGATACCATCGACCATGGTATCTTATTGCACCGATTGGGGGGGTTGGGGCTGAGAGGCACCGTTTTACGGTGGTTCTCGTCCTACCTCTCTGGTCGGTCGCAATGGATGTTGGCAGGAGGGCAGAGGTCAGCCCCGAGGCCCCTCACATGTGGGGTTCCTCAGGGGTCGGTCCTCTCACCACTTCTGTTCAACACCTACATGAAGCCGCTGGGCGAGATCATCCGTGGATTTGGGGTGGAATACCATCTGTACGCTGATGACACCCAGCTGTACATATCCACCCCAAACCACCCCAACGATGCCGTCGAGGTGCTGTCCCGGTGTCTGGAGGCCGTACGGGTCTGGATGGGTAGTAACAAACTCAAACTCAACCCGTCCAAGACCGAGTGGCTGTGGTTTCCGGCACCCCGGTTCAGCCAGATAAGTCCAACACTGGCCATTGGGGGCGAACAACTTGCCCCCGTGGAGAGGGCACGCAACTTGGACATCCTCCTGGATTCCCGGCTGTCCATGGAGGACCATGTGGCGGCCGTGGCCAGGGGGGCGTTCTATCAGGTTCGCCTGATATGCCAGTTGCGCCCCTTACTGGACTGGGGGGCCCTTCACACAGTCACTCAAGCGCTCGTGACATCTCGGCTGGATTACTGTAATGCTCTCTACATGGGGCTCCCCTTGAGGTGCACTCGAAAGCTACAGTTAGTGCAGAATGCGGCCACGCGGGTGGTTATGGGTGCCTCAAGGCAAGCCCACGTAACACCTCTCCTGCGCGAGCTGCACTGGCTGCCTGTGGCCTTTCGAGTGCGCTTCAAGGTGTTGACTACCATCTTTAAACCGCTCCATGGCTCGGGGCCTAGCTATATACGAGACCGTCTCCTGCCCCATACATCCCTTCGTCCGCTCCGCTCCCACAGAGCGGGCCCTCTCCGGGTGCCGTCGGCTGGGCAATGCCGGCTGGTGACACCCAGGGGAAGAGCCTTCTCTGTGGCGGGCCTGGCCCTCTGGAACGACCTACCCCCTGACCTTCGCACTACCTCGGACCTCCGCCTCTTCCGCCAACGTCTTAAGACGTACTTATTCCAACAAGCCGGCCTAGGATATCCCCCCGCTTCTGACTTTTTAAATATAAATTATAATTTGGTAAGGTTTTAATAATGGGTTTTAGCACGGGTTTAATTAATTTAATATATTTTAATTGATGTATATTGTATTTTATGGTTTTATATAATGCCTGTGCGCCTCCCTGGGTCCTAACAAGGAGAAGGGCGGGGTATAAATTTGATAAAATAAAAAAATAAATAAATAAATAAATTGTCAATAACATGATTTCTAAACATGGTACAACATTGCATAATGATTTTAACTGTTTTTTAAAAAAAAATATGGTCAATTATGTAAGCCATTAGGAACTCTTGTTTGTATTTAAACAAACACATGTAAAGTATTTGATAGGAAAACAAATACTTGGAAAAATATTTGAGTTTTCACTTAGGTTCAAGCTGACATTTTAGATTTGTGTTGAGATTTTATCTCTTTTATGTGAGAGATTTTAGGCTTTTTCCAGTGTTATACTTTTCAGGGTGAAGACGTGTTGTCAAAGTGTTAGTTTTACATCCTGTAAATAAGAACTTAACACAGGAAAATGTTCTAACAGCTTTCCAAGATACTGTTAGCAAACAGATTAATTTGTAACTCTGTTTGGATATTAAAAATGATCATACTTGCAGTGCTAAGTGAAGACAGGGAGTAAAATTCCCAGATCTTTCTCACGCTTTCCAGCATCTTCTGGACTATTTGACTTTATAATAAAACGTAAAAGCAGAATGGGGAGAAACTGACCATTATATGTCACTGCCTATGCACCTGTTCAGAAAAATATAAGAGACTTTAAATTTAAGACAAGTTGTTTTCCTTTTCCAATGTAAGGTTTGAAAAGTACCCTACACATCCTATTCTATCTTTATTTGATGGAGTCCTTGTTATAGGACATACATATCTCACATGTTCCAGTATTTCTGTATGTTTAGCTTGACAGATTTCAGTTAACCTTTGGTCCTTCATGTGCATATGAAAATTTAACAGATATCAAGAATTTATTGTAACAAAATTATTTCATAAATTATATATAAAATATATAAATAAATGAAAATATCAATCAATTATCTTACTTTGAATTTCATTATCCGCTAGATATATTTACCTTTTTACAAATTGGCTGATTGTTATTAATTCATAATATATTTTCAGGAGTGGTCCTCTAAAATTAATAAGAGTTAATGCATATTTATATGTAATTGGGTCTTTCACATGCAGGAGTTATTCTTGATGAATATTTGTTCAAAATAGAGAAATTTTTTAAATCAAATTGCAATGGATACATTAATTAATATTTCCACTGTTTTTCAGTGAGAATTTGTCAGACTACAAATAGAGTATATCTTAACATTTCATTTGCAATGAGTAAAATTGCCAGCAAAATTCAGATTAAATATATTCTTATTTAGTTTTCTCAAGAAGGAAAAGGGAGGTTTAAAGAATCACAATTAATTTTATAAATGTTGCTTTTGACTTTGGTAAATGTTCTTTCCAGATAAAGTAATTCTAAATTAGTTTTCATATTTGACAAAGCTAACCCATTAATAATCCTGTTAGTATACTAGTGATTGATTTAAAATATGCAAATTTGACTTATATAACTTCAGGTGGAAAATCAGTACTTTATAATTAATGTCTACTTTTAGCTACAACCCAGTGAAAAAACAGCTCAGTAACCAAATAATTTCTTCTGTGTCTGGATATGTTCCAAAAACATTACAGTACTTAATGAGGCCAAAATGAGAAAACAGCACCCTAGGGCCATGATCCAAGCAGAATCATGCACTCTTTAGTCTTCTTGATTCACAGGGTCTTAAGTATATATAACTGTATTTTGGACAATAGCTGCTAAGTGATACTAGGCAAAAGTGTCTTAAAAAAAAAAAATCCTGGCAAAATAGTATTGAGAGAGTTTTTCCCTCTCTTTCCCAGTCCCTTTAGAGCAGCTAAAGTTCCTTTCTGGCTAGTTGTCTAAATGATTAAGAATTTAGGTTAAGATTTGTGGTAATATTTCAAGTTACAAATTGCAAAAATATGGTGAATTGCATTTTTAAAAACATCTTTAATAATATTTTGTAAGGCTCTTACAAAGATTAAACATGCTCCAGGTGTTTTGCTTCAGCAAAGAACAAGTACACCTGCCATTGAAACTTGTGTGAAATTGTTGGTTCTCCAGCTGCCAAAGTGAAGTTAAACAGATATGTTGGTTTGAAAATCAGGCCAGCTGTTAGAGAGCTATGAGTGAGTCACAGGTGGGCCATGACAGCCAGGGTGAAACAGGGTCTTCTTATGCCCTCCCTACTTTTCCTCCCATCTCCAATGCTTTGGGGGATTTGGAATAATAACTAAGAAAAATTGAGGTTTTTCTCAATGGTAATTTAGTGATATTAGGCTTTGATCACTGTGGGTTTTTGCTGGGATAAAAGTGAGGTGGTCAGAACATTACAGCCATATTTTACTTTTGTTAGTTATCATGTAAAGAGACATCATATTGAGACCTAAGCATATGTGCAATAATTGCTAATGGATTTTGATCTTTTGGTGATTTTGCAGCCATGTTGATCCTGAGCAAAATCTTTTAATCTTTTTAAAAACTTTTTTGCTCGCTAAATTATAGAATTGCTCTATTTTTAGCACCAGAGATGGCTCTTCCATGAGACTTTGACAGACAGGTCCACAAACAAAATACTCTGAAGATGATAGTTGCATCTCTAATGTGCCTTTTCTGTTTCTGAATTTCAGTGTTATTTTTCGAAGTATTGAAATATCAGCATATGTCTATGTCTGGAACAACTATAGAATGATGGAACTACCATGGGATTCATCATGGACATGGTTTTTGGCCTTCATTGGAGTAGATTTTGGATACTATTGGTTTCATCGTATGGCCCATGGTAAGATTTTTATGTAATTTCTTTTTTCCTTTTGAGAATGGTAAACATTTTGAGATGTTTTCTGAAGGGCTGCCAAGAAAAAAAAGTGAACAGTAACAGAAATATATTGCTGTTAATTAAATAGTTGCTTTATTTCCAGAAAAAATAATTCTTGGATTATAATATAATACATGGATTTGTTATTCCTACATCAAAATTTGAATTTTTCTAAATATAGAATCTGTATTAAAACTTCATTAATAACTAGATTTCTAATATTATTACATTGTAATTTTAACTGGATGTATAATGTTAGTGTTGACAAGTAGTTTGAAGCTTAGTCATAATTTCTCATTTAAAAGTTCTATAATTTCATGTAATATATTGGAAAACTAGAATTGTTATGTCATTTTTAGATTTCTTATTTACTTGGTGTATTATTAGTAAGTGGCACAGTAACCTAGAGTTAAGATGCCTACTTCCCACTTGGAAGGTTCGGAGTTCAATCCTAGGTACCAGCAGATGTTTCTCTATCAGGGTGCAAGAGAAAATACCTGCTGCAAACTCTACATAGGCATCAGGAAGGGCATCCAGCCAGTAAATATTCAGCTCTATTCAGTCGCCCAGACTCCACCACAAAACAAAGAGATTAAATGGTTGTAAAAAAAATTTTTTTAGAAATTGTGGTTGCGTTTTTATTTTGTGTACTATTATTTTTATATTATTATTTTATTTCATTTTTTCATGTCTTATATTTTCCCTTGTACATTATTTTTTAACTAGAGTGGAATAGAATAACAGAGTTGGAAAGCACCTTGGAGGTCTTCTAGTCCAATACCCTGTTTAGGCAGAAAACCCTACACCAATTCAGATAAATGGTTAGCTAACATCTTCTTAAAAACTTTCAGGGTTGGTGCATTCACAACTTCTGAGGGCAAATTGTTCCACCGATTAATTGTTCTATCTATTAGGAAATTTCTCCTTAGTTGTAAGTTGCTTTTCTCCTTGGTTTCCACCCATTGCTTCTTATCCTGCCCTCAGGTGCTTTGGACAATAGCTTGACTCCTTTGTAGCATCCACTGAGATATTGGAACACTGCTATCATGGCCTTCTTTTCATTAAACTAGACATACCTATATTTAATAATAATTAAAATATTTAATAATAATTAAAAAGTTTCACCATGCCAGGTCAATGTCACTGGTGTCTGGGGTGGCCTGAGCACTCCGCCAGCGAAAATGGGCTCTCAAGTTCCATTTTTGCCTTGAATGGCCTCCTACAACCCTCTGCCAGTGAAAACAAAACAGACTCCTGTGGCCTCCTGAGCTCCCGAGCTCCGTTTTCACTGGCAGACGCACCATGGCTGGGTCCTTCTCTGTTTCCAGGGCGACCCCGCAGGCCAGATCTAAGCACTGAATCCATCCCTTGGGCCTTGAGTTTGAAATCCCGGCTCTAAGTATCTAAGGTTTTTGTTGTCAGATTTTTCGTACATAGATTAAATAGTGTGTAACTTTGCTGAGATCAGAAAATTAAGTCAATGCACTTAATGGCGATTCTTCTCTTTAGAATCCACTTGGTTGCTTCAAATTAGTGGGGCATCTTCAATGAATTGGATTATGCATTTGTGAATTTTCTTTATATAACAATTAATATTATTTGATTTTGTATGTGGAAAACATTGGAACAGACTCAGAAAACAATGGGAACATATTTTAAATTAATGCATTAATTAATGGAAGAATGGAATAGTCTTTCTGATTTTTTAAAGTTTTTATTTTAATATAATATAAACAATCCATTATCTATAAACATATTGTTTGTTTATCTGGGTACACATATTTCATGCAATAACAATTCAGATTTCAATCATATTCATTATTTATATATTACAGTTTAATACCAATACAGTAAATAGGTATTGTTTCCTATGGAAACAATGATGATAAAACAGAGGATGGTGTCAGAGCCAGAAGAGTAGAAGGTCGGGAGTTTCTGAGTTAAGTAGAAGAGGAAGGAAGTAATCTGACATATAGCAATGCTATGGGGAGGAACTTGATTTAGGGAGAGGGTGGGTGGGATGTCAGGAAATGCATGGAGATGAGACAATAATATAATGGGGAGGGGAATATTCATCATAAGAAGTAGCCAAGTTTGGTGTGTGGGTGTGAGAGAGACTGGGGATATGCTTCATAAACAACAGCACTAGCTGACTTGGCAGCCTTGGATTTGTCCTGAAAAATTTTTAGATTTTCATTTTGGGAAGCATAACATTCATACCAAGATATGTGAATATATATCATACCGAACACAAAATTCTGTCCACCAAACTCATGCTGACAGAAGGAAAATCCATCCTGTGTAGCAAAATTGCCTTGAAAGCCGGAAGTTGTGAAAGTCTTTGTTTCAGTTAGATAACTTTGCTGTATCCAGTGTGATTTTTTTCTAAGATTCCAACAGAGTAATATGACAGTGGCAACATTATTTCTTCAAGTATTTCTTTTTTATTGCCTTTTTAAAAAACTTTGATGAAGACTAACAAAAGCAGTTCGTCTTGCCATTTCCTTATTTTCCTATCAATGCGGGGTCGTGGAAAGAACACAATGATATACTGAGCAGGGAAAGAAGCACAAACTGAACACTGTATATATTCTGTCTCTCAATTGAAGAGGATCATATCCAGATGTCTGTTTTTTTGCTTCCAACCTGTATCACTGGATGGATGCCAGTTAGCAAGTGGAACAGGCGTATGCCATCATATTTGTATACAGTCTGGAAAACACTCTTGAAATAGTAGTACCCTTTTATAAGAACATGAATAATAGCAAAGCATAAGAGCTTTGCTATCTCCATTCTGCTTAATATTTTATAATAGCCAAGAAGATTCACAAAATTTGACAAGAAGACAATAGCTTCCTTTCATTTCCCAAAAGCTAGTAGTTAAACAGACTGAACCATTTTTAGCCTGAGCTTCCATACATTCATTTAATCATCTCTGGAAATGCTCTAAACCAGGAGTCCCAATCCCCAGTCTGGCCAATGCATGCCATAATAAATTGGACCATACAAACAAGTGAAGCCCCATCCGCACACAAAACCACGTCCACTTCAATTCACAGAAATAGCTCTCTCCTTGGAACTATTCCCGAGTACCTTAAAAGATTGGGGGATGCTGCTCTAAACTATTGACAAGCACCACAAAATTGGCATTTTTGGCAAATAAAGAAAGACTTGTGGTTAGAAAAACTATCTAAAATATTCTGTTTTAAGCAATTATTAAAACTAGGTGATCTAATTTGATTATGGTCGAAATAATTATGAATAAAATAGAAACAAAGATATCTATAAAACTGAATCATATAGAATGAATCATTACCTGAAAATATGGAGATATTATAATAGAGGTATATTTTCTATGGATTTTACAATGACAAGTCTTTTCACCTGAAGATACTGAATAACTGACCCATTACATAAACAGTAATTTTTATAAAGTGGAATAACACTCTGCAATCTACATTAAGAATGATCAGTATTGATCTTCAAGCTGGTTAGGAAAAAGTAGCTAAAAAATAAAGCTAAATAGTGCAAAACAAAATTATAAAAACTCAATTCAAATAAAATCCAATCCAAACAAAAATTTCAACTCTTCTCTCTCTTTGTCATAAATCATCTCTGAAGACTTTTCAGCAAGTCTTCTTAAGATCTCTAGCTCAGTATTCCCCAAGTATTCAAATTGACAGGATGGAGTCAAGATAGTATCCTGATGCGATTCTTGCATATGGCTTTGCAGTATTACATGTTATGCTCTATAGAATTTGTTTTTGCTATTAATGTTTAAATTAAATTTTGTGCTGTTAAATCTGGTGCTTATACATTAAGGCAGGTTTTCAGAGGCCAAAATATTTTTATTCAAAAAATATGTTTTTCCCCATTAATACTAAAGCATTTCTTGGATGATACAATTCTCAGTTGGGTCCTGAAACAAATTGATAACAAATGTAACAATTTGAGAATTAGTTAGCCCGCAGAGATAGGCATGATATGTCAGCAGTCTAGCTGCTGCATTCTGGACCACCTTAAGTTTCTGAGTTGCCTTCAAAGACTGCCCAACACAGAGCACATTACAGCCGTCCAACTGCTTTGGGATCAATGCATGAAGTACCATCGACAAAGCAATTAATACTTCAGTCAAAGACAAGTGAAGGTCTTTCTAGATACAACTTCCATTTTCTTCTTGCACATGCAGCAAGCCTAAGAAGTGTTAGAAGACTTCCAAATTATGAACTCCTCATTTTAGGAGATTTAATCCTGTCAAGAGTAATTATTGCAGCCAGTAGTATCAAATATCCTTTGTCAGCAAATTCATATAGATGTTAGATAGAATATTGTAAGGAAAATATCTGAGCCCTGATACTTTCCCCACTGGAACAAGCAAGTTCTTCACAGATTGGAACCACTCCCATTCATGTAGGAGTTGACTTCTATCTCTTTGAGATCTCTAGCAAGATATTCTGGTATTCAATGCTGTCCAGTGATTTGAATGTAGTTCAAATTAGGAAACTTCTGTTAAAGTAAACATATTTAATGGGAAAAATCTTTTCTGATTTTCCAGTCTGAATGCAGGCTACATTTCAGTGTGAGAACATCAGCAGAAATAATCAAAACTGTGAAAGTGACTTTTCAAAATGCTTTGCAGACAATAGGGGATTCTATCTGCTAGTAAATGTTCAAAATATATAAATAAATCATTTGTGAGTTGAGGATGCACAAATTAATTAGTATTTTGTATGCCTCGGCCTCCCTTCATTCTTAATCCAGCCATTGAAGCTTCTGAAAAAGAATCTTTACAATTGTATTAATAATTAGAGCTCTCTGAAAATAGCAAAGTTTATACAATTTTCAGAAAACAGTATTGTTATTCCAGTACCCTTGCAGTGTATAGTAATACTGTGGTCATAAATATATACAATGATGATAACCAGAAATGACTGCTCTGGGCAAGTTCTCGTAGAGGGATTTGTTTTGTGTTATTGCTAGTGCAGATGAAACCCTCCCTTAACCTGCTTTTCAGTGATTTGAGCTGTCACCAAGTAGAGGACCTAGATTGCCTGGAAAAAGTCAGAATACACAGAGGGATTTCAAGGGTACAATAGGCAGCTTGTTTTCTATGAAATCTAATTCAATGAAGCTGTGTCTACAGGAAAATGCATAATATGCTACACTTATGGTAGTAATCTAGCTTCATACTAGCATCTTACTGTAACTAAGTGCAAAAAATAATTGTATCTGGGGAAGAAAACAGGGAATTTGGCATGCCAAATTTACCCACAGAAGCAGAGATCTACATAGAGTGTCTGTCTTCATGTCAGGCACAGCAATAAATCTAGACACCTCGGCCCATATACAGGAACTGGCTTAGAGAAGTTCATGGACATGATATGGTTAGATAAGTTATTTTATTACAAGGAAATAAAGCTGTATATGCAGAAAAGATCTGGATGCTGTCGGATACAGAAATTAAGTCATGTATGCATGACCGTATGTATTTGCTACAGAGTTCATATTCTAATCCTTTTTCTACCATTCTGTCAAAACAATTGAAAGTGTCCATTTATGTTTCAATTTACAGAACAGACACTTGCTTAGTATTAACCTAGCAGTTCCGTCTTGTCTGAGAACTGCTGGTCCCTGCCTGACCAGCAACATGCCATGCAAAATGGCAGTATAAATTGCTTAGTTGTATGTATTATTTATAAATAATTCATTTTCTTTGTGAAGGAAATGTTTCTGTGTCATGAGAAGAATGCAGCAATGCAGCAATCTCTTATCTGTAAGCAACACTGCAAAGCCTTCTTATTCAGTCCTAATCAACAAAATTTTAATTTTGATCAAATAAACTAATGTTATATTACTTTTGCCTTCAAAAATATCAATCTTTGTTTCCTTCAAAAAAAAAATAGAACTTGATTTGTTTTCACTTCTTTTATTGTTCATTTTCACAAAATCTTCAAACATTTAGAAGCCTCAGGTCTTGCTTTTGATTTCTTATCTGTACATCCTGTTTAATTATGAAGACATTATGTTGTCTGTCCAGTGTGGTCTCTTTTTCCATATTATTCTTGTTGCATTTGTCAGATCAATCTTTTCAGGTAAAATTTGTTTCTCATTTATAATGCCTTTAAAATACAATATTTCTATATGGAAATTACTCTTAAAAGAAATCTTGAGTTTTTTCTTGTTCTGTCGAATACAATCTTCAAAATCTCATCCTCTCATGTTCTTTTTTGTTTTTAAAAAAAATCTAAACGATAGCATTTTCTCATTGAAAAAATTCTTATAATTGATTCCAAAGTCTTATTTCAAATCTATCTGAATCGTTGGTTCATTTAATTTTCCACAATCCAAGTTCTAATCATCTTTTTGCTGTTTATTACAAAATATTATTTGTAAGTAAGTAAGAATTGAGGAAATTCATCCAATGTTTTCAAACTTGTGGGTTCAAATGTTTCTAATAGCTGCAAAGTAGTTAACAAGAAATTTACAAAGGTAATTGGAAAAGAACATATTGAAATCTAGTGTAGTTAAAGATGCCAACTGCATTAATCAAGATAACTATTGCCTTAATTTCAAAGAGCGCTATGTCCATTGAAGACTCCTGTTTTTTAATCTTGTCGCAAGGGACAACTATCCAAGGCACTTATGGTCAATTTCAAATTTCCTCTTATTTACTTGCTAGCTCATCATTCCATTGTGGTTGTCAGCTGTGCTCTTCAGTTTGCCATTTCTCCCCAGAAGTCTGTACATCTCAGTTCTTATGAACTAGTAAAAGAGAAAATTTGAAAACCATACTCTATATTTACACATTGCAATTTTGGAAGTAGCTATTAATTCCCAGTTCTTTTTTTTGAGCATAACTAGGTATTAATCTATGGCAGTGGTGGGCAAACTCATTAGTCCACAGAGCCAAATATCAACAATACCATGATTGAAATTTCTTTTGAGAGCCGGAAGGTGTGGCCTGTTTTGTGGGAGTGGCTCAGCGGTCATGTGACTGGGTGGG
This sequence comes from Rhabdophis nuchalis, assembly GCA_039707465.1. NCBI lineage: Eukaryota > Metazoa > Chordata > Lepidosauria > Squamata > Natricidae > Rhabdophis > Rhabdophis nuchalis. Next base: position 44,297,656 of record CM077647.1, on the reverse strand, counting down.
CATGGCCAACTTGGAAAATGTGGTGAAACTCACTTAACGATGGTCTTGGTTAGCAACTAAAGTTTTAGGCTCAATTGTGGTCTTTCTTTCTTTCTTTCTTTCTTTCTTTCTTTCTTTCTTTCTTTCTTTCTTTCTTTCCTTCCTTCTTTCTTTCTCCCTCTCTCTCTCTCTCTTTCTTCCTCTCTCTCGCTCTCTCTCTCCATTTCTCTCTCTCTTTTTCTCTTTCTTTCGGTCTCTCTTTCTCTCTCTTTCCCTCTTTCTTTCTTTCTTTCTCTCATTCTTTCTTTCTCTCTCTTTCTTTCTCTCTCTCTTTCTCTTCCTTTCTCTCTCTTTTTCTCTTTCTTTCTGTCTCTCTTTCTTTCTGTCTCTCTTTCTCTCTCTTTTTCTTTCTCTTTCTTTCTCTTTCTCTCCTTTCTCTCTCTCTTTCTTTCTTTCTCTATCTCTCTCTCTCTCTCCTTCGTCCGCCCATCTCTGTCACTGTGTGTCTGTCTGTCTGTCTGTCTGTCTGTCTCTCACTCACTTAATCAATCTCTTAATCAGGGTTTTAAATGGGTTTTTAGCACGGGTTTGATAATTTATTAATTTAATATGTTTTTAATGATATATATTGTCTTTTTATGGTTTTTTAAATGCCTGTGCGCCGCCCTGGGTCCTAACAAGGAGAAGGGCGGGGTATAAATCTGAAATAAATTTAAAAAAAATCTCTCTCTCTCTCTCCCTCCCTCCCTCTCTCTGTCTCTCCCTGTCTCTGTGTGTGTCACTCTCTCTGATTCTCTCCCTCCCTCCCTCTCTCTGTATGTCTGTCTCTCCCTCTTTCCCCCTGTCTGTCTCCGATTCAATCCCTCCCTGTGTCATTCTCTATCTGTGTCTCTCCGTCTCTCTCCCTCTCTTTCTCTCTGTCTCTGTCTGTCTCTCTGTCTTTCCCTCCCTCCCCCTCTGTCTCTCTGTGTGTCTGTCAGTCACTCCCTCTCTCTCCTCTTCTTCCCCCCATCCCGGGAAGCAGCAGAAGGGCCGGCATACCGGAGGTTATGGATGCCTCCTCCCGCAGCGGGCGAGGGAGCAGGCAGGGCGAGCACCCAAGGCTACCATCATCTTAAGCACCACCGAGGCTGTCGCCTGGCAGGTCGCCCAGCAGGGGCGTCGGCAGAGAAGCCGGTCGCGTCCCCATCGCGGCTCCCTCCGGCAGGCACCACAGCGCACCTTCTGGGGCCACGCGTCCATCTCCCTCCCAACCACGCAGCCCCAGAACGTGCAGCTCCCGCCGCCCAAGGTCGCCTGGCAGGGGCGTCAGGCAGGGAAGCCGGTCGCGTCTCCATCACGTCTCCCTCCGGCAGGCATCACAGCGCACGTTCTGGGGCCGCGCGTCCACCTCCCTCCCAGCCACGCAGCCCCAGAACGTGTGCCATGGTGGCTGTCGGAGGGAGCTGGTGGAGATGCGCCTGGCTTCCCTGCCCGATGCCCCTGCCGGGCGACCTGCCGGGCGATACCTCCTCCCGCAGTGGGCAAGTGAGCAGGCCGGGCGAGCACCTAAGGCTACCGTCATCTTAAGCACCGCCGAGGCTGTCGCCCGGCAGGGGCGTCGGGCAGAGAAGCCGGTCGCGTCTCCATCACGGCTCCCTCCGGCAGGCACCACGGCGCACATTCTGGGGCCGCGCGTCCACCTCCCTCCCAGCCACACAGCCCCAGAGACAGAGGGAGGAAGGGAGGGAATCAGAGAGGAACTGAAGAGCCACATGCAAGGGGCCAAAGAGCCGCATGCTGCTCGCGAGCCGCGGTTTGCCGACCACTGATCTATGGGATTAGTTGTTGCATTTTCCTAAACAAATTTTTTAAAACTCAGTTGTCTAATGAATGAAATTAATTAAATAAAAATATTTCTTGAGTGGCCATAGGAATTAATATGCATAGTCTTAAAACCACAATAAAAAAAACTTCAGAATGCTTATATTTATACTTATTGGCATCCTACGGAAAAAGGTAAAGTTCAGTTTATAAAACTTGGACAAAAAAAAGAGGTATTTTTTTCTTTTCTCCCTTGGGGCGAATCTCAGCTGAAATAACTGACAATTTCTGGACTTACAGAAGGAAATGATGAGCTAAGATGAATATCCAGATGTTTGCTAGCCAGATGTATAATGTTACATTCTGGAAGACAATGTTATACCTGTATCTTCCGAGAGGAAAATGTAGTTACAACTTTTTTTAAAAAAAATCTGTGTATTCTTGATTTTAGAAAAAAAGTAGCCTGCATTTCTAAGAAATTTACAGATTGTTAAAAATAAGCTTGGAACAAATTTGAATAAACCAGTGTAGGAATTAGTGTTGCAATAGTAATAACATCTTAATACGCTTAGTCCCTTATTTTAAATTCACCGGAGGCTAAGCTTCTAATCTATTCCCATCTTTAGAAAATAGGTATGCTATTAATTCACATTCTTATGGTCATTTCCCATGTTTCATGCTATTTGTTTACAAACTATGGAAACTATGACTCTTCCTTTTTCACACATCCACACCATTTTGCTCATTTACTTACTATTTGTTTCTGTTTCATTTCAAATACATTATTTGAAGTAGATGTCTTTTATTCAATAAAAGTTAAGTTCACAAGGAAAGAATACATACCAAGGTTATTCAACCTTTAATTTAGCATTGTATGCTATTGAGAAGTTTATAATTTATTTCTTAAAGACATTCAATCTATTTTTACACTTATCCTAGCATGAAACACTATTGCTGATCTTAAATGGAAACTGTTATAACATTCCCATTCAAAAAAATTCCTTCTTTTGGTGATATTTAAGAGCTGAATGTATATAGATTGAAAGCAAGTGTCAATTCAGATTAGGGATTTTCTGTCCACATTCTATGTTGGATTTGCCTCATATAAATGGTTAGTTGATTGTCATATACTGTTATTATTATTATTATTATTATTATTATTATTATTATTATTATTATTATTATTATTATTATTATTATTATTATTATTATTATTATTATTATTATTTCAAATTTATACCCCGCCCTTCTCCTAAAAAAGGACCCAGGGCGGCGCACAGGCGTTATTAAAACCATGCAAAAATACAAAAATACATAATTATTAAAAACTATTAAACTTTCTCTGTGCTAAAATTAATAAAACTCTAAAATTTAAAATTATCCCTATAAAAGTCAGAAACGGGGATTATGCTAGGCCGGCTTGTTGGAATAAATGAGTTTTAAGATGTTGGCGGAAAAGGCGGAGGTCCCCGATGATGCGTAGATCGGGGGGCAGGTCGTTTCAGAGGGCTGGGCCCGCCACAGAGAAGGCTCTTCCCCTGGGCGTCGCCAACCAGCATTGGCCGGCCGACGGTACCCGGAGAAGGCCCTCTCTGTGAGAGCGGATCGGTCGAAGGGATGTATGGGGCAAAAGGTGGTCGCGTATATAGCTAGGCCCCGAGCCATGGAGCGCTTTGAAGATGGTCGTCAGCACCTTGAAGCGCATCCGAAAGGCCACAGGTAACCAGTGCGGCTCGCGCAGGAGAGGTGTTATGTGGGGTTGCCTTGAGGCACCCATAATCACCCGCACGGCCGCATTCTGGACTAACTGCAACCTTCGAGTGCACCTCAAGGGGAGCCCCATGTATAGAGCGTTACAATAGTCCAGCCGGGATGTCACAAATGCCTGAGTGACTGTGCGAAGGGCTCCCCGGTCCAGTAAGGGGCGCAACTGGCATATCAGGCATACATGATAAAACGCCCCCCTGGCCACGGCCATCACATGGTCCTCCATGGTCAGCCGGGAATCCAGGAGGACACCCAAGTTGCGTGCCCTCTCCACGGGGGCTAGTTGTTCCCCCCCCAATGGCCAGTGTTGGACTTACCTGGCTGTACCGGGGTGCCGGAAACCACAGCCACTCGGACTTCGACGGGTTGAGCTTGAGTTTGTTGCTACCCATCCAGGCCCGTACGGCCTCCACACACCAGGACAGCACCTCGATGGCATCGTTGGGGTGGTTTGGGGTGGATATGTACAGCTGAGTATTGTCAGCGTACAGATGGTATTCCACCCCAAAACCACGGATGATCTCGCCCAGCGGCTTCATATAGGTGTTAAACAGAAGTGGCAAGAGGACCGATCCCTGCGGCACCCCACATGTGAGGGGCCTCGGGGCCGATCTCTGCCCTCCTGCCAACACCCATTGCGACCGACCAGAGAGGTAGGATGAGAACCACCGTAAGACGGTGCCTCCCACCCCCAACCCTCCCAGTCGGTGCAATAAGATACCATGGTCGATGGTATCGAAAGCCGCTGAGAGGTCTAATAGGACTAGGATAGAGGAGCAGCCTCTATCCTGAGCCCTCCAGAGATCATCCACCAACGCGACCAATGCCATCTCGGTGCTATGCCTGGGCTGGAAGCCAGACTGGCGCGGGTCTAGATAATTAACTTCCTCCAGGTGTTGAGGAAACTGTTGGGCCACCACACTCTCAACAACCTTCGCTAAAAAGTGAAGGTTGGAGACTGGATGATAGTTTTCTAATAATGCTGGGTCCAGGGATGGGTTCTTGAGGAGGGGCCTCACCACCGCCTCTTTCAAAACGGCAGGCAAGGACCCCTCACTCAAAGATGCGTTCACAATGCCCTGGAGCCAACCTCGTGTCACCTCCCAGGATGCCAGTACAAGCCAGGAGGGACACGGGTCCACTAAACATGTGGTAGCCCTAAGGTTCCTCAACAACCTGTCCATATCCTCGGTAGCAACAAAGTCAAACTCCTCCCAAGAACGGCATCTGACAGGCCGACTGGGCAACTTTCAGTGGAGGGCAACTCGTTCCGAATCTGAGTGATTTTGTCCTGCAGATAAGCTCCAAATTCCTCTGCTCGCCCCTGCAAAGGGGCTTCCCGCGGCCTCTGGTGAAGGAGGGAGCAGGTCACCCCGAACAGGGCGGCAGGGTGGTTATCTGCGGATGCAATAAGGGTGGCACAATACTCCCGTTTGGCGACTTTTATTGCTACTAAGTAAGCCCTAATATGGTCTCTTACTAGTGTTCGGTCAGCTTCGGATCGAGAGGGTCTCCACCTACTCTCTAGGTGTCTCTTGCAGTGTTTCATATCTCGCAGCCCCTCGGTAAACCAGGGGGCCTGGGTGATTTGACCCCGCGTGAGAGGCCACAAGGGCGCGACACGGTCCAAGGCCCCCCGGCCGCACTATACCATGCGGCCACTAGGTCCTCAGTCGAGTCATGGGGTAAGGACACAGGTATTGGCCCAAGCTCCCTCTGGAACCTTTCCGGGTCCATCAGGCGCCTGGGGCGGAACCACCTGGGTGTTTCTGGTTCTGCCTCCCCGCGGTGGGGTGTGGCGGTTGGAAAGTCGATCCGAAGGAGAGAGTGATCTGTCCATTACAAGGGTGAGATGGCTAAATCCCCTGTTCCAAGATCACTATTCCACTGCCCAGAGACAAAAATCAGATCCAGTGTGTGTCCTCCCTCGTGAGTGGGACCCTGAACTAATTGGGTCAGGTCCATAGCCATCATGGAAGCCATGAACTCCCGAGCCGCCTCGGATGTTTCGCCCGCCAATGGCAAGTTAAAGTCCCCTATGTCTGGGGGTCTCCACCGCCATCTTGGCGATCACCTCGAGCAACTCGGGCAGGGCTGCTGTTACATAGCGGGGAGCCAGGTATACAAGCAGCAAGCGCAACTGCCTCCTTAGACCCCACTTCATGTAGAGGAACTCACAACCGGTCGTCTGAGGGACAGTGGTCTCCCTCGGCTCAAGGCCTTCCTTAACAATTACCGCAACCCCCCCACCCCTACCCAGCGCCCGAGGCTGATGAAATGCCCGGTAGCCCAGTGGGCACATATCCACGAGGGGTGCACCCCCCTCGGGGCCCAACCAGGTCTCCGTGATTCCCACCAGGTCCGGATCCCCCTCTGACACAAGGTCATGAATAAGGGGGGCTTTGTTCACCACGGACCTGGCATTACAAAACATCAGCCGGGGGCCCCGGTGCTGTGATCCTTGACCACCTAGCCCGCGGGCGGAGCACAGGGGGTCGGGGCAAGTGACCTCTCGTAACCAACGGCCATGATCTCCTGACCCACGATGGACATCCTGTCTCCTGCTGCCCTTGCTCCTCCCCAAGACCGATCGAATGGGAATGCCCTCTATAGGGACGACCCCCCCCCTTTTTAATGGACCCATCTTTAATTCTACTTCCGCTTCTGCCCGCCGGCCCTATATCTTGACCCCCTTCTGACTGGACAGACCCTCCCCCTCCCTCCTCCCTGGAGCCCCCTAAAATACGAATAACAAATTTTACTAAAAAAACCCTGAGACCACGCTTCGCCCACCTCTTCGGATTAATAAATCCCTCATCAAGGTGGGCCCTCATTAAAGAGGAGGGCCAAACCTGCGAGAGGGGGGACTCCCGCAGTAGGATAAGGGCTGCCCTTGAGTACATGCAAACTATACAATGGGTCCCACAGGTAATTGCAGGGCATCAGTTGGCTACATAGATGTTAAAATAGGTGTTACAATAAATTAAAACATTTCTTCCAGTAAGCATAAAATCCGGCTCAGAGAGTTCTTAAATGGTCGCAATAGTCCGTATGGGTGCTGTTAGGTGGTAAATAATGAGCAGATGTGAACGCAGATGTAAAGCGCAGGGGAACTGGGTATTGGGTGGAGGCGAAGTCACCCGGCACAGGGGCCCTTAGGCAGGCCACAGCCACACACTTTCTCTAGGACCTCGAGCTTCAGCCGATAGATGTTTATCTGGCCGGGGCCCAACTCTCCCCCGGCTGTCCAGTTGGAAACCTCCAGTTGGAAACCTCTCCAACACCAGCCCCCAGTCTCAAACAGCCAACCTACTGGCTCCTCCGAGTGCCTTGCTCCATCCTCCGGCAGCTGGGCAGCAGGGTGGTATCTTCTGGGCCTCAGGCCTGGTCGTCTTCGGCCTAGGCCTAGGCCTCAGCCCGGCTGTTCTCCGTCTGCCGGTCTCCCGGCCTGGCCTGGCCTCCCAATCTCCCGGCTCCAATGCCTCTCCAGTCCCCCAGCTCCGGCTCCGGCTCCGCTGTCTTCTGGTGGCTCTCTGGGTCCCAGGGTCCCTGTGTGGCTCGGCCTGGCATGGCTCGGCTCCGCTTCCTTCCTCGGCTTCCTCGGATCGGCTCCCTCGGCTCGGCTTTCACGTTCAGCCTCTCTCCAGCTGGCCGGCTCCTTCCGGCCGGCATCTCTCCTCCCAACTATTTTCGGCCGCTCCGAGCCGTCCACCCACCCTAGGAGACCACCCGGGCCTCAACAAAGCGCCTGGGTGGGCGACTTACTGGACCCGCCCCTTCCTGATCGAAAAAGGGCCGGGTAACATGTTTTAAAATGCCAGCGGCCCCTGCGACCCGCACGGAGCTCAGCGGCGGCCCGCCATCCTCACACATGCGCAGATCTCATCTTATATCTTATATCTTATATATACTGTAGATTAAATGATCTCTGATTGAAATGAAAGCAGCATTTCTGCCAACAAATTTGTTTGTTTTCATTGCATTATTCTTTTAGGGTATTAGGAATTCAATAGGTCCTTGTATCCCTGGATTATTAGAGAGAGACTTTGAAGGTCATCCTACAAGAAATAAAGCAGGAAATTATGTCAAACTATATTGTTTCATTTGAGTTTCATTTGAGTATTCTGCAAAATTGTAGTACATATCAAAATGCCATCAAAAATCCTGATTTATTATCTCCATCAAGTATTAAAATTGTATTTACTAACCTAGTTAATACATTATTCTAAACCATATAGTACTCAGGACCTTTAAAATGCTTTCATGTATCTTGTATAATTCCATCCAAGTTTTCTTCTTCACCCAGTATTCTTTTCTTAGATTCTGTTAGCTAAAAATATTAAATGGAGGCTGGTAGACCCAAACATCAGCATTTTTCTTTCCAGGAATGTCTTGGATGTTCAGTGTAATCAACAAGCTTAAAAAAACAACAACACAATAATCATGGGTGGCTGAAATGCACTTGCTTTGCTTGGAAATTTCCCCCCCTCCAATAAAACATCTGGAGTAATAGAGAATCCTCTAGAATCTAGGCGGCTGAGCATACCACTCTGCTTTTAAGTAAATGAAAAGTTGGTGACAGAACAAATATAGTATAGCTGGTATTTTGTGTGAACACAAAAGAGATTATGGTAAATCAAGCACATATGAGTAATTTTTTTGAGTGAAATATCTTAACAACAATCACAAGATTGTGTGGATATTTTGGAAGCACATTTGAAAACATCAGCAGGTGTTAGAAACAGGAAAAATCCTGGCCTGGATGGTTTTCATGTTGAATGAAAATCAATTATATATTTGTTGCACTCAGTTTTATTAGAAGTTTATAATGAATTGTTTATATCCATTTGAGTTTTATAAACTTTAATAATATTCATTTTAAAATTAGATAAATGTTCTAAATTATGATGCCCTACAATTCATTAGACACTGTACTGAGATATTAATTGCTTTATTGTCTACTTGATTGCAGTTTTGGATTTACAAAAATCAGTCTCCTAGCAACAGCCTGGATGACTCCATACAGTTTTCTTTACACACCTTTTGCTATTGGTTTTCAATGGCTTCCTTTCTTTCGTACCAGGGTGTCTGGTATAAAATCTGCCTGCAAGCATAGTATCTAGGGCAGTGATGGCGAACCTATGGCACACGTGCCACAGGTGGCACGCAGAGCCATTTCTTGGGGCAAGCAAGGCCACCTCCGATATCAGCAGCGCTGGCCAGCTGATTTTAGCCTTCATTTTGGGTGGTTTTTCAGCCTTCGGAGGCTTCAAGAAGCCTCCGGATCACAAAACGGAAGCTGCGCTTCACCCCAGCCCAGCTATGGCCCTCTTGGAGAAGTAAGTTGCTGCGGAGAGCTCCCTTTAGCCTTCTGCTTTCCCAGACGCCAAATGTTCCCCTTTCAAAAGATAAGGGTGCGTGCGCGCGCGCACGCACACCCACCCACCCACCCACACCAGCCAGCCATTCCCTCCAGAAGCCTAATATTTGCCCGAGGGAGGGGGGGCGGAGGGAGCGCCCCTTGTCCCATGTCTGCCGGAATAGCAAACAAGAAAACCCCCTTCTTCCCACTCTTTGAAACAGATGAGCTCCGTATGGACCTTTCTGAGAAGCCTTTCCTCTTCTGAGACACTTTTGCTCTTCAGCTGATCTCTTCTCCTATTTCGGATCTTCCCTGTTCCTTTCAGTTTGTTCTGTTCCGTTTGTTTCCCCCCCCCCCTCTCCTTTGGATCAATAAGCAAATCCTAAGTTAGCTGCCTTTTGGAGTCCCTTGCATCCAGACACGGCAAATAGTTGATCTGGTTATAAACAAGCCTGGCTAAGGTGGCTAGTGATCCCGTTGTTTTGTAAATTGTCAGTTAAAAAATTTTTTTTAAAAGTTAAAAAGAGCGTGAGAGAATAAAGATTAGCTAGGCTGCCTAAAACTGAAAGATGAATGCGTGTGTGTGTATATGTGTGTGTGTGATTGATTTTGTGGCTGCGATGTTTTCTCCAAATGTTCTTGAGTATTTCTACAGGTAGGTGGGATTTTGTCTTTTGCTAACTTGTTTGAGCTCTCCCTCTACCCCCACCTTTTTCTCCTGCTTGCAGGGGGGGGGGAGCATTGTTTCCATTTGTTTTGACTGGAGTCAATTCCCAAGGTTTCAGTTTAGAACCCTTGGGAAGCTTCCTTGGAAAGAGCCAAACTGAGGGTGTTTTTGTAGAATGGAGCTGGGCTGGGATCCTGCTTTTTATGTGATCTTGCCCTGGGTTTTTTTTCTTTTTCTTTTTGCTGGGGGCTGGCTAAAACTGAAAAATAAACGCAAGTGTGTGTGCGTGTGTGTGTCCGTCCACTCGTTTTGGTAAAATTTTACAGGTTTCACTTTAGAATTCTTGCGAAGCTTCATTGGAAAGCTGGGGTCCTGCTTTTTATAAGAGATCTTGCCCTGGGTTTTTGTTTCCTTTTTCTTTTTGCTGGGGCCTGCATGGGGGCCTCTTGGAACTACAGCTTCTCCCTCCTCAGCATTGGAAGCTTGTGAGTTTCTGATAGAAATAGCCACCTTATTCAACTGGCCTCTTGCAGGGCATTTCCAGGCTGATATGCCTAATTGGGGCCATCTCCAAGACATCTTAATTATCTCCCCCAAGAACCAGAGGGGCTCAAGGCTTCCAAGGTGGTGGTCCTCCCCCAAAATACCTAGCTCTCCTTCTGGAACCTCGATCTTAGAACAAACTAAGGAGAGATTGACTTATCTTGAAAGGCCTGTCCTGGTTTTAACCCTGCCAAGGTCATGTGTGCATGTGTAGGGGGCACAGCTTTGGGTGGGTGGGATTAAATTATGAGGTGGGCACGTGAGCGCGCGCCATAGCACGCATGCTCGTGCTTTTGGCACCCGATGCAAAAAAGGTTCACCATCACTGATCTAGGGCAGTAGTACAATTTGCAGCCTCTTGATTTGATCTTGATGTCTTAAATCATTGCACCAAATGGCTCTGACATAGGTACTAATCATTCTAAGTAGCTAAAGGTATATAACGGTAAATGTTCCCCTCACACATATGTGTTAGTTGTTCCAGACTCTAGGGGATAGTGCTAATCTCTGTTTCAAAGCCGAACAGCCAACCCTATCTGAATACGTCTCTGGGGGCATGTGGTCAGCATGACTACCATATTTTTCAGAGTATAAGTTGCACCTTTTTTCCTTTAAAAAGAGGCTGAAAATCTGGGTGCATCTTATACCGCCTCCATAAGGCTATGCATGCAATTCTTTTTACCATAAAATGGCCTGTTTTCATGAAAAATGAGCCGGTTTTTTGCTCGTTTTGGGCCCCCTACATCCCCAGGAACACTTTGCAAGCCCCCCCAAAAACTAGTCATGCTTTTTATTTGAAGAAAAATGGGCCTGTTTTCACAAAAAACGGGCCGTTTTGGGGAGGTTTACAGAGTGCAAAAAGGTTTTTTCCCCCCTTTTGGAAAGCTGTTTAGTTAGAGTGGCTGATGAGAATTACATTGGTCAAGTGCTGTGCCTATAGAAACAAAGTCTTAGGTGCTACAGTGATTTCCTTCTCCAGCACATGGGTAAATACACCTGGAAACATCTACCTACCTACCTACCTACTCTCTCTCCCCATACCTATCTACTGTATTTCCCTCCTTCTCTCTATTTCTCTCTCTCTGTCCCTCTACCTACCTACATACTCTCTCTCCCTACCTACCCACTGTATTTATCTCTCTCTCTCTCTCCCCTCTCTATCCCTCTATTTACATACCCATTTTTAAAAAAAGCCTCTTCAAAACGTGGGTGCGTCTTATACTCCACTGCGTCTTATACTCTGAAAAATACGGTAAATGGCGTGCGGAATGCTGTTACATTCCCACCAAAGGTGGTTCCTATTTTTCTTCTTGCATTTTTACATGCTTTTGAACTGCTAAGTTGGCAGAAGGTGGGACAAGTAACGAGAGCTCACTCCGTTATGCGATGCTAGGGATTTGAACTGCTGACCTTTCTGATCGACAAGCTCAGTGTCTTATTCACTGAGCCACCATAGCAATGGTAAAATGTCCCCTACAGAAGTATTTCATGGAATTAATATATTGTGACCAAGGATTAATTAAGTTATGAAGGATTCAATTAGATCACTGATCTAAATGGTGATCACTCATCACCATTCAATTAGATCACTGATTTTAGTTGCACACTGTTTATTCTTAAAGTGTGCAATCAAAACAGATATCTGTTTGAAACAAGAGAAAGAATTAGCATCATTTAAACTTTTTAACATGTAGTAACCCTAGGAATGTGAAATTAAAACTGTAACGGGAAGCAGTTGAAACAAAGCACAGAAAGAAAGCTGTGCCTTGCAGTTTTGCCCATTGTTATATTATTGCAGAGTCCCACAAGCAAGCCTGACATGATCGGTACAAAAATTTCACATCCTGATTCTTTTGGTTCTTTTGTTTGCCCTCCAACCTGCACGACCAGGAACTTTCAGTTGAAAAAGATTTATGAAGCCCTCACTTGCAGGGTCAGCCTTGTTATATCATCAGAAAGGCTCCTTCTTAAAAATAATAACATCCATCTACAGCTCTGTAGGGTGGCCTTTCTTGGTATCAGTGTTCTCTGTTTGTCTTAACAATCTGTGCACACAACGGCTTCCACCCCTCCCAATTCCAAGGAGGATGTCCATCATTCTGTTAGGCACAGTAGCTCCAGCTCTTGTTATCTGTCAGCCCTGAGTCATCCAAGGTAATTGATATATTGGAAAGTTGCTAGGAACTTTGGAAGGGTGGAAACAAAAATTATAAGGAGATTTAATATATATTTGGAAATTTCACATTGATTTTTATTAGCCCTTAATTGCTACATGCGAACATAAACAAAAACTTACAAATCTAGAGCCTGTAATAATTTCTCCATCAAATGGCTAACTTTATTGCACTTTAGTTTAATAATTTAACTTAACCAACCCTTGTTGCTTATATCTATTTCCCAAAAGGTAAATAGGAAATTTAATATCCATATGTATTTACATCTCACGATATCCTTTGACTTATAATAACTTTATAACTTCTTTTTTTCTCTCCAATCCTCATTTAAAAATTTTTTTGTATAGTGTGTAGAGAGCTTAATCTTCAATAAAAATATGCACACACACACACAAACACACATACATACACACATTTCTGGGTACTTAGCCAGCCATTGTTAAGAGTTAATATTCCCTCTCTTCTTTGTCAAGAGTCATGGGATTTCTAACATCCGCAGAATAGACAGGAACTTGGGTTTATGCCTTAAACAAAGGATTAATTTTTTCCACCACATAATCTATAGTGCAATTACTAGTAAAAAAGCAATATTTAAATACAATAAATTGAGCAATCTGCAAGGTTTTTTTTTCCGGTAGGACACAACCCGTGAAGTTAAAAAGACATGTGGAATTTACATCATGTGGATATATAGAATTAACCAAAACTGGATAGGTGGCCAGGACTTGAAGGTGGAAGGGTAGACAAATGAATTATGGAAATGTTGAAACTCAGATAATTAAGCCTTACAGCTTTTAAAAAAGTTCTTCTGTTTCCGGGGTGTTCATTGGCTTCTATATTTGATGCATTGCTCAATGGATGCTCCAGACCATACTGGTAATTTCTTGCCAGGTATATTATGTGCTGAGGAGTAGGCTTAACTATTCTTCTTTTGTATAAAGAAAGAGTTGTTCCAAAGAACAGACTATATTTGCTGGGAGCACATTTTATGATGTTTGCTGAGAAATAAAGGAAGAAGAAACAACCAAATTATGCTTCTGCAGTTTATGTTCCAACAAAGTTCATCCTATTTGGTGATAAAAACTCTTCCAGGATAATATTAATTGAAAACAAATGTCATTCAACCTAGATTTAGTCTAAATTGTTATATGTTAATTTAATGCAGGAATTATTTCAATATTGACCTGCAATTGGTAAGACCTTCTGGATCTAAATATTACACATTGTTGCTCACTTGAAGAAGAATCTATGCAAGTTAATAGCAATTACCCTTTGCCCAAATCTTCAAACTGTTTTGTTATTGAACCAAGATATACAACTGAGAGAAACTCATTTCTCCCAGAGCCTTCATTTTAATTTAGTTGTACATGGAAAATAGCTTTCTTATTTGGATCATAATGGAGGCTCAATTATGTGGATTTCAAATATAGTTTTAGGGTTGTTGTTGTTTTTAAAATAAGAAAAACTAAATTAAAAAAAAAACATGGCTCAGCCAAACCCCATTGATGTATGCTGCTATAGTCTTAGCAGCTATAGAAACCAGAGGAATGCAACTACATTGAAACAGATCAATATTTTTATTTCATTAACAGCAAATGCAACTTATTGCTGTCCTAACCTAATTTATTTATTTTTATTCATTTGTTTTTAAAAACTGTCCGTCTCAACACTTGGGGTGACATATATCTTTAAAACAAAATTAAAGGAAACAAAGTGAAAAACAATAAAATAAACAGTTAAAATAATAATGGGCACTACTAAAATTTAATAAGATGAATAATTTAAAAAGTAAATTGTACAGTTTAATTTCAGAAGCTTAGCTTTCAAAGTTGGACAGCAAACAATTTTGCCACTAGTGTTGACAGTATCTGACATGACCAGAATCTTAAATCCAATGGTGGTTTTGCTTGGCTGGATTGAATGATTACATTCCTTAAGTTTTTTGCATTGCATTGACTATGCTGGTGACAAGAACTAGTCAACAGGCTGAAAGTTGCCACTATTCAGCATATTGCTCACATGTGTTAAATTGTACTGTCTTTTTTTTTCCTGCCAAGAACTTCAAATATTTTATTAGAAGAGTTCTATAGGAATACATTTAGGAAATAACAAACAGTAAAAATTTTCCACTCTATTTTTTCTCCTTCTCTTTCAGTTGTTGCTTAATTTATTTCAATTACTAATATTCTAATAGTTTCTTTTCCAGTGTTTTTAAAACATTCACATTTCACAGAAGCAATGGTATTTCATCTTGTAAATGAGAATTAAATAAAGTACAGCCAGTCTTTCTGCTACACAATAGTATCTTATGGCAGCTAATTAGCATAGTCAAGAGGACTATTGCCATATAGCTAAATTGAGTGGATGTCCTAGAGAGATGGGAAATAAAGTTAAGGGCAGAGCCAAATGGGACTCCAGAGGCAGCATAACTTGCAAAAGACAAATGGAAGTGTTTGAGTTAGCTTGCAATGAAGCAAAAAAATGAAGACCTTTCAGAAACCTCTCTCTTCTCCTTAATAGATTAGGCATCATGGGGCACTACCTGCAGAAATATTTTCTTGGAATGGAACACCCCTTTTTCCATACTATAAAAAACAACAACAACAAAAAAGGACAATGACAAGAAACCAACAAGAAAGCAAGCTCAGGGGCTAGAGAAGAGATTAAGTTTAGATGGGTTCTAGTAATTGGAATAAGAAATAACCAAGAGAGTAGAAAAATACATCTATAAATTATATGTAGAAATATAATTTGAAAAAATAACCTTTCATTAGAGATCTGACATCAAGCTTTAAAGTTTCAGTGGGTTTCCCCCTCCTCCCTTTATCGTCTTGAAAATTAGAGAAGCTCATATGCCTAAAATGCTTCTTCAAATTACCTTTCTGCTCTGGACTTAGATTTCTTTTAACTTACCATTGTCTTGGTCATCACTCTTCCTTCTGTTCCTCAGGATTGTTTCTTCTGCCCATTACAATTTTACATGCAAAGCATAGGAACTCCATCCCTCCCCCACCCCATCCCACCCGTTATTTAAGAAAAATAATAAAGGCAATAAATTATACCCAGTGATTATAATTTGAGGGACAATACAGTATTTACAATCTTTTATAATCCAGAAAGTATTTAGTTGTCCAAAGGAGACTGCTACATAATTGATATATTCTAGCTTCATAATTCTAATTTATGATTTATATAGCTGGAAGGTTAATCTATTGCACAATAAATAATACTTTTTCATGCCTGGAACAATTTGGTCTAGTGGTTAAGGAATAAAAGCTGTTGAGTGTATTTGGGCTAGTCTCTCTCAGCCCATCTTGTCTTATCGGGTTATTGTTGTGAAAGAAACAGGAAGAGGAAGTAGTATTAGAATGTTAACCATCTTAAGTTATTTACATATATAATTAATAAAGGAGGGATTTAAAACAACTAAAACACATAATATACACGTATTTAAATAAAGCATCACTGAAAGTAACCTTTTTCTTAGGATAAGATGATCAAATGAAATATTATTTCATTTGCTGCTTTTTAAAAGTTTAAGAAAGTTTTGCAGTGCAGTAATAAAATGCTAGATTTAATATAATTGGTTCTGGGTTCATCTAACAGAATTTGCCATGGTAAATGGCTCCTCTGTATGTATGGACACTTGATCTTTCTTGGACATTTTCCCCAAAGGCACCTTCTACACATATAGAGGAAAAGTGTCAAGCAATTAAAACCTATATTGGTTATATATATATGAGAAAATATTATCACAGCTCCTGTTCAGGGTCCCTTTAAGGGGAGGAGACTTAACGTCATCCCTCTCTGCCCTTCGACTCAACCTAGAGATCATCCAGACAGAGAACCAATTAGATTACTGCTGTGTGACATTTTTTAGATATGTGTTAGATATTTTTTTTAAGGGCTGAAAATAAAGAGACCAGGATGGATCCATTTCAGGCCTATTAGCCTTCTTCAGCTGGCCATACTCCTTCTACTGGGATTTGAACCAGGGCTTTCCAGCATTTGAGGCAAGCTCTCTATGCCTTGAGCTATCTGGTATCCCTGATATATCAGCCAATTTACAGGACTCTTAAATGAAGAATAATTATCACAGCTCCTGTGAAGAGGTCCCTTTAAGGGGAGGAGACTCAACGTCATCCCTCTCTGCCCTTCGACTCAACCCAGAGTCATCCAGACAGAGAACCAAATTAGATTACTGCTGTGTGACATTTTTTAGATATGTGTTAGATTTTTTTTTTTTAAGGGCTGAAAATAAAGAGACCAGGATGGTCTTAATTTATTTTCAGCCCTTAAAAAAAAAAATCTAACACATATCTAAAAAATGTCACACAGCAGTAATCTAATTTGGTTCTCTGTCTGGATGACTCTGGGTTGAGTCGAAGGGCAGAGAGGGATGACGTTGAGTCTCCTCCCCTTAAAGGGACCTCTTCACAGGAGCTGTGATAATTATTCTTCATATATATATATATACACACACACACACACACACACACATATATACATATATATATATCTAACATATAGATATGTTAGATTTTTAAGGGCTGATTTAATAATTAAGAGACCAGGATAGATCTATTTCAGGCTTTTTAGCCTTCTTCAGCTGGCCATACTTCTTCTACTGGGATTTGAACCGGCACTTTCCAGCATTTCAGGCAAGCCTTTCTATGCCTTGAGCTAACCGGCTTTCCCTGATTACATCAGCCTTTTACAGGACTCTTATTGATGAGAGAATATTTTCACAGCTCCTGTTTTTAGGCCCGTTTAAGGGAGGAGACAAACTGTCATCCTTCTCAAATATTCTCTCATCAATAAGAGTCCTGTAAAAGGCTGATGTAATCAGGGAAAGCCGGTTAGCTCAAGGCATAGAAAGGCTTGCCTGAAATGCTGGAAAGTGCCGGTTCAAATCCCAGTAGAAGGAGTATGGCCAGCTGAAGAAGGCTAATAAGCCTGAAATGGATCCATCCTGGATCTATATATGCTGGTAATGCTATCCTCGTGTGTTTTCCCATGTATAAAGCATGGAATTGTTATTGCAACTTTTCGGCAAGATCTCATTTGCCATCCTCAGGCTTCGGTATGCGATTACAAAGGCATCGCCCCTCCTTAAATCTTGATGGGGGGGGGGTGGAGTGCTGACTATTGTTATGAGTGGGTTGATTGGCTGTGCAGCTGCACCATGACTGGTAGATTGATGTTGATTGGTCTCATTTGTATGTTTCTCCTTATTTTGAATTTCAACGGCTTGGGTAGAGGGTGGGCCTCGTCTGTTGGTCAGTGCTGGTTTCCAGATGTCTGGTAGGCAGGAGGTGTTGTCACGTTTGTTCATATTGCTAGGTTGCTTCTCTATTTCAATGGCTTCTCTGATTATTCTCCTGTTCAGCTGTTCAGCCTTGGAGATCATTTTAGTTCCTTGAAAGTCAATGTCATGTCCTGTAGTTTTGAAATTTTGATAAAGAGATGAGGTATTAAGGTGATTTTTTAATGCATTTTTATGTTCTGCGATACGTGCACTTATCCTTCTGTTGGTTTGTCCTATGTAAGTGGCAGGGCAGATTTTACATGGAATTTTGTAGACCCCTTGGCTTTCTAGCTGGATCTTGTCTTTGGGATTCCTTAGGATATTGGTTATTTTTTGGTCGGTGTTGAAGGCTGTCTTTATGTTGTGCTTGTGGAGAATTTTGCTGATTTTGTCTGTGGTACCTTTAATGTATGAGAGGAAGGCAATGCCATTTTCCTGTTCTTTGTCTTGGCTCTTGGGGGGTGTCTCTTTTTGGATTAGTTTGGTGATTGTTTTTCTTTGGAATCCGTTGGATATTAATGTACTTGTGAGGAAATGTAATTTGGTTTTCAGGTGGTCTTTGTCAGCTAGGCGTTTGGTTCTGTGTATGAGGGTTTTGGCTAGAGAGAGTATCTGTGCAGGGTGGTGATGGGAATGTGTGTATTTTGTGTCACAACATATATATTTTCCAGGTAGAATGGATCCATTTGTCTTTTACAGGCTGCAGTCTCTGCACTGTTTTTTCCCCTAAGTGATATTTATGAATTATAGGTATCTACCTCTAAAAGTGCTGACATGATAATAAAAAAAAATCAGCCAGCTGTATGATACACTTGATATTGGTAAGCATTCTTTTGAAAGGAAATAAAATGGGATCCAAACCAACATATCAGCATGATGTGTATGAACAGTGTTTTTTTTTTTTTTTAAAGGAACTGGAGCTGGCTTTGGATAGTATGATATTGTTAATCTCTTAGATTTTGTGAAGAGTCAGTTCACCCAAATTAATAACATGCTTCCCAAGAAAGTCAGAATCATACTGCATATGGAAAATAAATATCAGAACAGAATTTTTTTGGTTTAAATCTTCTTTCTGCCATAATGTGTTGAATATGTTTAGATGGCATTGGTCACTAAATAGAAAATGGTTGCCAGCCCTAATTTGTGTTATACATGTTGGTTTAGACCATGGGATATCAAACTTGCCTCGTCACATTGCTGTCATGCGATGTATCATGATTTTTTTTTACTTCGTGGACCTGGCATTGGTGTGGCCTATGTATGATGTATTTGACCCCTGGCTGTCAGTTTGACACCCCTGATATAGGCGTTCTAATCATTTGGATTTTTACAACATGGTTACATGTTGTCTTGGGCTATATAGGTATAAGAGGAGAAGCAAGATTTTCCCTCCATCCTTCCAAGGTTGGTAAAATGAGGACCCAAATTGTTGAGGGCAATATGCTCATGCTGTAAGCCACTTAGAGAGAACTGTAAAGCTGAGTGAAGCGGTACATAAGGCTAGGTGTTATTGCTGTTGCTATTCCTGGAAAATGTTCCAAATGATTCCTACTTCAAAAAGAAAATCTTATTTATTTTCTTGAATCAACAATACTGACTTAATTCAGAACATAAGCAAGTGAACTGCATTGCTTTATTATCCATTCTAGTTATTCCGTTTTCATTAATTCGTGAACTATTTTTTACATCAAAATGGTTTTCCCTACTAATAGTTAGTGACAGAGGATGTAGGCCAAACAGCGAAATAAAATGGATTTTTCTATGACCATTTTGTTTTTTTCTTCCTCTTAAAATATTGATGCTTCAGCATCCTCTATCTTGTTTTGGCAGTACAGAGTGAGCACCAATCTGTTCATGCTTGTCTTCCTCAGAAGAGTAATTGAGCCTCTATTATTGTTCTCCTGGGAGAGTAGTTAAGTTCATTTGTCCTAACTATTTTTTAAAAAGGAAAAATTGGCCTTGCTTAGGATCTCTGCCTTTTGGGAAGTGCTCAGAGTCTTAAATCCTGCCTATACAGCACCATGTGATACTGCTTCCTGGCCATTTTTTTTAAAATCATAGCTGAGAATTTTGGCTGTAGAAAGAGAGATTAAAAAAAAAAAACCTGTTATGTTATACATCCTACAAACCTTATGTAAGCATAACATATGAATTCTTGGCTCTATAAATTCATCTTGGATCAGCATTTTCTTCCTTACTCACCCCTGTTCTATGTGGTCTCAATTTTTTACTTGTTTATTCTCTTTCTCAATTTCCACTTATATATAATACATTTGAGATGTTGTGGAGCCATTTGAACTAGTTCTCCCACAAATATTATGACCAGCAGTCAAACTGCAGGTTAGAAGGGTTTTCATGAATAGAGATATCCTTTATACAAATGCTGATCCTAACTGTGAAATCATGTTTATATTTGTGGTAGGGAGTTTAGCCTACATTCTGTTTAGAGATTCTTTCTTTTACAGTTCTTGGATACTCGAATCGAATTTTATTTATAACCCGCTCTCTCTCCCCGAAGGGACTCGAGGCGGGGCACAGGGAATTAAAAACAGTTAAAAAGAATACAAAATTTAAAACAATAAACGTACATAAATACTAACTAAAAGGCATATTAAACAGAAAACCCTGCGCTAAAATTCCCAAATATTTACTAAAAATCCCTAAACAATCAGAAGAGACTATCCTAGGCCGGCCAAGCGAAAAAGATGTGTTTTTAATTTCAGAAGGAAGGAGCGGAGGTCCGTGGTAGTTCTAATATCGGGGGGAAGGTCGTTCCAGAGGGCTGGGCCCGCCACAGAGAAGGCCCTTCCCCTGGGCGTCGCCCGCTGACAAAGTCTAGTGGACGGCACCCGGAGAAGTCCCTCTCTGTGGGAGCGAATCGGCCGTGAGGATGTATGGGGCAGGATCCGATCCCGCAGGTAGCTAGGTCCCGAGCCATGGAGCGCTTTGAAGATGACAACTAACACCTTGAAGCGCACCCGGAAGATGACAGGCAGCCAGTGCAGCTCGCGCAAGAGCGGTGTTACGTGGGTGGATCTAGAAGCACCCATAATTGCCCGCGCGGCTGCATTCTGGACTAACTGAAGTCTCCGGGTGCACCTCAAGGCGAGCCCCATGTAGAGAGAGTTACAATAGTCCAGTCGGGATGTCACGAGAGCATGAGTGACTGTGCGAAGGGCGTCCCGATCCAATAGGGGGCGCAATTGGCGAACCAGGCGAACCTGGTAAAACACCCTCCTGGCCACGGCTGTCACTTGATCTTCCATGGACAGCCGGGCATCCAGGAGGACACCCAAATTGCGCACCCCATCCACAGGGGCAAGATGTTCGCCCCCTATGGCCAGCGATGGAGTTAGCTGGTTGAATCGGGCAGCCGGAAACCACAGCCACTCGGTCTTGGTCGGGTTTAGTCTGAGTCCGTTACTTCCCATCCAGATCCGCACGGCTTCCAGGCACTGGCACATCACCGCTACGGCATCGTTGGGGTGGTTTGGGGTAGATATATACAGCTGAGTGTCATCAGCGTAAAGATGGTACTCTACCCCAAAACCACGGATGATCTCACCCAGCGGCTTCATATATGTGTTGAACAGGAGAGGCGAGAGGACCGACCCCTGAGGCACCCCACAAGTGAGGGGTCTCGAGGTCGACCTCTGCTCTCCTGCCAACACAAATTGCGATCGGCCAGAGAGGTAGGAGGAGAACCACCATAAAACGGTGCCTCCCACCCCCAACCCCCCCCAGCCGATGCAATAGGATACCATGGTCGATGGTATCGAAAGCCGCCGAGAGGTCTAATAGGACCAGGATGGAGGAGCAACCCCCATCTCTGGCCCTCCAGAGATCATCCACCAACGCGACCAATGCCGTCTCGGTGCTATGCCCGGGTCTAGATAATCAACTTCCTCCAGGTGACGGGGAAACTGTTGTGCCACCACACTCTCAACAACCTTCGCCAAAAAGGGAAGGTTGGAAACGGGACGATAGTTAGTTAAAAGAGCTGGATCCAAAGAGGGCTTCTTAAGGAGGGGCCTCACCATAGCCTCTTTTAGGGAAGCAGGCAATGAACCCTCACTTAAGGATGCGTTGACAACCTCTTGGAGCCAGCCTCATGTCACCTCCCAGGATGCCAGTACAAGCCAGGAGGGACACGGGTCCAATAAACATGTGGTGGCTCGCAGTCGCCCACGTAACCTGTCCATATCCTCGGAAGAAACGGAGTCAAACTCCTCCCAGACAAGATCTGCCTTGCGGCATCCCACTGGGCCATCAATGGGGGCTAGCTCGTTCTGTATCTGAGCGATTTTCTCCTGCAGAAAAATCACAAATTCCTCTACTCTACCCTGTAGCGGGGCTCCCCGCACCCTCTGTTGAAGGAGGGAGCGGGTCACCCTAAACAGGGCGGCAGGGCGGTTGTCTGCGGATGCTATGAGAGTAGCACAATGATGGCGTTTGGCCACTCTCAGCGCCACAATGTAAGTCCGTAAATGGGCTCTTACCTGTGTCCGGTCAGATTCAGATTGAGAAGACCTCCATCTTCTCTCTAGGCATCTCTTGCGGCGTTTCATCACCCTCAGCTCCTCGGTAAACCAAGGGGCCAGGGTGGTTCGCCGCCGCAAGAGAGGCCGCAAGGGCGCGACCCGATCCAAGGCTCCCGTGGCCGCAGTATTCCATGCGGCCACGAGGTCCTCCATCGGGGCGCGGGTCAGGGGTACAGGAAGTGGCCCAAGCGCCGTCTGGAACCCATCAGGGTCCATAAGGCGCCTGGGGCGGAACCAGATCGGTGACTCTGGTTCCGCCTCCCCGCGGTGGGGAATAGCGGTTGGAAAGTCGAGCCGGAGAAGTGAGTGGTCTGACCATGACAAGGGCGTGATGACTATATCCCCTATACCCAGATCACTCTTCCATTGGCCAGAGACAAAGATGAGATCCGGTGTATGTCCACCCTCGTGGGTGGGGCCTTGAATTACTTGGGTCAGGTCCATGGCCGTCATGGAAGCCATGAACTCCCGAGCTACCACGGATGATTCACCCACCGATGGCAGATTAAAGTCCCCCATGACTAAAAGTCTGGGGGTCTCGACTGCCACCGTAGCGATCACCTCAAGGAGCTTGGGCAGGGCTGCTGCTACATAGCGGGAAGCCAGGTATACAACCAGCAAGCCCAACTGCCTCCCTAGGCCCCACTTCACGCAGAGGGACTCACAACCGGTGGTCTGTGGCACAATGGTCTCTCTCGGCTCAAGACCTTCCTTTACAATAACCGCTACCCCACCACCCCTGCCTAGGGCCCGGGGCTGATGAAAAGCGCGGTAGCCTGGTGGGCACATTTCAACGAGGGGGAGTCCACCCTCGTGGCCCAACCAGGTCTCCGCTATTCCTGCCAGGTCCGGCTCCCCCTCTGACACAAGGTCATGGATGAGAGGGGCTTTGTTGACAACGGACCTGGCGTTGCAAAACATCAGCCTCAGGCCCTGGCTCTGTATTCCCTGACCACCTAGCCTGCGGGGGTTGTGACACCTGACCGTTTGTAACCAACGGCCACATGTCCCCAACCGGGAGGATGGAACTTGCCTCCCCTCGGACCTGCCTCTCCCCACGAACTTCTGAATGGGAATGCCCTCCGTCGGAACGACTCGTGTTTCCCCCCCCTCACGGATCCTTCCGCTTCCCTCCGTCGCCTGCTGGCCTGGCCCTCTCTTTCTGACTGTTTGTACCCTCCCCCCTCCTCCCTGGAACCCCCTAAAATCCTAATTAAAAACCTCCCTAAAAAACCCCTCAACCTGCGCTTCGCCCACCTCTCAGGAATAATCAATCCATCATCGAGGTGGGCCCGTGTTAGACAGGAGGGCCAGGCCTGCGAGAGGGGAGACTCCCGCAGGTCAAGGAGGTCGCGCCTAGAGTATGTGTTAAAAACCTCAGAGGTAGTCCAAGTCAAGGAAGGCAACAAACACAAGTCCGAAAGCAAATAAAGTGGGTAAGTGCAAGGATATTCTTCAGGGTGGGGGGTAAAGTCAGAATCCAGAGTCTTATGGATGGGGAGATCGAATCCAGTCCCATTACAGGCCCCATCCATCTGTCCTTCTGACCAAAAGGGGCTTAGTTCGTATTTAGTGCCGCATGGCTAATTAGTCCATCATGCGGCCTGATGTAGAATACTGCCCTCTAAAGGCCCAGATGTTGTCAGCCACCTCCTCCAGTCCCGTGCACTCACTCCAGATGTTCAGATGTTAACGATCTTCCTGGGTCGTCCTCGGCCAGGTCCACCAATCCACAATCTGGCTGCAGATGTTCCATGCCAGACTGCTCAGACCAGCATACACATCCTCAACAACTCATACTATATTGTTTACATCCTCTTTTGTCATGCTAAATCTAGGATATTAGATTTAGAATGCTGAATGAAATGCTAGCTATTAAAATAACCTGTATACCTCCCCTCTCCCCCTTTTCAGTTTAGTCTGTACAGCTTGATAGAACTATAGGAATCTGTAGGCATTGAGACTCAAATATATGTATACATTCAAAATCCTATTTATTTCTGGATCCTCCTTGCTGCTTTTTAAGTGCTTGGGTTTAACCCTGAAATATGATTGTTAAAATGAATTTCCCTGTCCATTCTATTTTCAATCACTATGTACTGGTGCAGTGCTATAGTGGAATACTATATAGTACGATGTTTAGCAAGCACTTAAATAGTGGTGCAAAGTAGTCTAGGGAGAACATGATTTCCTTTTGCAAATGATAACATTGCCAATCAACCAAAGCAAAAAGAATTCTGTCAGACACCAGTTGAGCATGCTGAGAAAAGGAATTAAGTATCTCAACAGAATGATGAAGCTGATAGTGCTTAAATTTAGGAGCCAATATAAATAATACTGTTATATTATCCTGATATACTTTTTGGTTGCAACTCACAGGAAAACTGCTCCCACAATGATAAAACAATTACTCATATGTATTGTTATTAGTTAACAGTATCTATCTATATCAGTTATGTTATAAATTCAATATTATATATGTGTAAATATGTATGTATGTATGTATGTATGTATGTATGTATACACACACACACATACATGGATAAAAGATGTAAAAAATAGAAAAGAAAGGTTCCATTTTCCTTTGCATAAAATGAATGTATGATTACAAATTTATATCTTACTATATAATTACAGAAAAACCCACTTTTTTAATTCTCAAAACTACAAGTCAGAAATTCATTTTTCCAGTTTTATGCAAAAAGTCTACAAGGGTTTCCAACTGGAAATTAAATAAGCACAGTCATTGTTTTTTTCCCTAATCCAGGAAATCAGTTCTGTTGTCTTGGTAATGCTGTACAATCATGGAATTCTTGGTAATGATGTACAATCATGGAATTGTACAGCATCAGGCAATCATGCTGTTGTCTTGGTAATGCTGTACAGTCATGAGATTCTTAGCAATAATTAAGATACAAAACATTGAGAATCAATGCTACAAGATAGGTCTGCACAATATATGGACCATTAGCTGCCTGCTGCTTGGCAAGTAATCTTGTATGCTCTCCTGACAATGGTCAGTCCATTTACATCAAATAGTGATTCACAGCAAAGAGTCTGCCACTTGCCATCTAGTTTTTGCAACTATTATATTTCTGCCAGAAAGGCATGCTAGCCCTCCAGTCCTCATGGGCATTACCAACTCCACCATTCGTAGACACTGAACTGATAATTGGTTGGCTAGCTTTTCTTTTTGCTCACAATTATTTTAAGGTATATTTCTGCTCCATGTGCAAATCTCCCATTACCTGGGGGCAGGACAAGAAGCAATGGGTGGAAACTAATCAAGGAGAGAAGCAACTTAGAACTAAGGAGAAATTTCCTGACAGTTAGAACAATTAACCTCTGGAACAGCTTGCCTCCAGAAGTTGTGAATGCCCCAACCCTGGAAGTCTTTAAAAAGATGTTAGATAGCCATTTGTCTGAAATGGTATAAGGTTCCTGCCCACGCAGGGGGTTGGACTAGAAGACCTACAAGGTCCCTTCCAACTCTGCTATTGTATTGTATTGTATAAGACATTATTTTAAAGGATACATCATATGGTAAATATTGTTTTAAAAAGTCTTCAAATACAGATAATCTTCAACTTACGAACACGACTGAGCCCAAAATTTATGTTGCTAAGTGAGGCATTTGTTAAGTGAGTTCTGCCCCATTTTATGCCTTTCTTGCCACAGTTGTTATTGCAATTGTTAAGTTAGTAACAAGGTTGTTAAGTGAATCTACTTTACGTATTGACTGTTTGTCAGAAGGTCACAAAATATGATCACATGACCCCAGAACACTGAAACTGTCATATATACGAGTCAATTGCCCATAATTTTGATCACCTGACCATGTAAGTGTGAAAAACGGTCATAAGTCATTTCTTTTCAATGATGTACTTTTGAATGGTCACTAAATCAACAGTTGTAAGTCGAAAACTACTTGTAATTATTATGAGCTGTAGTTAATGTATTACACTACAGATGCATATTTTCATCTGCAACAGTATTGCAGGAAGTTAAAGCAAGACCATCACACAGGATATGTATGGAACCATTGTGAAATATGAATAAGTATTGAGAAAGACATGTTTCCATGACTTTGATTTGTATAAAAATATGTTAATAATATCTGTTCTGGACAAAGATTCGTACAAATACCAATGAAATTTTCCCTTACTTAAAAATTGTTGGTCATAGTTTATTCAGTTTTTTGGAATCTCTTCTGTTCCCCCCCCCCCCCCCCCCATAAATTCTGATGTATTAAAAAGAAGTGGAGGAGTTGAAATGATATATGAAAATGAAACCAAACAATTGATAGATAATATCTAGTTATTTTCTAATATTAGTTTTCTATGTTCTTCCTAGCATTCTTCATCAATGAATTGTTAATGAAAGTTTTGGTTGAATGGCATTTTAAACCACTCTGTACAGCTGATAATATATCCTAAGCCTTCCCACAAAATAAATCAGTAGGGAATTTTTGCTAAAACGCTAACTTTCTGGAAGACAATATGCTAATTGCTCTCTGTGAACTTCTTAACTTTTTCCATACTTCTCCCAAGTACTAGGCACTAATCACTCATCTTTAAAAAAAAAGAATATATTTAAGATATATGTAGGATCAAGAAATCACACAACAATGTGATATTTGGTACTTTGATTTGTAGCATATTAGCTTCTAAATACAGCTAGTTTATTATTGGCTTCTAAATTGTATAGTCCTTGACTTAATATTGTAACTGGAATTTCCATTGCTAAGTGAAATCATAAGTCATAATATGAAACTGCCTCAGTTAGCAATGACTATCCTAGCTATCCTCATTGCCATTATTAAGTGAATCTCACAGTCATAGGTTAGACAGACATAACCAAGTCAGATTGGAAGTTGGCAAGAAGTTGCAAATCCCAAATGGTTCACAAAGTAAGTATCAGTCCAGGAAGCTATCTTTTTTGTTTGAGCTTCAGGGCTCACATTTAGTGTCTGGGAAAATGGGAGAGGGGATTGCAAGGAGCTAGTGGATGATTAGCCATAACAACATTCTTTTCTATGAAACTCAAGGAACTCAGCCTGCACCTGGATGGGAGTGACTGGGGGTTGTCTCCAGTTGGGAATGTTGAAATTATTGAACTATGTGATGGACTTGGGGGTACAGAGGATGGATCTTTGACTTTCTTTTGGGTGGGGAAAACCTGGAAGCTTTCAGATTCAGGTTTTCCCAGATGTGCCAATATGACATCTCTGATCAAATAGAACTTGAGGATTCACTAGCCTTGGAGTCTTCTTTCACTGGGGGTATTACTTGTAATCCTGACAGTAAGTAGAGTATAAGAGGGTGCAAAAGAATGCAAGGGACATGTAGCAAAGCTTGGGGAGGTTGTGCTAGAAGGTGGTCTGAGAGTGTGAGGGATGTGCATGGTGGGTTGGAAAGATTGTGTGAGGGTGCAAGGAAGCGTCAACAAGGGTCAAGAATGATGTGCAAGTAGTGATGAAGATGCAGAGATGTGAGTGCAAGGGATACACAGCAAGGTAATGTTAGGTGGTGCAGGATGGCAAGGATTAGGGAAAGTGTATGTGTGTGTTTACCAGTGTGAAAGATATAAGAGATGCCCTGTGGGAATCGGCAAATATGTTTGAGTAGTTTGGAGAGTGTAAAAGGATAGAGAGAACAGAGAGACTAGTGAAGGGTTGTGAGAAATGGGGAGACGTGGGGTTTGGAGAAGGCCTGAAAGATGTTCAGTGGGGTAAGAGAAGTATGACAAGGCTTGTGAGGATGTTAGGGAGGCATGGTGATGTTTGGGAAGAAATCCAGCATGGAAGGTTGCAAATGGCAACCATATGATTCAGTGGTGGGTTCCTACCAGTTCGGCCCGACTTAGCTGAACCGGTAGTGGTATTGTGGCCTAGGTGTCTGGAACTGGGTGTGACCCAGGTCTGCCATGCCCCCAAATCGGTTCTCCGGCCGCCACTATCACCATCTTGTTTTTGAGTTCTGCGCATGGACAAAATAATTTTAATTGAATTGTGCATACGCATGCAAAAACACCCCTTTCGAGCCTTCAGTGTAAATATGCAAGTGAGAAGTAACCTCCTGTAGGCATTAAAATCCATACACTTGAGACATCGGAAGACACCGTGCGAGGAGATGCTGCTGCCGAAGTGCAGGAACCCCCGCCCCTGCAGATCGTCCTTTCAAAGAGGAATTTCACCAGGACGAAGAGGTAGCTGAAGGCGGCCTTTGTGTTGCCTTCATCCTGATGAAACTCCTCTTTGAAAGGACGATCTGCAGGAGGGGGGGATTTCCTGCACTTCGGCAGCAGTGTCTCCTCGCATTTCTTCTTCTGATGTCCCAGGTGTATTGATTTCCATGCCTTCTTTTCCTGTTCTGTGGATGGAATTGCAAGCTGTGAGGGCATGAGGCATTTGGGTTCTGTTGTTTGGCCTCCAGCTTCTTTTGCAGCCGCAATTGGCTGCAAAAGCGACCGCCGTTTGCTGGAGCAGCACACGCGAATCAGCTGTTTTGTGAACGGAGCAGACCAGCTGATCCATTTAAGAAGCCCTGAGGTGACTGGGGAAGGGAAGGGCTGCCCCCTGTTCTGGCTAAACCCATCCCTTCACTAGGGCTTATTTTGAGGGGAAGGGTTTATATTTTTTTGCCCACCGCAAAAATCTGGCATGGCCTTAGTTTCAGGACATGTCGTATTTTCGGGGAAACATGGTACTGACTTGATATATGTTTCCTTCTCAAAATGAACTCTCAAGTTTAAAATCAATGCAACAAAAATGTAAAATTTATCCAACAAAAGCAAGTAAAGTAATATAAATAAAAAATAATATCTTGACACTTTTGGAAATGAATTCTCAAATTTAGGATCCAAGGCCTTAACCCACCACTCCTAGCAAGATAACAAGCTCCATAAATTTAATTTCTCAGATATGCTTATAAGTAGACTATAAGCTACTTTTAATGGACCATTTGGGAGAATAAGGTAATCATTACTCTCAAGTGTCCAGTGGTATAAAACTATATTCCTAGTGCAATTTACATCATTTGCATAATAATATAGAACATAAATTTCCACTGACAAGATAATTTCCATAACAGGAGAAAGATTTATTCTAGAGCAGTGATGGCGAACCTTTTTGGTACTGAGTTCCCAAATTGGAACACGCGTGCATGTCTGCATGCCGGAATGCCGGAAACCCAAAAACGAGCTGGCTTGTGTGTGCATGCTTGTCTTTTGGCTGTTTTTCAGGCCATTTTTCAGGCTGTTTTCAGGCTGTTCTTGGGGCCATTTTTTGGCCTGAAAACAGCCCGAAAAAAGGCCTCAAAAACAGCCAAAAAAAAAAACAGCCCCCAAAAGGCTTGTTTTTTTAAATCAGAAGAGCAGTTGGCGATGGCACGTGTGCCCACACAGAAGATTCACCATCACAGTTCTAGAGGCTCCCACCCTCTAGAATATGCATACCTCCTTCCTTCATTCCTTTCCTTCTATCTATCTATCTATCTATCTATCTATCTATCTATCTATCTATCTATCTATCTATCTATCTATCTATCTATCTATCTATCTATCTATCTATCTATCTATCTATCTTCAAGGTGCTAGTTGTCATCTTTAAAGCGCTCCATGGCACGGGACCTAGCTATCTGCGGGATCGGATCCTGCCCCATACATCCTCACGGCCGATTCGCTCCCACAGAGAGGGACTTCTCCGGGTGCCGTCCACTAGACTTTGTCAGTGGGCGACGCCCAGGGGAAGGGCCTTCTCTGTGGCGGGCCCAGCCCTCTGGAATGACCTTCCCCCCGATATTAGAACAACTACGGACCTCCGCTCCTTCCGTCAAAAACCTAAAACATACTTTTTCTGCTTGGCCGGCCTAGGTTAGTCTCTACCTTTAGGGCATTAGGGAATGTTAGTTTTAATGTGGGGATTTTAGTGCAGGGACAACCAAATTTAATTCGTTTTTATTCATTGTATTTATTTTTGTATGTATATTTTACAGTATTTTAATTTTTCCCTGTGCACCGCTCCGAGTCCCCTTGGGGAGAGGATGCGGTATATAAAATAAATTTTTTATTATTATTATTATTATTATTATTATTATTATTATTATTATTATTATTATTATTATTATTATTATTATTATCATCATCATCATCATCATCATCATCATCATCATCATCATTATCTATCTATCTATCTATCTATCTATCTATCTATCTATCTATCTATCTATCTATCTATCTATCTATCTATCTATCTATCTACACACACACACACCTATTATCTAATATATCTCATGTTAAGGACAGAGCCAGTCTTATATTGAAGCAGTGGTAGGTTCCTACTGATTTGGACCGGTTCGGCCGAACCAGTAGTAGCTTTGCGGCCTTGGTTGCTGAAACTGGCAGTGACCCAGGCCTGCCACACCCCCAAACCAGTTCTCCTGATGGCACCATAGGCAGCACCATCTTGTTTTTTGCTGCTGCACATGAGCAGAACATTTTGGCAGTAGTGACTACCAGAACCCACACCCTGCATTGGAGCTAATGATGGCCTACAGGATGGGAACCAAAGCAGAAAACACCCAAAGAGAGCTTATTTGCCAAGAATGCCAGTGTTCTGAAAAGTAAAGAAAACTTTAGAAATTGTGAAAATTTTGCCAATTTGTTCTCTAGAACTGGATACAACTATATCATTTTTGTTGTATAAATCTAACATAGAAAGAATTGTTTTTAAGGTCACTATTCTTTAGATAATAAAATTCCTATGATTTTTATTGATAATTGTTCTAATCTCCCGTTACATAGGTTGGAAAAGTTATCACTTTCATATGCAACAGTACAAGAAACATTACTGGGATCAAGTTGGATTACAGTAAACATAATTTACAAATATTAGCCTGATAAATCATCCTATATCAATTTAAAAATAATAAAGAATAGGGTTTTTTTGGAAGTGAGGAACATACTTTGCATGCTGATTACCTAGATCAGTGATGGCGAACCTTTTTTGGCTCATGTGCCAAAAGCGGGGGGAGCGCAGGGGGAGGTCGTGCATGGGCGTGCCACGCCCATAATGCTATGTGCGTGACCCCCTGCTTTTGGTGTGCTTTTTTCGTTCTCCCCAGGCTCCAGAGGCTTTCTAGGAGCCTGGGGAGGGTAAAAACAGCCTCCCCTCCCCACCTCCAGAGGCTTCAGGAGATTCCCTGAAGCCTCCAGAGGGCAAAAAACAGCCTCAAAAGAAGGCCTAAATCAGTTGGCCAGTGCACACAAGCGCACTGGAGCTGACAGGGCAACGCCTCGCGTGCCCTAAGAAATGGTTCCGCGTGCCACCTGTGGCACCCGTGCCATAGGTTCGCCATCACTGACCTAGATTATTAATAGCAAATTTCAGATAAGCTGCATTATTTAAAGGAAAACTGGCACATGGTAAACAATCTGCCTTTTTTAGCTATGAGATTTCTTAGTTTGTATTTAAAAAAGGCAAATTACTTTCCTTTTTTCCCCTATGCTGATGGCCAGAAAAAAATATACAATAAAACTTACTCTTTTTTTTTTGCACATGCCTTTTGAGTGCAATTTTTCTGGAATAATATTGGTCAATAAAAACTCTTACTTACATGCAGGGCCACTTTAAATGCATAAGATAGAATTCAAAGAGATATTTTAAATTCCTTGTGGACTTTACGCATCCCCAGTGGGATTTGTTACTATTTTCTTTTTACTTCAAACTTCTGGCTTTTATGTCACAATACAATGCAATCTGCTTTCACAAATTCATTTCATTTTGAGTGCAGTTTGTCATCAGGTATGAGAAATGTTCCTCGATATTCTGGATGTGGAATTAGTTGTATGTCGTTCTTTTGGAACCTTGTTATGACATTAAGAATGAAATACGATTGGCTTGTTTTTTATTTCCCTGACTCTCTTTAAGAGTTTTCAGGATTTGCATTCAACTGCATTAATCTCAGTGGTTTTCCTTCTGGTGTAACTGTCTTTCTGTTTCTTTAATGTATGCATATTCAGAATTTTGGACGTTGTGGGAAAAGGTTTCACTGGCAACTATTCTTGCCATTAAAAGCACTTCCCATCTGAATATCGGCTGCCAAAGTATGTGGTATCCAACAGAGAAAGGGGATGAGGACATAGATTGCAATGAAGCCGAACAGTCTGCACTTCCTAGAAGTGACACCAAACATCAATCTTTAATAAGACAGCCTAGTGCAGAGAAAAATAAGAACGCTTAAAAAAAAAAAGAACAAAAGGAGAATTATCTTATTTCATTCTCATTCCAGTGGTTTCCTCTTCAGATCCCTCCAAAGAAAATATATTCTCTTTGACATTTCAGGTTGTTTTTTAATAAAAAAAACATTATTGCAATTTTAAATATAGTTTTAAAGTTTTTAATGTTTGCATTTCAAAAGTATGAACCCTTTGATTCTTGAAACGCAGATTCACTGTACATAAAAGTTCATACAAAATAGCCAAGTAAACTAAATTAGAAGATTTTTGTTTCTATGTATTCAGGTTTCTGGCTTTCCAGCATTAGTACTTGTGATTTGATAAAGTTCTAATTATAACTCAGAAGATTGTAGGAAATGTTATTGTTTTTTTTTAATTGATTATAATCTTAATTTTGCAGGCCACCAGATAGCAAAACTATATAAATGTTAAGTACCAAAATTTCAGGGGTTGTCTGAAAAGATTGCTAATAAGCCGCAGCATCTATATTTTGAATCTGCTTTCCTACAGGCAATTTTCCTTATACCTAAACTTGATTGATTTTTGATAAATTTGATTTTACCGCAACAGTAAATAAGGAAGAGAAAACTTTGTAATTTTGAATGTTCTACCATGGCACAGAATTACACACTTCTCCATTTTAGATGCCAGTTGATATTTCTATCTTTCAGTAAAACAAAATCAAATTAACAAAATCAAATGTTAGATGAAGTAGTACTGAAAAAAACCCACAATAATTTGCATAATTACTTAATGAACAGATGAGGCAATAAATGATTTACCAGCTTCTCTCTATGAAGAAAAGCAAAACAAAACTAGTACTGGAAAATTTGATTAATGAAGGACTTTTAGAGTAGAAGGGCCCCACATTTAAGAAGGTTGGCAGATCAGTGCAGAATATATTTGAGTCATTTGACAAAATGCTGATTTTTCAGATTTTCAGAATGGCTTAGAACAGGGGTGTCAAACTTGTGGGCTGTGGACTGGATGTGTCCCATGCTGGCCACTCCCACCCCCGTTTTAATGAACCAGAATAAGTCATAATGTGTCATGTGATGCCGCTACTTAGAATGGACTTAGTGAAGATTTGAAGGGTCAGAGCAGACAGGCTTCCCATTTTCTTACTTTCCAATATCAATTAGCCAAGCTTAAAAACTTGATTACTAATATATTTACCCAATTAGAACCTGAAGATATTTTTTATTTCATACTATCCCTTTATAGTTGTATTATTCAGGTATTGTCGACTTCTGTATGAACACAACCATTTACAACTGTAACTCCAGGCTTAATTATGATAATAAGTCCAAAATTATTTGTATATACAGAATTAAAGCTTTAATAATTAGTAATGTTATGAGACCGCTTCCGCCTTCCGGAGGCGACGGACGTGTTTTTTTTGACACGTCCGCCGCTTGTTTTCTCTAGTGGCCCTTTCGGGGGCAGGGAGCTCTTGTAGAGAGCCCCAACCATATGAGCGGCTTGCGGTGAAACCCCCACCCTGACGGCGGTCGGGGGGCTGTTCCCGCTTCGCTCCAGGAACCGGAGAACAGAATGCGGGGGGAAGAGCTCCTCTCGCCGAAGGATCGTTGGAACGCAGAAATCGAAACAGCGGGCTGAAAAGCCGGAGCTGGAGGAAGCACCGAGGCTCCGTTGCAACAGAGTGGCTTGTGAGTTGGTTTCTGGACTTTTGATGCTTTCAAATTAAAAAAAAAGAATAGAAGGGGGAGTTCATTAAAAAAACCTCCTCGGAACAAGCGGCGTTTTAAAATGCTCCTCGGGAGCGGGGGGAGAGAGAAAGTAACATCCAGGTATTCAACAATTGAAAATGAAAGTTTTTCCTAAATGTGGATTCGCGATTGATACTTTGTATCTGAATCTTGCTACAGCAGAAATGGACTTTCACTAATTCTTCACAAACGCCAAAGAGGCGGAAAAATGGTGCTTCTTTGTTCTCTGTAAGAAACCTTCCTGTCTGATTTTTAAACGTTCCTTCATTTTTACAGCACTGCAAAATTTATATACATCCTAGCTCGGTGACGCTCGGGATTTCTCCCACTGTGTGCCTTCTTTTTTGACTGTTAAATTCTTTCTCTTTGGACTTTATGGAAACCATATTTTGAACTTAGATAAGACTTTTCCCTTCTCTTCGATCTCATGGACTGCCCACTCTTCAGACGCCATCTTAATTACAAGAACATAAAACTTTTACTATGGCATCAAAGAAGCCTCCACATGGAAAACCTCTTTCCGCTCCAACCTCATTAAGAGCTAGTCCGGACTTACAGCAGCCTAAGATTAGTACAATGTTGTAAAAAGAAACACCGGGAGAGGCTTCTCAACTATCAACAATAGAGAAAACTCTACAAGACATAATGAAGGAAATAAAAGAAATTCGGAAAGATATGATGAGTTCAAGATTGGAACTTTTGGAGACACAGATCATTAATGGAAAATAAAAAAAATTGAGGATTTGGAGGGTGGGGCAGTTGAGATGAGGGAGGAGATAAGGGATTCTAAAAAAGAAACAGTGGAACTTGCTGGTCATATGTCTAGAATGGATTTTGAAAGAATGTCTTATTTTTTAAGGTTTCAAAATGTTCCTGAATTACCTTCAGAAAACTTAAAAGATTGAATGTCTACAATTTTAGCAGATTATACCAAAAAGAGTAAGGAATATATTTGGGGGGACATTGACCTGATTTACAGAATTAATTCAGCATATGCCAGAATAAATGATGTACCTAGAGAGATACATATTAAATTTGTAAGAAGGTCAACAAGGGATGAGATCCTGAGAGCACAGAGAGATGGCACTTTGATATATATGCAGAATGAAATTGCTATTTTGAAACAAATCCCAAAAAAGATTCGAGAGATTAGGAGGAAGTATTCCTCCTTATCCAAAATATTATATAAAAAAGGGGTGTGGTTCAAATGGTTAATGAGGGGGGGCAGGCTAAGGCGAGTGAGCGCGGCAGGCCGGGCTGAGGAGGCTCCGCGGCCGGCGGGGCGGGGACGACGACAGACAGACAGACAGAGGCACAGACACAGAGAGAGACAGGGAGGGAGGGGGGAATCAGAGAGTGACAGATACACACAAAGAGACAGAGAGAGGGAGGGAGGGAGAGAAAGAGAGAGACGCAGAAAGTGATTAAGTGCATGAATGCGAGACAGACAAACACACACACACACATATAGTGACAGATGGGCGGACAAAGGGGAGAGAGAGAGATAGAGAGAAAGAAAAAGAGAAAGAAAGAAAAAAAGTGGGAGAGAGAAAGAAAGAGAAAGACAGACAGAAAGAGAGACAGAAAGGAAAGAGAAAAAAGAGAGAGTGAAAGAGAAAGAAAAAGAAAAAGAGAGAAAGAGAAAGAAAGAAAGAAAGAAAGAGAAAGAGGGAAAGAGAGAAAGAGAAAGAAAGAGGGAAAGAAAGAGAGAGAGAAAGAGAGAGAGAGAGAAAGAGGGAAAGAAAGAGACAGAGAAAGAGAAAGAAAGAAGAAAGAAAGAAAGAAAGAAAGAAAGAAAGAAAGAAAGAAAGAAAGAACGTATGACCACAATTGAGCCCAAAAGTTTGGTTGTTAACCAAGACCATTATTAAGTGAGTTTCACATTTTCCAAGTTGGCCACGCCCACCCAGTCATATGGCTGCTGAGCCACTCAGCCGGTCCGCAAAACTTTCTTTAAAATGAAACTGGTCCCTGGTGCAAAAAAGGTTGGGGACCCCTGGTTTAAAACATAATGTATTTAAAACTGGAATTTTTTCCTTAATTCTAGGTTGCATCTTTTTTTCTTATGTTTACATCTTTTACTTCCTTTTTCTGGCCTCAGATGCTTTGGAGAATAGGTTGACCCTCTCTTTTCAGTGACAGGAATATATTGTAAATATTGGGAAACTGTCATCATGTCGCCCCTATTAGACTAGTATCGCCCCTAATAGTAGACCCTATTAGAACATTCTCAGTTCTCACAACTGTTCATCATATGGTTTGGTCTCTGGTCCCCTAATCATCTTTTTTTTAAACTCTTGTTTGCATTCTTTCTAGAGTCTCAATTTGTTTTTTGTATCTTGATGATCAAAACTACTGTATTCCAAGTATGGCCTTATCAATGTTCAAAGTGTTTTACTTCAACTAAGAAAATTTTACCTGTGCTGACCACTTTCACTTCATCTTTTCATTCCATTTTGTTTTATTAAAGTTACTTGTATCTTAGATTGTGAAACTGGTAAGTCACCAAAATAAAGAATTGGTTTTTTTCCCTTTGGATAATAACAACAAGATATATTCTTTAAGATATAGTGGTATATAGCTACCTTGGAATTTTTCTGTGGGTGTGGTGTGATTGCATCTATTTTTTCTGCATTAACTGGCTATGGAATTTACATCTAAATTGCATCAAATTGGTGGCTTGTTTGGATTGTTATAACTTTGTGGATCTTATCTGTGGGAGGGATTGCTGTCCTTCTCAAATGATATTGCAGAAAATCAGGCAGGAGATTTCAGTTTGGCATTTATACATATATTTCTAAGGCAGGTTTAGCACTCATTCTTGGCATGTATATCCTGGGAACATTTCCCCTGATTTTCTATTTGATACTGGCCCATTCCTTGAATCCTTGACAGGACACACAAAGATTTTAATTTTTGAATGATATAAATAAGATTGAATGAAAAAAGAAGTTACATTGAAGCAGTAAATTTCCCAGTTTTGTTTTCCCAAAAAGCATTTTACATCTATCTCACTTTCTCTCTCCCCCCTCCCCCGCCTTTTAATATTAAACAAGTTTGTTTAAAACAATTTAAGGCCAATTATGTCAATGCCAGTATTTTGTAACCAGACCTTAGGATGAATATGGGAGAAAGTCCAACAATTGATATGGAACGAGAGAGAGAGAGACAAAGAGGGAATTTAAAAATGATTACAGCAATATAGGATAATTTTTTCACACATATGAATTACTTCTTGATCTAACATTTCCAAAGTAATGTATAGTAATAAAAATGTAAAAATAAGCAATAAAACAGTAATGTAAATAGCAAATAAAATGAGCATAGCAGCAAGTAACAGTTAAATTTGACTCAATCGTCTAATCACTTGGTAGAAATGAAAGTCAAAACCTGGCAGCAACATGATGTATTTGTCTAGACTATTCTAATAACATAGGACCAATGAAAAGACTTTCCTTCTTGTTGCAACCAGCTAAGTGTTGAACAGATTCAGCATCATCATACAGCTTTCTAAACTCGGACATCATGTTAAGTCTCAACACTGACAGCTAATTTAAAAAGCTAACTTTTCAGTTTTTGTCTGGCTAATATTAATGGCTGAATTAAGTTTCCTCACTTATGTTCTTCACAATAATCTATAGGGAAGATACTATGTATTAGTCATATTTAACTATTATATCTTGCAATATGTCGAGTATTTTATGACCTCAGGTATATTTTAATGTTTAAATGATTAAAAACAAAATGCTAAGGATAATGTAGTAATAATGAATTAAGAAAAACTTGAATAAAACAAAGTTGACAATCACTATATTAAAGGCGTTGTCTTAGT
Organism: Rhabdophis nuchalis; assembly: GCA_039707465.1. Lineage (NCBI taxonomy): Eukaryota > Metazoa > Chordata > Lepidosauria > Squamata > Natricidae > Rhabdophis > Rhabdophis nuchalis. The sequence goes on along the minus strand of CM077647.1, from coordinate 44,259,714 downwards.
GTTATACAGGAGTATAACAATAAAATTAAACAATAACATTTATTGTTCTGGGGGAAAAATGAGTTTCTTACCATTCTGGCAAAAAGGCATCCATTGGTTTGTTTCCTAGAGAGACACTGGAACTGACAAAAGCACAACTGATAAATATTGTTTTAGAATCCCAGTCACTGTATATTAGTATCTTTATTTGGCTCTAATTTATCTTTCTAAGCTTTTTAGCGAGATAGACTTGTACTACATAATAATAATAATAATAATAATAATAATAATAATAATAATAATAATAATAATAATAATAATAATAACAATAATAACAACAACAACAACAACAACAACAATAATAATAATAATAATAATAATAATAATAATAATAATAATAATAATAATAATAATAATAATAATAATAATTTTTATTTATAGACGGCTTCCTCTCCCCAAAGGGACTCGGAGCGGTGCACAGGGAAATTAAAAATACCTATTAGAATATTAGAAATTAAAAATGCCTATTAGAATAATTATTTTGTTTCATAGAGAGCATCTTGAGAATCTTGAGAGCAATATCCTGAGTGCAAACATAATGGTGCTCTTGACTATTCTCCAATAATGGCCATTTTTTTTCTTATGTGCTTATGTTCTTATATTTATCAGAAAGCTTCCTTGTAAAACTATTCCATGCCACACCTTGAGTTCTGCACTCATTGCCCAATTAATTTTGATTATGTGCGAACAAATCAGTATCAACCACCTAAGGTAGATCTAATCCTGCAGTTCCAACCATTCATCTAATGACTGTTCAAAGTTGCCACTGAAAAAAGTGACTTATGACAATTTTTCACATGGCCATTTCAGCATCCCTGTGGTCATATGTTCAAAATTTAGATGTTTGGCAATTGACTCTTATTTGTGACAGTTGCAATGTCATGAGATCATGTAATCATCTTTTGCAATCTGACAAGCAAAGTCAATGAGGAAACGAAATTCACTAAACAACCATGTGATTAGCTGCACTGCAATACAGTGCACTACAACTGCACTGATTCACTTAATATCTGTGGCAAGAAAGATTGTAAAATGGGGTAAAACTGTCTTGCTTAGCAACTGAAATTTTGGGTTCATTTGTGGTCACAAGTCAAGGTCTACCTTTATAACAGAATTTTCTAAGAAGAGTTTATGGAAAATGATACCATATCATATGATTGAGAGTTGAAAAAAGGTAACTATTCTCATTGTTCCTTTCCACAAACGTGCCTCTTAAAATTAAAAAAAAGTTTCAATCTGGTGTTCAATTTAATTCTCAAATTTTTAATGTAAATAAGACTAAGGATAGATTGACTGATATCATTTCTTCTGCAACATTTTTGCTCCAAAAGTAGTGAAAGTATTTCACATTTGACAGATTGAATTTAATAAAGATTCTGAAATAAAACTTTGCTGTATTTTATTCATCTCTTTTGAAAATTATATTCTTCTAATATTTATACTAAAGTTGGGATAGAAAGCAAAATTGTGGTGTATATTGTAATTAAGTCATCAAACAATATTTTGAGATGAAAAATTCCGTTAAAGCAACCAATAAAATGTGCAGAATTTTAAAATTAATTTCTCATAGAAGATTGCTGTTTGTATAATAAAATCAAAATTAAAATTTTAACCTTAATTATAAAGATTTCTTAATCCAAGTTAAGTCTGCAATGCTATATATTATTATTTATGAATGAGTCAAATCAAACTTAGTGGACACTTTGGAATGGTATTATATGAAATAACTGATGCATTGTTTGATTGAAAGATAAATTAGAGAATTTTTTTCTTTCTATTTTAATTAATCATTTGCTTCCTAATAAATAGTGGGAAACACTACAGCAGTTAGAACTCAAACTCCTATATGCTTCAGACCCACCTGTGCATAGCTTTTCATACTGGATTTTTAAACACACTAATTTCCCCAGCTGACTGTTTAATGTGTTTAAATGAAGACCATAATTTGTTGTTGTTTTTGCTAGCTTAATTGAATACTGTTTAGCAATAAAAAGGACTTGTAATTCTTTCTCAATATCATTTGATCTTCACATGAATAAGAACAGAATGTAAAATCATCATAGATTCTTTTCCTTGAGCTTTTCACAATATAAAAAAATGACGGGGGTGCAAAAAAGCAAGATTCAGTTACGGTATTGTATTTGTACAGCTGTATCTCATTGAATTGAGGCTTGTGTTACACACAGTTTGTGATAGGAAGTATATGCTTTTAAAACAGATCTTTAACCTCCACACTTTTTAGATTTTTTTTTCTAATTTTCACGTTTAGCTTCTGTCATTCTCCTAGGAAGTATTTCAAATGTAAATTATTTTGCACTTATTGTATTTTGAGTGAATAACTTAGTCTCTAATGAACTCATTAGGAAGGGTGGTTTAGGTTATTTTGTTTTCCTTAAGAATTGAAGTTTAAGAATACTGTATACTTGAACAGAAGATGTTTTTTAAAAAAAATCACTTTAGAGTGGATATTAGGGATTCTTTTCCAGGTTTAAATCATAGGAAGGGGTCTAGCTGTACATATTGTGGGAGCTTCATGCAGTTATGGATAATTAAGTTGTTTCCGATAACAGGTCATAATTTTCTTGTTATCAATCTTAATATCTAGCTTTACACATAGTTTGAAATTTGTCCAATACTTGGTCTTAAGATCTTTTAATAAATTTCATTTAAGAGATTTACATTTTTGGTATTAACCACCCAATGTGGTTTTTGGCATAGAAGATACTTTTGTATTAATTTTTTAGAATGTCAGATAGCAGATGTATTCCAATTTAATGGTATGTTTGCATTATTGCAGAGAGGCGTTACCCTGGTCATGTCCAGTCAATTTTCATATTATCATCATACACTTTATTTAAACTTTACCCATCAAAACTTACAAAATTCAACAAGGCAGCATCTGGAGTCCACCAATCACCTTTACTCAGTGATGTTCTTAAAGCTTTCTCATACCTCTTAGGCTTTACATCCATCAAACCCAAAAGAGTTAGTCTTTTTAGCGGATTTGCCAATGACATATTCACAAATCCAAGATTTATAAAATAGCGATCTTAGAATAGATCTACTTTAAGTAAATTGCAATAATAAGTGGCTATTGACAGTGGGTATTGAAGAGAGTATTTGTTGCACTAAAGACTAAAGAACCTGGCAACTTTAGCTTGGAGACTTCAACTTCTAGGATTTCTCAGTCAGCTGTGTTTGGAAGCCCCTTGGCTAGAGATTAGCTTGTATCTACTTTCCTTTGTCCTGAATGAAAATATATGAATGATGGCATAGTGTTAATTAGCATTTCATCAGTACCTCTAGATTTTGAGTTGTGTAAAGTGCAGGGTTGTTGCCCCAAATGGACAAAACTAGGAACACAAGTTCAAGTGGACCTTAAGAGGACTTTTCAGGCTTGAAGTTTGTCTGGTATAACAGTAAAATGCAAAAAGAAGGAGAGGGATTGCCAGCCTTGTATAAAATCTTTACCTGTCAATGTTGTGTTTATTCCTCAGTATAAAATTTATTTATACCTACTGTATTTTTCGAAGTATAAGATGCACCTTTCCCCCCAAAAAGGGTGAAAATCTGGGTTCATCTTATGCACTGAATACAGCATTTTTGGCCTCCCAAAACCCTGCCCTGTACACAAAAATGGACATGCATAGCCTTTAGGAGGCCCGCTAAGTGCTCCTGGGGGCCGTGGAGGGCAAAAACAAGCAAAAGATGGGCCGCTTTTTGCTCGTTTTCCCTCCCCCCCAGCCCCAAGAATACTCTACAAGCCTCCTAAAGGCTATGCATGCCCTTTTGGGGGGCAAAAAACAGGCCTGTTTCTGCAAAACAGGTTTTTGCAGGCCTGTTTTTGCTTGTTTTTGCCCACTCCACCCCCCCCCCACAGTCTCCAGGAGCACTCTGCAAGCCTCCTAAAGGCTATGCATGGCCCATTTTTGTGAAAAAAGGCAATTGTTTGCTCATTTTTGCCCCCCCAGCATCCAGGAAAACTTTGCAGGCCTCTCAAATTCTCTGCATGCCCTGTTGTTCACAAAAAAATGAGGCGCGCAGAGGGTTTGGGAGGTCTGTAGAATGCAAAAACTTGGTACAGGGATAACACAACTAGAAGTGCAAAATTGCCTTAGTGACTTTGAGGATATATATGTATTCAAATATCAAGTGTTTTTTGACTAGCTACTTTTACTAACATCTTCAAATATTAGGCAACATTTTTTGCATGGAGGTTACTTTACTAGAAAAATTATTTGAAATGAGAAAAAATATACTACAAAGGCCCCCCATAACTTGAGACTTTAGATATGGGTCCAAGATATGGGTCCAAGTCAAGAAGTTTTGATTGGTCCCCTAACAAAAACTTTTCTGCACTAAAGGGATGTACTAGGTCACATGAAAGATTATTCCTCCCCTCCAAAGAAAATAAAAGTCCGTTATAATAGACTGGGCCGGGGTCTTATCATGTTAGACTTGTTACGACTGCGGGAGTCCCCGCTCTCGCAGGTTTGGCCCTCCGTTCTAACGAGGGCCCACCTTGATGAAGGATTCATTAATCTGGAGAGGTGGAAAAAGCGTAGGCTTAGGGGTTTTTTAATTTTTAAATTAATGACTATTTTAGGGGGTACCAGGGAGGAGGGAGGGTGTAGTCAGGTTGAGGCGGCTGAGGGAAGAGAGGGCCAGGCCAGCGGGCGACGGAGGGTAGCGGAAGGTTCCGTAAGGAGGGGGGAGATTCAAGTCGTTCCGACAGAGGGCATTTCCATCCAGAAAGTCGTGGGGAGAGGCAGGTCCGAGGGGAGACAAGTGTCATCCTCCCAGTTGGGGACACGAGGCCGTTGGCTACAGACGGTCAAGTGCCTCAACCCCTGCAGGCTAGGTGGCCAGGGTGTACAGAGCCAGGGCCTGCGGCTGATGTTCTGCAACGCCAGGTCCGTTGCCAACAAAGCCCCCCTCATTCACGACCTCGTGTCGGAGGGGGAGCCGGACCTGGTGGGAATTGCAGAGACCTGGTTGGGCCACGAGGGTGGACTCCCCCTCGTTGAAATGTGCCCGCCAGGTTACCACGCTTTTCATCAGCCTCGGGCCCTGGGTAGGGGTGGTGGGGTAGCGGTCATTGTAAAGGAAGGTCTTGAGCCGAGAGAGACCATTGTGCCACAGACTACCGGTTGTGAGTCCCTTTGTGTGAAGTGGGGCCTAGGGAGGCAGTTGGGCTTGCTGGTTGTATACCTGGCTCCCCGCTATGTAGCAGCAGCCCTGCCCGAGCTCCTCGAGGTGATCGCTACGGTGGCAGTGGAGACCCCCAGACTTTTAGTCATGGGGGACTTTAATCTGCCATCGTTGGGCGAATCATCCGAGGTAGCTCGGGAGTTCATGGCTTCCATGATGGCCATGGACCTGACCCAACTAATTCAAGGCCCCACTCACGAGGGTGGACATACACCGGATCTCATCTTTGTCTCAGGCCAATGGACGAGTGATCTGGGTATAGGGGACATAGTCATCACACCCTTGTCATGGACAGACCACTCACTTCTCCGGCTCGACTTTCCGACCGCTGCTCCCCTCCGCGGGGAGGCGGGACCTGAATTACCAATCTGGTTCCGCCCCAGGCGCCTGATGGACCCGGATGGGTTCCAAACGGCGCTTGGGCCAGTTCCTGTACCCCTGACCCGCGCCCCGATGGAGGACCTCGTGGCCGCATGGAATAGTGCGACCACGGGAGCCTTGGATCGGGTCGCGCCCTTGCGGCCCCTCTTGCGGCGGCGGAACACCCTGGCTCCTTGGTTTACCGAGGAGCTGGGGGTGATGAAACGCCGCAAGAGATGCCTAGAGAGTAGATGGAGGTCTTCTCGTTCTGAATCTGACCGGACACAGGTAAGAGCCCATTTACGGACTTACATTGTGGCGCTGAGAGTAGCCAAACGTCATCATTGCGCTACTCTCATAGCATCCGCAGAAAACCGCCCTGCCGCCCTGTTTAGGGTGACCCGCTCCCTCCTTCAACAGAGGGTGCGGGAAGCCCCGCTACAGGGTAGAGCAGAGGAATTTGTGACTTTTCTGCAGGAGAAAATCGCTCAGATACAGAACGAGTTAGCCCCCATTCATGGCCCAGTGGGATGCCACGAGAGAGATCTTGTTTGGGAGGAGTTTGACTCCGTTACTTCCGAGGATATGGACAGGTTACGTGGGCGACTGCGAGCCACCACATGTTTATTGGACCCGTGTCCCTCCTGGCTTGTACTGGCATCCTGGGAGGTGACACGAGGCTGGCTCCAGGAGGTGGTCAACGCTTCCTTGAGTGAGGGTGCCTTGCCTGCTTCCCTTAAAGAAGCGATGGTGAGGCCCCTCCTTAAGAAGCCCTCCTTGGATCCAGCTTCTTTGAACAACTACCGTCCCGTCTCCAACCTTCCCTTTTTGGCGAAGGTTGTCGAGAGTGTGGTGGCACAACAGTTTCCCCGTCACCTGGAGGAAGTAGACTATCTAGATCCGCGCCAGTCCGGCTTCCGGCCCGGGCATAGCACCGAGACGGCATTGGTCGCGTTGGTTGATGATCTCTGGAGGGCCAGAGATGGGGGTTGTTCCTCCATCCTGGTCCTATTAGACCTCTCGGCGGCTTTCGATACCATCGACCATGGTATCCTATTGCATCGGCTGGGGGGGTTGGGGGTGGGAGGCACCGTTTTACGGTGGTTCTCCTCCTACCTCTCTGGCCGATCGCAATTTGTGTTGACAGGGGGGCAGAGGTCGACCGCGAGACCCCTCACATGTGGGGTGCCTCAGGGGTCGGTCCTCTCGCCCCTCCTGTTCAACACATACATGAAGCCGCTGGGTGAGATCATCCGTGGTTTTGGGGTAGAATACCATCTGTACGCTGATGACACCCAGCTGTACATTTCTACCCCAAACCACCCCAACGATGCCGTAGCGGTGATGTGCCAGTGCCTGGAAGCTGTACGGATCTGGATGGGAAGTAACGGACTCAGGCTCAACCCGACCAAGACCGAGTGGCTGTGGTTTCCGGCTGCCCGATTCAACCAGCTTACTCCATCGCTGGCCATAGGGGGCGAACATCTTGCCCCTGTGGATGGGGCGCGCAATTTGGGTGTCCTCCTGGATGCCCGGCTGTCCATGGAAGATCAGGTGACAGCCGTGGCCAGGAGGGCGTTTTACCAGGTTCGCCTGGTTCGCCAATTGCGCCCCCTATTGGATCGGGACGCCCTTCGCACAGTCACTCATGCTCTCGTGACATCCCGACTGGACTATTGCAACTCTCTCTACATGGGGCTGCCCCTGAGGTGCACCCGGAGGCTTCAGCTAGTCCAGAATGCAGCCGCGCGAGCAATTATGGGGACCGCAAGGTCTACCCATGTAACACCGCTCCTGCGCGAGCTGCACTGGCTGCCTGTCGTCTTCCGGGTGCGCTTCAAGGTGCTAGTCATCATCTTCAAAGCGCTCCATGGCTCGGGACCTAGCTATCTGCAGGATCGGATCCTGCCTCATACGTCCTCACGGCCGATTCGCTCCCACAGAGAGGGGCTTCTCCGGGTGCCGTCCACTAGACTGTGTCAGCAGGCGACACCCAGGGGAAGGGCGCTCTCTGTGGCGGGCCCGGCCCTCTGGAACGACCTTCCCCCCGACATTAGGACAACTACGGACCTCCGCTCCTTCCGTCTTAAATTGAAAACTTACTTTTTTCGTCTGGCCGGCCTGGGATAGCCTCCTTGCCTTGGGATTTTATAGAATAGGTTTTAGTTTAATTGGGATTTTAGCACAGGGTTTATTTAATTGGTTTTTAAATTTTGTTGTTTATTTATTGTTGTTGTTATTTATTGCTTTTATGCTACCTGTGCACCGCCCCGAGTCCCCGTGGGGAGAGGGGGCGGTATAGAAATAATAAATTATTATTATTATATAGAATATGCTTAATATAGCCTTTCTTACCCTGGAAATACCAATGAAATAGTTTTACCCTAGAACCGTGATGGCATATATAAGGCATGTGTGCCAGTCACCAGCTGCAGAGCCCTGTCTGTGGGCACATGCGCTGTCACCAGCTGCTCTTCAGGTTTCCAGTGCAAAGACCAGCTGGCCGGCATGCTTGCGCATGTGGGAAACCCGAAGACCAGGTGACTGGCACATGCACGCACACCGGCCAGCTGATCTTCGAGTTTCTGGGGTTGCAGTTTCTGCATTCGCGTTCCGATTTGGATATTCGTCATCACTGCCATAGAAGAATCCAAGAAGTATATTTCAGATCTTTGGATACCATGTCCACAAATTATGATTTTCTACATATGAAATTTTAAAAAAGCCAATATTTTAATTTTCCCCCACTCATGATCTCTCATGGAACTCCCACTGACCTCTACAGAATCCCAGACCCCCTGGACTCCAAGTTGAGAAAAGCTGGTTTATCCCAATATTTTAAGCCACTCATTTATTTATTTATTTTATTTTATTAAATTTATACCCCACCCTTCTCCTTGTTAGGACCCAGGGCGGCGCACAGGCATTATTAAAACCACAAAAAATACAATAAATATCAATTTAAAATATATTAAATTAGTTAACCCGTGCTAAAACCCATGTTAAAAACCTTCCCAAATTATAATTTATTTTTAAAAAGTCCGAAACGGGGGGCTATTCTAGGCCGGCTTGTTGAAATGAATACGTCTTAAGACGTTGGCGGAAGAGGCGGAGGTCCGAGATAGTGAGCCTCTTGTGAATCTTTCCTGTTATTGAGCAAGATTGGTGGTATGTTTTAAAATTGCTGAGGAATATGTTCTGTTATCTTAAGAAAAGATTTAATAGATTAGTTATCTGGAGAGGTGCATGTTGTTGCTGCATACTTAACCCAACCTTGTCTTAAAATCTTGTCTCAAGTCTTTCTGAAGTTCTGTTTTGTTCTGAAGAAAGATTTTCAAGGAGAGAAGCAACTTAGAACTAAGGAGAAATTTCCTGACATTTAGAACAAAAAACCTCTGGAACAGCTTGCCTCCAGAAGTTGTGAATGCCCCAACCCTGGAAGTCTTTAAAAAGATGTTAGATAGCCATTTGTCTGAAATGGTATAAGCTTCATGCCCACGCAGGGGGTTGGACTAGAAGACCTACAAGGTCCCTTCCAACTCTGCTATTGTATTGTATTGTATTGTATTGTATTGTATTGTATTGTATTGTATTGTATTGTATTGTATTGTATTGTATTGTATTGTATTGTATTGTATTGTATTGTATTGTATTGTAAGACACCATCTGTGACAAATTGCAAAGAAATCTGAAAATATCTGTGAAATGTTGGAAAAAACAAACAAAAAAACCCTGACAGGACAAAATTAATTGCTTGTCTCCAATAATATAGGATCACCTTTCTGTGACTTGAATCTGTTGTAAAACCGTTTTTAAAATTAAATTTAGAATTTCAATTAGAGAATCAATTTGTGACAAGATCCCATTTATTTACCTTTTTAAAAAAAGTAAATGAAAGATTCTTGTATTCTCTGCCAAATTGAAGAATTCAGTAATTTTTTTGGGGAAGGGGGGACTTCATGGCTAGGAAAAAGCAACACCTGCTTTTTCTGCAGTAAAGCATAAAATATAAAACAGCTTGTTTCTTTACTTCACAGTTTTATTTTTTAGATACTCTTTTCTAGATTAAAAATAAACAATATTTTAACAATTATATATTGTTATTCTTTCCAACAAAATAGAATATTGGAAATATATACAGATGATTTGGGTATCTGATGTGGTTCATCTGTCTTCCATCAGCAAAGTAACTGAAAACTAAATAGTACAAATCAAAAGTTGTATATGGCAAGAGATGCTGGCAAAAGAAAGATTGAGTAAGAAAATAGATTAGTTCAAGCAAAGGCTGCTATAGAGAAATATAATCTGTTTCCTCTTGACTACATGCGCATCAGTGGTGGGTTCCGGATCCTATTCCAATCGGTATGCTGCATGGAGCCTGGCATCCATCATGTTCACATGCACAGCGTGCGCGTGCAATCCACCACCTATGATGCTCCAGCTGCTTGGCGGAGCATCACACAGGCACTGTACGCTCTATACGCATGCACAAATACCCCGGTCGGCACTAATAGAGGTAAGTAGAGCAGGCGGGCGGGTGTACCCTGCGGCGCACCATACGGGAACGATACCTCGTGCTCCCCAACAGGGACTGGTATGCCCGTACCAGGGCATACCGGTCGTAACCCACCACTGATATGCATCCATGCATTCAGATGAATATGCTACGTTATTACACAGAAGAAAATAAAATGCCTCCCACTACTGTGAAAGGAGTTCAGGAAAGAACTCCACAAGACATTCTCTGCATTCTGTCAGACATTTTTTTCCAGAAGAAGCTACTAGGGTATTGATTGGACTGACACTTTACATATGTTGGGTAGCATACAGATTTCTAAATGCAGAATTGCTGTGCACATGAAGGTATTTATTTGCTTATTGCTAAATTTTGTTTAAAAATATAAATTTCATCATATTGTGCATGGCTCACAAAATAATTTTCTTTTATTGCAGAAATTAATTTTTTATGGGCTGGTCATCAAGCACATCATAGTTCCGAACATTACAACTTACTCACAGCATTAAGGCAATCTGTTCTGCAAAATTTTACATCATGGGTGAGTATGAGCAGTGTGTGGTGCATGTCAAAGACAAAAAAAGAGTAAAGCAATTAAAGATGTTACAGAGTTTTGATTTAAAATCTATAAAACGAGATTATCCATGAATAATAATGATTCTAGAAATGCACAAGAGTTATGTGTAACCAGTCGACATACTTTCCAAAGGATATAATGTAGAATGATGACTTTTCCTTTTTGTATTTTTGTTTTATTAAAAAATAAAAAGAATTCAAAAAAAAAGATGTTACAGAGTTTTAGAACCTATAAAAAAGGAAAAGAAAACTAGAAAAATTTGTTTTTAGATACTTTTTAGATAGAGAACTATATGTATAGTGCCCTTACATATAAATATCTAGTCTATATGTCAAACCAAGGTGCTTTGTCTGTCACCAATTCATTGTGTCATTCTGTGTGTACTCTAGAAGGGATATTCCGAGTAGAAGTACCATTGAAATGGAACTCTTTTCAATTGAGATATGTTTAGCATCAAATTATGATGCATCTGTTCACTTGGACATTGAGTTACAATAGTACCACTATGGCTCCTGATATGATTTTTAAGTTGTTTCCCATTTTCAAACTCATTTTAATAATGAGACATGGTTTTAAAATAAATTTTAAAAATCTAACTCTAATCTATAATCTAAGGTATATTTTCTGCTTGAAAGATATTCTAATATACTGATGATCTGTTTCTATAGTATGCATTACACTAAAATTTAAAAATAAAACAAAAACCAACCCTTGATTACCATGAAATAGTATTTACCCAATATATCCAATAAAAAAAAGAATAATTTCATAAATTATTAATTAATTTGATAATGATAATTCTGAATTAATGCAATAAGTGTGATCAGAGGTAATTGAAACAGTGAATGTAACTTATTTTGAAATTTTGAATCTACTATATGGCAAAAAAATAAGGTGAGTATTAAGATATTTATTTGTAACTGATGAGAATTGTACCATGATAAAATGATTGTATTATAATCCCTCTTAATGATGAAAATAGAAAATTGGCTTGTGGCAAGGCACTCAGAGTGGGCTCTTTTCCTTAGTGACTCTGTTTATTGCTTAGTTTAGCCTCTTCCCTTCTTAAGACAGTTAATTTGTCAAATGATCAAATACACCATGACCTCCATGGTGAATATGAGGGCAATCTTACTGTGACAGCCATTGATCACTATTCCTTCTCACACTATTGCTGTAATTTGAACCAGAACGAAAAGAGGGTGAAGAAGTTTACTCTATTTTCACATAAGTACTAGTCAATTTTGTTGACCCATGATCACACAGCCTTTGGAATGGAATAGTTACAATGTAAGAAGTCAAAATGTAGTTTATTAATAAAGAGCAGATAATATAGAAGTAGGTTCATTGAAAATAAGTTTAAAATGGACTTGGAAACTATCTCACTTTATATTATGCCTACTTCTTTGAAAGTAATTCTTTACTGTTTTTATTGTAAGTTATTTCCACACAATGCACTAAAGTCTTTCAGACCATGCATTTAAATTAAAATTATAATTTGTCTTTGCTTTTTGATATATTTATTTATTTATTTATTTATTTATTTTATTGTATTTCACTAACATTAACCCTAAAAGCTCTGTAATGTAGATGTATAACTATTTAAATAAGCATCACAATAATATAATCACTAATCTAATAAACAAGCTACACTGTTTAACATCATTGACGATTGTAACAAACTCATAAATGGATTAGAAGCAAGCAGATTAATTTATGTGGGTGAAGTTTTTCTCTTAATTAAAATGAGATGTTCTTGAAGATATGAGAGCTTATTAACTATGGAATCAGGACATATTTACATAAGCATTTGTTGCAGAATGAGACCAAACATTCTACCGTATTTTTCGGAGTATAAGATGCACCTTTTTTCCTCTAAAAAGAGGCTGAAAATTTGGGTGCATCTTATACATCGAATACAGCATTTTCTCTCTCCCGAAACCCCACCCCTTCACCAAACTGGCTGTGCCTAGTCTTATGGAGGCTTCCAGGGAGCTCCTGGGGGCTGGGGAGGGCAGAAATTAGCCTCAAACTGACCGTTTCCCCCTCCCCCAGCCCCCAGCAGCACTCTATAAGCCTCCATAGGGCTATGCATGCAATTTATTTGACACAAAAATGGCCCATTTTTGCGATAAATGGGGCGGGGGTTTTGTTCATTTTTGACCCCCCCACCTCCCCAGGAGCACTCTGCAAGCCCCCCCAAGGCTAGTTATGCTTTTTATTTGGAAAAAAAGGCCCGATTTTCCTGGAGAAATGGGCTGTTTTGGAGAGGTTTGAGTGCAAAGTTCCCCTCACCTTTCGGAAGGCTCTTTAACTGTTTCTGTGCCAGCAGAAACAAAGTCCTAAGGTTTGTCAGCGATTTCCTTCTCCAAGACATGGATAAATACACCTGGAAACATCAACCTACCTACCTAATCTCCCCCCCTCTCTCTACCTATCTACTGTATTTCTCTTTCTCTCTCTTTCTCTCTCTCTTGCCTTCTACCTACCTAACTACACACACACATTCTCCCTCTCCCCCACATACCTACTGTATTTCTCTCTCTCCCCCTTTACCTACCTACCTACCTACCTACTTATCTACCTACCTATACAGACACTCCCTCTCCCTACCTACCTACTGTATTTCTCTCTCCCTCTCTATTTCTCTCTCTGTATATCCCTTTACCTACCTACCTACTCTCTCTCTCCCTCCCTCCCTCCCTCCCTACTGTATTTCTCTCTATTTCTCTCTCTCTGTGTATCCCTTTATCTACCTACCTACCTACTTTTTTTTTGTAATTTGCCTCTTCAAAACCTTGGTGCGTCTTATACTCCGGTGCATCTTATACTCCAAAAAATACGGTAATTCATGTGGCATTATGAAAATCTCTGGTCTCCAGTGAAGCAATTGGTTTCTATTTAGATGGACTCAACAAAGAAGCAAAAGTATTTTATACTGATTGTTTTGTTTCACTGTGCTAAATTATTTTTTTTGTCATACCAAAATGGAAAATAATCAGACTTCTCATAATCTTTGTTGCTTTGGAAAAAGCTATATGCTGTCAGTTCATAATTTTCTATTTCTCTGATAATAACTGTTCCAAATTCTTCTCTTAAAATGCTTTATATAAATATACACTAGTTATATAAGCCTTTGTTGGATAAAAGTGCTAATGCTTTTGGCCTGGAGGTTTTTAGATTCTTTCTTAATGATAATTAAGCAGAGGCACATGAGTTGTATGGAAAGTATTGCTCCTTTAGGAATTCATCATTCTGACTAGTAAGGTGTTCCATATCAAAAGTGCAACAAGGAAAATAGTTGAGTTAAGAAATTTAAAATAATAAAACATGGCAACCCATTTGGTTATTTTCTCATCTTTATCGCTACTAGATTTCAAAGAAACATATTTCACAGCGTTAGATTATCATAGGATGCCAAGAGTTTTCTGTTATCTAGCTCTTTCTGTTCATTTTGTTTGAGGCATATCATGATTATGCAGCTAACTTTACACCCACAATACAGAGTTGCACAATGGAATCCGACCTTCCCTAACTTGATTTTGGCTTAGGAAAATAAAATTTTAGTCCACTATATTTAGAGGATAATAAATTGCTGACTTTTGTGACTTAATTTCTAAAATTCCTTTCTTGACAAATTTTTATTTTAAAAGAATATTTTGGTCATTATTATTCCATTTTGTTTTTAGATATTTTACCTCCCATTGGCTCTTTGCATTCCACCTTCAGTATTCGCTGTTCATCTTCAGTTTAATCTCCTTTACCAGTTCTGGATACATACAGAGGTAAATTTAGACATTCAACAATGCCTAAACAGCTAGATTGGATCAATGTCTTGAAAACCTATTTGAAGCTGATTTATTGCATTAGAAAATTATTTTTATAACTCATTTGAAAAGAAGACCAAGTTTATTGTTATTTTTCATTGTCCATTATATACTCAATTATAACAAGTCTACAGGCACTTGGTCCCAGTTGTCATAAAAATATTTGTTTGTTTGTTTAATTTATTTTGCCCCAACCAAAATATTTTAAACCATAATAAGCATAAACTAATACTATACATCTTTACTTTACAAAATGTTTAAAACTGCAACACTAAAAAAAATCATATCTTAAATATTTTAAGAAAAATAAGACTATATTTATAATACGTTTATAAATGATAAATCAATTTTTCCATTTGGCTTCCTTGGTTTCTTCATGAATGTTTCAATTTTGTGTGTATTTGTGTATAAAATATTATCAGGTGTTTTTTTTAAATACATCTTATTTCAAGAATTTTTAATATGCCAAAATGTGCATGTTGATTCTCTTGAATTTATGGCAATATGTTTTACATTTTTCTACACTCGGACATGAATGATTACATGTGCATTTTAAAATTGTTATTTATTTGTTTATTTTTTTATATAGAACATATATCATAGATAGTAGTCCTTATCAGCTCTTAACAGAGACAAATCAAAACCTGCCTAACATCTGTTAAATACACCACTGCTGCTGCCACCATCATCAAAACATGAGGCTAGAATAATGATATTTAAAACCTGAAATTAGTTTTGAGTTCTTTCCTAAATTGTAGTTGGCAAAAGATGGATATGTTTCAACTCTGCTGGTAATTATTTTCCTTAATAGAAGAACTGCCATGTAGAATGCTAAGTTCATCAATGATTTCAAATATGTCCATGGTGGGACCCACAAAAAAAATACATATATCTGATGACCTTAGCATTCAGGAAAGATTATATGGGAATTAATGGTATAATCAGGCGCCTGATGGACCCAGAAAGGTTCCAGACGGAGCTTGGGCCAATACCTGAGACCCTGACCCGTGACTCGACTGAGGACCTAGTGGCCGCCTGGAACGAGTCGTGCCCTTGCGGCCTCTCACTCGGCGCCGATCTACCTTGGCTCCTTGGTTTTCCGAGGAGCTGAGGGTGATGAAGCGCCGAAAGAGATGCCTAGAGAGCATTTGGAGATCCACTCGGTCCGAATCTGACCGAACACGGGTAAGGTCTCATTTGCGGACCTACCTTGTGTCGATAAGAGCGGCGAAACGCAATTATCTCTCTGCTCTTATTGCATCCGCAGATAACTGCCCTGCCGCCCTTTTTAGAGTGACCCGCTCCCTCCTTCAACAGAGGCCGCGGGAAGCTCTGTTGCAGGGTTGTGCAGAGGAATTTGGATTTTATCTGTAGGATAAAATCGCTCAGATCCGGAACGAACTGGCCTCCAATGAGATTAGTCCAGGCACGTGGACGGAGGCAGGTCTTGAGACCGTTTTGTGGGAAGAGTTCGACCCTGTGACTCCAGATGACATGGACAGGATGCTGGGGCGGTTGAATGCCACCACATGTTTATTGGACCCGTGTCCCTCCTGGCTTGTACTGGCCTCCCGGGAGGTGACATGAGGCTGGCTCCAGGAAATAGTGAACGCTTCTTTGAGTGAGGGGTCTCTACCGGCCGTCTTGAAAGAGGCGGTGGTGAGGCCCCTCCTCAAGAAGCCTTCCCTGGACCCAGCAGTGTTAGCTAATTATCATCCGGTCTCCAACGTTCCCTTTATGGCAAAGGTTGTTGAGAGTGTGGTGGCACAACAATTCCCCCAGCACCTGGAGGAAACTGTCTATCTAGACTCATGCCAGTCCGGCTTCTGACCTGGGTACAGCACAGAGACGGCATTGGTCACGTTGGTGGATGATCTCTGGAGGGCTCGGGATAGAGGTCATTCCTCTATCCTAGTCCTATTAGACCTCTCAGCGGCTTTTGATACCATCGACCATGGTATTTTATTGCACTGACTGGAGGGGTTGGGGCTGGGAGGCACCGTTCTGCAGTGGTTCTCCTCCTACCTCTCTGGCCGGTCGCAATTTGTGTTGGCAGGGGGGCAGAGATCGACACCGAGGCCCTTGACATGCGGGGTGCCTCAGGGGTCGGGTCTCTCGCCCCTCCTGTTCAACACCTATATGAAACCGCTGGGTGAGATCATCCATGGTTATGGGGTAGAGTTCCATCAGTACGCTGATGATACTCAGCTGTAAATCTCTACCCTGGACCACCCCAATGATGCTGTCGAAGTGATGTCCCGGTGCCTGGAAGCCGTGCGAGTCTGGATGGGGAGGAACAGGCTTCGACTCAACCCATCCAAGGAGGGGTGGCTGTGGTTTCTGGCGCCACGATATAGCCAGCTGCTTCCATCTCTGGCTATCAGGGACCAGTCATTACCCCCGTGGAGGGGGTCCGCAACTTGGGCGTCCTCCTGGATCCCTGGCTGTCCTTGGATGACCATCTGACAGCCGTGGCCAGGGGGGCATTTTATCAGGTTTACCTGATATGCCAGTTGCGCCCCTTACTAGATCGTGACGGCCTACGCACGGTCACTCAAGTCCTCGTCATTTCCCGCCTGGACTACTGTAATGCTCTCTACATGGGGCTCCCCTTGAGGTGCACCCGGAGGCTCCAGCTAGTCCAGAATGCGGCCGCGCGGGGGATTTTGGGAGTCTCTAGATACTCCCATGTGATACCCCTCCTGTGCGAGCTGCACTGGCTCCCTGTGGCCTTCCGGGTGCGCTTCAAGGTGCTAGTAATCATCTCCAAAGCGTTCCATGGCACGGGACCCAGTTACTTGCGGGACCGCCTCCTACCACATACCTCCCTTCGACCTTTCCGCTCCCACAGGGTGGGCCTCCTCAGGGTGCCATCAGCTAGCCAATACTGGCTGGTGGCGCCCAGGGGAAGAGCCTTCTCTATGGCAGGCCCTGCCCACTGGAATGACCTTATCCCCGCCCTCCGCACAATCATGGACTTTCACCTCTTCCGCCAGACACTAAAAACTCACCTGTTTCAGATGGCCGGCCTGGCATAATTTTAGAATGGTTTTTACTAGGGTATTAAATTTATTTTAGCACAGGTATATTTAATTCATTTTAATTATCTTATATTGTATTTATTGAATATGGTTTTATTGTTTCCTATGCACCGCCCTGAGTCTCTTCGGGGAGATAGGGCAGTTTATAAATCGAATAAATAAATAAATAAATAAAAATATAATATTTTTAATTTAATACATTTTATTTTATTTTAATTCTTAAATGCATTTTGAATAGGGCTAAGAAGACAACTGGGGATCAGAGTAAATGTTTCAACATAGGGAGGATGTAAGAGTCAAGAGTGCTGCTGTATATGGAACAGAGGCAATTTTCAGACTATCTTTAAGAGCCATTCCTTTTACTACATTAGCCCTATTAGATTCATGATTTCAGAAATCCAATTTCCATTGTCTTCTTAAGAAAATACCTAACATAGTTTAAGGATCAAATTATATTGTCAGCATATAATTTACATCTAGTTATCATCCCATTTATTGAAACATCTGATACTAATTTCCACTTTAGATGAATAGATAATGCTCAAAATCTGTTGCCCTACACAAATATGTATCTTTTCACCATCCCGAATAGGTCAATGGACAGGTACAATGTTTTGGATTCTCTTTATCTAGTTTTAGGACTTGGGTGGAAAACAGATAATTTTTTAGAACAGATTTATCCAGACATATTGAATATTTAGTAAAATGTTAATTACTGCTGTATATGCACAAGTATTATTTTTCACCTAGTTTTACAATATTTTGCTTTAGTAATGCTTGCTGTAGGACTACTACCATTCTTCCAATCACACCATAGACATCTGTCTCTAGTTTGTGGCCCTTCCTGATATATTGTGCTATAAAGTCATAATTTTCAACCACACATATAATCCAGTACAAAATAATAAAATACGTTTTACATTAGGGCTTATATTTTGATACAATGTGTTTAGAATAAACTGCATATATATTCATTTTTTGTTATTCAAATACCATTCTACTTTATTATTTTCTCCTTAATTTTTTTGTCTTTTATTGATCTTGTAATCCCTTGCATTGGGGTGGAGTTTGGGCAACTGAATGGAGCTGAGTGTTTACTGGCCAATACCCTTCCTGTCACCAATGCAGAGTTCACAGCAGATATTTATTTATTGTGCCCCAGAGGTAGAAATATCTGCCACCACCTATGATCAAATTCACTTTCTCCTGATTGTGAGGCAAGAAGTCCACCTCTAGGCCACTGCACCACTTATTCTCGTTATATATACCCACATCTTATTAATGTGTATTTCTTGATTAAGATTTAATAAATTAGATTAATTAGATTAATCAACAGTTGATTAGTGTCTTTAGTTTAAATGTTCAGTGTTTATAATCCTTGGGATTCAATCACTGGCACAGCTGGAGGGTATCAGATTGAATTCAGACATTAAGGAATGTCTTCATATTATTGATGCTGACTTAATTTATTATTATTTTTTATTTTAAAACTTTAAGTGTGCAGACCTATTGAGGTTACACTGAATTTTATGAGCCTTACTTATAGATCTGTGCATGAACACAATGTTAAAAAATGAAAAAAAAAATCGGCTCTGAAAATTGTTTTGCACATGTGCAGAAGTGAAAATCAAGATGGTGGTGCCGTAGGAGAACCAGTTCAGGGGTGTTGTGGTTTCAGTGATGAAAGCCACCAAACCACTACCCGTTTGGCCGAACAGGTCTGAACTGGTAGGTACCCACTACTGCTCCTGTCAGATGTGACCAGTGGTGGGTTTCAAATTTTTTAGAACCTTTTTTAGGTGTGGCCTATTTTGTGGGCGTGGCTTGGCAGTCATGTGACAGGGTGGGACTGGCCACCTTTTAAAATGTGGTGAAGCTCATTTAACAATGCTCTTGCTTAGCAATCAAAATTTTGGACTCAATTGTGATGATTCTTTCTTTCTTTCTTTCTTTCTTTCTTTCTTTCTTTCTTTCTTTCTTTCTTTCTTTCTTTCTTTCTTTCTTTCTTTCTTTCTTTCTTTCTTTCTTTCTTTCTTTCTTTCTTTCTTCCTTCCTTCCTTCCTTCCTTCCTTCCTTCCTTCCTTCCTTCCTTTCCTTTCCTTTCCTTTCCGTTGGGTCACTGGCAGCGGCGGGCCAGATTTACTTCCAGGTACGCCGGTGGAACCCCCTCTCACCGGTTCTCTAAATTTCACCAACCGACTCTCGCGAGTAGGTGCGAGCCTGCAGAAACCCACCACTGGATGTGACATAATTATATTGCTTGATTCAGACATACTAGAAGGACCATCTGAGTTGAGTTCCAGAGGGAACAGAATCTCTTATCAAACATTATAGGTGAGATAGATGCATTATATGCCTAGTTCAGTCATAGGTTTAGAAATGTGGGTTTAGAAATAAAACAACAACAAAAAACCAGATGCCAGCACTCTGCCCTCAAGATAATTTATTACAAATATGACCTTGTGTTTCTTCTCTAAACAGTTTTGAACCCTAAATCTTCACTTCTTCATACCCAGAATATAGTTATATTAGAATTCAAACCCCCATGAATCCCTTTATGATCCCAACAGGCTGGTTCTTTTAGCTTGTTTTTACTTGCAAACCAAAAATATTATTGTTTCACTCCTCAGTGTGGAAATTTGGCTACCTCCATATTACATGCTTACTGAAGTAGAAAACTGCCTAATCAGATAGGAAAACATTTGGCGATGAATAAATCAGGGTTTGCCGAAAATTTCAAAGTGTGCAAGCAGGCAGACAAGCGCATATCCTAGGGTTTTTGCTGTTCCCAGGTCCCCTGTAGAGAATTCACATGGCAAGTATGGCCACCAAGTCCATCTGTAAAAATACATGGCTGGCTTATTTTGAATTAACACAACAACTTTAGTAGAAAAGCAAACCATGCTTTTATTTTTATGTTTCCTCACCAGATGGTCTAAAATATGGATTCATATTCTACAGTTGTGTGTGTAAGGCATGCTGAATTTGGTTAAGGAAAGTATAATAGTATTTTGAAGAAAAATACACTATCTAACAGTTTGATCAGTATAAATAAAAGTTTCTCTCTTCCTAAGCTTGATTGGCTGTTTGTTTATAGGAAAGAGTTCTGTGTATTTATATATTTTTGTTCTATTTTTAAATGAATGAAAATAATTACAGCTCAGTATATAATAAAAGGGTTTGTTTTTTTAAAAAACGTATATTTCTCAAAAGTTGGTGCTAAACATCAACAGGTGCTATTGAGAGCAACCTGCATATTTTGTTGTATGCAACCATATAACAACCTGTATGGTTCCCAAATTGTGTGCATTGATGTCCAGAGTACCGAAGCAGACTTAATAATAATACTTAAAGTATAATTTACTTAATAGTAAAATATACTATGGCATCCCTGTGAGTTTACTATGGGACTATGGGGCCCTGTGATGTGCAGTTTTTGTTGTTCAGTTGCAGGTCTATCAAACTCTCTGTGACCCCCATGGACCACAGCACACCATCCTTCTCCTCCCTGTCCTTTATTGTCTCCTGGAGTCATTGATGTCCACTGCATGTCTAGCCATGTCATTGTCTGCTGTCCCCTTCTCCTTTTGCCTTCAATCTTTCCCAACATCATGGTCTTTTGCAATGAGAATCACTGTTATATGTGGATTAATATTACAGTATTAATACAATTCAGTTATATTGCATTGAAGATATTATGGGATCTATAGTATGGAGTTGTTTTATGGCCCATGTTTTCTCACATTACCTTGAATTCACCAGGAAGAAATATACAGAACATTAGAAGGGTCATGTGTTATTCATAGATCTACATTGATTAGAAAATGCTGTATTTCACAAATATATTAAATAAAGATTTGTGTGCAGTAATGATATAAGCTTGGATGCAAAATTTCCCTTGAATTTCAACACATAATTCCCCCCCCCCCCCAATTATTTGAACAACAATTGCATTCAATACCTTGTGGTACTAATAGATTAAATAAAGAATAAAACATATTAAATTAAAGATTTCTGGGCAGTAATGAGATAAGGCTTCACTTCACAAGGTGCAAAATTTCCCTTGGATCTCATCACTTGGATTATTTTCCATTATTTAAACAAAAATTGCTTTCAATACCTTGCAATACTAAAAGGAAAAAAGTTTCCCAGGATTCAGCCAGGCTCTAATTGACATATATAACTTTTGCAAAAAAAATTGCAAAATAAATCCAACCCCTAAAATTTGCAAAGGAATCAATTTATTTCTCACTATAGTATATTACTTTGTTATTTATATGAAGTAAATGCATGTGTATGTATGGATATAAATTATATATATGTATATATGCATAACATATACAATGTATAACAGCACTGATTAAGACAATTATAGACATTATAAACTAATGAGGCAACAAGGATATTTAAATTTTTAACAGACTAGATGCTTTCTTTTTTTGAGACAAATGCCAAACTATACTTGACAAATATGTCAAGACAAATTTAGAGCTATATTCTGAAAACAATGTAGTGAGGACAACCACTAAATTTAAAGGTTATTTAAATGAAATACAATTATTAGGATACTGCTTAAGTCTTAATATTTTTTGCTTGTGATAATTTCAAACCAAAAATATTTCTGAAGGCCACATTCCCAAGTTTTCAGGACTACAGAAAATCTTAGATTGTTTCTGAAAGATATAAAAACTGAATGGTTATATGTTTAAATACAACAGTAGTAGTATAGTATAGTATAGTATAGTATAGTATAGTATAGTATAGTATAGTATAGTATAGTATAGTATAGTATAGTATAGTATAGTATAGTATAATACAGAAGTAATATTTGTAGGACTACATCTATCTTATTTATACTAGTCAATAACAAATTCATAATTGTTTTAAGATTCCAGGGTGAAATAATTGTGCTGAATTTCTTTACTGTGCTTCTGGCATAATCCATGGAAACTAAACAAGTAATCATAAAAATCTTAGCCTAATTACTGTTGGAAGAGATACAGAAACAAATTATTTAATATTCATGGTTATGTATCAAGGCTATGAGGTACTATGGTATGTCATCCAAAAATATGGTCAACACTACCCATCTTGGCAATTTCAGTTACCTGTGTGTAAATGTGTGGTTCCAGAACTACCTTTATTCCTTTCATTAAGGGCTGACTGAATATATGCTTCTAACTTGCAGTGAAGAGAAGCTGCTTTAAGTAATATAATCATCCTTCCCATTTCATGACATATTTGTAAATCATTTTATAGCACTTTTTATTGAACAATATTTTTGGTCCACTTGGGTGATGAGAGTAGCTTAAGCATAAGATAGTCAACATTATGCATAACTTGTCCTCCTACTCTTATTGCAACACTCTCTCGTGGGTGAATAACATCGGTGTTTTGTTCTGTGATTTGAACTGCAGCCTACTGCTGTGCTAGAGATGTGGGCCAGAGGTTAAAATCAAACTCTTCAAAGGATCCATATTGTAAGCAATGCTGTTCACAGGGATTTTAAAAAATCAAAAGTGTCTACTTTGATCAAAAGTACAGCCTTAAGCCACTTCTAAGCAAAGCCAAAAACTATGAATTGGTCTATAATACTTCTGTTGAAAGTCTAAATATGGTATATTTTTACTAAAGCATTTCAGTGTTTATCTTAAAAACAAGCTGAAACTTGCTAAAGCAAAGTTAGTGCGGTATTTTAGATAAACTGCTGATTTTTCATTTTATGAATCACAATTCATGGAGAATCCTTCTTTACTTTTAAAATAAGTAGAATCCAGTTAAGTTTTTATTCAAAAACAAGTACCTATGATTTGAATGAGACCTTCTCTCAAGCAAGTGTATACAGAATTCATCCTTCTTAATGCTTTAAAAAGGAAATAGAATTAACTTGAAATGTGAAGATTTTTGTTCTTTGAGTTTTGAATATTAAGAATAGAAATAATCATCTGATTGCTAGAGAGATCTGCTCTGTAGAAATAAAATTGTGACTCAGATAAATATGAGATCATAATTAAAATACTTTTAGGTAATAGATTTCTTATTTAGTCTTAAAAGTATAATTTGAAATTACATCAACTTTATATTGGAAAAAGAGCGTAACATATAAACACACTGCATTTCACTGCATTGAAATAATAATTTGAGATTAATAAATATTGCCATGAATAACTGAATGTACAAGATTATAATTTTTCTTGCAAGTGTTCTATATTTCTTAACTATTTTTTCTACTGGTATGTGAGTTTGTAAATTCTACATTTACAGAAATGTTGAAAAGTATAATGACTAAAACTCAAAAGTAAGGAGAGGTTCAGATATATGCTCAAATATGCAATAGATCAGGGGTCCCCAACCCCTGGGCCACGGACCGGTGCCAGTCCGTGGCTTGATAGGAACCGGGCCACATTGAGCGGCGCAACACTTAGAAAGGACCGGAGAGGAGGAGGAGGGGGCAACCCCCTGGGCAGAGCGCGCACCGGGGCGGGAGAGCACAGCCATGGCCGCTCGCTCTGTTGGGGGCCCGAGAGGGGTGAATGAGCCGACTCACATCCCGGCGTGTACGCATGCGCCACCTGTTCCCCCTCCCCCCCGCTCCCCCTCTACACCGGCCGAGCCATGGCCACCGGTCCACAGAATTTCTTTAACATGAAACCGGTCCCTGGTGCCAAAAGGTTGGGGACCCCTGCAATAGATGATCTGAACAGATAATATATTCATTCATTCATTTCATTCATTTATTCGACTTATTTTAACCTCCCCCTCTCCCCGAAGGGACTCGGGGCGGTGCACAGGAAATATAAAAATACAATATATCACAATAAATACATAAATACTTAAAACTATATTAAATTACACCCTGTGCTAAAAATTATCCCATTAAAAATCCCTAAAGCCCAATATAAAATTTCTCTGCTAAACAACTGAGGCTGAATACGGTAAGTTAGGCCAGGCCGGCTTGTTGGAAAAAGTAGGTTTTTAGTTGCTGGTGGAAGAAGCGGAGGTCCATGATAGATCTAAGTTCGGGGGGAAGGTCGTTCCAGAGGGTCGGATCCGCCACAGAGAAGGCCCTTCCCCTGGGTGTCACCCGCTGGCATTGCCTAGTGGATGGCACCCGGAGAAGTCTCTCTCTGTGGGAACGAATCGGCTGAAGGGATGTATGGGGTAGGATCCGATCCCGCAGATAACTAGGTCCCATGCCATGGAGCGCTTTGAAGATGGTAACCAGCACCTTGAAGCGCACCCGAAAGACCACAGGCAGCCAGTGCAGCTCACGCAGGAGCGATGTTACACGGGAATACCTAGAGGTACCTAATATTGCCCGCGCGGCTGCATTCTGAACTATCTGTAGTCTTTGGGTGCACCTCAAGGGGAGCCCCATGTAGAGAGCGTTACAGTAGTCCAGACGGGATGTCATGAGCGCATGAGTGACTGTGCGAAGGGCGTCCCGGTCCAATAGGGGACGCAACTGGCGTACCAGGCGAACCTGGTAAAATGCCCCCCTGGCCACAGCTATCACATGATCTTCTAAAGACAGCCGGGTATCCAGGAGGACGCCCAAGTTGCGTGCCCGATCCACGGGGGCTAGATGTTCACCCCCTATGGCCAGTGATGGAATCAAATGGTTGAACCGGGGCGCCGGAAACCACAGCCACTCGGTCTTGGATGGGTTGAGCTTGAGTCTGTTCCTTCCCATCCAGATCCGCATGGCTTCCAGACACCGGGACGTCACTTCGACGGCATATATGGTATAACTTGAAGTTTACACAATGTTTTAAAAATAGAATTCAACAAATATTCCCTGGGACTCCTTCAGAAAAGATTATGATAAAATTATAATACTATAGGAATGGAAATCAACTTAATTGCAAATAATCAAAATGATAGTATATTTTACAGGAAGTAAGAGGTCATTCTGAATTGTTATTGTTGCTGTGTTATTGCATACTAGAAATATCCATTTCATGAAAACTGATTGAATTTTCTGAGTTAATTAAACATTTGTTAATCAGTTTTCCTACCCTTTGTTTTCTTCTGTTGTAGCATCTGCTTTTATTTTATTGAGCTCCAATCCATTTTAATTATACTGTATGTTTTATTGTTTTTTCCAAAGGTCATTGAAAACCTTGGTCCATTGGAGTTTATTCTCAATACTCCTAGTCATCATAGAGTTCATCATGGTAGGCAATACTGGATGTTACAAAGCTATAGTAGTGTACTTATTTTGTTAAATATTATTCAGTGTGAGAAATTAGATAGACTTCTCTTTTGCAATACCTTTTGGGTAATGAATTTTAAAGTAGTGTTCTAAAATCTTACAAATGTCATGGGTTCTTATTTCTAAATTAGATACTGGTTACCTATGGATAGATTAAATTTCTGTCTGTCCATATATCTATCAAATATTTTACTTACAGACACAGACACACCCAGAGAGTGACAGGGACAGAGATATTATGAAATAATCATGTGATGTAAATTAGGTTAATAATGCGTAATTAAAATTATTTAGCATTTAAGTAATAATAATTACTATCTTTTCTCAGTTGTGTCAATATCTGGTTTCAGCTTAATACATTGCTCCAATCCAATGGGAAAAATGCTTTATTTTTTTCTGTTTAGGCAGAAATCGATATTGTATTGATAAAAACTATGGTGGTACATTAATTATTTGGGACAGAATTTTTGGTAAGTCACTTTTGTCATTATCCTATGTTCATATTACTGTAAAAATGCTCTTTCTTGGACTTTCTTTGAAGATTACTTAAAAATTTCTGAATTCTGCTCTTATTTGATAACACAAGGTTAGTTCAGTAGAACCAGAAGTTAAAGAAGTTAATTTTTTCAGGTTTCTGGGTATAACTCAAAATAAATGTAATAGTTTACAAATATTACATTTCAACTGGAAATAGGACTGCAATAACGTAGATAACTTAATAAGATAATTCAAGAATAAAGAATAAGTCATATATATTTGGTGGGGGGAATAGAAAGCCAAACAAAAGGAAATTCAGGTAGCCCTTAAAAGTAGGCCAAGTGACAAAAATATGGTTCAAGTCTTCAGAATACTTGTCGTTGGTCAGATTTGTTGCTATCTTATTTTTTTACTATCAGTGTGATAAGCAACATAAAGCCCTTTATCAACCATTGCAGAATGATCTTCCCTGACCAGAGTGTCCCTGACTTACACACTGTGGCAGGGTATGATTTTTATTACTCTTCTCCTCACCCTCA
The DNA here is from genome assembly GCA_039707465.1 of Rhabdophis nuchalis. Taxonomy (NCBI): domain Eukaryota; kingdom Metazoa; phylum Chordata; class Lepidosauria; order Squamata; family Natricidae; genus Rhabdophis; species Rhabdophis nuchalis. The sequence goes on along the minus strand of CM077647.1, from coordinate 44,232,912 downwards.
TCCCATAGGTCTAAGGAGGTAGGTTTATGGAAACAAGCTAGAAATAGTAAGAGGACTGCTGTTTTTCTGTGAGTGTACTGAGTTTATTAGATAGTTATTAGGCTTACTATATAGTAAGTAGATGATTAATTTATTATATACATCAACATATTTTAGTTCAATGTTATGGCTTTCTGATTTTAAGATTGTTTTATTTGATGTTATAAGCCATCCAGGGAATGTCATGTTGACCATATCTATGCATGAATGAAATGAAAAAAATAATAATATTTTTCTTTAAAATTTATTTTTAAAACATTATATTTATATTCCATCTAGGTACCTTTGCTGCAGAAAAAGATAAAGTTGTGTATGGTCTAACACACCCCATAAATACTTTTGACTCTTTAAAAGTTCAGGTAGTCCTTTTTATTAAATTTGCCTATTTTATTTTTATGTTTTAATAAAAGTTCTAGATCAAACTATCTCATTTTTTCCCCTAGGATGGTGATTATGTTCAAGCATCTTTGCTTCCTATGGATTAAAACAAGTAGTCCTTGAGTTACAAATGTAATGGAGCCTTCCCATTCCATTGATAACCCAAGGATTTGTGGGAGTGAATCTCATAACTTGAATGAGATCACTTCCTGCTTTTGCCCATGTATTTGCTAATTTAATGTGTGGGCGAATGCAGGGTTTGTTAAGTGCACATGAGGTATTTCTGGGTGGGGGAATCCATGTGGGGAGAGTAGTGATAGAACAGGCTCCCTACTTCAGACTATCCAAGGCTTCCCCCTATCCATAGACACCTCATTCCTTCAATCCTGCTTCCTTCAATCCTGCTATACCTGGTGACTTAACTTATGAAAATCTGTCTCCTATGCAGCCTGTTTCTTTGCCTGCTTCCTCCTTTCTTGTCAGGAAAAGGCTTGACAAGGCCTCTGATAATGAAAAAGGGGGCCTGGAAGGCCATGCAGAGCCTTCTGGGCCTCTTTTCTGTCTGGACAGCTGCTTGAGGCTTCTGTGGATGAAAAAGGAGATTCGGAAGGCCCACGCGGCCTTCCAGGCCTCCTTTTTCACCAGAGATCCATTTGAAGATTGCATCCTTTAGGCTTTGGCAGCCCTTTTCAAAAAGCTTTTGCCGGTAGTAACAGAGTTTTGGAGAGACACGCCCGCTCCTCCGAAGTTCTGCTGGTGCCAACAAAAGCTTTTCCCAAAGGGCTGCCAAAGTTAACAGGAACACAATCTCACTGGAGGCTTCAGCAAGGAAACGGCAAATGGAGAAAAAGCCAGAAGGACCTTCCTTCTGTTTGAAAAAGTCAGGGCCTCAATTCACAGATAATAAGGCCTAAAGTGCGAGATCACATGAGACCTGTAGAATGAAATCTCACGCTACTGATCTTTCATGATCTCATGGTATGTTAGGGTTAGGGTTCTCTCTTCTCTGGGAATGCACTGAAAGCCTAAAGCAATGAAGCAGGCAAAAAAAGTGTGACACAGGGGAGACTGTCTCAAGATGAGTTTCCACAGGTGAAGGGACAGCCCGGGGGGAGGGGGGGAATACGTAGGGCAAATGTTGCAGAGCCTCTGAAGTCATTCATAAGAGCAAACTACTGTTATGGTGTTGCAATATTCATAATTTAAGGAACTTGTTTGTAAAAGCTAGGGATCGCTTATCGCATAACTTCGAACATTCGCTAAGGGAACACTCCTAACCTGGGGACTACCTATATGTGTCCAGGTCAAAAGCTCTAAAATAGTCCGAACTTTTGTTTAAAAAAAAAAAAGAAGAATAAATCCCTTTCTACTTTGCCTATTCTGCCCTCTTAGTGAGTCCCTTAATTCCCATCTCCCCTGTGCTTTCTGCTACTCTTTTGCCCACTTTTTAAATTTCATATTATTTGTAGTTTCATTTTTTACTTGTATTCATTTATTGCTTTGATATTGGTATGTTTGCATTATTTTGATCTTGTTTTCAATGTTATCTCTGGAAGCTGCCCAGAATAGCCGTCAGCAAGATAGGCCTCAAATACATTTAACAATTTTTAAAAAAAAGACAATCTTGGTCTTTCCCTTGTTTAATGAAGCTCTCAAACATTAAAATTATTATGGAGATTATCCATGTCATGATTGCGCCAAAGAAAAAAACTTTTTTCAAAAAGCAACTGGGCTTTCTTTGTTTTTCATTGAAGACATTTTGCTTCTTATTCAAGAAGCTTCTTCAGTTCTACACACACACACACACACACACTTCCTATAATTATTAAATTGCCTTAACAAAATAAATGGTCTCATAGCCACTGGCCTGCCTTATTATATTGCCATTTACATTACATTATCAGAACTTTAAATTATACATTCAAATAACTGATAATACATTGAGTAATTTTAAAAGCTTCTAATTTATTTCAGATATTTTATTTATAACAATAGGTACTTGGGGGAAGAAATTTTTTCTGTTGTTTTGTGTGTGTGCATTCATAAATACTTTTTTTAAAGAATAAATTGCAAGAGGGAATGAAAAAAAATCGGGCTGCAGTTACATATTTTGTTATTTTACAAAAGAATTCATAATACTATATGTCATGTTAGCAGTGGACACAGACTTCCAACTTTTTCAGATTTTTTTCATTTTTACATATTTCATGCTTTTTAAAAAAATTGTAACATGCTTCTCAAATTTCCTTTGTTCTGATTTTGCACACTGTGTTATTTCATGTGCCAATTTCCAAATGTTTTGTGCACATTTTTCACAGTTATCTGCTCTCTCTACTCCCTTTTTCATTACTTTAGTATGAACATAAGATACAGAATGAAGATGTCTATAGTCATTTTCAACTAGCTGTAAATATTGTGTCAAGTATGAATTTGATTCAAGAAAACAGTCTGGTATCAAACTATAGATTCTGAACCTGGTTTATTTCATTAAAACATACTGACAAGCAAAAGTTTAAAATCTTTGTTGCAGTTGATGTTTTTGTTTTGTTTTGGTGACCGGTTTCTCATTTCCTTCTTCATAGGGCAAAGAGAGAAAGTTATTGGTCAAAGTCACCCAGTTAGGATCAGACTGCAGTATGTCATGTTACATGTTAGGGAAAGCATTAGCCACTTAAGCCACCATGTTCACTTCCTGATCAGCTGAGACAGGAGGATAAGTATATACTTGTGCCACAACACCCTGTTAGGCCATCTTGTTGTGGCACAAGTATATACTTATCCTCCTGTCTCAGCTGATCAGGAAGAGAACCTGGTGGCTTAAGTGGCTAATGCTTTGCCTAACATGTAATACAGCCCCGGTTCAAATCCCAGTAGGGTATGACTAGCTGATGAGAGCAAAAAGCTCGAAATAGATCTATCCTAGTCTCCCTGACATATTTATTGATCAGCTCAAAAACGTAACACACATATAAAAAAATTACACAATGGAACTCATGGCTTTCTGTCTAGATGGTCTCTGGTGATGAGCCGAAAGGCAGAAAAGGAGAGCAGTATGCTTCCTCCCTTAATTGGGGCCTAACAGGTATTGTGGCCGGCTTGGTGCTTCCAGGAGCAATGTGAGATCTCAGCCGGTTCCTCTTTTTAACTGCCAGTGGGGGTGTGAGCTGATTGGGTGGGAGCTTGCTGCATTCTGATTGGGTGGAGGTGTATTCTGATTGGTAGGGGGCTTGGCTGTGCTCTGATTGGATGGGAGTTTGGCTGTGCTCTGATTGGATGGGGGCGTGTTCTGTTTGGGTGGGGGCCTGGTTGTGCTTGTGTTAGTCTGAGTTGCAGAGGGATTTGAGCTGGTGAGCTGCATTACTGTTGTTTGGCTTCGTGTTTGTGGTCGTGCCACATCTCCGTGGTGGGCATCAGTTTGCTTCATGTATATTGGAGGGGTTTAAAGTGGCTAATAATGCAGCTGTGGTCGGGCTTCTGATTTGTGGTCGGGCTTCTGGTTTGTGGTCATCATTGGTGTGGGTTTGGGCTTGCTTTTTGCGTGGATGTGTGATAGTGACTTTCTGTGTGGTTTTCGTGAGTGTGAGTCTGGTATCATTCTTTGTGTTAGGGACTCGTTTGTCAGTGAGGGCGGGTTTCCAAATGGCTGGTAGGCGGGATGTATCATCTCGTTTATTCATGCTGTGTGTGGCCGTTTTTCTATCTCAATAGCTTCTCTGATTATTCTGTTGTTAAAGTGTTCAATTTTGGCAATAGTTCTGGTCTTTTTAAAGTCTATATCATGTCCTGTGGCTTTGAGGTGTTGGACCAGGGAAGAAGTTGGTTCCTCCTTTCTGACTGAGTTTTTGTGTTCTTCAATTTATTCTTCTGTTGGTTTGTCCGATGTATGTGGTGGGGCAGGTGGGGCATGGGATTTCATATACTCCTTGATTTCCTAACTCTATTTTGTCTTTGGGGTTTCTTAGGATGGTGGATATTTTTCGGTTTGTGTAGAATGGTGTCTTGATGTTGTGTTTGTGGAGGACCTTGCTGATTCTGTCTGTGGTGCCTTTTATGTATGGGAGGAGGGCTTTGCCGTTTTCTTGTTCACTGTCTTGGATTTTAGTGGGGTTTTCTTTTTGGATTAGGTTAGTGATCTTGTTTCTTTGGAATCCGTTGGATGTTAGTACGTTGGTGAGAGTGTGTAGTTCGGTTTTGAGGTGTTGTTCGTCGGCTAAGCGTTTTGTTCTGGAGATGAGTGTCTTGGCTACAGAGTTGATCTGTGCTGGGTGGTGGTGTGAGAGTGCGTGCAAATAGCAGTTTGTGTGTGTTTTCTTCTGGTATGTCCTAGGGATCCATTGGATTTCTTATACAATCAGAATACACCTCCACCCAATCAGAATGCAGCCAAGCTCCCACCCAATCAGCTCACACCCCTACTGGCAGTTAAAAAGAGGAACCGGCTGAGATCTCACATTGCTCCTGGAAGCACCAGCCTGAAGATGATGAATGAGACTTCATCGAAACATCGTGAAGATACTTCCAATTCTACGCGGGAGAAAACCCGAACAACCAAAGACCTACATACAAACACCCGCGAAAACCTCAGAAAATATATATATATATATATATATATATATATATATATATATATATATATATATATATATATATATATATATATATATATATATATATATATATATATATATATATATATATATATTCATGCTGTGTGACCGTTTTTCTCAAAGGCACAGGACATGACAGCACAACACCTCAAAGCCACAGGACATGATATAGACTTCAAAAAGACCAGAACTATTGCCAAAATTGAACACTTTAACAACAGAATAATCAGAGAAGCTATTGAGATAGAAAAACGGTCACACAGCATGAATAAACAAGATGATACCTCCCGCCTACCATATGCCAGCATATATATATGCTGGCATAGTTGGCTTCGGGGATTTTCCCGTGTATAAGGGGATTTTCCCGTGTATAAAAATCCCCGAAGCCAGTTATGCCAGCATACCTACACCCGTGAAAATCTACGAAAACAAATATATATATTTGTTTTCACATATATATATATATGTTGCATTTGTGCTGAGAAATAAATAAATAAGGGAGAAGCCACAGACTGAAGCCTGAAGATGGCAAGTGAGATCTTGCGGAAACCTTGCAAAAATCAACAATTATAGATACACACACACTTGTCACAACACCCTGTTAAGCCCCAATTAAGGGAGGAAGCATACTGCTCTCCTTTTCTGCCTTTCGGCTCATCACCAGAGACCATCTAGACAAAAAGCTATGAGTTCCGTTGTGTAATTTTTGCAAGGTTTCCGCAAGATCTCCCTTGCCATCTTCATGCTTCTGTCTGTGGCTTCGTAGGTGCAGCCCTTCCTTAAATCTTGGGGGGGGGGGGGGATGGAGTGCTGACTCTGTTGTTGTGAGTGGGTTGATTGGCTGTGCAGCTGTATCATGATTGGTAGATTGATGCTGATTGGTCCTATTTGTATGTTTCTCCTTATTTTGAATGTCAACGGCTTAGGTGGTGGGTGGGGCTCGTCTGTTGGCGTGCTGGTTCCCAGATGTCTGGTAGGCGGGAGGTGTCATCACGTTTGTTCATATTGTTAGGTTGTTTCTCTATTTTAATAATAATAATAATAATAATAATAATTTTATTTGTATACCGCATCCTCTCCCCAGGGGGACTCGGAGCGGTGCACAGGGAAATTAAAATAACTATAAAAATACATAAATAAAATGAATAAAAACAGATTAAACTAGATTATCCCTGCGCTAAAATCCCCAAATATAAATTACCTGAAATCCCTTTCACCCTATTAGACGGAGACTAACCAAGGCCAGCCAAGCAGAAAAAGTGTGTTTTAAGTTTTTGATGGAAGGAGCATTTTGATGGCTTCTCTGATTATTCTCCTGTTGAGCTGTTCCGCCTTGGAGATCAATTTAGTTCCTTCAAAGTCAATATCATGTCCTGTAGCTTTGAAATGTTGATAGAGAGATGAGGTTTTAAGATGGTTTTTTAATGCATTTTTATGTTCAGCGATCCGTGCATTCATTCTTCTATTAGTTTGTCCTATGTAAGTTGAAGGGTAGATTTTACATATATATGCATGGCTTCATTAATTTTATTCTTGTTTTGCAACCATTTGCTCCAAATTTCATAATATTCTGACTCTTCTTTGTCTTTTAATTTTTGTGTTAATTTGTCCATCTCTGCACAATCTAAAAATTTTTGTATCACTAATTCGTTTGATTGGATGTTTTAACCACTACATTAATCACTAGCTATCCTTAAATAAAATAGTCCAACTGAAGTAAAAAAATCAATTTCTCCATTCCAATAGAATGGGGAAAAAAGCACGGGAGATCAAAAATTGCCAATGATATTTAGACTGTTTATCTTCTCAAAAAAAAAAAACTCAAGCAAAACTTTGCAACAGTTTATATTCAAATATTTTGTTTATAACAATAAGTAATGAAAGCTTCTCTGTCACTTTGTATTCTCATTAATTTTGAGCAATATAAACCTGGATGTTTGCCATTCTTATAGTTTCATCATTGTGTTTATATATGGAGCATATTGTGGACCACACCTGGATTTGTCAATAAGCTTTCAGTTATATTCAAGGGACCAGGATGGGCACCAGGCAAGCCAAGACTTGGCCTTATTGAGGAAATTCCCGAAGTAAGTATTAATGTCCATTAAGTTTTAAGCAATTTCTAGATACTATAACCCTATGTCTTTGCAAACAAACTCGGCTAGCAGTCAGAAAGCCTGTATTTGAGACACAACTATTGCTATGCCATGGGGTGAACTTTCATCATTTGTTCCAACTTCTGCCTGCCTAGCAGTTCAAAAGTGTGCAAATGTGAGTAAATTAATACTTTGGTAGGTACATTAACGAGAACATTAAAGGAGCCCCAAACTGGGCATCCCCTGGCAACAGTGAAGTCATTATCTAATACTTTTAACCCAGAAGCACTTTGATGCTTCTGACATGAAAAGAATAGTAATAACTATTGATTAAAATAATATATTAGTTAGAGATATCCCAGGGAAAGTTATTTTTAATAAAGGTAAAGAGAAATTATCAATAAAATATATGTGACAATGCATTTTAAATTACTGATTACTGTTTATTTTAATAGCAAAATTAATCTGCTTTATTAACTATAGATCACTGGGAAGGAAGTTCCTTTCAATCGAAAATTGCCAAGCTACATGTATATTTATGTAATAGTGCATTTTGCCTTAATGATGGGATTTTATGTTGACTTAACTGCTTCCAAATATGTAAGTAAAATTAAATTTTATTTAGAAAGGCTACTTTTGATTTTCTGAAAAAAATATATAAATTGTTTGTATTGCCTATGATTGATGAATACAACTGAAAAAAGTTGAACCTGACATACTACTGTATATTGTGAGGCATGACTGGCTAATTACCTTTAAAATATATATGATTTAAATATGGTGATTTTTATTTGTCATTTCTACAATTTCTAATCTTATGCTTAACCCTTAACTAGTATAAGCATCTCATTTCCTACTTATTTCTTAACTAGTATAAGCATCTCATTTCATATAACAAATGAACAAGTATGTATACACCCATTACTATTTAGTGGGATTTGTTCAAAGAAGTAAGAAGTGACATTTTTTTTTAGCTACTTCTATCAACCACATTGTGTGCTGTCTTGGAGAAATGTTTTTAGTTGCATTAATAAGGTGAACTGATTGAACGTCTTAAAATTTTCTACTCTCTCCATTAAATGTCTGTGGTGAGGATATAGGGCATTTTTCATGGTACAATAATCGGAGCTAGAAGTAACTTGTTACAGGTGATTCGCCTGTGTCCTGCTTATTATTCATGGCTTTTGCTGATTAAACTAACTGGTCTTTTAAAACCTGTCAACCAAGATATTCTTTTCATAAATTCTCATAAAATCAGTATACCAAAGGAAGTATAATAATGATACTAGGAACAGACTAATAGAATGGAAATGTTTAGAGAAAATCCAGAATAAAATGTCAGGTGTTTCTTACTTTATTACAATGTTTGATGGTCTGGGAGTTAAGGCAGACCTTTAATGATAAACTAATTTCATTGGATTTACCATGGTCATATTGCCAGAATTCTTTTACCTTACCCAAACACATCTATCTTTAATAAGACTTCGTTTATTTCAATTAATTAATTAGTTTTTGAGAAGTCTTATCTGATTCATTTGTCTTTGTGTAACCATGTACAGGAGTTTGACTTTGTTACCACTGAGGATATGGACAGGCTGTCAAGGAAACTTAGGGCGACCACATGTTTATTGGACCCGTGTCCCTCCTGGCTTGTACTGGCATCCTGGGAGACGACACGAGGCTGGCTCAAGGGCATTGTCAACGCATCTTTGAGGGAGGGGTCCTTACCTGCCGTCTTGAAAGAGGCGGTAGTGAGGCCCCTCACTACCGCCTCACTACCTTCCCTTGAGGTGCACCTGAAAGCTACAGTTAGTCCAAAACGCAGCCGCGCGGGTGATTATGGGAGCCACTAGATCCTGCGCGAGCTGCATTGGCTTCCTGTGGTCTTTCGGGTGCGCTTCAAGGTTTTGACGACCGTCTTTAAAGCGCTCCATGGCTCGGGGCTTAGTTATATGCGAGACCGCCTCCTGCCCCATACATCCCTTAGACCGATACGCTCCCACAGAGCGGGCCTTCTCAGGGTGCCGTCGGCTGGACAATGCCGACTGGCGACTCCCAGGGGAAGAGCCTTCTCTGTGGCGGGCCCAGCCCTCTGGAATGACCTACCCCCTGAATTACGCACCATCACCGACCTCCGCCTCTTCCGCCAATGTCTAAAGACATATTTGTTCCAACAAGCCGGCCTAGCCTAACCTCCCATGGGGACTTTTTAGGAAGTTTTTAAATTGGGTATTTTAAAATTTGATTTTAGCATAGGATAGGATTGTTTAATAGTTATTTTAACTTATATTTATTTTTTGTATTTTGTATGTTTTAAATTTCCTGTGCGCCGCCCTGGGTCCTCTGTGGAGAAGGGCGGGATATAAATTTAAATAAAATAAATAAAAATAAAAATACTTCTATACTGGTCATCTTTTAATGTTCTGCTGTTAAGCAAGGTCTTAATGAATGGGTGGAGGAAACTCCTGATTCCTCCTATTGCGTTAAAGGCAGGGAGTCAAATATTTGGCAATTTAGTTTTAATTTAATTTAATATTTAAATTTCTATACTGCCCTTCTCCCTTCCGTGACTCAGGGCGTTGTACAGGCAGCAGTAAAATCACGAATAAAAACATAGAAAGCAGTTAAAAATCTATTAAAAATACATTAAATAATGAATAGCCTGTCTAAAACCTGTTAAAATCCCTACTAAAACCATATAAAACTAAAGTGTTTAAAAGTATGCCAGTTTAGAACCTATGCCAGGCCGGCCGTTTGAAATAAGTGGGTCTTCAAAGCCCGACGGAAAAGGTGCAGGTCTGTGATTGTCCATAGGTCAGGGGGTAGGTCATTCCAGAGGGCGGGGGCTGCCACAGAGAAGGCTCTCCCCCTGGGGGTCGCCAGCTGACATTGCCTGGCCAACGGCACCCTGAGGAGGCCCTTTCTGTGAAAGCGAACTGGATTATGGGAGGTATTTGGTAGCAGGAGGCGGACTTGCAGATAGCCAGGTCCCCTGCCATGGAGCGCTTTAAAGGTGAAAGGCAGCCAGTGCACAGGCAGCCAGTGCAGCTCGCGCAGGAGAGGTGTCACATGGGAGTATCTAGACGCTCCCAGAATACCCCGTGCGGCCGCATTCTGAACTAGCTGGAGCCTCCAGGTGGACCTCAAGAGAAGCCCCATGTAGAAAGCACTACCCCTCACTACCGCCTCACTACCTTCCCTTGAGGTGCACCTGAAAGCTACAGTTAGTCCAAAACGCAGCCGCGCGGGTGATTATGGGAGCCACTAGATGCTTCCACATAACACCGATCCTGCGCGAGCTGCATTGGCTTCCTGTGGTCTTTCGGGTGCGCTTCAAGGTTTTGACGACCATCTTTAAAGCGCTCCATGGCTCGGGGCTTAGTTATATGCGAGACCGCCTCCTGCCCCATACATCCCTTAGACCAATACGCTCCCAAAGAGCGGGCCTTCTCAGGGTGCCGTCGGCCGGACAATGCCGACTGGCGACTCCCAGGGGAAGAGCCTTCTCTGTGGCGGGCCCAGCCCTCTGGAATGACCTACCCCCTGAATTACGCACCATCACCGACCTCCGCCTCTTCCGCCAATGTCTAAAGACATATTTGTTCCAACAAGCCGGCCTAGCCTAACCTCCCATGGGGACTTTTTAGGAAGTTTTTAAATTGGGTATTTTAAAATTTGATTTTAGCATAGGATAGGATTGTTTAATAGTTATTTTAACTTATATTTATTTTTTGTATTTTGTATGTTTTAAATTTCCTGTGCGCCGCCCTGGGTCCTCTGTGGAGAAGGGCGGGATATAAATTTAAATAAAATAAATAAAAATAAAAATACTTCTATACTGGTCATCTTTTAATGTTCTGCTGTTAAGCAAGGTCTTAATGAATGGGTGGAGGAAACTCCTGATTCCTCCTATTGCGTTAAAGGCAGGGAGTCAAATATTTGGCAACTTAGTTTTAATTTAATTTAATATTTAAATTTCTATACTGCCCTTCTCCCTTCCGTGACTCAGGGCGTTGTACAGGCAGCAGTAAAATCACGAATAAAAACATAGAAAGCAGTTAAAAATCTATTAAAAATACATTAAATAATGAATAGCCTGTCTAAAACCTGTTAAAATCCCTACTAAAACCATATAAAACTAAAGTGTTTAAAAGTATGCCAGTTTAGAACCTATGCCAGGCCGGCCGTTTGAAATAAGTGGGTCTTCAAAGCCCGACGGAAAAGGTGCAGGTCTGTGATTGTCCATAGGTCAGGGGGTAGGTCATTCCAGAGGGCGGGGGCTGCCACAGAGAAGGCTCTCCCCCTGGGGGTCGCCAGCTGACATTGCCTGGCCAACGGCACCCTGAGGAGGCCCTCTCTGTGAAAGCGAACTGGATTATGGGAGGTATTTGGTAGCAGGAGGCGGACTTGCAGATAGCCAGGTCCCCTGCCATGGAGCGCTTTAAAGGTGAAAGGCAGCCAGTGCACAGGCAGCCAGTGCAGCTCGCGCAGGAGAGGTGTCACATGGGAGTATCTAGACGCTCCCAGAATACCCCGTGCGGCCGCATTCTGAACTAGCTGGAGCCTCCAGGTGGACCTCAAGAGAAGCCCCATGTAGAGAGCATTACAATAGTCCAGGCGGGAGATGACGAGGGCTTGAGTAACCGTGTGTAAAGCGTCACGATCCAGAAAGGGACGCAATTGGCGTATCAGGCGGACCTGATAAAAAGCCCCCCTGGCCACGGCCATCATGTGGTCTTCTAGAGACAGCCAAGAATCCAGGAGGACACCCATGTTGCGAGCCCTCTTTGCAGGGGCCAATGACTCGTCCCCAATAGTCAAAGATGGTACCAACTGGCTATATCATGACGCCGGAAGCCACAGCCACTTGGTCTTGGATGGGGTGAATCGGAGCCTGTTTCTCCCCATCCAGACTCGCACGGCCTCCAGACACTGGGACATCACTTCAACGGCATCGGTGGGGTGGTCCAGGGTAGAGATGTACAGCTGAGTATCATCAGCGTACTGGTGGAACTCTACCCCGAAACCATGGATGATCTCACCCAGCGGCTTCATGAGAGGACTGACCCCTGTGGTACCTCACACGAGAGGCGTCTCGACGTCGACCTCTGCCCTCCTGCCAACACAAATTGCAACCGGTCGGAGAGGTAGGAGGAGAACCACCATAGAACGGTGCCCCCCACCCCCAGCTCCTCCAGCCAGTGCAACAAGATACCATGGTCGATGGTATTGAAAGCTACTGAGAGGTCTAACAGGGCCAGGACAGAGGAACCACCCCTATCCCGATCCCTCCAGAGATCATCCACCAACGCGAACAATGCCGTCTCTGTGCTGTGCCCAGGCCTGAAGCTGGACTGGCATGATTCCAGATAGACAGTTTCCTCCAAGTGCTGAGGGAGGTGCCATGCCACCACACTCTCAACAACCTTCGCAAGAAAGTGATGGTTGGATACAGGACGGTAGTTGGCCAACACAGCTGGGTCCAGGGAGGGCTTCATGAGGAGGGGTCTTACCACCACCTCTTTCAAGGTGGCCGGTAGGAACCCCTCACTCAGAGAAGGGTTGACAATTCCCTGGAGCCAGCCTCGTGTAACCTCCCGGAAGACCAGTACCAACCAGGAAGGACATGGGTCCAATAAACATGTGGTGGCGTTCAGCCGCCCCAGCATCCTGTGTATGTCCTCGCGAGTCACAGGATCGAATTCTTCCCAGATGACTGACTCAAGACCTGCCTCTGTCAGCCCGTCTGAACTAGTCCAGTCAGAGGCCAACCCGGCCCGGATCTGATTGTTTTTATTATGCAGATAACACCCAAATTCCTCCGCACGACTCTGCCAAAGGGGCATCCCGCGCCCTCTGATGAAGGAGGGAGCGGGTCACCCTAAACAGGGCGGCAGGCCAGTTATCTGCAGACACGATAAGAGCGGAGAAGTAATTATGCTTCGCTGCTTCTATCGCCACTAGGTAGGTCTTCAAATGTGACCTTACCAGTGTCTGGTCAAATTCGGAATGGGTGGTCCTCCAACCGCTCTCTAGGCATCTCTTCCAGCGCTTTATCACCCTCAGCTCCTCGGAAAACAAGGGAGCCAAGGTGGTATGGTGCCGGGTGAGAGGCAGCAAAGGCATGACCCGGTCTAGGGCCCCTGTGGCCGCACTATTCCAAGTGGCCACTAGGTCCTCAGTCGAGTCGCAGGTCAGGGTCTCAGGTATTGGCCCAAGCTCCCTCTGGAACCTCTCAGGGTCCATCAGGCATCTGGGGTGGAACCATCTTGCCACTTCCAGAAATGCCATATTGGCACTTCTGGCTCCGCCTCCCCGCGGTGGGGGGCAGCGGTAGGAAAGCCCAGCCAAAGGAGAGAGTTATCTGACTATGACAGGGATTCGACGACTATGTCCCCTAAACCAAGATCACTCACCCGCTGGCCGGAGACAAAAACTAAATCCAGTGTGTGTCCTCCAGTGTGGATGGGGTCATGAACTAACTGGGTCAGGTCCATGGCCGTCATGGAGGCCATGAACTCCCATGCCGTCTCAAATGCTTCGCCTATCGATGGCAGGTTGAAATCCCCCATGACTATAAGTCTAGGGGTGTCAACCGCCATCTCGGCTATCACATTGAGAAGCTTGGGCAGGGATGCTGATACGTAGCAGGGAGCCAGGTACACAATCAGCAAACCCAACTGCCTTCCATGACCCCACTTCACACATAGAGACTCACATCCAGCTGTCTGCGGTACAGTGGTCTCCCTCAGATCCAGAGCCTTCTTTATAACCACCACCCCCCACCCCGACCCTGGGCTCATGGTTGGTGAAATGCACGGTAACCCAGTGGGCACATCTCAACGAGGGGCACCCCAACCTCTTGGCCCAACCAGGTCTCCGTAATACCCGCCAGGTCCCCTCCCCTCTCCAAAACCAGATCGTGAATGAGGAGGGCTTTATTAACCACGGGCCTGGCATTACACAACACTAGTTGAAGGCCCAGGCCCTGAGATCCTAAACCCCCTGGGTCGCAAGGAGGGCAATGTGGGCCGGAACGTGCCACCACTTGCAGACAGCTGGTGCGTCCTCCCCTTGTATGATATGGCCCTTGGCTCTCGCCATACCTGCCCCTCCCACACACAGTCTGGATGGAATAGCCCTCTATTGATTCCAACTCCCCCCCCCCCAATTCTAGACCCTACACCCTCCCCGTTGGGACTGCTAGCCGGCCTGGAGGCATTCCCCGGTGGGTTTTCCCCCTCACCCACCATCCTAATCTTAGTTTGTATACCCTTCCCCTCCCTGGAGCCCTTTAAGACGTGAAGTAAAAATTTGACTAAAAACCCTCTTAGCTTCCGTTTTGACCACCTCTCTTGGCTAACTAACCCATCATCAAGGTGGGTCCTCATTAGAGCTGAGGGCCAAACCTGCGAGAGGGGGGACTCCCGCAGGGTGCGGAGGCCAGCCGCCGAATACATTGAAAATAGTCTGTTTTAGGGAGATGAAATTGTCCGGAAGAAAGCAGCGACTTGCTATAACTGTCGTTGGGACTCATAGTCGAGGTTTACCAACCAACCGTCAGACATCAAACTCCAACAGGGCTTGCAGACACTGCATTGGTAGGCCGTAGACTGAGTCACTAGTTTCTTGTTAATATGTTTCAGCGCCGTCCTACCTTCTACACAAGGGGGAGCATGATGGTGTGGGTGGTAATAATGCAGAGGGAAATGATGGTGATGATGAATGGCCACCATGGCCAGGGAGTCAGTCAAACTGCACCTCCTTTGCCCCTTCGCTGCCGGGCCTCTCTCAGTCCCAGCTCCATGGTCCAAGACCCGGGCCCATGTGTCTCCCCTACACGAAGAGGATCTCGTCCCATTCTCCACGCCCAGCGGTCTCAGAGAGCCTCTTGCAGTGGTGAAGGGCACAAAAAAGGGACCTTGAAGGCGAGCCGCCCAGTTCCAGCATGACAAAAGACTGGGCAGGGGCTCCGCCGTGTGGGGGGAGGAAGCCGGAGAAAGAGGGACTGCAGGAGGAATGGCCAGTTACTAGGATAAGATCTTAGGATGCATTATCCTGATCAGTAAGAAGAACTCTTGAGAGAGGACCTTAATTATTCTGCTCTGGTTAAGGAGAACTTTGCTTGAGCAGAAAACATCCATTTAAGAGTATTGCAGAATATGGACCAATGATTAATACAAAGCAGGCAATAATTGTTGAAAGGGATAGTGTTACAAAATAGTGGAAAAACTGCATAAAAATCCACATTTCAGGATTCTTGGCCTAGGCATGTAATAGAGACTCAAGCTAGACAGAAATCTATGTTGCAGAAATCCTCAAAAAATATCTAGAGCTATTGTAGAAAAAAAGCATGTATGTGAATAATATAACTTGGCATATATCTTCAATATCAATTTTCTACTACGATGAATTATGAAATGCCCGTAGACACAACTGGAGCTTTTTCCTTGGCTATGTCACAAATGTGGCAGTAGTCCATATATAGAAACAACTGTTTTCCTCATTTTTAGACATATGTTCCATTCTACAAAGCACTTGAAACAGTATATAACTTTATAATTCTCATTACTATAGTGGCTTTATCTTTGCTGTTACACATGAGCACATAATGTTTTTTTCTGTCCATGAAGTTCCTCAGCATGAAATGTTTTTCTTGGACAAAATAAGAAACACAGAAAAAATATATTTGGACCACATCTCCACACACATTTTGGTAGATGATTCTTCCACAAACAGGTTTAAATAGAAGCCCAATGGAAAAAAAACCCTCTACTGATTTCTAAAAGGATATGACTCTATTTCAAATTATATTAGATGGAAATAACTTGAAACTTAATAGTTTGAGACAGCAAGAAATGCTCAGTTTAGTTTCCTTTCAGATCTCATTCTATGTCCTTTTCTTCTCACCAGGACCTAAATGACGATTAATTCTGGTTATTTTTGGTCTTAGTAAGGAAAGGTGGATACTGACAATGAATCATTGGCTATGCAAGTGATATTGTTGAAAACAATATTGTTGTTTCACTGAACATGGCTTGTGATACAATTGATGGTATCTAGAAGAATTATCAGAATGGATTTATTTTGCAGGAGAAAAATAAACAATCTAAGGGTCAACTTCTTGATTTGGAACAATGGAAAAATAAAAGTTGTTTTATAAATACTTTACGGAAGGCAAAATTTGTTTTGACATACTAAAAGATAGGTAGGAGGTTAATGGATTCAAAAGCAGTAAACACAGAAATGAGGTAAAGCTGAAAAGTTTATTAATCAAGGCATAATATAAATAGGACAAAGAAAGGACAAAGAAGGATGTATGGCAACTTTCAATAGAATTTCTGAGTTTGAAATCATAATATTCTGATATTATTGATGAAAGGTCTGAAATAAGCATATAATTCCGTTCATATATGTTTAAAAATCAAAAGACAAAGAAAAAAGACTCTATATGTCTCTATATGTCTACCTATTAGTTTACAACTTACAGGAACCATTGTTACTACTACAACTACTACCACTATTCTTGCTGCAGAGTTGTTGATGCTACATAGTACATGACCATACCTCCTAGTGTAACTCTCATATTTTCTCAGAAATAGAAGCAACACCAATATTTTTATATGTGTCCATTTATCACTCTCTCTAATCACAACCATTTAGCAATCTTATTTCCATATTTTTGAGCGTGTGTTTCTTTGTTGCTAGTCAACATTCCATAACTTATATTACCACTTGTCTGATGAGTATTCGGCAAATTTTAAGTTTCAGATATAGAAAAATTGTCTGATTTCATCGAACATCAGTAACAGATAGTGTTACCGTATTTTTCGGAGTATAAGACGCACTAAAATATAAGACGCACCCAGGTTTTGAAGAGGCAAATTAAAAAAAAGAAGGTAGGTAGATAGAAGGAGAGAGAGGGAGAGAGAGAGAAATACAGTAGGTATGTAGGGAGAGAGAATAGGTAGGTAGAGAGAGAGGGAGAGACAGATACAGTAAGTAGGCAGGGAGGGAGAATAAGTAGGTAGGTAGGTAGGTAGGTAGAGGGATAGAGAGAGAAATACAGTAGGTAGGCAGAAAGAGAGAGAGTAGGTAGGTAGATAGAGGGATAGAGAGAGAAATACAGTAGATAAGTAGGGAGAGAGTAGGTAGGTAGATAGAGGGATAGAGAAATACAGTAGATAGGTAGGGTAGGTAGGTAGAGGGATAGAGAGAGAGAGAAAAAGAAATACAGTATGTAGGTAGAGGGATAGAGAGAGGGGGGAAATACGGTAGGTAGGTAGGTAGGTAGAGAGATAGAGAGGGAGAAATACAGTAAGGTAGGTAGAGGGATAGAGAGGGAGAAATATAGTACGCAGGGAGATAGGGCAGGCAGGTAGGTAGGTAGGTAGGTAGAGAGATAGAGAGGGAGAAATACAGTAGGTAGGTAGAGGGATAGAGAGAGAAATATAGTAGGTAGGGAGATAGGGCAGGTAGGTAAGTAGGTAGGTAGAGGTATATAGAGAGAGAGAAATACAGTAGGCAGGGAAAGAGAATAGGGAGGGAGGGAGGGAGGGAGAGAGACAGAAATACAGTAGGTAGGCAGGGAGAGAGTGAGAGTAGGTAGGTAGGTAGGTAGGGAGAGGGATAGAGAGAGAGATACAGTAGATAGGTAGGGAGAGAGAGAGTAGGTAGGTAGGTAGATAGATAGAGAGAGATAGAGAGAGAGAGACAAATACAGTAGATAGGGAGAGAGAGTAGGTAGGTAGAGGTATAGAGGGGGGCAGAAATACAGTAGGTAGGTAGATAGGGAGAGGGATAGAGAGAGGGAGAAATACAGTAGGTAGGTAGGTAGGTAGGTAGGTAGAGGGATATATATAGAGAGAGATAAATACAGTAGATAAGTAGGGAGAGAAAGAGACAGAGTAGGTAGGTAGGTAGATGTTTCCAGGTGTACTTATCCATGTGCTGGAGAAGGAAATGGCTGACAATCTGCAGCAACTAACTTTGTTCCTGCTGGCACAGCATTTGATCCAAGTAATTCTCTTCAATCAGTTAAAGAGCTTTCCAAAAGGAAAAAAAAACCCTTTTTGCACTCTGCAAACCTCCCCAAAACCGCCTGTTTTCCGCACAAATGGCCCCGTTTGTTTTCAAATAAAAGGCATGAATAGTCTTGGGGAGGCTTGCAGAGTGCTCCTGCAGGGGGGCCAAAAAAGAGCAAACAAAGGCCTGTTTTTCACAAAAACAAGCCTTTTTTGGCAAAAAAAATTGCATCCATAGCCTGCTGGGGGCTGGGGGGGCAAAAAATGACCCATTTTTTTGCTTGTTTCTTCCCTCCCCAGCCCCCAGGAGGTCTCTGAAAGCCTCCATTAGACTAGACACGGCAATTTTGGTGAAAGGGGTGGGGTTTCAGGAGGCCAAAAATGCTGTATTCGATGTATAAGATGCACCCAGATTTTCAGCCTCTTTTTAGAGGAAAAAGATGTGTTTTATACTCCGAAAAATATGGTAATTTATCTTTAGTTGTTCAGTGGCATGTTACAGTCTGAAGTCATATATGAACTCAGATGTTCATTCTGGCTAACACTATTGAATTTGGATCTATCTATCGTGACTATACCGTTGGCCGGACACTGTATTCAAGATATTTTGTTTTCTTAATGTTGAGCTTCAGTTCAGTCATGAAGATGTCAACTCCTGTTATATAGTACAAATTAGAGGCGGTTTCATGTTTTGTTGCTGATAATAACAGCATCAGGAATGTAACAATCAAAGTAGAGGTGGTATTCAGCAGGTTCTGACCAGTTCTGGAGAACCAATAGCAGAAATTTTGAGTAGTTCAGAGAAACACCTCTGACTGGCCCCTTCCCCATCTATTCTCTGCCTCCTGAGTCCTAGCTGATCGGGAGGAAATGGGGTTTTTCAGTAACCTTCCCCTGGAGTGGGGAGGGAATGGAGATTTTACAGTATCCTTCCCCTGCCATGCCCACCAAGTCATACCTACAGAAGCCATCAAGCCATACCTACAGAACCAGTAGTAAAAACTTTTGAATCTCATCACTGAATCCTAGGATGTGTGATTGGAAGTTCTGATCACAAGGTCTATACAGAAATGAAGGCAATGGTCAGAATGTGGATCCCAATACTGGACAGCAGTATTGATAGCAAAAATGTTTCAGCATTGAGAGGTTGCTGGTGCTTCTGAACTTGGTAGTTTTCTTATAGATGTTTCCTTATCAAAACTAGGTATTGTAAGTGCTAGTGATGATGAGTGCTAGCACTGATAATGTTACCTAGTTTGGGTAATGAAATGTCTGCAAAAAAACAACCAAGTTTGAAGAGCACCAATGACCCCTCATTTCAATCCTGACCTACAAATATTCTCTTTTATTGTTTCACCACTTGTTGAATGTTACAGCTGGTAACATTGCAGTATAATAGTTGTAGCCTGCAGATTCAGGAACTAGGTAAATGGTTTAATCTAACTGATATCCTGGGAAATGCATGAGGTCACGTACTTTTCTTAGGTCAGTAAATATATGTTATTGTATAGGGATATTTTTCCCTTTTTCTCAGTAGGCAGGTAACACCCATTACATCAGTTTCACAGTTCTTGATCAAATCAGTGGTTTTAAAAGTTGTTTAGCTAAGTATTGAAGTATCAAAGCATATTGAACATTTAAAATGTTCATGGTATAGAATACCAGATTAGCTTGTATTTTTAACAGTGATGTAGCACTTCTAAGTGGGAGAGTGATAATTCATTTCCTTCTGCAATTTTATTGAGCAGTACTGAAACCATTGTGCTCCCTCTATTGTAAGCAGCTTCCCAATTAAAAATTCTCTTTTTCTATAAGGGAAAACAGTTTAGTCTAAATCAGTGTATATTTAATTATATAAAATATGCTAGTAACTACCATATTTTTCAGACCATAAGACACACCTTTTTTCTTCTAAAAAGAGGCTGAAAATCTGGGTACATCTTATACATCAAATATAGCATTTTTTGCCTCCTGAAACCCCACCCTCTTCACCAAAATGGCTGTTCATAGCCTTATAGAGGCTTCCAGAGAGCTCCTGGGGGGCTGGGGAGGGCAGAAATGAGCCTAAAATGGGCCGTTTTCTGCCCCCCAGCCCCCAGCAGCACTCTATAAGCTTCCATAAGGTTATGCATATAATTTTTTGACCATGAAACGGCCAGTTTCTGTGAAAAATGGGCCGCTTTTTGCTCGTTTTGGGCTCCCCACCTCCCCCAGGAGCACTCTGGAAGTCCCCCCAAGGCTGGTCATGCTTTTTATTTGAAGAAAAACATTTTCATGAAAAACAGGCTGTTTTGGGGACGTTTGCGCAAAAGGGTTTCCCCCCCCTCCTTTTGGAAAGCTGTTTAGTTAGAATGGCTGATGAGAATTATGTTGGTCAAGTACTGTGCCTGCAGAAACAAAGCCTTAGGTGCTACAGCAATTTCCTTCTCCAGCATATGAGTAAATATACGTGGAAACACTTACCTACCTACCTTCCTACTCTCTCTCTCTCCCTCCTACCTATCTACTGTATTTCTCCCCCCCTCTATCTACCTATATACCTATCTACTCTCTCTCTCCTCCCCTATCTACTGTATTTCTCTCTCTATTTCTCTCTCTCTATCCCTCTACCTACCTACCTACCTACCTATCTACACACTCTCTCTCCCTACCTATCTACCTACTGTATTTCTCTCTCTCTCTCTCTCCCTTTATCTATCTACCTACCTAACTACTCTCTCTCCCTCCCCCACTCCCCTCTACTGTATTTCTCCCCCCCCCCTCTCCTTCTCTCTCCTTCTGTCTACCTACCTACTTTTTTTTTTAAATTGCCTCTTCAAAACCTGGAGGCATCTTATACTCCAGTGCATCTTATACTCGAAGAATATGGTATATTGTGCTGAGGATAATTGCTTCAATGAACTACTTTTTAGCATCACTTTTATAAGTATGAAAGTGGCTCTGTGGTTAAAATGTTGGCACAAATGAGAAATTTGTGTTGGCTTAAAAACTAACTAGCTAAATACCTGTGCCCCTCTATGAAACTATGTGATCAGACTTGATAAATACAGCTTGAAAATAAATGAGTAGTTACCATCAATCTCTCCTCTCCATTTCTGTCCCTCAGGCTTGCCCCACAGAAGCCTCTCCTATCCACTTCTCTCCCTCAGGTTTGCCCCAGAGAAGCACCATCTCTCCTATCTTCTTCTCTCCCTCAGGTTTGCCCCAAAGAAGCCTCTCCTATCCACTTTTCTCCCTCAGAAGACCCTCCTATCATATCCCTTTTTCTCCCTCAGGTTTGCCCCATAGAAGCTTTTATCACCTTCTCAAATTCAGGATTGCCACAGAGAAGTCCCACCTATTTATCACCTTCTCTCCCTCAGGCTCCTCTCCAAATTCCCAGCCAGCAGGCCAGATGAGTCATGCACTGGCTATGCCCACGTCCAAGTTTTCAGGTTGGGAGGGAGTAGAACGTCTAACTTCTTTGCATCAGAGTGTGTTAATAATAATATACGAAATATTAATGCTCTGATGGTCACAAAATCCTTTGTTACTGAGCACCTAGAAGCCAAGAGGAACATATGTGCCAAATTTCAAGTTTGTAGGCTTTACTCTTCTGGAGATTTCGTGATTTCTGCGTGAATGTTTTCACGTTTATATAGATAGATTAAGTTGAGTGCATATTTAAAGCAATGGATCTGTTTTGTAATTTAATAGAAGTTAAAACTTTAGGGATGATGGCTGCCTTTTGACTCTTTAGTACAACAAACCCACTCAAAAATGGTCTGAGTCGGATGGCCTAATGACTTGTCCATATTCAGAGAAAAAGAGTTTGTGCTGCTGATGAATTTAAGCTCCTATTCAACAGCATCCTTGTTGATTGCTACTCTCTTGGCTGCCATGTCTTTTCAGAAATAATTTAATAGTTTCCAAATCAACACTGCCTCATGACTTTTCTTTCTATAAACTATTCTATATAACCATCAACGTTCAAAGAAAAAGTCTTTTATCACTAATAAATGAACAAATATATTTTTTACTAATCAAACAAGTTAATTTAACCATTTTAGCAAGTTCTGTTATTTTCACCAACAATTCCACTTTGTAGATATTGGCAAATCTGTCTGTCTGTATAAACAATAATCTCTCTGTGGTTATCATATCTAAAAAGAGTGTGATACCGATTTTTTCAAACCACTTATCCATTTGTCTCAAAGTTCAGTTGAATATTAATTTTTATAGGAAGTCTCCAACTTATGAACACAATTGGAACCAAAACTCCAGTCATAAGTTGTTGCGGTCATAAATTAAGGCTACCATGTGACATATTTTGCAGTGGTCATTAAACAAAACACTGTAGTCTTTAAGTGAATGCCTTATTCAAAATAAGCATTTTTTCTTTTGATAGTTAGCAAAAAAAATAAATCACAATTCACAATCATAGGACCATGCAATGCTGCAACAAGTAATAAAGGAGAGAAGTTTGTGAAATGCCTGAAATATGGTTATGTGATCACATTTTACAATGGCCACAAAGCATCCAATCAAGGCCATTTTAACTCCAAATGATTGTAAAATGACAGATAGTAAATTGAGGATTATCTGTAAAATCCTTAGAATTACTGTATATATTTGAGTCCCAAATTTTCCAGCCAACAAGCATGATAAAATAGCCTTCCTGTGGTTCACATTTCCAACATAGTCTGAAGCATCTATATACCCTCTAGATTATTTTTCTGATATAATATGCCAACAGTACAACATTTTATAAAAATAAATATAATATAATATGAATTTAAATCCTTTCAACCACATATTTCCCTTTTGTATATTATAACCAAGGTATCTGAATTGAACTGAGTATACTTAAATTTCCACTTGATTGAAATATGAAGAGTCCAGATTCCCAACAGTAGTAGTATTTAATATATTTAATAGCTATGAAACAGAAAAATACATATAAGATTAAACTGTCTGAGTTATTCTTTCCATACTTCCACCCTTCATTTTAACAGGATAATTTTTTTTTCAGTTGCTAATATTCTACAGAGAATGCAGATTGGAAAATATAAAGATCTAATGCTAGTAAGAGAAAGGCTGGAGGAAGGAGGCAGATATGTGATATGATATTTATTTAGAAAACAGGTCTACCACTTTGTTTCAGGTCATTAAAGGTTTAAGTAATGTCAGGAGAATAAACTATAATAAGAGTGAAATAATTATTTTCAAAAGTAATATTGTACAAATAATTATTTGAAGGAAAATATCCAATTTTTGTAACCTTCAGCTTTGAAATCTAAAAACATGAAGGAGGAACAGAGGATCTGCAGTGGATTTGCAGTTGCAAAGTTTAAAGTATCGAACTACTCAAAAAGCAGACAGTAACAAACTCATATAATTGAGACTGAAAGTTCAGACTACCTCACTGGGAAGTTTAGAACACAATATCTCTCCGGAGAGCTAACCTAAATGAATAATTTGTCTGCTTGTTTTTTTAACAGACGTTATCACAGGTAACTCTTCTCTTGAGGGTTGGCTACATTGTTCTGACATTGACCTCCATTGGTTTCCTTATGGACCAAAGGTAGGCAATTGAGCCTTTATTTCTATATCCGTTCGTTAGACAGTAAAAGCATTTTGTCTGCCAAAATAGTTTCTTCTGGTGCTAAAATCACACAGAGGACAAATGTCAAAGTGATATTTTGTGATTTAAAAAAGAGAAACATTTTATATATCTCTTCTGAATAATAGTGAAAGTGAAAATAATGCATCCTTAAAATTCTGATTTTTTTTTTGTCTAGGTGTCAATAGAGGAAAGAAACAATGGAGGACTTTTTTCATATAATAGGAAAACAAATGTCTTAGTGCTGAGTGCTTAGTGATGCCTGTTGCCACTAGGAAATTTTAATGAAAAAGTTAAATGCAAACTGTCTAGCTTCTGGCTTATCTGTTTTCTTGAAGAATCTAGGACCTTGAGATAATGATTCTAGGACTATGAGACAATGCAGTACTACAGATGGAGTTTTTCCATTTTTATCTGGGGAACCCTGGTATGCCACAAGAATTTGAAGGGTTCAGCAAGAAATTAAGCATAAAAATAAAGTTCACTTGACCCCAGAAAATTTTATATTACTAAAGCTTTGCCTCTTAATCACAGTTCCAGGATTTTTTATTTTATTTTTTAAAAAGTTTCTCCAAGCTGAATGTTTTTCCTTAAAAAAGCAAACTTTTGATATAGAATAAGCAACAAACTGCACTCGAGATATTTTGGCTGATAGCTCATCTGAATGATCAAGAATGATCAATAATCAGAAGCTGAGAATATTTTCACCCTGGATTGACAGAAGGATTCAAAAGTTTCAGGATTAATTTAAAGGAGTCTGATACTTTAAACCCTTACGTACACATCATCTTGGGATTTCTTTGGCTTGGCTTCAGGATCCACTAATTTTTGTAGTGTATTTGCTGAAGTTCTTATTGCATGATGTGAAAAGAGTTTATTGTTTCAGCCAGCTTATTTATAGCAAAGCCTGATAGTGATTCAGGACTGAAAGAAGTCACTTGCCCAAGGTCACTCAGGTGGCTTTTTTGCCAAGAGAGATTTGAAACCTGGCTTCTCTCTTGTAGTCCAACACCTTAATTACTTCACCATATATGTTCTCTATATGCACATGTTTAAGAAATAATGACATTTTCAGAAGAAAATCATATTGAAGATAAAATTGAATATCATTACTTAATGTATCACTCATTGGAATATGGATCAAAGCAAAAGTTCAAAAATCCACATTAATGTTGGGAGCCTGTTAAAATAATGTTGGGAGCCTTAAAAATGATTAAAAATCATAATATAGGAGCCAAAAACCTCTGCAAAATGAGAGCTAATGGAGAGCTATCAAGAAACAAGCAAACACTAATTTCTTCTGAAATTCTATAATTCATAAAATTATTTGCAGATATATTTTGAAAGGTTGGTAGAATATCTCAAGTACAAGTAACATAATTTTGTCAATTTCCAAAAATAATATTACCATATATTTTGTATTCTTAAGATTTTTTATTTTATACAGTAGTATATCATGCATATATTTCTTTTTGCAGTATTAAATTAATTTCTTTCACTTTCTAACATTTCAATATCATCTACACATTTATAAATACTATTTAAAGATCGTTTGCTGTATTGTACCAGCTGAACAAGTTCAAGAAATTACATTTAGCAACTTGTCCCATCTTACAAACATTTTTGCCACAGTTGTTAAGTGAATCTGACTGCTACCATTTACTTTGCTTTTTGGAAGCTGGCTAGGAAATTTTGAAATGCTGATCACATGATCCCAGGACAGTGCAGCTGTTACAAATACATGCCATTGCCCAAGTACCCAAATTTTGAGAACATGACCATGGGGTTGCTGCAGTGATCATAAGTGTAAAAACTGGTCATATCACTTTTTTCACTGCTGTTATAATTTCAAACAGTCATTGAAAGAATGATTGCAAGTTGATGACTATTTGTGATGACATTGTGCAGAATCATTGTGGCATTTACGGAACAGTTTATACAAGTTCTTGCACCAACAAAAAATTAAAAAAGATCTTATTCTTTTGATAAAATGAAAATAAAGTATCTATCAGCACATACAGTATATAGCCTTTATTGTCATTGTACATCATGTATATCAATGGTGGGTTGCCAATTTTTTTACTACTGGTTCGGGTGCGCTCACTTGCTCGTGCGATGATGCATGTGCAGAAGCGTCCAGTTCACCTGATCCAGGCTGAACTGGGAGCAACCCACCTCTAATGTATACAATGAAATTGGTTAAATTTCAGGGTGCTTTATGCTATCAGAATGATACTGCTAAGTACTGTCCATAGTTTCTGAGAACCACAGTTGTTCATTATGTTTTTTGTTACCTAATGCAGTGGTTCCTAACCTTCTAGGCTCTGTGGACTGGCAGCGGCAGCAGTGGGAGGGGAAGGGGATGGTTCCATATTTATGACCTAATCTGATACATATGCAAATAAAGCTTTGTGCACTTGCCTGGCACTTGTGCATCCCGATTCCCAATTGATCGCAGACCAGGGCATGGGAACCCCTGAGCTAAATGGCAGAAATGTATAGATACTTTGCTTTTGAATAATACGCTGGGAGCTTGTCTAAAATACTTAAAAAGGACCTAATTTTAGTTCAATATGATGTGATCTCTCCCTGTACAATTAAAAAGTTTCAAGGTCTGCCTTTTCAACTTTTAGAAAGGTTGAATAGGGCAACATATAGCTTTGTTCATTTCTGTTATTTATGTTTATAAAATAAACCATGTAACCAATTAAAGAGTCAATTAATTTTGGTCATTTTAAAATTGCAATTTTAGACCTGAAATGACTTTCATGGAATCTGCACGTTGCTATGCTTTTCTTGCTCTGAAGAAGTTTGGATATTTGGAAGTACATTCTGCGCTTTTATCAACTACCTATGAGGTACGAAAAGTTATTTTATTATAGAATTACCCATATTGATTTCCATATAGCACATTTATTTCACAAAAGTGACAATAATCTGTAATACTTTACAAGCTTTGAAATGAATAGTTATTCTGAAACAGACATTGTAATTTAAGTAGAAAATGCACAAATATAATTTATATCTACCAAATTAATCTCTTTGTAAAAAGAATTTTGTAAAATATCATCTATATAATTTGTTTATTCATACTTCCAAAATTTGTAATTAGGTTCACACATTTTAAATTAGACCAATTGTTGATATAGATATTAAATATTTCAGCTAATCAGTAAATAAAATTGTTGGTTTCATATGCAGTGTTTAGATATTTATGCATACACATGTATATTTGCTTCTATAAAAAATTCTATATAGTATTTATTTACTCTTTTCATAATGCTTTCTTTCTAAAGAACTCAAAATATGTTGACAATGTGAAAAGATAGCACTGTGTAAGACTCTGCTTAAAATATATCAGACATAGAAAACATAGAAAACTACGGCTGGAGGCATGAAGTAATTTGAGAGAATGCAATATAATTTTATGTCCCCTTTCCCTATATCTGTCTCAGGAATGGTTTCCAGCTTCTGTTACTGCTAGTTCGCTCAGGAATGTGCTTTGTGTGTGCATGCGCTTGATGCGCACACTACACGCATGCACAGTAGTAAAAAATTTGCTTCTGCACATGAACCAGTTCGGGGGGGGGGGGGGGGGGCGTTCGGCCAAACTGGTTGGAACCCATCTCTGATCTGTCTCCTAAGCTACTTTCTGACAATATAGATAGTCCCTGACTTTTTATATGGTTTCTCAGCAACCATTTAAAATTATGATGGACCCAAAAAAAGATATATATCTCAGATTCAAAATTCCAATAACCAACCCTCCACAGTTGGTCATTGCACATGACTGCATTTAGGATGCTCAGCAACCAGCTCATTTTATATCCATTTGTAGTGCTCTGTGAAGAGATATTGTAATCACAATGTATGATGTTTGTGCTGGAAACTACTGCTTGCTTCCATTTTCTGGCAGCCCCTTCCCCATAGCAAACAATGTGTTTGCTTAATGAATGTCATAGTTGCTTCACGACTTAACTGCATTTACTTAACTGCAACAAAAATGTAAAAAAAAAGTATTGTGGCGACTCACTTTGCAACTCTCTTAATGTCCAACCAACACTGTACCTTAATTACAGTTGTATGTCTAGGAGTACTTGTAGGCACTTTACCTATTGAATATTTCCATAGCTATACTTGTTTCTGTTGCTTTTCATCTTTACCAGCCCTTTTTGTCTGCTTTCATTAGCAGACAAAAAGTTAGCTTAGCAATTTATTCCTCTGAATCCTCAATTCCCCCCCCCCCTTTTCTCCCACTCCACAAGTTATCCACTCCTGTGGATAATTCCTGGCTATTGTTCTCTTCTTGCTCATAAAATTTTAAGCTGAGCCAATTATTCCATCAATAATAAAAATAGTTTCATCAAGTTTTGGAGTGCAATCCTTGATGCATTGCAAAAACCCACTGCAACCTTCACACTTGATATTTCTGAATTTAGAAAAGAAGTTACTTACCCATTGTTCATACCCTTGAGATATCTGTGGAGAAATTATATCTGCTGAAGACAATTAAAAATAGCTAGAGAGAAAGTGATAGGGAAAATGAGGGCTTAAAGGTTAAATGCCTGTGGAGATTCTCAATCATCCAGCTCATTATTCCAAAGATGATTTCAAAAGTTCAGACCCGAAGAAGCTTCTTTGATGAGAAGGGAAATGTTTTCAAAGAGAAACCAAGAAAATTCAGTTGCCTTAAAGGTTGGTATCATATATTGATGGAAACCAAAGATGGACATCTTGCAACAGTTTCTTTTTATGACTTCCAGATCCCCTGTCTCAAAATACTGATTTGCACAAATTGTTTTGGGTTATCTGGAGAACTCCCCTGACCCCCCAGTGTTCAAAACTTTTGAAAACCTTCTTCTCTCTGATGAATTCTTTAAGTGAGCACGAGATATCTCAGGCCCTTTCTCTCAACATAGTAAGTGCTATCCTGTTTAAATAAACAGAAGCCATACTGTTGATACCATATCCGCTAACAAATAAATCTGGACTCATCAGGTAGTATGATATATCTTTTCAATAAGATGATGGCACAAGTGGTAAAGATGTTTTTGGGAAATATTGCTTTCCACCTCATTGTGACAGAGTCATTACCAATTCTATTTGTAATTATGTTAGCTTCATTACCATCCACTAGAGATGATGATGTATAGTTTCAAATGCTGTGGCCAATTGACCGTAAAATTGTTCTGCAGTTCTGGTGGGGCAGCCAAGTTAGAACTTTTAAAATCTCCATGCTGAAGCTCAACACCCACTGTTTGGAAGCTGATCATTATTTTTCTTCTGTCTCCTGAACCGAACAAAAGAAAGACTTCTGGAATTAATTAGAAATGTCTACTCTTGTTGAGATTTGCACGTGAGTTTGCAATTGTGAGGCTTTGATAATGTCAGCCAACAGCTGCAGCTTCAGGCGGTAAAATCAAGAGACAGATTTTCCTTGGTCTTAATTACAATCAGAAAGTATATATTTGAGGGAGACCGAAACAAGTCAGATTGGAAACTGTCAAGTATTATCATTGAAGATGAGACTTAAACATCTGTTTCTTCATAGAAAAGTAAACAAAACATTTATTGTTAGGACCTCTTGGTTGTGAGACTCTATCTAGTAGTTGTATATAACTGGAAATTATGAACTTTTCTGTAGTACTTGCTATAAAAGAAACATCTGGCACTATTTATGTCATTCGTATTTGACAACTCAAGGCAATAATTTGTGTACAATGTGGAATGCAATTTTTCCTAGATAGTGTTAACAATATGATACTAACCCTTTTCCTTGTTCAAGAATGAGCATTTAAAAGTATTTCAGCTATTTTATTTAAATAACTAAAACTTCATAGGAACCACTTTAATTACAAATTGTCTTCTAGAGGATTTACATCCTATTCTTTTACAATTGTCTTGAAAAAAAATATTTATATATTTAATCTAAAAAGGATATTTTACCAATAAATATCACCTTAACTATTTCCTAAAACCAGTATCCACTGCTTATCAAGATATTGTTAATAGAAAGTTGACCTCCTTCTCTGCAAAGAGAATCAGACCTCACAGCCATATCTATATAACTGATGTTTTGTTTTAATAGCTCCAGAAAGACATTAAACTTTCTGACAATATAGGTAGTCCCTGACTTTGTGTGTGTGTGTACTAGCTGTTCCCGGCCATGCATTGCTGTGGCCCAGTCTAGTTAAATGGCCAACCAATCTGTGTGTACATCTACACCTGCACACACAAGCACATACCCCAACCTACCTACCTACTCCCTCTCTCCCTCTCCCTACCTACCTACTGGATTTCTCCCTCTCTCTCTCTATCCCTCTACCTACCTTCCTACCTTCCTACCTACCTACCTACCTACCTACGGCAGAATATTTTATGTCATAAAGGATGACATAATACCTGTGGCCCACTGTTGTCTCTGTATCCATCTACCTACCTTTTTTACAATTTTTTACATTTCTGTTGTGTGTACATGGCACAGGTGTAACATCTACACAATCTATATATATCATTGGTATCGTACTTGAAAGGAACATTGTGTGAAAATTTGGAAGCGATCGGTGCAGTACTTTCAGAGATTGGCGGTTTTGAACAAACTCTTGTTTCATTTTTATTTATATAGATACACACACACACACACACACACACACACACACACACACACACACAGAGTATTTGTATCCCGACTTTATAATTCTTACAAATAAGTCAAGCAACATATCCTTCTCCTGTTTTTCCTATAGCAATAACAACCTCTGGAGGTTGATGTGGGGGGTGGGGGGAGGAGAGAGAGAGAGCTCACAGATTAGAGTGGAACTTGATTTCACTGTCTGGGGCTTGCTGCCCTGTTGCCTTAACTACTAGACAAAACCGGTTCTCTCTATATAAGTATTATTATAACTTTTTGTATTTAACGAATTATTTTAATTTTTTTTTGATATATAGCAAATAACTAATTTAAACCTTTAAATCAAACAGTAGCATTAAAGATGCAAGTAGTATGATCTCTAAAGGATTGAAATGTGGGTTATTTAAGTGGAATTCTGAATCACCTGATGTGAAAATGAGAGGGTGAAAATAATTATTCCAACAATGTAATTGTGAAAGTTTTCAGCCTAAGTAAAGTAGTTTAAGAAATGTTACAATAATTAGTATACTGTCATGACAACAATATAATAGAAGTCTGCCCTTGGGTTGTGCAAATCATTTCAACAAGCAGTGTTCCACCCGATTCACTTCTCAAATCCTCAGATATTTGCTTTGCTATATATTGCAACAGGAATGTCTTCTGTGAATATAGAGGCACCAAGGACACCTGGGGCAGGTTCTGAAACAATAGCACAAATCCTTTGAGCTGCTTTATCTAATTTGCAGCTTTGAGGAATAGATGCACAAGGCTAAACAAAGCATTTCATTGTATGACTTGCATAGGTCTAGTAAATTTAACCCACTTCAATAATCTAAGAAAATAAAAATTATAGTTGGCTCAATTTTAGCAGATGTACAAGTTCTCACTGAAAATCGAAAGAAATCTATTGATCATTTTTAAAAGTTCAGTAGAACTGAAAATAAAATGAGAGTTTATAGTGGTTGCATTCTATATATCAGGGGTGTCAAATTCATGCCATCATCACGTGATGTATCGTGACTTTCCCCCCTTTCGCTAAACTGGGGGTGAGGGTGGCCAGCACGTGATGCATCCAGCCCATGGGTCACGAGTTTGATATCCCTGCTATATATTAAAGACAACATGTAATTTAGTTCAGACAACACAAGACAGATATTAAGTACTGACTATTCCATGATGCTTGTAATATATATGTCACAGTATAATCATTGTTGTAAAGCATTACAGCAATGAATTTCTAACATTTTGTAGAAACTTTTAATAGTTTTGTACATCATAAATAGCATTGTATAGCATAAAGCAGCTGATTTCCATCTGCCACAAGACACTTATATAGTGACTGTTGCTTTGCAGACAAACCATTAGGCAGAATACTGTCTCAGATAGCAGATATTGAGAGTTAGGTAAACACCACTTAAGAAAAGGGAATTCTGTACTCTATGGGTCCTATATTTTCTAACCTGGCCTATTGACTCCATTATAGAATTCTGCTGCAGTGGCAGTGTTAAATAAACTGCTAATCTAATCAGGTTTTGGATATGGAAATAAAGAGGAATTGTCTCATTCTTTGCTGAATGCAGCAAAATATATTACGTTTCTTGGATAGTTCCATTATCTTCCTGATTTATATGTATTTACCATAAGTTATGTGTATCAGAGAAGTCGGGTAGAAAGTTTGCCAAATATTTCTACAAGAGCTCGTCTCATAGCATTCCATCATTTTGACTTGCACTCATGGAAAAGATGGAATGTAGGACCATTTCCCATGTTTGCTTTTGATGTGGCAAGGCTTTAAAGAAATTATATAATCATAGTAACTATTATACTGATTACCTAAGGGTCCATCTTTTTCCAAGAGCTCTACTCGTCCAATTCAATTTGGCAAACTGGGCATGCTGCAGATCCTGCCAGACAATCACTTTCAACTAGTACGGACTAGAAGATGGGTTTTCTGTGCCGTAGCCCGTGCTTTGTGGAATATTCTTTTTTTTTTTTTAGATTAGAATCGCCCCCGTGTTCTAATGGCTTTCAAAACTTTCCTTTGTCCCTGATTGTGAATGTGATGAGGGCCCTATTTCTTGACCATACTATTACTTTAATAATTATCTTGGCTGCTTATTTATTTATGTAAACACATAAATATGTGTATTTAAGTTTTAATTATTTTTAATTATCTTAAATATTTTACAGTTTTAGGATTGTAAGCTGCCCAGAGTCACTTGACTGAGATGGAGGCTATATAAATTGAATTAATTAATTAGTTAATTATGGTTATTCCTCCAAAGATGCAATGTCATTTATGTTGTTTTTTGTCAAATTGTATACAGTATAATCTAAAACGACATAAGGCTGCTTGCAAATTAATTGTTACAACTGAAAAATTAATGATGAAAAATCCTGTAATTACTATGCCATATCAGATGAGAACTGGTTTGGAGAGACCAAATCTTAATTGGACCTTATTAAGCCTTTAAGATGTAATATTTTTAGTTCTGAATTATAAGTGTTTTTAGAATTAAACTAGCGTTTTAAGTTTAAGAGTATAGATATGAATTATTCATAACATTTTTCTTGTGATAAAATTGTGTGCAATTAGATGATTCAAATCCTGTTAGTTGAGGAATAAAACCAAACACAATAGAATAGCACTCAGCTATAAAGAGATTGTTTCTAATTTTAATTCTATTTAGTTCTATTTAAATATAAATACTTTATTTTATCTTGCAATTTATTATTTATTTTATCTTGCAATTGTTTTGTTTTTCTTTATTCAACTTCATTGTACACTATTTTTATGGTTTCATTTTAAATAATTTCAAATTTTTGCTGCCTGTTAGAACAATTGAGAAGCATGTTAAACAAAAAAACAACAACCATGAAATACTAAAAAAAACAGAAATGTAACAGATTCTTTATCTTAAATGAATTACAGACTACAAATTTATTTCTTGTATTTGAACTTTCCATCCATGTTTCGGCAAACCAACCCCTTGAAATAGATAAATAACGCCCGTTATTCCTCATGCTATTTTTCCATATGGGAGATTCATCATTTGTTAAATTTGTGGGTGTTTTATATACTATTAATAGCTTCCATCATGTGCTATTACTGCCATCAAGTGTAATTATATCATTATGGATGTGTAACTGTTCACATGCTGTAATTGTCCAGGTATGACTGCTCTCATGATTTAATTTTTGGTAAGGTATTTTTGACACAGTGCTTCAAACACAAATTTTTACACAAACCAGACCATTAGTTAGTTGGAATATATTTGACTTAAGTAGTAGAGGAGAAATAGAAATTAGCAGTAAGAATAAGAAAATGTGCTTATATTTTAATGCTGTTTTTATATCCTACCAAAATCCGATACTATGGCTAATTAAAATAATCCACTGGAAAAATAATAATCAACCAGTAATAATAATTGTAATAATTTTAATTCATTGTATATAATGAAAAATAAACCTCGGTATTTAATGGTTCTAAAATTAGATTAGAATTCAATTAGCTAGAATCTGAAAAATGCACATTGCTTATTAATTTAAAAGGTAAAATATGTCAAAAATTTGTTGCTTAACACAGACCAGTGATGGTGAACCTTTTTGAGGCTGAGTGCCCAAACTGCAACCCAAACCCCCTGTATTTATCTTGGTCATTATGGCAATTTAACCTGAATAAAGAAGTGTTAGTTTAGAAAAAAAACTCATATGTGATTAGCGTCCCCCCCGTCTCTCTCTGAATCCCTCCCTCCCTTCCTCTCCCTCTCTCTCTGTGCCTCTCTCTGTCTGTCTCCCTCCTTTCCCTTCTCTGTCTCTCTCTCTGTATCTGTCAGTCTCTCTCTCATTCACTCCCTCCCTCTCTCTGTCTCTCTTTCTCTCTCTCTCTGTCTGTCTCTCCCTCCCTCTCTCTGTCTCTCTCTGTGTCTGTCAATATCTCTCTGTTTCCCTCCTTCCCTCCCTCTGTCTCTCTCTCTCTCTCTGTGCCTCTCTGTCTGTCTGGCCGTGTCTCTCTCTCCTCCCTTCCTCTCTCTCTCTGTCATTCTGTATGTGTATGTGTGTGTGTGTGTATCTGTCTCTCAATTCTCTTACTCTGTGTGTGTGTCTCTCTCTCTCTGTGTCACTCTCTGTCTGTGTCTCCCTACCCCTCTCTGTCTGTCTCTGTCTCTCTCTGTGTGTCTGTCAGTCTCTCTCTGATTCCCTCCCTCCCTGTCTCTCTCTGTGTGTTTCTGTCTATCTGTCTGTGTCTCTCCCCTCCCTTCCTCTCTCTCTGTGTATGTGTGTCTGTCTGTCTCTCTCTCTCTCTCACTCACTCACTCACTCACTCTGTGTGTGTTATTCTCTCTGTGTCTCTATCTGTCCTTCCCTCCCTCCCCCTCTTTGTCTCTCTCTCTCTCTCTCTCTGTGTCCGTCAGTCTCTCTCTCTGATTCCCTCCTTCCCTCTGTCTCTCTCTGTGCCTCTCTCTGTATGTCTGTCACTGTCTCTGTCCACAAAATACCTCGTGGAGGAGCAGCCATCCTGAGGCCATCCTGAGGCCAAAATACCTCGTGGGGGGTCCCCCTCGTGTCCCTCATCTTACCGGAAAGCCTCCGGAGTCTTTGGCAGCCCTGCAGAACCTCACCCTCCTCCATGCCATGGAAAAGATAGGCACGCACGCTCACTATGAAATTACAGTCTCTGAGAGTTTGTAATGGCGGGAACTTGGGCTGTAATTGCACGTGAGTACACAGACCTATCTTTTCCACAGTGTGGAGGAAGGTGAGGCTCTGTGTGGCCGCCGATGACCCCAGAGGCCATCCGGGAAGATGAGAAATGTGAGGAGGACCCTGCCTCCCCACGCATGGCCTACAAAGTCATCGCCGGCAGTGCAGAGCCTCACCGCTGTCCATAGCAGTATTTTGTAGACAGAGACAATGACAGACAGAGGCACACAGAGAGAGAATTTGAATTTGAATTTATTTAGATTTATAGAACCGCCCTACTCCATCGAAATGGACCCAGGGCGGTGCACAGGGAATTATAATCGATAAATAACGATAAATACAGAATAATTAAAAATAAATTAAATTAAAAGCCTGTGCTAAAAGATCCCAATTAAAATTCTAAAATACATTTACTCATTGGCTAAGCTAGACGGCTTGATGTAACAGATAATTCTAAAGTGAGCGCCGAAAGAGGGGAAGGTCTGTGATGGTCCAAAGTTCAGGGGTAGGTCATTCCAGAGGGATGGCCCAGCCACTGAGAAGGCCCTTCCCCTAGGCACTACTAGCCGGCATTGGCCGGCGGATGGTACCCTGAGGAGGCCCTCCCTATGGGAGCGGATCGGACGGAGGGAGGTATGCGGCAGGAGACGGTCCTGCAAATAGCTAGGCCCCGTGCCATGGAGCGATTTAAAGATGGTAACAAGCACCTTGAAGCGCAC
The DNA here is from genome assembly GCA_039707465.1 of Rhabdophis nuchalis. Lineage (NCBI taxonomy): Eukaryota > Metazoa > Chordata > Lepidosauria > Squamata > Natricidae > Rhabdophis > Rhabdophis nuchalis. The sequence continues at coordinate 44,197,112 of CM077647.1, read as the reverse complement.
CCGGAAGGCCACCGGCAGCCAGTGCAGCTCGCGCAGGAGAGGTGTTACGTGGGAGCTTCAAGATGCTCCCAGAATCCCCCGCGTGGCCGCATTCTGTACTAACTGGAGCCTCCGGATGCACCTCAAGGGGAGCCCCATGTAGAGAGCATTACAGTAGTCTAGGCGGGACGTAACGAGTACTTGAGTGTCTGTGCGGAGGGTGTCCCGGTCAACAAAGGGGCGCAACTGGCGTACCAGGCGTACCTGGTAGAAAGCCCCCCTGGTCACGGCCGCCACCTGGTCATCCAGGGACAGCCGCAAATCCAGGAGGACACCCAAGTTGCGGGCCCTTTCCACGGGGGCCAGTGATTCGCCCCTAATGACTAGCGATGGAATCAGCTGGCCATGCCGGGGCGCCGGGAGCCACAGCCACTCGGTCTTGGACGGGTTGAGCCGAAGTTTGTTGCTTCCCATCCAGACCCGCACGGCTTCCAGGCACTGGGACATCACCTCGACGGCATCGTTGGGGTGGTTGGGGGTAGATATGTACAGCTGAGTGTCTACCCCACAACCACGGATGATCTCACCCAGTGGCTTCATATAGATGTTAAACAGGAGGGGTGAGAGGACTGACCCCTGAGGCACCCCACAAGTGAATGGTCTCGAGGTCGACCTCTGCCCTCCTGTCAGTACAAATTGCGACCGACCAGAGAGGTAGGAGGAGAACCACTGTAAAACAGAGCCCTCCAGTCCCAACCCCTCCAGTCGGTGCAATAGGATACCATGGTCGATGGTATCGAAAGCCGCTGAGAGATCTAACAGGACCAGGATAGAGGAAAAACCCTCCAGAGATCACCCACCAACACGACCAATGCCGTCTCGGTGCTGTGCCCAGGCCGGAAGCCAGACTGGCGCGGGTCTAGATAAGCAGTTTCCTCCAGGTGCCGAGAGAACTGCTGTGCCACCACACTCTCTACAACCTTCGATAGAAAGTGAAGGTTGGAGACCGGACGATAATTAGTTAACAATGCTGGGTTCAGGGAAGGCTTCTTGAGGAGAGGTCTCACCATCGCCTCTTTAAGGGAGGCCGGCAAGAACCCCTCACTCAGAGAAGCGTTCACAATTTCCTGGAGCCAGCCTCGTGTCACCTCCCAGGAGGCCAGTACCAGCCAGGAGGGACACGGGTCCAATAAACATATGGTGGCATTCAGCCGTCTCGGCAGCCTGTCCATGTCTTTGGAAGCAACAAAGTCGAACTCGTCCCATAAAACAGTCTCAAGACCCACCTCGGACGGTCCATCCAGATCTATCTCAGTGGAGGCCAGTTTGTCCCAGATCCGAGCGATTTTATCCTGCAGATAAGCTCCAAATTCCTCTGCTCTGCTCTGCCCTGCAAAGGAGTTTCCCGTGACTCCTGTTGGAGAAGGGAGTAGGTCACCTGAAACAGGGCGGCAGGGAGAGAGAGAGAGAGAGAGGGAGGGATGGAGGGAGGGAATCAGAGAGAGACTGAAGAGCCACATTCAAGGGGCCAATGAGCCGCATGCGGCTCATAAGCCGCGGTGTGCCAACCACTGTTCTGGGGGAAGGGAAAGAGGAGGGAGAAGCCAGGACAGGGAGGAGACAGCAGGAGACAGAAAGACTGGGAGGAGGGAGGGAGGGCTGAAAGGTCCCTTTGGGGCTTGTTTGAGAATATTAACGTGGATGCTCCAAGCAGAGACAAAAAGCCCAGGAGCGTTGAAACAATTGTCTTTCTTCCGCCTCCCCCCTCCTGGCAAACAAAATGTTCCCTTGCTATAACTTTCAGGAAAGCCCTCCCTGCTCAGTCCTCTATAGAGCAGGAACCTCCCATCCGCACTACTTAGCGTGAGGTGGACGACTTCCCTCGTCTCTTCAGCGATTCCCTCCAGCTCCAAAGCTACAGGCAAAAAAACAAGCCCTGTGCAAATTGTCAGAGTGCCTAATTATATTCAACTTTTGGGGAGACGCACTGCCTTGTCCTTCTTAATCTTGCAACTCAAGGGTCACAAAGCAATAAAATGGGATGGAATGGTTGAGAATGCTCGAAGTTTCCCCCCTCCTGCCAGCTGATGCCTCCCTAGAAGATGGGAGGGCAGGCTGCCTGCCCTCCCATCTTGTCCTACACACGTCTCTTCTTCCCTGAGCAGCCAGGGACTGCAAGAGGCATGAGGGAATCCGTTCTTCATGAAGGTGAGAAGGCTGGGAGTTCCCCCTCTTGCCCGCTAACTGAAAAGGAGGCTTCTCCTTTTCTCCTTTAGGGAGGCGTCAGCTGGCAGGGAGGGGGAAAACTTCGAGCCTTATCAAACCATTCTGTCCTATTTTATTGCTTTGTGACAGTTGGGTTGCAAGAATAAAAAGAATAAGGCAGCATGTCTCTCCAAAAGCTCCAAGCTTTTTTGTCTTCAGGCAGAGCTGCTACATTTTACCAGGCAGAGTCACGCGCCTGCCCGCCTGCCTTGAATTACACACCTCCCATCTTCCCTGAGCATATGGCAGCTGCAAGGGAAGATAGGCGGGCCATGGGTCGAGGCCCAATTCACGCTGCAGAACTGGAATGCAAACTCTTTGGATTGCAAAGTTGAGAGGCGCTTACCCACTTTTGCTCAGCTTCGCACGGGGGTGCCTGATGAGCCAAACAAGTGTGAATGGGTAGGTTCCTCCCTTTCCCCACTGTGTTGGCTGCTGGTGTGAGGGAGTCGCTGTGGGCGGACTCGAGCCTTGCCCTGCCGAGGAGAGTCGGCTTTAAACCTAGATGTGCAGGGCTGGGGGAGGAATGGAAGAAGCCCGGAGGTAGTCACTTCAGTTCCTCTGGGCTGTCTCTCTCTGCTTGGAGCACCCACATTAATATTCACAAATGAGCCCCACAGGCACCCTTCGGCCCTCCTTCCCTCCCTCCTCCAAGCCTTTCTTTGTCCTGCTCTCTCCCTTTCCTCGTCGCCTCCTCCCTGTCTTGGCTTCTCCCTCCTCTTTCCCTTCATCCAAAAGAGCTGCTGACAAACAGGCATGGTGCTCCTCTTGTGGTCTCTTGGGCTATTTGTTTGGGCCAGCCCAGTCTTCACAGCTGTTTGGGGGAAAAACAGACCCCCTTGTTCTTTGGGGTGAGATGCAACCATAAACTCCAGGAGCCTTGAGGCTTCACAGCCACCGCATCCTCCAGCTTGGCTGAAGCCGACCCCCACCCCTCTGCTAGCCCATCTAATTTGGGCAACTTACAGTCAAGAGAGAGGAGCCGGAGCAGCAAGCATGAGAAAAGGATCCAGAGAGTTCAGCTTCTTGCACAATGTAAAAGGAGCTCAATTAACTTTTGGTTTCTGTGTGTATGCACATGTGCCAATCAGCTGTCTGCTTTTTGGAAGCTGATTGTCGCACATGCATTAACGCCAGAAACCAGGAAGACGATTGGGTGAGGCTTGGTGTGCCAGGTGACATGGCTCCACATGCCACCTAGACCAAGACTTTCTTTCAAATTCTTGACAGGCAGGATTATAGAAAGAAACTGTTCTTTAAGTCAGGGATTCATAACCTATGTCTTAGGGCTGAGGTGGAATTTTTGTGCAGAACTGCAGCAGGCTTTCCTGACTAGCCAGCAGATCACAGCAAGTGGCCTAAACATTATTTAGACCTTCTTATTACATGTTTTGCTGATGATTTAAAGATAGGTGGTAACAAGGATGTCAAGGGAAGGAGGACATTTGAAGCAATCACCTTGATCTGGAGGATACTGAATGCCACCAAGGATTTCAAGAAGTACATAAACCCATTTGAATCATCTACCATAATGGCTTATAGATTAGTATGGTTTCCTGAAGTTACTTGAGGAATTCCCAAGCACTCTAGCAGGCAACTCTAGTGAAACACTGTTAATGAGTCACAAACTGAATACTAAATCAAGTTGTGTTTGAGCAGTCTGATTCTGTTGGCTGATCCTAATTTCTATCTTGGTTTACTGACACTACATAAATTAGACCTAAGAAGCCTTGCAGAGAAGGGTAAAAAATTATTCTCCTCAGTCATAGGTATGTGTTTAGATCTACACCAATGTATCAAGGGAAGTGAAATGTCTTTCTTTTTTTTGACCTTATTGTATCTGCACTCATGGCCTGTAAACTCTAAGGAAGTGTATAGAGTGCTATCTAGGTTTATCATTTGCCACTTATAAACTTGTCTGTCCTGACCTTCTTGTGAGGACAAGGGTCAATGTGACCACCTGGATCTGGGAAATTTATATTACCATTCAACATTAGGGGCATTTGCCAGCTGTTCTGAAAGAAAGTGATATATCTTATTCTGAAAAAAATATATTTTAGAAATGGGGTATAAGATCAGATTCGAATCATCCCTTTTGAAGGAAAACTATTGAAAAAGTGTGGGTGGATTACCTATGGATCATCCTAGATGGAGTGGATTATCAGAATTCAGATAGTAACAACATTGGTCTCTCTCCATTGAATTCTGTCAATGAAGAGAGTATTTCTCTTTTGGTTACCTTAGATATTTCAACTGCCTTTGAAGCCTTTGACCATGGCGTCTTATTGAATTACCTTATGGAATAGGATTTGGATTATTATAATAATAATAATAATAATAATAATAATAATAATAATAATAATAATAATAATAATAACAACAACAACAACAACAACAACAACAAAAACAACAACAACAACAACAACAACAACAACAACAACAATTTATTAGATTTATAAACCGCCCCCTCTCCCCGAAGGGACTCGGGGCGGTGTACAGGAAAAATTAAAAAACCATATAAAACATACAATATATACAAAGTTAAAAACGAATTAAATTAACCTGTACTAAAATTTAAGAACATTAAAATACAACCCAACCTATACTAAAATTCCCTAAAATCTAATATCCATATACGTATTTGGCAGATGATATATTATGAGAGTCAGCACTATTACGCAAGACCAGCTTGCTGAAAAAAATATGTTTTAAGTGAGCGGTGAAAGAGGGGAAGGTCCGTGATAGTGCAAAGTTCGGGGGGTAGGTCGTTCCAGAGGGCCGGCCCTGCCACAGAGAAGGCCTTACCCCTGGGCACCGCTAGCCGGCATTGACCGGCGGTTGGTACCCTCAGTAGGCCCTCTCTGTGGGAGCGTATCGGATGCAGGGAGGTATGTGGCAGGAGACGGTCCCGCAAGTAGCTAGGCCCCGAGCCATGGAGCGATTTGAAGATGGTAACAAGCACCTTGAAGTGCACCCGGAAGGCCACCGGTGAGAGGACCGACCCCTGAGGCACCCCATAAATGAGTGGTCTCGAGGTCGACCTCTGCCCTCCTGCCAATACAAATTGCGACCGACCGGAGAGGTAGGAGGAGAACCACTGTAAAACAGTGCCCCCTAATCCCAACTTTTCCAGTCAGTGCAATCGGATACTATGGTCGATGGTATCGAAAGCCGCTGAGAGATCTAATAGGACCAGGATAGAAGAGAAACCCCTATCTCTGGGCCTCCAGAGATCATCCACCAACGCGACCAATGCCGTCTCGGTGCTGTGCCCAGGTCGGAAGCCGGACTGGCGCGGGTCTAGATAAGCAGTTTCTTCCAGGTGCCGGGAGAACTGCTGTACCACCACACTCTCTACAACCTTCGCCAAAAAGGGAAGGTTGGAGACCGGACGATAGTTATCAATGCTGGGTCCAGGGAGGGCTTCTTGAGGAGGGGGTCTCACCATCGCCTCTTTTAAGGGAGGCCGGCAAGAAGCCCTCACTAAGAGAAGCGTTCACAATTCCCTGGAGCCAGCCTCGTGTCACCTCCAGGAGGCCAGTAACAGCCAGGAGGGACACAGGTCCAATAAACATGTGGTGGCATTCAGTCGCCTCGGCAACCTGTCCATGTCTTCGGAAGTAACAAAGTCTAACTCGTCCCATCAAACGGTCTCAAGACCTGCCTCGGATGGTCCGCCCAGATCTATCGAAATGGAGGCCAAGTCGTCCCGAATCCGAGCGATTTTGTCCTATAGATAACTTCCGAACTCTTCTGCTCTACCCTGCAAGGGAGCTTCCCGCGACCCCTGATGGAGAAGGGAGCGGGTCACTCTGAACATGGCGGCAGGGCAGTTATCTGCGGATGCAATAAGGGTGGCAAGATGGCTACGTTTTGCCACTCTTATTGCCACTAGGTAGGTCTTTGTGTAAGTCCTCAGTAGTGTTCGGTCGGATTTGGAACGAGTGGACCTCCATCTGCTCTGTAGGTGTCTCTTGCGGCGCTTCATCACCCTTAGCTCCTCAGAAAACCAGGGGGCCAGGGTGGATCGGCGCCACGTGAGAGGCCGCAAGGGCACGACCCGGTCCAAGGCCCCCGTGGCCGCACTATTCCATGCGGCCACTAAGTCCTCGGTCGAGTCGTGGGTGAGGGTTACAGGCATAGGCCCAAGCTCCGTCTGGAACCTCTCCGGGTCCATCAGGCGCCTGGGGCAGAACCATCTGGGAATCTCGGGTTCCGCCTCCCCGCAGTGGGGTGTAGCGGTCGGAAAGTCCAGCCGCAGGAGCGAGTGATCTGACCATGACAGGGGTTCGATGACTAATTCCTCTACTCCTAGATCACTCAACCACTGGCCAGAGGCACTCTCTCTGAAATCAGTTAACAACTTGGGGTGCTTTGTCTTCAGGATATGGATGATATTCAGCCTTAAATGCCACCCTAAATTATAGGAGAAATTATATGGGTGTCCATTCTCTCTGCTCAGAAACTATCAGGATCTAGAAAGGACAGTACAAACTAAAGCTGGACTTTGATGAATTTTCTTGTCTATCAAAGCTATTTGATGGCATGAATCAATACATAGCAGCGTGGGAATTTTTTTAATCACCTATTTTTTTAGGAATATGTTCTATCAGTATTTCAGATCCTGCATTGACCATCAGCTTCCAAATATGATTTAAGTGTTAATCTCTATCTTTTATGGATATAGATGGGCATTGTTTCATATGAAAACAAGGACTATAATTTGCCCTATGATATTGCAAATACATTTCATTTTATTTAAAAAATATTACTGTATGTGTATGCTGTTCACATCCAAGACTAACAATCAGAAACACAATTAAAAAAACTAACAAATATAAAACAAGAAAAAATAATAATCTCAACACCATGATAAAGAACGTAAAAAGTTTACAAGATAATGTGACTGAAAATGCATCCAACATTCAAAGATGCCTTCCTCCTGGACTAGGTGGAAAATCCAGGTCTTACCTACTTTCTTCAAATGAAGGAAAGAAGATCATACCTGCAGAGGGCTAACATTGAAAAATGTTTTCTAGGTCCTCCCAGATTTTATTCTCCTATAAACAGGAACTGAAGGGAGTTGACTGTATTTAATCTGATCAGACTAACTTGCAAATGAACATGGAAGTTGCTTTCAAAGATGAACAGGTGTGGAGCCATTTAGAACTGACAACCAGCTATTTGAATCATATCCAGAAGCCAAATGATAGTTTATGCAAATCTCAAAAATGTGAACTGATCAAAGTATAATGGGAAACGCCTATCTTTGCATGGGCAACTGCAGTTTGCAACAGCTTTTAAATACTTTTCAAGGGCAGCCCCATTTGTACTACTTTGCAGTAATCCAGATGGAATCCTGTATTACAGTAAGAAAATTAGGGTGTGAGCAAGGTTTTGTAATATAGGAATGGCTGCAACTGTGTAGATTTCTGAATACAGGAGGACCCCCATAATTTCAAATCACTGTCTTGAAGTGTGGTGGTGGCTTGAGACTTACTGATTCTGTGTTAATGATTTTAAGCAAAGTATCAGAGAAGAACCTGTGACCTCCACAATGTGAAATTAAGACAGGTGCATTGCTTCTGGAGTTGAAGGTAGCCCCTTGAAGCACAAAATGCTTCTTTACATGTAAAAGAGAATATCTGTAGCTTAGGGTTGGTGCTCTTTGAGCTTTCTTGCAGATGTTTCATTACCAAATTAGGTAACATCATCAGGAAGTCTTTATTAGCACTGATGATGTTATATTAGTTTGGGTAATAAAACATCTGTAAGAAAACCAAGCTCAGAGCATACTAAGGACCCCTCATTCTTCACAATTTTTTTTAAATAGTTAATGAAGACCATTAGAGTCTTTTTGGTTTATGTATAAAAGCTAGGCCACAATATCTAATTTAACAAAATTAGATTTTAAAACTTAAAGCTTAATCATACATGTTATCTCAGTTCCACATTTTATAAACTTTGTAACATTAAACTGACTTCAATAGTTTTAGTTAATTTCCATCCTAAAGATGTAGAAAGACATTGTAGGTTTCTTGGCTTGAACATTAGAAAAAATAACTATTCACATTAGTTGAAGGGTGTCACTAGAAACCCATACCAAAGAGACTGGTCACAAATGGCATGTTGACATTTTTGCAGTTTTATTAGGAATAAAAGACCATTTGGCTATCTGTTTCCAGAACAGTATTAATAGATAAATGGGGCCACCGGTCTAATTCAGCAAAACTATTTTTGCCATTATGAAAGATATGCCTTTTAGCAAATGGAAGGATTGAAGTTATTCATAATGTGCTAGCAATTATTTCCAGATTATTTTCAATCAACATTTATTTAAAAATAAAACTGTTCACAGTAGCAAAAAAATAATAATTGGAAAACACCAGTGCAAAAGCAGAATAAGAGCTACTTTTGTAAAGCAGAACTTGCAATATGACCAAACATGCAATGAACATTAAAGCCAAAATAGTCTATCAGAACTTTTTTGAATTAGGGTTTATTATAAAGTGGTAGACTTATCTAAACTCTTCCTTTGGCTATTCTGGCAGAAGGATCTAGCTTCAGGAACCAGGAATGAATAAATCTTAGAATGTTTAGCTTTATGCATGATCTAAATTTCAGAATTACTGTTCCTGTGCCTAGTCATAATCGAAAAGGGAGCTACCACTATTTCTAAAATGCTAGATGTTTTATGATTAAGATTCTAATTAACCATAGTTACACTTGTTAGAGAATGTGATGCTATATGAACAGACATATTCACATGTAACTTAGAATTTAGAGTCTTAAGTAATTCTGTCATAAAGTTTTATGAAATTTGGGCTACTACCCTATTGATTAATTGTTCACCAGCAGAATTTTTTTTAAAGTTTCTCGTAGATATATGAACCATTTGAAGGTGAGTTTTTTAAAGTGAAAAATCCTTAGTAAGCTAAAGTATTCTCCAAACTTGTCAGACCCACTTTGACCATTTCCTCAAGTCTTCTTCAATACAAATAATAGGCTGGAATTTAACTTCTGAATATTGATGAAGAAACTCAGTCATCCAGGTAGAGTTGTCCGGAAGTTGAATCATAGCCATTGAACTTATTTTTCTTGTTTTTTGCTTCTCAGCCAAGTAGCCTTTTTTAGTCTGAGTAAGTTGATTATGGGAACTCCATCTATGTGCCCGAGGCTTTTTTGTGGTATTTTGTGTGCATATTATAAGCAAATATATGAAATCCAGTTTGGTGTAGTGGTCAGGACTCCAGGATAGAAACCAGGAGACTGAGTTGTAATTCTACCCTGAGCATGAAGTCAGCTGTGTGACTTTGGCCCAGTCACTCACTCTCAGCCTGAAAAAGCAAGCAATGCAAACTACCATACTTCCAAAATCTTGCCAAGGAGATTCCATCTATATTAAATAAAATATTGTTAAGATATCAATCAAAAGTGTGATTATTGTGACTGCGTCCAAACCTGCAGAATGCAAAACACAACTTATTTGACATGGATAAAGCTTAAAATTGCAGTTGTGAAAAGTAAAATAATATCCATGATTTCTGGTGTAATGAATTCTTACTTGGCAACTGGCAGTCAAAGTCCATTTAAAAGGTACTGTTGGCCCAAGATTAAAATGATTTGGCAGAAATTTGACCTATTATATATTGTCAGAGCCAATCTGAGCAAGGATGCTGGCAGTTTTAACATGATTTCTATTCCAGGAGACAACTTTCTGTCCAAGGTAGCATACGAGTGACCAAATATTTTCCAATGGAATTTGGGCACTGTAAAAATTTCCGGAACTAAGCTGAAAGGTTGCAGAGCTTGCTAAATGTTTTCCCCTGTTTGCATACCAATGTGATGGTGAAATATTTCCAGCTGCAGGACAGTGAAAGGCAGTAAATTGAAATAAATCATTTTTCATTGTACTATTTTAATGGTAATTTAAATTGCAGCTTTGTATTATTACCAATCAGTAATATCTTTTCCCTCTTCTAATTGCAGTATTCTAACAAGATGATTAAATACTTCTATTTTCCAATTATCTTTTAAAGAAAATAAATAGCAGCAAAGAAAGTGTAATGACATCAGATCTGTTTTCATCAATCCAACAAGCCTCATACCAAACCATTTGGAAATGGAAACAACTTCTTACAAAATCTGTTAAAGACTTTTTTTTGGTGTGTGCTTGTTTATCTTCCCATCAGGCATTTTCAGAATTGCTTTACAAAAGTTGTTATAACTAGGTGTTTTAAATATAGACCAGGTGACCTATTTGCACTATCAATGAAAACTAAAAAAAAACCCATTTTATTATGATGCATATCTTCTGGGCTAAGTAAGAATCAACAGTTAGTGTCAGCTTGCTCTCATACTTTATTTACAGTTGGGATTCTGTAAGCTATAAACGTTTTTCTTTTTTTTAACCATAATTTAATTTACAACACTTGGAAAAGATACTGTAGCAGTATTATGATTTATGATGCAATTCTCAGTTCCAGTTACTTACATAAGTTTCTTGCTTCAGAAATTGCTTGTTCTATGACAGTGTCTATCAAGATATTCACAAATGTTTTTTTTCTGAATGGGGAGAGGCAATAAAACTGCACCTGCTTTGAATGGAGAATGAGACTTTAATGTTTTTTGCCTTAAAGTGGAATGAAGAGGATGTCAATTTAATGAACAAATAGATACCTGTGTACCATGATTTTCAGATCATATGAACTAAAATATACTGCATTAAAAAAATTAGAAGACCTGAATTGAATACATTATCTATTCATGTATACTTTTCTGGAAGATTAAATCTCTAGTCCTAGTGACTGATCCAGATTCGATCTTGCAGTATCCATTACATTTATTTCGATAGCATGCTTTATGCTTTATGAGATGCAACCATGTTAATATAGTGTTGGCAAGTTGAAATTTTTGCTTGTTATTGATTTTGACTCGCATCATCATTTTCTGTAGCAAATGGTTTCTGGAATTCAGTGACATACATACATACATACATACATACATACATACATACATACATACATACATACATACATACATACGGCTGTATTTTATTTGTGTTTGTTCTTAAACATCCAGTGTTTATCCAACTTAAAGGCTGTACTTAAATAACAGAAGAACAGAGTTGGAAGGGATCTTGGAAATTTTCTAGTCCAATCCCTGCTCAAGCAGTAAACCATATACTGTTTTAGACCAACAGTTGTCCAGTATTTTCTTAAAAGCCTCCAGTGTTGGAGCACCCACAACTTTTGAAGCAAGCTGATTAATTGTGCTGTCAGGAAGTATTACTTCCTGTATTACTTACTTACTAATTAAGTATTACTTACTTACTAATTAAGTAAGATTGTTAAACTGTTTATTTTACTGAGATTTCTGTAGATTATGAAGAGCTTTTTACTTTTATGTAGAAAATTGCTGTGGCGTTGAATGCATACATCTAAGCTAATAATTTAGCTTTAATTGCAAGGATAAAATGCTTTCAGATTATTCATTCTAATTTTTTGTTTTTTTTTTGTTTTTTTAATTTTTGTTTTTTTTAAATAAAGTTTTAATTAAATTTTAAACATTATAACAACACATACAATACTTCACCCTGTGCTATACATAAGAAAGGAAGATTTGGTTCTTCGGATATATCCTCATGATCTCCAAAATCCACGTTCTCTGGGTACAGATACCGAAGCGTCCAAATTTCCAAGCGCATAGTCCACAAATAGTTTCCAAGTTTTCCAAAAAATATCTTCTTTATAAACACCATTTCTAAATTTAATATCACATGTCATTTTATCATTTAAAGCTAATTTCCACATTTCACAATACCACTCTTCTATTCTAAAATTCACATCTAATTTCCAATATCTAGCTATTATAATTCTACTTATTATAATCATAATTCTAATCAGTTCTTTCTCATATTTTGTTGGTTCTGTTTCCTTAATTATCAACAATAATATAGTTTCTGATCTCAATATTATTATTTTCTCCATCATTTCAAATATCATTTTCTCCAATTGTTGCCAAAGCTTTTTAACTTTATCACATTTGTACCACATATGTTCATAAGTCCCTAATTCCATATCACATCTCCAACATTTTTTACTATTTTTTTTTATCCATCAATGATAATCTTAATGGAGTCAAATACCATTTCCAAACAACCTTATAATTATGCTCTTTAATCCTTACAGATAAAATCTTCATAATTCTACTCTTCCAATTCACATTCCAATCTAAGTCTGATATTTTAATATTAAGTTCTTTTTCCCAATTCATCTTCATCACCATTTGTGGTTTTCCATCAAAATTTATAATCTTATAAATCTTACTAACGAGTCCCTTTAACCCAATTTCATCTTTCATAATTTGAGATACTAAATGTCCAAATTCAGTTTTATTTCTACTTATCTTGCAATTTTCCCTTACTTTCTTAGTCCATTTTTCTATTTGTATTTTTTCAAACCAGCCTAAACCCAATTTTTCAATAATTTCTTTTTTCCTTCTTTCATTTTCTAAAGTTTTTAGCCAATCTATTATAATTTCTATATTTTCATCTTCAATTACCTTATCACGACTTATATTGGTTTTAATCGGCCAATTTCCAATTGTCTTCCCCAAAAAAATTATATCCGGAATTAAAATTTTAACAAATTTATTCTAAATTTTACTAAATCCCTTTAACCAATAGCTATTAATTACCCTTTTTGATTTTGCTTTATCTAAAAACCATGTTGAGCCAAATCTCTTAATATCTTTTAACTCTAAATCTCTCCAATGACTATCTTCACCTTTAAGTATTTTTACCACAGTTCGAATACCGTAGGCCCAATAATAATTGAGTAGTTTGGGGATTCCTAATCCACCTTCCTTTTGATTTTGATACCACATTTTCTTCAGTAATCTGGGTCTTTTCCCACCATTACAAAATTTATCCAATTTCTTCTGATATCTTTCAATATCTTTCTCTGTCAAATTTAATGGTAGCATCTCAAATAAAAAATTAAACTTTGGTAACAACATCATCTTACACATTGCAATTCTACCAAACCAAGACAGCTTTATCTTTTTATATTTATCTATCTTTTTCTCAACTTCATTCATCACCACATCATAATTAAGTTTTTTCATTTCTCTAACTTTGAGTGAAAGTGTTATACCCAAATATTTCAATGTATTTTTGATCCTTATCCCAAATTGTTCTTGCATATTCTCCCGCTCATTACCATTATTATCCGTTAATAATTCAGATTTTAACCAATTTACTTTCAAACCTGTCATTTCTTCAAATTCTTTCAAATGCTTATGTATCTTCTTCAAATCTTTCTCTATATCTTTCAAAATAATCAAAGTATCGTCCGCGTACCTTTATCTTATATCCCTTATACCCTTCCAATTCTTCATCTTTTTCTATCATTTTAGTCAAAATTTCCATAACTAATAAAAATAATGTTGGAGACAAGGGACATCCTTGTCTCGTACCCACTTCCAATTTGATCTCTTCTGTCATTATTCCATTCACCTTCACTCTTGCACTACTTTTTTGATACAATTTCGAAATAACATGTATAAATTTATTACCAAAACCTAATACCTCAATAATTACTTTAATAGTTTCCCATTGTACGGAATCAAAAGCTTTAAAAATATCTAGTGATACTATACCTATTTTATCACCATTATGTTCAGCTACATCTATAATATTTAATACTCTTCTAACAATATCACTCATATATCTACCCTTTACAAAACCTACTTGGTTATAACTTATATGTCTATCTATAAATCTACTTAATCTATTACTTATAATGGCGGTAAATATCTTTGCATCTTGATTAATTAAAGAAATGGGTCGATAGGACTCAATCCTTTCTAAATCTTTATCTGGTTTAGGGATTATGGATATTACCATTCTATTCCATGACATCGGAACTTCTCCACCATGTAAAATTCCATTAAATAATTTTTGCAATTTTGGTATTATTATTTCCTTAAATTCTTTATAAAACTCAGCAGGTAATCCATCTTCACCTGGAGCTTTCCCTAATTTTATCTTTTGTATTATTCCATTAATCTCATCTTGTGTTATATCTCCTTCCATCAAGTCTTTATATATTTGGTCAATTTTCACAACATATTTTTCTAAATGACTTTTCAATTTTTCCGAATCGATTGATTTTTTTGAATATAATTTTTGAAAAAAGTTCCTAACCACTTCACATTTCTCTAATTTTTTATAACATCTTATGCCTTTATCATCTATCAAGGGTCCAATTTCTCTCTTCTCCCTTTTATTTTTCGCCATCCTTGCCAATAACTTAGAGTTTTTATTACTAAATTCAAAAAAATTCCTATTTAAATATCTTATATTTTTTTAACCAATTCTATATCCTCTTCTATCAATTTATTTTTTAGCAAATTTAGCTCCTCCCAAAAAAATTTTTCCTTAGTAAGTAAAAATTGATTCTCCAATTCCTTAATCTGACTTATATCTTGTTCAATTTTAATTTTATAATTTGTATATTTCCTGCTTGATAACTTAATGCTTTCTCCTCTAAATACTGCTTTCATCGCATCCCAAACAATTTCAAATTTGACCTCTCCATTATCATTCAATCTCCAACTTTCTTCCCATTTTTTAAATATCCATTTTTTATCCTCCTCATTTTTGTACAGTTTTTCATCATATCTCCAACATCTTCCTTTTTTCTCAAAATTAAAATCTATTTCCATCGTAACTTCTGCATGATCAGAATCCTTAAAAATTCCCACATCTATTTTATCCACATTATTCAACAAATCTTTAGAAACCAAAATATAATCAATTCTTGAATATGTATTATGTATCTTGGAGTAAAAAGTGTACACTCTTTCAGTACCTTTCACTTCTCTCCAAACATCCACCATGCCATTTCGAAGCATCCATTTATTTAAAGTCCCCCATTTATTTGCTCCTCCACAACGAGTGGGATTAGTACTATCTATTTTATCTCTAATTAAATTAAAATCCCCAGCCACAATTACTTTCCCTACACTTTCAATTTCCAAGATTTTGGTTATTTTTTCAAGGAATTCTTTTTGTTTCTCATTCGGTAGATATAAGTTAACAAGTGTCACTTTTTCCTCATTAATATTTCCCACAATTATTATATATCTTCCTTCATCATCCACAATTACTTGTTTTTTTTCAAAATATACCCTATCTGATATCAGTGTTGCAACTCCTCTAGCTTTTGAAGTTCCAAAAGATTTTTCATAAATTTGCATTCTAATTTTTTGAAACTCGAACTAATCCTCTAAAACCAAGCTTGATCGGAAAAGCAAGCTTATTTAAAATAAACTGCCTTTAAGTTATGTGTTATTTTTCTTTTTTCTTTAGCTCACGATTTTATTGAAACCTAATAAAAGTTCTATAGAAACTGTAAAGTAGTTAGTATTTTCTTCTTCAGGTTAATTTAACTGCAGCTGAGAAACTACAGGCATTATATTGAAAAGTAATCCTGACAAATCTATTTTTTCCTACAATCTATTTAATTAAAACTTATTTTGGAATGTAATCTGAAAAGTTATTTAAAAGTAATAGATTTATTCATCATCATCATCATCATCATCATCATCATCATCATCATCAGCCATTGTCTGTCCACTGCAGGATAAAGGCATCTTCCAATGTCAATTTGCCCTGCAATACTTGCCAATGTTGTTGCTTTTTTAAAGGTCTCTTTCAAAGACACTTTTTATCAAGTGAATTACATTCTATGGCTGCCAGCCCATTTCCATTTCAATTCTTTTACTGTCTTGATGATATCATATATTTTATTTTGTTCTTTAATCCATGTGCAGGTCTTTCTATCTTGTCTTGTAATGCCGAGCACGTACCTTTTCATGGTTCTTTGTGCCACTCATAAGCTTTCATATGTATTGTGAGATTAATGTCCATGTTTTGCTAGCATCTGGTAGAACAGGTAGCACAACTGATTAAAAAGCTATCTCTTCAGGCATAGGGGGAAGTTGTTCTTGAAAATTCTGCTTAACTTGCCAAAGGCCTGCTAATCACATTTAACATGCAATTTAATTTAATTTTTTGTGTCACCTTCTATCTGTTATCCAAGGTATATGTAATAATAATAATAATATTTATTGTCATTGTAATAAAATTACAATGAAATTGGTTTGAGCGTTGTGCTAACATTTGCATCAGGTGGAATATAGACAGCAGTGATAACTATAACATAAATCTCTCCAGGTAAATAAAATGGCTGACAAATGACAGTTGAGAATTCCACATCTGCAGAACAGTGTGTATAAGCAACTCTACTGTTAGTATACCAGTTATTATGTGTGTAAATACACAGTCCTCCACCTTTGCTTTTACCAGAGTTGTTGTTTCTGTCAAAGCGGTGTGTGGTGCGGTTAGTTAGCTCCACAGACGCATCCGATACAAGTGGATGAAGCCAGGTCTCTGTGATGATCATCACACAGCAGTCATGAATGAGCTTATTCACTGCCATCCATAGCTCTAGTTCATCAGTTTTGTGGACAAAGGATCTAGAGTTAGTTAGGAAATGCTTGGTAATGCTGGTTTGTGTGGCTGCTTCCGTAATCGAACTAGCAAACCTGTTCTGCATCCCCACTTCTGCTCCGGCTCTCTTCGCTGCCTCCTAGGCCAAACAACGATCCATGGAGAGCCTGGCAGTTTTACTATGTCACTCGGTATATTATGAGACTGCTGGAAGTCACTGGTAATATCGAGTCGACTAGAAGATCTAATCTTTAATAATAACTTTAAAACTCCCTGCGAGTATAGACTAGTTTTTGCCTAACTCTACTGTGACACCAGGAGCTCAAAGCTGATTTATTATTTCAGCCTAATCTATAGAAATAAAAATTTAAAATAGTTTGTGCAAAATCGCTAATTTCAGAAAGTACTGCACCGATCGCCACCAAATTTTCACACAATGTTGCTAAGAAAGGAAGTAACAATCATACGTACATTTTGTGTGGCTGGCACATGTGTTATGTGCAAGCAGCACAAACGTAAAAGGTACGCACTTCTCAGGTTTTCACCTCCCTGTAGCTCCTCCCACCTGGCTGCTTCTTATGATGCTTCACACACATGTCCCTCACATTTCCAACGGTCGTTTCCTCAGCAACCGAATAAGCCTCCAAAGTTCCAAACTGTATGGAGGCCTTCTAGGCTCAAAACAAGGCATAGAGGATAGCACACTCCCAGGTGGCCCATAGAGGGATAGAGAGAGAGATGGAAAAATACAGTAGGTAGGTAGGTTGGGGGTTATACAATGGTTGTGTGTACGTGTTTGTGTGTGCAGGTGTAGATCTACACACAGATTGGTTGGCCATTTAACCAGACTGGGCCACAGCAAAGCGTGGCTGGATACAGCTAGTAATTTTATATTTTTGCAATACTTTTCCTGCATTTATTTATATACCATTCCCAGAGTAACAGTTCTCCCCCCCCCCCCCCACACACACACACACTTTGTAATAATCAAACTCTATATGGTATTAGGTCCAATTTTTCTTTCTCTCTGAACTGGAATACTTTCCAGCTGTTCCTGTTTTAAAATATATTTTTATTCCAACTAAAGGTCATTTGCATCCTTTCAAGCAAAAATGATTTTTCATCATTATATTTTCAGATTAGATAAAAAATTAGAGTAAAAATTAGAATTGTTTATGGAAAGAATTCTTCTACATTAAACTATTGGATTTCTTTGAGAATAATGACGTACAGTGGATATAAAAAGTCTATACATCCCTGTTGAAATGCCAGGGTTTTGAGATGTAAAAAAAAAAAATTAGAGCAAAATAAATCAGTTCAGAATTCTTTTAAGCTTAAAAATAACATATAAGTTGTACAATTCAATTGAAAAAAATTGAAATATTTAATAAAAATGCATAGTAATGTGATGGTATAAGAATGCTCCCCTTAAACTAATACGGGTATTTTTCGGAGTATAAGACAAACCTTTTTTCCTCTAAAAAGAGTCTGAAAATCTGGGTGCGACTTATACACCGAATACATTTTTTGCCTCCTGAAGCCTGTCACCAAAATAGCCATGCATAGCCTTATGGAGGCTTTCAGACAGCTCCTGGGGGCTGGGAAGGCCAGAAATGAGCAAAAAATGGGCCATTTTTGCCCCCCCCCCATTCCCCAGCAGCACTCTATAAGCCTCCATAAGGCTATGCATGCAATTTTTTTTTGACAAAAAACGGCCCATTTTTTCCAAAAGAATGGCCTGTTTTTTGCTCATTTTTGACCATCCTGGACCACTTTGCAAGCCTCCCCAAGGCTATTCATGCCTTTTTGGGGGGGGGGGAAATGGGCTGTTTGGGGGAGGTTTTCAGAGTGCAAAAACTTTTTTTTCCTTTTAGAAAGTTGTTTAGTTAGAATGGTTGATGAGAATTACATTGATCAAGTGCTGTGCCAGCAGAAACAAAGTTTTAGGTGCTACAGGTTGTCAGCGATTTCCTTCTCCAGCATATGGATAAATACATCTGGAAACATCTACCTACCTACGCTCTCTCTCCTCCTAACTACCTACTGTATCTCTCTCTCTCTCTCTCTCTCTCTCTCTCTCTCTCTCTCTCTCTCTCTCTCTCTCTCTCTCTCTCTCTCTCTCTCCCCCTATCTACCTACCTACCTACCCTCTCTCTTTCCCCTCCCTATCTACTGCATTTCTCTCTATTTTTCTCTCTCTATCCCTCTACTTACCTACCTACCCTCTCCCTCCCTTCGTATCTACTGTATTTCTCTCTTTCTCTCTCTCTCTATTTCTCTCTTTCTGTCCCTCTACCTATCTGCACCCTCTCTCCCCCTCCTCCCCTACCAACTGTATTTCTCTCTCTCTCTCTCTCTCTCTCTCTCTCTCTCTCTCTCTCTCTCTCTCTCTCTCTCTCTCTTTCTCTCTCTCTCTATCCCTTTATCTACTTACCTAACTACTCTCTCTCTCTCTCCCTACCTACCTACTGTATTTCTCTCTCTTTCTCTCCGCCTCTATCACTCTACCTACCTACCTACTATTAAAAAAATTGCCTCTTCAAAACCTTGGTGCGTCTTATACTCCGGTGCGTCTTATACTCCGAAAAATGCAGTACTTTGTTGGAACACTTTGTCATTTTATGATAGCATTCAGTCTTTTGGGTAATGAGCCTATCAGTATTGCACGGGTTGCCTTGGGAATCATTGCCCATTCTTCCTTTCAAAAGTACTTCACGCATGTATCATATTGCAAGGGTATGCACAGAACAATTTACAGTGAACTGCAGTGAAATCACTCTTCAGATCACCCTCTAAATTTCAATTGATCCATTTCCAGATTCTGGCTGGGCCATTCCAAAACTGGAATGGCCCAGCCATTCCAGTTTTGATGAAGCCATTATTTTGTTGATTTTGAGGTTTGCTCTGTCTTATTGTAATGAAAGTGAAATTTGTCTTCAGTATTTTATCCGAGACTTGAAGGTTTCTGCCCAAATTGATTGATATTTGGAATTGTTCATAATTCCCTCCACTTTGACTTCTTAAGCCCCAATTGAAGAAAAGCAGCCCCAAAATATAATGCTTCCATCACCATATTTCATTAGGAGTATACTTTTGGTGATGTTCAGAGTTGTTTTTGGAGCAAACATGCTTTTTGAAATTATGGCCAAAATGTTCAATTTTTGTCTCAATAGATCATAATACATTTCCCCACATGTTTTTGTCATACTTGATGTAGGTTTTTGCAAAATGTAGGTGGGCTAGAATATTTGTCTTTGGAAGAAAAGTCTTCCATTTTGCCAATTTGCTCAACAGTCTAGGCATGAGAAGAATACAGATATTGTTGTCTTTTATAATACACAAGTGATTGCCACAAATTGCTGAGTTCTTGGCAGTCTCTCAGATTTCATCTTGTTTTTCATCAATTTTGAAGGGACATCAATTTCTTGGTAATGTCACTATTGTGCCATGTTTTCCTGAAATTTTTAAAAAATTGTTTGTATCTCCTGACCGTTTCCTCCCCAATAATGATATCGCTCTCTAATGTTTTTAAAGCTTTTTGCTAATCATGGCTTTTGTTGTAAGAGGCCACTAAATAAATATCATAAAAATCCTACTACATCTGAACTTTATATCGGCTTGGTCAGTGTCACTTTAATTCAGGGGTCCCCAACCTTTTTTGCACCAGGGACCGGTTTCATTTTAAAGAAAATTCCGCGGACCAGCCGGGTTAGAGGGGGAGCGGGGGGGAGGGGTAACAGGCGGCGCATGCGCACGCGGGTGTGTGTGTGAGTCAGCTCACTTGCCCCTCTAGGGCCTCCAATGGCATGAGCGACCGCACCTGCGCTGTCCCGCCCCCGGTGCGCGCTCTGCCCAGGGGGCTACCCCGTCCTCCCTCCTCCTCCTCTCCGGCCCTGCGGCTTGGTTCCTATCAAGCCACGGACCGGCACCGGTCCGCAGACCGGGGGTTGGGGACCCCTACTTTAATTGATGGCAGATGTGAACTGACTACTATTTAACAACATTCTGAACTCAACCACATCCCTACTTATAAGAGGGTGTGCAACTTATGCAGCCACATTATTGTAAATTTTTCATTGTTATCCCCCCCTGAAAATTTCATTTTGTTTTTCAATTGTATTGTACATCTTATATGTTATATTAAAGATGGAAAAAATCTGAATATTAGTGTGATTATTTTACATCTCAAAAACCTGGCCTTTAAACAGGGCTGTGTAGACTTTTTTTTTTATATCCTTGGCATAATTGAAGTCAAACTATAGTGATCTCAAAATACTTCTGAAGGCCAGATGTTGTGGAGAAGATATTATCTAACTATTGTTAGATATTTGTCTTGTTTAGATTAAAAGAAGCGGCCTTTATAGCTCAATTAAAAAATGCTTGTTTTTCACCCAAAGTCCAGGTTCATTCTCCAATTTTTCCTGTCCAGTAATTCCTAAAAGCCATCTATCAATATTAACAATAGTTTACATTTGTAGCATTTTAGTTTGTTGATTTATAACATTTATAGTTCACTTTTCTCAAAAACTTAGTATGGCTTACACAGGGATCACACTCTTCATCATGTCCTCATAATAGTTCTACCTATATGAATAACTGTGCTGAGAAAGAAAGTGATTGGAAAGACGTACCCAGCAATTTTTCATGATTAAGAGTTGGTTTCATGCTGGATTTCCACAGGCCTAGTCCAACATTTTATATACTACACATACCATCAGGCAGGAGATAATCCAGGTCTCCATGTGATCCCACAAATCTATCTTCAATTTTGGAAATGACGCAGACCATTATGAGGGTAAAAGGAATTCTCCTACAAGGAACCTTCACCCAATAGAATTAAACACTAATATAGTAATAAATATCCATTCCCTTTTAACTTTAGAAAAATCAGTTACATTTGTGCACTCCTTTGCTGTGCTTTTTATGTATGTATTGGCTAGTTGTGAACCAGAGGTGGATTTCTCCCACTTTGGCCCAGTTTGGCTGAACTGGTAGTGAAATTCAGGCGTTGCAGAACTGGCAGTGACCCAAGCCTGCCATGCCCCTGAACTGGTTCCCTCACTGCTGGTGGGAAACCACCATTTTGGGTTTTAGGGACTGCGTACGCAGTTCATTGTAAATTGTTCTGTGCATGTGCGAAGTATAATTTATATTGAACCGTGCATGCATGCGAACTGGTAGTAAAACCGGCAGCAACCCACCCCTGTTGTGAACATATGTGAAAATCCATCAGGAGACAGGAGCGGTATATAAATCCAATAAACCGTAATAAACCGTAAAATCAATATAGAAGTGAAGATAAATGTTAATTGTGATAGTGCCATCATGTATTACACATCTGTGCACCTAGGTGGATTCTGGTTCATTAAATACTTAATTAATTTTTTACACTAGATTTTGAAATAGGGAAACTGATTGTCAAGTTTAATCATGATTACATTAGTATAACAGATACTGTGACTTATTGATTGCTTTCGTTGCATTAATGGCTGCCATGAGATAAATTTAGATATCAGTAAGTGTTGTGGTTTCCCAGCTTACCTGAGGAAAATAAAATATTATTTAGGTATGGACTCTTTAAAATATTCACTAACCCATAGAAAAGACTTCCTGTATTAAAGCTAAAGCTAAAATTCTGCTGCCTCAGCTCTTAGGAAGATTTTGAGAATATAAAGAATCTAGCCTGGAAGGGATCTTGGGAAAGGGAATAACATCATTTTACGAGACTGGAGGGATTAATAAATCTTTCCCTATTTCTTGGAATCCTTTGAACTATATTAGAAGCATTGGAGACAAGTTTCTTCTGGAGGTTGCTTTATGTTCTGGGTTGCACCATTGGCCCTGAAAACTCATTTGCTCAGACATTTTTCTCTGTAATCTAAAATATTTTCTATATGTGCTTTTGGGTGTTTTGCATGATATCTGAGTAATTCCTTTTAAAGGCTGGTTTGTAGTCTTATAAATTCATGTCATGCTCATTTTCTTTAAAACTGCAGATCATTTTGTCTTTGATATTTCACATATAGTGCTGAAATCGTTCCTAGTTAAGATTATTTTAACCTGCTTAGAATGGGTCAGACTTTTCAGTTGAGCTCATATTCCATCCTGCACACAGGAAAATACACCTCAGAAATACTGTGTTTCCCTGAAAATAAGGCAGGGTCTTATTTTCTTTTGACCCCCGAAAAAATAGCACTGGGGCTATTTTGGGGAAGGTCTTATTATTTTTGAGGTGCAGGAGGCAGCTAGTGTGGTCACTTCATGGCTGCTGCTGTGTTCCAATATTTTCAGGAAGGGCTTATTTTCAGGAGAGGGCTTATTTTAGCACATGCCCTCAAAAGCCTGATTGGTCTTATTATCCATGGAGGTCTTATTTTTAGGGAAACAGGATATTATCGGATTCATTATAGTTTTACTGGATGGTAAATGTAGTCTGAAAAAGAAATTTGTTTAACTTACACTTAAAACTCCACCTCCACTCATACAATACCCCCAATTGATTCAATGGGACTTATTTCAAACAAATACCTGGGGGGTTAGCTTGCATTAGTTTCATAATGATTTTATGTATTTCTATCCTGTACATTCTGGAAAAGAAAGCAGTTGCTAACCTTGAATTGTTCAGGGGAATCCATCTTTTCTTAAGAGAGTCGTGGTGGTGTAATGTTTAAAAGGCAATGCTGCAGGGATAACTCACTGCTTTAATTTTATTAGTAATATTTCCAGCAAGCATCTGACTGGATTTCATCTAGCATTGATTTGAAAATCTATTGCTAATCTTGAATAATTTGTTTTCTTGTATTTGTATTCTCAACAAATTTATCCAGGTTTTTGGGGGAAGGGGCTAGCTTTTGAAATGAACCAATTTTTCAGAGCCATAGTATACCACTGGGAAGTTTACAGCCTTCACAGTACTTACCTTTGGAGTTAGTGTCATGTCTCTGCATCTTAATATTTAGTCTACAGTTGTTAGAATATTTCTTGTAATTAGCCAACATATATTTATTTCATAGCAATAGTTAACATCCTATGAATACAGTCAGGCTACATTATTTTTTACTCGATTTGTATTAAATTGATATTGCCTATTGAGATAATAGTTGTGGTCATGGTTGTTGTTTTAATATAATCTGTTTTACATTTTCTTCTTTTATCTTTAATGAGATTCCAGAATTATTTTTCAATCATTTTATCCATGACAATGGCATTATTAGAAGACCTGGTGTTATTAGTGCTTCTCCCCATAATTTTAATTTTGATTTCTATTTGTTCAGCAACCGGATGAGGTGGGTTGTACACCAGTGTTTAATACATAGCCACTAGTTTATAGTTAAAAATCTTTGAATAGAATAGAAATTAAATAAAACAAAAAAGTTGGGTTTTTTAAAAGCTGTCTTGCTTTTTCCATTGTGATTTAGGATGCATTTATTGGACTATCTAAATGTCTATTAATTGTATTCTTTCTCATGGATACTTTTTTACAATTCAGTAGAAGCGTGTTTATTACTGCAGCTGAAATTAAAAAAAGATTCCTTTGCAAGAAAGGCTTGTTTCTTGATCTCATTCTTAGGATATTTTAAAATTCTTTTGAAATTGCTTTTGGAGGTTTTGTGTTTTTATAATTAGTAGAAATATAGAAAGTAAGGGAACTTACAAAAAATTGGCTACAGTGAGAAACAGGACACATATGCCTTTTGGCTTTGTCCTAAGTAAGATAAATGAAAGTTACTTCACCCCAGCTATGAGAATTATACTATTTATCATGATCTAAATAAAAAAGAACATTTTTCAGAACCCCATAAGCTAAGTCATGAAAAGCAAGATTGAGAGTTGCTTGCTATAAATATGACAGTAAAGTTTGCAGATTTCTCATCAGATGAAAAGGATAAAAAATAATTTATATTATTGCTGCCAGTTAAAAGTTTGTGGGAGGATGGATCCAGATTTCATTATACTTAAAGTAGACCCTATAAATTAAACGTCACTTAAATTTATCATGGGCTCTATTCTAAATATGACAAGTCTGAATCCAGCCAGTGCTAAATATTCTTTCTTTCTTGTGGTTACCATGTTGTTTACCTATTATTAGGAACTCTAGGAAAAAATGTTGATAATACACAGTCCCAAAATAAAATAAAGAGTGACTGAGCTTTTAAAATATGTAATGCAGTTGCCCAGTCTCTTTGGAAATATACTGGAAAGAAAAAAGAGGAAATTATATTTTAAACAACTGCCAAAGTTACTAAATGACAACACTAATTCCTTTGTTTAGTCAGTGGTTGAGGTAATCAACAGTTTCCCAAGGCTGAATTTTTCTCTTTAAAGAAAAGTTGTCAAAGAATAATGATAAAAATGGAATTCTTTACTGAACCTGTTAGGCAAGAAATTTGTTTTTTGAGTGTGGTGATGAAGATTTTATGCATTTTACATTTCCTCTTCCTAAAGACAAAGCAAGTGCCTATTTAAAGCAAAATGAAATTTAGGTACGTAACATATATTTTTTTTGGGGGGGGGGGGACAAACTCTGAAACAATTAATAGTAAACCAATTTGTCCTCCCATCCAAATGTAAAAGTTGGTTCATTTCAGGACATTTAAGGGAACCTTAAAATGAAGCAGTACCAATAACAAATAGTTGTAAAATTTACGGAGTTCCCAAGAATTGGCCACTATTGTGTTTTTATTTCTTGAGCATCTCTGGACAAGAAGCATTGCAGTCAACTCATGATTACTCATATTATTTTGAACTATTACACTATTTTGATTGTCCCTTCATCTTAAAACACTTTCTCAATGAAGAGTTACTAAGGTTAGAATGCATCATCTAAGCAGGTTTTGATCTGAACCCAGTTATTGAGGCTCCTAAATAATGATTTTGGTTTATATGTGATATGTAAAGTCATATCATTTTAAAAGTGTATTGTTACATTCCACATTATTATACAAACACAATGCTTAAGGGAAGGAATACTGAATTTCTGTTGTTGAACTTCATTAAATCATGGCAATCTGGCTCATTCTACACTTGTATTTTAGTATTGGATATGCTTAGCATATATATGTTTGCAATCTACACTGGTTATTTCTCAACATAACCGATCTAGAAATGAATTTTATGGCAAATCTAATTAGCGCAGAAAAGTTTTATGCAAGAAAGCCCAAAAAGCACATTGCATTTTGGATCAACCCTAACCCACAAACTTCAGGTATTTTTTTTATGGTACCACAATTCAGTACTACATAATTCCAAATTACAATATCATGGTAAACAATTCAATTGATTATGTAATATAATAAAGTTGACAAATGTATCTGAGACAATGGCTTTGCTTTTATGTTAAGTTAACTTCTTATTTCTGTGAAATCCAGTAATTTTGCTCCATAGTGATATCAAAAATTGGTAGCGCTAATTCAGGTAATGGCACCTGATTGTTTTTTATTCTAATTTTGAACAAGCAAATACATTGAGTTCTAGATTATCTTTATAAAAAGCCATTATAAAAATGTGCATAGAAATGGACATTTAATACTTTTCTTATTACTATGTAGCTGAGATATTTTATACTTTGAAGGCCCAGTGTTCCGCAGGCCTGGTTGGAGCTAACATGGCCTATTGGTAAACCTTGACTATGGGCCCTAATGACACCTTATACCAAGGCGGCGCCCTCTCTCTGACAATCTACCTTCACAGACTATTCAATGTACTCTGTAGCTGACCTCCATGCCCTGCGAGAGTCCCCTCTCTCGCAGGTTTGGCCCTCAATTTTAACGAGGGCCCACCTCAATGATGAATTCATGAATCAAGAGAGGTGGTGGAAGCGGAACCTTAGGGGATTTTTAGTTAGATATTTAATTCGGTTTTTAAGGAGTCCCAGGGAGGGGGATGGTCACACTGAAATTGGGGTGGTGGGTGAGGGTGATAACCCACTGGGGAACACTCCCAGGTCGGCTGACGGTCCCGACGGGGAGGACGTAGGGCCTAGAATTGGGGAGGGGATGAGGGTCTGTTTAACAGAGGGCTACGCCATCAGGACTGTGTGTGGGAGAGGCAGGTATGGCGGGAGCCGAGGGCCATATCATATTAGGGGAGGGCACAGCTGCTGTTTGTGAGCGATTGCGTGCTCTGGCCCTCACGGCTCCTCTTGCAATCCAGGAGGTTCAGGATCTCAGGGCCTGGGCCTTCAGCTGATGCTGTGTTACGCCAGGTCCGTGGTAAACAAAGCCCCCCTCATCCATGATTTGATTTTGGAGGAGGAGCCGGACCTGGCGGGTATTACGGAGACATGTTTGGGCCAGGAGGGGGGAGTGCCCCTCGTTGAATTGTGCCCACCGGGTTACTGGGCATTTCATCAGCCATGAGCCCAGGGTCGGGGTGGGGGGGTGGCGTTCATTATAAAGGAGGGTCTGGACCCGAGGGAGACCACTGTACTACAGACAGCTGGCTGTGAGTCTCTATATGTGAAGTGGGGCTATGGGAGGCAGCTGGTTGTTTACCTGGCTCCCCGCTACATGTCAGCAGCCCTGCCCGACCTTCTCAGTGTGATAGCCGAGGTGGCGGTTGACACCCAGACTATTAGTCATGGGGGATTTCAACCTGCCATCGATAGGCGAAGCATCTGAGGCGGCATGGGAGTTCATGGCCTCCATGATGGCCATGGACCTGACCCAGTTAGTTCATGGCCCCACCCACACTGGGGGACACATGCTAGCCCTAGTTTTTGTCTCTGGCCAGTGGTTGAGTGATCTTGGTTTGGGGGAAATAGTCATCGAACCCCTGTCATGGTCAGATCACTCTCTGGAGTGATCACTCCAGATCACTCTCTGGCTGGACTTTCCAACCGCTACATCCCACCGCGGGGAGGCGGAACTGGAAGCGATGAGATGGTTCTGCCCCAGGCGCCTGATGGACCCTGAGGGGTTCCAGATGGAGCTTGGGCCAATACCGGAGACCCTGACCCGCAACTCGACTGAGGACCTAGTGGCCGCCTGGAATACGGCGACCGCGGGGCCCTGAATTGGGTCATGCCTTTGCAGCCTCTCACTCGACGCCCATCCACCCTGGCTCCTTGGTCCTCTGAGGAGCTGAGGGTGATGAAGCGTTGAAGGAGATGCCTAGAGAACATTTGGAGGACCACCCGTGCCAAATCTGACCGGACACTGGTAAGGTCGCATTTGAGGACCTACCTAGTGGCGATAAAAGCGGTGAAACAGAATTATTTCTCTGCTCTTATTGCGTCTGCAGTTAACCGACTTGCCGCCCTGTTTCGGGTGACCTGCTCCCTTCTTGATCAGAGGGTTCTGGATGCTCCCTTGCAGGGTCATGCGGAGGAATTTGGAGGTTATCTGCATGATAAAATCGATCAGATTCGGGAAGGGTTAGCCTCCGATTGGGTTAGTTCAGATGAGCTGACAGAGGCAGGTCTTGAGACTGTTATTTGGGAAGAGTTAGATCCTGTGACTCTCGAGGACATGGACAGGATGCTGGGGCGGCTGAATGCCACCACATGTTTATTGGACCCGTGCCCCTCCTGGTTGGTACTGGCCTCCCGGGAGGTTACACGAGGCTGGCTCCAGGGAATTGTCAATGCTTCTCTGAGTGAGGGGTTTATGCCGACCGCCTTGAAAGAGGCGGTGGTAAGGCCCCTCCTCAAGAAGCCCTCCCTGGATCCGGCTGTTTTGGCCAACTACCGTCCTGTCTCCAACCTTCACTTTTTGGCGAAGGTTGTTGAGAGTCTGGTGGCGCGACAGCTCCCTCAGCATCTGGAGGAAACTGTCTATCTGGACTCGCGCCAATCCAGCTTCCGGCTTGGGCACAGCACGGAGACGGCATTGGTCACGTTGGTGGATGATCTCTGGAGGGGTCGGGATAGAGGTTGTTCCTCTATCCTAGTCCTGTTAGATCTCTCAGTGGCTTTCGATACCATCGACCATGGTATCTTATTGTGCCAGCTGGAGGGGCTGGGGCTGGGGGGCACCGTTTTACAATGGTTCTCCTCCTACCTCTCCAACCGGTCGCAATTCGTGTTGGCAGGAGGGCAGAGGTCGACGTCGAGGTACCTCACAGTGTGGGGTACCACAGGGGTCGGTCCTCTCGCCCCTCCTGTTTAACATCTATATGAAGCCGTTGGGTGAGATCATCCGTGGTTTTGGGGTAGAATTCCATCAGTACGCAGATGACATCCAGCTATACATTTCTATCCCAGACCACCCCAACGATGCCGTTGAAGTGATGTCCCGGTGTCTGGAGGCCGTGTGAGTCTGGATGGGGAGAAACAGGCTTCGACTCAACCCATCCAAGACCGAGTGGCTATGGCTTCCAGCGTCGCGATACAGCCAGTTGGTGCCATCTCTGGCCATTGGGGGCGAATCATTGGACCCCACAGAGAGGGCTCACAACTTGGGTGTCCTCCTGGACTCTCGGCTGTCATTAGACGATCATATGACAGCCGTGGCCAGGGGGACTTTTTATCAGGTTCGCCTGATTCGCCAGTTGCGCCCCTTTCTGGATCGCGACGCTCTACGCACGGTCCCTCAAGTCCTCGTCATCTCCCGCCTGGACTATTGCACTGCTCTCTACATGGGCTACCCTTGAGGTGTACCGGTAGGCTCCAATTAGTACAGAATGCGGCCACGCGGGGGATTCTGGGAGCCTCGAGATGCTCCCACGTGACACCTCTCCTGCACGAACTGCACTGGCTGCCTGTGGCTTTCCGGGTGCACTTCAAGGTGCTAGTAAACACCTTTAAAGCACTCCATGGCATGGGACCTGGCTACTTGCAAGACCGCCTCCTGCTACCAAATGCCTCCCACCGACCAGTTCGCTCCCACAGAGAGGGCCTCCTCAGGGTGCTGTCGGCCAATCAATGTCGGCTGGCGACCCCCAGGGGGAGAGCCTTCTCTGCGGCAGCCCCTGCCCTCTGGAATGACCTACCCCCCGACCTATGTATGACCATTAACGTACGCCTCTTCCGTCGGGCCTTGAAAACGCATTTATTCCGTGCGGCCAGCCTGGCGTAATTTTTAATCGATTTTAATTGATTTTATTTAGCAGTTGTATTTGGATTTTAAAACAGGCCCCCAATTTAATTGCCATTTTAAAGTATTTTATATATTGATGTTCTTTGTTGTTTTATTGATGCCTGTTCACCACCCTGAGTCCCACAAGGGAGAAGGGCGGTATACAAATTTAATAAACTATAACTATAACTATAGTATAGGCCTCTGCAGTAGGCTGTAGAATCTTACATTTGTTGTATAATGTTATGTTATGTGTATCTATTATCTATAAGAAATTTAAGACTTCTGCTGATACAACATGTTTGTATAATACAAGCTATAGAATCACAAGCAGTAAATGTTGAAGAATTTAATTTTTTTCTATTGTGTGTTTTAATATTTGAGTGAAGCTGTGATTAATAAGTAACAAGCCTGCCAAAATTTAGACCTATTTTTGATGGAAATGAATTGTATTTTATGGAATCAAGCCATCAACTGATCTGCCAGAAAGTAACTGAGCAAAAATCTAACTAATACAAAATAAAAGTAAATTGGGCATATGGGGAATTGGACAATCAAAAGATTTAAAGAATAATTTTAAGCAAGAGTGGTTTTTGTTCTATCGTCCGAAAAAAAATTATTGCCTCACTTTGTTTTATTCAAATTATGGGAAAAGGGGCACACAAATATTCCGCATTTATATTCTACTCTGTGTTTTGTAAGATAAATGGAATTTATATTTGATACTAATTGAAATCTGGGAATTGGATTAAATTAGATATGTACTTTTGCAAATGGAAGGTATTAAAATTTAATAACCCATTTTTGTTGATTATAAACCGTAACATCAGTCAATTAAATCTCCTAATTCCACTTGGTTTAGATTAATCATGTTTGAAAACAAACATCAAGTTGAATGGAATGTGAATGTTTTAGTGTCAGTGCAATAGTTCCAAATAGTTGTCTCTCCTCACTCAAATATCATGAAGGGAGGGTTTTTAAGAAATGTTTTGATGTAGTTAGGGAAAGGTGTTGTCTTCCTTAGTACTATTTTACAATAAAATCTCATTTCATGAATCAGCATTACTTCTGGATGCCAGTAAAATCCAATAATTCTGCAGATGACATACATTGCTTAGACCAGTATTTCTTAATATCTGCAATGTTAGTACACATGCTGGCAGAGAATTCGGGAAGTTGAATTTCACATATCTTAAAGTTGCTGAGATTGAGAAACTCTGGCCTAGAGTACTTTGTATGGAGTAGTTCACTATTTTGTGAAAATGTTCTCAAGGAATTATGGGAACTCTGCTAAATAGGATTCCATTAAAACTAGATTATTTGGGAAACATTAATCAAAAAGTCTGAAGTGACAGGTATATCCTATGAAAGGGAATATGATTAGATTCCATATACCGTATTTTTCGGAGTATAAGACGCACCTTTTTTCCTCTAAAAAGAGGCTGAAAATCTGGGTGCGTCTTATACATCGAATACAGCATTTTTTTGCCTCCTGGAACCCCACCCTCTTCACCAAACTGGCTGTGCCTAGTCTTATGGAGGCTTCCAGAGAGCTCCTGGGGGCTGGGGAGGGCAGAAATTAGCCTCAAACGGGCCATTTTCCCCTCCCCCAGCCCCCAGCAGCACTCTGTAAGCCTCCATATTATTTGACCCAAAATGGCCCGTTTTCGCAATAAATGGGGCAGTTTTTTGCCCCCCACTCATCCACCTAGGAGCATTCTACAAGCCCCCCCCAAAGCTAGTCATACTTTTTATTTGAAGAAAATCGGCCCTGTTTTCACGGAGAAAGAGCAGTTTGGAGGAAGTATGCAAAGCGCAAAAAAACCCTTTTTGCCCCCTGGAACCCCGCCCCCTTCACCAAACTGGCTGTGCCAAGCCTTATGGAGGCTTCCAGAGAGCTCCTAGGTAAACGGGGTGGTTTTTTTGCTCATTTTTCACTCCCCCCCCCCCAGGAGCACTCTGCAAGCCTCATTTTCACGGAGAAATGGGCTGTCTTGGAAGTTTGCTGAGTGCAAAGGCTCCCCCCCCACCTTTCGGGAGGCTCTTTAACTTTTTCTGAGCAAGCAGAAATGAAGTTTTAAGGTTTGTCTGCAATTTCCTTCTGCAGGACATAGATAAATACACCCTGAGAACATCAACCTACCTACCTAATCTCTCTCTCTCTCTCTACCTACCTACTGTATTTCTCCTTCTCTCTCTCTCTCTCTCTCTCTCTCTCTCTCTCTCTCTCTCTCTCTCTCTCTCTCTCTCTCTCCTTCTACCTACCTAACTACACACACACACTCTCTCCTCTCTCTCCCTACCTACCTACCTACCTACCTACCTACCTACCTACCTACCTACCTATCATCTATCTATCTATCTATCTATCTATCTATCTATCTATCTATCTATCTATCTATATATGAGACAATGTTTTACAACTCCTATTGAGGCCCCTTTAAGGGAGGAGACAAACTGTCATCCTTCTCTGCCTATTTGGCTCATCCCAGAGACCATCTTTGGCAGAGAGCCATGAGATTACTGTTGAATTTTTTTAGATATGGGATATAGGATTTTAAGGGCTGATTAATAAATAAGAGACCAGGATGGATCCATTTCGGGCTTATTAGCCTTCTTCAGCTGGCCATACTCCTGCCGGTTCAAACACCAGTAGAAGGAGTATGGCCAGCTGAAGAAGGCTAATAAGCCCGAAATGGATCCATCCTGGTCTCTTATTTATTAATCAGCCCTTAAAATCCTAACACACACACACATATATATACATTACCTACACACACACTCTCTTCCATTCTACCTACTCTATTTCTCTCTCTCTATTTCTCTCTGATCCTTCTACCTACCAACCTACCTACCTACCTACAATACACACACACATTCTTCTTCTCCCCCTACATACCTATTGTATTTCTCTTTCCTTCTATTTCTCTCTCTATCCTTCTACCTACCTACCTACACACTCTCTCTCTCTCCCTACCTACCTACGGTATTATCTCTCTTTCTATTTCTCTATCTTTCTACCTACCTACCTACACACACACATTCTCCCTCTCCCGCTACATACCTACTGTATTTCTCTCTCCCCCCTTTTATCTATCTACCTACCTACACAGACACTCTCTCTCCCTACCTACCTACTGTATTTCTCTCTCCCTCTCTATTTCTCTCTATATATATCCCTTTACCTACCTACTTTCTCTCCCTACCTACCTACTGTATTCTCTGTTTCTCTCTCTCTCTCTCTCTCCCTTTATCTACCTACCTTACATATTTCTCTTTCTTTCTCTCCCTCTCTCTCCCTCTATCTACCTACCTATCTACTTTTTTTTGTAATTTGCCTCTTCAAAACCTTGGTGCGTCTTATACTCTGGTGGGTCTTATACTCCGAAAAATACGGTAAGTCCCATATGGAACCAGGGTATACCAATTGATATGGCAATTGAGTAATTTATTTGTTGGATTAGATACGATAATTTCAAGTCTCCATATATTGGTGGAATTTTTGGGATACTTTTGGCTGAGTTGTCTCTCAGCCTGTATAATCTCAGGGGATGGTCCTTGTGAAAATAAAATGAAGGAAATTCACTCCCAACATCCATCTGCCATATGTTTCCTGGAACCTTTGTGAAGAACATGGAGTATAAATACTTAGTAAGTTTCTATTTATAGTCTCTCCACACTAAATCCATGCTTTCTGCCTTCTTTTGTTGCGCAAAGCAGTGTCTTACATAAGGTACAAGGGTATTCTAGTAAAGGATGAGCAACTAGTTTTCACATCTACACAGAAGTCTATACATAGCTCTTTGTATCAACCTAAAAAGAGGTTATCCCCAAGAAATATTAGTGGAAACAATTCAGATCTTCCTTTCTATGTCAGACCACTTTTATCAGAATAATAAGCCTGAAATTCAGACTTAATTTAGTGATTCTTAAAGTATTCGGCAGACCAATGTTTAAAATGAAAACCAAACTGCACATTGAGCCAAGCTGCTTAGAGGCCTGCATACTGTATCAGATCTCAGCAGCTGTTGCTTCTGAGCAAATTACCCAGAGAGAGTGCAATGATAGCATTAGTATGAAATGTACTGATGAGTGATGACTTATTTCACAGCAGTATATGATTTATGTTTTCAACCCAAAAGACTACATATGGCTCTATAAATTTCTAAAACTGAGAAACCAAGATCCAGTTCTTTAGTATAGCCATACTGGTAATCATAACTTGTCTGGAAATTATTCTTAACCTGTGGTGGAATTACAGCTCCTGTGTGTGACTGCATGCATGTGTTTTTCCAGCATAGTTTCTCTCACATCTCTCTCTCTGATACACTATTAATGAACCAGTACTCCAAGATGATATGTACATGTATTACATATGTGCTTCATTATCTAAGCAATTGCTTCATGGCAGTTTGTGAGTCTTATAAGAGTAATTGTTTGGTCCAATTAATATAATGCATGCCTTGCAATCATTCCAGAACATCCCCAGCAATTTTTCTTCCCTTGAGATAAACACATTTAGGTAAAATATGCATATAATCTACAGTCAGAATGGAAAATCTCTGCCCTCCAGCTGTTTTTGATCTGCAGGTTCTAGCCTTTTCAGCCAGCATGAGCAGCAGCCGTGATGTTGAAAATTGTAGTTCAATAGAAGTTGATATGCCATGAATGTCTCACCTCTGACTACACAAAGCCAGCTATATCCATCATGCTTGTGATGCTGATTTAAAAATATATTTAAAAATATATGAAAATACAAATAATAGGCATTAGAAATTATAGTATTTGGAGAAATGATCTGCCAATTGTTGAATTGCAGTCTCAAACTTTAGGACCAAGGGTGAAAGTAGAATGGTTTAGCAGTATGTAAGGCTGAGAGCATTCACATGTATGAGAAAACTCTTGTTCCCCTTTTAGTGAACAAGAGTGCACTAGACATGCTAAATTGGTTTATTCTTCCCGTGTGAATTTTATTCTTATGTTGATAGTTGTGTGTGTTTTCTTGTTGGTCCTTTTTTATTATGACAAAGATATCATCTATGTACTGAATCCATACTTTGGGTTATATGCCTGTTCAATCAGAATAGAGCTGGAAGGGACCTTGGATTGCTTCTATTCCAACCCCCTGCTCAAGCAGGAGGCCTACCATTTCAGACAAGTGACTAACCAGCCCCATCTTAAAAGTCCCCAGTGTTGAATCCCCAACATCTTTTGATGGCAAGTTGTTCTACTGGTTAACTGTTCTCACTGTTAGGAAGTTTCTCATTAATTCCAGGTTGCTTCTCTCCTTGATTATTTTCCATCCGTTGTTTCTTGTTCTGCCTACTGGTGCTTTGTAAAATAAGTTGACCCCTTCCTCTTTGTGGCAGCCTCTCAAATGCTGGAAAACTGCTATCATGTTCCCTATGTCCTTATTTTCTCTAGACTAGCCAAACCCAAATCCTGAAACTGTTCTACATATGTTTTAATGTTTAGGATTTTAATCATCTTAGTTGTTCTTCTTTGCACTTTTTCCAAAGTCTCAACAACTTTTTTGAAACATGGTGACCAAAACTGGATGCAACAGGTGTGATCTTACTAAGGCTTTACACGCCCTAAGTGTAAAACCTTACTTTTCCCCACATAAATTAATGTTGTTGGATAGGGACTGTTATTCAAGTCTGTCAATATTCTTTTGGATCCTGACTTTGTCTTCTGGGTTGTTGGCCGTTTCAGCCAGCTTAGTGTCAACTGCAAATTTGATGAGTTCCCCTTCTGTTCCTCATCTAATGCATTTGTGAAGATTTTGAAGAGTACTGGGCTGAAGAAGGAACCTTGTGGTATACCCCACTGCTTACTTTCCTCCATGTAGATACATTGTCATTAAAGATGACTTGTTGAAATGAGTGGAAGTATGCATGGGAGTGGTATAAATTCTAGGGATTGCATTGCATGGCTGTGACATCAAATGAGACCATGATTTCATTTTCATCTACTGTCAGTCTTTGATTCTTTGGTGGCACTGTAGTGGGGAATTGATAAGAGTATTTGTTTTCATCTGTAAGATGTCCAATCTTTTTTGTCAATTCTTTAGTGATGTTGTAAATTGGAGTCTCTGGTAACGACACAATTAGACAGAGAAGTATGTCTGGCTTGTGTTTTGTGGGGAATCTATAGTGGCATGGGAAAAAGGTCCACTACTTTTCGTCTTCCGCTGTTCTTAGTGATTTGACGTTCTGTGGTAAATTGACTAAGAATTCTTTTGAGCCAGCTGTCTAGTTTTTATATTGCAGTGGTTTTCACTAGGATGTTAGTTTCCTTGTGCTCTAATACTTTTTTGGCTTTTTGATCTGTCTATGAAAGATAAGAGAAGGAGCAACTGAAGCAAGTATGAAGTCTGAAGAATCTTAACCACCTTAACTTTCTCACAACTCTGAAAAGCAAAAATAAAATAAAATAAAAGGCTCAAAGGAATGCTGACTATGATGGCCACATGGTGTTCCCCAGCCTTACTTTTTGTACTCCTGATTTTGATTATTAGGGCAGGTTCAGCTGGGTCCAAAATACCTTCTTCCAAAAACAAATAAGACCCTAGAGGAATAATCAGGAATTGGCACTCTTGTAGATGTCAGCAACTAACTACTGTGTTTTCCCCAAAATAAGACAGGGTCTTATTTTCTTTTGATCCCTGAAATAAATACTTGGCCTTATTTTTGGGGAAGTCTTATTATTTTTGAAGTACAGGAGGCAGTGAGTGTGGTCACCTCATGGCAGCTGCTGTGTTGAGATAATTTTGGAGAGGGCTTATTTTCAAAGGAGGGCTTATTTTAGTGCATGTGCTCAAAAGCTCAATTGGGCTTATTATCCAGGAAGGTCTTATTTAAAGGGAAATAGGGTAGGACAGTAATCAGAGAAGAATGATCAAAAAATAAAATTGCATCTGCAACTATATGATCAAAATTCTTCCCCTTTCTTACTGCATTATAATAAAAAAGGTTAGGGCTCTGAGTATTAATTGGCAATACAGGTTTGACTTTTTTATATCACCTGTAAAAGCTCCTGAGTGGCTTAGAATAAAGAACTTTATTACTGACCTGTGCTATTATTCAGAGCAATATTTTCCTCAAAATAATCTTACTGTAATTTTACTATATTTATTTTTCATGCATTTATTTAGGTTTTTTTTTCATATTAGGTGAACTTCTAATACCTTAGGAGGAAGTATCTAATATCTTAGCTGGATGTATCTATTTCTTTTCAGAAATAGTTGACAAGTAACTGCAAGAAATGTTATTGGGGAAATTTTTTTTTGAATAGCTGTCGGAAATTATGACCTACATCCAAATAAATTTGTCAGTTGTTTTAGTTAGTCTGCTTTATTTAGCAGAAAACAAGCATGAAAATTGTCATAAAGAAAAAAAAAAGATTTTCACTTAATAAAAGCATGCATCCCTTTTTTTAAATTTGTGAACAAAGTCAAATTCAGTTCAGCTAGTTAAGTCTTGCCTCTGTCTTAAACCAAACCTCTCCATTTTTTCAAAATGTCCAATTTTTCTTTGCTTGTTTCTTGCATTCCTGAAATTATGTTTATTCATCAGCAATCCCAGCCTTTTTAAAAGATTCAAAGCTCAAAATAATGTCTGATATAACTTTATGAATATGGATTGCACTGGTTACAGAAAATTATAAGGAAAACGTAAGGAAAATTTAACCAACTGGTTCCTGGCGTCCTTTGTGCCACACGGCTGCCCATTGATCTTCGCTCCAACCATACCTTTCATATAGCAGTAATGCCACAAACCAGAATGAGTGGTTATAAAGTACTTAAAGTACTTCCAACTGAGCTGTGTAGACCAGGGGTCCCCAACCCCCGGGCCGCGGACCTGTGTCGGTCCATGGCTTGATAGGAACCGGGTCGCAGTGAGCAGCGCAACACTTAGAAAAGGCCGGAGAGGAGGAGGAGGGGGCAGCCCCCTGGGCAGAGCGCGCACCGGGCGGGAGAGCACAAGCATGGCCACTCATGCCATTGGGGGCCCGAGAAGAGCGAGTGAGCCAACTCACATCCCCACGTGCGCGCATGTGCTGCCTGTTCCCCCTCCCCCCTTTACACCAGCCGAGCCATGGCCACCAGTCCGCGGAATTTTTTTTAACATGAAACCGGTCCCTGGTGCCAAAAAGGTTGGGGACCCCTGGCCTAGACCCATTCTTGTGACTGCCAGCACAGCACAGCATAAAGTCTTTAGGAGTCAATAGGAGAAAGATAGCAAGCAAAGCTGATTTGGAATCTAAGAGCAAAAGACACTGAAGTAGAATGGTCTTAATGTGAACAATCCACTTAGATTTAGCTTAAGATCTCTAGGGTCTAAAGTCTGTTAAAGCATGAAAGAAAGATGCGCTGTTATTAAATTAAAAGAGGCTGTAAAAAGGAACTGCACCTTTATGTTGACAGGGAGTAATAACATGTTTCATGGATTCTTCCTTGTTCCCCAAAGAACACTATTATTTAGCATGCCAAGTTGAATGTCTGCCAGTCTTAATCTCAGTTCAGTTATATAGCCTGTAAAGCCATATTGGATCAGATATTCAGGAATTACTGCCAAGGTCGTACCAGAAAGTCTGACACTAATACTTTATGAGACTACTTTTAAATAGATTTGTTTTTTTTTTAATTTTCTGTATCTTTTTGTCTATGAAGCTGGAATTTTTGTTAATTTAGTTATTTGTTAGTAATTACTATTCATAGTTGTTTTTTTTTTTTAAATAAATGGTCTACCGGGCAAAACTTTCAATAAATATTGCTCTGATCACTTCCACAATTTCCAAGCCATATTTACCCTTCCATTGTTGCACTTACATTTTTATACATCTTGTAACTTTGTTGGGTGCTGCCAGCTCCAATAGGAAAATGCTACTTTTAAAGACTGGTATGACTAAGAATGCTATATACTATAGGGGGGAAAAACTGTTACCAGGGAAATTGCATGTACAAATGTGGAAGAACTCTGTATATAACAGTAACACTATATAATATTAATATTATATAACTTTGCTATTATATAACAGATTAATAAACTACTATACTAAATAAAATGTATTAGATACCTAATTGTTTTAAAACAGTAGTAGTAAATAATTAAAATTAATTAAATTAATTAATTAAATAATAAACTGTTAAAATATTTTTTTAAAGCTACAGGTGATATCAGTGTAATGAGAAACCTAAATTTCATAGGAGATGTTGGTCATTGTTAACTTCACAATATTTTATGAATTTATAGAGTGAAACCAACAGCTAGAAAATGTTACCGACTCCTATATAGCTACTGCTAATGTTCTTTGTGTGTCTGTTGCATGCACATGCATTTGAATCAGTCTTAACTCTAGGGAACTATTAGGATGAGGTTAGCAGTTTCCTTGGCAAAATTGTGAAAGCAGTTTGCCATTGCCTGATTTCTAAGGATGAGCAGAATGTCTGGCTCAAGGTCTTAATAATAATAATCATTATTGTCATTGTACTAAAATTACAATGAAATTGGTTTTAACTTCACTGGTGAAAAATTATAACAGAAACAAAAAGAGAGAGATAAGAAAAAAGAAAAAACTAGCATGTGCATGGAGTGATTGCGGTTGAATTTAAAAGTCTCACAGCCCATGGATAGAAGCTATCTTTAAACCCGTTTGTTCGGCTGGCTATATTTTGATATCTTCTGCCTGATGGTAGAAGTGCAAAGAGATACCAACCAGGGTGTGAATCATCTTTGAGAATCTTCCTTGCTCTGCTAAAGCAGTGAGATCTGGCGGAGTTATCCAGTGATGTCAGAGGGCAACCGATGGTTTCTTGTGCCGAATTGATCACTCTCTGTAGTGCCTTCCTCTCCGCAACTGTTAAACCAGCATACCACACTGTGATACAATATGTGAGGACACTTTCTATGGTGGACTGATAGAAAGAGGTCATCAGCCGTTGTTCCACCTGATTTTCCTGCAGGACTCTAAGGAAATGAAGTCTCTGTTGGGCTTTTCCAATCACCAGAGACATGTTGTTTTTCCAGGTGAGATCTTGGCTAATAAGCACTCCTAAGAATTTAAAAGAGGAAACCCTCTCCACACAGTGGAGCAGTTTTCTATACAGTGGGGCAGGTTTCTCTCTGTGCTTCCGGAAATCTAGCACCATCTCCTTTGACTTGCTAGTTGTTTCTTGAGCACCATGCGGATACCTTCTGGACTTCTTCCCTGTATGCTGATTCGTCCTCTCCAGTTATGAGACCCACCACCGTTGTGTCATCTGCAAACTTTATTATGATGTTGGATGGATCAGAGGATATGCAGTCATATGTATACAGTGAGTAGAGGTCGGGGCTGAGCACACAGCCCTGAGGGGAGCCCATGCTGAGCTTCAGAATGGAAGATGTAAAGGACCCAACCCTTACTGTTTGTGGACGATCAGTCAGGAAGTTTTTGATCCATTCACAAGTAAGGGGAGGGAAATTCAGGTCAGTCAACTTTTCAATGAGAATGCCTGGTAAGATGGTGTTAAAGGCTGAGCTATAGTCTATAAAAAGCATTCTGACGTAATTCCCAGATTTCTCAAGGTGGCTCAGTGCAATATGTAGAGCAATGGTGATGGCATCCCCTGTCGAACTGTTGTTTCTATACGCAAACTGGTGTTGATCAAAATTTGGTGGAAGACAGGACCTGAGGTGTTGTAGGACCAGTCTCTCAAAGCTATAGACATCAGTGCAATGGGTCTATAGTGATCAAACATCACATCTGATGTCTATAGTGATCAGACATCACTATAGACATCAGTGCAATGGGTCTATAGTCATTCAAGCTTTTTATGGCTGCTGTCTTTCAGCAGCCATAAAAAGCTCAGCTCAGCTCTCACTTGATGTTCATCCAGGGTGAGTGGCTGGATGTTAGAGGGCCTTTGGGCTAAAGCCACAGAGACTGATCTTTTTACCTCAAAGCAGGCAAAGATGCTATTTAGCTCCTCTACTAGCAGGGCATCGGTGTTGGCTATTTTTTTTTTATTGCTCTTATAGTTGGTTATTTTATTTATTTTATTTTATTAAATTTATACCCCGCCCTTCTCCTTGTTAGGACCCAGGGCGGCGCACAGGCATTATTAAAACCACAAAAATACAATAAATATCAATTTAAAATATATTAAATTAGATTAACCCGTGCTAAAACCCATGTTAAAAACCTTCCCAAATTATAATTTATTTTATTTTTTTTAAAAAAAGTCAGGAACAGGGGGCTATCCTAGGCCGGCTTGTTGAAATAAATACGTCTTAAGACGTTGGCGGAAGAGGTGTTGTAGTCCCTGCTACACTGTCTTGAGTTATTATCTTCCAGATACTTCTCTACCTTTTGCTTGTATTCCTGCCGCCTTAATGCCTCCTCTCAAGTTTGCCCTGGCTTCATTATATTTGTCTTTGTTCCCTGCTTTGAAGGCGGAATTTCGGGCTCTCAGCAATGATTGTACCTCTGCTGACATCCAGGGTTTACGATTGCTGTAAACTCTGATACGCTTATTCACTGTTACATTATCTGTACATGTTTTAATGTATGAGAGTACAGTGTCAGTGAATTCTTGCAGCTCCAAATGTTCAAATATACTCCACTCGGTAGTCTCAAAGCAGTCCTGTAACTGACAGAGTGCTCCCTCTGGCCAGTTTTTGACAGTTTTCAAGACTGGCCGTATCCTTTTCCTGAGGGGGATATACTTTGGGCACAGCAGCAGAGAGATGTGGTCAGGCGTACCCAGATGGGAGAGGGGGATTGCTCTATATGCCTGTCTAAAGTTTGAGTGCATATGGTCTAGCGTATTCTTACCTCTGGTGGTACACTGCACATACTGTACAAACCTAGGGAGAACAGAGATTAGACTGGCTTGATGAAAATCCCCAGCCACGATAAAAGCGCCCTCAAGGTAAGTTTGCTGCTGCCTCTCGATGGCATCATGTAACTTAGAGAGCGTTGTGCTAACATTTGCATCAGGTGGAATATAGACAGCAGTGATAACTATAACAGAAATCTCTCTAGGTAAATAAAATGGTCGACAAATGACAGTTAAGGGGATAAGGTGACGAGAGAGTTTCCAAGCTGAAAGGAACTTTAAAGTGAAAGTGAAAAACACCGGGAAGGTATGCTATCTTGCTTTTGAAACACTTCGCAAAGAAACCTTTTCTTGTTTACTAAAGAATTTTGAAATAAGTGGCGGACTTAGCTGAATTGACAGATTTCTCCTGTTAATAGAACTGAAGCGTAAGAACAAAGAACAGAGCCATTTCCACTTGCGCTAAAAGAGAATGGACTATGGCTGATATATTTATCATCTTTTCCGTTTAATCTACTTTACTTAAAATCTGGAAATGTGGACTATTTCTACAATCTTAAGGAATATTTGTGAAACTTTATTGCGCGCTTTTAAAACTTAAACAAGGACTATAGTTTTATTTTACTTTGTTTCTGCCCCTCCTCTAACAAAGAAGTTCTTAAGCGACTTTGTTAAATTCTGCTGCCTCCGGAAATTCTTTGTGGATTGTTGATGGGTACTTAAGAGCAATTAAGCTCTCTGATACACTAAAGATAGCCAACGAAGAGGAGGCAATTAGATCTATTCTTTTAGCTTGTGGATTTGTCAATATGTCCACACATATAGATATATATACCAAAGAAAATCAGGAGCTTTTGGCTGAAATTATGAATGAAATAAAAAGATTAAATGATTAGAAAGCCATTTACTATTTTAAGCGAAGACCAATTGAAGATTCCAGAAATTAAAAAATAAAAGAAAAAGAGGAAAGTGAACAAGATAATGAACTTAATTTAATTGAAGAGGACAATGATAATGCAAACCTACTAAATCATGGGGAAACCGCAGAGGAAGGGACAACATCTAAAGCTTATCAGGAGGTTATCAGGAATTTGGATGTCAGCTTGACCAGCAACAAGAAAAGAGAAAAGAAGAAAAAAAAAAGAGAAATCTTTCCAGGGACAAACTTGACATTTAAAAGCAAACAATATTTAAAAGGAGTTGGTCAGCGTTATATCGGATTGTAAAATGCCAAAAGAAATTGACAAAGGACCTGGGGAAAAAAATAAAAAGAGACTGAAATCACAAATTATAGAAGAGACAAATTTAATCCACCACTGGAAAGACACTGGTTGAAAAGGGAAATTATTATCCCTTGATGAGTAATAACCAGCCAAGCTGTGTGTTAAATATCATCAAAGGATTATTAGTTAATTGACTGCAAATAATAATTATAGACATTTATAACAAGATTAATTTATAATGAATGTCTTGGTTAATGATACACATTTACTAATCTATAGATGTAAGATGCTATTAGATACTATTGAAGAACTATAGAATAATGGAAAAATGATAGTTAATACTGATAAAATGGGAATTGTTATACTTAGATGATTAATAATTAATCAATTATTTAGATGGTTATAATATTGCTGGAAAATTATTATTTAATTAATAACTACTTATAAAGCTCAAGATTGTTTTACATTATACTACTATGGAATTTATATTGCTATGATAAGACTAAATAAGGGATATTAATAGTTAGCCAGGCTTTAAAGACACTCTTAAAGAAGAAATAGATCGATGTTAAAATATTTGATTATTAAGCTACATGACAAATTGTTAGATCTAAAACTCATAAAATGACATTATTTTTAAAAAATAATTATTTCAGAGAGGCATAGAACTCATGAGCACCCGGTTAAAATATCTTTTAAAGGATACTATTTAGAATGAACTTTTTTTTAATCCGTTCTTTTCTCTCTCTCTCTCTCTCTCTCTCTCTCTCTCTCTCTCTCTCTCTCTCTCTCTCTCTCTCTCTCTCTCTCTCTCTCTCTCTCTCTCTCTCTCTTTGTTGGCCTTATAAATAGAAAGCCATTATATAATCATACTGTATATAAAATTTTTCTGTTAAAAAAAAAATTATTATTAAAAAAAATTCATCTACTTTCTTGGTAATTTCTTAGAGTACTGTTACCATGGAACATTTATCATTTTATTCCATTTTTAGCTTTGGTTTAATTGCTTTGTGAAGATGCAGAATGGTTTTTTTCAGCAACAGAGTTTTCAAGAACCATGCCCTGAATTAAGCTTTCATTAATGTATTACTATATTGAATCCAGTTCATAGGAATTAAACTTTGAAGTGGTAACAGGAAAATAGCAATTTAAAGTCAGCAGACAAACAAAATTGATATGACTGAAGTACATGAATCTTTAGAGGTATGTTCCTGGGATTGACACACTTTAAATTAATTACTGTTCTTTCCCGCTGAGATCAGTGGAAACCTGATTTGTTTAAACCTCACTACTTTTGTCAGAAACTATTGCTGCCATATATTACTATATTGAGACAACAATTCAAGAAGCATTGTAAGGATTATTTCTGAGCTCATCAGAATCATAACATGGGAACTCATTATTCTGAAACTCTGGGGTTTTAGAGTTTGTTGCATGCGCCAATTATTAGAATCACTTAGGTCAATAGATTTATAATGATCTGTTGAGAAGATGCATACTGTTCTATAAGGGAAGACAGAATTGCTGCAACTTTGGTCCAAAACTTATTTTAGGTCATATATAAGTTCCATTACTGCATTATTTTTTCTTGATTTGCATTTATTTAGTCCAAAATAAATAGGTGCTACTTCAGAATCTTGTTTTTAATATGTTTATCAGTTATGAAGTTGTTCTTAATAAGCTATGTTTTGCCTTTATATTACATTTTAATTACTAGTATTTTTGAGTTTCTATTGGCTTGACAAAATAAAGATAAACTTGGTCCAACTTTTAAACTGGGATGTGGTTCAAAAAAGAGAGGAGGAAAAAAGAAAGAGAGAGAAAGAGAGGAAGACTATCAGTAATCTGTTAAGTGTGTTATTGTAATATTAGTAAATATTTTTGGCTTCATTTAAAAAGCTTTCTAGACTGAGCCATTGCATGATTTTGTTCAAAAAAAGGACAAAACTTTTTCTTGACATCTATACAAGAATGAATTCTGC
Source organism: Rhabdophis nuchalis (assembly GCA_039707465.1). Lineage (NCBI taxonomy): Eukaryota > Metazoa > Chordata > Lepidosauria > Squamata > Natricidae > Rhabdophis > Rhabdophis nuchalis. The sequence continues at coordinate 44,152,305 of CM077647.1, read as the reverse complement.
CCTATTTACTTGTCTATCACCATATATCTTTGGACATATAGTCTAAGAAATAAGTACTCTCCTATATTTGATAGGAACATTTGATAGGAAAAATTTCTACTTAATTAATGAAGCAATCTTGAACATTTCCAAAATCTTGATGGTCCACGTGGAATATCTTTTGTTTTAGCTCATCTGTTTTAAAGTTAAAGTCATCTGTTTTAAAGGGGAGATGGAAAAGGTGAATCATTATAGATATCAGACATGCATAAGAAGATTAATAACTCAATTGGAATTGATCAAAAGGAGATGTAGTCAAAATAATCTTTGAAGAAATGTCCCCCTAACTTAAATCCCTTGCACTAAATCATTAGTAAACATTTTCATGGTTGATTAATTAGAGTTGTCTTGAGTAACATCAAGCTGTCTTGATGAATTGTAAAGTGAAAGAACCAGAGAATCAGTCTTTTCAATATTTTAAGCATACAAATGAATAATCTCATACACATTGGCTATAATTCAGAAAAAACTTTTGTGTATGCAAATTCTATGACTGAATAGTCATAGAAATCATTGACAAAACAAACGCTATTATATAATATTTAGTTGAATTGCATAGGTTGGAATCCAACTGTACATTTATCTTAAAAGGAATCAATTTCTATTAAAAATATGAATGGCTGAAGTTCTATTCTATGAATAATGTATATTATCTAGTTTAAATATATTTCACTATTTTAAAAAAAATAGTACTGGGTATTGGCTAATCAGCATTGAATGCATGAGTTCTTATGTAACATTTATAACATCAATTGAATAGATTAATTTTCATATTGATTCAAAGTATTTAGTCTTCTTTTAATATTTTCAATCCCAATTTTAGCATATTTTTTAACCATCATTTCCATTCTCCACACCCTCAAAAGCACCTTGAAACCAATCCACAGTCTTCCTTTATGCCCAAATAGAAGCTCTGGAAACAACACATTATTTTCTTCTCTACTTTACACAAAATGGGAGGGAGGGAGGGAGGGAGGGAGGGAGGGAGGGAGGGAGGGAGGAAGGAAGGAAGGAAGGAAGGAAGGAAGGAAGGAAGGAAGGAAGGAAGGAAGGAAGGAAGGAAGGAAGGAAATTGCACGTTTTGTTCTAGCTCATTTTGTCAAGTCTATACATGCTCACTTCATCTACACCACTATGTGGGAAGAAAGAAACTATACTACTGAAACAGCATTCTTGTACAGTATTTTCTATAGTAGCTGAAAGGTAAGACCTGAGGACAGATATGAATGCATTAGCATTCCTTCAATGGACAGACACACTAGCCAAAATTTGAAGAATTACCAAATCTGAAAACCAACTTCAGATTGGTTTCATTTGGGTTATAGCTGTATATTATCTCATGTGCAGAAGACAGATGATTTTGGGATCATAAAGAAGCATTGTCAATCTTAGAATTCACTGGATTCCACTTAGACATTACTATTTCCCCCCTTTTATTTCACTCAAATTAAGTGTAATTAAATTTGATTTAAATTCTATATGTATTTACCAGGAGTCAGTCTCAACAGGGTTAGAAAGGTATTTGCATTTTATAGGCTAGAAGTGGAAATCAAAGCACAATGGAACTAGTTCAAAGTAGGATCAGGCTACTTCATAATGAATTTTTATGTGCAATCTGTGTTAAATATACATACTACATTTTATACACTATTAAATGTGTATACAATATCAGGAATAATCTAACTTTATTCCTTGCCAGTGGAAGAAAAATATTATACTAAAGAAATTTGTGAATGGACTTTGGCAGGCAGCCCACATCAAAAATAAATGTCTGTTATTTTGAATTAATAATAATCTATCTTAAATGGAATATGAGTGTAGGATGATTGTGCATCTGTAACCATAAAATTTAGGACTTTTTTGTTGTTTCTGTTTGTTAGACTCCCAAATAAAAGTTCTTCAGTTATGAATATTTACAAAGTAGTTGATTATTACAGTCTTACAGTCTGACAATCTTATATAATTAGAATCCTGGAGAGTCACAGTCAAAACATCCTCTAAAAAAGCAATCAAAGATTTCCCTACCTAATATTTAGACCTTTTCCATAAAGTTTCGATGCTTTACAAGATATGCTTCTCCCTAACCCATTAGCCTCACAAGCTATTGAGATGATACTTACGGAGTGGAATAGAATACCTAGCTTTCTCAGATTGGAAAGTGGCAGCAGTATATCATTTCAACCAGTCTTATTATTTGTTTACATTTGTTTATAGTCACTCACTCCCATAGACTCTGGATGGCTTGCAAATACAAATATATTGGGGTGAAAATTGCTTTTGTCCCTACCCAATCTGGTCTTGCTTGAATCATTTCTATGAGTAGATTTTGATGGAAAATTCTCTTCTCCATCTTAGGTAAGTTTTTGGAATCACACAGTGTAATAAGCTTACAATGAAATAAATGCACTATGCACTTTCATTTGAAAATGAAAGACTTTGTTTTCTGAACGAGATTCATCTACATTAATACTATAGTCAAGTAGCAGCCATGGGGTCAGATTTAATTCCTGGCAAATATATAGAAAATATTCTTCATATTGTCTTGCCACTTAATAAATAGCTTACTGACTAATGTTTCTTTTGCTGCTTTGAGCATTCAGAACAATCTCTTTGTTTAGAAAAGGAGCTCTTTGTAGAACAATCTACTCTAAGCTTGTGCCTTCCAGATGTGTTGAAATTTCAGCAGCCGTATTGGCTCAGAATTCTGGTACTTGTCCGACCACATCTGGACCTACTAGGAATCAGTTATATGCTTTTGCTTTTCCTATTAATTTGAAAAAAAGTGTGATTGTAAGAGGTGGTGGACAACAAATGCAATCCTTTACCCATTATTTGAAAGCAAGTATGAAAAACAAATTGATCTGAATAATTATACCAATTCTTTGCAAATATTTAGAATCCATTCCATTAGGATTTCTTTAACAGTAAGATAGTTATCCACCCACTTCATTCCCTTTTCCTACTGAGAATAAGGATTTTGTATCATCTGGGTGAGATTCAGATTTATAGGTCATACAAAGTATAAACTAACATTTCACCTTCCATTGCCCCTCCATTCTACTTCCTTCATAAAATATTCTCCTATATAAGTTTTTTTCTAAAAAAAAAAAAAAAGTTCCTGCTTTCACATATAATGAAATTTATAAGTGCATTGGAGGAGTGTTTTTGTTTAAACATCAGATTATTTTTTAAAATACAATTTCAGAAGCAATATGTTTGAAAGAAAATAAAAATATATTTAAATATATGAAATATGTAGCTATGAAATATGTATTTATACATATGTATGGATAACTTGAGTTCATAAGTGGCAGCAATATTATTGCCATATAAATGACTTTTTGCTTTGTATTACATAGGCATTTGGGGAAAAAGCTACTTAACTCTACTTACTCACCTCTTCATCCAGGGAATAAAATAAAATCCACTTCTTTAATATTTTAAAGTTGCATTGCAAAAGCCTCACTTCACATTCAATAATTGATGACATTAACATTGATTCTTCTTCACAAAAAAATAACCCTAATGAGCCAAGTATAAAATATGTGTTGTTGTTGTGGATATAATCTTAATAGACTATTTTTGATGGGGGGGGGAGCATTTCAAAATAATAAAACACAGAAAACGTGCATAGTCTTTTTAGTGGATGGACATGTTTGGAAATTTGTGAGCATGTTGTAGGCATATTCACAAAACAACTAGTAAGAATTTTGGCCAAAATGATTTCTATGGTGAAATCTAACCAGTTATAAATACTATGTGTTAAATTGTTTTCTGACTTTTTGTCACCATCCTGCAGGATATTCTGTTTACTGAGTACTTGAACATATTTTCAAGCTCTGCACCAGACAGCAGCTGCTCATACTTTCTGACAACAATTTTGGGGTCCCTTCTTTTGAGTATAATTGTGGAGTTTAGCGGTTGCTTCGTAGTATACCAACTTCTCTTTTCTTTTTTTCCCTTTTTTTTAAAAATAATTTGTCAACGAATGAAAAAATACAGATGAGAAAGGAAATGTAATGAGGTCTGTGGGCATCTGGGCAGTAATAGCCACTTAGGGACCATGGAAAGGCTTTTCAAAGGTGCATAGCCAATGTGTTCATTTGTTGATGTCCTCCCCTTATTATTTTTTATAGGCTCAAGGCAGCAAATATATCTAACACTTCTTCTTTCTTTGGCACAATAACAACCCTGTGAGGTGGATTGGGCTGAGAGAAATTGATTGACCAAAGAGCATGGCTAAGATTCTTGAACTCAGAGTTTCCTGTTTTTCAAGTCTGATGTCTTAACCACTACAGAAAACTGCTCTCAGTCTGTGTTTAGTCAGATGAAAGCCCACTATGAACATGAAGCAATTTATTCTCATTTTAGTCAAGCGTTAGCATTCATGAGCACTTTCTGGGATCGTGCATACTTTCAGGATGTTTTTGAAGAAGAGTTGATTTTATATGGATCCTGTCCTTTCTGCAAAGACATTGGTTATTAATGGAACAAAGAAGAATATAGGAATAAAGAAGGAGAATGATAGAGGAGAAAAGAACCAAGTTGTCTGGTAAATACAGGAGAGAGAATAGGGTTAATATTAAGGAAAAGTGTTGTGTGACTTGCTGAGGGATATCTGTAATTATTTCAATAAAACCTACAGTACAATAAAAAACAGTACTGTAAATTAATGGGTTTAAGTCTGCTCTGAGAAATTTGGTGTAGAGTTAAAAAACTCAAAACCATGAAGAGTGGAAAATATGAAAAGGAAGGCTAGGAGGAGAGGTTTGGAGTAGAGTTACAACAATGCAAGTTCATGATTGTTAGACAATAGGGAAGTACAAAATATATCTCAGATGCCAAGAATGTGGCCACTAACTCAATCCAGATGACAAGACTAGTGGTAAGAATGCTAATTAGCTATTTATGGCAGAAAGCCCGATTTATCTTCCCTTCAAAGAATTGATTGATTCTGTCATACGCTATTAGATCAGTATGCAAATAACTTTCAATGCTAGCATAAATGTATCATGTAAGACCATCAACATAAGGATAACTATCTCAAATCTTTAACAGAGCAGAACCTGCCAGCATTGGAAACAAAAAGCTGTTTTTGTTTCCAAAAAAGCTTGTAGGCTTTCTAGTCAGACAGACCTATTATCAAAATAAGATGCATTTGCTTTCTACATCCAGTATGACGAAACAAGGGGTAAGAATCCATTTCCATTAAGGAAGGGCAAGAGAACGAGACATCAGATTTCCACCTTGCTTGATATTTCTACAAGTTTCATTCTCTGACCTGGAGGAGCTCTTCCCTTTTCAGTACCAGACTTCTTATAATTGCAGTAAAAGCAGTCTGCCTATTTGAGCCTTGCCCTTGACTTCATCATTGCTAGATCCTGAGTCCTGCTTGTTCAATTTTTAGGCAGGTTTATTGCCAGACCTTGAGTGAAAGATTACAGGCATATACAAGAGAGGATCATGGAACCTGCCAAAAGAGTATTATTTCAAAAACTGCAATAAATTAATAGGTTTTCATTGGAAAAGAAGGGAAAATAAGAAATACACATCAACTAATTATATTAGTTGCATTGATTTAATTAAATTAAATTTAAATTAAATTAAATCCAATTTGACTCTGTCCCACCTTTTTTTGCAATGTAGCTTCTAGAATTTTATTTAAAATCCAAAAAAGTTTCCACATTATTCTTAGGTATAATTATTTGAGGCTAAACCTCAATGAATTCAATTGATGATCATTCTTAGAAGACACATAGGGCAGTTGTGTTAAACCCCATTCAATTTCTCGTTATTCATCAATGAGTATGCTAAAGACCAAGTGGACTTGATTTATGTGCATTAACACTAAGCTTATGAAATACTCCTGCAAATATACTGACAGTATCAAAACATTTCCAAAGAAGAGGGAGTCAAACTATTCTCCAAGGCACCTGGGGGAAGGACAAGAAGCAATGGGTGGAAACTAATCAAGGAGAGAAGCAACTTAGAACTAAGGAGAAATTTCCTGACAGTAAGAACAATTAACCTCTGGAACAGCTTGCCTCCAGAAGTTGTGAATGCCCCAACCCTGGAAGTCTTTAAAAAGATGTTAGACAGCCATTTGTCTGAAATGGTGTAAGGTTCCTGCCCACGCAGGGGGTTGGACTAGAAGACCTACAAGGTCCCTTCCAACTCTGCTATTGTATTATTGTAGGTAGAATTGGGATGTTGATTAGCTGCTCAGCAAATTATCCTTTTTGAATGTTCACTTGAAAGTGTAAAGCAGGGTGGAATGGCCCGTGGACATATTCCAATTCTATATCTACCAACTGTACAATCAAAAGGAACAAGAATTGTTCCTACAATTAGAATTAATTGGATGTAGTATTCATTGCTTGAGAAATACTGATCTAATTATTTCATAGATGGCCATTCAATGTGAAATAATAGTTTTGTAGAAAATTACAATGTTCCCATTAGAAATAATGATCCACAGACTGAACATCCATTGTTGAAAGGAAATGGAGAAGCTTTTTTTTTTTTTTTTTTGGCTAATTTTCTATGATTCTGCAACCTTCTGTGTGTCTGAAAATCTGCTTTTAGAGTTTGATGAGACCTTCCAGAGCAGTATGAAATGATGTAGGACACTATAAGAGGGACTGGCAGAAATCTCTGAAAGTTTGAGAAGCCCTTGTCTTTTTTTGCCCAGATGGGAATTTACACTGAATCTGGGTTCTCTCCACTAACAAATAAAACCTGGAAAGCCTATTCCATGGCCAGGATAATAACTGGCTGAGATTGAATTGCTGAAAAATGGTAATTGTATTTTAATTTTATTTTATTGCAAACTGAATAGCAATAACATAGACAATTAACTCTTAACAATACATTTACCACACCTTGGTTGGCTTCCAAAATTAGCTATGGAAATACTGCTTGAAATTAAATTTATCATGTGCAGATACTGTACAATCAGATAGATGTGAAAAATCCATTTTGAATGTGTTCCATTTTCCCATATCTCTACTTGTGGCGCATGATAAAATTATCAATGAAGCTTCTAATTGGATCCCTTAGCAAAGGGATGTTGCCCTATGAATCATTTTATGTTTGTGGGAGGCAACTTTGGAACTAACAGAGCAGGAATCGGAGCCAGATGTTTTCTGGGAACCTGGCTGGAGTGGAGGCTGTGTATTTCCTAACATAGGCAACCATATGGAAGAAAAGGTTGGAAACATCCCATTACAAGTCATATATCACCCATTTGACAGCAAAGATTTCAGCTTGTTTTTATTTAAATCATGAAAGCAGCTGTTCAGCTATCCAGCTGTATTAAATTTAACCCCATTTTCCCAGAAAAAAAATCAAATGTAGTAATTTATGTGGTGGTACCCAACAATTTAGGGGGTCCACAATATCTTGTGAAGAAAAATACTACAATGCAACAATAGTAAAAATAGAGTGATAGTTTTGGCACTTTTTTACTGCTAGGAAATTTGAGCAAAGTAATTGTCACCTGTGCCACAAAACTAACTTTGGCTCTATCATATTTCAGATTAGGGGTGTTTTAAGAAATGGCCTTAAACGAGTTTGGAAATGAATCTGTCTCATGGTTGTGCTTGTTTCTTCTAGTAAGTTCACTAAGTTAATGGAATGGCAACCTCTTTATTAAGATGTATTCCAAACTAGAAATGATCTTAAAAGCAGCAGTTTTGATTAGCATTACAGTCCAAGACCCACAGTTTCAGTCTTGCATTGTTTTGGATATGTCTAGCTGAATGAAAAGAAGGACTAAGGGTAACATGATACAGTATTCCAGTATTTGAGGGACTGTCACAAAGAAGAGTGGCCAACCTATTTTCCAAAGCACCTGCAGGCAGGATAAGAAGCAATGGGTTAAGGAGACATTTCCTGACAGAACAATTTATCAATGGAATAGTGTACCTTTAGAAGTTGTGGGTGTTCCAACATTGAAGGTTTTTAAGAAGAGATAGAACAACCATTTATCTGAAATGTTATAGGATTTCCTGTTTGAACAGCTCCAAGGATTCTTCCAACTCTGTTATTCTTTTATATATGAAGATGCAGGTATATAAAATTTTTAAAACTAATGAGAATATAAAATGCAGAGAACTAATAATGGAATAGCTTCAGTGTACTGTAATGTGGTACTCAACCTGTACTTTTTACCTGAAGTCAGCTGAGCTAAACAAAACCACTATCCGGAGAGTAACATAGATCTCAGGAACAAGAATCCAACCTAAGCTAGACTGAGAACTGTCCTTTGCAGTGCAGCCAACAGTGGCTGCGGAATACCAAGAACCTTTGGTCTCCAGGTAGAGTTTTTTCTTCCCAGAACCCAATGGGATTTTGTAGACAAGAGAAACAGGAGGGGGAAAAGATAGAAATAGAAGATGTAGAACAACAAATAGCAATTGAATAGCAGTTGAGTTTAGGCAGAAAGTATGCATGCAGCTAAGAGAATCCATGTAGTTTCTTCACATGTTGCAAAAAGTACACTTCCTTAAGTAGCAAACAGGACTGCTAACATAAAAGTATACAGTTGGATGGTTTAATCATGGATACCAAGGTTGCTATTCAATGCAAAAGGATATCTTGTTTAAAGGTTAAATTCTTACAGTACGAGACCGCCTCCTGCCCCATACATCCCTTTGTCCGATCCGCTCCCACAGAGAGGGTCTTCTCCGGGTGCCGTCAGCGGGGCAATGCCGGTTGGCGACACCCAGGGGAAGGGCCTTCTCTGTGGCGGGCCCGGCCCTCTGGAACGACCTACCCCCCGACCTTCGCACTATCTCGGACCTCCGCCTCTTCCGCCAACGTCTTAAGACATATTTATTTCAGCAAGCCGGCCTAGGATAGCCCCCCGTTTCTGACTTTTTAAAATATAAATTATAATTTGGGAAGGTTTTAACATGGGTTTTAGCACGGGTTAACTAATTTAATATATTTTAACTGATATTTATTGTATTTTGTGGTTTTAATAATGCCTGTGCGCCGCCCTGGGTCCTAACAAGGAGAAGGGCGGGGTATAAATTTAATAAAATAAATAAATAAATAAATACAGTGACTCCACTCAGAACAAGGATTGTTGCATTTTGCTAGAAGAGGAAAAAATGCAATCTAAAAAATATCTAGGAAAAGATTTATAAGTAGACTCAGAAGAAGATTGACAGAATTAATGAAATCCTGGAAAAGAAATGGAGAGAATAATGTCTTTTCAAGTACTGAATTCTTCATCTAGGACATGTTAAAACCACAAAATGCTTGGAAGTCAGAAAGCCTGAGAATAGTTATTTGCTACTTTATCTAAGCCAGTCATATAATTTCTGTAAGTAGACAAATGATTTATTTGACTGTTTTCTAACATGGGTGGAATTTTATATTAGATACACCAATTATTCTTAACCTCATACATGGCTGCTTTGATTGTTCTTTTCCATTATGTTCTACATAAAAGATATATGCATTATGTGTGGGTCTCTTTAGTAGTACTCAGGAGAAAAAATTGGAATTTGCAACTGACTCAGTGTCATGCAAAATAATAAAGAAGAAATAAAAGCAGAAGCAGTCCTGATGTGTGTGTTCATAAGACCTGTTATTAACGCAAAGAGATCATTTAGATTGCATTATTTTGGCAGGATTCAGCTCACACTCTGCTAAACCATGATTTTAAACTCTGGGTTGCTGACTGTGTTGCCACCCAGTGTCCAGCCAGGAGACAGCACTTTATTTAATATTTATTTATTTAAAATTCCTTAGAGAAAAATCTCAAAATTGGGTAAAATGTCTAAAATGAATTTTATTGAGTAAACATTAAAGTACTACAGGAGGGACATATAAAAAGAAATTTCACAATCTGTATTTCTTTAGCTTCATAGCAATCGCAGACTTAGTGACTGATAAATCCTACACAAAGCTGACAGTTCAACACAAATCACCCTTCTCATCCAATGCACATTTTATATTTTCTAGTAAGACAAGGAATATATGTGTGTGTGTGTATAAAAACACTTAAATATAATTAGTTACTGCATAAGTGATTTGATCACAATAATTTGCATATTTGTTACTCAACTGCTATTGAATTTCAAGTACAAGAATTATGTTAGAATGATACCAGAAGATTAATCATTGTGTTTTCAAGTCTCTCTCTACACCCTAAAAAAGTCATTCTCAGTCTTCTATGTGATATATGTCTTTATCAATCTCTGATCCTCTACCTTGGATCTGTTGAAGTCATTCTCCCAGCTTGGGAGTTACAATCCCAAGTGTTTTTTCCACCACTGGAAACACTTTAACTTTTATTTTTGAACTACATCTTCTGTAGTTCTTAATTCAGGCTCTGGTACTTCTTCAGCTTCTCATACTCCTTCTTTCTGATGTTGCTGTTACTTGATCATTACATTCTGACCACTGCTGTCTTCTGGTCCTTTTCTACTACTGGTTGATTGGCCAGTATCTGCCTGCTGTGTGTATCTGGAAGTCTCTTGAGATCTTAGCCCTGTAGTTTTCCAACATTGGACCACATGTGGGCGGTCCCATATGGTGTTGGGAACGTATAGCCATTATACTGTGCAAGTGTTCTTGTGTATAATACAAGTTACTTGGTTATGACGTTCAGTATTCCAGACTGCAACTTACACCCTACCACAACTCTCAAGACTCTTTTTTCCATTATGTATTAAAAATGGTCTCCAATTAATACAAGATTTGGAATCATTTTTGTATAACTTGGTATTTTTGCTGATGCTGCTGTTATAATATTATTATTGTTGTTCTCCTTAGGATGGTTACAATGTTTGGTGGGTGGCATTGAGAATGGCGCATCTAAATTTCATTTAAATGTATGTCGTTGGATATACAGTTAAATGACAATAAAGATTATTTCATCTCCTCTCATCATCTTATCTTTTGCTGGATCTTTGCCATTTTTCTTGCCTCGTCCTCATGGTTCCTATGTGATTTTGAGTTACCAAAATACTTGTAGCTGATCTGCAAGTCTACTATGTGTCCTGCTGGTAGTTCCACTCCATCAGTCTTAACTACCTTCTCTCTACTACTATCTTTCTCCAGTTCAGAATTTTCTTCCTAGACATTCACAACCATCTTCATTTTTTTTTATATACCTCCTGGAAAATCTTCTCTCCTATTTAGTCCTTATATTGGATTTGTAAACATGTATTGCTATTAGGAAAATCTCCTATATTACTCATATGTTAGCAACTGTTACATGCTTTTTAGTATGAATTTCAAAATGATTTCACAATCAATGGTTTCAATTTGACATGTAGGGCCAGTTTGTACCAGTTTACATTTAAAGGTTTTAAGTTTCAAATGAAAAAAGAAAAGAAAATCCACAATACATTTAAATTTTCCTTTTTATGGGAATTATTTGTATTTTTAACAAACAGTGTCTACTGGTTTTCCTTTGTTAAATCGAAACCTTGTCAGAACAGGTAGTTAAAAGTGGACAGTAGGAGGAAAAAGTTCTGACAAAATGTATGTTCTCTCTCTCATTCTCAGGAAAACATCTGTAGCTTCCATAGGAAGCATTCATTTTTCCCATCAGCCAAGTCCCAGTATCCCCCTGGGTCTACTTTTGGCATAGTTCATCAAATAGGATGCAGTTTATGGCTTAGAACTTATGAGAGAAAGCATTTGGGCCATTCCTTTCCCTGGCAGAACACTGAGAGCAATTCCCAAGGCTTCAAGCCACATGTGAGCCTCTGACCTTTTCTTAGCACACCATGGGAGAGGTTAACAATGGTTGAAACTTCAGCCATCCCTTTGACATAGAAGCAAAACAATAACAAGTTCTGCCAGGATACAACTATGTGGGGTAGATTTTTCCTCAAGCCTCCTCCCCTTCTTAAATAGAGTGGGGCTTTACTTTAAGTGGGGCAGCACAAACAAAAATGAAAACAACACTCAAAATGACCGGTTTAAAAAGTCAGTATAAAAATCACAACACATACAGTAAAATAACGTATTAGTATTGTTATTTAAAATGATTTCATTGCTTATGATTCAGCTTTCAAGCCGGATGCCCTTTAGATGCATTAGAGTTCAATTTCCTTAATTCTCAACCAATTTCTGGCAGGAACTGAAGTCCCCAAAGACACCATTAGAGAAAAGCCTGGGTTAGATTATTTCCACCAAAGCATTCATTGGGCCTGACAGGCCATCACGAAGACCAAATCATTTCAAATATGAAGTGGTGGGTGCTGAATCATTGCTATTGCATCGTCTGGCCCCAAAGCATTTTTCACCTCCTGTATTCAAGAAGCATGAATTCTAGACAGTTTCAAAACTTAAAGCAAATTCTCAGGAAGAGAGAGAATAAAATATGAATTTTCAACGAATCCTTCCCCATACTTGGTTTTGGTCTGATAGCTCACTTCTTTTAATTGGCTCAAGGTATCTTGTTTTGCCAGGACTGTTTATATATAGTGTCTTGGATCTTATAAATTCAGGTTTGGTGTCATCAGTAATAGGTATCTACTCACTTTGTCTTCTGATGTACTTGTTATTATCTTCCATTTGTCCAAGCATCTGAGTCTTCTTGCTTCCCAGTTATCTGCCCAAAATATATACATTTTAGCTTCCTTATTACAGAATGATTTAAATCTTGAACTGGGCTGCCAAATATAAACAAGCACTATATGTCAGTAAATAAAAACCAAAGGTCCATATTAGTTTGGTGCCATCAAATTGCCACCTGAATTTGTGTGCTCACAAGTGTGAGCCTGATGAGAATGCATATTGTACATACCTCAGGTAGAATAATAAACAACCTATATTGAGCAATTGAGAGCCAATTTGATATAATGTTTTAAAGGACAAGTCTAGATACCAAACGTTCTAGTCTCTCCTTAAGCACAAAGCCAGCTGGGTGACTTTGGACCAGTTTCTTTCTCTCAGCCCTAAGGAGACAATGGTAAATTGCCTCTGGAGAAACCTTGTCAAACAAATTGCAGGCTGTTTCCAAGAATCAAAGCTCATTGAAAGAAAAAATAAATAAATGAACAATAACTATGGAAAGTTCACAAATTCTTTGTGATTTTCCTATGATCTGAGGTTTCTATCTGAGTTATGGTTAACCTTGAGATAAAATCAGTTTTCTGGAAAATGTTAGTACCCAATATGTTTGTATTGATCAATTTGTCATTAAAACAATTCAAAACACAACTTATAAGTATTCTTTTTCTTAAGATAACAGAGGGTAGTATTAATTGTGCAAAAGAAAGGCTGTTGTTTCTGACTTCCTTTTGTTTCAGCTTCCTATCCCTGAAGAATACAATGTTTCTGTAACAGCCATAAAGTAAATTGAATCATCACTTGGCCCACTATTTCTAGAATAGAACAGGTACTACAGATAAGAGATTATATATATATAAGAGGACCTTTTTTCTGCATCAAGCAATGCTTCACTGGTGGGCTTTATTAAAGTCGTACCTTTGAAACTGATGAAAGATTATTCATGACAGGGAGTATTGAAGGCATAAATATATAAATATTCATCTATTACCAATTTGATTCAGAGTTTTGTAAATATTTTTTCTGGAATTCTTTTTATGTAATGAACTTCCATATTCATTGCAAATTTAATACGCATCCTGGAATAAGTGCAAAGGTGTCTCTAACATTATTGTAAAAGTGACCTTTTTAGTCTTTTTTCACGACTTTCTTTAATAACATTATGTGATAAGAATAAGTAAAAGATAAAAGGTATGTACTAGCACCTTTCTGTGTTGGGTTAGAAACTTTGTACACTAGCAAATGAGTGTACAGTACAGCTTCCATATCTAGGCTGCCAAACTCCAGACAACAGCTAGTTGGCAGCAAAGAATTAAAATTCCATAAGTTTTTTTCCATCTAGTGGCCACATATATAAATACATGATATTCACAGTGCAGTACTATGTTTATGTTAACTGTTTGAAATAACTTGAGGATGAAGAACATGAATGATCCAAAATCATCCTATAAGAACTTCATTGTTGAAACCAGATTTGATATCTTTTCAATAGGCATTGGTTTTGAAACTTGTGTGAAAGTTAAACTAATTTTATTTTCCTTTTCCATTATGAAAGGCCGCTTGCTTTTCAAGTTAAAAAAAGTATGAAATTCAACTCTGAAAGTAAACATTTGCAGGAAAATACATAAAGACACAACCTATTACACTATGCACACTTAGTCAATAAAAATAAATTATAGTTCTCATCAGACATTTTGTGTAAACACAGGAAATACTATTATGCACCAATGAAAATATCTGCCTCTAAATGTTAATTTGCACAGATAAGAACCCCAGCTAACACACAATTCATATAAATCTGAAGTGAATTTATATAAGGGAAACAATATTCACTCATGATTCATGCCTCAATAGCAGTAGCTTCTGCTCTGTAGATGTGCAGAGGGTCCTAACAAATGCACAACAATAATGAACTAAGTAAAGGATGTTACCAACATAAGTACTGAAACCTGAAGGCGTAATTATCTTTATTATGCATAATATCCCCACCAAGGCCATTTTTCATATTAACTACTTAGAATCACAGAGAAGGCCTGTTTTTGAATCCAGGTGAATGTTTAACTTCCATCTGAATACACCTATTAAAGAAAGTTCCATAAATCTATGAGACATTGTTTTTATTGTTACAAATTTCTCTATCTTAATATTTGATTGGTGTCTATGCATCTGTAATTTACATCCATTCTATGAATGTATTTTGGAAAGAAAGAAAATCAGTTTTGATTTTTTGCTGTATGAAAAATAAATTTCAGATATTTAAAAAGTTTTATCATATTTCTATGGAATCATCTTTTTATGTTCTCATTATTGAACATCATTTTTAGTCCACTAATAATCTTCATTACCCTTCAGCAAACCTATTTCAATTTCTCCCAATTCCAAAAGTGATGTGTTTACATTTGTACACAGACCTTTGACGAGGTCAAATTTAAATCATGTGACAATTATGTCCTATTTTTTTTTGAAAAGTATACTTTTCTTTGTTAAATGTATTCTGTTTCTTTTTTCAATCAATCAACATTGTTTTGAATTTTAGTTGTGCTTTTGAGGACAATAAGAATTAGAATTTTTATAATCTGAATATTACATAAACAATCTCTTTGATAATGTATCCACATGATAAATTAAAAAATTGTGTGAAGGACCTGGACTGATCCTTTTGGCACCTTTAATAATACCTCTTGCCTATCTGATAAAACATTAACATGTACTCTTTGAGCATGATTTTTGGATCATCTATGTACCTACTTAATTGTTGTGACATTAATACAATTCAACACTTAAACAGCTTACTGATCAACCCATCATGTAGTATTTTGTCAAATGCTTCACTAAACTAGAAATATATTAAGTCTATAGAATTTCTTCAAACTAGTAAGAAAGTTAATTATAAAAAAGTAAGATAAGATTGATAGTATCTGGAAGAAAGAATGAGAGGCAGTTTTTTCCAACCTCAGCTCACATAGGAAAATATTTCTAGAGCTTTAGGATAGTTTTAATTCCTAAAAATTCAATTGAGTTAGAGAAAGAGAAAGAAACCACTGTAGCTGGTAGTTTCAAATAAATCATTAGCAATATAATTCCTGAATTTTCATATCAAAAGCCAAAGAGTTGCATAAGCAAGTTGCCTATGGTGATTTATTTTATTGAAACTTATTACTGTCTAATTTTTCAGCAGCAGGATAATTTGCCTAGTTTGTAAAATGAGAAATCAGTAAAATGCACTTTCTTATGAACTGTTAGTGCAGTACTTTGAAAACAGTGAAAATGCCAGTATATATTAATTTAAAAACAAAGTAAACTTTGTTTACAAAGTAAAAACAAGTAAAACTTTCCATTCATGTTAGATACCTCTTTTATCATATGATGTTAATCAGTAGGCGTAAATGTTTTTTTTCTTAATTCTAACATTAGAATGGATTATTATTTTAATATTTGTTAATTATAGTTATTCTCTAATAATCAAAGTTATCAGGGTTACGGATTTATTTAAGTGATTAGGTAAAGGTTCCTCCCACATATGTGCTAGTCATTTCTGGCTCTAGGAGCAGTGTTTATCTCCGTTTCTAAGCTGAAGAGCCAATGCTGTCCAAAGATGTCTCCTTGGTCATGTGGCCAGCATGACTCAACGCCAAAGGCGCACGGAGTGCTGTTACCTTCAAAGCCTCTATTTTTCTACTTGCATTTTTATGTGCTGCTATCTGCTAGTCTGGCAGAAGATGGGACGGTAATGAGAGCTCACTCTGTTACACAGCGCTAGGAATGTGAACTAATAATAATAATAATAATTTATTACTTATAAACCGCACCCTCTCCCCACAGGGACTCGGGGCGGTGCACAGGAGGAATAAGAACAATAACTATATACATATTTCATTAAAAATACATTAAATTAAGTGACCTGTGCTAAAATACCCATTAAAACTATCTAACTAGAGATCCCCAATAAATCCTAAAGACAGAGGAGTAGCTATCCCAGGCCGGCAAGGCAGAAAAAGTGTGTTTTCAATTTAAGACGGAAGGAGCGGAGGTCCGTGGTGGTCCTAATATCGGGGGGGAGGTCGTTCCAGAGGGCTGGGCCCGCCACCGAGAGAGCCCTTCCCCTGGGTGTCGCCCGCTGACAAAGTCTAGTGGACGGCACCCGGAGAAGTCCCTCTCTGTGGGAGCGAATCG
This sequence comes from Rhabdophis nuchalis, assembly GCA_039707465.1. NCBI lineage: Eukaryota > Metazoa > Chordata > Lepidosauria > Squamata > Natricidae > Rhabdophis > Rhabdophis nuchalis. The sequence continues at coordinate 44,135,553 of CM077647.1, read as the reverse complement.
GTCGTGAGGATGTATGAGGCAGGATCCGATCCCGCAAGTAGCTAGGTCCCGAGCCATGGAGCGCTTTAAAGATGATAATTAATACCTTGAAGCGCACCCGGAAGACGACAGGCAGCCAGTGCAGCTCGCGCAAGAGCGGTGTTACATGGGTGTACCTTGTGGTACCCATAATTGCTCGCGCGGCTGCATTCTGGACTAGCTGAAGTCTCCGGGTGCACCTCAAGGGAAGCCCCATGTAGAGAGAGTTGCAATAGTCCAGTCGGGACGTCACGAGGGCATGAGTGACTGTGCGAAGGGCGTCCCGATCCAATAGGGGGCGCAATTGGCGTACCAGGCGAACCTGGTAAAACGCCCTCCTGGCCACGGCTGTCACCTGATCTTCCATTGACAGCCGGGTATCCAGGAGGACACCCAAATTGCGCGCCCCATCCACAGGGGCAAGATGTTCGCCCCCTATGGCCAGCGATGGAGTAAGCTGGTTGAACCGGGCCGCCGGAAACCACAGCCACTCGGTCTTGGTCGGGTTTAGCTTGAGACCTTGGTCGGGTTTAGCTTGAACTGCTGAACTGCCAACCTTCTGATTGACAAGCTCAGCGTCCCTGTTTAAGAGATTAAAAGGTTCTAAAAAGTAATAAAATTTCAGTTCTTTTTTAAAATTGAAATATTGTTAATCAATTAATTTTCAGCTGAACCTTTCAGTTGTGTGAGACAAAATTAGCCACAAAGTTATTTTTTATTACAGAATGTTTACAGAAATAGATAGGCATGGTATTTTCTTCGTTGACAATGTAAATTACATTGTTTAAACTGCTAGCATTAAAATGGATATTGTCATTTGTAACATTTTAATAAATGAATAAATATTATTGGGGATATCAAAAAAAGGAGTGATTTTTGCAATTGATGGTGTACAATAAGGTCCATTTGTTTATTTCATGCTACATATGTGTTTTTATTTGGGGCATTTGGTGATATTTTGCTATCCTAAACTAATACATTAACATTGGATTGAAGCAGGAGTGGGTTCCAGCAGTCACTACTGCCAGTTTGCTCGTGGCTGTGCCATGTGCTTAATGCACGCTGTGCACACATGCACAGTGCAATAAAAAATTTTCTGCACAGATGCAGAAGCAAAAAACAAGATGTCAGCCCCTATTGTGCCACCAGAAAACCAGCTCAGGGCATGGTAGGCCTGGGTCGCTGCCGGTTCCAGCAACCCAGGTTGCCAAACCACTACCGGTTCAGCCGAACCCACCAGTGGATTGAAGTAGTGAAACATGTTACTTGTATTATTATGGTTTGTTGCACAATTATCCAGATGCCTAGACTGGCATTTTTATCTGCCCATCAAGATGTTCCCAAGATTTCATTGTTTTACGGTGTTAAAAAGTACTGTTGCAGGATGTAAACTATTCCAAGTAAAACTACCTTAAGCAGTTGACAAGTGAGTTTGTCAATGCTGATGATTTAAGTAGTGCTTCAGTGCTTTTAGGATTAGATCAAATACACCTATTGGTGTTATATTTGCTTCCTTTTATACTGTTGCTCTGTTTATTTGTAAATTTTTGCATTTTGTGATTCTCTCCAGTTCTTTCTATTCTATTATGCTGCCTGGAGGTATAGTGCCCACTATGTGTACTAGTGTTGTTGTTACCAATATTTACATAATGTGTTATCCTTCCTTCCTTCCTTCCCTCCCTCCCTCCATCCCTCCTTCCTTCCTTCCTTCCTTCCTTGAAAATATGTATGTATGTATGTATAAATTTTTCAATGAATTAGAATCAATTTAAATATATTTTTATCATTAGAGCAATTCTGTCTTTTACATCAAAACTAATGAAAATAAGAATGGCAGGAGGCTTAGAAAGTTTGACTTATTGTTAACTGAATTTCTGCACTCTAGACAACATTTAAGTGCATGACTTTAATTGTTGAGCAATTCTCAAGACATTTACCCTATGTAAACCCTCATTGAACGGAATGGGATTTTCCAATCAATAGAGTTCCAGAACATAATCAAGCCCTCACCTTCAGGGACATTTTTGGCTTGTTAAACTCTTTAGAAGAACCACAATTAGATCTGTACTTAATTCTTTCTTGGATAATACAACTGGTTTTTCATAAATCCTCTGTCCTGTCTCTATATCATTCCAAGCCAACCACAGTACCTTATATTCAGATGGTCCTCCCATCTTCCCAATAGCATCTTGGATTTCTATTATGGATGCATACCTCTACTCATTCTTGACTCTTTCCAAACCATATGGCCTCCACAGATTCAGTTCCCAGAGGCATGTTCATTGAATACATCATTTTCACAGCATGGGGAGACAACTTGCAGCTGTGGAATGCATCAAGCTAAGTTAACACAGTCTTCTATTTACTTTCCAGAGCAGTCCATTGCAAAGAAAGAGAAAAGGGGGAAAAAATCAGAAAAGAGACATTAAAAAAAAACGCTCTACCCAATTTTAGCTGTGGTACCAATGGTTTCTGCTCTGTCCATCAACAACATGCATCCTTCAACAAATTAGCCCACCAATATAAAAACTGACTGTAATATTGGAAATCAGTATTTATTAATGATCTTTTTATAAAATTCAACTGGAAAGGATTATATTTTTATTTAATACATATTGTCTCTTTCTTTAATATATCTTATTATTTTGAAATGATTAGCAAGTTATTACAAATAATTTTGTAATTTGACAACATGTGTGTCTTTTTAACATTGCATAATTCTTAAGTAAATAAAAATGTCTTTTTTGTGTTTATATTTCATACAATAGGTATTATTTTCCCTCTGCATTGTGTTTTGGGGGATTCAGATCATAAAGCAACTCACTTCAAGCTCAGCAAAGCAACACTAAGAAGAACTCTATCAAAATTATATTCTTTGTGATGGATTATTTTCACCTTTTGTGCAGAACTGCAGTAGAGATTTCTTTAATATATTCATAAATAGAAACAATAACATATAATCAAATATAAGATCAACATGTCTCAATTTCTTTATTTTTCTTTTAATTTGGAAACCTCGGAATTTTTTGCATCAATTTCATTTGTATACAAATGTATATGTAATTTTAACAATTATATTAATAAATATTAATCATGTATGGTGGCCATAAACTCATTTGGTTTCTTTATATGTTAATAAAATCAAAGGACTCTTGTCACATATGTGGTGAAGTTTCACTAATTTAAGATGAATATTGAGCAGAATTTTGCAATCAAACATGAATACTCTTCATACTTGCAAATATAAACTGTAACCTGGGGTGTTTATTTTACTTGACTATAATTCATTTAAGTGGATTGAATTATGCCTTTCTTTCAAGAAAGGATGCAAAGCAATTACCAGATTTTTTTCGGAGTTTAAGACAGACCTTCCCCCCCCCCTAAAAGAGAGTGAAAATTTGGGTGTGTCTTATATGCTGAATATAGCCCCACCGGCCCCCACCCTTTGGCCTCTGCCTCCCAACAATTTACCTCCTTGCAGAAAATGCAAAAATGGACTTGTGGGAGGCAGCAACAGGCTGTGGCAATCACTGGAGTCTGAAACAGCTGATCATCGCGAGGCCCATGCTGAAACTGAAAGTGAAACAGACTGTTGGCTGCAAGGGGAAAATTGTTCGGAGGCAGAGAAAGATTTTTTCTTCTTCTAATCGTCTTAACTGAAACAGGCTGTTTGCTGTTTGCTGCGAGGAGGTAAGTCAATACACTATAAATGCCTATAGAATGTTCAAATTATTAGACTTATTTTTTAAAGATTGCTTTATTATTATACTTCCAGAAAGCCACGTCAATTTTAACAGTATCTGTATAAATATAGTCTGAAATTAACACCACTAACAGTGTATATCATCTGTACTGTTTGCTGCAAGGAGGCAAATTGCTGGGAGGCAGAGGCAGATTTCCCCCCCCCCCTTGTTTTCCTCCCCAAAAGCTAGGTGCATCTTAGACTTCGGAGTGTCTTATATGCCAAAAAATATGGTAACCATTAAAATGATGATGAAAAGACTGAAAAGACCTGGATAAAAATAAAAGTCTGAACATACTTTCTAAAAGTAGAAAGAGTGGGGCTGAACACAACGCAAGAGATTCTATTTTATAATTTGGGAACTGCACCAAAGGCTATTCAATATGTCTCAACCATACAAAAGTTGTAACCAATACTAAAGATTGCTTTCTTGTAGAATAATGCTAAACATTGTGTTGTGTAACTACAGATAGTCCTCGACTTACAATAGTTCATTTAGTAACCATATGAAGTGGCAGCGGTGCTGAAAAAAAGATTTTTTGCACTTACAACATTGCAGCATCCCTGTAGTCATATAATCAAAATTCAGATGTTGTGCAACTGTTTCCTATTGATGATGATTGCAGCATGCTAGAGTCATGTGATCCCCTTTTGTGACCTTCTGACAAGTAAAGTTAATGGGAAAACCACATTTACTTAACAACCATGTTATTAAATTAACAACTGCAACGATTTACTCAACAATTGTGGCAGGAAAGGTAATAAAATGGAGCAAAACTCAAGTCAACCAAGGTTTCACTTAGCTACATGAATTTTGGGTTCAATTGTAGTTGAGGACTAATGTACTCTCTCCTATCAAACCTCTAATTGTTCCAGACAAAAACAAAAATCTGTAAGGCGTGCCCAGCAAACAACTGGCAGTGCTTCTAATATCATGAATTGGTTAACACTCTGGATTTTGCACAACTAGAATCTCCAGGGCATAAATAATCTTTCAGTCATTTCCTTTGGCAGAGTTGTTTGTTTGTTTTGCACCAGATTTTATATACACAGATTCGTAGACAGAGTCTTGGGTATATAAAAAAGTTTCAAATACAGGACTTAGAGGCATTTTTGCAAATGGAGGTGATACTGGAGCTTGGCACTTCACTTTGCAACATGTTACTTTTCTGATTCTTCTTTTAAGTATCTTTTGAAAATGTATAAATAGGCAGGTAACGTATTTTGTACCAAAGGAAGATGTTGGATGGCTCATTTATGCCCAGGGTCCTGCCATGGATATTCTAGTTGTATAAGCTATTATATTTCTTCTTCTGCTTCCTGCTGTTCAAGCTTTTGATCCTCAGTTTCACATACTGCTACCCTGGACTCTGAACGTCTGCTGTCACCATGAGTTATTAACTGTGTCTGATTTTTTCCTTGAAACTCTGTTGTTGCTTTTGGTGTATCCAATCTCTGATCTTCAGATTGTCTTCTTTCTCAGCTGTGTTTCCTCTTTTCAATTTTGATGGATTTTTGCTTTTGGTTTTTGGTTATAAACTGCAGGCTAAAGCTGCACCTTACTATAAATCTGTATCCTAGTATAATAATGAAAATTTTACCCCATCCGGATGCACGTTACTGTCTAAATGATGTTCTGTTTTGTCCATCTGTCTGTCTGTCTCTCTCTCTCTCTCCTCCTCCCTGCCTCCCTTCCTCCCTCTTTCCCTCTCCCCTCCCCTCCTCTCTCTCTTATCCTATCCTATATACTGTCTTCATTATTTTTACAAATAACTCAAAGGGGTGAACTTTTAACATAAACACTTTAAAAGAATTTCATTCTTAATTATTGAAACTAGAAGTGATCAGGAAAAGCTGTAGGAGCTATAACGGAAGAGAGGGAGCTTGTATGAGGTAAGCCTTTGGATAATGGCTTGTACAACACTCGTAGAAGGCATGGCTAAGCCTATACTTGCATCTTTTTTGCCATTATGCCCAACTATTATTTATTCAGATCCTTAAGATCTGTTGAAATTTCAATTTTTTCCTGAATTGTAATGTCTGTAGCAGATTATAGCACTAATTGAAAATAAAAAAGCAGCATAATAAATCACATAATAAAGTAACTTTACACAAACATACCTGAATCTGATCTATTTATTTCAAATTGACTCGATATACAGTCTCACTGATATAGTCTACAATTGATTTCGTAATTGATGTTAATGTTTTTTGCTGTTCCTATTATGACAGGATGATGTCATAAATGCAAAATTATTTTTCCGTAGCAAACTTGATAAAAATAGATAACATTTGTGATTAATAGGAACACCAATGTTTATTGATCTGGTCAGTTGTATTCCATCGTGGCTTCCACGCATCCCATCTAGGTTTATATAGTACCAAGTAGTGAATTAATTTGGAGGGCAAGAAAGTAAACAAACATTAGTTCTCTAATTCGTTCTTCCCCCGAGTCCCTATAATAATAATAATAATAATAATAATAATAATAATAATTTTATTTATATCCCGCTCTCTCTCCCCGAGGGGACTCGAGGCGGGGCACAGGGTATTAAAAGCAACTAAAACCAAACAGATACAGAATTAAAACCTTAAATATAAATAAATAAATAACTAAATAACTAGGTTAAAAATAGATTAAACATATGTCCCTGCGCTAAAATCCCTCATAAAATCCCTTAATCTTAACAGAGACTATCCTATCCTAGGCCGGCCAAGCAAAAAAGATGTGTCTTTAGTTTCAGACGGAAGGAGCGGAGGTCCGTAGTTGTCCTAATATCGGGGGGGAGGTCGTTCCAGAGGGCTGGGCCTGCCACAGAGAGAGCCCTTCCCCTGGGCGTCGTCCGCTGACAAAGTCTAGTGGACGGCACCCGGAGAAGTCCCTCTCTGTGGGAGCGAATCAGCGGTGAGGATGTATGGGGCAGGATCCGATCCTGCAGGTAACTAGGTCCCGAGCCATGGAGCGCTTTGAAGATGATAACTAACACCTTGAAGCGCACCCGGAAGACGACAGGTAGCCAGTGCAGCTCGCGCAAGAGCGGTGTAACGTGGGCGAACCTGGAGGTGCCCATAATTGCTCGCGCGGCTGCGTTCTGGACCAACTGAAGTCTCCGGGTGCACCTCAAGGGGAGCCCCATGTAGAGAGAGTTGCAATAATCCAGTCGGGATGTCACGAGAGCATGAGTGACTGTGCGAAGGGCGTCCCGATCCAATAGGGGGCGCAACTGGCATACCAGGCGAACCTGGTAAAACGCCCTCCTGGCCACGGCTGTCACTTGATCTTCCATGGACAGCCGGGTATCCAGGAGGACACCCAGGTTGCGCGCCCCATCCACAGGGCAAGATGTTCGCCCCCTATGGCTAGAGATGGAATCATCTGGTTGAATCGGGCAGCCGGAAACCACAGCCACTCGGTCTTGGTCGGGTTGAGCCTGAGTCCGTTACTTCCCATCCAGATCCGCACGGCTTCCAGGCACTGGCACATCACCGCTACGGCATCGTTGGGGTGGTTTGGGGTAGATATATACAGCTGAGTATCATCAGCGTAGAGATGATACTCTACCCCAAAACCACGGATGATCTCACCCAGCGGCTTCATATATGTGTTGAACAGGAGAGGCGAGAGGACCGACCCCTGAGGCACCCCACATGTGAGGGGTCTCGAGGTCGACCTCTGCTCTCCTGCCAACACAAATTGCGATCGGCCAGAGAGGTAGGAGGAGAACCACCGTAAAACGGTGCCTCCCACCCCCAACCCCCCCAGCCGATGCAATAGGATATCATGGTCGATGGTATCGAAAGCCGCCGAGAGGTCTAATAGGACCAGGATGGAGGGACAACCTCCATCTCTGGCCTTCCAGAGATCATCGACCAACGCGACCAATGCCGTCTCGGTGCTATTCCCGGGCCGGAAGCCGGACTGGCGCGGGTCTAGATAGTCAACTTCCTCCAGGTGACGGGGAAACTGTTGTGCCTATGGGGAGAGGGAGCGGTCTACAAGTATTTATTATTATTATTATTATTATTATTATTATTATTATTATTATTATTATTATTATTATTATTATTATTATTATTATTATTATTATTATTCTCTAGATTAGTCCTGAAAGTGATACTAAAGGTAAAGATTTCTCCTGTCCAGTTGTGTCCAACTGTAGTAGGTGCTACCTATAACTGTTTCTTAGCTGACAGAGCCAACATTGTGCAAACAAATTACATGCCCTGTGACTGGCAAGTCTATATTCACTAGATAAAAACAATAAAGCAATATATCCTGAACCACAGAATAAAAATGATAAGTACACTTAAAATATTGTAATAAGTTAATTTTAAAAACATCCAGTTTTGGGGTAGTTGTTATTCTGAATATATGTGGAAAGCAAACATTTCTTACATGTTAATTTAAATAAGGCAAGGTGAGAATGAGTCCTATTTCTTTTTCAAGATAACTTACTTGAACCAACAAGAAATGCATATCATTATGTTGCAGAAGTGTGTGATTTAGTGCTACTCTTGTGTATTTGTAATATTTAAATCTCCCTTATTTTTATCCCCTCCCCAAAGGAATTAATTTCCCTGCATTTCTCTAGCTATAAATTCTAGGACCACCCTACTATTAGAAATGTTACACCTTTACATTAATTAAATATCTTGAATTCCCACAGAGGTAGATGCTCCCTTCCCAGCTTATCAATTCTAACTTCTGAAACTGTCTGATGACAATTGTGAATTATAAGACTTCAGAAAGAAAATGGAAGAGAGTCCTTGGGAAAATATATTTCATAAAATATGACAGAAAACACAAATGCATTTTAAAACATGTGTTCAGAAATAAACCAAATCAAATCAAGAAAAGTGCACAGAACAGATTGAGTCTTTCCAAACTACGTGATGTCCATTATTTCTTTCTCATATTGTACCCATCCTCTGCATTTCATTGTTTTACTAACCCCTTAATGTCTTTCATGTTATTTTTTATATTGTCAAATCACTTTCACTTTGTTTATATCTCTGGATATCCACTGTTTTCTTTAACATGTGACTGAGCATACAGGTGACAGCCAACAGCCCTGGGTCCTCTGTGGACCGAGGAAATCTAAGTACAAATATCTTTATTAAAAAATTCATAAAGACAATTCTCTCTCTTCTTCTTCCCTCCCTCTTCCTCTCCCTCTTTCTTTCCTTTTCTCTCCCACAAAAGATGTCCCATTCAAGACTAAAAAACTGAATTTTGGTAATTTAATTATATGAAAAAAAACATTATGTGGGATCGGCTATTGTTTGCATTTTATCTTCTGAAAATACAGTTTCAGCATGGGAGGGGAAAAAGGATTTTGGAAAAAGTGTAGGAGAAGATTCCTGTTCAGTGTGGGAGAAACATCTGCTTTGTGTCCACCAAAGACCACCAATGATGCCCTTGAATAACTCTATAAAGGAAAATAAATGTGGGAGGATGACAGTTACATGACTGGATATAGATTGGGGAAAAGCCAGACACATATAGTAAAATAAGTTTCTATTATTTGAACACACCTCTCTTTCCCTAGTGGAATTGTTTTTCATTTCCAGTTTTTATAAAAGCTTTTTTTAAAGATATAAACTAAATTAAATTATAAATTAAAGGAACAGCATTGCATAACTACTGGCAAGTGTGCTTGTTATTCCTCTTGTATAATGCCACCCATGATAGATAGATAGATAGATAGATAGATAGATAGATAGATAGATAGATAGATAGATGGATGGATGGATGGATGGATGGATGGATGGATGGATGGATGGATGGGTGGGTGGGTGGGTGGGTGGGTGGGTGGGTGGGTGGGTGGTGGAGAGACAGACAGACAGACAGATAGTAAGAATTGATATTTCAACAAATATCTGCACCATTTATTTGGAAAGAAAGAATTGCCACCTTTGTGATAGATATTGCATTCAGATTGGAAGGAGATTATTTGATTTGATTAGCAAAAGAAATTCATAGAGAAGCACCCTTTCTACCTTAAGGTAAACTCATTTTGGGACTATTGTAAGCCACAAGGGAGGATATCAGAAGTGGGTTGCTCCTAGTTCAGCCCTGATCAGGTTAACCGGTAGTAGTGGCAGCGGAAAACTCCACCCACCCACCTGGATGCTCTGTGCATGTGCAGAAGTGTCACATGTGCGCGCACCAGTAGTAAAATAATTGGAAACTCACCACTGGAGGATATCCTCTGAAAAAAATCCTGTGATTAACCCAATGAACATTATTTTCCTCTTGTTATTATACCTGTGCCTGGTTAGGCTCACATGTCATGCTCAGGTTTAATTGAGATTGACTTTTGTTCTTTCTTTAAATCAAAGGTACTGTAATTGCATGCAGATATTTTTTCTATTTATAAGTAGAGTATGCATTCAGTAAATGTTGCCTAAAAGTAGGTATTCTCTTGTGTTATAGAAGAGTATGAGTAATTCTTGCATTTTCTACTTATTTTTAGCTATAGTATACAGAGTATTAAAGCCAATAAGTGGAAATAGAGTATGTACAATGATTGTACTAATAGATTTTCATCTTAATTAGGAGCTATAGAATTTTTGCAGAAATGGCAATTTGAAAAAGTTATTATAATTCTTCCACGAAACTTGCACCATGATTGGTTTTTTAAAATGCCTATATTTAAAATATATCAAAAATAAATTATTATGTGTTTCATTGATTATAAAAAAACCTTTGATTGTGCTGATCAGGTCAAACTATGGAAAGTGCTCAGAAAAGTGAAAATCCCAGAAAATGTAATTATGCTCATGACAATTTATATATAGACGAGGACACCACATGGTTATAAGTTGGCAAATGAATATGCAAGACTGTATATTCTATTTATTTAATGTATATACAGAATATATATTAAGGAAAGCTAGATTGGAAGACTTTGGAAAAGACGTTCAAATGCCATGATGCCTCTTGATCTACAAATTGTGCAAGTCATGACATTCCATGTAATTGAAAGCATTATAGGAAAAGTATTTATATTTTTGTTGCCATAGTCTTGTAGTAGCATAGCTGTTATGACCCATAGTTGGTGCACAAGCCACACATGCTAGACGAAAGCTGTCTTTATTCAACCACCATACCCCAAAATCTTCACAATCCAGAAATTCCCGGTCTGTTCCCCAAAGGCTCTGCCCACAGGGCACACCTACAGTCCAAGAGAAAGGCTAAAATCCACACTTCGTGCAACTTCCTGGCAGTAGAAATCCATCAACATCAAGGCAAAGAACCAAGCTGCAATCAACAACAGCAAGGATTCTAGAGCAAAATTCTTTTAGGATCCTGGAAGAGTGTTGCTGCGAAATTCAACACTTGTTTATGATGAAAGCCCTACCCCATGGCATCTCCTTAAATGCTACTTTCCAGTGATCCCTATGAGAGGGGTGGGGTGCCCTCTTCCCAAGTACTCAGGTTGCCCTGAGCTCTCCATTCTCCACACTCAAGGATCGGGGAGGGTGGGGAGCATTTGTTCTCTCTAGAGCTCCTCTGCTCCTCTGCTCTGCTGCCTGCCTTTTCCATATCCTCCCTTCTTCATTCCACCTGCACCCTCTTTTCCTTCCTGCCTCCTACCCTTCCAAGCCCTGTTGAACCTGGGACTGCCTTGTCCTCATCTCCAGGTCATTCCTCAAGAGCCATAGGAGCTGCACTCACCCCCTTCATTGGTCCCAATTCCATCTCCTCCTTCTCCTCAGACCCAGGCTCCGACAGGGTTATGACAGCAAACTTTGGCTCAATTGTATATAGTTTTATGGTGTGGTTAAAAGATAGATAATATCTCCTTAGAAACTCCTTTATGAGAGACTGAGTTAATAGCTCTCACGGGTTTAAAAATAATAATGAATAATACTAACTAATTAGTATTTAGCCTATTATTATATAGTAGTATTTTGAATCACAAAGCAAAAGTCTTCACTCCTTTAAATCTTGATCATGTACCAAAACTGGATTTTTCCCAAACTCATATAGTTTTGGAAAATCATATAAATGTGTTCAGTATTAAACTAATGTGCTCAATATGATATTTAGATGTGTAACATACACTGAGTAACATACCTGATCATCACTCTTGCATCCCCTCTGGAAAAGATTGCATTAAAACAATATCTTCACTACTACTTTTTATTTTTTTTTAAAGTAACCCTATAATTGTGGGTAGAGGCAGGGCAACTGCATGCAGCTGAGCATTTACTGGCTGGATGCATTTCCTGACACCTACATGGAGTTTGCAGCAGATATTTTCTTCAAGTGGGAGGCAAGCATCTTCACCTCTAGGGCACCTTGCCATTTTTCAATTAAATTGCTAAATTGAATATCACAGAGATCACACAAAACTGCAGAAAATTAAATATGTCCACGTATTCTCTGCAAAGTATCTAATTTATGTACTTCAGTTTAAATATGAAATCTAATTCTTTTTCTATTTGCTATCTTCATTTACATATCATCTGAATGTTTCCAAATTATTGCCTATCTCCAAATTTGTTTCTAAGATTTTGGATTTTCCTAGCCAAACAAATATTTCTAGCTTTCCATATTTGTTTGTAATTTTATTGAAAGTTTTAAAATAAGTGTAAAGTTATTATAAAATAAAATAGAATCTATATAAATAAAAATGTAACAAGAGTTTGTTCAAAACTGCTGATCTCCGAAAGAACTGCACCGATCGCTTCCAAATTTTCACACAACATTCCTTTGAAATACAGCACCAATGAGATATATAGATTGTGTAGATGTCACACCTGTGCCAGGTACACACAATGGAAATGTAAAAAATTGTAAAAAAGGTAGGTAGATGGATACAGAGAGAGCAGTGGGCCACAGATATTATGTCATCCTTTATGACATAAAATACCCTGAGGTAGAAATACAGTAGGTAGGTAGGTAGAGGGATAGAGAGGGAAAGGGAGAAATACGGTAGGTAGGTAGGTAGGTAGGTAGGTAGGTAGGTAGGTAGGTAGAGGGATAGAGAGAGGGAGAAATACAGTAGGTAGGTAGGTAGAGGGATAGAGAGGGAAAGGGAGAAATACAGTAGGTAGGTAGGTAGGTAGGTAGGTAGGTCGGTCGGTAGGTAGGTAGGTAGGTAGGGGGATAGAGAGGAAGAGGGAGAAATACAGTAGGTAGGTAGAGGAAGGGAGGGGGAAAGGGAGTAGGTAGGTAGGTTGGGGGTTATACGGTGTTTGTGTGTACATGTTTGTGTGTGCAGGTGTAGATCTACACATAGATTGGTTGGCCATTTAACCAGACTGGGCCACAGCAACGTGTGGCCAGGAACGGCTAGTAAGAAAGAAAAAAAAAAAAAGAAAAGGAAAAGCTGAAGTGCAAAAAATAAAATGTAAAAAAACGAAGAAAGAATAAAATGAAGAGGCGGTTTCCAATCTTCTTTACAAAAGATATGCTAGACAATACATGACTCATTGGGTCATCTTTTTTTCCACATATAAGATAGCCTAGGGCCACTATCTTTCTTACCAGCCTCAGGTGAAGTCTCTTTTACCTCCTCCTTAGATGACTTGCAAACCATCTGCACTTTTGCTGGTGGGAGGGTGAACAAAGGACAGTAAGGAAAACTTCACTTCTGTTCTCTCTCCGGGAAGAAGAAAGCTAACTTGTCAACTGACAGAACCCCTTAAACAGACCTAATCTTCCAGTAGGCATCCAGGTCACTGCCTCATCTTACCCTCAACACTCACTGTCTCATCTTACCCTTGACACAACCCATTGAGACTTTTGAAATTTTAGCCTAGTTCCAGGAGCCAAATGCCACTCATATATTGAGTCTTGCCACCATCTGATTGGGTGTAAGGGCCAAAGGGTTGGAGGAAATAGGGCATCTGCCACTATTATCATTCCTTGAGCCACACAGTCTATGGGTTTCTGGGAGCATTGTCATGCATCATGATCATTTGCAGCAATGATGCAAGGACCACAAGCTTGTGACTACAACTGTAGGAATTTTCTTGTAATTTGAATAATGGGAATTTGGATAAATTCTGTAAATTAGCCTATATGATATCATCCCAAAGGTGTTTTTTCAAGAGGCAACTGAATTTTCTTGTTTTTCTTTAAATATATTTTATTTCTCATCCAAGAAGCTTTTTCAACTGCTATTTGAAATACTTCGATTTTTAAAAAAAGTTGCTACATAATGCACCATTTTGCCGCATTGAAGTTGACAAACATATAGGACAATTTTAGTAATGTATAACTGAGAATTACATCATAAGTATTTTCTTTGTTTTATTTTAAAAGTCCTTAGGGAGTTTCCAATTAGCAATAAATATAAATGTTGTCTTTGGTCAATTTGATTATCTCAGCAAGTTGCAACCATATATTGTTCTGTCTGTATAAAAGAACAAAATTTATCATACTGTTAATCCTTGAATGATGGCTGTAATAGTACCTGAGCACCACTTCATAACTCATGGTGGCTGTAAATTGGCTTGCCCAGCCGATTCAATATTTGACCTTTTTTTCCAGCTGCTGTTAACTGAAGATGGAAGTTGTTAAGAGAACATTAAGCAAAACCACAGTCATTAAAGCAAAGCAAACCATTAGCTACTGTATGTGTCAATTGTGCTGAAAACTAGAAGTAAATGCCAGTTTTCAGAAAAAAAAGCCATTGTCAAGTGTGTTCACAAAATATGGTTGTTTATAGCAAGTACAAATAACTATAAATATGATCCAGTTGTCAAGTGTCCAAAGTGTAGTTGTTGTGGTTGTAACTAGGGGGAAAGGGCAATTGTCATAACATCAAATCTATGCGCTAAATATACCCAGGTAGGTCAACTATCACTTTAATGATAGCTAAGTGACAGGTTTTGTACATTATTTGTTCTTCTTCTGTTTCAAACTTAAACTTAAAAGTATATATATTTTATATAGTGCATATTCATCACTTGTATACAATTCTGTTTTAAAGTCAGAATATTCAATCCCATATTTTTTTGTCTATTTTGAAACTTTCTGATAATTGTAAATAGGAAAACTATTATTTATTTTATTTATTTATTTTATCAAATTTATATACTGCCCTCTTCTCCGTGGTAGGACTCAGGGCGATGCACAGAAAAATAAAAACCACAACAATATAATATAAAATATATACAATATAAAATGGAATTAAATAATTAGATCTGTGCTAAAATAATTAAAATGATTAAATATTAAATTTAAAATTAAACCAATTTATCTATGCCAGGCCGGCCAGGTGGAACAAATGCATTTTGAGCGTCCGATGGAATAGACGTAGGTCAGCGATGGTGCGAAGATCGGGGGGCAGGTCGTTCCAAAGGGCTGGACCTACCACAGAGAAGGCCCTACCCCTGGGAGTCGCCAGCCGGCATTGACCAGTGGACAGCAGCCTGAGGAGGCCCTCTCTGTGGGAGCGGACAGGACGGAGGGAGGTGTGTGGTAGGAGGCGGTCTCATAAATAACCAGGACCCGTGCCATGGAGTGCTTTAAAGATGGTTACTAACACCTTGAAGCGCACCCAGAAGGCTACAGGCAGGCAGTGCAGCTCGCGCAGGAGAGGTGTTATACGGGAGTACCGCGAGGCTCCCAGAATCCCCCATGTGGCCGCATTCTGTACCAGCTGAAGTCTCCGGGTGCATCTCAAGGGGAGCCCCATGTAGAGAGCATTACAGTAGTCCAGGCGGGAAATAACGAGGGCTTGAGTGACCGTGCGTAGGGCGTCCTGATCTAGAAAGGGACGCCCTACGCACGGTTTATTAAAAACTGTTGTTCTCTTGCTTTTATTTAGTATTTCCCTTGACAGAATTTGTTCCAGCATTTCTGCTTGGTGTTTCTTTTTTATTTCTATACTGACATCTCTCGTAGCTTTGTGGAACATGCACTGTTATTCACTGTAGGAGTTTTAGATTCAAAATCTTTCATATGTCAATCGCAACCAAGATATATTAAAGAAATCAAGATTAGTTTTCATGTAACTACCTTTCTAGCTATATGAATACAATCTTATAATAATGCTGCATTGCTGATTAAGATACTAAATATAAAGTTAATACAAACCTTTGGTACTTTTTATTATAGGAGTGTAAATATTTTTCCTGTACCATTTATTTATTTTGGAATTTTATGCCTCGCTTTTGTTTTACATATTATAAATGAGAAGGGATGTGTGAATCCATTTATTTTATTTATTTTTATTTTATTAAATTTATACCCCGCCCTTCTCCTAAAAAAGGACCCAGGGCAGCGCACAGGCATCATTAAAATCATACAAAAATCCAAAATTGTTAAAAACTAATTAAATATTCCCTGTGCTAAAATTAATAAGACTCTAAAATTTAAAAATTATCCCTATAAAAGTCAGAAACGGGGGTTATGCTAGGCCTAGACATCTGGTGACCTTCACTAATTCAGCACAAACTCTGACATTTCAGAAAATTTAATACCAAATTGCAGCTGTATATTATTGGTGTTTTTCTCCTGATGAGTGGAGGGGAGAAAAAATATAAATACAAGTAGATCTTTTTAGGAGGTAACCCTAACCGATTATTGCTCTCAAGGCTTACCAGCAGTAAAACAGAGATGAAGTACATCTATTCACATTCTACTAGATTTCTTGGTGGGCTTTGACAAAGTTGACCATGGCATCCTTATTGATCACTTGTAAGAGGAGGGACTAGAGGTGTTTGTAGTGAATCTGCCTCTTTTGATGGTTGGTTGCCATTAATGGCTTTAGGGTGAGCAAGATCAGACATGTAGCCATTATGTTATGGTATAATGCAGAGCTGCATCTTTTTCTCTGTTTTGCTAATAGATCTTCAGACTGCGTATTGTCAAGTACAATTAAAAATCATTGCTATCACAACCAAATCATTGCTATGACAATCAACTTCCTACTGTTGATGCACATTGTGTTGGTTTATTGACCACTACAAAGACATTTGTGATTATAGAGCCAGGTGGGTAGGATTAATACAAGGTAGGCCTGGCTGAATAAACCCTGATTTTTTAAAAAAAATATTTACATTACGTATACTCTATTGATCATTGCAGCTGACTTGATTGAACTTAGGAGAGTGATCTGTTTTTAATTCTGGCAAATCACAATTTGGATAACTTTGCTTTATCAAAGAAATGAGGCAGACATCATTTTTGTTAGGGGTAAAAAACACTCCGTTGGAAAATAAATAGCGGAATAGTGCAATATACCGGACAGCAAGAGATTCGTTGCTTTAAGCACACAATAACTATCAAACACTGATAGTAGGAAAAATAAATAGTCTTTACTTTTGTAGTAACTAAAATACTTCTTCCAAACAGTGATAATAACTCTTCCAACAATAAACAGTCCTTCACCAAAACCACAGTTATCTTACAGTAATGCAAAACAATACTTCAGTCTTCAGCTTCTTCCTCAGTGGCAAACAGTAAGCACAGGAAAGCAAAAGGGAATGAACTGTGTTCCCAGCTGCCCTTTTATGATTGAGCTGGGAAGCACAGCCAATCAGATTCAACATAGTCCTTAAAGTTACATATACTATTTAAGAATCCTGGCTTATATATATTATCAACCCAACATCAGGATAATTATCCTAACAATTTTGTTCCCTCAGATGTACAGTTCAGTAAGATCCATTAGAAAGATCCATAGTGGTCAGTGGCAAAGAAACATACATATTCAGGAGATCTCAAAAGAGATGAATACTTTCTCATAGAATGGTAACCTAAAAATCTGCATGATAAGACTTCCCACATTTTGTCTTAATTTTACTAAGTCTCTCAACTCTGCTATCCTTTAAAAAAAAAAATCCTTTTAAGCACTTTAATTTTAATGGTACTTTATTACTTTACTTATTTAGCAATGTTTGTGTGGTAAGGCTTGAAAATGCTATTTGGCCTCGAAGAATAGAACATAACTTACATTATTTTTTCTTTCTAAATGTTATATCTGGACACTATCCCTATCATTTGAGATGAAATGGGAGACGTAAGAGTTTTTTTTTAATTTGGCAAGTTAGTATATTCAAACCATTTGCTCCCAACTTAGTCTAAAACTTCCAGTTCTTTACATTGATTTTTGACCTTCATGCCAAAAAAATCTTCTAGATCTCAATAACAATTATTTGTAATATCAAAAGCACTGTGAAAATAAGTTTATATGACAACTAGAATATATTTTGTTATCTATTCTTGGCAAGAATTGCTCTGTATTGGCAAAAATAATAAAATTGTTTTATATACTGTAATAAAATAGGATTTTTTAAAAACAATAAGTCAATAGACTTGTGCAGAAGTGGGCTAGCTTGCCAGGGCTTTTATTTATATTGATATAAAATGTATAAGGCCACCCATCTCCATTATGACCTCTACATATTTACTTATATCAAATTTATAAGGCCACCCAACTCAATGATAACTCTGGATGGCTTACTACAATAAAAACAATATGAAAAACATACATCAAGAGAGAAAAATGGTGCATAACTGTAATAGAACAAAGCATCCAATCTGACATACATTGACCAAGTCAGGAGGTGGGGAGGAATCATGCTTTTAATTAGCTATTAAATAAGGTCAGGAAAAGACTATGTGGACCTCTGGGAAGATACTGTCCTAAGCAGAAGCAATGATAGCGTAGGTCCTTACTTATATATTATTTAAATTAAGGGACCAAAGCAGGTATGATTGTACAGGAACTTGTTGAGATATGTGTTCTTTCAGATAGCCAAAACTAGCTTTATAGATTCTAACTAGCAAACTGAATTGAATCTGGAAATTACCTAACTGGTTGATCAATGCAGTGCTTCTCATAGGCAAAGGTACTAAATGGTAATACCTTGATATGCCTATAACTTCCTGCATTATTATGGACCAAATACAACTCCTAAAAGTCTTCAGTGATGTACAACATATTACAATAATCCATGGCATGTGTCTGGAGACTTTGAGTTTGATATAGGAATGCACATAAGCAATGTACACAAATTGCTGTTAAACATTTCGTAGCCACAACTGCTCCCTGGTTTTGAATATATCCTATGAATCCATCAAAAAATTGCAGAGTATATACTTGTAAATGAAAAAGGGCTACCATGTAATATTCTCTGGAAATTAGTGATCCCAGTATTAATAGAGCTGAAACTATCTACAGATAAAAGAGAAAAAATGCTGTTCAATACATTCTAATTCTGCATTCCTAGTACCTCTTTTTCAGAAATACTGGGAAATTCTAACATTTAAATTAGGATCATTTTTAATGCAAAGCACTTATTTATCACTGAATTACTATCTTTCAAATTTTTGTTCTGGCAGCTATTCATCTTGAAAGAAGCTTTCATGCTTGCCGATTTGCACTTTATGGAATCAAATGGACCAGCTTGTTGATAGATTGTGGACCAAAAAATCAAGTTGGCAGTCCCAATTACAACAATGTGATTAAAGCTTTGTTGCATTTTTAAAACGTGTGGAACTTTAATCATACTATCATGGCTTTTATTTGACTTTTTATTACCATGCTCTGAGAACTTTTTTAACTTTTCAAAAGATTCATTGCTAGGGCTATAATTTGCTCCCAGATCTTTCCATGACTCTTGTTGCTCTGTGCTATTTCTTCCATTGAAGGTATTTATTTGTTTGAGATCAGGAAGGAGAATTTAATTTAATTTTATTTTATTTCAATTTATATACCGAGCCTTCTCCACCGAAATGGACCCAGGGCGGTGCACAGGAATTTAAAACGAACAATAATAAAAATACAATAAATAGGTAAAAAAGAATTAAATCACAGCCTGTGCTAAAATTTCCCCTAAAAATCTAACCTAACATCCATTTACGTCTTTGGCAGAAGCTATATTACAAAAGTCTAAACTATTACGCAAGACCAGCATAATGGTATGTGGCAGGAGACGGTCCCGCAAGTAGCTAGGCCCCGGGAGAAGCAGCAAAGAATGAACCAATGTAATAAGGAATTGTGCAATATATCCACACGCACACACTTTTACCTCTTCACAATAATGGAAGCTAGAAAAGAAACTCAAAAGATCTGATAATGTAAATGTTACACAGGAGAAGAGCTAGCCCAAGAAATAAGTCAGATTTTGGCACTTTTGGTCTTCCATTCTTCAAGTCCTTTCAGTTCATTCAGTCACATGTTAGTGAGTTATCATTCAATTTATGATAGATATTATTTTTCCACTTCTTTTCAAGACTTAATCTAAGAAGGATATCAATGATTACATACTGGTCTATTTATTCTGAATCCTTTGCTTACCTGATAGTCAAGGATAGATTCTATCCATCCCTGTAAATCCATTATTCTTAAATGTCCTATTAAAGCATATGTTTTTCTACCTTATTCTCCAAATGATTCAGATTTTTTTTTCAAACTTTTCTTCAGGATGATTTTGAGGTTGCTATTCCATTGTTGTTTTTAGTATACATTTTATATTACTCTGAAGTCTCCTTGGCTGGCCCCATTCCCCAGCCTGAATTTTTCAAATCAGTACATCTCTTGAGAGGTAACACACCCAGTCATTTAAGTTCAATGTAACAACTATTTTTTTAAAATCATAGTTTGAAAATGTTGTTTTCTACTATTGTGTCTTGTTACTTTATTCATGCAAATTTACCTAGTTTTCCTGATATTTTGTAACAAGATGTTTTTATATAGTATGAATTGTATGCTGTTATATTATAAGTAGATTACATTTTATTGATTTTTTGTTAACCAATAACTAAGATGATATGTTAATTCCTTAGGTGGCCTACTTACATGTCATTATATGTGAACTCAAAACTAATGGCCCAGAAAATTATGATTTAGCAAGATAAATGGTTCTAAACCATCAATCAAAGAATATGAAGGATAAGACATATACTGATGAAATATATCATGGCTAAGAATGTATCATAGCACAATTATATTGAGAACAAATGTAATGAAGTGGTTAAGGGTTGGAGAGATGCAGAATGATCTACATAGAAACTCACAAGAGAGTACTCTACATCAGGGGTCTCCAACCTTTGCAACTTTAAGTCTGAAGGATTTCAGCTCCCAGACTTCTCCAGCCAGCTTTGCTTCCTTCAGACTTAAAGTTGCAAAGGTTGGAGACCCCTGCTCTACATAGAATTAGGGAAGACTATCATGATAAGGTTGTTGTGAAAATAAAATTAATGTAGATCTCAATGTAACTATTTGGGTTGCAATGGAATATTTACAGATATTTAAATAAGCCACAACTCTTTACAATTTTAAATAAAGGAGAGATGTTTGGTGGGCTCACAAACCTTGAATATTAGTTATTTTCCATCGTGCTAACATATTTTCTAACTGCAAACAAGGACATGCTAACATATTTTCTAAATGCAAACCAGGGTGTAGGCATTAGAGAACCAAAGAATTTAGATACTGTTTAGCATCTGATATTACATTTTATTGTAATATCCTGGGGCATTATTTTTATATGAATCCAATGCTTTTTGTTATATTTAATATTTATTATGCATCACGCTCTTCTGACAATCTTCTTTCCATTTCTGTCAAGATTAAAATAGTATGAATACTTGCAGATTTAAGAAAAGGTGCCTATTTTGGCACCTTTTGCAAATTTAATGATATCAGAGTTAATATCAGGAACCTTATGGAGGAATCTTTGCTCAGTGATTCTACTTCATTGCTAACTTTAGGGTTTTTCTCTTTTCTCTGCAATTACCAGTTTTGCAAGCAGTTGTCTTTGAAATTATAGTATAGAAAAGAAAGAGGAATAAATATGGGGAATAAGAAAGTTTAGTATAGAACTATTGCTAGTAGCAGGATAAATAACTAGGGGCAGTGGTTTTAAAAAAAAAACATTTTTATCACCATCTGTATTTTATAAGTAGGACAAAGCTGCCCTTACAATTTATATTTGTCATGCTTTACTTACTGGGCAATTGCTCTCAACCTATCTAGTCTTTGTTTCCAAGTCCAATGTATATTTCATTTTAAATATCATTATTCCCTGTTTGGCCAAGTGCATAATCAATCAGCACTATAAAATGAAGGAATTTAAAAATCTCTTATTAGAAATTTACAAATTCAAATACATATTCTCTCTTTCTCTTTGGGAATCTCTACCTAAATTCCCTTAAAAGTATAAAATTGTCTTCTAACTCAAGCTTAGCTCTTGGTGATTTCTTGGTGGTTTAAAGGATCAAGTAATTTGGGAGTTTGCTATAATATAAGATTCTTAGCTTTTATGCTGAACCAGTTATAATCTGTTTCAGATCTCCAAGTAACACACCTAAACTAACATTCCAGAGTTTTTTTATCTGAAATATTTTCAATGACTTTTACAACTATTTGCATAGTACTTTAGGTAGAAATTTCACCTCAAGATGGCACCACTAATGGCAGCCTTGGTGAAATGCTTTCTGATAGTTTTTTAAAACAATATTATTTTCTGTGATTCACTTCATATTTCACATCAGAGAGAACAACTATTAAGCATCATCAAGCAACATTTTTTAATGGCCAAGTTTCTGTGACTTTACCCTCCCCCCCCCATCTTTATAAATGAAGAGGAGATTCTCATTGAGGAAGTGGCAGCTCCCTCTGAACAATGGAAAAACAAAAACGATGGTGAAGGGGTCTCTGCTTTTGAATCAACAACCAATAGTGTAAAAATGTTGCATCAGTAATTTCTCTGATGTGGACTTAGAGATATTAATTATCAATTGCAAACTGTTTTATTATCCATAAGAGTTTTCTATAATTTGCAACATATATTCCTCCACAAGCTTGCATAAACAATGCATTACAAACTCTAGCTGACCAGATTATATAGACTGAAGATAAATGCTCATATTCACTTCCCATTGTGTTAGGTGATCTCAATAATGCTAACTTAAGCCAAGAGCTACCAAGATACTTTCAGCACATCAACTGTCTTAAAGTAGTGGCAAAAATACTTTAGACTACTTCTACCCAACATTAAAAGATGCTTATCGATCTTTACACTGAGCAGCTGTGGATCACAGTGATCATTATATGATTCACATTGTATCTGTTTATAGACAAAGACTTAAAACCATAAAGCCAACATTAAACCAGTTGGACTGAGGAGGTAAAGTTAAAGCTACAGGCTTGCCTTGATTGCACAAATTGGAACATTTTCAAAGATACCTCTGCAGACTTGGATGAACTCACAGATACTGTAACAGCATATGTTAGTTTGAGTGAAGATCTATGTGTGCCAACCAGAAACCTACAAATACATATTAACAACAAGTCTTTGTTCACAAGCAGCTTTGTCATGCCAGAGACGAAGCCTATAGGAAAGGAGATAGAATGCTATACAATCAAGCCAGAAATGTATTAACAAGGGAGATCAGAGCAGCAAAAAAAAACCACTACTTTGAAAAGCTGAGGAATCAGCTTTCAATAAAAGAACCAGTAAATGAGTGCAATACTAGCAAATGTGTGGAAAAGTCTTAAAAATATCACTGATTACAGCAAACCTTATTTTCATACTGAAGGGAATCAACAACTGGCAGATGACCTGAATGTGTTTTCTGTAGATTTAAGAGGAAACCACTGCAAACTATCATAACCATCTCTATCTCAAATGCACCAACAGCCAACACTCCTACATCTGTCCTATCTCTTTTGAACCCCCATCTCTGGTCATCACAAAAAAAGATGTGTGGAATCTATTTTATAGACAAAAGCCTGGAAAAGCACCAGACAAAGTAACTTCTGCTTGCTTGAAAGCTGGTGCTGACCAACTGGCCCCATCTTCACCGACATCTTTAATAAATCACTAGAGGTGTGTTATATTCCTTCTTGCTTCAAGCTGTCTACTATCACCCTAGTGCCGAAGACACCCTCCATCAAGGAGCTGAATACTACAGACTGGTAACTCTAACATCCATAGTTTATGAAAACCTTTGAAAGTTTAGTGCCTTCTAAAAACTATCATAGATCTGCTGTTAGACCCTGGATAATTTGCTTACATATCAGCATATGATGCTATTAATATGGTTCTGCACTACTTCCTACAACATCTGAACTCCAAGAACCTATGCAAGGGTCCTTTTTGTAGATTTCAATTCAGCATTCAATACCATCAGATATTCTTCTAACTAAACTGATTCAGCTAGCCGTGACTGATCAGATTTGTATGGGAGTCATAAGCTTTTTAATAGATAGGAAGCAGTAGGTGAAGCTAGTCAAAATTACATGAGATACCTGTACAAGTAGCATAGCCCCTCCCAGAGATCCGTGCTGTCTCCAGTTCTCTTCTCTCTCTATACCAGTGATCAAAGAATCCCTCTGTTAAAGTATTGAAGTTTACAGATGATACAATAGTGATTGTTCCCATTCAAGACAATGACGAATGAGATAGGAAGTTGAAGAACTAGCGTCACACAGCTGGAACAATCTGGAACCAAACACACTCAAAACTGTAGAAATGATAGTAGATTTTAGGAGAAGCTGTCCAATTCTACCACCTTTTATGATCCTAGACAACACAGTATCAATAGTGGACACCTTCAAGTTTCTAGGTGCTGCAATATTTCAAGACTTAAAATGGACACCTGACATCAAAAATATCATCAAAAAAGCGCAACAAAAATGTTCCTCCTGTGTCAACTCAGAAAATTCATACTTCACAAAGAACTGCTGATACAATTCTACAAAGGAATTATTTAGTCTGTCATTTGCACCTCTATAACTGCAACCAAATAAGACAGATAAAAACTTCAATGGATAGCTAGAACTGCAGAAAAAACAATTGCTGCCTGCCTGCCTTCCACTGAGGACCTGTATACTGCACGAACCAGAAAGAAGGCTGTGAAAATATCTACAGATCCCTCATATCCTGGAAATAAACTTTAAACTTCTTCCCTCGAGACAATGCTATAGGCATTGCATGCCAAAACAACTAGACCAATTGTGGGTTTCAAATTTTTCTACTACTGGTTCTGTGGGCATGGCTTATTTTGTGGGCATGGCTTGGCAGTCACGTGGCTGGGTGGGAGTAGCTTGGCGGTCATGTGACTGGGTGCGCATGGTCAATTTAGCTGTCCATTTTGCCAATTTAGCAATCCATTAGCAATACACAGCAGTCCCCTGTTCTATTCTTTTTAATACTGCATGAATTTTTGGCTCTAGGTTTTTTTTTACTAGGGGGAAGAGGTTGGCAATGCCCAGGGATTTCTGGAATTATTTTCTCTGTATTACAGGCACTAAAATAACCAAGATAATTTAAGGTCTCCTGCTGCAGCAGGGACTAGATTTTATTTATTTATTTATTATTCGATTTATATACCACTATCTCCAGCAAGATGGACTCAGGGTGGTGTACAGGAAATTAAAAATCACACCAACAAATAACAATAAATACAATGATAATATTAAAATGAATTAAATTAGGTAACCTGTGCTAAAAATATTTCCCATTAATAAAATTATAAATCCAATTACTAATTGCTAAAATTATGTCGCAATGGCCTGTGAGGTCCCTTCCAGCCCTGGATTGCTGTGCTGTTTCAAAGCATTCTCTGAATCTATGTCTAGTGCCTAGTGCCTTTCTTCCTCTCCTTTCCCCCCCCCCTCCCTCCCTCCCTCCCTCCATCCATCCATCCATCAATCCATGTCACATTCACTTCCCTTTTTTCTCCCTTTTTCCCCTTCCTTCTTTCCTTCCACTATTGATTAGCTTTTCCTGAGCAAGGATAGCTAACCGCACTTTCAATTAGCTATCAACTCCATTCCAGAGATCTACAAACATGGCAATTTTAAGAATTGTGGACTTTAACTCCCAGAATTCTCCAGCCAGGAGAGCTGAATTCTTGGAGTTGAAGTCCACAAGTCTTAAAGTTGCCAAGTTTGCATGCACTTAGGAATCACCAAACGGTGAGGATTTCTTTCTTTCTATATTGAAGCCCCCCTTTTGCTCCCAGGGAGCTGCAGGGGGGCTTGCTAGCTCTCCCTCCATGCTCTGTTTTGGGCCTAGCAGGCCTCCCCAAAGCCTGCTGGCAACCAAAATGGGTGTGCCCCCACCCCCATGCTCTATTTAGGGCCTAATAGGCTTCCTTAAAGTCTGCTGAGAGCCAAAATGGATGCAGCCCCCCCTGTTCGCCCACGCTCTATTTTGGGCATAGCAGGCATCCCTAAATGGAAGCCAAAATGGGGCTGGTGGGGATCCTGGAAGGGGCGGAAGAAGGGAAGGTTGTGAGCCCATTGAGGATGGTGGGGAAGGTGCAGCAAACTCCGGGGGGGGGGTAGAGACTTACCTGTAGGCAGGAGGAGGAGTCAGTTCAGTTGGGGTGCAGGGCAGGTTCCACATGGCAGCTTAGGCAGGAAAGCCATCTGGGAGATGAGGAGTGACTGGGTGGGGTGGGTGGGCGCGGCATTTGCACTTAAAACGGTCTGCATATGTGCACAACAGTAAAAAAGATAAAAAATTTATTTTTCCATGAAGAAAACCAAGATCGTGCCACCGAGATTAGTACTGGTACAGTCACGTGTCTGCTGGAGTTACTACCTATTCGCCCATACCAGACCGAATAGGTAGGAACCCACCTCTGAACTAGACAGTTTTTACCTCATGCCATCACTCTGCTAAACAACTAATTCCCATGATACTACTTAGTAAATATTTATTACTAGCACCCTTCTCATCTTTCATATTACCCATTTCCTTATCTTTTTATGACTATAACTTTGTTGCTTGTATCTTACAATTTATGTTAATTGTTTTATTTAGTATTCTAGTATGATTTATGTTGATTGCTTATTTAGTATCCTATGGTTATCCCTAAATGCTGTATCTTATGATTTATGATGAATGTATTTTATGATGATTATGATTTATCACTTGTTGCTTGTTTGAACACTGACAGCTTATACACTGGAGACAAATTCCTTTTGTGTTCAATCACACTTGGCCAATAAAGAATTATATTCTATTTAAAAAATCCTGTTTATTTTCTAATTGCATTGGGATGCTTATATTTATTTTAGGCAACATATAAAAATAATGAATAGATTTTTATATTCAAAAGTAAGTTTTTCTCCAAGTTCATTAGACTTCCGTTTTCAACTTGTAAAGGCTTATCAAAGTAAATTCAGTGAAAAGTTCACTTGCTAGAAAGCAAAGTTGCAGCTACAGGCATTATCATTGAAAGGAACTGATAAAGAGTCAAGGAACTGTTATGAACAATCCAAAATTTCCTGTTATTGGTAACCATTTCTTTATTAATTGATCAAAAGCCTATTAAAAATAAAATAAATTACCTTCCCTAATGTTTATGACTGAAAATAGTTTAGTTGTTGAAATTTTTGTAACCAATAAAAGTTATTAAAGAGAAATCTCTGAGATTCCTGTTTTGCAATGTCAGACCAGAAGGCATGGTTCATGATCACATCACTAGCTGAACTCCTGCTTTTTATATAGTTTGTTGGAGTATCATGGTTGTCAAGAGTTGTTTTAACCTACGATTAGTTATTTACAGCTGTGTGGAAACAGCTTTTCCTGCTGAGCCACATGCCGCCTCACAGATCTACAAAAAGTTGAGCCCTTTTAATATAAAATTCTAAGTTAAAATAATTAATGATCAAGCCAGAGATTTCCTTTGAGACTCAGGCCATGCCCAAATAACCCTCCTGCCCACTTAACCCCAGTGATCATTAAGGGATACCAGTTGAAGCATTTACCTCAGCAGCAGGACTCCTAGCATTCAAAGAAAGCACAATTTATTTTCCAACAGAAGCAGATAAATTGAAACTATTCTCCCACATGAAAAATGTAATAAGCTTGCAAGGTTTTCACCCTTGCCAATATGACACAAGTTTTTGTTCTGAGGAGTCATTAAAATCACATTCAGTCATGTCGGCCAGAATGGCTTTGGAAAATGTACAACAGTTGTAACAAAAAAATACTTGCCTTTTGAACAAAATTTTATCTGGTGAACAAAAGCATCAGGGAAGCATAGCAATCCTGCATTGCTGTTGGACAAACCTATCTTCTTATGTGGGATTGTAGCTGAAGGTTATATAATGCCCTGTTTTTCTCCAGCTTGGAAGATAAATGTACCTACTGAAGTACCCTGATTCATCAAACTGAAGTTTTGATTAGCATGTTCAATAGTTTGGCTTTGTCATACTTCGTTAGACGTATCATCCATGGCTACGAGAAGAGGAATTAAGAGCTCTTTTGGTTCGTAAAAGTAGATATATCTTCACTAGCTTGTTTGAGTGAATGTTATACTATGAGTTTTGTGACTACTCTGAGTTTAGTAAATATACCATGAATTATATGTTATGCATTGAGTTTTACTTTGAGTCAGAGTTGATAAGATGATTTTTTGACCTCATCTTATATGAAGCACTGCTTATATGCGCTTCAAGGTTTTGACGACCATCTTCAAAGCGCTCCATGGCTCGGGACCTAGTTATATGCGAGACCGTCTCCTGCCCCATACATCCCTTAGACCGATACGCTCCCACAGAGAGGGCCTTCTCAGGGTGCCGTCGGCCAGACAATGCCGACTGGCGACACCCAGGGGAAGGGCCTTCTCTGTGGGGGGCCCTGCCCTGTGGAACGACCTACCCCCAGAACTTCGTACCATCCCCGACCTCCGCCTCTTCTGCCAGTATTTAAAAACACACCTCTTCCATCAAGCCGGCCTAACATAGCCTCCACTGGGACTAGCCATAGATTTGGGGATTTTAATTGGTTTTAGTGCAGGATGGGGATCTAATAGGTTTTTAAATTTTGTATTGTGTTTTTTGTATGTATTTTAATTTCCTGTGCGCCACCCTGGGTCCTCTTGGAGAAGGGCGGGATATAAATTTAATAAAATAAATAAAAAATAAAAAAGATATTTTTTTCTGCTGCCACAAATAATGCTTTAATTCAGAATAATTAAATTCATTAAATATCAAATGCATTAATAATTAATTCAAATATTTCAGTAAATTTCCATAAGTATTAGATGTTACAGTAATATTGTTGGCATTTACAGGAGACAATTCCATCAGATAACAATTTATTTAACATCTTTTCTGGTAAAATTAGATTTATTTGTCTATTATTTCATTTACAATTTGCTTTTTCTTTGAAAAGTCAAAGTAGCATAGACAATAATCTTCACTTGTTTTATTCCCACAACAACTTGTAATGTAAATTGGACTGGGAAGGAATAATTGTAAAGCATATTAGTTATTGGAAATAAATAATTATTTATTTAATCTACATCTAGTTCCTCTGATAAAACCTGTCCAGTATTATTGAACCTCTGACATAGCTATCACCTTCCTCAGAACATACAAGTCCATAAACATATCAAGGTAGTACTGTATCGAAAGTATTAGTATTACTGCTACATTATATCTTAATAACCATCTCAGATCATTATCTACTACCAAGATTTTGTATATTATTTAATATTTTACTTTTCTGCTGAATGGTGAAGTATTTTATAGTGGCGCATATGAAACCTGTGGACAGTGCTTAGTTCAATTAGTTTACAACTCTTTGTTTTTCCTGAAATAAAGTCTCATAAATGAAAATTGAATTCATGATTCATATAACATTATGTCCATGTTTGGCAGAAATATAGATAGTCCTCGATTTGTTACTATAATTTAACCCAACATTTATGTTGTTAAGTGAGACATTTGTTAAGTGAGCTTTGATCCATCTTTGATCCATCCTAAATGAATCACTGCAATTGTTCAGTTAGTCACACAGTTGTTAACTGAATCTGGCTTCCCCATTGATTTTGCTTGTATGAAGGTCACAAAAGGAGATCACCTGACCTTGGGACATTGCAACAGTCATGAATATGAATCAGTTTCCAAACCTCTGAATTTTGATCATGTGACCATGGGCAGGCTGCAATGGACTTAAGTGTGAAAAATGGTCATAGTCACATTTTTCAGTACCATTGTAACTTTGAATGTTATAACAAAGTGAACTGTTGAAAGTAAGGACCACCACTCTATATCCACACATAACACACACACACACAGAGGAATATATTACATTAAATTTAAAAAAATCATATTTCTATGATTCTTTTAAGGCTTTAATCACATTCCAGATGAAGGGCAATCTGTCTCAATCAGTGGTCATTACACAAATACTACAGTTGTTGAGCAAATGCTGTTGTCTTAAAGCAAAATCCCATGGTTGACATAAAGTAAACCAATTGTGTGCTATATGCCAGTTTTGAGGAAAGCTAGAGGTATATGCTTATTTTTGGCAAAAATTTCATAAAACACAGCCTATTGACTACTACAGGATACTGCAAATCGCTATAAATATGAGCCAGTTGCAAAGCCTTTGAAATACAGATATGACCATGGGGGAGAGGAAACAGCCATAAAAACTTGGGAACTGAGTCATAAGTATTCCCAGGCAGGTCCATTGTAACTTTGAAGGGTTGCTGACCTGTCAAAAGTCAAAGACTACCTAACAATGATTCAAGATTTGTCTATATTCTAAAAAGTTTAGGATTTGGATTATTTTTGGAGCTTTTTATCAGAGTTCATTCAAACAAATTGTTATATTCAGGGTATCGAGTTTGGAATACTTTTGCACCCAGTGTGCTTAACCTAGGTGTTTTAAGGTTTCCATGTATGTTACTGAGAAATATTCTCTTTGATAAATTACCTTCATATCCTATAATGAAAAACATCAATATATCAAATCTGACAATAAGAAATCTTGCTCTTGAAAATTATACATAGCAAATCTTGATTCATATTTATTATACTTTACTGAATTGTTAATGAAATGTCCCCATGGAAAAATAAATGGTGTGGCAGAAAAGGAGATAGAATAGAGATGCAAGACTTTCAAACATATATCTATTCTTAGTTTTCCTTAAATGCTTTGTTAAACACATTGATTGATCAAGAAAAACTAAAAGAATTCAGACTCTTTAAGCAAAACTTAAAACAAAGCTTAAACAGTGGTGATCTAATACACACTGAGAAGTAGAAAGGAACCAGTCTTAATCCTTAATCCTCTCTGCCAGAAAACAGAATTTTAAGTTCTCTTATTTGCAAGCCACTCACAATAGTTATTGGAATGCCAGCAGTAGAATGATTATGCTTTCCACATATGTATTATATGCCCTTTCTTATTATTACATTTTACAACGTTATTATTTCAGCCTTGCATTACAGCAGATACTGGTAACTGGCCCACTTTAGGCTAAAAATAGCTCTGCTACTGTTGCTGAGCGTGACTACTTCATCATCGCCCACGCACTCTCAGCTTTACAACACATTTTTGTATCTTGCATTTTCCTGCAATTGCAAACAGATGGAGGTTGGCTGTGAAGAGAGCAATGCCTTAGTGATATTTCATGGGAGAGTCAGGTAGATGAGAAGAACTATTGTTTACTTCTATGATCCTGGATGCAGTACTGGATATGTAAGTGCATGCAGTTACTTCTGATTTATCAAAGGTTGAAAAAGTCCTTGCAATAATAATACATGTGAAAGAGGAAGTAGCAACATATAAGTATTTATGTGCTCTCCACAGATGACGATGCAATAAGTTCCTCTTGAGAGATCCATCAGTGGAGAACCAGAAAAGTGGACTTTCATTTCAGTAGACTCTCCTAGTAACTCTTATTATGTTTTTAATATGAATGTTTGATATGGGTTTGACAATGGCATTTTTTTCTAGGCCTACATTAAAATAAAATGATACCTACCTTCCAATTATAATCTGATTCCTTTACTTGATGCGCTCTATTCTCAATATATTTCTTGATTACAGTCCAATGTAGGGAAATATGGGTGATGTGATAGGCTCAAAACTTAAAACTGGAAGCACGGATTATGTGACTAGACTCTAAAAGAGTGAAGTTGTGTTCAGGATTACCTTTGTTTTGTATCTTATATATAAGAAATATCCACTTAGGTATATCTGGCAGAATATAATCAGTGGGAATGCACTGCTAATGTCCACTTCACGGCAAAAAGTAGTGATAAATTATTTTTGAATGGTTGCTGGTAAATCAAAAGGAATTGTCTATGAAATCATTGGGAATCAAGCTTAATTTAAAGAAGGTTGTATCTTTTATTTTAAAATGTCTTGGGTTAATATTAGATAAATAGTGTAATACCAGTTTGATTAATATATTAGGATTGTAACATACTAATTAATTCTTTATGCAGAAGAGGAGAGGAATTTTGAGAAATTATTTATGCTTTGGAATTATTAAAACTGATAGTACTGAATTTTTTAAGATTTCAACACTTGTCATCCAATTTGGGTTGTTTAGATACTGATTGTTTGACACTCCATGCTGAACAATCAACAATACTTTAGATACTCTTGTGATTTCTTATTTCACAAAGTATGGTTGACTCTGTAAATACTTGTCCAAATCTCATGTTCAGGCAGACATAATTTAAGAGCTAAATATAAACCAGTAAATGTATCCATGTGTTTATCTTTACACGTGAATTTATTTTCTCTGGTACATGTTAGGTTGAGTCAATAGACCATACTTTGATATGGATTTAACAAATAGCAACACAGAAAGTGGATTCATAGGATTATTTATTATTTATTATTTTATTTTTCAAATTTATACCCCGCCCTTCTCCTTGCAAGGACCCAGGGTGGCGCACAGGCAATATTAAAAAACCATACAAAATTACAAAAATACATTATTAAAAAACTATAAAATTATCCCATGCTAAAATCCTTATAAAACCTTAAGAATTTAAAATTTATACAAATAAAAGTCAGAAACGGGGGGTTATGCTAGGCCGGCTAGACCGTTTTAAAACGCTGGCGGAAGAGGCAGAGGTCCGAGGTGGTGTGTAGATCGGGGGTAGGTCGTTCCAGAGGGCTGGGCCCACCACAGAGAAGGCCCTTCCCCTGGGCGTCACCAACCGGCATTGCCTGGCCGACGGTACCCGGAGAAGGCCCTCTCTGTGAGAGCGGATCGGTCGAAGGGATGTATGGGGCAGGAGGCAGTCTCATATGTAGCTAGGCCCCGAGCCATGGAGCGATTTAAAGATGGTCGTCAGCACCTTGAAGCGCACCTGAAAGGCCACAGGTAGCCAGTGCAGCTCGCGCAGAAGAGATGTTATGTGGGATTGCCTTGAGGCACCCCTAATCACCCACGCGGCTGCATTCTGGACTAACTGTAACCTTATCAAGATGTAACCACAATCTGAGAAATGTGATAAATTGTACTAAGGACTTTTATTGAAAAATGATGTCAACACTAAGTACAGAGGATAATTGAGAGAAAGAAAATGTAATGACTTGCAACTTATATCTGAGCCAGATCTAAATCTTAACTACAATTATTTTCATGTATGCTATAAATCTAAAGGGAAAAAAAATTACAACCTGAATGTCCATAACAAGTATCTGCTGGCTGCATATGAACACAAGTTCTGTGCCAGAGTATTACACACAGAATACAGTTCAGTGGAGTTCAATCATACAAAGACCTATTCCAACTGAATACTAAAAATGTTACAAAAAATTGTAAACATGTAAAAGAGTAAGAGTGGTTCAATAATAGAATCAATTATCCATGGAATTGGTGGGCTCCCTCCCCTTAATTAGATGTAGAATATACATCTGAGAATTTGGTTGAATGAGACTCATGACAAAAGAGTGTTCAAAGTGTCCCTTTGTTTAGCAATCTCAATAAAATATGCACTAGCCCCATCTTCTAACAGCATATATTTACATAAACTCGCAGCTTCTTATGCTCAAAAAGCAACTTGATGGTTCCACATGGATCACAAATTCCACACCTAATATCTAGAATGTATTTGAAAAGTTTCTTGCAAGAAATTTCCACCAAAATCAAGACAAATCAAAATGGGTACTTTGATTATGCCTTTTGAGATGTCCCACCAAGCCATCCTTCAAACCAACTCCTCTCAATAGGAAATCAAATCAGAGAGTTTTTAGCCTTTTTATTAGACTATTTTCCCTTGTGAGTAATTAGAAAAGAATTTGGTATTCTATCTTTTCAGAATGTGAACTTTGCCAACTCAACACTTATTAATCCCCTCGGCCGATTCACTCCCACAGAGAGGGACTTCTCCGGGTGCCATCCACTAGGCAATGCCAGCAGGCGACGCCCAGGGGAAGGGCCTTCTCTGTGGAGGGCCCAACTCTCTGGAACGACTTACCCCCCGAACTGAGAACGATCACGGATCTCCGCTCCTTCTGCCAGAACCTTAAAACTTATTTTTTCCAACAGGCTGGCCTGGCCTAGCTTACATCACCTAGCCCACAGTCTGCAGTTAAATTGTTTAAATTGGTTTTAGGGATATTGTTTTAATATATTTAAATTTTTAGCTCAGGGATATTAATTTAATTTGGTTTTATATTTTGTATATTGTTGTTTATATATGTTTTTAAATTGCCTGTGCACTGCCCCGAGTCCCTTTTGGGAAAGGGTGCGGTATATAAATTAAATAAACCATAAACCATAAACCATAATATATTTCTATTTCTTTTATTTGAATATGGATTACTAAATAATGCATTTCTATTACAATTAAAATAATTGTAGCCATAGATATATAGACCTTCTGAAGAGAATAACTTAACTGAGTACTTCAAAATTGGTGAAGTTCTTTGTTTTTCAGTATTTATTGTGAAGGGCTCTAGGCATAGCTGGATTAGCATTTTCCAATCAAATTTTAATAGTCATTCTGATAGATGCTATTTATTTATGTTTAAGCTGTCTGTTTTCAAATTCTTCAAACTGTGCAATTTAGAATGTGGAAAACACAATCTTCTAAAATAAAGACACAGAATTTATATATTTTTCTTTTCACTAATTAATAAATGTAATTATTGTTTAATCATACTAAGCAAAAAAAACAACAACAACATCACCCCAGGACATGAATTAAACAGGACAAATTAAATTCTGGTTTTATAGTAGCCTTATGTTATTCTATTTGTTCCAGCACACCAGCTAAAACCAGAATTTAGCGTAATTCCTTTCAAATATATGATCACTGTAGTCTGTAGATCACATGATTCATCATACATTTCCCTAGTGAAATTTGGAGACTGTGTCACCATCAAGCATATGTTCTTAAAAATATAATTTCTTGGAAAATTCTATAATTGAAAAACCAGTTTTTTTTTGATAATGAAAAAAAAATCATATATATGTAATCTTATGTAAATTTTATTTTAATTTTTCATTGTATTTTTGTCACAGATTCCAAAAAACTTAACAGTGTATTCTCCTTTCCAATTATCCATAGCCTACTTTGCCTATTTAGATATCTGGTTAATCCTATTCCAGCATCATTCTTTACAATTAATAGAAACAATCTAATCTCAGTTTAGTAAATTCAATATAAAGGATATAGCAAGCAATCTTACTGTATTTGAAATCCATGCTGTCAACTAGCTTAAATCCTAAAGATTTGTATCTTCTACTCTTTAGTATGATGTTGTCTAGAACCAATCCATTATTTATGTGTGATAGGATAAAATACAGGTTGTAATAACATTTTAATTTTAGTTGTAGGAATTTCTGAGTAGAGCTTGGTTGTCTCAGAAAATGATTTGCTAATTAAAAGATGAAAGCTGTCAAACGATTTTCAATGGCCTTGCTGTTTAGTTTTAAAGTTGAAAGGCAGTGGTGGAAACACCACACACAGGAATAGTTGTAGGGTGTGGCCAAAAAATTCAAAAGAATTGCTTGGCAGAAAAGGTAACCAATTATCTCAGTAAACAGTTTCCCACCCAAAGAGTGTGTGAAGAATTGCAGGCATGGAAGATGGGGACACAAATGTCCATCTGGAAGCTCTGCAACCAGAAACTTCATAAAAGATAGGCTGAATAAATAGAGCCAAAGCCCAGGAGTCAAAACAAAGAGGCAAAATAAGACAACCTTGATGAGAAAAGGCAGTGTGAAAGAGGCTGCAGCTGAGAAAACTGGTGAAAAGGAGTAATTTTTCCATTCCTTAGACTTGGCATGAGAACAAAAAGTTCTTCTACCAATTTAGAAAAGTTAAGATGCCCAGCCAGAATAAAACAAAAAGAAAAGGTGAAGAAAACATGAAGACTGACAGAACAGAAATAGGAAATAGAAACTAAACAAGATAAAAGATAGATTGAAAATGTACAGCTTTTAAGCATGTAATTCAAACTTGGCAACTCTAAGAGATGTGAACTTCAATTCCCAGAATCCCCCATATGGTGCTGGAGGGAGAATTCTAGGTATTGAAGTTCCAGCATGTTAAAATTGCCAAGTTTTTAAAAAACCCAGCTCAATAGAGAATGAAAATGGAAAACATATAGGGATTAACATCAGAGAAATAGACAAATCAGTAATAAATATATTAGAGATATAGAATAGAAAGTTGTGAATCTAGTGAAATTTAATATTAAATAATTTAGTATAGATTAATAGATTATAGAAAACATATTTAAAATAGAAAATAGTTTTATTACAATTAATTTCTGAACTTCTTGAAGATATTTACAATGTTTTTTTCTTAGTTTTCTTTCTTTTTCTTAAAAAAACACCCCAGTCACTGAAAGGAGATACAAAAACTCAACCAACTACTCAAGTTTCCAGTACACTATACTATAGCATGTGGTTAAACATACTAAACTGTAGGTTAACCACTACAGTGGTTAAAAAAAAAAGGAAGCCATGGATGTGTTATTGAAGCTCCAACTGTTTTTTTTATGTCTGATGTAAGTAATAAACAGATGGAAGTTCAGTTACATTTATCATGACTGCCACTTAACTATTCTGATAGTATCCTGCAGATACTACTAAGAATCTTGTTTTACTTGTACAGCAGAAACTCACCTGTAGAAGTTGTTATTTATTAATTTGATGTCTGTCTGTCTACCTAGTCAGTCAAGACAGAAAACATATTTATTACTCCTGCTTCCTATTTACCCACTACAACCATATGAAGTTAATTGGATTGAAAGAGAATGACTGACTGAAAATCACTCAGTCAGCTTTCATACCTAAGCACAACCTGGAACTCACAGGTGCCTGATTTCCAGGCCATCATTTCTAACATTGCTACAAAGTGATTTTTGTGAATGACAGAAAAATGACTGGGACAAATAATAATATAATTTCATATAATGATATTCTTCCATAAGTTTCTGGGCTCTAAAAGTCAAGATTAACATTTTTATGAAAACAATTAAGAACCATTTAGCATCAAAGCCACAAAACACAAAGCAAAATTGGTAAGGGAGAAAGGCAGAAAAAAGGAACTGATCTTTGTGGGCAATCATTCTAGTTTTCAGTAATCATTCTTATTTAGTCATGCCCTGACATGTGCTGGGAACCTAAAGTCAATTTCAAGCCTAACAGTTTAGCTAAATTATGCTCAGCCTGGTGTCCAGGAATGTCTTGCTGTGTTCTGACCCCGTTAACATTTGTTTTAAAAAGTAGTTGGCACTTCATTATAGATACATAAATTTTACACAGGAATTTATTTCTTATCCAGCTTTTGTTATTTGTTATTGGTCATTAAAATTATGATGTATTCTAATAAACGAAATAATACTAACAAATGTATTTTCTCTCTTTGGTTAATTATGCTTTGTATTCATAGAGTAAAGAGTATTACTCTTTATAGAGTAATAATGCCAGTGTTTAACATAAGAATCCTAATAATCAAAACTCATTGGATTCACATTGGCTAAAGTGGATAAATCAATGTTTATCATATATCCCCTCTGGATTTTTATTTGTTTTCCTTTTTAAATAATTTCCATTTCACCAACCCATATCAGACACATGCCCTTCTCCAACCAAGAGTTCTGATGCAGTACAGGAAAAACAGCTCTACAGAAAGGTATCTACAGGAGTTAACCCTTCAAGGATGGATTTCTTTTTTGCATTTAGGAAAAAGATTTTTAAAAATCCTGTTGCTTATTTAGTCAACATACTTAGTTTTAAAATGTTAGTGGAAGCTAACTAATGGAATAACTAATATTTAATGGTATCTAAAATATTCCAGTTTGATTTCAATCTTCAATTTGTTATAGAAATGTTTAATATTGTTACTGCTAAATTTAAACTGCTGTGTATTAAAAAAAATGATAATCCTGAAATGTGATATTTATTTTTATTTACGCATTTCTGATTTCTGGGGAAACGATTTCTATACTCTCACTGCAATTTCTCTTTTAAAATGTCATATTAGCAAGCTGTAAATATCTAGTAAAATAAATGGATTTCATTGGGATTTCATTTCATTATAATGACAACCCTCTGATAGAAAATAGCTATATTCCAAACTATAATAGAGTGGAATATGCATGACTGAACAACGAGACTTACAAGGAAAGTCTTTTCATCAAGGCTATTTTACATTCTGCATGGTTTCACGTTCATTTTTTTTAAACAAATGGAAAGTGGACACACATACAGAGGAATCATGTTGATTATAAGCTTTATATAGGTTGGAGAATATGGGCTTTCCATTGACATAGTAATGTACTAAATAAAAAAATGCCTATTATTTGTTTTGTGCAAGCTGTACTTCTCTGACTTTCTTCTACAACTGGATTCTACTTCTAACTGCTTCTCTAGCAAATGTCTAGCATCCACATACAAAATAAGGTATCTACAAGCTTGGGAAAGGATCAGGTTTTGTAATGTTGGAAGAAACACTACTGGGTTCAGTTCCAAGTGGGGAAAAAGACACTGGAAACATGGAGGCTGCTTGGAAAGATAGTTTAATGGTGGACAGGACCGCATGGTTTGATCTCTTGAACAGAAAAGGTGATCACATGCTTCAAGATGTTCGGTGAAATTTCCGGGCTTTATACTCTCCCTTCAGCCCCACCTCTCTGTTTCCTGTGTAAGAAATGTATTCTGATTGGTTGTCAGGCTCCGATTGGGCCATGCAGGGACAACTCTCTAGGCTGTGTTTTGAGTCCAAGTTTGGTTGAGCATTTGCTCTTCCCAGATGCCATGTGGTGTGTTTCTTTAGAAGACTACTCCTAACATTGTTATGTAAAGTAGACTAGCTCAGGCTTTAATAGGCCATTGAGAAAGGTGGGGGGTATTAAGAGTGTGTCTGTTTCCTGCCTGAAAGCATGTTTCTCCATTTCTTATCCAGGGAAATATAATATCCTGCCTTTTCAATATTTCATTTTCTTTCTAGGAGAGCAGTGGGATTTAACTTTCTACAATAGAAAAGAATGCATAATTATCTATATTCATCTTACATATCTTTAAATATTTTTAAAGTTAAATGGGGTAGGAGAATGGGAATTGAACATGCAGTGCAAGAAGCTGATAAAGGACATAGCTTGATGTTGAGGTCCTCGACTTCTGACCGGCTGCAAGTCTTCGACCTCCACCTTGTAGGCTAGGCAACAGCCAGTCGCGTCTGATTGGCTAAGACGCGACTGGCTGGGCTTGGGTTACCGGGCTGCCTGATTGGTTCCCCGCTTGACAGCTCTTGTATAAATAGCTGTCAAGCGGGGCGGTCCCTGTCTACCGCACCTTTTTGACTTACTATTGCTGTTGATCTTTCCTGTGTGAGTTTTGCCAATAAACGGCTTTTGTTTGAACTTACCTGAGTCGGACTCTCTCTCTCCCTCAATCTACAACACTTGAGTCTTCCTTTCTCGCAGTTCTTTTTTACTTAGTCCAATTACCAGTCAAGATACACTCACAACAATCT
Source organism: Rhabdophis nuchalis (assembly GCA_039707465.1). Taxonomy (NCBI): domain Eukaryota; kingdom Metazoa; phylum Chordata; class Lepidosauria; order Squamata; family Natricidae; genus Rhabdophis; species Rhabdophis nuchalis. The sequence continues at coordinate 44,096,106 of CM077647.1, read as the reverse complement.
CAGTGGTATTTTAAAAATGGCGTCTTTGATTTGGGGGATAATTCATTCCATTCTCACAACCTAATCTTCACAAGCTTTCTAATGTCAGCTAGTGATATATTGTACAATTCAAGTATACACTGCTTAAGGCCATACTTAAACAGTTTGTTATACCCGTCAGGTATGCTTTCACTTAATCCTCAGCTTCTCTACAGTTCCTGCTTGGAGCAAATTCTTTCCTTTCATTGCATAGCGGGTGTCATTCTTAGAGTATTACTTCCCTAATACTAACAATAAAAAGACAACTTACAATCTATTTGCGCTCTATTTTTCAGGAATAGAGGTGAGGTAAAAGAGAGATTTCCTGCAGCAATTGTTTGCTCATTTCCCCGTCCTTGTCCTGCAGAGAGAGATTGGAGAGAATGACAGATTTCAAGGGAATACTTTAAGCTGTGGTATTGCACAAAGTTGACTTTGGGCTCTCTCATGATTTTATTGGTTTTTAACGTGAAGAAGAGCAAACAGTTACTTTCTTTTAATCCCTTTCTCTCCAATCGATCTACTCTGCAAGGAGAAAAAATACCATAGGTCAGGCGTAGGACAATGCATGTAGGAAATATTTTAGTTACGATTGATTGTTTTGCAACTTGAAGTTATGAAGAATCCCCAAAAAGATACCTGTGAACTGGATTCAAAGTTTTCACATTGGCCACATTTTTAGTGTTTGAGCATCCCAGAGCCATAGGTAATATGATTTGCAATGTGGTTTTTTTTTCTGGAAACTGACAATTATTTCCAGCAAAACATGCCCATTATAGACAATGGGTTCATTTAATAACCATGGATTTGCTTAATGACCAAGGTGATTCAATTAACAACTGCCACAAAAATATCATAAAACAATCATGTAATGACTGTTTAACAACCTGACATACAATCATCATCATAATTTCTGGCTCAATTACAGGCAGTAGTTGAGGACTATCTGCTATAGCAGCAATGGTGATAACGTGACCGAGAGATGTTGAAAAAATCATAACTGATTATAAATGGGTTATAAAATTATTTTTTTCAATCTTGTGACCTTGTCATAACTTTGAATGATTGCTGAATGAATGGTAACAAGGAGTATCTGTATGTTAATTTCATTATTTATGGAATATGCAATGAAGTTATTGTGGTTTTTTTGTATGCCATGCTAAAATTTCAAACAGACAGCAGGATCCAACTGTAGAAAAATATGAATAAAACTCTGACTATATAGAACTTTAGAAGTAGTCTTTGGAACACTTAAACCCTTTTAGGAACCTGAAATGACAGGAGAAATAAGGAGCTGTGAAAATCCTATTACAGTGGTACCTCGGTTCACGAACTTAATTCATGAACTGACTCTGTTCGCGATCCGAATTGGTCGTGAAGCGAGGCACAATTTCCCATAGGGTTCAATGTAAATCCGGTTAATCCGTTCTGACCTTGTTTTTTGGTCGTGATTCTTGAACTGACTCTGTTCGCGATCCGAATTGGTCGTGAAGCGAGGCACAATTTCCCATAGGGTTCAATGTAAATCCGGTTAATCCGTTCTGACCTTGTTTTTAAAATGTCCGCGGCTCCTATTCGTGAAGCGAAACGGGGTTCGTGAATCCGAGCATTTTTACAAACTTTTCTGTTTGTGAAGCGAGGGCGGAGTTCGTGAAGCGAGGCGGAGTTCGTGAAGCGAGGCGGAGTTCGTGAAGCGGAGCATATTTTTTGGAAAATTTCTGGTCGTAAACCGAATTGGTCGTGAACAGAGGCGTTCGTGAACCGAGGTACCACTGTATCTTTCTTCTCTGGTTTTCATTTCCCCAGTAATCAGTCAACCTTCTATAGAATCAGATTTTGCTGAGTTGTTTTCAGATTTTCTCTATCTTCCCTTCTACTTTAAGAGAGTTTTTTTTGGGGGGGGGGGGTTATACAAAATTGTTATGCATTTCTGCACTTCAGAATTTTCTTAAGCCTGTTGACATTTTCCTTGCATTTTGAGAATACAGGAATCCACTGTTGGAAAACAAATAATAAATTATTGGTTGGAATATATAAAACTCAAGGAAAAGATATTTTCATTATCTTAAATAAAATCAATGCACTTTTCAATGGAAAAGCATTCATTGCTGGCTTTTTGGGATGCTCCACCACCACCACGCCCCACACACCTGGCTGTCTTGGAATAATCCCACTGACAAAGTTCCATTGAGTTTTGGACTTTCTTCTTAAGAACTTGAATTATGTCTGCATAAAAGCACCAAACACAACAGTATATGAAATCTATTAAAAGGTAATAATTTAACTTGGAGACCGAGACTCATATACAGTATAGGTAATCCTTGATTTATGACTGCTCATTTAATGATGGTTCAAAGTTACAACAACTTCAGAAAAAATAGTTTATGATCTGTCCTTATACTTATAACTAGAAGTGGTATTCAGCAGGTTCTGGGTAATTCTGAAGAGCTGGTAGTAGACATTCTGAGTTGTTTGGAGAACTGGTAAATACCCCCTCTGACTGGTTCCACACCCATCTATTATCTGCCTCCCAAGGCCCAGTTGATCGAAAGTTATAATTATAAATTGAGGATTACTTGAAAGCTATTAGAATTTTCTGAATAATATACCTTTTTGAGTATACATATACATAATCCGCCACCAAAGTATATGAAAACCATTAGGATTACTGTTTTTTGAGTTGTTTGTTTGAGTTAGGATTTTTATCTGCATCATAGAAGTTAATGTTCATCTACGTATCCCAGAATCTGCCTATGTAAACCTCCATATTAAAAGAATCCCATTGAAAAATAGTGAGGATGCAGGTGGGAAAAATAGAATAGGGTAGGGTAGGGTAGGGTAGAGTAGAGTAAAGTAGAATAGAGTAGAAAAGTAGAAATAGCTTAAAATACCCTCCCAATTATCTCCCTTAGAATAATATCATTTATTAAGTCAATGAGATTAAAAAAATGAAAAAAGAAACCATACAGGACTACATTGTTGGCTATGAGAGCTCTTAATGGCTTAATCCTGTGAAAAGTAAGTGATATATGCTTATTTTTATCAGTTATTAATCACTTTTGCATTGATCTAGCAAATTTTATTGTTGCACTGTTTATGACATCTCAGTCGTGGAAGTGTTCCTCTTCTTAGTCCAACCCACCCCACAGGCTAAGAAAATTTGGAGAAGGATAGTTATATACATCTTTTTTATTTCTGATGGAAAACTGAAACATATGTTTAACCAATCAAAAATGTGTAGCAATTAAGACCAAAAGTAACTTTTAAGGTCACCTTATTCTAGGCTGTTTTAATGTCAGATTTTACCATGCAGACAGAAATGAACTACTTAGACCAGCTCACAAAAAGCCCAAGAGTTACAGGAAGTTACTTATAAAAGAAACTAGGAACTCAGAACCAAAAATTTTCAGATACTGCTGTGATTCAAGAGCATGCTTTATATTGAGAACAATGTTCATTTCCTTCCCACTCTATGTGACGGCCTAACTGTCCCTTTCCTTTGAAGGAACTGGTCTCACTTGCTATATTTGGTTTTGTAATACTGTAGTTTTGGTACATCATTTTTTTTAATATAAAAGGCTAATCTGCAGTGCCATCACCTGAACAGGCTAGCAACCATTATTTGGAGACAGAAATGGTCATTTCTCTCTATTGACTCTCTCCTCAACAAGAAAGCAATTTGAGGTGCATTTTCTGCTGTGGTTTTTAAAGTAATCTTTTCCTCCTGTGTTGCCTCAAATGCCCTTTGCCTACCATACAGAAAAGTGTTGGTCAAAATCCAGGAGAAATCTTTCTTTTTCTCTATACATTGAAATACTAGTTTATTACAATTTTTTTATTTTATTGTTGTGAGCTTCCCAAAATTAAAGAGGTTGGGTGGCATATAAGTTTAATAATGACAATAACGATTTATTAAATTTATTCTTTGATTAATTTTTGGTGAGATTCCCTGCCTTTGGGACTGGTTGGTACCTCAGCAGCTCGAGTCCTAACCAAGGACCTAGGAACTTTTAAGGTAACGTCGGAGAATATAAGCTGTTCCAAGTAGAGTGGCTGGCTTTTTGTAGAATCAGAATATTATTATTATTATTATTATTATTATTATTATTATTATTATTATTATTATTATTATTATTATTATCATCATCATCATCATCATCATCATCATCATCATCATCATCATCATCATCATTATTTTTACTTTATTCATTAAACATGAAACTCAGCCAACTGAACATTTAAAAATGCATTGCAAATACTATTGACTGGTGCTAATGGTTGATACAGTTCGCTGCCAGCATTCTAGGTATCAACCAAGTATCTTCGTAGAATGTAAGATGTTCCAAGTAGCGCCATTTTTTGCAGTTCTGCTGGTGTTATTGCAGGAAGCTGCAATTTGCTGATATATTTACTAAAATTTTTGGACATGGTGCCAAGTGCCCCGATGACAATGGGTTTAGCTGTGACATGCTTCATCCATAGCTGTGTAGTTTCGATGGCCAGGTCACGATATTTCATTATTTTTTCTAGTTTTTTTTTCGACTCTGGCATCTCCAGGAACAGCAATATCAATAAACTACACTTTGGCCCTCTACAACTGTGATATCTGGTGTGTTGTGCTTCAAATGATGATCTGTTTGTATTCGAAAGTCCCACAAGATCTTCACCCTCTTATTCTTGATAACCTTTTCCACTTTGTGTTCCCATGACTTTCTGGATACAGGTAAACCATATTTTTTACATAATGACCAGTGGATTAATTTAGCAACTCGGTTGTGTCTAGCTTTGTAATCAGTTTGTGCGATTTTGCTGCATTCACATATTAAATGTGAAACAGTTTCGACTTTGTTATTGCAAAGTCGGCAGTTTGGGTTGTCAGTGGATTTTTGAATCTTCACTTTCATGGCATTAGTTTGTAGTGCTTGTTCTTGAGCGGCCAGTATTAAACCTTCCGTTTCTTTCTTGATAGTTCCCATCTTAAGCCATGTCCATGTCAAGTTGTCATCACATTTTTCTTCAATGTTTTTCAAGTGCTGTCAATGCAAAGCCTTGGTCTTCCATCTATTTAATCTGTCATCCAGCTGTTTTTCCTTATATTCTGCCTTTGCTTCTGTTATTTTTATGCTGTTCTGCTGTTTTTTACAGCCTGCAGCAATTTTTCTGTACTTTGGTTCACATAATCATTCAAACTTCATTTTTCTTCTTCTACAGTTTGATGGATTTGCAATAGCCTCCTGCCCCCTATTTTTCTTGGCAGGTAGAACCTGTCAATGTCACTTCGTGGATGTAAAGCATGGTATATATACAAAAGTTTGCGTGTTTTCCGGTCCAGGTTTTCCAGTTCAGCCAGAGTCCAGTTGATGATTCCAGCTGAATAGCGTATCACTGGAACTGCCCATGTATAAAATTGCACAAACTGATTACAAAGCTAGACACAACCGAATTGCTAAATTAATCCACTAGTCATTATGTAAAAAATATGGTTTACCTGTATCCAGAAAGTCATGGGAACACAAAGTGGAAAAGGTTATCAAGCATAAGAGGCTTTAATTATGTTTCCAGCATTCAGCTTTGATTTTAATATTTTGCGGACTCTCCTGATGTATTCCTTTTGTGTTAACTCTTTGACTTTTTCATTCAATATGTTATCTGCTTCCAATATGCCTAGATACTTGTAACCATCATCCTTTGCTATTGCTTTCACTATATTTCTATTTCCCAGCTCTATTCCTTCTGTTTTTTCCATTTTTCCTCGTTGCATGGATAATATAGCACATTTTTCAAGTCCAAAGTTCATTTTGATGTCACTGCTGAATAGTTGAACCGTGTTGAGTATTGATTTAAGTTCAGTGGGGCTTTTTGCATACATTTTTAAGATATCCATGTATAGTAGATGGTTTATCTTGCCATGTTGTCTTGAGATTTGGTATCCCAGTTTTGTGTTCCGTAGGATTATTGTCAGGGGAATTAATGCAATGTTGAACAGTAGTGGTGAAAGTAAATCCCCTTGGAAGATTCCTCGTCTGATGTTGACTTCACCAATGTTCTCCCCATTTGTTGTTAGAACTGTTTCCCATTTTTGCATATTTGCTTTCAAAAATGTACAGATATTTTTGCTAATTCCAAAGTTTTCCAGACAGGTGTTCATCCAGCTGTGAGGTAATGAGTCAAATGCCTTCTTGTAATCAATCCAAGCCATATTTAAATTTGTTTTCCTTTATTTTGCATTTTTTAGTACCATTTTGTCTATGAGCAGCTGATCTTTTGTTCCTCTTGATAATTTCCTTTTTGTTCTACTGGTTACAAACTGTTTTCTATCAGATGATTGAATATTGTATTTGCCAGAATCCTTGTAAAAAGTTTGAATCTTGTTGGCAGACAAGTAATTGGGCGATAGTTGCTTGGTTCTGTGCCTTTTTCTGGATCCTTCACTATCAAGTAAGTTCGTCCAGCTGTTAGCCATTCTTCGCTTGTTACATCTTGAAGCATTTGATCAAATTTAGTGACCGTGCGATGATGTAAGCTGGTCAGATGTTTTAGCCAGTATCCATGCAGTTCATCCAGGCCAGGTGCACTCCAGTTCTTGACTTTCTTTGCTTGTTTTGTCACCATGTCAGTTTTTATTACAATATTTTCCATCTTGTTTTGTATTGTTTGTTGTTGAATATCTTTGATCTAGGAGGCAGTGTTGTTGTGTTCCACTGGGTTTTCCCACAGTTCTTTCCAAAAGTTCAAAGTTTTTTCTTTACATGGGTGAATATTAGTTTGGATTCGATTTTCATCAAGGGACCGGTAGAAGAGGTGTTGATTTCTTCTGAACTGGACATTTTCACGATATTGTTTTATTCGTCCTTCGTATCTTTCAATTTTCCTTGCTGTTGCTATCACACGTTGTTTTAGTTCTTTCATAATTTCTGTTATTGTATTTTCCTCCAGGTTGTATTTTTTGTGTAATCTAGTTTTCAGCTTTTTGTTCCTTATTTTTCCTTCTTTCAAGTACTGCAGATTGCTGATATCCCCTCGTAGCTTTTTCATTTTATTTTCAAGTCGAATTTTCCACTTTGGTGTTCCAGTGGGTTTCTTTTTTGGCATTTTATAACCTAGTTCTGCAGTTATAACAGCGGCTGTGCTATACATTAATTGATTGGTTTCATATAGTGTGCTGGATGGGATGGAAGTTAAAATGTTGTTCACGGCAGTTAACAGATCTTTCACTTGTTTGCTATGCACTTCGCGAATGATAGGTAGTCTTTTTCTTTCTACATTTTCTTTGATATGGTTTTCAATTTTTTCTTTCAGCATTTTTGCTAGATCACTTAGCTCTACACTTTAAAGTTGTTGCACAGGAGGGTCTTCATCCTGTATGTTTGTTTCTTCCACTGGCTTTTCCATTTGTTTAGGTGTTGGAGCAATTTCTTCAGCTTGTTCATAATCACTTGTTTTCTTTTTAGCCAATATTTCTAGATGTTGCATTTCCACTTCTGTGAAAACTTTATTACGGATGATGAAGTGCCTTTGACCATTAGTCCTGGTTCAGTTATATCACTTTCCGGATGTTGTTCCTTCCACAGTTGCATCATTCTTTTTCGAAATCCCCTGGCTGTTCGTTTTGCCTGGTAGTAATATTTGAGGATTTGTTGATTTTCTTTGGTTGTCCAAGTTTTGCGCTTTGGTTCCAGTCACTTTGCAGTTGCATGCCCTGGTTCCCTGGCAGTAACAACTGAGCTCTGTAGCCCATTTTTCGACAGACGTTCAGGAGCCATAGCATCTGACGTGGTCCTTGTTGACCAGGGCAATGAAAGATCCAAAGTGGATTTTTGTTCGTTTCTCCTCATCATTAGTGATGGTAAGTGCCTGGGTTGGTTCTCAGTGTTAAGCCACTACTGATTGAAGGATGATAATATCATAATTGTAGGAACTGCACCAGATTGCTGTTCAGGCCCAGCCACAGCAGGAAAGAGGCCTACCTTCCTGTTTGATGGTAGGAAGGAAGGATCAGGAATGGGGAGAGAGAGAAAGAGGCCTACCTTCCTGTTTGATGGTGGAAAGATTATTATTATTACTATTACTGTTATTATTATTATTATTATTATTATTATTATTATTATTATTATTATTATTATTATTATTATTCTGTGGTTAATCTTTGGTGAGATTAACAGCCTTTGGGGCTGGTTGATAGCTCAATAGCACGAGTCCTAACCAAGGACCTAAGAACAGTTAAGCTAATGTCAGATGATATCAGCTGTTCCAAGTAGGGTGGTTTTTTGTGGAGTCAGAATGTTCAAGTCCAGTAAATTTAGAATTTCTAAATAGCGAGGTAGCCCTGTAGGTAGTGCTCCAAGGGCTCCAATTACAATTGGGACAACACATGATTTCTTTTTCCACAGTCGCTCAACTTCAATTGCAAGTCCCGGTACTTTGTGATTTTTTCTTGCTGCTTATTTTCAATTCGTGCATCACCAGATATTGCAATGTCAATGAACCATACTTTTTTCTTTTCAACTATTGTTATGTCAGGTGTGTTGTAGGCCAACTGCCTGTCAGTCTGCATTCTGAAATCCCACAAGATCTTGACTTTCTCATTCTCTAAAACTTTCTCAACCTGATGTTCTCAGTGATTTTTGCTGTACGCAAATCCAAACTTCTGGCACAATTTCCAGTGAATGATCTTAGCAACACAGTCATGGCGTTGTAGGCAGTCAGTTTGTGAAATTTTGCTGTACCTACTGATCAGGTGGTCGAACGTCTCATCTTTCTCATTACAGAGGCAACATTTGCTGTTGGTGGTGACATGCTGAATTTTTATCTTCACACAGTTTGTGGCTAAGGGTTGTTTTTAAGCTGCCAAAATAAAGCATTCTGTTTCTTTTTTCAGAACTCCTGATCTTAACCAGTTCCAAGTTAGTTTTTGGTCAGCTTGGCCATGCATAGTTTTGCTTTTTCAATTTTCAGCTCACTTCTCAATTACTTCTTTCTTATATTCAGCTTTTGACTTAGTTGTCTTTAAAAAGCTTCCTTTATTTACTTCCTTAATCATTGGTTCTTCAATTTTCTGGATGTAATCATTCAAGCTGTTTCTTTCTTCTTCCACAGTCTGCTTTACTTGCAGGAGTCCTCGACCACCCTGTGCTCTTGGTAGATATAATCGGTCAACATCACTTTTAGGGTGCAAAGCATGATTCATTGTCATAAACTTCCTCATTTTTCTGTCCAAATTGTCCAACTCCATCTGGGTCCAGTCAATTATTCCTGCAGAGTATCGAATCTCAGGTATAGCCCAGGTATTTATGACTTTTATGATGTTTCCTCCCCTTAATTTGGACTTTAATATCTTGCGACTTCATCGAATGTATTTGGCTGAAGTTAATTCCTTGACTTCATTATGCGTTAGGTCAGAAGCCTCTATAATCCCCAAGTACTTGTAGCATTCTTTTACTGCCTTTATCATTTCTTCATTCTCAAGTTCTATTCCATCATCTTCTATGACCTTGCCTGCTTTGGTTGCCATTGTTACACATTTGTCAATTCCAAACTGCATATCAATGTCTTGGCTAAATTCTTTTGTGCTTTCAATTAATAAATTCAGTTCAGCTTTTGTTTTACCAGACAGCTTCAAATCATCCATGTACATCAAGTGTGAAATTTTCAGTCTTTCTTTGCAAGTTCGTATCCACGGTTCATCTTCTTCAAAATGATTATCAGTGGTAGCATTGAGAGTATAAACAGTAGGTGTGAAAGGGAATCACCCTGGAAAATGCCTCATTTAATTTCAACTTCACCCAGTTCTTCTTCATTAGCCATAAGTTTCATTTTCCAGAGGTTCACTGAAGATTCCGTGAATTTTTGTATGTTGCTGCTGATGCCAAAGATTTTCAGGCATTTCTTGATCCAGCTTTGGGGAACTGAATCAAACACTTTCTTATAGTCTATTCAAGCCATGAACAAGTTGGAGGCTCATCCAATAATAATATCATCATCATCATCATCATCATCATCATCATCATCATCATCATCATCATCATCATCATCATCTACTTTATTCATTAAACATGAAACTCAGCCAACTGAACACTTAAAAATGCATTACAAATACCATTGACTGGTGGTAATGGTTGATACAATTTGCTGCCAACGTCCTAGGTATCAATCAAGTACCTTCTTAAAATATAAGATGTTCCAAGTAGCACAGTTTTTTGCAGTTCTGCTGGTGTTGTTTTCCATTCAAGATGTTATCTGCTTCCAATATGCCTAGCTTCTTATAATCATCATCCTTTCACTATATTTCCATTTCCCAGTTCTATTCCTTCTTTTTTCCCCATTTTTCCTCGCTGCATGTTTCCAGCATTCAACTTTGATTTTAGTATTTTGCTTTGCTGTGTTTGCGAAAAGATTGAATATGTATTTGGCCCTAAACTTCTTGTTGTCTCAAGATTGGTGAAAACCAACTCCAATCTGGAGTGGATTCAATAGAGTCAGTTGCCCAGCTACTGGGTTCATCTACTGCTCCTAATACCATAGTATCTTTCACCTGAGGGTGTTTTCTAATTTTAGGGCTCACCTTCACATATCCACCCACTCACAGGTTGCCTTCATCACTTGCTACAATTATATATTTATTCAATTGATTTCTATCTTCCTTTTCTTTCTATGAAAACCTTAAGGGCAGTGGTGGGTTCCGGATCCCTTTGCAACCGATACGGTGCAATGGGGCTGGGTCATTGGTAGGTTTCTGCAGGCTTCTGCACCAACCTACTCACAAGAGCCGGTTGGTGAAATTTAGAAAACCAGTGAGAGGGGGTTCCACCAGCATACCTGGAAGTAAATCTGGCCCGCCGCTGCCAGTGACCCAATGGGAAGGAAAGGAAAGGAAGGAAGAAAGGAAAGCAAGCAAACAAGCAAGCAAGCAAGCAAGCAAGCAAGCAAGAAAGAAAGAAAGAAAGAAAGAAAGAAAGAAAGAAAGAAAGAAAGAAAGAAAGAAAGAAAGAAAGAATTTATCATCACAACTGAGTCCAACATTTTTGTTGCTAAGCAAGAGCGTTGTTAAATGAGTTTCACCACATTTTAAAAGGTGGCCACTCCCACCCTGTCACATGACTGCCAAGCCACGCCCACAAAATAGGCTACACCTACAGAGTAGGTTCTAAAAAAATTTGAAACCCACCACTGGGCGGGGTGTCTACCATATGCATGTGCGCAGCATGCACGCAGTGTGCACATGCATACTTATTGCCCACAAGGCTGCAGCTGCTTGGCAGAGCGTCACACAGGTGCCGTATACTCTGTGTGTATGTGCGGAAGCCCCAATCAGCTCAAATACAGGTAAGGAGAGCGGGTGGGTGGGTAGGCCCTCCAAAGCACCATACTGGAATGGTAACTGGTGCTCCCAGCAGGCACCGGTACACCCGCATTGGGGCCACTGCTTAAGGGACCAGTATAAAATAGGCTTAATACAGAAAGCATGTTTCTTTCTTGGAACATATGAAAGAATTAATCTACAATGCAACATTTTGTTGCAGACATTTATTGCAAGCTATGTAAACAAGTTGCTTTTCAATGTTTTGTCTGATACTGTGGATTATAATATGACAGAGCATACAAATATTCCATGTAGATTTCATTCACATTATACTTGTTCACTCTTAATCCATCAATAAAGGGATGGAGTGGCATCATTTGAATATAAAAACTATTTTAAGTGACTATAAATAACCCCCGCCCTGGGTCCATTTGGAGAAGGGCGGGGTATAAATTTAATAAATAAAATAACACTTCCTAAATTCTGAGTTGCTTCTTACATGGCAAATTCTGATAAACCACTTATTTGTGAACCTGTTGGCGTCAAAACAAACAATCATGCTACATTATGAAATAATTGATTGTTTTGTCAATATTACAGCATGGCCTCCCTTGTCCTGTTTTCATAAGATTATATAATTGTAACTGAGAAAAAACTGCCAGATATAATCTTTCTGATTATATTTATATTTAGGTGTAAGAGATTTTAGGGAAGACAATTGAAACGTCAGCCAAGGAAATGTGCTGCCATTTTTGTTTGCCAAGAAAGGAGGGGAAAAAACCAAATAGTTTTCTTTATATGCGATAGCACTTCCTATTGTCAACAGAGTTTTAAAGGCTCTGCTTGCATCTTCTACTTTGGATGCCTATTGCAAACTTGGGTACCTTTCCAAAATAATTAACCATCAATTATAGGTACAATGTAGCACTTTCTGAGAATTGACATTGCAGTTTTCACAGAGCAATTGAATTTGCCTGCAGACCGGAACACTGTCTGAATGATAATTACTTACATCCAGTGCCTTCTCTTTATAATCCATCAAGGTCAGAAAATATCTCTATTTCGCATCAAAATATCTTGTTATTTAGTGGCAAATGGAGCCTGGTTTATTCCCTGCAGAGCATAAAAGAATCTAACAACAACAACAAGCAGCAGAAGAAACCAGATCTAGGGAGAAAACACTTATTGAACTTTATTTCCTACTTCAAGGACTCAGTTGTAATGCAGAGCAGCATAAGGAATTCCATTTTGTCTGTTGTTTTCTTTCTCCTTCCTGGCAGAATACCATAATTGCCAATGAAACATTTTCCCACAATTCCAAAATTTTGAACATGCCTACATTAAAGAAACATAAAAATAGGCTACATCAAGAATCAAAATAATGCTTTTATATGCAAAACCTGAAAGCTCTTAAAAGAATGATAATTAAAAAGATTAAAAAATACATTCTAATGAACAGATGACTAGAAATATGAAACAGGGTGGATTCATTCCTTGGGACTAGTTTTTATGCTACATAAGGTGGACAAAGTGGCATTTTTCTCTTTGCCCAGTTTCATGAAAAAAGCTAGCCCAAAACCTATTGAGATTCATTTCAGTCCTAGGATGAGATGCTTTGCCCACCAACTAAGGGGGGGAAATCACTTACGGTAGATAGAAGAACTTATGTGGCACATATATCTCTCTGGTTATTATTCTTTGTGTAATAAGAGGGCTGGCTCTGGCGTCAGATCAACCTTTGTTATGGACAAAGACCAGCATTTGAAGGATGACATCTTTTTGTTCATCTCCAGCCCGAGAAGTATCTGGACTTGTTGGAGTCAGACCTGTATCTTTCCTGTTGACTGTATCTTTCAGTTGACACCATCATACCAGATTTTATTACTGAATCCAAGATTTTGGAGGAAAGAGAAATCCACCTTATCTGCTTTATTTCCTCAGACTCTTCATTTTAATTTCTGTACTAGCCCAACTAGGGTACTGAAAGTAATGCATTTGAGGAAAAGTGCTTAGAAAGGAAAGCCATAGCAGGACAGTTGTGTCTGAAATTTTATATCTGTGTCTAGAGGTGGACCAAGTTCTGTCTCATCTCAGTATGTGAGGTGATTACCAAATTCTACCTAAGACAGGAATGGTGTTTGTTCATAGAATTGTGGTTCACAATCTGTGAAAGGCAAAATATGTTTTAAAATAATAATAGAAATATAGCAGTTTATTTCAAATGGGATATTCCTGCTACCAAACTGAATGTTTTTCGTTGGCTGCTAATATTTCTTACTTCATGGACATTCAGGTTTGGACTTATAGTCCAAAGTAGATGCCAAAGTTGTCTGGCACTAGCATTTAGGCCAGCATAAATGTTTTAGGAACACTATGGGACCATTGTTAAAATTCTTTAAAAATATAGAGATTAACAGTTACAAGTTGGAAGTTGGTTGTTATTTCCCCCCCCCTTAAAATATATATTATCTTCTACTTTGAAATAATGATACTTAATGTCAAGAAATGTATCTTACAATGGGGCAAGCAGCCTAAAAAATGTCAGGCTCCTTGCTGCTGTTATCCTATATCTTTAAATCCTCTCTCAAGCCAGCACAACAACATTGGCTATAAAAGCTGGGATGAGAAACAACTGGATGTGGTGTTCTTGGTGTGCATTCATGTGTTGGAAATAAAGCAGCCGAAGAAAACTGGAAGGATTTCCCCCCCCCCCCCCAATAGAAGACTCACAAAGAATAGTAATTGGAGGAATAGTAGTCTTAGATGTTGTAGCAGTGGGGAAGAATGGAATAATGATGAACAATAAATATTAGCCTATGAATGCTTGGGCATGTTATCTACAGGACTGTGTTGTTGTGTTGGCTCTCTTGTGCTTTCAGCCCACTAAATTGGATAATTAAAAGAACCTGTGACCAACTAATGGACAAAATTCTAAACAGATGCTATAAGTTGATTAAGTTCAGTACGCAACATTGCAATTACACTGTAGGTTTTAAATATTTATTGTTATGCTGAATCACAATTATCTAATTCTGTAGGGACACTGTAAATTGGCATTAGATACTGAGAATGAACAAATGTACCTTGCTTATTATAATATAAAATGTAGATTGGTTTATTAAAAAGCTATATCAGACCTGGAAAAAATTCTCCATCCTCCAAAGACATATAAGCACATAAATGAACAGAATCCGTTAATTAGTGAAGACCTATATAGGCTTAAAAATTGCTCTGTATCCAAGGTTCTTTGTACTGTATAAAATATATATTGAGATTCAAGAAAGAGTGCAGAGAACAAAGGGAGACTGGAGTTGAAACATATGAATAATGGCTGCAGGAATTTGAAATGTTTAGTTTAATGAAAACAAAGACCAGGGATGACAGGATACCAGTGTTTCAATATCTAAGGGGCTGCCATAAAGGAGAGGGGTCGATCTATTTTCCAAAGTCAAAGGGAGAACCAGCCTGGAACTAAGGAGGAATTTGCTGACAGAACAAGTTGTGGTTGTTTCAACACTAAAGATTTTAAAGAATAAATTGGACAATAGTTTGTCTTAAATTTTATAGGGTTTTCTGCTTGAGGTTGGGTTAGAAGATTTCCAAGGTCCCTTCCCTCTGTTATTCTGTCTCTTTTTTTGATGGCTAATGTTTCTTATAATCTAACAATTCAGTTTTCTCGTATAATCTCTCCCCTTTTTACACTGTGTACTGTAGAGATTATTCTTTTATTGCCACATTTCACATAATATCTAATACGAGCATTCAGTTTTGGTATCTCTATAATGCCTATACCATGACTCAGTAATTATATTGACAATTACAAATAATTTACCCTAAACTTGAATAAGAAAGTATTGTCCAAATGCTGAAGAATGGTCAATTCAATTTCTATTACTGGAAATAATAATGAAATAAACATTCCCAAAGAGAACAGAACTTTAATGTAAATCTCATACAGATATTATGAAAATTAAATAAATAAGTAAACTTCATATGTTGTATTCGCTAGCATTCGCTTTTCAGAGCTTAATCCTTTGCATTTCTTAGCAAGCAGGGATAGAGTTGCAAGAATTCCAGCAATTCATGTCTCATTTAATATTTAAGACACGTATTTCACAATAAAAAGCGAACAATTTCTCATAATATTCATTTAAATGTGAATTGGAAAAGTGATTGCTCTCTTTAGTGATAAGACAGGATCATGTAGATCGCAGGTGTCAAACTTGCGGTGTCACAGTGCCATCACATGATGTTTTGAGCCATTTCCCCCCCCTTTCCAGAGTTGGGGTGGGAGTGACCTGTGTGTGATGCATCCGGCCCACGGGCTGCGAGTTTGACACTCCTGATGTAGATGGATATTTAGCTAACTGTGTCTTTTATTAATTTGAAAATTAATCATTAAATTAAAAAATAACCAGAAATGATAATTAGAAAATCTAAGTAGGGAATATTTTCTCCCTGTCCTATCATGATTTCCAGGAAAATTTAAAGGTGGTTGTCTTATGTTTTAAGAGAATCTATTGGAGAACCTAAAGATTCTGAAAAGTTAAGGAGGGCCAAAGCAAATCAATACTTCAGTGACACCATCAGGAAATATTGGGAAAAACTTCCTGAAAGAAGGCACTGACCAATTAGTTCTGTTTTATACCAGAAAAAACTACATGGAAAGGCTCTTAGAGTCAGCAGAGGTGAAATTAAATCTTTACTTTTTATTTCAATGGAAATTCTCACAAAAGAAATTGTCAAGAACAGGCATTTTTCCTAAAATGCATCACAGGCCCAACGGGTTAGCTGTCTAGGCCCACTCTGGTCCCATTAATTGTCAAACCATTTCTCTCTCAACTGAAGCTTTTTGCACTTTTAAAAGCATGTAGCTTTGATACAAAGTGTTTTAGCTCTAACTCCAACAATAAATTCTGTCCCATTTTACAAATGAACAAGAGCAAAAAAAATTTGTTTGGTGCAAAGTTCAGGTGAAAAATAAAGATAAATCAAAGAGAGACCAAGGACAGTTTTTCGAGGTGAATTACAAAAGATATTAAACAGATGTGTCAGAATTCAAAATTAGTGAGAACAGATCTAATAAAATCAATGGAGCTGAGCTGCTCAACGGATTTAATTTATAGAACTAGATTCCCTTTTCTAAACACAATTGGATATCTAGCTCATAATAATCCATAATGTGTTGTTTGATTTTATAATTTATTTGATTTTAGGTTAGCATAAGCCACTGCAGTTTCTTAACCATAATATGTTTTTTTTGTTCCCCCCCCCCCCAAGATGGCGGCGCGCTTAGACGCTGCGGCTTTGAGCTCCTGGTGTCACAGTAGTAGAGTTAGGCAAAAACAAGTCTATACCCGCAGGGAGTTATTAAAGATTGGATCTTCTAGTCGACTAGATATTACCAGCGACTTCCAGCAGTCTCATAATATACCGAATGACATAGTAAGACTGCTGGATCGTTGTTTGGCCTAGGAGGCAGCGAAGAGAGAGGAAGCAGAAGCGGGGATGCAGAGCAGGTTTGCTAGTTCGGTTACGAAAGCAGCCTCACAGGCCAGCATTACCAAGCATTTTCCTAACCAACTCTAGATCCTTTGTCCACAAAACCGATGAACTAGAGCTATGGATGGCAGCGAATAAGCTCATTCATGACTGCTGTGTGATGATCATCACAGAGACCTGGCTTCATCCACTTGTACCGGATGCGTCTGTGGAGCTAACCAACCGCACCATACACCGCTTTGACAGAAACAACAACTCTGGTAAAAGTAAAGGTGGAGGACTGTGTATTTACACACATAATAACTGGTGTACCAACAGTAGAGTTGCTTATACACACTGCTCTGCAGACTTGGAATTCTTAACTGTCATTTGTCGGCCATTTTATTTACCTCGAGAGATTTCAGTTACAGTTATAACTGCTGTCTATATTCCACCGAATGCAAATGTTAGCACAGCACTCTCTAAGTTGCATGATGCCATCGAGAGGCAGCAGCAAACTTACCCTGAGGGTACTTTTATCGTGGCTGGGGATTTTAATCAAGCCAGTCTAAAGTCTGTTCTCCCTAAATTTGTACAGTATGTGCAGTGTACCACCAGAGGTAAGAATACTCTAGACCATATGTACTCAAACTTAAGACAGGCATATAGAGCAATCCCCCTCTCCCATCTGGGTACGTCTGACCACATCTCTCTGCTGCTGTGCCCAAAGTACATTCTCCTCAGGAAAAGGATACGGCCAGTCTTGAAAACTGTCAAAATCTGGCTAGAGGGAGCACTCTGTCAGTTACAGGACTGCTTTGAGACTACCGAGTGGAGTATATTTGAACACTTGGAGCTGCAAGAACTCACTGACACTGTACTCTCATACATTAAAACATGTACAGATAATGTAACAGTGAATAAACGTATCAGAGTTTACAGCAATCGTAAACCCTGGATGTCAGCAGAGGTACAATCACTGCTGAGAGCCCGAAACTCCGCTTTCAAAGCAGGAAACAAAGACAAATATAATGAAGCCAGGGCAAATTTGAGAAGAGGCATTAAGGCAGCTAAACAGGAATACAAGCAAAAGGTAGAGAAGTATCTGGAAGATAACAACTCAAGACAGGTGTGGCAGGGACTACAACACCTAACCAACTATAAGGGCAATACAAAAAAAATAGCCAATGCTGATGCCCTGCTAGTAGAGGAGCTAAATAGCTTCTTCGCCCGCTTTGAGGTAAAAAGACCAGTCTCTGTGGCTTTATCCCAAAGGCCCTGTAACATCCAGCCACTCACCCTGGATGAACATCAAGTGAGAGCTGAGCTGAAGGCTGTAAATCCCAACAAAGGTGCAGGTCCAGACGGGGTGTTGGGGAAAGCGATAAAAACCTGTGCTGACCAATTAGCAGGGGTTCTGACAAGGATTTTTAACCTCCCCCTGAAACAGGCTAGAGTCCCATCATGCTTGAAAGCAGCCACCATTATCCCAGTTCCAAAGACAGCAGCCATAAAAAGCTTGAATGACTATAGACCCATTGCACTGACGTCTATAGTGATGAAGTGCTTTGAGAGACTGGTCCTACAACACCTCAGGTCCTGTCTTCCACCAAGTTTTGATCAACACCAGTTTGCGTATAGAAACAACAGGTCGACAGGGGATGCCATCACCACTGCTCTCCATATCGCATTGAGCCACCTTGAGAAATCTGGGAATTATGTCAGAATGCTTTTTATAGATTATAGCTCGACCTTTAACACCATTCTACCAGGCATTCTCATTGAAAAGTTGACTGACCTGAATTTCCCTCCCCTTACTTGTGATTGGATCAAAGACTTCCTGACCGATCGTCCACAAACAGTAAGGGTTGGGTCCTTTACATCTTCCACACTGAAGCTCAGCACAGGCTCCCCTCAGGGCTGTGTGCTCAGCCCCTACCTCTACTCACTGTATACATATGACTGCATATCCTCTGATCCATCCAACATCATAATAAAGTTTGCAGATGACACAACGGTGGTGGGTCTCATAACTGGAGGGGACGAATCAGCATACAGGGAAGAAGTCCAGAAGGTATCTGCATGGTGCTCAAGAAACAACTTACATCTAAATACTAGCAAGACAAAGGAGATGGTGCTAGATTTCCGGAGGCACAGAGAGGAACCTGCCCCACTGTATATCGAGGGGGGCTGTGTGGAGAGGGTTTCCTCTTTTAAATTCTTAGGAGTGCTTATTAGCCAAGATCTCACCTGGAAAAACAACACGTCTCTGGTGATTGGAAAAGCTCAACAGAGACTTCATTTCCTTAGAGTCCTGCGGAAAAATCAGGTGGAACAACGGCTGATGACCTCTTTCTATCGGTCCATCATAGAAAGTGTCCTCACATATTGTATCACAGTGTGGTATGCTGGTTTAACAGTTGCGGAGAGGAAGACACTACAGAGAGTGATCAATTCGGCACAAGAAACCATCGGTTGCCCTCTGACATCACTGGATAACATCGCCAGATCTCGCTGCTTTAGCAGAGCAAGGAAGATTCTCAAAGATGATTCACACCCTGGTTGGTATCTCTTTGCCCTTCTACCATCAGGCAGAAGATGTAAAAGTATAGCCAGCCGAACGAACAGGTTTAAAGGTAGCTTCTATCCATGGGCTGTGAGACTTTTAAATTCAACCGCAATCACTCCATGCACATGCTAGTTTTTTCTTTTTTCTTTTCTCTCTTTTTTGTTTCTGTTATAATTTTGCACCAGTGAAGTTAAAACCAATTTCATTGTAATTTTTACAATGACAATAAAGATTATTATTATTATTATTATTATTATTATTATTATTATTATTATTATTATTATTATTATTATTATTATTATTATTATCTAATAAAATCAATGGAGCTGAGCTGCTCAACGGATTTAATTTATAGAACTAGATTCCCTTTTCTAAACACAATTGGATATCTAGCTCATAATAATCCATAATGTGTTGTTTGATTTTATAATTTATTTGATTTTAGGTTAGCATAAGCCACTGCAGTTTCTTAACCATAATATGACCATAGGACAAAATATCTAAGGTAAGTTAGTGGGTGACAACCCCACAGGTGTCCAAAACAGAGATGGCAAGACACCTTCAACACAGATATGCAAGCTGCAGCCCTGTACTCTGTAGACGCAGCTGACCATGCAAAGAGGCATTCAATGATCTGAAAAATGGACTCTGCACTTGCAGGAATACATTAGGAAAAAGGAGACGATTCAGAATCCTGTTTTTTGAGTTTAACCCAATCACACAACTGAATGAACTCTCCATCCTCCAAAGACATACACACAATCAGATACCCTTTTGATTTTCTCAGTAGTATAGTTTGCCTTTAGTATAGTTCACCTCAGGAAAACAATTCACCTTTGAACTAGATTTTAATTCAATATCCTCCAGTTACAATTCTTTGGACAAATGGGAAAAGATCCCCAGTTACATGATTATCTGACATTATGATTTGCTCAGTTTTATATGGTTTGATTTGCTCAGTTTTACATGGTTAGCTCACTCATCTATGATTGTTAAAAAAGCAATCCATTGGAGTGGATTGATTGGTTGTGCAGCTGTATCATGATTGGTAGATTGATGCTGATTGGTCTTATTTGTATGTTTCTCCTTATTTTGAATTTCAATGGCTTGGGTGGGGGGTTGGGCTCTTTATCTCTGTATCAACATTTCAAAACTACAGGACATGACATTGACTTTCATGGAACTAAAATGATCTCCAAGGCTGAACAGCTGAACAGGAGAATAATCAGAGAAGCCATCAAAATAGAGAAGCAACCTAACAATATGAACAAACGTGATGACACCTCCCACCTACCATGAACCGGGGCTGTATTAACATGCCAGGCAAATGCCTTACCACTTGAGCCACCAGGTTCTCTTCCTGCTCAGCTGAGACAGCCCGTGTAAGCATGAAATTGTTTTGGCAACGTTTTGGCAAGATCTCACTTGCCATCTTCAGGCTTTGGTCTGTGGTTACGAAGGTGCAGCCCTTCCTTAAATCTTGGTGGGGTGGTGGTGGAGTGCTGTCTGTTGTTGTGAGTGGGTTGATTGGCTGTGCAGCTGTATCATGATTGGTAGATTGATGCTGATTGGTCTTATTTGTATGTTTCTCCTTATTATGAATTTCAACTGCTTAGATGGATGGTCGGGCTCGTCTGTTGGTCAGTGCTGGTTTCCAGATGTCTGGTAGGCGGGCGGTGTCGTCACGTTTGTTCATATTTTTAGGTTGCTTCTCTATTTCGATGGCTTCTCTGATTATTCTCCTGTTCAGCTGTTCAGTCTTGGAGATCAATTTAGTTCCTTGAAAGTCAATATCATGTCTTGTAGTTTTGCAATGTTGATAAAGAGATGAGGTATTAAGATGATTTTTTACTGCATTTTTATGTTCTGCGATGCGTGCACTTATTCTTCTATTGGTTTGTCCTATGTAAGTGGCAGGGCAGATTTTACATGGAATTTTGTAGACTCCTTGGCTTTCTAGCTGGATCTTGTCTTTGGGATTCCTTAGGAATCCCAAAGTCTTCCTTAGTCTCCACAAGCACAATATCAAGACAGCCTTCAACTGTCTTGATATTGATATACCCAAAAATAACCAATATCCTAAGGGGGGATTGAAGGAAGTGAACTAAAAAGGTTTGGGCTTCTCCCAACTATTGAAACCCATAGCAACAATAAAAATAAATAAAATACTCAAACATATACAAAGAAAAGAAGAATGCCTTTGTGCATATCTAAGCCCAAGGAGACTCTTTTGTCCCTACGCCAAGTGGCTTTCTAACCTATTTGTACAGAGCCCAGGGAAAAATCAGGGTGAGATTTTCTTCTTCTCAATTCAGATATCAATGTGAGTTGGAAAAGAATGTATGAAATGTTACAATTGTTCTTTCTTTGATATGTGTTTTTACTTCTAAATGTTTAAACATTTAAATGTGTCTGCTGAGTTAGAATATTATCAGTAGCTTTAGTAGCAATAATTTGACTCTTGAAGAATTATAACATTCAAATGGAAGTGAGAGGGATTCAAATGGAATGGAAGGGGTAATTATTTGATTGCCTTTCTTTTATTTTCTTCAGCCATAAAGGTATTATTGTGCATCACTCAGAGATACCATTGGTAAGGTGGGAGAATATATATTGTATATTTTATTAATAAATAAATAAAATAAAATAAAATAAATAGAACAGCTATAAAAAACTACTTTTGCTCTCTCTGTGTGTCTGTGTGTGTATGCATGTGTCAAAACATTATTTATTTATTTTATTTTATTTTATTCGATTTATAAACTGCACCAATCTCCGTCGAGACAGACTCTGGGCGGTGCACAGGAAATTAAAAACCACAATAAATAGATAACAACAAATACAATAAGTTAAAAAGAAATTAAATTGCAAACCTGTGCTAAAATTCCCATTAAAAACCTATCAACCATTTTCTAATTTAGCTGAAGCTCTATCGTACCTAGGTCTGAATTCTAAGCTAGTCCAACTTGCTGGAAGAAGTATGTCTTGAGTGAGTGGCGGAAGAAGGGAAGGTCCATGATAGTGTGAAGTTTGGGGGGCAGGTCATTCCAGAGGGTGGGCCCTGCCACAGAGAAGGCCCTACTCCTGGGTGTCGCGAGCCGGCATTGACCAGTGGTCGACACCCTGAGGAGGCCCTCCCTGTGGGAGCGAATCGATCGGTGGGAGGTATGTGGCAGGAGGCGGTCCCGCAAGTAACTAGGCCCCGAGCCATGGAGCGATTTAAAGATGGTGACAAGAACCTTAAAGCGCACCCGGAAGGCCACCGGTAGCCAGTGCAGCTCGCGCAGGAGAGGTGTTACATGGGAATGTCAAGATGTTCCCGAAATCCCCCGTGCGGCCACATTCTGGACTAACTGGAGCCTCCGGATGCAACTCAAGGGGAGCCCCATGTAGAGAGCATTGCAATAGTTAAGGCGGGATGTCACGAGTGCTTGAGTGACTGTGCGGAGGGCATCCCGGTCAAGAACTGGCGTACCAGGCCAACCTGGTAAAAAGCCCCCCTGGTCACGGCCGCCACATGGTCATCCAGGGACAGCCGCGAATCCAGGAGGACGCCTAAGTTGCGAGCCCTTTCCATGGGGGCCATTGACTCAACCCCGATAACCAGCGATGGAACTAGCTGACTATGCCAGGACGCCGGGAACCACAGCCACTCGATCTTGGATGGGTTGAGCCAGAGTTTGTTACTTCCCATCCAGAGCCGCATGGCCTCCACACACCGGGACATCACTTTGACAGCATCGTTGGGGTGGTTGGGGGTAGATATGTACAGCTGAGTATCATCAGTATCATCACCCACAACCACGGATGATCTCACCCAGCGGCTTCATGTAGGTATTGAACAGGAGGGGCACCCCACATGTTAAGGGCCTCGATGTCAACCTCTCTCCTGTCAACACGAATTGTGACCGACCAGAGAGGTAGGAGGAGAACCACTGCAATACAGTGCCCCCCAATCCCAACCTCTCCAGTCGGTGCAATAAGATACCATGGTCAATGGTATCAAAAGTCGCTGAGAGGTGTAACAGGACCAGGATAGAGGAATAACCTCCAGAGATCATCTACCAATGCGACCAATGCTGTCTCCGTGCTGTGCCTGGGGCGGAAGCCAGACTGGCGCGGGTCTAGATAAGCAGTTTCCTCCAGGTGTTGAGGGAACTGTTGTGCCACCACACTCTCAACAGCCTTCGCAAGAAAGTGAAGGTTGGAGACTGGATGATAATTAGTTAACACCGCTGGGTCCAGGGAAGGCTTCTTGAGGAGGGGTCTCAAAAACATGTTCTTCCATGAATGAATAAAATGGAAACTTCTACTTTTATAGAAATAAAGGTTGATTTTACTGAAGCCCAACATATAGGGGGCTAGCTATTTTCAGCAATTTTCCCTCTAATCAACACTTCCCACCTTATCAAAGAAGATTCTTTGACCATTCAGAACAGATTTTCAAGGACAGCAGATGAATGAAACAGGGGAAAAGAGCTGAAACCTAAGAGTATACTGCAATTTAAACAGTATTCTATTTACTGTTTTGAATGAATTCCAACATCAAACAAACCCAAAATTTTCAATCACTTATATAAGCCAGTTTTCCCATTGTGTGAATTCCAGGTGGTCATGTTATCTAACTTTCTAGGCATTATAATAAAAATACATTTGGAGTTATATCATCTTGAATTATTATGAAGAATGAGAAGTATGTAAGAATAAATAAGAAAGAAGAAAAAGGAGAATGAAAGGGTAAGTTGTCTGTAGAGGAAAAGGAGAAGATTCTTCTCTTGGTAAATATACAATTTTCTGAAATATAAAAGCAATAAAGGAAGATTCATCAAATAATGACAATATTGTTACTTAATTATATTTCAGAATTATTCTAGACTTTATAATTTGAAGAATTCCAAATGCTTGATTATTTTTACAATTTACACCAGATGAATAAGAAAGTTGTATGTGGGAGTTAAGCATTTTAGAGAAGTTAGTATTCTTACAGTGAGTTATCTTTATTGTATAAGGACATAAACCCAAAATATGTTCTTTCTCATCAGAGCAAATTACAAAATACCAATAGCAACAATGACCAGATTGTTGTTAAGATAAGACTAAACACAAAATACAAAGGTAAATAAAAGACTAAAATTAAAACGAATGCTTTAATGATTCTGTATATATAAATAAAACAGAATTGGACAGCAACAAGTATTACTCATCTGTCAATGTCAGTTGGTAGGAAAATTAGATACAAAACCAAAATCCTTCTGGACCAGATTATGAATTGGAGTAATACATCTTTAAGTGCTACATTTAGAAACTGTGGAACAACACTAAATCAATTTATGATTCTACAACTTTTCATATAGAGAACCAGAAGTAACGATCCTATGTTGTATTCTTAAAAATCCAGTTAGTAAAGCAGATAGAACTTTGACTTAGCTTTTAAAAAAAAATACATACTGGAATTTGATATGATTATATTGTTTAAATAATTGGCACAGCTTTTGCTTATATTATAAAAGACCAAAATAAGAACAGGAGTTACAAAATATTTAATAGCAATATTACAAATCATTATCTCTGATGCTGAAGTCAGGTTTCTGCCTGGCAATGATATTTTGGGCAGAAGTAATCAACTGAAAAACTTAAATGTTGCAATTTTGAAGGCAGTGGTCCAATAATTATTGTAGGTGTCCACTAAGATATTGCATAAGCATGCACATGGTTAAGTTTATGATATCTTTGCATATATTATTATAATCATGGATTTTCCTGCAGTCTGCAAAATGAATTTGTACATTTGTGAGCTTTTCAAAACTGAATGACTATAAAATTAAATTGAACATGTGCATTTAAGATATATATAACACACTGCATTAATTTGAATGTAAGAATTGATTCTTGCAAGTCTTTATCCATCACTTTTTTTCTTTTGCTTAGTTTTATTTTTAAATGTCTTTTTATATTAATAATGTACAGATAATCATTGATTAAGAATGGAAATTGGGATTGGAATTTCCATCAGTAAGCAATGAGATCTGTGACATGTGGCATCGTATGACCGCATATCAGGTTCCAAAAACTATGAAAGTCATGTTGAGGCTCTTCTTTCTTTATTGTTCCTCACCTATAGATAGAAGTCTTGCTAAATTAAAGCATATTATTTACACCATAAAATGTATACCCTGGGAACTCTTAAGTAGTAGTCGTCTTTATGCTCTTTCTCCTATGCAAATTATCTAAATCTGATTGTCTTTTGCTCCCTGGGAATATAAACCCATTGTCTTGGGTATCCCGACTACATTTTATTACACTGTGATACCTTAGCAATGGAAATTCCGACATTTCCAGTTACTATTAAGCAAACCATTTTATGATTTGACCCATCAAATATTAAGGGAATATTTCTGCTGGCTTTCCCATTGAATGTACTTGTTGGAAACTGTCAAAGAATACCACTTATTCGGTGCCATCAGAAGTTCAAATAGTCAGTAAATGAGTGATTACTAACTGAGGACCATCTATAGTGACAATTTTGATTAAATGCTGGTTACATGTAGCACTCTGACTACAAGTAATTGTGTAGTATTGTAGCATAAAGTATGAAGTCATTTGTTTTAATTATATCATAGAGATAAATTCATTGAAAGTAATGCAAACCTATGGCAGTATCAATTTATTTTGAATTTCCTATTTTTTTGTGGGGGGGGTAGTGGTTCTGTTTAAAGAGAAGAATAAAGAGACAATGAATCTGAATTTCAAAGTGTAAATTGAAGTAAATTAATGTTACCTCTAAAGTCAATTTTGTGAATTTTACATCTTTAATATGAATTTATATCTGCAAGTGTCAAGTGCATAAACATATATACAGAATAAGAAAGAATATCATAACAATAATACACCAGAAAGTTAACTTGACTGGCATTTTTCTTAATTTATCTTCAGTAATAAATTATGTAAAAGAAAGGTTTATTGTTCAACTTAATTAGAGATATTTCTTTTAAATTGAAGCTGCATGGAAAAAGCTTCTTTAGAATATTTGAAAGTATCAGATTTGGATGTAAAATACTTGATATAAATTATATGCCAGTGCACATTGATTACAATCATTTCGCATATGTTTATTGCTTCCTACATAGGTATTCACAGGCAGATCCTCCTTGTTCTTATTCCTAATTTCTCCTTTCTCCTGAGCAGTTATCTTCAATAGAAGAAGGCAGAGTCCTAGTGGTCTCTGAGATTGGTTGTTTGTTTGCAGTCTTTTATAACCCAACTGTGTGACATTATCAGTTATAGTGTGTATGGTTTGCTTATTTATCTTCAGTTTTATAGACTATGGGGAATATGTGAAAGATCAACTATTGTTTTACCCAGTGAAAATGTCAACTACGATAATCTGATCTAGTTAGCAATTCAGAAATGACTATCAATAAACTGAATCTGCCTTCTTAATGACTAGTAAAATAAATTATTGGAATTCCTTGGAAGATTTAGGGAATACCATTGTGCTATAGCAACACCAGATACCGAAGTTATCATTAGATTGATGCTTGATGCTGAAAATTTGCCTGAAATTACTGTGAGTTCATCTGCTTGGTGACCTCTCTGTCACCACCTTTGAATGTTTGGTACATACTACATGTAGTAGATACCATATCAGAGTTAAGAAGCCTAACACAATTAACTTTCAAAAAGACTGGTATAATATATATTTTAGAATAAACTTTTAAATATTCATTTTAATTGAAACTTTTGTGTGTTTAGCTCCTTGCTGTTTTAAGTCTTGCTTGTTTTAATCTTTTATTTGTTTTTACAATAAACTTAAATAGTTGACAATGTATAAAGTTAGATAAATAAAAAAATAAAGCAAAATAAGGCAAAATATTAATCAATATTAAAATCAACCATGGAATTGGGAAAATAAAATGCTGCTGGCAAGGTCTCACATTTTTTAAAAAGCTGCCTTCAATTTGAGTCATCTATGATTATCATCCTACAATGCCTTTCTCTAAATATTGTCAGTACTTATTTTTAGGGCTTATTTTACAGCAAGGCTGGAACATATATATAGAGAAGGACATTTTGAGAATGGTCCTTCCTCTAGCTAGCACCATATTTAAAGAGTTAAAGTAAATCCAGGAGTATTTTATTTGAGTCAAGATTGCAGTACAAATTTTCTTTCTACACATATAACTTTAAAAAAAAAAGTGAGACAGTTTTTTCTCCTTGTTCCATTTCCTTCCCTAAGGTGGGAGAGTTGAATAGCAACAATTCCAGATTATTAACAGCTTGCATTTAAAAGTGTACTCGGCCAATCTGTTGGCAATGTACAAACACCTTCCCACTTTCTAAGCTTTATTCATACGTGTGTTTACTATCAACTTCCGAATTAAGCTTGCTTGAAGATTTTTGGAATATCCGTCAATCTGGATTTGGGAAGAAAACATGACTGGAATTATCTTTCCCCTCCTATTCCATGATAGTTTCCAATCATGTTCAACATTTTTCCAATACAGTATCTCATACCTTTCTTTCTTTCTTTCTTTCTTTCTTTCTTTCTTTCTTTCTTTCTTTCTTTCTTTCTTTCTTTCTTTCTTTCTTTCTTTCTTTCTTTTAAAAAGAAACTTTAATCCTTATGACTGTAATAGAAATAATCAGGTAGAAAACAAGAACGGATGGACCCCGATATTAGAACGATATTAGAACGACCACGGACCTCCGCTCCTTCCGCTTGAAATTGAAGACTCATCTTTTCCGCCTGGCCGGCCTAGGGTAGTCTCTCTCTCTATGGGTTTTTAAATGTATGGGGATTTTTAGTTAATGGGATTTTAGCACAGGAATTAATTTAATCTGTTTTAATTTTGTTATGTATGTTGTATATTTATTGTTTTTATTTCCCCTGTGCACCGCCCCGAGTCCCTGTGGGGAGAGGGAGCGGTCAATAAATTTGGCTATTATTATTATTATTATTATTAAAAGTCTGCAGAGATTCTTAGCCATCCAGGTCATGGCTGCCCCAAAGGTGCTTTTTCAGGAGGCATTTTGACTTGTTTTTTCTTTGAAGACATTTCTCATCCAAGAAACTTCCTCTCCTCTGACAGGATAACCTAGGTGACTGAGAATCTCTACAGACCTTTAGCTATACAATATGAGATAAACACCCTTTGAATGGTATGAGAGTAGGAATGGACTTCCAGGGGGAGGGGGGGAGGGGAAATGCAGACTACAGGAACCAGGAACACTACTCAGGTGACCCTGAGGATACAGATAAAGTGCTTCAATAACCCTCTAAAAGGATACAGATGATCAGTGTCTGCACGGAATACAAATCCTTCCATTTCCCACTATCCTGTCAATGCTGAAAAAGCTTCTTGGATGAGAAGTGAAATGTCTTCAAAGAAAAAACAAGAAAGTCCAGTTGCCTCCTGAAAAAGCACCTTTGGGAAGGGATGGACTAGTAAATATTTGAAATCTTCACATAACAATTATACAATCACCAATCTTGTACTCATTCTGTTCTAACACAATTAAGGGGACAAACTATACGTTTAATAAGTATTTGACTCACCGCCTGGACAGAATGTAAGATATGGAAACATGGTTTGTTGCACTCAGAAAAGGAACAGAGGTAATAGGAAAGTGAAGCACCAGAAACAGAACTAAAATAAATAAAGAACCAAGATATATTTCTAATAAATTGTGCAGAGGTAAGGAGAAAAGATGATGGCATTATATTTTACTACTTTTGGTTTGCAATTAAACATGCAAAATATTTAATATACTGTCCATACTCTAAACCAGCTTTTTCTAAATTATCAGTGATGACACTGATAGTATTATGTGGCAATACTTCTAATTAGCATTTGGGGAGAGGGTATCATTGAGATCTTAGAAATTTAGATTCTGAACTCTGGGTAAATGGATGTTATTACTCATTATGTCCCCTACCTGATCATTTATAATGAGATCAGGCCCCAAGTATTGACGGAAAGTGAATAGGGGCTTGGCTCTTGAGTTATTTTCTTGCAGATGTACTTCCAACTGTTATTACTCAAGTTGCTTTGTTTTTAAAAAAAACTTGAATATTTTAAAATTCTTAACCATACCCTGGTTTTATCTTACTCCAATATTTTTTTTATATCTGGCACACTTTTCATCATTTTCTTTTCACATATTATTTTGCTTTATCATATTTTATCCTGTGTTACATTGTTATGACCACTGGTTACAGCAATAAACTTATTTTACTGTATATTATTCCTTTACAGTATATAAGCAGGAGCAGATGTATTCAAAACAAACATAACTTTTTTGAGAATATAAGAAGTAATCTATAGGAGCAAGCTGTGTTATCGTATTTCAATGGTGCAATTAGAGATCTCCAGGAGTCAGAAATAGCTCAGGAACTACGTATGGTCTGTGGTTGTTCTCCTTGCTGTATTCTAATATCTTGCCCACATACTTGTCCACATGAATAGAAATTATGTAAGCAATAACAAGATCAACTATAGATCAAGAACAAATTTTAGTCCACATGGATGTGAGCAGTTTTATCTGCAAAGTATTTGATAAACATGTTAACAGCAAGTTATTTAAATATCAGGCTTGTAACCAGATGGTCAAGAAATAATTAGGTCGTGAAAGTTACGCAGTGTGGCATTATATTGATGCAATTGTACTAATTAATTATGTATAAATAGAGTTTGATAGAAATGAATCATCCCATTCAATGTGCCATTTTAACATAGCAGTTTAATGCTAACAGTTCTTTCCTTTAGGGTTGTAAGTTTTATAAGGCTTATGCAAATATGTTTTCCTATCTTTAGGGACTCCTGCCCCATAACATTTCACATGTATCAGTACTATGATGAGTTCCTATATTCTAACTCATATTTTTGGCAGGAATTGCACAGATTTAAACATTATGACGGGATTGGAAAATTCTTTCTGGCTTGGACAGTTATTACTCTCAGTTCACTAAATTATCATAATTTCATATACCATAGCATTATATCTTGTATTCTGTTTCTTGTAACACAATTCTGTCCATGTTAACTTGACAAGATCTCAGAACTATTTGGCAAAAGAGTATCTTAACACCCAATTTAATCATCTGATTTTTTCTAAGGCCTGCAGTTAAACTCAAGGTCTGAGAGAAATTTAGGCTAAACCAAAATGTAGAAGAACACTATTATATTTGTTTAAATTAAAGACAATTGATTCTATAGAATGGCCAGTATTTTAAAATGTAAAACTAAGCCATAAGCTAGCCAGAAAGCTAATGAGAGTCAATTTATCAATGAAAAACCTTGGCAGGCAAAAAGGCCATTCTTAAACCCTCACATTACAGCATCAACTAAATATTTCTCTTGAGACATATTTGTTTTGTGCAATTGTAGCTATATGTCTCACAGTGTAGCTTTTATAAACAGATCTAAACTAATCAAATAGCCAAGAATCTCTCAAGATTTCTTTTACTGATTAAGAATGAACTGTTGACTTTTTGTTATACTCTAGTTTTAACACAGTCTCAAAGTCTCCTGATCATAGTATTCATTTTGTGGGTGGGTGTGCCTTCCAGAGATTGCCCAGATTAATTTCTGCAGGTTTTTTTAAAATTCAGATATGGAAGTGGTTTGTCATTGCTTCTTTCCTAGAGCGAGAATGAATGTTTGGCCTATGGTCAACTCAGCTGGCTGTGTTCTTAAAATAGTATTAGAGATCATGGTTTCCCAGTTTATAGAACAACACTTTAACACCATCCCAAACTGGCTATCTATTCATTGCTTAGATCTCACAGTTATCATTGTTTTCTATCCCAAATAGAATCTAGCATCTTGAAGTCAGAATTTAAGTCAGATCTCAAGTGGTCTGCAAGATCTTTCCTCATGATCTGTTTTGATTTGTTCCAGAATTAATCCCCCTAATTTCAATTCCTTAACCTTTTTGTTATGTTTACCTAAAGCAGGGCTGTCAAACTCGTGGCGCACAGGATGCGTCATATGCAGGTCACTCCCATGCCCAGTTTAGCAAAGGGAGAAAAGATCATAATGCATCACTTGATGATGCCATGACAATGCGAGTTTGGCACCCTGACCTAAGGACTTCGAATTTGCTTACAAGCAACAAAGTTTTCCTGATTCTTAAGTGACCATTGACTTCAAAGCTTTATTACATATTTCGTGTGTTTTAAAGCTATCCATGCAACTACAGTTTCTTCAATGTAACATGGGAGGACATCTTATGTTTGAGTTGTAGTTCTACAGCATTTTATGATGTGTCCAAGCAGAAAATTTGTTTATTCTTATTTTGAATGGATCTTCTGCTAAGAATGAAAGTCTGAATCATTAACTGCAGCAATACTTTATTTACTTTTTGGGGTGTTTCCTAATGCCATTATCTCTATGACATCATCATGACAGAAACTAGTCATTCTGAGATACCTAGAAAAAAATGTGTGTGATCTTCATATTTGAACAAAAATAAATGAGAAAGACTTATCAACAAAAAAAGATATAGAGTGTCTGGCAAAGAATGAAGCACTAAAATATATAGTAAAAAGCCACTTTTCAAGAAAAGTAAGAATTTAATCAAGAGAAAAAACTGTACCTTTTATCTTTTATCTTTTGTTCTCTCCAAACAATCACAAAATAAAGTAGAATTTTTAAAAATTATTAAATGATTGTTTTTTTTCAGAAACTTAATTTCTACTACTGCTAATATAAACATATATGATCTGCCATATAAATGGAGGATCATATTTCATGGTAGTACTTAGCTTTTTGTTATGTTATTTTTACTGAATAATGTAAATTTGATACTTTATTTTAAACTGCATTTCAGTTTTGTTTCTCTTTTTAAAAAAATCATGACTAAGTCAAAGTCATTTATCATATGAAGTATTTTTATAAATTTGGTTCAGTAGAATAAGAAATATAATTTAAAATCACATTTTTATCATATTATAGTTATATGGGAAAAATACTATTCACAACAAGACTATTTTGATTCCTATACAACTTTTCTTTCCAGCAATTTTCTGCCAACAGAAGGACTTTTCAACAATATGCAATGTGATTGTGGTATGAAAGTGTGCTGCTTACAGTATATAAATGCTATTTTCCCTGGCACCATTTGTTCTTAATGAATCCCCTCTAAGTTCAGCCAAAATTTCTGGAGCACGTATATCTGTTTCTGAACTGGCTACATTTTGTTACACAATTTTAATTATTTAAATGGATTCACAATGTGTTGGCTTACTTGATTGCATTATCATTTGTTACAAGGATGACAGTATGTGTAAATGAAAAGTTACCTTATTTTTTACTATGAAACATTCTTCAGTACTTATCCAATGACATACTTTCTTTCCTGGATTTTACCTTAAACGAAGACAGCCTTAAATTTAAAATGATTCTCATGTAAAGGAAGGACATACAAAAAATAAAATAGAAATAGACAAAATTCTAATGAAATCTTCAGTTCAGAGGGTAAATCCTTTCCCATCCAGACCCCTTAATAAATGTACAGATTCAGAACCCACATATTTGTGTCTGCATATACATATGTGTAACAGTGGTGGGATTCAAAATTGTTTATAACTGTTCTGTGGGCATGGTTTGGTGGGCATGGTGTGGCTTGATGGGCATGGCAGGGAAGGATACTGTAAAATCTTCATTCCCTCCCCACTCCAGGGGAAGGTTACTGCAACATCCTCATTTCCTCCTTATCAGCATGGGACAGAGGAGGCAGAGAATAGATGGGGATGGGGTTTTCATCTCCCTGTAGCTCCTCCCATCCAGCTGCTTCTTATGATGCGTCACGCACATGCCCCTCACATTCCCAACGATCGTTTCCTCAGCAACCGAATAAGCTTCCAACCTTCCCACATGGCACGGAGGCTGTATGGACGCTTACTAGGCCCAAAAGTATGCATGGGGGCTTTCACACACACCCAGGTGATCCATTTTTGGTCATAGGAAGCTGTATGGACGCCTACTAGGCCCAAAACTAGGCATGGGGGGTGGCACACTCCCAGGTGTCCCATCTTTGGTCCCAGGAGGCTGCATGGTAGGTGGTAGGTAGGTAGAGGGATAGAGAGAGGGGAAAATATGGTAGGTAGGTATGTAGGTAGATAGGTAGCGGGATAGAGAGAGATAGGGAAAATATAGTAGGTAGGTAGATAGGTAGAGAGATAGAGAGAGGGGGGAATACAGTAGGTAGGTAGGTAGGTAGGTAGGTAGGTAGGTAGGTAGAGAGGGGGGGAAATACAGTAAGTGGGTAGGTTGCGGATAAATGATGTTTGTGTGTTCAGGTGTACATCTACACACAGATTGGTTGGCCATTTAACCAGACTGGGCCATAACAATGCATGGCCGGGTACAGCTAGTATATAATAAAGAAACTCATTTTTAAATACACATTGACCCCTACAATAAAAGAGCAAAATGAGGATAAAAACTATAATTGAATTAATATGTACTGATCAAAATGCCTTTAAAATAAAGTACCACATTTCCTAACCCAGTGGTCGGCAAACCGCTGCTCGCGAGCCACAAGTGGCTCTTTGACCCCTCGGGTGCGGCTCTTCCTCTCTCCTTCCCCCCGCCCCCCAGGCAGCGGAAGGCCCGGCATGTCGGTTGGGGGGGGCTCTGGCTGCCTCCCCCTGGAGCGAGCGAACGGGCGGGGGGAATGCCCGGGGCTGTGGCTGCGCTGGAGCTGTCCCGGAGCCGTGTGCACAGGGAGGCGGGCGCACGGCACCCGGACGGCTCCGGCGCAGCTCCCCCCGCCCGTTCGCTCCCCCCGCCCGTTCGCTCACTCCAGGGGGAGGCAGCCAGAGCCCCCCCAACCAACATGCTGGGCCCTCCGCTGCCTCTGGGGGGAAGGGCCAAAGAGGGGGCATCGGGCAGGGAAGCCGCGCGCATCTCCTCCGGCTCCCTCCGACAGCCACCACGGCGCACGTTCTGGGGCTGCACGTCCATCTCCCTCCCAGCCATGCAGCCCCAGAACGTGTGCAGTGGTGGCTGTCGGAGGGAGCCGGTGGAGATGCACGCGGCTTCCCTGCCCGATGCCCCTGCCGGGCGCAAGGCTCGGAGGTAGCAGAAGCAGCAGCAGTGAAGCAACTCGCCACTTTTCCACACCCAGGAAAAGATTGGCGCATGCACGTCCCGCGGAATTACAGCCCAACTTCCCACCGCTACGAAGTCTCTTTTCTGTGGAAAAGATAGGCGCGCGCATGCTCCGCTCAATTACAGCCTCGGAGACTTCGTAGCGGTGGGAAATTGTGCTGTAATTCCGCGGGACGTGCACGCTACGAAGTCTCCGAGACTGTAATTGAGCGGAGCATGCGCGCGCCTCTCTTTTCTGTGGGGAAAAGATAGGCGCGCATATACTCTGTTCAATTACAGTCTCGGAGATTGCGAGAGGGAGAGGGAGACGTGACCGGCCTCCCTGCCGGACGACCTGCCAGGCAACAGCCTTGGTGGTGCTTAAGATGTCGGTAGCCGCTGTGGGAGGAGGCGTCCGTAACCTCTGGCATGCCAGGCCCTTCTGCTGCTTTCCGGGTTGGGGGGGGAGAGGGAAGAGAGGGAGTGACTGACATACACAGAGAGAGACAGAGGGGAAGGGAGGGAAAGACAGAGAGACAGACAGAGACAGAGAGAAAGAGAGGGAGGGAGAGAGACAGAGAGAGACACAGATAGATAATGATACAGGGAGGGATTGAATCGGAGACAGACAGGGGGAAAGAGGGAGAGACAGACATACAGAGACAGAAAGAGGGAGGGAGAGAATCAGAGTGAGTGACACACACAGAGACAGGGAGAGACAGAGAGAGGGAGGGAGAGACAGACAGATAGAGACTGATTAAGTGAGTGAGAGACAGACAAACAGACACACACACAGAGTGACAGAGATGGGCAGACGAAGGAGAGAGAGACAGAGATAGAGAGAGAAAGAAAGAGAGAAAGAAAGAGAGAAAGAAAGAGAGAAAGAGAGACAAATGGAAAGAAAGAGAGAAAGAGAGAGAAAGAGGGAAAGAAAGAAAGAAAGAAAGAGTGAAAGAGAGAGAGAAAGAGAGACAGAAAGAAAGAGAAAAAGAGAGAAAGAAAGAAAGAGAGAAATGGAGAGAGAGGGGGGGAAGGAGGAAAGAGAGAGAGAAAGAAAGAAAGAACTTATGACCACAATTAAGCCTAAAAGTTTGGTTGCTAACCAAGACCGTCGTTAAGTGAGTTTCACCACATTTTCCAAGTTGGCCACGCCCACCCAGTCACATGACCGCTGAGCCACTCCCACAAAACAGGCCACATCTTCCGGCTCTCAAAAGAAATTTCAATCGTGGTATTGTTGATATTTGGCTTTGTTGACTAATGAGTTTGCCCACCACTGTCCTAACCTATTGATCCCCAATAGTTTCAACAAACTGTTCCCTCTCCAGATACAAAGCCCTCACAATGAGAAATAAATCTTCACTTAAATTTTTATTGCATTTCCTTCTTGTTATAGAAAAATCTATCTTGCTCATCCCTTTACAGAATTTGGTAATATTAATGAGGCTGTTATTCTAAACTTTATGTATGTCCTTCATTGGAAGAATCACATTTTCATTTTGAATAAATGTATGCATTCATTCAGTTATAAATACTATACATAATTAATGTTGAAATATGTATTTTTTGCTTAAAATACTGTTTTATATCACTAAAAATATTTATTGGCAGATGCACAGTTGCTCATCTGGGAAACCTCTAGCTACAAATTAGCTTAAGAATGAGAGTGTTATTGGTAACTGCTATCAGCAAGTTTAGTCATATCATGCTTGTAGTAGGCATCCTTGATCTGCCTTTATCACTCAGCAGTTTCAGAGTTACAGCTCTGAACTTTGGCCTTGATTTAAAAAAGTAAAGGAGTTTCTGTCAATTTTAATCCGCTAGTGATTGCCAACTATAGAGAACAGCATCTCTGTTTCAAGGCTATTGAGCCAGCATTTCCGCGGACATTTTTGAACTCATGTGGCCAGCATGACATCATAGAGCATTGTTACCTTTCCACCCAAATGGTATCTATATCTCTATTCACAATTCCATGCTTTTGGAAACTGCTAGTTTGGCAGGAACTTGAGCAACAGTGGAAGCATTCATTGTATGGTGCTTGGATCTTGAACCTAGTTTTCCATCCAACAAGCCCAGCATCTTAACTGCTGAACCACCATATAACCTTGAGGATCTGAATTAATTGAACCAATAGTTTTAGAAACCTAATCTGTTCACATCTATTGATAAAGAATGACAAGAAATTAGAATTTTTTCTTCTTGCCTTCCAGGAAAACTTCCCAACAGGGACAAATCCATTTGGGCAGTAAAGAAATATTTCATTTATTATTTATTGGCTAAAACTCCCAAATAACTCATTAAAGTATAAATCTAAAATGTGACATAAGGTAAAACAGTTTAATGAACAACATATTTTATAAATATTACACAAACTCTCTAAAACCCAACTTATTGATGTGTTACTACAGCTATTGTTAAAAAGTCTGACTCTTGCCTCAGTAATTTTACTGAGATACATACTCATGCCAGTGAGAATAAATTCTGCCCAATATTGAAAGAAAAATAGAATTCTGATATATCTCATTGGAAACTTAACTTTGTCACTGCTACATATTTTCTCAATTTAACAGCATGCATTAACCAAATTTAAGCAAGAAAGATTCCCATATGTACAATATATTATTTATTTATTTATTTATTTATTTGGATTTATTGACCGCCCCCTCTCTCCGAAAAGACTCGGGGCGGTGTACAAGAATTTAAGAGCATATACATATATAACAATTATAAATAATAAAACTAAATTAAATGTTTTACCTTGTGTTAAAATATCTCATTTAAATTCATAACATAAAAACCCGATTAGGTAATATTTACTACAATTAGGCTGGTAGGGTAGATTAGGTTAGGCCAGGCCGGCCTGCTGGAAAAGATGGGTCTTTAATTGTTGACGGAAGGAATTATGTCACATGGCCAATATAAACCCTTACAATATGGATTCCTAAATTCTTGTAAACATTGCAAATTGGTAACGGTACAACAACAGGAATATTAGAAATCAAATAGCTTTGAAAACTTATCATTTTTTGTTTATTTTTTAACATGCATAAACAATAAGTGATAATATAGTAGACACATTAATGTTAAGATCAACCTAGTTTCTATTGATAAGCTTTCCTGTGATATGATCACATTAATAGTCTGGCTGCTTTAAAATACTTAGTTCTATTTTTAAAAGTTTTGTTGGATTGCTCCATATATTAGTTTTATATTCACTAAAATGCTAGGTAATTGTTTTAATGACATCATTCATTCTTTCAATGTATATTTTAAAATTTTGAGACAATCACAGTAGTTTTATTTGTAGCCATTAAGTCTGTGGCTGCTTCTTAGTAGTATATGATTTTTGGTTTATCAGCATTTATAATTTAATGTTCTACAGATGAAATAGCGTGTAGTATATTGAACACAAAATTATTGCTGATAAAGGGGGAAAATCAAATAAATGTACAATTATTTATTATAAATTGTTTTGAATAAATGTATGTTATTTATTTATTTATTATTTAAATGTATTATTAAAATGTAAATTTATTTACATCCATCTACTTGTTTTATGACCTTGGGTGACTTACAATCTGACAAAAAAATATAAAACATTAAAAGAGCAAGAAAATAAATATTTTAAAATTAACAAAGAAATCACTAAGATAGCAGGAGATATATAATAGATTGGAGATGGGATCTTCTAATCCAGTAATCACCTCCAGGATAATATGTGTAGACTTAGGCCAATTGGCAGTGGCAGATATGTGCTATCTTGCCTAAACCACAAGCTATTCATAGAAACTAAGTAAATTGGTTTACTTCTGATTTGTGAAAATAGAGTCACAGTAGGTGGCTAATTTCAGAGTGTCAAACTTGCGGACCATGCCACCCCCATTTTAGTGAAGGGGAAAATAGTTGTGATAGATCACATGACAACAACATATCATTGCAAGTTTGACACCCCTAATCTAGTTGCTTGATGTTAGCTATGAAATAATTAAGAGAAAGAAGCACAAACAGGATTATTAGCTCTGTCTTTATACTAGCTCTATATTGTTAAGTTATATTAGCAGGACCTTACAAGACTGAAAGGATTTATCTTCTGCTTTCCTTTTACTGTATGGAAAACTAAGTGGGATCTTTTATGAAATGCTCCTCATGCCCTTCTCCATTCTATAGCTGATATATCTTTTGCAAGTCAGTTGTCCATTTGCATCCTCTTTCTCCCAAGGTCATTTACAGATACTATTACACTTGTCTTATTTTTAAAAAGCTAAGTAAGATTATATCTAGTTTGTACTTAGGTAGCAGATAATCGAAAAAGATAAAAAACACAGAACAACTGCAATGCAAAACATTTCTGTATATTTAACAAAAAAGTAAAGCGTACGTGGGCTGTCCATAAAGTCAGTTTTGAGTTCAATTCAAAGTACCTTTACCACTTTAAGGCAATAATTAAACGTTAATTACAATGATTTAAAATAAATATACTTTGTATAGTATGTGCATGTTGCCATGAATAACAAAAGGAAAATATTAACATTTTAAATAAAAAAAGATTTTTTCCAGCTTCTGCCTTCTTTAGTTATTCTGATATAAACAAAAAGAATGTTCTACATCAATGAGATAATTGTAGCAGAGTTAGGATGGTAAATTATATTTACTCCAGGTAATTAATATTAACTATTTTATTTCAAGCTGAAGTCATGTGTAAATGTTAAGATAGTTCATGTAGCTAGTATATAGCTAGTGTTTCTCACTTCCAATAATGATGAGTCCTGTTATATCAGGGATGTCAAATTGGCATTGTCATGGTGGTGTCATGTGATGTATTGGGACTTTTGCCCCTTTGCTAGACCGGGTCTTTCACAGTGAGTTGTATTGTGTTGGGAAAGGGGGTGCATGAAGGGAGGCTCAGTCAATCTCATTGTAAAACATGTTATATTCTGACAATAAAGGTTTGAATTTGAATTTGGGTGGGGATGAGGCCAGCACACAACACATACAGCCCACTGGCCATGAGTTTGACACCGGTGAGTTACATCTTTATCATACATTATATATGTTTAAATACAGTAGAAAGCTTGCTTAGGGTTCCAAGAGAAGTGCACATGATACAAATAGAGCTATCATTCAGAATCTTACCATTGGTCTCAGCTGTGATCGCAGGTTGTCACATTCTCTGCTTAACTCTACCAAGTAATTGTATTGTCTGAGATTGTGACTAGTAAATATGGTGTACTCTTCTCTTAATATGTAACAGAAAAGACTTGGATTCAGCCTTTATCTGATTAGGCACTGTGCATAATTTGAATCTTTTCTTAACTTATTTTAACCATATATTTCCCATATATATATATATATGAATATATATTTGAATACTGTTTGTTAACAGTATGAACAAACGTGATGATACCTCCCGCCTACCAGACATCTGGAAACCAACATTGACCAGCAGACGAGCCCCACCCTCCACTCAAGCCGTTGAAATTCAAAACAAGGAGAAACATACAAATGAGACCAATCAGCATCAATCTACCAGTCATGATGCAGCTGCACAGCCAATCAACCCACTCACAATAGTCAGCACTCCACCCCCCCCACCAAGATTTAAAGAGGAGCGATACCTCCCTTTCCTAAAATAATCTGCATAAAATATTGAGAAATGTTTTTATCCTTAAAATGATAGAGATGAACCCATTCCATCCCAAAATAGTTAGCTTTAGTGAAGTGTAATTTCTGCATAAAGGCATATGTGTCCCATGATAATGTTGCAGTATCTAATCTGGATGAATTACTAGGACCAGAAGAAGACCAGTCTTCTAAATTTCAATGTAGTATAATTAATTTCTGACTGTTGTATTAAAAATTGTAATATGGGACAATTTTTATGCTGAATACATAAAAGTGCATTCCTTCAGTAAAAGGAAGGGAATTGGAAAAGAAATGCAGGATAATCAATTAGCCAAGATCTGAAAAGGCCATCCTGAAGTTTCTATCTTCCATTTTCAGTAGATGCCTATTTGTTTTTCCCCCATTTTAGCTTTTATTTCTCCTTTTTAGGATAGGCTTCAGATGTATACAGCAGACATTTCACATCTTGTAAATGTATTTTAGTATTATCAAACATTCTGTATGCTTCATTTATGTTAAAAACACTTCCCTTCCCCCAAAAATCTCATTAGAAGTACAAATAATAATTTAAAACATTGATATTGCTTCACTGTGCAGTGCTCTGTAATTTGTTTGTTATGTGTAACTTCTAAATATTGATAGTGTTAAATAATTCATAGTCATAACTCACATATGATGCTTCTGTCGAGCAGAGTATTGTACTATATGTGATACTCTAAATTACTATCATCTTTTATTGTAAATTGTTCCAACTATACATGGAATAGAATGCATTTATTTGTTATGACCTGATAATTTTTTAGAAATCATTCCCCTCTCAAAAATAGCAAAATACACTGAAATCATAATATACGAAAACTAAATGTAATTAAGTTTTAAAAGTCTTCCTTCCCTAGCAGAAGGAAGTTTATTTCATGTTTATTGTTAAATGTTTAACAAAAAGGCTAATAATATTTAAAAGGCCCATAATAAAGGTTATGTGCCTTAAAGGATAGAATATCTGTCAATTCAATGTACCAGTTTCTACTGATTACTCAAATTGATACATGTTGAGCCAATAATATATCTAGGAAAGGCAATTATAGATGAAAAGTTAAAATCAGTAATTTGTATACCATATGTTTATAGATGATTTATAGCCAGCATTGTTGGTATATAGTGTTCTGATCTAATGAGAACTAGTTTGGCCTAGTGATTAAAGCCCCATGTTAGAAACCAGGAGTTCTTGCCCACTTTAGCCGTGAAAGCTCTCTGGGTGACCATCTCAGCCTCAGGCAACAAGCCAATCAGTCAATTCCTGTTGCAAGCAAATGGATTAACACTTGGTTGATCTATCTATCTATCTATCTATCTATCTATCTATCTATCTATCTATCTATCTATCTATCTATCTATCTATCTATCTATCTATCTATCTATCTATCTATCTATCTATGTGGAACTTGCACTTGCAGGAAAATATAAGAAAAAAAAGTGGTCTGATCTAATATACCACATATAACATCGGATCATAATATTCTTGATT
The DNA here is from genome assembly GCA_039707465.1 of Rhabdophis nuchalis. Taxonomy (NCBI): domain Eukaryota; kingdom Metazoa; phylum Chordata; class Lepidosauria; order Squamata; family Natricidae; genus Rhabdophis; species Rhabdophis nuchalis. Next base: position 44,054,494 of record CM077647.1, on the reverse strand, counting down.
TTGCATTAATAAGAGGAACCATCCATAATATACAGTATGTGCGATGAAATCACTGTAATTTGTTTATTTATGAAATTGATTTGCTGCCGATCTCATATCCAATAACTGGGTGGTTACAACATAAAAGGACTGAAAAGCATTAAAATCATCCATCATAAAAAACATAGCGAATAAATGCTAACAGATAAAAACATGGGCTCGAGATGGCAAAGAAAGGAGCTGGAAACACAGGGCTGGGTTTGACTTTTAATTAGTCAACCACCTTCAGTTTGACCTCCCTAAGCCATCATTGGCAGAACCAACGAATTACAAAATAAGAGGAGGTAAGATAGGGCAGAATCACAGCAAAGAAGACTCTTCTTCTAGATCCAACCAGCAGAAATTCCTGACTGATGTTTCCACAGGATGCCTCCTCTGCCAGCATGGGTGGGATGGACAAGACCCATTGTGGTAAAATAGTTCCACAAGTAAGCTGGGCCCATGTCATGCAGGGCTTTAAAGCTAATAATCAATGCCTTGAATTGCATCCAAACGCAAACAGACATTCTATGCAGCTCACAGAGCAATGAAATTAACATGGGCCATTCCAGGTGTCCTAAGAATTACCTGCACCACTTCACTCTGTGCCAGCAAAGTCTTTCTTAATAGCCCACAGAATATATTTTGTGCCCATTGGGAATGATTGGGCAAGACTATTTCCAAAACAAAAGACTTCCAGCTCCACGATGATTTGATTAAGACATGACCCCTCAGGACATAATAGAATTAACCCTCTACTATCTAGCAGCAGAGATCACCACATTGCACCATCTCCTGGGGACATTGCATCACCCTCCAGGTTTCAACCAAAGTTACTCAGACAACCTTTAGAGCCAGTTATGACTCCTTCAACAGCCAATAGAATACATGTCCTTGCACAGGAACAGGAAGTTGAAGTGCAAATCCCAAGAGAAGGTATAAAAGCCCCTCACTCTCAACTCCATGTGGTCAGCTACCCAAAATCACACATGCTTGGTGGTTCTGTTCATCATTAGACCATCTTTCCAATAAGTTACATGTTTCCATTGGATTTTCCCTAGCTTGGAACTGGACCTGGATATTTTTTCCAACAATATCTCATTAAAGATATTGTGAGATAATTATGTGAATAATATAAAATTAAAATAAAAAATATAGAACCTTGTGCATATCCAACAGCCAGCGTTTGCCAAATGTCATAGAACAAATGATACACATATAATATTATATAAGAGATAATATTATATTTGAAAGTTTATATTTATATTATATTTATTATATATTTATTCAATTTATACCCTGCCCTTCTCCAAACGGACCCAGGGTGGCGCACAGGAAAATTAAAATACATACAAAACATCATATAAAATTTAAAAAACTAATTCAATAGAACCTGTGCTAAAACCAGATTAAAATCCCCAAATTTAAAAACTATCTAAAAGTCAGTATAGGAGGCTACGCTAGGCCGGCTAGATGGAACAAATGTGTCTTAAGACACTTGCGGAAGAGGCGGAGGTCAGAGATGGTGCGAAGTTCAGGGGGTAAGTCGTTCCAAAGGGCTGGACCTGCCACAGGTTAATGAACCATTTGTCATGCTATATGACACAAGTATATTGTGCTTCTTGGAAATCAACCTCACTACCTTGCTCCTGTCAGTAGTGACTCACTGAAAAAACTTTTCTGATTCTTTCTGATCATTAAAATAGAAGAGTACAAAATTACTATAATTTGAGGTTTAAATCTATGACACTGCTGTCTTTTATTTGCCTGCCTTTGAGGATAAAAAGGTTATATATCTATAAATAGCACAGAATCTAATAATTGGAAGGATTGTCTGTATTTTGCTCTTGGGAATCGTTGACATTTTCTGTTCTTGATACTGAATTCAGAAGCTTTGGATAAATGTAATTATAGAGAGGAATGAATCCTGAATTGATTGTCTGTCACTTTATACTTGTCTCTTAAATCCACTATACATTAAAGTCTACAAAAGTCCAAGTTGCTAAATCAGTATTCCATCTTCTATGTTTCAAATCACAGAAAGAGATGGTTTTATGTAACACAAATGGTCCTTTTACATTCCTGAAGTCCTGATTGCATGCTGAATAATTGATAGCTTTGAACCATAGTAATAGCAATAGCACTTAGACTTATATACCGCTTTATAATGCTTTACAGTACCATCTGAGTGATTTACAAATGTTAGCCAAACAGTCTGGGTCCTCATTTTACCAGTCTTGGAAGGATGGATGGCTGAATCAACTATGAGCTTATTGTATTCCTGGCAGAGTTTACCTGCACTACTAGATTTCATCTACTGTACCACTACAGCCCCATATTTTATATGATGCATATTTTCTTCAGATCAGTGAATTTGAGCATGGGTATTGGAGGAGGGGAGAGAGTAGTAGTCAGAGAAAGAACAATTAGTCTGACCATTTGCCAGGTTATATCAGCAGAGATTCCTAGATGGTTTCGCCCCAGGCTCCTGATGGACCCGGAAAGGTTCCAGAGGGAGCTTGGGCCAATACCTGTGGCCTTGCCCCGCGACTCAACTGAGGACCTAGTGGCCGCATGGCTGAGTGCGGCCATGGGGGCCTTGGACCGAGTCGCGCCCTTGCGGCCTCTCGTTCGGCGCCGAATCACCCAGGCTCCTTGGTTTACCGAGGAGCTGAGGGAGATGAAACGCCGCAAGAGACACCTAGAGAGCAGATGGAGATCCTCTTGCTCCGAAGCCGACCGAACACTAGTGAGAACCAGGGCACCTGGGGGCAGGACAAGAAGCAATGGGTGGAAACTAATCAAGGAAAGAAGCAACTTAGAACTAAGGAGAAATTTCCTGACAGTTAGAACAATTAACCTCTGGAACAGCTTGCCTCCAGAAGTTGTGAATGCCCCAACCCTGGAAGTCTTTAAAAAGATGTTAGATAGCCATTTGTCTGAAATGGTATAAGGTTCCTGCCCACGCAGGGGGTTGGACTAGAAGACCTACAAGGTCCCTTCCAACTCTGCTATTGTATTATTGTATTATTGTATTATAACCCATATTAGGACTTACTTAGTGGCGATAAGGGTGGCCAAATGTGAGTATTGTGCCACCCTTATTGCATCTGCAGATAATTGCCCTGCCGCCCTGTTTGGGGTGACCCGCTCTCTTCTTCACCAGAGGCTGCGGGAAGCCCCTTTGCAGGGACGAGCAGAGGAATTTGGGATATATCTGCAGGACAAAATCACTCGGATTCAGAATAAGTTACCCTCCATCGAGAGTGGTCCGGTCGGATTGTCCGAGGCTGTTCTTGAGACACCATCTTGGGAGGAGTTTGATTTTGTTACTACCGAGGATATGGACAGGTTGTCAAGGAGACTTAAGGCTACCACATGTTTATTGGACCCGTGTCCCTCCTGGCTTGTACTGGCATCCTGGGAGACGACACGAGGCTGGCTCCAGGATATTGTGAACGCTTCTTTGAGTGAGAGGTCCTTGCCTGCCATCTTGAAAGAGGCGGTAGTGAGGCCCCTCCTCAAGAAGCCTTCCCTGGACCCAGCATTATTGGAGGATTACCGCCCGGTCTTCAACCTTCACTTTTTAGCGAAGGTTGTAGAGAGTGTGGTGGCCCAACAGTTTCCGCGACACCTGGAGGAAATTGATTATCTAGACCCGCGCCAGTCCGGCTTCCGACCTGGTCACAGCACCGAGATGGCATTGGTCACGTTAGTGGATGATCTCTGGAGGGCGCAGGATAGGGGTTATTCCTCTATCCTAGTCCTATTAGACCTCTCAGCGGCTTTTGATACCATCGACCATGGTATCCTATTGCACCAACGGGGGGGGGGGGTTGGGGCTGGGAGGCATCGTTTTATGGTGGTTCTCGTCCTACCTCTCTGGTCAGTCGCAATATGTGTTGGCAGGGGGGCAGAGGTCGGCCTCGAGACCCCTCTTATGCGGGGTTCCTCAGGGGTCGGTCCTCTCGCCCCTCTCGCCCCTCCTGTTCAACACCTATATGAAGCCGCTGGGCGAGATCATCCGTGGTTTTGGGGTGGGATATTATCTGTACGCTGTACGCTGATGTACGCTGATGATACTCAGCTGTACATATCCACCCCACCCCAACGATGCCGCCGAGGTGTTGTCCCGGTGTTTGGAGGCCATACGGATCTGGATGAGTAGTAACAAGCTCAAGCTCAACCCGTCCAAGACTGAATGGCTGTGGTTTCCGACACCCCGGTTCAGCCATGTAACTCCAACTCTGGCCATTGGGGGCGAAACACTGGCCCCCGTGGAGAGGGCGCGCAATTTGGGTGTCCTCCTGGACTCCTGGCTGTCCATGGAGGACCATGTGGCAGCCGTGGCCAGGGGGGCATTCCATCAGGTACTCCTGATGCACCAATTGCGCCCCTTACTAGACCGGGCTGCCCTTCGCACAGTCACTCAAGCACTCGTGACATCCCGACTTGACTACTGTAATGCTCTCTACATGGGGCTTCCCTTGATGTGCACTCAAAAGCTACAGCTAATCCAGAATGCGGCCGCGTGGGTGATTACGGGAGCCTCTAGATGCTTCCACATAACACCGCTCCTGCGCGAGCTGCACTGGCTACCTGTGGCCTTTTGGGTGCGCTTCAAGGTTTTGACGACCATCTTTAAAGCGCTCCATGGCTCAGGACCTAGTTATATGCGAGACCGTCTCCTGCCCCATACATCCCTTCGTCCGATCCGCTCCCACAGAGAGGGCCTTCTCAGGGTGCCGTTGGCCGGGCAATGCCGGTTGGCAACACCCAGGGGAAGGGCCTTCTCTGTGGCGGGCCCTACCCTTTGGAACGACTTACCCCCTGAACTACGTACCATCTCAGACCTCCGTCTCTTCCGTCAGTGTCCTAAGACACACCTTTTCCATCAAGCCGGCCTAACGTAACCTCCCATTGTGACTGTTCTTAGATAGTTTTAATTTGGGGGATTTTAAACGATTTTAGCACAGGGTAGGAATTTAATATGTTTTTAAATTTTGTATTTTGTTATAATAGTTGTGTTTATAAATTTCCTGTGCGCCGCCCTGGGTCCTTTTTGGGGAATGTGCGGGGTATAAATTCGAATTTTAAAAAAAAAGATGTATTGGACTGTTCCTTTCTGGTTTATCGATGTTTTGTTCAATAAAACATTGAACAAATGTGAAATATGAGGAAATATTTCCTCATATATACCAAATTCTGCCTGTGGTAAGAAGAAATAATAGTATCACCTCATCTATATCTAACACCTATTAAATTCAAAATAGTGGATATAATATCCAGTGCTATGTTTAGCAGTACATTTACTGTGGTGTTACTTTGAGAATGCCATCTTGAGCCTTATATATCATTAGACAAGTGGAATTGTCTCTCTCCATCCCACTAAACCTATTTAAAAATTTTATTTTGTTTATCCATCTCACTAAATCTATAAAAACTCAGAGTAAGAAATCAATATCCAAACTAATCCCTCAAGAACGGCAGGAAAAACTGAGAGTTTCCCCCCTCTATTCTCACTCCAAACTAGAGAATATGAAAGTTTCCTTATAATTGTTTTGATTTTCTTTTTTCTTTTTGGCTAAGCTAAAAGATGAATACCTACTTTTTGTAAATGGATTGAGGATTTCTGAAGCCATGACGACTAGCTCTTTCATACCTGAATGAAAACAACTTTTCTTTCTCAAGTTTTATCCAGTTCTTTGTCTTTTCCTATTGCCTTTCTCCCTGGCAATCCTTTATCACTACCTGGTTTTCCTTTGGACTGTTGAGTAAAGAGCTACTTCTTTTTACGAAAGCCTGAGAACAATTTTGCTTTAGGAGCAGATGTATGTGTTTTTCTAAGATGGTCTTCTTTATTTACAAAATGAATTTCAAGATACTCTAATGCTAAGGAAAAAAATTGTTTGAACCTTAAATTGCAGGTCAAAATACTGAGCTTACCGTCAGAATCATCATAATGCTGCTTCCAATTTTTACTTATTGAACTTCCTTCCTTTTAAGATATGTATAATTCTCTAAATTGAGTTTAGACTCATCTGTCTATGTCCTACATGCTAATCAAACGCCTCTTAATAAATGAGTAAAGTTTAACATTAGAGTGTCTATCCTGTATTATTAAATACACTCATTTCACTTCAAAAGAAGTCTATATTACCAAAATGGGAGACTTTTTTTTAAAGAAAAAAACACATTTATAGCTTACAATTACATACATTTCAGAAGTTTTGACCCTAACAAAAATAACAATATAGAATAATTACAAAATGAAAAAAATTTCTTCTGTGTCTCTTTGTTTCTCTCACTTTTATTTGTGCATTCTCTGTTAATACAATAGATATAAACCATTTTCAACTGGAAAAGGTTTGTAGCCTTATTATCTATAGAAAAAGCAGGTTACTTAAGAGTTCAATTTTCAAAAGGTTATTGAAAAGGTCAATAATTTCTTTAATTGTCCAATTACTATATGCTGATTTTTCTTTAGATAAAAGCAAATAAAAAGTTATACTTAAAAATGGGTAACTAACATGAATGATAGATGGCAAACATGGTACAGAGAGTTGGCATAAATAAAAGTGTAACGATTAATTGAAATAATTTTCAAAACAAAAGTATAGTAAAGACCATATACTGTATGATCAGAAAGGTCGGCAGTTTGGCAGTTTGAATCCCTAGTACCGCGTAACAGTGAGCTCCTGTTACTTGTCCCAGCTTCTGCCAACCTAGCTGTTAGAAAGCATGTAAAAATGCAAGTAGAAAAATAGGGACCATCTTTGGTGGGAAGGTAACAGCATTCCATGCACCTTTGGCATTTAGTCATGCTGGCCACATGACCACGTAGAGGTCTTCGGACATTGCTGGCTCTTCGTCTTTGAAACAGACGAGCACCATCCCCTACAGTATGGAACGACTAGCATATATGTGCAAGGAGAACTTTTACCTTTACCTTATCTTTAGTGACTACAGTGATTGTTACAGAATTGCAGTGAATTTAACTGACTTTCAACATTTAGCAAATCTAAATAGGGATCGGATCCTGCCCCATACATCCTCACGACCGATTCGCTCCCACAGAGAGGGACTTCTCCGGGTGCCGTCCACCAGACTTTGTCAGCGGGCGACGCCCAGGGGAAGGGCTCTCTCTGTGGCGGGCCCGGCCCTCTGGAACGACCTTCCCCCCGATATCAGAACGACCACGGACCTCCGCTCCTTCCGTATGAAACTAAAGACCCATTTCTTTCGACTGGCCGGCCTTGGATAGTCTCTCTGTCTATAGATTTTTAAATGTATTTTAATGGGTTTTAATTTTTTAGCACGGGATAACATAGTTTAATGGTGTTTTAAACTGTATATTTTGTATTGATTGTTTATATTGTTTTTAGTTTCTCCTGTGCACCGCCCCGGGTCCCTGTGGGGAGAGGGAGCGGTTAATAAATGCAAAGTTATTATTATTATTATTATTATATTATTATAAACATTGGGTTTATATTCATACCATGCCACTGGTTACATCGGTTTTTGTTTAAGCTGTATTCTTCATCCATGATTTCATGTGATGTACCAACCCAGTAATAGGAACAGAGCAGTTAGAATCCGCTGGCTGCATATTTATCAGCCATAATGTCATCAGAACATTGGAACAGACCTGCATATAAGTAGTGTTCAATGTATATTTGTTTTATATGAATAATGTATAATCTAAATTTTATAATTTCATGATTTTATTTCAGGTTGGGGTATTAATTGATAAAATATAAAATAAAAAAAAATAACAACTTATGTATACTTGCAGAGAATTTGTTTTTAAAACTTTTTTTATGTCAAGGCACAAGGCACTAAACTGTAGTGTCGCATGTCTCATAAATGGGACTTCCAAGGTGAAAATTGGAAATCCCATGGCATCCTAGACTGAGTGGACCCAGGAGGAGTAATCACGATGAAGTTCTGGCTGTGCATCTTCTAAGTACTTTCTATCATTTACTTGTGGGTCAGTGATGTGACACCCCTGTGGATTTTTCACAGAATGCTAATATGCTCCTGACAGTGGTTGAAAACCACTGCTGTAAGACAGGGCTTGTTGAGAATAGTCACTTCTTGTGAGTGCAATGAGACAGACCTGTAGGTATGCATTTTGTGCAGGAGTTCTCCTCCTATGGAATTCATTCACATCAATTTCAAGAATTGTACCCTCACTCCTAATATTCAAAAAGCTTTATGATAGGACAAGCTTTGTGATGGGACAAGTAAGGATAAAAGATGTATCTTTGAGATTAATATGGCTGCATGAGATTATGGTTTTTGATATAATTATGATGATACACTTATGTAAACTTATGTTGTTTATTATTTTTATTAATATGTGTAATAAATTTGATACTTTTTAATCTGTTGTGTTCTATTTGTGTATGGTATAGTAAATGTCTAAGCAGAAGGGTCAAATTAGATTTCATTGAAGGCTGCATCAGGGTTGTGTTTGACCTAGGGGTGTTGGGGTGGCATGGCCTGGTGGGAGTGACCAGACCGATGTCACTCATGTCGGGAGCACCTATGATGGCCCAAGTGCTCTGCCAACAAAAACAGATTCCTGAGCTCTGTTTTTGGCTGTGACAGTGTCCTGCAATCCTCTGCCAGTGAAAGCAGAGCTCGGCAGAGGGTTGCAGGAGGTTGCCCCAGATGAAAACAGAGCTGGGGACCTGTTGTCACTGACAGAAGCATCGCAGGCCAGTCCTTCGCTGTTTCCAGAGCAACCCTGCCAGCTAGATCTAAGTACCCCGCAGGCCGAATGTGCTCCTTGAGCCTTGACTTTGACACCCCTGATCTATGGACCCTCTCAGTCATGAAGGTGATGGCTGTCCCAGGGGTGCTTTTTCAAGAGGCAACTGGACTTTCTGGTTTTTCTTTGAAGATGTTTCTCTTCTCATCCAGGAAGCCTTTTCAGCTTCTTCAGCTCAGAACTGAAGAAGCTTCTTGGATAATAAGTGAAATGTCTTCAAACAAAAACTAGACAGTCCAGTTGCCTTTTGAAAAAGCTTTTTTAGGACATATGGTATAATAGTTAAGGCACCAGGATGGAAATTAGTTGATTGTAAGTTTTAGTGCTATCTTAGGTGTGAAAATTGGCTGAGGTGACTTTGGGCTAAACATTATTTTCCAGCTTGTGATGTCAGGCTTGGCAACAAACTGGTTAATATATACCTGTTGCAATTGGTCAATCAACATATGGCTGATTTGAAAAAAAGGGGAAATGTGAAGAGGAGAAGGAGAAGTTCTATGTACTGCATGGTAAGCGCCTTAAAGTCATATGATCAGAGTTACATAGGAGCATTTTGAATTAAAGAATTAATTCTAAAAGCTAAAATGAGTAATACAGAAAATGACATAATAGACTTTGCATAATTTTAGTTAGCCTAGAAAAGAGAAAATTCTGGGCATTAGAGGAGGTATGGTGATAATTCTCCACAAAGTACATTTCATAACTAAAGGGTCAAACCTGAAAAAAGGGTAGCAAAGAAAATATTTTTTTAAAAAACACATGACATTCCATTAAAAGCAACCTCTGCCCCAACCCTCGCCAAATCAAGACCTTATTTTGGGTCCAGTAAAATCGAACTGTTCTGATTAGTTTATAACCTGCCTGCCTGAATCTATTTTTTTGTTTGTTTGTTTGTTTGTTTTTTGTTACTGGGTGGCTTGATACTGTTTTTGATCCTTGTGACTGGGTCTCTTCTCTGCAAGTGCAGCCACCTGGGACTAAGTTTTGCACATAAGTTTTGGTTACTGAGGAAGTGACGGCATGAACATCCTTTTCAATATATGTCCTGGATAGATCTACTCAGCTGTCCTAGACTTCCAATACAATTTAGAAAAATTGATTCAGAACCACCCTTGGACAGTGGACCCAACTATTAAACTTAATGCTTGCGATTACACAAGCACCTGCATGTTCGCGGGTGGTGCAGCGTTTCCACTAGACATCTGCCTGGCGAACGGAGCCTATCCAGAGACGGAGGATCCTTGTTGTTTGCGGAAGAGCTGAGCCCTTTCCGTATTCTCCCACCTCCCAAGATTCGGGGCTCTTATTTGGGGCGGCACGGGTTCCCCCTCCCATCTTCTGCGCGTACGCGAGGAGGACGGAACGAGAACGCGCTCCCAACCTCAAATGCTGCCCAGTACGAAGCGCCGCGTAACTAGAAGCGCATCGAAGAAGCTGCAAATGCACAACAGGTAATTACGACAGGTCTTTTCGCTTCTCTTTTGATGGGATGACCCGATCTTTGAAAGAAGCAAGGATGACCTGTTCGCTTTTTCAAGGTAGCTGGAGAGCCAGGAGCTTAGCAACTGATGGTCTCACAAACCTAGCCAGGTTTGGAGTGTGGGAAAGGCTTTGGAGATGTCCCGCTCCCGGCCTGAGGGCAACCTAGAAAGCCTGAGCTGTCCGGTAGAGATAGGCGTGCATTTTAAGAGAAAGGGAATATTAAGAAGGAAAATGTTCTGCTGTGTCTTATCTTTACGCGCGCGTATGTGTTTAGATTTGTGTATGTGTATATGAGCCCGCGCGCGGGATCACTGCGCGGGCCCGAGGCGCTCTTACCGCAAAACCAAAGAGATTGGATATTTGTCGCGATTATGTTAACTGCTGTTACTTCCTCCTGCCCGCCCGCCGCCCCCATATGTTATGTTCAGAGATACCCATGTCTTTTCGTTCTGCATTGCACTGCAGTAAGTTAGAAAAGCTGCTTGGTCGGCTAGATTGAAAGCAGCCTCAATAGCCTCGAAAGCATCACTTGAGAATATGCTGGAGAATATAGTTTTTAACCATGGTCTACTGTCATTTATACTCTTAAAACCATTAATTCATCTATGATTTAACTCAGATGGTGCTGGTGGTGGGAAAATAGTCAGCCTATTTCTTTCTAATGATTGTTTATATTGTTTATGTTAAATTGTTATTGAATAACAAAAAAGTTATTGAGAATACCGTTGAGATTATACATTAAATGTAAACTAAATCCTGGACTATGGTAGTTTGGTACAGTGGTTAAGGCACTGGGCTAGAAAGTGGTAGGTTGTGTGTTTTAATCCTACCTCAGACACAAAGCCAGCTGGTGACCTCGGGCCAGTTACTCTCTGTCAGCCTCAGGAGAAAAGCAATAACAACCCCCTTTTGAAAATCTTGTCAAGAAAATCAGGAAGTCTTGTCCTGGAAGTCACTAGGAGTCCAAACTAGTCTTGGTCCAAAGTCCATGACTAGAAGGTAGTCAGTTTCCTCCCGGTCATAATATTAATCTGAAGCTGGTCAACTTTTTATCAATGGACCTAATGTTGATGAAGAATAGAAGAAATATATTCCAATAACATTGGGAGATGGGGGATATGCTGTCTGTTTCTACCCTAAATAGAATGATTTGATATATTCTTACATTGGATTTATTTCTTTATTTTGATTTTTTGAAAGGAAAAGTCGCTGTATTTTACAGTTTAAACTGTTTAAATAGTATTAATTAAGCATATTATGGAGGGAAACCCTTTTAAAACTTGGTTGGAACTAACTGTTGATTGAGGTCATTCAGAAGGTGGATGTGGGCGTAAATAATATCAAAATGGCAAGCATGACAGGCAATCATAGACTTATCCCATTTCTAAGGTGAGTATCAAGCATCACCCATACATACAACGGTTAGATTTTTGATCCCCCAGTTGCAAATGCCATTTCATAATAAGAGATTTGCCCTCCTAGGAAACTGGTGTATTGAATCTAGATTAAGAATGGACACATCTTTTCAGGAATAGTTCTACTTTGTGAGTTTTATGGGAATGGAGCCTAAATTACACATTTTAAAATTCCAATTAGCTCAATATGATGGATATCTGGGTGCTTCTAATAATTCTTTTTTACATTGATTTTAGTAAGATATACTTACAATACAATACAATACAATAGCATAGCTGGAAGGGACCTTGTAGGTCTTCTAGTCCAACCCCCTGCGTGGGCAGGAACCTTATACCATTTCAGACAAATGGCTATCTAACATCTTTTTAAAGACTTCCAGGGTTGGGGCATTCACAACTTCTGGAGGCAAGCTGTTCCAGAGGTTAATTGTTCTAACTGTCAGGAAATTTCTCCTTAGTTCTAAGTTGCTTCTCTCCTTGATTAGTTTCCACCCGTTGCTTCTTGTTCTGCCCCCAGGTGCCTTGGAGAATATACTGAATAGTGACAGGATTTCTGACACAGTTAAAAATATAATGAAATGCATTTTAAATATAAGTATTAAACAGGAAGAAATTAGTATGACAGAAATAGAAATTATAAAATAAAGTCAGAAGGTCAGAACAGTTTCTAATAGTTTTATTTTAATAACACTTCACATGTCGCTCTTATTTTTACTGATATAAATTCATCAACAATTCTATATTGGGGTTTTGATACAGTGATATAGGTGCACATCAGAAGAGCAATCTAGTAGCAATCATTCAAAAGGTTTTTGACTGCTGTAAAAATTTAGTATTCTGAGAAATTAAAAGGAAAAAAATCTTATTTTTCATTGATAACTTTTTCATTAAATGTATAATGTAAATAAATAATTCTATGAGAATTTCATCCTGGTGTATGGGAAATGTAAAACAAGCTATAGTAATTCTTAATTTAAGATTATTAGGACGTGACCAACAAAATATAATACCTAATTGTTAATGATCTTAGTTATAAAATACTAATTGATGAAGAAAAAACACATCGATGAAGAAAGTTAATGATGCCGGTTCCTACAATGCATAGGTTTTATGTACCCTGATCACATTGTTATACACTTCACACCAATCTGGAAATTATGAGTTTTAGAAATGGATTGGAATTGGAGGAGTCTATTGTCTGTTTTTGAAGAGTTGTAGTAATTGAAAACTTAGATCCAGTTTTTGATTCATTGTGTTCCAAAGCCAGTTACATCATTCAGCTTTTCCTGTTGATGTTGCCAGGGATCCAAAGAAGCATGCTGCTAGATCTGTGGAAATCTCTTGAGAAGATTTTACGCTTTTCTGCTTTGAAAAGCAGCCTTATTTCTAACAATGTAATATGGTGAATGTATTTTAAACTTGAAGAGACTCTTGTGTTATACATTACTGTAACATGGGAGAAAGCTGTTCTTCTGGTTGCTTTCCATCTTCTTCCCAAGTGAAGACGGTTTAACTACAATACAATACAATACAATACAATACAATACAATACAATACAATACAATACAATACAATACAATACAATACAATACAATACAATAGCAGAGTTGGAAGGGACCTTGTAGGTCTTCTAGTCCAACCCCCTGCATGGGCAGGAACCTTATACCATTTCAGACAAATGGCTATCTAACATCTTCTTAAAGACTTCCAGGGTTGGGGCATTCACAACTTTTGGAGGCAAGCTGTTCCAGAGGTTAATTGTTCTGTCAGGAAATTTCTCCTTAGTTCTAAGTTGCTTCTCTCCTTGATTAGTTTCCACCCATTGCTTCTTGTCCTGCCCCCAGGTGCCTTGGAGAATAGTTTGACTCCCTCTTCTTTGTGGCACCCTCTGAGATATCGGAACACTGCTATCATGTCTCCCCTGGTCCTTCTCTTCATCAAACTAGACATACCCAGTTCCTGCAACCGTTCTTCATATGTTTTAACCTCCAGTCCCCTAATCATCTTGGTTACTCTTCTCTGCACTCTTTCCAGAGTCTCCAGGTCTTTTCTACATCGTGGCGACCAAAACTGAATGCAGTATTCCAAGTGTGGCCTTACCAAGGCACTATACAGTGGCATTAACACTTCATGTGATCTACATTCTATCCCTCTGTTTTTGTAGCCTAAAACTGTGTTGGCTTTTTTGGCAGCTGCTGCACACTGCTGGCTCATATTTAAATGGTTGTCCACTAAGATTCCTAGATCCCTCTCACAGTTGCTACTATTGAGCAAGGTACCACCTATACTGTACCTGTGCATTTTGTTTTTCTTGCCTAAATGTAGAACCTTACTTTTTTCACAATTGAATTTCATTTTATTAGATAGTGCCTACTATCAAAGGTTTAATAAACTACTTTTATTAAACCTTTGAAAAACTCCTCTAAGTTTGTAATTGCTCATTGCTTGGCTGCCTCTTCTTGTTAGCATTAATTTATCTTTGGGAAAGAGAAGGTAGATTAGCACTTCCCCCATATATGTGTATAGTACCAGAATGCCAATGGGAAAAATTTATACAGAAAAGATCTCTCCATCTTTTTTTTCACTTTCCCCAGGCAGAACAGGGAGTTTGTATTGGGAAAGAGGCAGCAGGCATTTAGAGCAAGGTGAGAAGAATAAAAAAATGAATACTTATTCAATTTATCTTACTAGAAAAAAAAATACAAGTATGCTTTTCTATTATGCAATATAAAGTCTGACCACATCTCTAAGGTACATTTTTGAATCTTCATCACAATACAGTATGTAGACATTTTTCTAATTCAGTGTGGTGCCTCATGGCTATACTTTACGGCTGTTACTGTTTAGTCAGATGATGAAAAATATTTTGTTGATAACTTTCAGCCTGCTTTTAAAGATGTGCCTCCTGGTTCTATTCAGGAAAGTCTGGAAAATGGAAATAGTTTAAGAAATTGGCAATTTACTCCAATTAATGCAACTTGTTGATTTTTAATATAGGTAATTAGTTTGAAATAATTTCTAACACAACAATGTAATAGAATATCATAAGAGGATAATATGAGCAGCCAGCTTTGCTGAAATGCAACAGACTGCATTTTGTTCCATAAAAACACATCAACAAATATATTTCATTTGCATAATATTTCTGAAGTTATTTTATTGGCTTAATTAGTGTCTTGCATTTTTTCAGGAAATAAAAAAGTAAATGTTTTCAGCAATGCTCTTGAGAGAATGCATAATTTTGTTAATTTGAAGAAATTTGCAGTCTACAAATAGATTAGGTAAAGATTGCAATCGAACAGCATTCACAAAAAATAAAATGTAATATAGGTAGTAATAAAAACATATTACATTATGAATTCATTGGCAAAGAATAAAAAATTATTGGATTTTCTGAAAATTACATCTACCTGTCAACTAAGAAATTTTTTAAATGAATTTTAGACCGTTGTTTTAATATTTCAGTTCACTGTAGTGAGGTTGTAATGGTAGCATGTTGATTACATAAGCAAATTTTGACATAATTAAAGCTACAATATTGCTGAGTGTTGTAGCAGTTCAAACAATATACATTTTGATTGAAGGAAGAGATATACAGAAGATGAAAAGTACAAAGCATTCTTATATTGTCAGACTAGAGAGCTCGAGGGGTGGGTTTCAAGTGGTGCGGACTGGTACAACCGTACTGGATGGTGAAATTTAGCGTATCTTCCCGTACCTGTTCTTCTGAGGCCCCATATCTGAGGCCCCATACCGGAATGCTCCCTCCCCTGGCCTACACCCCCCCAATCACTCCTCCCCCTGCCTGCCTGCCCAGTTGCTGCTCACTCGCACTGCTTGTCAGCACCAGACTTGCCCTGCTGGAGTGGAGGATTGGGAGAAGCCCATGTGATGTGTGCTCCCTTCTCTTTGACAGCTGCCTCATTTCCAATGGGAGATAATCCATTCATTTTTCCTACCTCTTCATGGATTCCCCCCCAGCCCCCAATTGGAAATGTGGGCTTGTCCTAGAGCTGAATCCTCACCTCCTGTTCCTACTTCAGCTGTTGGATATGCTCACGTGGCGCACGCTGCTTCCTTCTCTTTGACAGTCGTCTCGTTTCCAATGGGCAGGAATCCATGCATTTTCCTCTCTCTGCCTAGATTTCTCCCTCATTGAAAACAAGGCAGCTGTCACACACAGACACACACACACACACACACACACAGATTCCACATATGTAAGGGGGACTGGATCCATTGGGAGGCTGGCAAAAAAGAACCCTCTATTTCTCCGCTGCCACAGCTCGCAAATAAAGGAGGCAGGGAAACAAGCCCAAGGCCTCATCTCTGCTTCCTTTCTTGAGAGCAAGGCTCGAGTCTGCCCACAGTGACTCCCTCACACCCATGGTCAATGCAGTGGGGAAAGAGAGGAGGAAGAGCCCAGCCATTCATGCTTAATTGTTTGGCTCATCGGGCACCCCCACACAAAACTGAGAAAAGGTGGGCGAGCGCCTCTCACCTTTGCAACCCAAAGGCTGGCATTTTGTCTCTATGGCGCGAATTGAGTCTTGAGCCTTGGTCCATTTACCTCTCTTTCATGCCTGTTGCAGCTGCCAGCTATTCAGGGAAGATGGGAGGCTTTGGCTGGCCAACTTGTGTAAGACAAGACAGGCAGGCTTGCGGGCACATGACTCTGCCCAGGAAAACGTAGCAGGTGCAAAAGCAGCTCTGCCTGAAGGCGAGAAGGCTCAGAGACTTTCCAGTAGAACGAACTAGGTTTTGCACGAGCCAAATGGTACTTGCTGATCACTCCCAGATGCCAGCTGGTCCTCACCTATCTATTTTGCTACACTTAGCAGAGAGCAAGGTCTAATGCTGGACCGGCGATTTGGGGTGGCTATGTTAGACATCCCCCTCTATAATTCTTTCAATTTAGTAAGCCAATCAATGAATTTAAAATATCCAATATTTCTCTGGGGCTTTTCCTTCGGCTGGCAAGAAGAGGACAGAGAAGCTGCTTTGGCCCCTCTCTTCCAGAAGCCCTGCTGGGATCAAAAAGGTGCACTTTTGGCCAGGAAGAGATCAGCTGCAGACGTGGAACTGTGGGGTCTTTTCAAGTGCATAAGCTGAGCAGAAGGAATGGCCCTTCCCCAGACCCAGTCAGCACTACTCCCACCTCCCCTTGTCTGAGCTCAGCAAGTGAAGTGCCAGCCTCTCAGCTGGCAAAACAAATTATTGCCAACTGGAAGGTATGTGTATGTGTGACAGAGAAGGGGGGAAGAGCGAGAAAGAATGAGTAAGAGAGACAGAAAGGAAGGAAGGAAGGAAGGAAGGGAGAGAGAGAGAAAGAGAGAGAGAAAGATAGAAAGAGAAAGGGAAAGAGAAGGAAAAAGAAAGTTGGAGAGAGACACACACAAGAAAAATGGAAGGAAGGAAGAAAGTGGGAGAGAGACACAAGAAAGAAAGAAGGAAGGAAGAAAGAGGAAGAGAAAAGGAAGTAAAGAAAGAAAGAGGGAGAGAGACACAAGAAAGAAGGATGAAAGAAAGAAAGAAAGTGGGGAAGAGAGAGATAGAAGAAAGAAAGAAGGAAAGAAGGAAGGGGAAGGAAGGACGGAAAGAAAGTGGGAGAGCATGACACAAGAAAGGAAGAAAAAAGGAAGGTAAGAAAGAAAAGGGGACAGACACACAAGAAAGAAGAAAGGAAGGAAGAAAAAGTAAGTGGAGGAGAGTGACACAAGAAAGAGGGAAGGAAGAAAGGAAGGAAGAGAAAGGAAGGAAGGAAAGAAAAAGAAGGAGAGAGAGACACAAGAAAGGAAGAAAGGAAGGAAAAAGGAAGGAAGGAAAGAAAGAGGGAGAGAGAAACAAGAAAGAAGGAGGAAGGAAGGAAAGAAAGAAAGAAAGAAAGAAAGAAAAAAGAAAAAAGAAAAAGAAAGAGAACATCACAATTGACCCCAAAATTTTGGTTGCTAAGCAAGAGCGTTGTTAAAGAGCATTGTTAAATAGCGTCACCACATTTTACAAGTTGATCACTCCCACCCTGTCATATGACCGCCAAGCCACACCCACAAAATAAGCCACACCTAAAGAACAGGTTCTAAAAAAATTTGAAACCCACCACTGGAGAGATCCTAATGTTAATGCACTGCATATAATCATTCAAAGTGTAAAGGTGTTTTAGTTCAATTCCTATAAAATAACATAGGGTGGCCCATGTCGCACCAGTTCCAGTAAAAATGAAACTGGTCACTTAGTGTCTTCTTGATGTTCACAATAATCAAAATTACCACACAGTATATACGTTGCATTAAAAAATAGAGAGAGAAATTCCTCCTTGTAAAGGTGAAAATCATATATGTGGGCAAATAGTATAATACAACATCTCAATATTCTAAGAGATTAAGGAAAGATTAATTTGTTCACTGTTCTAATAATCTCCTATATTACCTAGCATTCTAAGTCATTCCTTCATAAAGTGATGACAATGGCTGGATACAACTATCAATGGTTGAATGTGGTTATTTAACCCAGATTTATTAATTAGACTATGGGATGAATTCAAAATCTTAAATCATATATCAGATTTATAGATTATAATAGCTGGGTTTATACAAGCTAGTATTTTAGTGTCACGTGAAACTTAGCAAGTGTTTATAAGATTGTTGACAAGTTTATGTCCTGCTAAATTCATATGTAGTCACAATAACAGCCATATCTTCATGTGGTTGATATACAAACATTAAAGACAGCTGGAAACAAAATATGCACATATTTCATCTCCATCTGGAAATACAAATAGTACTTTGCATGCTATCCCATCTAGCTAATTGTAGATTTTTTTGCAGCCACAAAAGCTGTTTTTGTTCTCTTCTTTTCATTGTTCATCTTTTTGAGTAGAAATAAATAAGAATTTCAGTTCACTTTTCAGTCTATTAGAAGCCCAGTATTGTATACTTAAGATTTACACCAATCTTCACTGTATCAGAAATTAGTTTGTGGCACAATATGGGCTACGCTGAGGTTTATAGTAAACTTCAGAAGATAACAGCATTAATCCAACCATGTCCTATCTCAGGAAAACTTAGCAACGTTAGCACTGATAAAAGTTTGAATAGGAAGGCACCAGGAAATCTGAGGATTATATTAAGACATTGAAAAATATCATGAAAAAAAGACAACGTAGTGCCATTTCTGCACTGAGTCAAGGTCAATTCAGACTTCATGAGTCACAGTCATTTTTCATTTACTTCTTTATTCAATGCATTTTAAACTGTTTTGGTTTGTATTCTTGCTTGAAAATTGCTTGAAAATTGCCTGAAAATTGTAGACCATGAGTTGTAATAAGTTTGTTTGTAAAGAAATGGTTGAAGTTGTTACATAACATTTGAATGACATTCAAGACCAACTGGTCTTCTTTCTGTAACTCCTTTTTGCAGGTTATTCTTTAGCTTCAGTTGCGTCAGCACCTTCCTGTTATTTCTTCCAGGTTGTGGCTCTCTGGCTTCTGGCTGTTCCAGTCATTTTCTTTTTGTTAAATGCATTGCCCAGTTGTTTCTCGAGCTGTGTCTTCTGCCAAAACCTCTTTTGAACCCAATGTGCTAGCAGATGTTTCAAAAAAGGTTTAATTTTCTTTTCAAGTCCCTAAATTGACAATCAGCCCACTGCAGAAAAAGAAGGGGGGGAGGAAAAGCCTATTTGGCTCACACACTCCTGATCTTCTGCAAATGTCTGAAGACTTTTGCCAGTTGATCTGGGACCCAAATGGGGCATACCCTGCTGGAGTTGGCTGATGGACTGATAGTAGATCCCTCTCCCCTTCTGTGCATCTTTCTTCTTCCCATCTTTTAATCTTTACCTTTACCTATGGTTATAGTTTTATAACTTTTAATGTTAAATCCCTAACTTTTCCAGCTTTGCAAGCTGGTGGGGAAGGAGGGAGAGGGGATGATTCTGCATGAATGGCGGGCAAGTGTGTATATGCACATAGCTCCATTTGCACAAAGGGCAAATCTGCCACTCATGCAAATGGAGCAGGGCTGGATTTCAATTTTTTTTACTACCTATTCTGTGGGTGTGGCTTGGCAGTCATCTGAATCGGTGGGTGTGGCCAAATTGTAAAATGTGAAACTCACTTAACAACGCTCTTGCTTAGCAACCAAAATTTTGAGCTCAATTGTGATCATAAATTCTCCTTCCTTCCTTCTTTCTTTCTTTCTTTCACTTTCTTTCATTCTATCCTTCCTTCCCTCCTTCCTTCCTTTTGTGTCTCTTTCTCCCTTCCTCTTTCTTTCTCTTTCCTTTTTTGTCTTTCTTTCTCTCTTTTTTTCTTTCTCTCTTACTCTTTCTTTCTTTCCAAAGGGACACAATAGGTGGACCTAACTAGATGTTATGCATCATAAAATATATGGCACCTTACAAGGCTGACCCACCAACTGAGCAACAGACAATTCACTGCTGTGAAAGAATATTCCTTGTATTTACATAATATTCCACCTTTTATAGGCTTTATAAACATATTTATTTCCATAAGAGAAAAGAGAGATCAGCTGGCAGAAGTGGGGTGCATTTTTAATCTGACTGGACAGCTAGCTTCATCCAAAGCTGGTGAAATAGTGGTTATTCTGAACATGTGAGGGAAAAGGATGAAGTGAGGGGCCAATATTTTTGTCTCCTGTATCCATGCAATATGAAGGCATTATTGTGGGTGCCTTGTTTGTCTGGATAACAAGAACAGCTTGAGGAATAGAGACATTTTATAAATTCAAGTACCTATCAGGTATATTGCTGGGACAGAGATAGCTAGCTAGCTAAATATAGATAGACAGACAGATAGACAGACAGACAGACAGATAGATAGATAGATGGGAGGGAGGGAGGGAAGGAGGGAGGGAAGAAGTAAGTAAGTAAGTAAGTAAGTAAGTAAGTAAGTAAGTAAGTAAGTAAGCAAGCAAGCAAGCAAGCAAGCAAGCAAGCAAGCAAGTAAGTAAGTAAATAAGTAAGTAAGTAAGTAATTAAGTACCTCTTCTGAATCCATTTTCCAGCATGGAAAATATTCTTTGAATTTTTGTAATGAATCCAGATGGACCCCAAAATACCTTTTATATTTACAGGGTGGACACATTCACAATCTTTAATATGTAAACATTATAGAAAAATTAGTTGTTATAGTCCATCATCTTATATCCAGAAAAGCTCCTGAGAACAATTATATTTCTGCAAAATATAATTATCCTTCCCTCCCCCTCCCTCCATCCCTCCCCCCCTCTCTCTCACCTACACCCCCACATCCCCTGGTCTGGGCACATAGATGGAGCTTTTCTGCATGGATGTGCCCAGTGGTGACAGCGGTAGAGCTTGCTTTAGTTCTCCGCCATCCCAGAACTGTGCCGCACCAGGGAATTCTGCACGGATGCCCACAGCTGCAGTAGTGGCAGACCTTGCCTAAGCTCTTTGCCATCCCGGAACTGCGCCGCACTGGGGAGTTCTGCAGGGACGTGCCCAGCAGTGGCAGTGGCAGAGCTTGCCTTAGCTCTCTGCTATCCCAGAACTGCACCATGCAATATGATGGGATATTCTTTATTTTGCCAGTGAGAGAAGAAAGAAAGTGCTCCAGCTGGGCAGGTGCAAGCAGATGTCCCGGGGCTGCTGCACATTTGCACTGCCTGCTCTTTTGGATCACTTTCTTCCTTCTCCCACTGCCCATTGGTGCCGCTGCAGTTGATTCAGCTGGGGGAATGGGCCCCCGAAGGCAGGGTGTACTCTAAGGTGACCAGATTTTAATATTGGTAAAGAGGGACACCATTCACCGGGGGGGGGGGTATTTCAAAAAAATTTGGAACCTATTCTGTGGGAGTGGCTTGCTTTGTGGGAGTGGCTTGCTGGCCATGTGACCGGGTGGGAGTGGTTAATGGTTAGAAGCAATGGTAAAGCAAGATATCGAATTAAAACCAGAAATATTTTGTATATTTAATTTCACACATGTTAGCTGCTGGAATTATGTTTGCACAACAGTGGAAAAACAGAGATAGGAAAATGAATAAATACCACAATGTGCAGGAATAAATAAAGTGACAATTAAAATCAAGAAGGCTTTGAATATTTTTTTCATGTGGGATTTGTTTTAGCAATTGCTAAGTAACCATTTGTTTTAGCAATTGCTAAGTAACCATTGTTAAGAAAATAGAAATCCAAAAGTATGAAAGACAATACCAATTATGTAAGGAAAGGTAATTAAAATGTAAAAGGAAATATTAGTAGTACTTGATCATTATTAATGTGTACAACTGGTGTAGGACATAACACACCCACACAAACTATGACAGTGCAAGGAAAACACCAAAAAATAAGAATCCCCCCTACAAAAGACTAAAAATGAAACCAGTTTTCCCCCTAACCTAGACAAAGCCACTGGAATAAAAACCATCAAGGCATTGTGGAAAATTATAAAGGACAGTGCCAGGAAGCTCACAGAACCAGCAACCACCTAAGAATTACCTAGACAACCAGGGTGAAACACATTCTTTCTGGCAAAGCTGCCTTGCACCAATCTGGCATGCCCATAGAAAAGCAGCCACTTTGAGACACATAAACCTGGTCTGAACACTTAAGAGCAACATATTGCATCTCAAAGAAAACATTTGCAAAAAGGAATAACATTTCTTGTAGTAAATATATTTTATAAACAATTAAAAAATAAAAAATCCCTAATTTTAAAAAAAGATATTCTATAAATAAAAAAAATCCTTAAAAACCACTGTTAAGTATTCAGCACACAGTAATTTAAAATGACACAATTGCAAGCTATTCTACCAGTAATAATTTATACTGTAACCATGTCAAGGTATTTCACAGCTTGCTAAATGTCTTTTTTTATTTAAAAAAGGTATTTTTTTTATTTTTTCCCTTTTAAAACAA
This sequence comes from Rhabdophis nuchalis, assembly GCA_039707465.1. NCBI lineage: Eukaryota > Metazoa > Chordata > Lepidosauria > Squamata > Natricidae > Rhabdophis > Rhabdophis nuchalis. The sequence goes on along the minus strand of CM077647.1, from coordinate 44,031,910 downwards.
ACATTTCATCATTCATTGATTAGTGTGTCGTCTGAATACAATTTTTTTAGTATCATAATAGCTATAGCTTACCACCAAATATGTGTATGTGTGTGTGTGTGTGTGTCCATGTGTGTGCATGTGTAAATTTGGTGGCAAGCTATAACTATTATGATAAAGTGTGTATACATACATACATACATACATACATACATACATACATACATACATACATACACACACTTTAACATTACAACTTAATATTTCTCCTCTTATCACATTTCTCTTCCTAGATTATTTAATTTTATACTTTTCATCCCAATAATCATCTTTGATATGAATAATTTTATTTACAACCTCCTTTTAAATGTATACTTATATAGCTTGCTAAATGTCTATGGAGATTCTCAGCCATCCAAGTTGTGGTTTCCCAAAGGCACTTTTTTTTCAAAAGGCAGGTGCTTTTTCCCCTGAAGACGAACCGAAGAAGTTACTTGGTGAGAAGCGAAACGTCTTCAAGGAAAAACAAAACAAAGCCCAGTTGCCTTTAAAAAAAAAAAAGCACCTATGGCATAATCTCCCTTCATTGAGCAGAAACATAATTTACCTTGTCAGGTTCCTCTAGCAATTTGTGGAGTATGGAGTAGTATCGGACAGACATCAAGATTGTTAACAGTAGCCCAGAACTTCACCTTTCGTTTCCCATCCTTCCTACGTAAGGCAACCTGGAGGGGACAATTTTGTTAACCGTCCCTGGTGTGAAGTTGTGGTTAGGGGGATGGACGAGACAAGGCAATCCAAAGCAAAGGCGAAGCTGAGGTGGGCTCCCCAAAAGAAGGCACGGAGTAGCCAAGGGGCTCCATGGGCAAAAAAAACTTGACTGCCGAGCGCCAAGCGATGAACAGATGGGAAGGTTAACAGGCACACGCAATGTGCGGCAGGTGAGGAGATGTGGCGACTTTGCTATGACATAGCAACGTCGCTGTGTCTCCTCGCCCATTGTGCATTGCATGCGCCTGTTAACCTTCCTGTCTGTTCATCGTTCGGCACTCGGCAGTCAAGTTTTTTTCCCCACAGACCCCCTTGGCCACTCCGCGCCTTCTTTTGGGGAGCCCGCCTCAGCTTTGGATGCTTTGGATAAGGTGACCAGATTTTAACATTTCTTTCAAAAAATTGACATTTTTAAGAGGCCGCAGGATACGGGATAAATTCTTGAAAAGCGGGACTGTCCCGCCGAAAGTGGGATGTCTGGTCACCTTAGTGTACTCTGCCACTGCTGTTGCGCTATTGCAGTCAGGTGCATTCATGCAGGAGAGCTCTCCACCGTGGCGCAGTTCCAGATGGTGGGATTTTCTTTCTTTCGCTGGTACAGGGGCGTTGACAGGCCACTGTTGCTACCAGTCTGTCCGGTATGCCAGATTTTCACTACCTCTTCTGGCGTACCCTACCATACCGAGAGAAACCCACCTCTGAAACATATGCTTTCACATACTGTGAGCACAAGTGGAGATACAAGCACAGGCATGCTTGCCCACCAATTTCATGGCCTAGTTCCGAATAGGTCAAAGCCTGGTGGTGGGCTGTGTCCCAGGGGTTGGGGACTCTGCTGTAAGTCACCTATCTTGCACGAGATGGACAGCAAATAAATTTAATAAATAGATAAATATTTCTATGTCAGAGCAATGTCATCCTTTCATAGTCACACAAATTTGCTGGGTTCAATTCTTAACTTGTAGTTGGCAGGATCTCAAGCATCCTAAAGATTCTTCCTACACAAGTCATACTTATGATGCACCTAAAAAGGGTCCAGGTTATGTTGCTGTCCATAGAGTTCAACATGGAAATTATTCCAGCTCTAAGTTATGTAATTATTTAAAAGTCCTCTTCTGACTAATATGAAAAGTACTCTGTTTATACCACACACTGAATTTTTTCTTTTGTTTTCCCTATTTTATCATTGATTGATTGAACTTTTTGTTTGTTTACTATTTGTTGTATCTATGGATCAAGTATTAGGGTTTTTAAAATTCTAATTAGTAATCTAGTTGTTATCTGGAGTTGGACTTCTGCAACAAAAATGCAGTTGGTGGATAACTGTAGTTTGTTTGAGGAGACAGTGAGAAAATTATAAGAAATTAAATTGTAGGATCTAATTTGAAAGAATTAAAGATCAATATTTCCAATGAGTTATTACTGGTAGTTATTGAGGATTTCCCCCCCCCCCCCTTAAGTTTGAATGACAAATCTTTAAATATTTTCCTTCTTTCCTTTTTTTCTTTTCTGGTAACTCTTAATGGAGCCTGGCTGATTGAATTATTTTATTATTTGCTAATAGATAAAAGATGAAGTATAGGACAAAGGGATTTTTGGTTGAAATGTTAGAGGTGATAGGTTATATTTGCTTATATTTGCCTTGATGAAGGGAAAATCATTTCTTTATTTCTATTTTTCTGTAAATATTTCCTCCATTTTTCCCTCTGCACTTTTTTTCTTGGTTTATATTAGTTTTTTATCTTTTTATTTTTAAAGGACAATAAAATATTTTTAAAATGTTAACTATCATTTATTTGTTTACATTTAGGATAGCTTTCCAACTTTCAGGGATTCTGGGCAGCATACAAAATCAAAAGAATATATAAAAACAGAAAAGTTGAAGTCCTGGAGCTTGAGAACGGGAGTTAGTTGAGAGTCTTGGTGTTGAAATGCTAAACTAACATCAGAATTTAATGTGAGGAGAGGAAATGGGAGTCAAGCTATAGAAGAGCTACTTTCAATTACTCACTTCCATTATATGTCTGAAGCGATTCACAGACTGGCCAGTTTCAAGATTTTCTACCCTTTAGGTCAGGGATGTCAAACTCCTGTCATCCCTGACCTAGAGGGTAGGAAATCTTGAAATCCCCCCCCCCCTTTCACTAAATGGTGGTGGTGGTGCCAGCACATGATGCATCCGGCCTGCCAGCCATGAGTTTGACACATCTGCTCTAGGTGGTGCAGTTGACCAACGCACCTGAAAAATAAATCAAAATACAAAAAAAAAAAAAAAAAGGAGCTACACAAACTGGAGTTCCAATTCCCTTTGCAACTTAAAGAGAGGCTGGGTGGCACCTAAGTAAAAAGCTGAGGGACAAGACCGAAGGGAATGGCCCTGCAATTATCAGCAGAATCAGCTGAAGCTCCAAGATTCAAGCTGGTATGGAGTGTGACATTTCAGGTTGCCTCCCTGATCATGTCAAAGTACCCAGATGTCTGCATATGTTAAACTGAGATATTTGGGGAAGCACTAGTGCCACACCTGTAGTCCCCAACCTGTACTAAAATTGTCTCAGCGATGGAAGACAAATTGAGATTCAGATAGAGACAGATACATGCTTGGAAAACAGTTTTTGGGCCATTTTACTGCTGGACAAAGAAGCTGCATGGATTTGTTCTCAGTTCTTTCATGATAGGATTTAAATAATAGGATTGGAAAGCTTGAAGATTTGAATCAGGAATACCAATGTGACTGAAAAAAAATCCCCCAAAACAAACAAATTTGGTTCTAAATGCTCTTATAACCAATTTAAACAATTCTCTGAGAACGGGTAATTTATTCCTGGAACCAACTACATATGCATCTGGCACTGATTGGGTTTATAGTTCCTTTAAAAAGACCTTAATGCACAATTTAAAAGTTCTACATTTAATACCTAATAGGAGGTATATAGATAGCTGGCATGATTCATTGCTTTGAATAATCTTTCCTCAGAAATATGTACTTTATATGAATCCTGTAATATATTTTATAAATTGTTTTGGAAATCTCAGTTGATGCTCAATATTGCACTTATGTTCCTGTACAAATTTTCATTTTATTATATTAGCTTTTATTTTGTTTCTGTACCTAATTTAAGATAATATGGTTAGAGCTAAATTATTTAGAATCAGATTATTTAAATTGTAACCTTTGGTTCCAGGGATACCGTATTTTTCAGAGTACAAGATACACCTTTTTTCCCCTAAAAAGAGGCTGAAAATCTGGGTGCGTCTTATACATCGAATACAGCATTTTTTTGCCTCCCAAAACCCCACCCCCTTAACCAAAATGGCTGTGCCTAGCCTTATGGAGGCTTCCAGAGACCTTCTGGGAATTGAAGTCCACAAGTCTTAAAGTTGCCAGTTTGGGAACCCCTGAGTTAGAACACTTTCGGAAAGCTCTTTTGGCAGGCTCTAACTGTTTCTGTGCCAGGAGAAACAAAGTTTTAAGGTTTGTCAGCGATTTCCTTCTCCAGGACATGGATAAATACACCTGGAAACATCAACCTACCTACCTACCTACCTACCTACCTACCTACCTACCTACCTACCTACCTACCTACCTACCTACCTATTCTCTCTCTCTCTCTCTCCCTACCTACCTACTTTATTTCTCTCTCTATTTCTCTCTCTCTATCCTTCTACCTACCTACCTACACACACTCTCTCTCTCTCCCTAACTATCTACTGTATTTCTCTCTCTCTCTTTCTATTTCTTTCTCTATCCTTCTACCTACCTATCTACCTACACACACATACTCTTTCTCTCCCCCTACCTACCTACTGTATTCATCTCTCTCTCTCTCTCTACCTACCTACTGTATTTCTCTCTCTATTTCTCTCTCTATCCTTCTACCTACCTACCTACACACACTCTCTATCCCTTCCTTCCTACTGTATTTCTCTCTCTCTATTTCTCTCTATCCTTCTACCTACCTACCCACACACTCTCCCTCTCCCTACCTAACTACTGTATTTCTCTCTCTCTCTCTCTCTCTCTCTCTCTCTCTCTCTCTCTCTCTCTCTCTCTCTCCTTCTACCTACCTATCTACCTACACACACACACTCTCTCTCTCTACCTACCTACTGTATTTCTTTCTCTCTATTTCTCTCTCTTTCTATCCCTTTATCTACCTACCTACCTACTCTTTCTCTCTCTCCCTCCCTACTGTATTTCTCTTTCTTTCTCTCCCTCTCTCTCCCTCTATCTACCTACCTACTTTTTAAAAAAAAATTACCTCTTCAAAATCTTGGTGGGTCTTATACTCCGGTGCATCTTATACTCCGAAAAATATGGTACATGATATATTTATTATCTATGTATTTTAAATTATTTTTACAATGATTCTAGGCAACAAATAGAAGATTAAACCAAAAACAACAATAAGATTTAGATCAGTACAATACAATACAATACAATAGCAGAGTTGGAAGGGACCTTGTAGGTCTTCTAGTCCAACCCCCTGCGTGGGCAGAAACCTTATACCATTTCAGACAAATGGCTATCTAACATCTTCTTAAAGACTTCCAGGGCTGGGGCATTCACAACTTCTGGAGGCAAGTAATAGTAAACACTCATAGGCTGCCAAACTAAAATGAAATATGCCAACAAGTTTTTTTTGAAGTCAACACACTGTCAACCAATGAGGCAAGAGTTACTTCTACTAACAGCTTTGCTTAATTTCATGAAGCAATAGCCAGGTCTTTGATGTGCAAAAGACCAACCCATCTGGATTCTTCTGGATATCTGGGGAGGGAGAAGTGTGGTTCCATAGGCATAGAGCTGAGACTAAGAATTCACAACTCCTATCTCCCACAATAATGATATTACTTAACAGAAGGGATTTGGAGCATGGCAACCCTATTGGAGTTATAGAGATGATTAGTGACAGGCTGTCTGCAAGTAACTTGTTCCTGTGCCATGTAGATGTGGTAAAAGCATTGGCTGAAAAGGAAGCACCTCAACCTGGGGGAGTACAGAGATATTCCAGCTTAGAGTAGATTTGGGGGGACTTCTGGTTTGTCCGTAGGGCTGTTTTTTGCTCTCCAGAGACTTCAGGGAAGCCTCCTAAAGGCTCCAGAGGGTGAAAAATGGTCCTACAAGTAATCACGAAGTCCATCCCCAAACTTCCAGTTTACCTGTACAGCTGGTTTTTCATACTCTGGAGGCTTCAGGGAGGGCAAAAAACAGCTTCAAAAGAAGGCTGAAGTCAGCTGGCCAGTGCATGCCTGCACGCTGGCTGATTGACAGGGCAACACCTTGTGTGCCCTGAGAAATGGCTCCACATGCCACCTGTGCTATAGGTTCACCATCATGGCCTTAAATTAAGCTTCATCAACATATTTAGTAAATCTTTGAGCAAAATAGAAGTATATGTAAAGGATTCTGATCTGGCTGATTCATGTGAATGGGATATAATAATGTTTTTTCCTAAACCTGGGTTATTAATTTTATGAAATGCATAAATAATTTGTATCAACATAATAATCAGTATGGAAATACATTTCATACATTTCATACATCTTCATACATTTAATAAACTGATTAATTGAGACTCTAGAAGAGTGCAGAGTGCAGAGAAGAGCAACAAATATGATCATGGGACTGAATGCTAAAACATGAAGAATGTTTGCAGCAATTGGGTAAGCTAGTTTCATTAAAAGAGTAGGTGTGACAGCTATGTAGCTGTGTTCCAACATCCAAAGGTTGCTGTAAAAAAGAGCGAGTAAACCTATTCTTCAAAGAGCCCGAAGGCAGGACAAGAAGCAACGGATAAAGACTTATAAAGGACAGAACCAACTTAGAATTAAGGAGGTATTTCCTGACGGAACAATTAATCAGTGGAATAACTTTCCTTCAGAAGTTGTGAATGCTCCAATACTGGAGGTTTTTAAGAAGAGATCGGACAACCATTTGTCTGAAATGTTTTAGGGTCTCCTGCATGAGTGGGTGATTGCACTAGAAGATCTCCAGGTATCTTCCAATTCTGTTATTCTGTTATTAATCCCTTTGTTTTTCAGATGTATGTCATTATTTGAAATTGAAATTGGAATTTATTAACCGCACCCTCTCCCCACAGGGACCCGGGGCGGTGCACAGGCAGAGCTAAAAACAATATACAATAAATACAACATATATATATTAAAATAGAATTAAATAATATTTACCCGTGCTAAAAGATATAAAATTAAGAACCCACTAAAATTTGGTGTCAAAAGACAGAGAGAACTATTCAAGGCCGGCCAGTCGAAAGAGATAGGTCTTCAATTTTACCCGGAAGGAGCGGAGGTCAGTGGTCGTCCTAATATCAGGGGGAAGGTCGTTCCAGAGGGCCGGGCCCGCCACAGAGAGCGCCCTTCCCCTGGGCGTCGCCCGCTGACAAAGTCTAGTGGACGGCACCCGGAGAAGCCCCTCTCTGTGGGAGCGAATCGGTCGTGAGGATGTGTGGGGCAGGATCCGATCTCGCAGATAGCTAGGTCCCGAGCCATGGAGCGCTTTGAAGATGATAACTAACACCTTGAAGCGCACCCGGAAGACGACAGGTAGCCAGTGCAGCTCGCGCAAGAGCGGTGTCACGTGGGCAAACCTAGAGGTGCCCATAATTGCTCGCGCGGCTGCATTCTGAACTAACTGAAGCCTCCGGGTGCACCTCAAGGGGAGCCCCATGTAGAGAGAGTTACAATAGTCCAGTCGGGATGTCACGAGGGCATGAGTGACTGTGCGAAGGGCGTCCCGATCCAATAGGGGGCGCAATTGGCGAACCAGGCGAACCTGGTAGAACGCCCTCCTGGCCACGGCTGTCACTTGCTCTTCCATAGACAGCCGGGTATCCAGGAGGACACCCAAATTGCGCGCCCCATCCACAGGGGCAAGATGTTCGCCCCCTATGGCCAGCGTTGGAGAAAGCTGGTTGAATCGGGCAGCCGGAAACCACAGCCACTCGGTCTTGGTCGGGTTGAGCCTAAGTCCGTTACTTCCCAGGACCTCTGGTCATGTCCATAATTTGTTCCATAACTTTGGTCGCAACCCGATTTGGTCGCAATCCGAACTTAATTTTGAAAATTTGTTGCTTACAAAAAAAATATTGCGGAAGGAAAAATCAGTTGCGGGGAAAAATTTGTATTTGTATTTGTATTTATTAAATACAAATACAAAATGTGGATGTTTTGTTTGGAACCTGATTTGGTCATGGTCAGAAGCTTTCATGACCAGAGGACCTTACAGTCAAGGACTTTACAGTTCTACTGTACTTTGAGGGAAGAGTGAGTAATACAATATATAGGAGTAGACTTGATTACAGGCATCATGAAACTATATAACATAATATTCATGCACTAATTATTCAGAAATAGTTTGGTTGGTTAGAAAGGGTCACAGTTCCATTTAGCTTCATTTAGTCATGTTCAATTATTGTCAAAGACTGCCTGGAAAGTTCTTGCAGTTTTCTTGGTCAGTTTTACAGAAATGGTTTGCAATTGCTTGCTTCCAGGGCTGAGAGAAAGTGATTAACTGGAGGAAACCCAGCTGATTTTGTTCATAAGGCGGGACTAGAATTTTCAGTCTCATAGTTTCTAGCCTGATGCTTTTAACCGCTTGATCTTTGTAGGCTTTGTAAAAGGACACATAGGGCTACTTTTTGTTCTCTGTTAAAGCAAATCTGTAGATGGACTTTGCTTTATTACTGGTTAGGAAAGTGAATTCTCTGTAGGTGGATGTTTAACTATTCTCTTTTCATGTCACCAAGCATGTTTCCAACTGGCAGAAATTACTGAATGTATTTTAAATGGATTTAAGCAGCTTAATCTCTCTGGGTTGCATAGTGATAGATTTCTATAAATCTCATTCTTTTCAGTGAATTTTCTTTTATAACAAATGCAATCAAAAGTTACAGCTGCTGTCTAAATTTATTGTTGGCATTAAAAGTTGTAATTTTTAAATATAATTAGGATATCCAAAAAGGAGATATGTCTGAGCGTACATTTTTCCTATAAGAGCAGAATTTTAATGATGTTGAATATGGTTTCATAATTATACAGAGCCATGCATAGGGATAAAAAAAAAATAGAATTATTCTCCTTCTTTATATTCTAAATCAGTCCTTTTACATTAAAGTATTTATAATTCTAAAAAGCACCTTGAAACTTTTTGGAAAAAGCTCCTGATTATGCACTTGTAACAGTAGTCTAAAAGTCTTGATTAAATTGTTATCCAGAAGATGCTTCCAACTGACAACAAATAATAAACTTTGAGAGTTCAAATTTTGGATGATACTTTATAAACCATCCAAATTTAAATTAATAATTTTAACTTTTTCTAAGGAGAATATAAAATGTATTGGATTAAATTGAATTTTGCTTTGCAGCATGCTTTATCATTTTTTAAAATTAATTTTATTAATGTTGGTAAACAAGGACATTTTTAAAAACTTTAATTAGTTTTATTTCATTTCATTTACAATTCATTTTACTTTTACCTAGGCTCTGCAATAACCCTATGAAGTAGTTTAATCTGATGAATTGTGGGCCATTCAAAATGTTCCATTGAATTTCATTACTTTTATCTGGTTTTCCAACACCTTTATTCAATATCTCCAAACCATCTTCCCCATTTTTCTATTTTTGGCTGGCTGACAGCATATTATAGGCATTTTTATAGATTGATCCATAAAATAGGAATAGCTGGTTAACAAAACAGCTGTTCACCAGATACCAGAAGGCAACCTTATGATATGATCCTTACTATGTCTACAGATTCCCACAGTTTATATTACTATCTCAGTTTGGCTCTATTTTTGAAACACGCTTTCAAACAGAGCAAAGGGCTGTAATCCAATTTTATTTCTAATATATTCCAAGGATAAATATGTGTAAAAAATCTTTCAAACTGGTGGTTATCAATATCAGTTCCTGAGGAACATACATGAGAAAGTTCTGTTGCATTCAAATTAGGTTTGTGCATATTTGGTATTTTTTGTGAAATGCAACAATCAATATATAATAAGCAGAGAAAAATACAAAAATTATATACAGTAAAGTAATTAATATATAATAATATTAATGCAATACTAATAATTATAAAGAGGTTTAATACAATTATAATTATTTTAGCAATAATAAAGCAAACTTGAACTGAAGAAAAGGCAACAATACCATAACTAATCTTTTAAAATAGTAGTAAATCTAGATCAGGAGTGTCAAAATGATGGATTTTGGATTGCATCAACAGAAGTATATGTTCCTTTAAAAGGTTCCATCAGGATGCTTTGATCTATTCACCTCCCAGTACCAAGACCTGTGGGAGACAACTGTCCTACGATTTCCTCACAAGAAGCAGCAAATCAGAGCATATGTCAGTAAGCTCCATTCTCTCCTTGTCCAGAGAATTTCCTAAGAATCAGTCCAATTGTCAGTCTTTCAATCTTTGCCAAGGTTGTTTTCTCAGTTAGATTCTCTGATGTTGTAGAGAATGAGGGAGTCCAGACCAGGTTTGCTCAGAAAAACTATAGCCGTTTATTTCAGGCAGCAAGATAAATCAACTATGTACAAATACTGAAAAGGAGCGGTAGACAGGGGCTCCCGCGTTTGACAGCTCTTTATATATGGAGCTGTCAAACGGGAAGCCAATCAGGCTGCGGCAAGAGCCGGCTTCTCGCCAGGCGCGCCTTAGCCAATCAGGCGCGTCTGTTGGTTAGCCGGCTTGCTACAGCCTGTCTCCATGGCTTCAAAGCGGCAGCCTGGAAGACCTGCGGCCGGTCGTAAGTTGAGACCGGTCGCAGGTCGAGGACACAACAGAACTCCTGTAAACAGAGCTATTTTAGAAGACCATTGTGTGTTGGCATCTTTTCATTGGATGGGTATTTATAATAGTTCTAATCAGTGGTGAAATCCTCTGAAGTCTGGACACATGCTTTGTGGGCCTGAGGCGTATGCACGCACAGCACTAAGAAAGGAACAATTCCTTCCGAGTTTGCAAAAGTAAATAGAAGGGGCAATCCGCTGTGCCATGCGATTTAGATTAGCTAGAAAGCAGGAAATCCAACAATTCTAGCTAATATAAATCGTGCTTCACAGCTGATCGTTGGAAATACCAATTTGTCCAAACTAATAGCATTTTTTTTACATTTCGGATGAACCGGTCTGAAATGATAGCACTTCCCTCCTGGCTCCAATTTTATTATTGCTATATGATGTAGTGCTTAGTTTATTATATTTATTGATTTATTGTAATACGTTCTCATTTTTATACTGTACTATGCAATATCAATGGATTCTATGAAATCTACTGTGTTTCCCCCAAAATATGACAGGGTCTTATATTTTTTTGACCCACGAAATATGACCTTGGGCTTATTAGAGGGGGAGGGCTTACTATTTTCTGGGGCAGGCAAGAAGTGAGGGGCACCTTTTACTTTTCAAGCTCTGTCGCATTCCTTGCTATTGTGTCCAGGGAAGCCACTGGTGATAAAAACCCCTTCTTGCGAGTTCTATCAAACTTCTTTAACTCGCCAGAAGAGGTTTTTTTTTTACCAACAGCTTCCCTGGATACAATAGCGAGGAACGTGACAGAGCTTGAAAAGCGTGCCTCACTTCTCCTCCCCCCCACCTCTCATTCCTCACTAAAGGAACGGCAGGGAAGGGAAGCAGGCAGGCTGCCTTTACAATTGGGGTGGGGTGGGCAGTGTTGGGCCATGATGCGTGCCTCTTACCTTTCAAGATCCATCGCATTCCTCACTACTGTATCTAGGGAAGCAGCTGGTTAAAAAAAATCCCTTCTCGGAAGTTCAAGAAGTTTGATAGAACTCACGAGTTTGATAGAACTCACAAGTTTTTTTTAACCAGTGGCTTCCCTGGACACAATAGCAAGGAATGTGATGGGGTTTGAAAGGTAAAAAGCATGTCTTTCTTTTCCCCTCCCCCCCACCTCTCATTCTTCACTAAAGGGATGGAAGGGAAGGGAAACAAGCAGGCTGCCTTTACAATTGGGGTGGGCAGTGTTGGGCTGTGAGGCGTGCCTCTTACCTTTCCAAGTCTGCCGGCGGTCCTCGCCATTGTGTCCAGGGAAGCCCCTGTTAAAAAACTCTTTCTCATTTTTTAAATTATTTTATTTTATTTTATTAAATTTTTATACCGTGCCACTCTCCCAAATAGGGTCTCGGGGCGGTGCACAGGAAAAATTAAAACCACACATATACATAAAACTGATAATAAATATGTCATAAATATTAAAAACTTATTAAATTAACCCAACCTGTGCTAAAACCAATTAAAACCCCAATAAAATCTAATTCAATTTAAAACCAATAGATGGACTCGGAAGATTAAATCAGGCCAGCTAAGCGACAAAAGTACGTTTTTAGTTGTTGACGGAAGAGGCGGAGGTCTGTGATATTCCTAAGATTGGGGGGTAGATCGTTCCAGAGGGCAGGGCCCACCACAGAGAAGGCCATACCCCTGGGCGTTGTGAGCCGGCATTGCCTGGCCGTTGGCACCTGGAGCAGACCCTCTCTGTGGGAGCAAATCGGTTGGAGGGATGTATGGGGTAGGAGTCGGTCTCGCAGATAACTAGGACCCGTGCCATGGAGTGCTTTAAAGATGATGATCAACACCTTGAAGCGCACCAGAAAGACCACAGGCAGCCAGTGCAGCTCGCGCAGGAGAGGTGTTACATGGGAATGCCATGAGGCTCCCAAGATCCCCCGCACGGCCACGTTCTGAACTAACTGTAGCCTTCGGGTGCACCTCAAGGGGAGCCCCATGTAGAGAGCATTTCCATAGTCCAGACGGGATGTCACGAGAGCATGAGTGACTGTGCGCAGGGCGTCCCGGTCAAGTAAGGGTCATAGCTGATGAACCAGGCGAAGCTGGAAAAAAGCCCCCCTGGCCACGGCCGTCACATGGTCATCCATGGACAGCCGGAAATCCAGGACGATGCCTAGGTTACGTGCCCTTTCCACGGGGGCCAATGACTCGCCCCCAAAGGTCAGCGTTGGAATGAGCTGACTGTACCGGGACGTCGGAAACCACAGCTACTCGCTCTTGGATGGGTTGAGTCTGAGTTTGTTACTCCCCATCCAGATCCGTACGACCTCCAGGCACTGGGACATCACCTCATGAATTCTATCAAACCAGGGATTCCCCTTGCAACCCCCCCCCCCATTAGTTCAACTCACAGGGTTTTTTGTAAAAAACAAAAACAAAAACCTCGCGAGTTGAATTCATGAGGGTTTTTTTACAAGGGGATTCACTGGACGAAAGGGTGAGGAACAAAGCTGGACAGGTAAGAGGCAAGCCTCGCTTCTCCCCTACCCATCCCTTGCTAAAGAGAGGGCTGGGAAGGGAAGTAGGCAGGCTGCCTTTAAAATTGTGGTGGGGTGAGTGGGGTTTTTTTGCGCGAGAGGAAACAGGTGGGGTTGATCGCATTGCTACCCTGCTGTTTTTGTGGCAGGCTCTTTTTGCACTTAAATAGTTGGGGGGGGGCTTAGTTTCAGGGAGAGGGCTTATTGTGGTGCATGCTCTGAAAAGCCCGATTGGCTTATTAGCAGGACATGTTGTATTTTCGAGGAAACACGGTAGCAAAATGAAAATATAGTAAATAAAAATATGCATCTTTATATAAGTATAGATACACATTGGTGGATATATTTATACATACAGGGTGCTATATGCATAAAATAAAGTTTCACATGTAGTTCAGAAAATCCAGTCTGATAGATTGGCATGCTGATATTATTGACTTGTTCATATTGTCTTTTTAATACCAATCCAATAGTTCTAAAAACTTTTTCTTCTTAATTATGTAATTTATATAGAAACTAGATTGAAAAGAAGTATCTTCATAGCCACCAATTGAAATTGCAACACCACAACTGTTTATTAAAACTGCATTTTAATATCATGATGAACCAGGAGAAGTGGGCTAATCTGAGTCCTTCGGAGTTTTCTCAGCTTCAAAAATATGCAGAATGTAAGTACTTTTATATTTCCATAATATCATAATGAATTATAAATTTATCAAACTTTAATTACAAACTTACAAAAAGTAATAGAAAAAAGTCCAGTTATAGCTAATTTAAATCTATGTGGTATATTATCTTTTTAAAACAGAAAAATCAAGGCATTGTAAAAGATGAAGTAATTATTGATAATGCATAATAAAATTAGTAAATAATTAGATTATTGATAATTATTTCATATTTAAATGCCTAGACTTTTCTGTTTTGAAAAGAGCCTGCAGAACAGAGATTTTAAATTAAGGAACCCCACTTATTTTTGGGGAAGTCTTATTATTTTTGAGATGTAGAAGGCGGTGAACATAGTCACCTCATGGCTGCTGCTGTGTTGCAATATTTTTTTTGGGAAAGGGCTTACTTTCAGGGAAGGGCTTATTTTAGCACATTTGCTCAAAAGCCCGATTGGGCTTATTATCCGGGGAGGTCTTATTTTCGGGAAAACAGAGTACAATGTTTTTGTTGTTGGCATAATACTGTATGGCTGACACATGCAATTGCTTTCTCATACTGTTGTTATACTGCAGGGATCTCCAAACCGCGATCCCTGACCCTTCAGACTGGGTAGTGGTCCATATCCATTTAGGAACTAGGCAATGCAAGTGGTGGGCAAGTTCGTGAAGCTTCATCTGTACATGTGCAGGGCCTAGGTTGTGAGGAAACTAGACCCTGAAAAAATTGTCTTTCATGGTTGATGGAAAAATTGTCTTCCATGAAACCAGTCCCTGGTACCAGAAATGTTGGGGACTGCTATTATATTGCATGGTGGAAAATCTTGGGTACATTAATCTGAACATATTTTCCATGGAAGTTTATATGTGCTTTCATATATGCAGATTTTGTAAGGAATGGTGGCAAGAATTTTGAAAAACTGGTCCTGGTATTTTGTAATATCTACTAATCATTTTGTAGCATTGCTCCAAATTCACTCTAATGAAATAAAAACAATTCCTTACTCAAAAGTCATGTTTTATATTTGTGAATGTTTCCCTGGTAAAAGAAATATGAATTTATTCGTACTCTACTTCTACTTTAATTAAAATAACACATTTTAAATTAGCATATATGATTGTTATAGGAAGAGTTTATTAGAAAAGGTAACATGCCCCATTGCTAAGGCAAGTGTGTTTTTAAAAAGTACACAATTTCCATCCAGGTTGAGTCATACAGGTTGATCAGAATGCTTTGTTTGTGTGTACATTTAAAATATTGGTTTCTTTATCCCAGACACCTAATTTCATTATAATATCAAGAATATGCATCTTAATTGCTTATATAGAACATGTTCAACAACATTTTAGATATTAAAAAATTCTAAGATTTAATTTCATGCTCTTTCAAAATATAACTATTTGAGAAAGAATAAAATTTTAACAGGGTAGTTTTGGAACTGAGCGTTTTACATGTTGTTAACATTTATTTATTTATTAAATTACAATTACAAATTAAAAT
The DNA here is from genome assembly GCA_039707465.1 of Rhabdophis nuchalis. Taxonomy (NCBI): domain Eukaryota; kingdom Metazoa; phylum Chordata; class Lepidosauria; order Squamata; family Natricidae; genus Rhabdophis; species Rhabdophis nuchalis. Next base: position 44,016,677 of record CM077647.1, on the reverse strand, counting down.
TTGCAATATTCCAATGGCATAGTAAATAAAATTAATGAGGTTTATGTTTTGAAAGGTGTGATTACAATTGGGATGAAGTAGACAATCTGGTAAAAATAGTATATTAAATTATTAATAATGAAGCCAAAAAAATAACTGCTATTTCTTTAGGAAGCAAGCTTGTTTCAAAAAGTAAAAGACTTCCAACACTATTTTTACAGATTCAACAAAGAAAATTAAGGATGTTTTAGAAGAATTCCATGGCAATGGTGTGCTAGCAAAATATAATCCTGAAGGGGTAATTTTTCTTTCTTTATCTAATTTGTTGCATTATTCTTGTTGCTAGAAATTCACTCAATTATTTGTGTGCTCTCTGCAATCATTATATACAGTATATAACTAGCACATAGTAATAGTTCCTTCCAGATTGTTTTAACTCTCATATATTTAAATGAAACACCTGTTGAATGCTCTAGAAGTTACTAGAATGTTCATTTTTATTCAAATGATTTCACTTTAAGCAAATAGAAATCATCAACATGACATTTTATTTCATCTGACTGCTCATGTTATATTAATACCACAATTCTTAGAGTGGCAATCTGTAAGTGGCAATCTGTAGATAAAATGCCCCACTTGATAAGTTTATTAATTCTTGGTTTTATGCTGCAATTAAACATTATTGTTAAAATGTTGAGAACATTATTAACATATATGGGAGAAATCTTTTGCTACCCATCATACCAGACAAGTTGGAATGAACATGCTCCTTGTTCCTTTTTCTAAGCTTTATCATCTAATAGAAGCTAGGAGGTGTGCCTTTTACCTTAATTAAAATAAAAGTCCCTGCACTATGAAACAGTCTGCTCCCTAAAGTTTAGTAGGCTTCTATCCTCTCTCTTAGCTTTCCACTAAGTTTAGAAGACCTGCATTTTTCTCCCCCTCCCCCAAAGTGCTGGAATAAGATTGGATAATTGACTTGGTGCCAGGCTTTTGTTGTTTTTAATTCTTCAATCTGCTTAGTTTTGTAAGGTTATAATTTTATATGTTGTTATAACTTTTGATTGGAAGCCACCCAGAGTCAGTTGGAAGATGGGTGGCTATATAAATGTTTAAAATAAAATAAAAATAACAAACAAAATAAAATATCTTTGGTGCACTGCCATTCTAAGGAAGAAAATTTAACTGCCTAATAGAACTTTATCCAAGATTGATCAAATCTGACTCTAAAGATTTATATGGTGTCTAAATTGAGTATTTGAACTAATAGTGTTGATTACTACAGCTATTTGCTAAAACTTTTTTTTTGCAATTTTATTTAAACTGGTAACTTTTTTATTACATGATTTCTTTCTAGTAATGAAATCAAAATTTCAGCAAAAAATGCTGGTTTTAAGATTAAGTCTGAGGAAATTTTCTCATTGTATAATTTGATCAAAAACATTTCCTTTCTTTTCCTGCACTACAGAAGCAAGATATTCTTAATCAAGTAAGCATATCTAGTATATGTCAGTTGATATAGCTGATCAATGCTATTAATTTATGTAGATTTATTTATATGTTCTTTTTTCATATTTAGATATTTATTGCTTAATACCATGTTTCCCTGAAAATAAGACAGGGTCTTATTTTCTTTTGACCCCGAAATATGGCCTTGGCCTTATTATTGGGAGGGGCATTATTTTGGGGATGCAGGAGGCAGCAAGCATGGGGCTGCATGTCCTGCTGCCCCAGTTGCCTCCCCTCCCTGTTATTTGCACCGGCCAAGTGGCGGCCAGTGCTGCCGTGACTTGTCCTGCCACTATCCTGCATCAGGTTGGGCTTTCTTCGTGAGGGGGTCAGTCTGGGAAGTGAGAGATTTAGGAAGCCCGGGCTGGCATGGGGCGGTTTCTCCAGTGAAGTGTCTGATTCATCCCCAGGGGTGAGTGTTTCGCCACCTCTTGCTCCAGCTTGGAACCTGCAGAGGAAGCATGCCATGCCCGGTGAGGGACGGAGAAGAGATAGCAAGAGGAGCCACGTCTTGCTCCATGCCTCTAACTTCTCCCCCACAACACTCACACCTCTCTCGCTAAAGAGACAGTGGGAAAGAGAAGCAGCCAGGATTCTGTTAGCATTGGGACGGGTTGGGAGGTGTTGGGCCACGAGACGCACATCTTACCCGAGACTTGCAGCTCTGAAATAATTATCGATAATGCATAATAAAATTAGTAAATAATTATATTATTGATAATTATTTCATTTTTAAATGCCTAGACTTTTCTGTTTTGAAAAGAGCCTGAAGAACAGAGATTTTAAATTAAGGAACTTTGAAAAGATTGAATATACTTCATGGTATGTTCTTCTAAAGTGTGGAAACTGGATAGTGCACTAAATTATATATTTCAGACCATTATTATTATCTATTCTAATTAAATGTAAGTAGCCCTTCTCCAAGAATTTTTTCCTCATCCATAGATGAAAACCTGGGGGACCTTTTTTGATTGTTAGATAGCTCTATTTCTGCATTATACCTTGTTTAATAAACCTTGATATAGTAGACCATATGCAGTGGTCTACATAATATTGATAATGATATAATTATACTGATGCCAAAATCATCATGGCATACTTATGCATTTAACAAATATTGAATTGAATTGAATTGAATACTTTGTCTGGCCCAGTGTGATTAAATGCACAAGGAATTAGTTTCTAGTGCAGAACCTCTCAATACATGCAAAGCAATAGAATAATGATTATCTTAATAATAGTAATAGTAATAATAATAATAAGCAGCAGCAGCAGCAAGAAAAAAATCACAAAATACCGGGACTTGCAAATTGAAGTTGAGCAACTTTGGAGGAGGAAGTCGTGTGTTGTCCCGCTAGTGATTGGAGCCCTTGGAGCAATACCTAGGGAGCTGCCTCACAATGTGGAGGTTCTAGGTTTGCGGGACTTGAGCATTCTGACTTTACAAAGGGCCACCCTGCTTGGAACAGCTTATATCCCCTGACGTTATCTTAACAGTTCCTAGGTCCTTGGTTAGGACTTGAGCTGTTGAGCTACTAACCAGCCCCAAAGGCTGTGAATCTCACCAAAGATTAACCACAGATAATAATAATAATACCACCACCAATAAAAGGGGCAGTAAAGAAGATAAATAATAATAATATAACCATAAAATATTCATTGTATGATACATAAATTTGTTTTTTTTTCTAATTTAATAATTCTTTTGCAGCTTCTCAAACCTTACAGTTTATATAATCTTCACCCATATGTCTAAAATTACAATATGCAAATTTAAACAATTGAAAGTTATAACTATTGTTATAAAAATGGTATACTTTTCTGACAGTATGATGTTTTATAGACAAATATCATTTCCCTCCAAAAATAAGACAGTGTCTTATTTTCTTTTGACCCCTGAAATAAGTGCTTATTTTCGGGAAAGTCTTATTATTTTTGAGATGCAGGAGGTGGGGAGCATAGTCACCTCATGGCTGCTGCTGTGTTGCAATATTTTTGATTGGAAAAAAAAAACTCTTGCAAGTTCAACTTCCCTGGACAAAAAAGTGAGGAATGCAACAGAACTGCAAGTCTTGAGTAGGACACACATCTCATGGCCCAACACCTTCCATACCACCCCAATGCTAACAGAATCCTGGCTGCTTCCCTTCTCCACCATTTCTTTAGCAAGAGGGGTGGCAAGTAGGGTGGGAGAGAAGTGAGAGGCATGGAGTAGGATATGGCTCCTCTTGCTGTCTCTTCCCCCCACCTCGCCAGGCATGGCAGGCTTCCTCTGCAGCTTCCAAGCCAGGGCAGACAGGTGGTGAAGGGCAAAATGGTCACCCCTGGGGATGAATCCCCAGTATGTATTTTAGTTTCCTGTGCGCCGCCCTGGGTCCTTTTGGAAAAGGGCGGGGTATAAATTTAATAAAATAAAATAAAATAAAAATAAATAAATAAATAAATGAATCAAACACTTCACTCGGGAAACTGCCTCACACCAGCCCAGACTCCCTAAATTTCTTGCTCCCCAGATCATCCACCTCACAAAGAAAGTCCAACTTGATGTAAATGCTGCCCCCAGCCACCTCTTCTTCCTGGTGAAATTACTCTTTGAAAGGATGATCTGCAGGTGGGGAGAGAGATTTCCTACCTATTGGCAGCAATGTCTCCTCACAGGGCTTCTCCCAATGTCCCAGGTGTGAAGTAACATCCTATAAAGGAAGGTATGGAAATTCATATAACTGGGATGTTAGAAGAAGCCCCGTGAGAAGACGCTGCTGCTGATGTGCAGGAAATTTCCCTCCCTACCTTCAGATAGTCTTGTGGGCTGACCAGAGAGTGAGCGTCTTCAATGAACTTCACCATTTATCTGTGCCTCTGCAGGCAACAGCATCGGCAGCATCTCTTCTCAGGGCTCCTTTGTCCTTCTCTCTGGTCTGATTCTCAAATATTTTCAAACAAACAGGGATTTCTCGATTTATCAACCTACAGGGGTACAGAGAATATTTGTCAATCCCACAGGCACAACCAAATCACAGTACAAAGAATGTTGTTTCCAGGCCATTCTTTGTACTGTGTTTTGCTTGTGCTTGTGGGATTTACAAATATTTTCTGTACCTCTGTATGTTGATAAATTGAGAAATCCCTGCCATATTTAGGTATATAGCTGAAAACATTTCTGAAAAATGAAGGAGACCTAATTTTGCATACAGACATTAATAATTGGAGCAGCATAAAAAGTATTAAGTAGAAAGCAAAAAGAAAATAAATGGTGTATAGTGGAGATTATCAGCAGCCCAAAGAAGCAATAATGACATGAAATGTAAGAAATAAGAAATTCTGAAACTATACGGGGAAGAAAGTGAAGCAAATTCAGTCTGAGAGAAATATATACAAATCTTAAAAAACAAACCAAGCAGGGTGGTGGTGGTAGTGATGATGTTTGAAACTGAAAGAAAGAAAGGATAATACATTTTACAGCTTTATTTTGGGCATTCATGGTTTATTTAATGTATAGCCCACCCTTTATTATTTATATAAATATTTATATAAACAACTCAATGAACAATGTACTTTTTTCTCCTATTTTCTCCACAAGAATAATCCTGTCACATGAGTTGGAATGAGAGACAGTGATTGTCCCAAAGTCACTCAGCTGGTTTTTAATGGCTAAGGCAAGACTAGACCACACATCTTCAAATGTCTTGCCTGGTGCCCTAGCCACAAGATGAAAATGGTTCTATATCCTACTATGAGTTAAACCCAGAATACAGAATGAAAAGTTAACTGCTTCTCCAAGGACCTTCCCTTTTTTTTTTGCTTTACTTTAAGATTTAGATTAAGAATGAAGATGATTAATTCCTATTGTCTCCATATTATTGTTTTTTTAAATATCAGTTTTATTAAAGTTTATAAATACAAAGATAAAAGGCTAGTTACCACAAACTACATAATATATATTTTAATCCTACTCAAATAAATTTACTTTATGGTTCTTCTATTTACTTTTAAACAGATTGATCTTTAACCATGCCCATAAGATGATTTCTTATCATTTTAATTTTGTCTCATTTTAGAATCCTTTTTTATCCAAAATAAGAAAGTTTTCCAAACCATTATTCTGATTATTTGGATGTTATTTTTAACTATTAAGATATCAACTGGTTTCATGTGTAAATCCATTGTGTCATAATTTTGCCTGAATTTTAAAATCCATTTCTGGTTTTACTGTATCATTTTTCATGCCATTTTAATAAACTGGCCTTTTTTTAAAAGTCCACATTCTAATCTCAGACTCAGTTTTATTTTGTGCTCTTCTATATTCTAATTTCTAAGTAGTTTATTCCCATGACAAATGAATTAATTTTTTCCATGGTCAAATATTATTACTCCATTTTATTAATGAGTCACTTCTCCTTAATTTTACTTATTTTTCTCTGGTTTCTAGTCAAGGTTCAAAGTTCTCTCATATCATTCTTTTTTAATCCATGAAACTCCCATGGGAAGATTTCATCTAGTTAATTCAAAAGTCTTTCATATGTTCTTTTATGAAATTTTAAACGCTCACAGTGAATTGAAGCCCCTTCCAAAATCTACATTATACTCTCCATTCTTTTGTTTTCTGAAAATTAAAGGTTTCCTTTTTAATCCTTTGAGTACATGGAGCTTCTTTCATCCAGGGTACCAGTTTCTCCCAGTATAATAAAAATTATTCTTTGGAAGTTTCTTAATTTCTAGTAAATCAATAATGAGCAACTTATTAATTATTAGTAAGTGAAGAAGTGGGTGAATTCAATGTCTCCTTGAAGGTCTTTAATTGTGGCTGAGGCAAGATGTTTTGCCCCTACTTTCAGAAACAATTATGGCAACTATTACATATATTTGGAGGGGGTAGGATTTGAAATCATTAGTTATCTAAAATATACATTGAGAGTTTCTGTTTACAATATGTAAATAATTCAACCTGAGTCCCAGGCGTAATTATCTCTTTTTGTTTGCAGACAATTGATTTAGAAGGTTTCAAGTTATTTATGAAGACTTTTCTTGAGGCTGATTTACCAGATGAATTTTGTGAACATCTCTTTGTATCTTTTGGAAACAAAACTCCTCACAGCAGTCCATTGGTAAAGAATAAATCACCATTCCTTCCAGGAGGTTAGTTTGATTGCCTTGAATTGGACCTGCCACTTGTTCTGAGACTTAATAGAAAGCCTTTAGTGATCCTTAACATCTTTTCATTCTTTTGTAATTATTTCATTTTTTTGTAGTGGGAATGGGATTAAAATAGCACATTTAGAAAAGGGAAGAAAATTGGGTCTAAATTATGAAGTCTAGAGACAAATATCACAGGGATATTTGAGGAGATAATGAAATGAGAGAAAATATGTCCAGAGTGTCACTGGCACTCAATAAAGGATGAACTCAACCAAACATGGATTAGTTGTATTGGTTCCTGGATCAATAGGCCTTTCTCATAATCACTCATGTCCCAGTCACTTCTAAACTGGACTTCTGCCATGTACTATAATGGGGCTGCCCTTGAAGATCCAAGATCCTGAAGTTGCAATTGGTGTGGACTACAGTGGCACAGGCAGTTATTTGCACTCCTAGAATATGGTATGTTAAACCTCTGCTCTCTGAACTGCAATTGTTCCCTAATCAAGTTCAAGGTTTTAACTTTTTACGTTCTTCATGGCATACAATACAATACAATAGTAGAGTTGGAAGGTCTTCTAGTCCAACCCCCTGCCTAGGCAGGAAACCCTATACCATTTCAGACAAATGGCTCTCCAACATCTTCTTAAAGACTTCCAGTGTTGGGGCATTCACAACTTCTTGGGGCAAGTTGTTCCACTGATTAATTGTTCTAACTGTCAGGAAATTTCTCCTCAGTTCTAAATTGCTCCTCTCCTTAATTAGTTTCCACCCATTGTTTCTTGTTCTGCCCTCAGGTGCTTTGGAGAATAGTTTGACTCCCTTTTCTTTGTGGCAGCCTCTGAGATATCAGAAGAATGCTATCATGTCTCCCCTAGTCCTTCTTTTCATTAAATTAGACATATCCAGTTCCTGGGTATGAGATCAGGTTGTCTAAGGAATCACATCTCCTGATTATATTAGCCAAACCTCATTAAATCTGGCAGAGAAGGCATGCTTTAGGTACCATCTGCTAAAGACCTATAGTTGATGGATCCCAGGAGACGTATTTCTCTGTCATGGTGACCACCTTAAGGAACATCCTTCTCTTGAGAATTATTTATTTATTTAAGAAAAAATATGTATCCGCTCAACTCATGTTCAGTTGTTGTGGGCAGCTTTCAAATTAGATTAGCTTCATCCATTTTAATATTTCAAAAGGCTCTTAAGATCTGTTATTATATCAACCCTAACCCTAATCCTAACTCTAACCTTGATATTCTTATTCCCTTTTTTCTATGGTTTGCATTTTTGTTTTTTATGATATTTATTAATTTGTACTTTTATACATGTTATATAGGGTTTTAAAAAATAATTACTGTTTTATATGAATGTTTTGCAGTGCCCCAAGTCATTTCTTGTAAAATGGGTCACTAAATTTGATTTAAAAATAAATAGCCTACTTTATCACCTTGAATTATCTTTTTTGCAAAACAATGTCCATTTTCTCAATTGGTACAGAGAGAAAAAAGTGTTCTATATATGATAACAGAAATATGGGCAGGTGAGATGTTTGAAATATTTTCTTTCTTGTTATATAAATAAACAGTATGAATATTGTTTCAGGTTTGCGAATTGCTAAAAGCATTACTACACATCCTCAACATCTTTCCAAAATTCACATACCAGAAGTAATCCAACTGAAAAATATTGTTTGCTATCTTTCCCTTCTTGAAAGAGGGAGACCTGAAGACAAACTAGAATGTATGTATTTCATGTAAAACAATCCCATATTGTTTTTTCCAGTCACTTTCAGTTCATTCATATATGTATTTAATTGTCATAATTTTGAAAATTAAAATAAGTTTTAGACATTTGAGAAAATACAATTTTAGAATTGTAAGCCACCCAGGATCAGTGGTTTAGTAACCAGGCTATAGAAGTTAGTTAATCAATTAATACTTTGTATATGTTTAGAAGTCAATTCCACTGAGTTCATTGGAACTGTCTTTTAGATATGTGATGCTGAACCTATGACACATGTGCCACAGTGGCACGCGGTGCCATATCCGTGTGCACGCTGGCCAGCTGATTTTTGGGCCTTCTGGCTCACCAGAAGTTGGGAAACAGGCTGGTTTTGGCCTCCAGTGGGCCTCTGGGAGGGGGGGGGGTAGAGTAATGCCATTTTTGCCCTTTCCAGGCTTCCTAGAAAGATTCTGTAGCCTGGGGAGAGTGAAAAATGGACTTTCTGGTTTTTACCAGAAGTTGGCAAACAGGCCCTTTTTTGGCTTCTGGAGGCCCTCCAGGGGGGGGCATTTTTGCTCTCCCTGGGCTTCTAGAAAGGCTCTGGAGCCTGGGGAGAGTGAAAAATAGACCTTCCGGTCCGACTAGAGGTTGGCAAACAGGCTGTTTTCAGCCTCTGGAGGGCCTCTGGTGTTTTGGGAAAAGTTCCTGGAAAAGCTCTGGAGCCTGGAGAAAGTGAAAAACCAGTCTAATCTGGTCCAGTCCTGAAGTCTGCAAATAGGCTGTTTCTGGCCTCCGTAGGGCTTCTGGGGCGGGGGGAGGCCATTTTCGCTCTCCCCAGGCTCCTAGAAAGGCCCTGGAGCTTGGAGAAAATGAAAAACAGCCCTTCCAGTCCAACCAGAAGTCAGCTAATGGGCCATTTCCAGCCTCTGGAGGGCCTCCGGGTAGTAGGGAAGGCCGCTTTCACCCTGCCCAGGCTCCTAGAAAGGGTCTGGAGCCCAGGAAGGGTGGAAAATGGGTCCACCATGCCATTGCATGCCAAAAGCGGAGGGAGCACGGGGGGTCACGTGCGCATGTGCGGAGTAGGGTGCATAGAATTATGGGTGTGGGCACACGTGAACAATCCCCCGTGCTTCCCCCACTTTTGGCACACAATGGCAAAAAGGTTAGCCATCACTGTTCTAAATTATCATGTTGTATCCTTAGTATTTAGCAGTTTTTCAAGGAATAAATTTATTGTATTTATTTATTATTTAAATTTATATCCCGCCCTTCTCCACGAAGGACCCAGGGCGGCGCACAGGAAAATTTAAAAACATACAAAATACAATAAATAAAATTTAAAAAACTATTAAATAACCTATCCTGCGCTAAAACCAAATCTTAAAAACCCAATTTAAAACTACCTAAAAGTCCCCATGGGAGGTTAGGCTAGGCCGGCTTGTTGAAAAAAATATGTCTTAAGACATTGGCGGAAGAGGCGGAGGTCGGTGATGGTACGTAATTCAGGGGGTAGGTCATTCCAAAGGGCTGGGCCCGCCACAGAGAAGGCTCTTCCCCTGGGTGTCTCCAGTCGGCATTGTCCGGCCGACGGCACCCTGAGAAGGCCCTCTCTGTGGGAGCGTATCGGTCTAAGGGATGTATGGGGCAGGAGGCGGTCCCGCATATAACTAGGCCCCGAGCCATGGAGCGCTTTAAAGATGGTCGTCAAAACCTTGAAGCGCACCCGAAAGGCCACAGGAAGCCAATGCAGCTCGCGCAGGATCGGTGTTATGTGGGAGCATCTAGTGGCTCCCATAATCACCCGCGCGGCTGCGTTTTGGACTAGCTGTAGCTTTCGAGTGCACCTCAAGGGAAGCCCCATGTAGAGAGCATTACAGTAGTCGAGTCGGGACGTCACGAGAGCTTGAGTGACTGTGCGAAGGGCAGCCCGGTCCAGTAAGGGGCGCAATTGGCGCATCAGGCGTACTTGATGAAACGCCCCCCTGGCCACGGCCGCCACATGGTCCTCCATGGACAGCCGGGAATCCAGGAGGACACCCAAATTGCGCGCCCTCTCCACGGGGGCCAGTGTTTCGCCCCCAATGGCCAGAGTTGGTATAATCTGGCTGAACCGGGGTGCCGGAAACCACAGCCACTCAGTCGTGGCAGGGTTGAGCTTGAGTTTGTTACCACCCATCCAGATCCGTACGGCCTCCAAACACCGGGACAGCACTTCGGCGGCATCGTTGGGGTGGTTTGGGGTGGATATGTACAGCTGGGTGTCATCAGCGTACAGATGGTACTCCACCCCAAAACCACGGATGATCTCACCCAGCGGCTTCATATATGTGTTGAAAAGGAGGGGCGAGAGGACCGACCCCTGAGGAACCCCACATAAGAGAGGCCTCGAGGTCGACCTCTGCCCTCCTGTCAACACATATTGCGACCGACCAGAGAGGTAGGATGAGAACCACCGCAAAACGGTGCCTCCCAACCCCAACCCCCCCAGTCGGTGCAATAGGATACCATGGTCGATGGTATCAAAAGCCGCCGAGAGGTCTAATAGGACTAGGATAGAGGAATAACCTCTATCCCGCGCCCTCCAGAGATCATCAACCAACGCGACCAATGCCGTCTCGGTGCTGTGACCGGGTCGGAAGCCGGACTGGCGCGGGTCTAGATAATCAAATTGTATTCAATTTCTATTCAGCTTTGATGGTCAAATAACTTTCATGCCACTATTGGTTGTCAAGAATGTTTCATAGTACAAAATGCTTTTCTGAGATTTGTCAGTGACTTAGAATGAACTAACAGTTTTCTCCAATATTCTAAAATGGCTTTGATTTAATAAACATAGGGAAAACGGCCATTGTAATTAATATTTGACTTATTTTAACGTATAGAAATATTCTGAAAATATACGTTTTCCCTTTTTCACCAGAAAGTTTAATTTGGGATAATAAATGTGTATCAGTTATTTTCAAAATGTAGCTGCGCACGGTTATCAATGTCTGATCATTTACAGGTACAATTATGACACCTTGAATATTAATTATCTAATTCTGTGTTGGTAGAAGGAGTTGCAGAACATGGGGTTTCCTCCAACTTCTGCTACTCCTTTTCCTACATGGTGTTGCAGCTTCATTTTCACATAGTAAAATGGAAACAATCCAAATAAAACCCCTAAAAAACCTTGTAAAAATATTATGTTACTGGTATTGCAGAATTTCATATATTATTTAGAAGAGAAAAAGTGAATTATACAGACCAATATTTTTATTATGACAGCAAACATAAATCCATGAAATGTGTTTAGTATTTGAACTGAATCAAGCCACTATTTGTTGATTTATTTATTATTAAAAGTTTTATATGGCTCCCCATCTTGTTAAACATTAACCTGGCTACCCCACAACTATAATAAAATCACAAACAAGAAAACCATGAAAACCAGGGCTGTAATCTATCATTTTTATCCATGAAATATTAAGCAGCATGGTGGTCTCATTTATAATAAGTTATGAATGTCTACATTTCTTTCCCATTAAACCCATTGAAAGTTTAAATACATAATGCTACAAAAATTGCATCCATTCATTGCATTCTGAAGTTGCAATGCATAATACTTCAATTCCATATTGAAGTGTAGATAAATTACATCATCAAAAAAGCTAGCTTTTGTCAAGGCTATAGTTTTTCCAGTCATAATATATTGTTATGAGTACTTGTCTAGAAGAAAGATTGACGTCTTTGAACTATGATGCTTGAGAAAGTTGTTGTTCTTGCCTTGGACAGTAAGAACAAGTTTCTCAATACTTGACTTATACCTATACAGCTTACTGAAAACATTAATAATGATGCTAAAACTTAATTATTTTGGACACCTAACATAGAAACAAAAATCTTTAGTGAAGGCTCCAAAATTTAGAAAAATCCAAAGATATTAAAAAGAAGACAAAATGTCATGATACATTGTTGAGTTATTGACAGACCACCATGACAAATATAGTTCATTGGCTCACAAATATTCAGAATAACGGAGTAACAGCAACAAGATATGCCCCATTCGCTAAGTTCTGAAATCATAACTTTTCCAACACATCATTGTATATTAAAGCAGCAAGATATAACTTTTATAACTATGTATGCTAAGATATAGACAATAGGCTCTATCTGCTGGATATTCTGTTCCATTGCAAGTTGAGAGATCAGATTTCAAACAGTTTATTTTCTGAAAAGAATAGTAATCTAGTATCTTTAATACAAATATGTAATATATAAATATTTAGACTGGTTTATGTAAATCAGATTTTTATCATCTATATTTTAAAGAATAAATTGTATCAGTTGGATAATATGAGATGCAAGAAATATGTGAGAAAAAGAATACATAATTTGTTTCTTCTCGTGATCATCCTATTTAGATATTATCTAGAAACATACACTTTTATGACAATGTGGTTTATTCTATGAGGAAATTTTTTTTAGTTCATTACAATAATCCATTTTCTTCCTTTGAAATACTGGACATTTTACCAACTTAGAATTTGCTATTTAATTACTAATTAAATAATTTCAATATGTTCCTGAAAACTAAAGAGAAGATGTATGTACATGTATTTTTCCAACAATCCTGTCTCAGTTAAAATCAAAAATTGGACCTTAGGACTGAATCTCTACATTACTACAAAGTGGTGATGAATAGAAAGATAATATATGTTACTTTTTCTGTCAGCATTATTTATTTCTTATTTAACAGTTGCTATATTACTTATGTTAGAAATATGGTTTTAATTCTTTACCACAAAATGATTTTAATATGTTATTTCTCTTTAGTTATGTTTCGCTTGTATGACACAGATGGAAATGGCTACCTGGATAGTTCGGTAATGTTATTAATTAAAATAGCATATTTTAATATTTATTATTATGCTTTGATTCTTTTTATAAATAATTCATTATGGCAAACTTACCTAATTCAATTTCAATTCAATTTATTCAATTTATATACTGCCCTTTTCCCTTCCGGGACTCAGGGCAGTGCATAGCCATAATAAAAATAGGTACTACAAAAGCTAAAATGATATATTAAAATGTATTAAATGTATTGGCCTGCAGTTAAAACCTCATACTAAAATCAATTAAAAACTATGAGAGGCCGGCAGCACAAAATAAATGTGTCTTCAGGGCCCGACGGAAGAGATGTAGGTCTGTGATGGTACGTAGTTCAGGAGGTAGGTCATTCCAAAGGGCAGGGGCTGCCACAGAGAAGGCTCTCCCCCTGGGGGTCGCCAGCCGACATTGTCTGGCCGACGGCACCCTGAGGAGGCCCTCTCTGTGGGAGTGAACTGGTCGATGGGAGGTATTTGGCAGCAGGAGGCGGTCTTTCAGATAACCAGGTCCCTTGCCATGGAGCGCTTTAAAGGTAATATCTTGAAGTGCACCCGGAAAGCCACAGGCAGCCAGTGCAGCTCATGCAGGAGAGGTGTCACATGGGAGCATCTAGATGCTCCCAAAATCCCCCATGCGGCCACATTCTGGACCAACTGGGGCCTCCGGGTGCACCTCAAGGGAAGCCCCATGTAGAGATCATTACAATAGTCCAGGCGGGACGAGGGCTTGAGTGACCGTGTGTAAGGCATCACAATCCAGAAAGGGGTGCAATTGGCATATCAGGCGAACCTGGTAGAAAGTCCCCCTGGCCACAGCCATCATGTGATCTTCTAGAGACAGCCGAGAGTCCAGGAGGACGCCCAAGATGCGAGCCCTCTCTGTGGGGGCCAATGCCTTGCCCCCAATAGCCAGAGATGGCATCAGCTGGCTATAGTGATGCCGGAAGCCACAGCCACTCAGTCTTGGATGGGTTGAGTCGGAGCCTGTTCCTCCCCATCCAGACTCGCATGGCCTCCAGACACCGGGACATCACTTCCACGGCATCATTGGGGTGGTCCAGGGTAGAGATGTACAGCTGAGTATCATCAGCGTACTGATGGAACTCTAACCCAAAACCACGGATGATCTCACCCAGCGGCTTCACGTAGATGTTGATCAGAAGGGGTGAGAGGACCGACCCCTGTGGGACCCCACAAGTGAGGCACCTCGAAGTCGACTTCTGCCCCCCTGCCAATACAAACTGTGACTAGTCAGAGAGATAGGAGGAGAACCACCGTAAAACAGTGCCCCCCACCTCCATCCCCTCCAACCGGTACAGCATGATACCATGGTCGATGGTATCAAAAGCCGCTGAGAGATCTAACAGGACCAGGATAGATGAGCAACCCCTATCCCGGGCCCTCCAGAGATCATCGGCCAATGCAACCAATGCTGTCTCTGTGCTGTGCCCAGGCTGAAAGCTGGACTGGCGCGAGTCCAGATAGACAGCTTCATCTAGGTGCTGAGGGAGCTGTCGTGCCACCACACTCTCAACAACCTTCGCAATGAATCGAAGGTTGGAGACAGGACGATAGTTGGCCAAAACAGCCGGATCCAGAGAGGACTTCTTCACCTCTTTCAAGGTGGCCGGTAGAAACCCCTCACTCAAAGAAGCATTGATAATTCCCTGGAGCTAGCCTTGTGTAACCTCCCGGGAGGCCAGTACCAACCAGGAGGGACACGGGTCCAATAAACATGTGATGGCATTCAGCTGCCCCAGTATCCTGTCCATGTCCTCAGGAGTCACAGGATCGAACTCCTCCCAGATGACATTCTCAGGACCTGCCTCGGTCCTCCAACCACTCTCTAGGCATTTCTTCCGATGCTTCATTACCCTCAGCTCCTCGGAAAACCAACGTTCTAATACTCCTTCCTCTTCTTATTTTCTCCACAATCACAACCCTGTGAGGTGAGTTGGGCTGAGATAGTGTCTGACCGAAAGTCATCCAGCCAGTTGGCCCTGATTAAAATAGGACTAGAACTCACAATCTCCCAGTTTCTAGCCTGATATCTTAACCACAACACCAGACAATCAATACTAAAATAACAAATCAGGAAGTATACCCTGGAAATACAATAAATAGTTTAATAAGATGTAGTTTTTGAAGTTGCATTGGAGAATAGTTATACTCTTTGCATGCTCTCTTTGTCATTGCCAGAATGGTTATCCACCTGTTCCAGAGAGCAGGAACAATGCTGTATTTTTCCCACTCTCAGTAAATGCTACTTCTGTTTCCCATCTGGGATTAAAAAATAATGTTTGTCTTCCATTTTAAGCTCAATGTGAACAATTTCAAATGTTCCAATCTGATTTAGTGAAGACACAGCTGCAGTTATGACGTCCTGCACTAATTTCCCTTTGGGTGATCATTGCCCTGGGTTGCTTGGTTGCTTGTATCTCTGATATTTTTTTAACCTTTTTTTTTTAGTTTAAGCTTCAAAGCAATTTTAATGTCTGATCTATTGTCATCTTTAACAAGAATCATAAGGAGCTTAGGCTGTTGCACAGACATGACTTTAGTTCTAACTTAAATTAACAGCACTTGTTGTTGCCTGTCGTCTTCCGGGTGCGCTTCAAGGTGCTAACTATCATCTTTAAGGCGCTCCATGGCTCGGGACCTAGCTATCTGCGGGATCGGATCCTGCCCCATACATCCTCACGACCGATTCGCTCCCACAGAGAGGGACTTCTCCGGGTGCCGTCCACTAGACTTTGTCAGCGGGCGACGCCCAGGGGAAGGGCTCTCTCTGTGGCGGGCCCGGCCCTCTGGAACGACCTTCCCCCCGATATCAGAACGACCACGGACCTCCGCTCCTTCCGTATGAAACTAAAGACCCATTTCTTTCGACTGGCCGGCCTTGGATAGTCTCTCTGTCTATAGATTTTTAAATGTATTTTAATGGGTTTTAATTTTTTAGCACGGGATAACATAGTTTAATGGTGTTTTAAACTGTATATTTTGTATTGATTGTTTATATTGTTTTTAGTTTCTCCTGTGCACCGCCCCGGGTCCCTGTGGGGAGAGGGAGCGGTTAATAAATGCAAAGTTATTATTATTATTATTATTATTATTATTTTTAAGTTTATAACCCATATTGGCATTTAAAACACATTAAAAGCAAAATAGCATAATGAGACATCAGATAAAAGCAACATTCAAAATAGTCAGATTAAAGCAAACATCACAGATCTATCGTAGAAATAAATCTCAATGTAGGATATACAAAAAAGATTTAAAAATCTAAATATTAGATTGTCTTTGACTAACACCTAAAATCAACCATGTAAGTGTTAGGGGATCTCTCTGGGGATCGCATAATTTTGTAATTAAAGAATTCTATTAATTGGTTCCATTAAGTTCGGCAAAATAAAAGAGCAAATTAGCTTGGAACCATGATGTGATGATTTAAAAAAGACAGCGTCCTAATATTAATTACTTTTTAAATATTTAAGAATTTTATTTTTTCTGTTTATACTGATTAGTATAGTATAACATCAGTATACATATTTCATTTAAATAGGCTTCCAAGAATAAATTCATATTCTATCACATATTCCCAGCTGGTGTTTCAAAGAGAACAATATTGTGTATTTATAGTATTTTTCTATTTCCATAAACTGCAATTCCAGAGGGTATATATCATATTGTTTGTGAAACAGCAAGTTTTATGTGCAGCTTTTACTTTTATAGCTTTGATTTAATTCATTACAAAAAAATTCTGATGAATGAGAAAATAAAAAGAATAATCATGGTAAAAAATATCAAAATTAAACTTGTTCTCTTTACTTTTGTAATATGTATAAATGAGATTGGGAGACTGGGTGATGAGATGCTTCCTAGGGAATGGTCAAATAACAGAAAGTGTCTTGTCCTGCTCACACATGCTCACACTACAAGCCTGTTTTGAGACTTTACCACCACAAATGGTACTCCCCAGGATTACCGATGTAGGAAGCAGAGCAAGACCTATTGAATCCAGTTTTCCAAGTCATGAAAAACACAGAACAAATACAAATCCCACAAGCCAAAATTGAATTCAAAGGTCTACAAGGCAAAGTTCAAAATCCAGAAACAAAGGCAAAGTTCCACAGCAAGTTACATGGTGGCTGAACAAACACACAATCAGAAATAGAAGAGGTCTTCTCAGTGTCTCTCTGATCCACATGCAGGATTAATAGCTGCCAGTTGATGCAAAACATTAGGAAGGGAATGACTACCTCCTCTAAGCCCAGTGAGTAGCCCCATTGACTCTTCATTGCACCTCTTTCCTCTTGTCCCTGCCTGCTCTAGGATCTGTGGAGGAGTCAACTACTCCTCATCCCTGCTTATTGGTACAGTGCCCCCTTCTCTATCCTTGGCTTCTGGCTGGCTTTGAGCCTCTTGGCTGCAGTCTTCCTTTCTGTTGTCATCAAGTCACTCATCTGATCGGTCCTCTGGCCCTTCTTAAGTTCTTGCCCATTCTCTTGGTTCAGAATCCTCTGGCCCTTCCTCTTCTTGCCCATTCTCTTGGTTCAGAATCCCCCAGATGTTCCAGACATTTTTCTCTCCTTTGTGCACCATTCCAAGTCCCTGAAGGAGGCTCTTCCTTTATTATTTTATTTTTCCAATTTATACCTCACCCTTCTCCTAGAAAAGAACCCAGGGCGGCGCACAGGCAATTTAAAACAATACATACATATAAATACTCATATTAAAAAACTATTAAATAATGATCCCGTGCTAAAACCCATTTTAAAACCTCTAATTAAAATTTACAGTGTTAAAACTCAGTGTCGGGGGTTATACTAGGCTGGCTTGTTGGAACAACAGCATTTTAATGCGCTGGCGGAACAGGCGGAGGTCCGAGATGGTGCGTAGTTCGGGGGGCAGGTCATTCCAGAGGGTGGGGCCCGCCACAGAGAAGGCTCTTCCCCTGGGTGTCACCAACCGGCATTGCCCGGCCAACGGCACCCGGAGAAGGCCCTCTCTGTGGGAGCAGATCGGTCGAAGGAATGTATGGGGCAGGAGGCGGTCTCGTATGTAGCTAGGCCCCGAGCCATGGAGCGCTTTAAAGATGGTCGTCAACACCTTGAAGTGCACCCGAAAGGCCACAGGTAGCCAGTGCAGCTCGCGCAGGAGTGGTGTTATATGGGATTGCCTTGTGGCTCCCGTAATCACCCGCGCGACTGCATTCTGGACTAACTGCAACCTTCGAGTGCACCTCAAGGGGAGCCCCATGTAGAGAGCGTTACAGTAGTCCAGCTGGGACATCACAAGTGCTTGAGTGACTGTGCAGAAGGCAGCCCGGTCCAGTAAGGGGCGCAACTGGTGAATCAAGCGTACCTGATAAAACGCCCCCCTGGCCACAGTTGCCACATGGTCATCCATGGACAGCTGAGAATCCAGGAGGACACCCAAGTTGTGTGCCCTTTCCACGGGGGCCAGTATTTCGCCCCCAATGGCCAGTGTTGGACTTACCTACCTACCTCCTTGTTATCTGTTGGCATTCATGACAGAGAACATAGCCTATAATTACGTAGTGGCTGGACAGAACTCTAGTAGTGTAGCTTTACAATAAAGTAGAATTAGCTATGGCTGTATTTCCTGTCTGGTCTACCTGATAATGCTGACATTTCTCATAATTTAGATAAATCCTCATTTTAATAAATTGCATGTTGATTAACTTGACAGCTACTATTTCTATTCAGTTTGACACTCAAACTGCTCTTAGATGCCATGACCTTCTGAATCTTTATGAATCATAGAATTGTAACATTGAAAGCAATATTTATCTTAGTCTAATCTCTATTCAGACAATAATCGTTAGACTTTCCAAATTATTGTGTATCCTTTGTTTGTAGAATTGGACTTCAGTTTCCGTTAATTCTAAGCATTGGTCTTTCTGACTAGGTTTGAGGGCAATCTTATAACATGATAATATTTGGACTTTGCTATACACTTAAAAATCATCATCATCCTCATTTTAGCCATTGTCTGTTCACTGCACAATAAAGACTTTTTCCGCATATTTCCAACCAATACAGGTGTGAGCTCTCTTTTGCCAATTGGGTCCACAATACTTGCTGATGTCATCAATTTATCTTGTTTTAGGTCTTTCATGGATACTTTTAATCAAGTGGGATCCGTGGTGGATTACTATTGGTTTAGACCGGTTCAAGCGAACCGGTAGTAGTTTGGCGGCCTGGGTCTGGAACTGGCAGTGACCTAGGCCTGCCACACCACTGAACTGATTCTCCTATGGTGCCACCATCTTGATTTTTGGTTCTGCACATGCACAGAAAAAATTTCATTGCACAAATTTATTTTTTAACATTTTGTGCATGTGCACACTTATTTATGAGCAAATGTGCACTAGCGTGCAAATGAATGAAGCAAGTGCACACAAAAAATGTTTTCATGCACTAAACCAGCAGTAATGCTGGGAGCAATCCACCCCTAAGTGGGATCCATTCTATGACTGCCTTGGTCCACTTGCCACCAGATGTTCTTGCTATGTGACCAGCTCATTTCCATTTAAATTCTTTTACTCTCTTGATGATATTGTATACTTTCGGTTGTTCTCTAATCCATGTCCAGTTCTTTCTATCTTCTCTTGTATCTTTCCATGGTTCTATCTATCTTCTCAAGTATCTTTCCATGGTTCTTTGCGCCACTTGTAGCTTATGTATTCATTTTGAGGTTAGAGTTTATGTTTCAGTGGCATTTGTTAAAACAACACACTGATCAAAAATTTTTATCTTCAGGCATAGTGGGAAGTTACTCTTATCTTGCCAAATAACTGCCAATCAAACATGCAGTTCAGTTTCCTCTACTGTATCACCTTCTACTGAGATCAACACATTGATCGAAAACTTTTCTCTTCAGGCATAGTGGGAAGTTGTTCTTGAAAATTACTTATCTTGCCAAATAATTGCCAACCAAATCTGCAGTTCAAGTTCCTCTATTGTATCACCTTCTACTGAGATCCATTGGCCAAGGTATATTGTAGTAGTAGTCCTCTTAAAGTATTCTTTAAGAATGGTTAGTATGATTCGTAAATTAAGTTTCCTTAAGAAGGCACAACTAGCAGTTTTCAAATGCAACTTACTGGTAAAAGCTGTTGGAAATGTGAGTTAAAGACAAACTTCTTTGGCTTACCTATAAATATATATGTAATTGTTTCACAACAACCTGTTATTATTAGGCCCCAATTAAGGGAGGAGACATACTGTTTCCTTACTGCCTATCGGCTCATCACTAGAGACCATCCAGACAGCAAGCCAAGAATTACGTTGTATAATATTTTAGATATGTGTGTTAGTTTTATGAGCTGATCAATAAATTAAATTAGAGAGAGACCAGGATAGATTACCCTGTCTAAGCTGATGCAATAAGAGGAACTGGCTTGGCTCAAGTGCTAGACTTCTTGCCTTGCATGCAACATAGCCCCGGTTCGAATCCCAGTAAGGGATATGGCCAGCTGATGAGAGCTAATAAGCTCGAAATAGATCTATCCTGGTCTCTCTCTAATTTAATTTATTGATCAGCTCATAAAACTAACACACACACACACACACACACACACATATATATGCTGGCATTGCTTGCTTTGGGTATTTTCCCGTGTATAATACATCTGGCCCCCATGGATCGGGCACGCAACCTAGGTGTCCTCCTGGATACCCGGCTGTCTATGCAAGATCACGTGACAGCTGTGGCCAGGGGGGCTTTCCACCAGGTACGCCTGGTGCGGCAGTTGCGTCCCTTATTGGACCGGGACGCCCTCCGCACAGTCACTCACGTGCTTGTGACATCCCGGCTGGACTACTGTAATGCTCTCTACATGGGGCTCCCCTTGGCGTGCACCCGAAGGCTGCAGCTGGTCCAGAATGCAGCCGTGCGGGCGATCTTGGGAACATCTAGATATTCCCATGTAACACCGCTCCTGCGCGAGCTGCACTGGTTACCTGTGGTCTTTCGGGTGCGCTTCAAGGTGTTGATCACCATCTTTAAAGCGCTCCATGGCACGGGACCAAGCTACCTGCGAGACCGCATCCTACCTCATACATCCCTGTGGCCGATTCGCTCCCACAGAGAGGGACTTCTCCGGGTGCCATCCACTAGGCAATGCCAGCGGGCGACGCCCAGGGGAAGGGCCTTCTCTGTGGTGGGCCCAACCCTCTGGAACGACCTACCCCCCGACCTCAGAACAACCACGGACCTCCGCACCTTCCGCCAGAAATTAAAGACACTCCTGTTCCATCAGGCCGGTTTGGCCTAAGTTATTTACCTAGTCTGCAGTCTGTATTATAAATTGTTTTAATTGGGTTTGTAAGGGATTATGTCTTAACTATTTAAATTTTAGCACAGGGATAAACTATTTAATTCGATTTTAATTATTTATACTTTGTATTTGTGTTGTTTTAAATTTCCTGTGCACCGCCCTGGGTCCCTTCGGGGAGAGGGTGCGGTTATATAAATTTTATAAATAAATAAATTTGTATAAATAAATATAAGGCATGGAAATGTTATTGCAATGTTTCGACAAGATCTCACTTGTCATTGTCAGGCTTTGGTCTACGAAAGCATATATATATAGTGTGTGTTTAACATTAAAAGCTATTTGCTTAATTTTAGCGTGCTCTAAAGATGCACATTAGAACTTGACAATTATATGTTTAAATTTAGCTATTTCTAAATATTCCTAACCCAAAACATTATTCAAAATATGAAGTCCTATTTTAGTTTATATTATCATTCAGTTGAATTCCAGGAAAAGAATATGACTTAATTAACAAGATTCTTTGTGTTTTGCTTTTGTGTCCAGGAACTTGAAAACATCATTACTCAAATGATGCATGTTGCAGAATATCTTGAATGGGATGTCACTGAACTCAGTCCAGTAAGCATCATGGCAGGTCATTTATTTAGTTAGCAATGGAAATATCAAATAACTGTTATATATAATTTTATTAATATTATGTTTGTAACAGCTGTGTTTGATTTCTTCAATGTTGAAATGGACTACAAAAAACTTAAAAATAAGTTTGCTCATCATATTTGAGCCTCAAGATTAAAGACAAATCAATGTGAACAATCAAAGAAGTGTCACTAATATAAAGAAAATATGGAAAATATAGCATTGTTTAGATCAATCAATAATATAATTTCTTTTCTTAAAATAAAATGGATTATATTAATAAGGAGAAAAGCATTTATGTAGAACAAGCATTCAAGAAATTTCCAGTGGAAGGTTTGCGGATCAGTTACTGAATGTAGTAAGCAGAATTAAACAGTTTTTGTCTGATTTTTTCTGATATATATATATAATATAAATATATATATTTGGAACGTATTTTGCCATCCAGTTTATTTTTTGAGCATGTGAGGTGAATTTGGGTGTGATTAAAATAACATCAAAGCAGCATTCCCACTCTAATTGTATTTGAAAATTACTTTTCTTCTATTAATATTAAGTATATAATATTGTATAGAGTAAATATCTTGAACGCATTTAAGATTTTTTAATCATTTTTCTTCTAATAAAAAATCTATTTTAATTTCAGAGGTAATATTTAAATAAGTATTGCTGCATCAGAGTTAGGCAACTGTTTCAGGTGGCACCATGCAATTTGCTTTGATTATACAGGGACACATTACACATAGGCTGAAATTACATGACAATGCCAACTCATGTAGAATGAGTTTTCTTGCTCCAGGATCACATATTCTTGTCTATAAAATCTTGTTTCCCACCAAACACCTGTGGACGATATAAACTATTTAGTGCTATATTTTCAAGCTCTATTAGAACATTAAAATAAAATTGGAACGATGTACATGATTAGATTTGTTTTGATTAGACTTGCATAGGGTTGCACTAAAATAATGGAAACAAATAGAGCAGTACTGCCTGATATTTTTTTAAATATGAAAATATTTTAGTAATGTTTTATAATACATTTATATATTTATTTTAATGTAAAGCAACTATTATTTATATATTATTTATATCCAACATTTTTAAAATTAAAACAGATTCTTCATGAGATGATGGAAGAAATTGATTATGATCATGATGGCACAGTTTCTTTGGAAGAATGGATCCAGGGGGGAATGACTACGATACCACTTTTAGTGTTGCTTGGATTAGAGAATGTAAGAATCATCTTCGTGGTAATAAAATCTCAAACTTAAAAACATATATGCATTCCAGAATTTCGGATGCACAAATAGATATATACTAAATTCATGAAAGAAGACTATAACTCCCGTTACATTTATCAACATCCCTGCTTATACTGTATTAGAGCTGCTATCTTAAAAAACCCCCACTATTTTTATAAATCTGAAAACTGAATCTTAAAAATTAATTGAGTTTTAATGGTTTTTCTTTTAAAGAATTTTTTAAAAAGGACTGTTTTCCAAATCTTTATAAAAAAATCTCTGTTTGCTGCTCAGTAAACAGGTTGTTAATCCAGTAGGATCCCACCCTGGTCAGATTCGTTTGAATTGGATTGGTTATTTCCATGTGGATCTGGCTCTCAGATTTAAATGGATTATCCTTGTAGTAAACCAGGTTTGTTTGTTTGTTTGTTTGTTTGAACCAGAATCCTTCTGATTTGAAGTTTTATTTTAAAATGTTGCAATAGGTTGATTTACTTCAACAGACTGTTTTATTCTGAATTGATAATTCATAAAAAACATTTCATTGTCTAATTTACACATTTACACACATATACTTGTAATTTATGTATTTCAAAAGGTAATCTGTGTGTGTGGGTGTGCGCGCGTGTGTATCCCCAGTACAGTTCACCTTTTGAAATATATAAACTGTATAAATAAATAGAGGCATATATGTTATTACTGCTTTAAATAAAATAAATGCACTTGCAATCTTTTATTCTCATATTACTTTCATTATTCTTTTGTGTGCACTTTTCCAGTTGCTCAGCAGGCAAAACTCATACTGGAGTACATGGAAAATCTTTCTGCAGAACAGCTGCAAAATTAACTGATAATAATAGTAATAATTATTATAATTGCATTGATATGCCACCCTTACTACTGCAATTAGGACATAGAATAAAACTTAAAATTCAATACAATTGCATTTAACTGATTAATTAACTAGACCATATTTACATAATGCAACTACTGTCATAAAGTATTTTTCTACTATGCTATTAATAAATGTCAATAGAAAACACACAGATCAAAATTCACAAACTTAATTATATTCATTTTTCCTCATATTTACCAAATAAATCGTTACAATTTCCCTTATACAAATATAAACTCTTCAGCTTCTTTTGAGATTTTCAGCATTATGAACACAATTCATTTACATAGTGAAATATATTTGGTGTTTCTTGCTAGTAGAAAAACACAGTTTGTATTCTACACAAGGTTATTTAATTTGAAATTATTGAGATCAAATCAGTTTCTTTTGAAAATATTAATGTATTTACTAAGGCTTTGATTTCTATACTACACTACAAAATCAGCCAACCAGCTTAAAGTTCTTTGCTGTCTGGATGAAATAATGTCAAAGGGATTCTGAAGGCTAATTAATTTTACAGTGGGCATTCTTGCTTAACAAAATAACAGGAGAAGGGCATTTCTCAAAAGTGATGCTTTTTACATGAAATATGTGTGGCAGCTGTGTACTGGAATTTGTTAGATCCAGTTGGACACTTAAGAGATCACCTCCAGGTTGGTCAGTGTATTGATACCTGCTTTTTTGAGGGAAGAGGTAATTCCTTCAGCCTTGTACCTTATCTAAATAAGACATTGCTGGAACTAACAGTTCTGAAAAATGATTGCCTGGTTTCCATTTTAGGGAAAATGAAGAGGATGGTCAGACTTAGTTCCAGTGAGCTCTGGATTAAATTTATCTTTTTTGATTGGGTTTCAAGCCAGAGTATAGTAGCAAGATTCCATTAATTATATGTGTTGATACCTGTGGTAGAATTGAGATGAGGGCACTTGTGCTCCCAGATATCTCGATAGCTTTTAGTATTGATGACCATGGTATCATTTTGGACCAGCTTCAAAGTGAAAGGTTCCAATTTACAGTGATTTTTCAATTCCTGTGTCCAACTTTGGTCAGGGTTGTCAGGCAGAGAGAAATAACACCCATGACTCCTCACTTTTAGGGTGGTGCAGGGTTCTACACTTTTTGCCCAGCTGATGAACATTTGACATAAACATTTAACATAAATATGCAGATGAAATCCTGTTATACCTCTCAAATCCAGACAAGTCAAGTAAGTAGGTAGAGGCTATGGTCAAGATAGCTACGTCTTTTCACAATTTTACCCTTTTTGGAAAAGGAGGCCCTTCAGAAAGAGATTAGTGACTTTATTATCTCATAGTTGGATTACTGTAATTACAGCACTCTACTTTGCTGAAGTCCACTCTGAAGCTGCCACTGGTCCACAATGTGGCAGCATGAGTGGTGATGGGTTTTTTTGTTTTGACTTTAGTGTTGTACTTTGTGCTTTGTTTCATTAATTAACTAATGTGGTCATTCAATTTCTACAGCACTTTTGGAACAATTTTTATTGTTTCTTTTGGACCGTTGTATTTTCTTCTAATAAGCAAGTTTTTGAGAGTTAATGGAATAAATAACAGCATATATTTTTATGACACTGGACTGGACTTGAAAGGGACTTCATTGTTTCTTTCTCTGTGTACATTCCTTATTAATTTGCTTTTTAAACATGTCTGTGTTAAAATGCTCCACAAGTTTTCAACAACATCTATTTTAATTTGGTAAAAAAGAATATATAGCTTTTTAAATGTGCAGTGATTTTTGAGTGAATATGTTTGGAATTTCAACTGTTTTCTCCACTACCTTTTCTCCACTAGATGTCAGGGTTGTATTGCAGCAGTATTTTGCTGTAATAATGTGTTATTTCAAAAGCTGTAGAAATACATTAGGGATGTTGCTTTTATAATCAGCCAACTGAAGCTTTAAACAGATGACTCTTTAAAAAGGAAAAAAAAATACTTATGGAAATTTAGGGCCAAGTATAAAAAAGATTGAAGCTGAATTGGTCCATAGAGAATGATCTAGCTAAGCAAGATTAATGCCACAATGATTGTCAATGTGCATTCCCTGTGGAACACTCAACACTGCTTTGTTAGACCATAAATTTGGCTAGAATAATGGAGAGTTCTACTTCATTCGGCAATGTATTTATAAATATATAAGCACTGAAAGTGTTTACATGCTCAGTATAAATGCCTAATGCTTATATGCTATATAGTAAATATTGTGAGTTCTCAAAGAGATGGGAGTACCAGACCATCTTATTTGTCTCTTGAGAAACCTATATGCAGGTCAAGAAGCAACAGTGAGAACTGGACATGGAACCACTGATTGCTCAAAATTGAGAAAGGAATTCAGCAAGGCTATATAGCCATGATGGCGAACCTGTGGCACGGGTGCCACAGGTGGCATGTGGAACCATTTCATAGGGCACGCAAAGTATTGCCATTTCAGTTCCAGTGTACTTGTGTGTGCAGGCCAGCTGATTTAGGCCTTCTTTTGAGGCTGTTTTTCGCCCTCTGGAGGCTTCAGGGAAGCTCCTGAAACCTCTGGAGGTGGGGGGAGGCTTTTTTCCACCCTCCCCAGGTTCCTAGAAAGCCTCTGGAGTCTGAGGAGGGCAGAAAAAGCATGCCAAAAGCAGGGGGTTGCGCACATAGCATTATGGGTATGACATGCCCATGCATGATCCCCCCTGGGCTCCCCCCGCTTTTGGCACGCGAGCCAAAAAAGGTTAGCCATCACTGCTATATAGTGTCACCCTGCCTATTTAACTTATATGCAGAGCACATCATGAGAAAGGCGGGGCTAGATGAATCACAAATTGGAATTAAGATTGCCGAGAGAAATAACAACAAGCTCAGATACGCAAGTGATACTAATCTAATGGCAGAAAGTGAAGAGGAACTTGAAACTCAACATTAAGAAAACTAAGATCATGACATCTGACCGCCTCAATTCCTGGCAAATAGATGGGGAAGAAATGGAGGTATTTTGGGGGGCTCCAAGATCACCACAGATGGGGACTACAGCCAAGAAATTAAAAGATGCTTGATCATGGGGAGGAAAGCTATGGCAAACCTTAGACAGCACTCTAAAAAGCAAAGACATCACCCTGCCAACAAAAGTGCATATAGTCAATGCTATGATTTTTCCAGTTGCAATGTATGACTATGAAAATTGGATCATAAGGAAGTCTAAGCACCAAAGATATGAGACTTTGAACTTTGGTGCTGGAGAAGACTCCTGAGAGTCCCTTGGACTGCAAGGTGATCAAATCGGTCAGTCCTAGAGGAGATTAACCCTGACTATTCTTTAGAAGGCCAGATCCTGAAGATGAATCTCAAATACTTTGGCCACCTAATGAGAAGGAAGGACTCACTGGAGAAGAGCCTAATGCTGGGAACAATTGAGGACAAAAGAAGACAACAGAGAATGTGGTGACTGAATGGAGTCACCGAAGCAGTAGGCGTGAGCTTAAACGGGCTCTGTGGGATGGTAGAGAACAAGAAGGTCAGGAGAAATGTTGTCCTTGGGGTCACAATGGATCGGATACTACATCGTGACTAACAACAATCACAAATATTGTGAACACTGAAAATGTTAGCAGTATGTGCTTTTTATTCAAATTTGAAAATGAATAATTCTGTAATGAAGATTATTCACAGATATTCTAAAAGTGTGAAGAATATTCCTTCTCTTTTTTCCAGTCTTAGAGTATGCCCAGACAAGACATTTATTACAACTTCCTTTATTCACAAAATTTTCTCATCAGTCTCCTTTCCAGTATCCTTCCAAAAAAATTATTTTTGGAAAATAGGAAACATCCATAAACAAGGGAAAATTAAAAGCGGATGAAAGCTAACCACTAAACTCTCTTTTTGAACAATAATAACGGAAAAACATAATGCTTCATTGCTATTCTTTAGGTTTTCCACAGGAGGGAGCATTTGCAATTCTTTAAAAAAAAATCAGAAACTATTAGATAAAGATGTGATAAAAATAATATGCTTCTTCATCTTTATTTGAAAAACACAATAATACTAAATGTAAAGCATAATAGTAAAATGCTGAGGAAAGCCTCACTTAGCAATTTTCATAGAATATTATTTTTGTGTACATATTAGAAACAGTATTTTATGCACACACACAGACACATACAATAAAGAAACACATACAAACACATATGTCCCATTGATGTAAATATTCCCACGTTTATGTGCTTGGGAGCACTGTCAGATGTTCCAAAAAAACCTATTACAATCTGCAGAGTGGTACCCACATGTACCATCCCAAATATTTATAACTTAAAAAATGAATAAAAGCAAGTGTCAGCTGCAAGTAAAAGGAAGAGGGGTTATTCCACACACTAAAAGTTTATTATATGTTACCTACACAAGGATTTGATCTTTAACTATCAAGCAAAATTGATAGATAAAAGGCAATAGAATTCATGGGAAGCTGAACTTGGATTTCTTGTGGAAACACAATGACTCTAAACTGATGACATATTTAATTCTATCCTCAGTTTGAGCCTGCTCATCTCTTTGAGAAAGTAAAGAAGATCCTACTATTATTTATCTTCCTTTCAAAGTTTTAAAAAAAGAGGTTGACATATACTTTGTAACAAAAATTACCAAGTTGTGTATATGGATTCTACGCTGCTTTAGTTGTTTTGGATTTTGTAAGCCAATCAGAGTCTTCTGGAGTGGGCAGCCATACCAAATCAAATAAAGTGTATTAAATTAAAATGAGAGTACATTATATTTATCTGAATGCACTTTGCACAGTTTCCACTGAGTCAAGTGAAGAAGTTGTATAAAAAGGCTTAACTATTCCTTTAAGTTGAAAAATGAAAATGTAACTCAGCCTTTAACTTCAGTATATAATGTCCTAGTGTCCAAATGTATCCAGAGATTGAGCTCTCAGCTATGAAAATAACTTAAGGCATGATCAAGGCCTTATATTTTAGAAGCACAAAACATTTTTAGTACCATAAATGTTCTCAAATCCATGTCAATTGACTATGAATTCAAACGAAAACTATTGTTTTAGTGCAATAGTTTGGCTCAAGCATATTTCCAGTGAGTTTAACAAGTAACAAGTAAAAATATTACAACCCATAAGGAACTACACAGAATATGTTTTTATAATATGAGACAGTTATAAAAATCCATATTACAGCATTGGCATTTGGTAAAGTACAGTATCTGGATTAAGAATATCCAATTTATGGCAATCCAAAAGCTGTATACCTCTGAAAATGGTATCTGGCATTCTCCTTCCTTGAGTAAAAGTGGCTAAAGCTGTGCAATATTTTCATGAACAATTGGAGCTGTGCATTTTTAATATATAGCCTGCTTTTAATGGTTTTCAACAGTTCCTGAAAAATTTCATAGTTTCAGAAGCTTATTGATTCAAGGAATATGTTGTCTGCCATTTTTAGTAATAGTAATAAATATCCGTTTCGATTTACATATACATTTGAATTAAAGACAGATTTAGGACTGAAACCTGTTCTTAATCTAGAGCTTGCTTGTAAACATTTTTTTTAAAAAAGTTGATACATAATTAAAATGTGTATTATAGCAGAGCAACACTTTTTTTGTGAAATAGAATAACAAAAATACAGTAGGTAGAATACAAACTCTACATAACAAAATACATTTTTTTTAAAAAGTTTTAAAAATTGAAGTTGTGGGTAGTAAAGTAAACTAAAACTGAAGATAAAAGAAGTCTTTAAGAAGATGTTAGATATCCATTTGTCTGAAATGGTATAAGGTTCCTGCCCATGCAGGGGGTTGGACTAGAAGACCTACAAGGTCCCTTCCAACTCTGCTATTGTATTTTATTGTATTATTGTATAATATTAACATGGCTCTAGCTCAATGTTTTCATATATAATTAAACAGAAATGTATTCCTTCATATTCTTGTTTTTATAATGTAAATACATTTAAAAATTAATAAGCAGCTATTGAATCCACTCTTCAACATCAATAGCATATTTTTTTTCTATTTTGTAAAATTAAAGCCTAGATTTGATAAAGCTAGTGTTATCTATAAAATGTCAAGTTCCATATTTTGGTAGGACTCATTGATTTACAAGGATAGTCATTACTATATGTTGCTGAAATTAACCGTCATTCTATATTTTAGTTTCATTAATAATGGCATTGTTTCTTTTATTTCAACACAACTAAATAGAGCGAAGCAAAGGCATTTCCATTTTCTTTTAGCTATGGAACATTCCATTTCTGTAAAGCACTTGACTTTAATAATGATCAGGGCAAATTATTTTAAAATTTTACTCAGGAGAATATGTAAAGAAAATCTATATGTAGTCAAGACCCATACTGTAATGGGATAACACGTGCTGGGTTTAAAGATTGCATTTTATTGTATGTATTATTTTGAATTCCACAACGTATATAAAAGCACAAGGTTTATTTTTAAAAATCTGACTGAAAAAAGTCCCTATAAGCAGTTTCAAGAGACTATTATCCTTTGATTAACACTTTGACAGGAAGTCTAATATGCTACAGCTGTTTGAAAAAGTCCTACACACTTTACTGTTTATGGTTTATGACAGTTTTTGGATAGGCCGTTAATGTTATGATATTTTATGCTAACTGCTATGGAAATATTGTTATATTTAAATAAATATTGGTGTTTTTTTAAGTGAAAAGCACAAGCTTTTTGAAATTTGGTGCTGTTTGGATGGGAATTGTGAATTTTCTTGCATGCTTATAATGCATACTTACAATGACTATGAAAACAGATTAACTGACGCATACCCAGTGGCATATGTGTTGCAATTACTAAGGCTGATTCTAGTGTTTTGTTAACATTTTATTGTTTGTGCCTTGAATAGGACCATTTAGGTAACCAATCATGGTTACTAATATGAAATTGGCCAGCCCTTATTGCTTATCACCAGGCAGCATCGCTTCAGCATGTATAAGCCTTTGCATGTGATCTTTGGTGATAATGTAGTGCCAGGCTGCAATAATGGATTCAATCAGCTCCTGCTTGGTCTTAGGATGTTTCTTGCTTATTTTGTAATCAATCTTGGCCCATAAGTTCTCAATTGGACTCAAATCCGGACTCTGAGTTGGCCAATCCAGGAATCGAACACCATGCTTCTTCATCCACTGCTGGACAGACTTGGCTAGATGACAAGGAGCATTGTCATCCTGGAAGTAAAAGTCCTTTCCTACAAGTTGCTGAGCTGAAGGAAGCATGATCTTTTCCAGGACTTCAACATACTGCTTGGAATTCATGATTCCCTGCACAATTGTATCCGACCAATACCAGAAGCATCAATACAGCCCCAGATCATCACATGCAATGGATGCTTCACAGATAGATTCAGACCTAAATTCTTCTGCTGGAAATCTTCTGACATGCTTATTGTACTGATTCCCAGTCAAGTAGAAATTGCTCTCATCACTGAAGATAACCTTGGCCCACTGCTCATTGATCCACTTGGCATACTTCTTGGCCCATGCACGTCAATGAGAGTGTTGAGCATCTGTGAGCAAAGGTTTACTTTGAGCCCTGCAACGTTTGAGCCCTCTGGCAAGCAATCTGCAATGCACTGTGCTTGTGCACACTTTTACATCACATGTTTCACCGCAAATTCTTGTAATCTGAAGTGAGGTGAGCTTCCTGTCATTGAACTTCGTTGCAGAGCCTGATCTTTTTTGTTGACTTTCTTGGTCTTTTAGAGCAGAGCCTGTCATCAACTGAACCAGTTATTTGGTATTTTTCAACCATTCTACTCACTGTGGTGCGATGACATTTCACTCTCTAGCCAAGAGAAGTATAGAAGTAGCCCTCTTCATGAAGCACAATGATGTGATGCCTCTGCTCAGTACTGGTGAAAGTGAAGGCCTTCATCCTTGCCCACAGCCAGAGCTAAATTAAATTTCTTGATGCTTTTCATGCCTATTTATAGTCGGAGAGTATGACAACATTGATTGGCTCATAGATTTAGCTAGTGTGTATTTTGATTGGTCAGTAGCTGATTGGCTACTTTTGATCCTAACATTGTCGAAAATGCAAGTTGTGTTTGTTTTAGCACATAAACTCACTCAAAACCTCAAAAAGACTTTGATTATATTAATAAAATTTTTGCATCTCAATCGAACTACAGAAATGTTCATCAAAGTACTAATTTTGTGTGATTTCTATGAGTGAAAAGTTGATTAAATACGTAAATACAGCTTAAAACTGAAAGTGTGCAGGACTTTTTCACACAGCTATATATTCTAAATGAATATATTGTATTTTATGTCAATTAGATTGGTCCATATGTTCTGTTCATGTATAGTGGCCATTCTTTTGAATAAATAGCAGTAATTAACTAGTTATAGTCATATAGTCCTCAATTTAATAGACAAACAATTTCGTTGTATTTATTTTGCACAATGACAATAAAGACTATACTATACTATACTAGACAAATGTTTTATTATGAAAGCCTTGTCTTTTTGACTTTTTATTTATTGTACTTAGTGTTACCTAAGTAAAGATGTGACAATTTTAATTAGAATGTTTTCAGTAAATCATCATTATTCATTCATAACCTGTGATAAAGATAAAAGCCAATACTAAAATAATTTTTTCCCAAAAAGCCCTATGCAGCAAGGGACTTTTGAATTTGTAGCTGTAGCAGAATAAACCCTAAGCATTTATAGCCAATGTTTTAGAATATAGTTGTGTGCATGTTACTTGGGCAAATCATTTAATTAACAATTTATGCTAAAATGTTTTAAGAGTTTTCAGCTCCACTACCATACATTCCCTGTCTTCCGTTTTGCTACCATATCTCTACATGTCTCTTTGGAAAAATTATGTTGTAATCACTTGAAAATTAATAAATGAAGAAGCAGATTGTCTTTTATGTTCTTGAGTCAATTTCAATTTTTATTGGCACTTAAAGGTTTTTCTGTTTATGCCATTAAATGAAACCCATTTCTTTTTATGTGTTCTGCAGAATGTGAAAGATGATGGGCAGCATGTATGGAGACTAAAACACTTCAGTAAGCCTGCCTACTGTAATCTCTGTTTGAATATGCTCATAGGATTAGGCAAACAGGGTCTCTCTTGTTCCTGTGAGTATGCATTCTGGTTGATTCTGCTAATGCTTTGAATGTTACCTAGACAAAATGATTGATTAGGGCACAGAGGTGGGGTTTTTTGACCAAGAGCTTTTAGATTAGGCCATTGTGAGTAGCCTTAAATGAGACAGTCAAGACAAATATTGTACTTGGGTGCTGCCCAAACTCGTGTATGCAGTTGTTCACACCCTTTGTAAATATCCAGTATAGCACATCAATAAAACAATTACTGTATATTGATTCATGTAGATGTAACAAATACACACACACACACACACACACACACAGCTAAGCAATATGGGAAAACATGTTTTAATGAGTCTAGAGGTTATACTCAGCAAACTATATGAAAAGAGGCTTACAGTTCAGTTCGACTCTGCCAGAGTAGAATAATTCTGCTAGTCAAGAATTATTGACTATCACGCTATGTAGTAGAGGACTTAAACCAACCTCTATTGCTTGGTATATTTTAGCATTTAGACAGTGTTGCTGAGCTAGAAATCATGATTCTGCAAGCTTAGCCATTGTTTCATTTTGTGGAACTTTATAAATAATGTCGATATTTATTAAAGTACTCAGATCAGATTTTAAGTAAGTCATCTGCAGGTTTGTTGTTTTTACCCTATATTGTATTTCTTTATTTTCAGTATTTTCTATTGTCCATCATTTAGCTTTGTTATTTATTTGTTATGTTTTATTTGTTATGTTATGTTTTCAGAAGAAAAGTTTCTGACTTTAATTGAATTAAAAGCAGCACTGACAAAATAGCTTTCCTTCCATTCTTAATTACTTGTGAAATGAAGGTAGCTTCCACAATTTCATTAGTGCAAATTGTTGTATGAAAAGTCTGTGAGCTCAGTTCAATTCTGGTACTCAAACTGCAGGACCAAGTGCTGTACATCTTACTAAATGGCTCTTGAACCAGATTTAGCTTACAGGCACATAACCATCTACTAGAAAATAAAAACAACACAGATCTTTTAGTCTTCTTTTAATGATTACTTTTTATATTTACAGTTTCATTAATGAATAAAATTAAAGAAAAAAAAGAAAAAAAATGAAAAGTTAGACAAAAAGCAAGGTAAATGCAGCAATAAAAAGGAAAAGTAAAGCAAGGAGTAAAGGGGAAACTTCCAACTTTATTTTGTACAAATATAGATAAAAGTACATCTACCTAAAATGAATAGTAGACTACCATATTTTTTGAAGTATAAGATGCACCAGAGCATAAAACGCACCAAGATTTTGAAGAGGCAAATTTTTAAAAAAAGTTTTTGCACTCAGCAGACCTCCCAAAAATGCCCCATTTTTTGCAAAAACAGTCCTGGGTTGTTGTTTTTTTAATAAAAGGGGCATGAATAGTCTTTAGGGGCTGAAGAGTGTTCTTGGGGGATGGGAGGGGCAAAAATGAACATGCATAGCTTTTAGGAGGCTTATAGCATGCTCCTGGGGGCTGGAGGAAGGGTCCATTTTTCGCTCATTTCTGCCCTCCCCAGCCTCCAGGAGCACTCTGAAACCCTCCTAAAGGCTATGCACAGCTATTTTGGTGAAGGGGGCAGGTTTCAAGAGGCAAAAAAATGCTGTATTCAGCCTCTTTTTTGAAGGGAAAAGGTGCGTCCTATACTCCAAAAAATATAGTATGTTACTTTATAATTCCATGTAATTCTAATAATCAAATGCCAAAATTAAAGTTTCATTTATCTCAGTTTCTTGCAAAAAGTCGAAGAGAGTTTTCCAAGTTAAATTAAAATTTGTCAGGCTTGGAAGTTGTTAATTTTGCTATCTCTGTCAATTCCATCAGTTTAATGGAATTCCATTTGCCCAATGTAGGCATTTCTAAATTCTTTCACCTTTGCACAGCAAGCCTAACTGCTGTTATCATATATAAAAACACATTTACATAACATCTCTCAATCTTTTTGTTCATTAATCCCAGAAGGAAAGGCCATGGTTTCAGTTGTAGATTTATATTTAAAATCTTTGGAATCAGAATACATATTTGGTCCCAATATTCTATAGATTTCTTACATGTTCAGGAAAGATTTACAAATATACCTTCAGATTAATAACATTTTCAAGGAACATATTGTATCATAAATTTACCCAGATTATCATACTGTCTTTTACTTGTTCATCCTGCTTCCATTTTAGTAAGGTTTTTTTTGTTTTTAGCAGTAATATGATCATCATTTGTACTCAATTCCACATCAAACTCCATTTTACCAATTTTTTAATCTTTCTATTAGCTGGGCATACCAGAAAGCCAATGATATATGTAACCTTCTATTTCAGGATCGCCTCTTAAATTCTCCTTGAAAGACATGTTTTAATGCTTATTAATAGTAGATAGGTGAGGTAGCTTTGATTTATTTCAATGAGGTGTGTTTTTGCCATTAAGATAATGTAGTACATCAAATCAATACAAAAATTCAGCATAATCTGTCCATTGAGGCATTTTTCATGGTCCCACATAACTCATAGCTTTGTGTGGCATTTACTTTTTCTTATCCCTCATTTAACTTTGTTATTATTATTTTTTAATTTTAGTGATAACTTTATTTTTTCTCCATTCCATGACATTCCCCTGAGGAAGCATGAAAAAGGCAAAAATTTGTTCTTTGGTACAGATATAAATAAAAATACATCTATTCTTAGAAGTAAGGGAACTAATTTAAAATGCAGCTTCATAGGGAACTTTGCTTGAATCCCTTATTTATTTATTTATTTATTTAAATTTATACCCCGCCCTTCTCCACAGAGGACCCAGGGCGGCGCACAGGAAATTTAAAAACATACAAAAATACAATAAATATAATTTAAAAAACTATTAAATAACCCCATCCTGCGCTAAAACCAAATTTTAAGACCCAATTTAAAACTATCTTAAGTCCCCAAGGGAGGTTAGGCTAAGCCGGCTTGTTGAAACAGATATGTCTTAAGACATTG
Organism: Rhabdophis nuchalis; assembly: GCA_039707465.1. Lineage (NCBI taxonomy): Eukaryota > Metazoa > Chordata > Lepidosauria > Squamata > Natricidae > Rhabdophis > Rhabdophis nuchalis. The sequence continues at coordinate 43,980,313 of CM077647.1, read as the reverse complement.
GCGGAAGAGGCGGAGGTCGGTGATGGTACGTAATTCAGGGGGTAGGTCATTCCAAAGGGCTGGCCCCGCCACAGAGAAGGCTCTTCCCCTGGGTGTCGCCAGTCGGCATTGTCCGGCCGACGGTACCCTGAGGAGGCCCTCTCTGTGGGAGCGGATTGGTCTGAGGGATGTATGGGGCAGGAGGCGGTCTCGCATATAACTAGGTCCCGAGCCATGGAGCGCTTTAAAGATGGTAGTCAAAACCTTGAAGCGCACTCGAAAGGCCACAGGGAGCCAATGCAGCTCGCGCAGGATCGGTGTTATGTGGGAGCATCTAGTGGCTCCCATAATCACCCGCGCGGCTGCGTTTTGGACTAGCTGTAGCTTTCGAGTGCACCTCAAGGGAAGCCCCATGTAGAGAGTATTACAGTAGTCGAGTCGGGACGTCACGAGTGCTTGAGTGACTGTGCGTAGGGCAGCCCGGTCCAGTAAGGGGCGCAATTGGCGCATCAGGCGAACCTGATGGAACGCCCCCCTGGCCACGGCTGCCACATGGTCCTCCATGGACAGCCGGGAATCCAGGAGGACACCCAAATTGCGCGCCCTCTCCACGGGGGCCAGTGTTTCGCCCCCAATGGCCAGAGTTGGAGTCATCTGGCTGAACCGGGGTGCCGGAAACCACAGCCACTCAGTCTTGGCAGGGTTGAGTTTGAGTTTGTTACCACCCATCCAGATCCGTACGGCTTCCAGACACCGGGACAGCACTTCGGCGGCATCGTTGGGGTGGTTTGGGGTGGATATGTACAACTGAGTGTCATCAGCGTACAGATGGTATTCCACCCCAAAACCACGGATGATCTCACCCAGCGGCTTCATATATGTGTTGAAAAGGAGGGGCGAGAGGACTGACCCCTGAGGAACCCCACATAGGAGAGGCCTCGAGGTCGACCTCTGCCCTCCCGTCAACACATATTGCGACCGACCAGAGAGGTAGGATGAGAACCACCGCAGAACGGTGCCTCCCAACCCCAACCCCCCCAGTCGGTGCAATAGGATACCATGGTCGATGGTATCAAAAGCCGCCGAGAGGTCTAATAGGACTAGGATAGAGGAATACCCTCTATCCCGCGCCCTCCAGAGATCATCAACCAACGCGACCAATGCCGTCTCAGTACTGTGACCGGGCCGGAAGCCGGACTGGTGCGGGTCTAGATAATCAACTTCCTCCAGGTGTCGCGGAAACTGTTGGGCCACCACACTCTCGACAACCTTCACTAAAAAGTGAAGGTTGGAGACCGGACGATAGTTCTCTAGTAAAGCTGGGTCCAGGGACGGCTTCTTGAGGAGGGGCCTCACTACCGCCTCTTTCAAGACGGCAGGTAAGGACCCCTCACTCAAAGATGCGTTGACAATGCCCTGGAGCCAGCCTCGTGTCGTCTCCCAGGATGCCAGTACAAGCCAGGAGGGACACGGGTCCAATAAACATGTGGTCGCCCTAAGTTTCCTTGACAACCTGTCCATATCCTCGGTGGTAACAAAGTCAAACTCCTCCCAAGAAGGAGCCTCAAGACTAGCCTCGGACAGTCCCACAGGACCACTGTCGATGGAGGGTAGCTCATTCCGAATCCGAGTGATTTTCTCCTGCAGATAAATCCCAAATTCCTCTGCTCGCCCTTGCAGAGGGGCTTCCCGCGGCCTCTGGTGAAGGAGGGAGCGGGTCACCCCAAACAGGGCGGCAGGGCGGTTATCTGCGGATGCAATAAGGGTGGCACAATACTCCCGTTTGGCCACTCTTATCGCCACTAAATAAGCCCTAATATGGGTTCTCACTAGTGTTCGGTCGGCTTCGGAGCGAGAGGATCTCCATCTACTCTCTAGGCATCTCTTGTGGCGTTTCATCCCCCGGAGCTCCTCAGTGAACCAAGGAGCCCGGGTGATTCGTCGCCGCAAGAGAGGCCGCAAGGGCGCAACTCGGTCCAAGGCCCCCGTGGCCGCACTTAACCATGCGGCCACTAGGTCCTCAGTCGAGTCGCGGGGCAGGGTCACAGGAATTGGCCCAAGCTCCCTCTGGAACCTTTCCGGGTCCATTAGAAGCCTGGGGCGGAACCATATAGGAGTGTCCGGTTCCGCCTCCCCGCGGTGGGGTGCAGCGATTGGAAAGTCCAGCCGAAGGAGAGCGTGATCCGTCCATGACAAGGGAGTGATGACTAGATCCCCTATTCCTAGATCACGGCTCCACTGTCCCGAGACAAAGATGAGATCGAGTGTGTTCCCCCCCTCGTGAGTGGGGCCTAAAACTACTTGGGTCAGGTCCATGGCCGTCATGGAAGCCATGAACTCCCGAGCTGCTCCAGAGGCTTCGCCTGCCGACGGCAAGTTAAAATCCCCCATGACTACCAGTCTGGGGGTCTCAACTGCCGCCTCGGCTATCACCTCTAGGAGCTCGGGCAGGGCTGTTGTTGCATAGCGAGGAGCCAGGTATACAACTAACATGCCCAACTGCCTTCCTAGGCCCCATCTCACATAGAGAGATTCACACCCGGTTGTCTGAGGGACTGTGGTCTCCTTTGGCTCAAGACCTTCCTTTACGATAATCGCCACCCCCCCACCCCTCCCTAGGGCCCTAGGCTGATGAAAAGCACGGTAACCTGGTGGGCACATGTCCACGAGGGGCATACCCCCCTCGTGGCCCAACCAGGTTTCCGTTATACCCACCAGGTCCGGGTCCCCCTCTGACACAAGGTCACGAATGAGGGGGGAATCCCTGTCAACATTGTGAACACAGTCACTTTGCAAACTGCTGTCCTTCAGAGTTATTCATTTTACAGTGCAGCTAGAGGAAGAAAGAGGTGGAACAAAATGTTATATTATCTCTCTGTTTTCAATATTCCTGTTTGATGTTGTGTTAAATTTTTGAAAATTAAAATACACTATCAAGTGCCTTCCATCCATCTGTGGCCATCATTGGATAAGGATAATTTCCTCTAATTTCCATACGGCCTCCGGTATTTGGAGGCCGTACTGATCTGGATGGGTAGTAACAAACTCAAGCTCAACCCATCCAAGACTGAGTGGCTGTGGTTTCCGGCACCCCGGTTCAGCCAGATTACTCCAACTCTGGCCATTGGGGGCGAGACACTGGCCCCCGTGGAGAGGGTGCACAATTTGGGTGTCCTCCTGGACTCCCGGCTGTCTATGGAAGACCATGTGGCAGTCGTGGCCAGGGGAGCGTTTCATCAGGTACGCCTGATGTGCCAATTGCGCCCCTTACTGGACCGGGCTGCCCTTCGCACAGTCACTCAAGCTCTCGTGACATCCCGACTTGACTACTGTAATGCTCTCTACATGGGGCTTCCCTTGAGGTGCACTTGAAAGCTACAGTTAGTCCAGAATGCAGCTGCGCGGGTGATTACGGGAGCCTCTAGATGCTCCCATATAACACCGATCCTGCGCGAGCTGCACTGGCTTCCTGTGGCCTTTTGGGTGCGCTTCAAGGTTCTGACGACCATCTTTAAAGCGCTCCATGGCTCGGGGCCTAGTTATATGCGAGACCGTTTCCTGCCCCATACATCCCTTCGGCCGATCCGCTCCCACAGAGAGGGTCTTCTCAGGGTGCCGTCGGCCGGGCAATGCAGTCTGGCGACACCCAGGGGAAGAGCCTTCTCTGTGGCAGTCCCTGCCCTTTGGAACGACCTACCCCCTGAATTGCGTACCATCTCGGACCTCCGCCTCTTCCGCCAATGTCTAAAGACACATCTCTTTCAGCAAGCCGGCCTAGCCTAACCTCCCGTCGGGACTATTTTAGATAGTTTTAAACTGGGGATTTTAATTTGGATTTTAGCATAGGATTGTAATTTAATATGTTTTTAAATTTTGTATTTATTGTTTTGTATGTTTTTAAATTCCTGTGCACCGCCCTGGGTCCTTTATGGAGAAGGGCGGGATATAAATGTGATTAAAATAAAATAAATAAATAAATAATTCCTTATTGCCAGTTAAAATAGTCAATTTATTATTTCTGAGATATTGGTAGAAATTTTATTATGCTGTGGTAAACAAAACATCCCAGAGACTTTAGGGATGGATTTCTTTGACCATCAACTAAGTTGCTTCCTTTGGTCTATTGATTAATAACTTTCCATAGTACTAGATTTGATTGTATAGTATTTCCTTAGGTTTTCTTTTTCTTTTTACAAACCTAAAGTTACTTAATTTGAGTCGAGTCAGGATGACTGAGTGGAGCTGAGCATTTAAAGACTGGATACTCTTCCTGACACCTTAGTTTCCTTAGTTTCAACTAAAGAAAAGGAAAAGCAGAGTGGGAAGAGATGTTTTATTATCTCATACAATTTTACTTTATTATTTTAATTTAGATTGGTTCTTCAATAAATAAGGCAATGATTTCTCTGAGATAAACTCAACTGCTGCAATTACAGTACTCTTTGTACAATATAGATTGTACAACTTCCATCAATTAAAAAATATAATGTTGATGTTTTGTTAAATCAAATCTGAATCTTATCAGAATGGAAAAGGGAGATGATATTGCATTTCTTAGAAAATAGTAAAGTTTGCAATAGTTGGAGTTAATTTGCTGAAATGAAGATAGTAAATAAATAAATAAATAAATAAGCAAGCAAGCTACTATCTGGAAACAAGACTAATTAGCCATTTAGAGAAAGCCTTTCATATTCAGTTGTACCAGCTGCTTTCATGCCTATAGTTTAGAAAATATAGATTTCTTCATCTTGGCAAATGACAGGAAAACATTTGGCATTTGCCAATTACATTTCTTCTACTTATTTGATTTGATTTTGGAATTATTGTGAACAACTTAGTGAGGGCTGATTTAATCAAAAGTTGCTATTGAAGAGAACTCTTAAATTCTTTTCCAACTCTGCTAATGTTATTTTCTTTACTGGGCTATCTTTTCTGTTTTAGAATTAACGGGATATAATTTTTTGTAGATAAATTGTAGAAGAATGAGTAGTGAATAGGCCACATTTATTTATCAAAAGTTTTCATTATGATTATATTTTTATTTTAGTTTGCAAGTACACTGTTCATGAGCGATGTGTCTCAAGAGCACCAGCATCTTGTATCAAAACATACATGAAATCAAAAAAGAATACTGAAGTAAGTCAATATTCATGTCTGTGGAATTCTGGTGGGCTTCTGCATATGTGTGTTTTTGTATCTACAAGGCATTTGTGAATGGAGTGTACTTATATATTTATGACAATGTATATATCTGGAATGGCGAACCTATGGCACATGTGCCAGAAGTGGCACACAGGGCCCTCTCTGTGGGCACATGTGCTGCTGCCAGCTGCTGTTCTAGTTTCCAGGGCATGTATGCACACTGGCCAGTTGGATTTCCAGCACTCTGGCATGGTGCATGCACGCATGTTTTGGTTTGGGCACTTGGTGCCAAAAAGATTCACCATCATTGTTATATATGTATATGAATATATCAGTCCTGTGTGCCATATATAACTTTGATAGTTTTGTAAGTAGCTGCATAGAATTCTCTATGAGCTTTTACAGTAATCTAAGACATAATGTTATTGAAGATTCCATGATGATTCCATTACTCAACATTCCTGGAGATTTGGGGTTAATCCTCATACCTCCATAGCTCTGGCACTCATATGTAGCAGCATTCGTTTTTTTAATAATGAAGTTTCATCCTATCTCTAGGCCTCAGTTAAGGTACCTTTAAAAAGTACTTTATTCTCCTTGGGTTAAAACAATATTTTCCATCTTCTTCTGACATAAAGTTGTTAAAGATTTTGTCTAACATGCTTCATCATCAATGATGTGACTGATTGCACTCAGGGGTATACCTGGTTTCTGTTGGTCATTTTGAACTTCATGACTCCAGTCCTCCAGTTTCTGGACATTGATCACTATACCTATTTTGACTGCAGGAGATACTGGATAACACGCAGGGGTGGGTTTCAAAACTTTTTGCTACTTATTTTGTGGGCATGGCCTATTTTGTGGGCATGGCTTGGTGGTCATGTGACTGGGTGGACATGGCCAACTTGATGTCACTCACCAGGAAATGTAAAATGGATTGGCTAAAATGTGGTGAAGCTTACTTAACAATACTCTTGCTTAGCAAACAAAATTTTGAGCTCAATTGTAGTCATAGGTCAAGGACTATCTGTCTTCCTCTGCATGGCAGTCTTGTCCTAGTAAACTCCTCCTCCTTTCTGGCAATTTTTCTTTCTGTTAGAGGCACCAAAATAATTCAGACAAAGTTTCCTGCTGCAAGAGGGGATTGAATTAGATGACCTCTGAGTAGCCTTCTAGCCCTAAATTTCCATCTTCCTTCCTTCCTTCCTTCCTTCTTTTCTTCCTTCCTTCCTTCCTTCTTTTCTTCCTTCCTTCCTTCCTTCCTTCCTTCCTTCCTTCCTTCCTTCCTTCCTTCTCTGTGCGAAGCAACCCACCCCACGAACAACTGCTGAATGTCACTTTGCAAATCTCCTTCCGAGCAGCGTTTTAAATTAAAGCAATTCCAAAGTTTGCAGCATTAAAACTTGTGGACTTCACCTCCCAGAATTCCACAGCCAGACATGCTCAGTTCCAATCAAATGTTACAGCATTTGTTTTTCTCCTTTGCTGAATCTCCAGGCTGAAATGTGAGCTTCCTTCCTTCCTTCCTTCCTTCCTTCCTTCCTTCCTTCCTTCCTTCCTTCCTTCCTTCCTTCTTACCTTTTCTTTCTTTCTCCCCTCCCTCACTCCCTCCCTCTCTTATTTTTTAAAGCTTTTTTCCCCTTGCATGAACAGGCAGGGGGAAAAAACTTTTTTTAAAAAAAAGCTTCTGACAAAGCTTCTAATGGGAGAACAGGGACGTAGCCAAGGCACCATTACTACTGGTCCTATCCGATACACCAGATTTTCACTACCTCTTCTGGAGTACCGTACCATAAGGAACCCACCTCTGATGCCAGGTTTCTGCAGAGCATGTCTGCCTAATGCCTGACCAATGCTTTTTGAAGTGCTGGCTATATCTTGTAATTTTAATCCCTACATACAGCAATTTAGCATTCTTTTAAAAGAGCACATCCCATGTTTTAAAAATAAGACCAGAACTCTGAAAGCTAATCTTCTGCTGCAATGAAGATCAATTGACAAGGAAAGGGATCCAGATTTGTCATCTCGGTGTTGCTGATTCTGTCACCAATGACTGCATTACATTTTTCTGCTGACAACAGATTTTGTGTGGCTTCTACTTTTTCTTATTTTATTCAACTGGTGGAAGACAAAGTGCTACAACCTTTTGCCTATTCCAGTGACTACTTCTTGGTGCTGCCATTTCTCCTGTTCCCTTATAGAACTCGTTGTAGTGGAGCTTTCTCTCTTCCATACCCATGACTTCTCAGCCTGTTATTTTTGGACATGAATTTCATCATTATTCTAAACCTGTATTCTGAAGTAGCCCAGATGCGAGCATCTATGTACTTGATACCAAATAGTGAAGCAACTTTACTAAACCAGTTATTCTAAATACTTACCTATGTTTGCTAAATCTGTACACTAAGTTGCTGCATGATAAGTCAACCCCACTTTTCAGCCTCAATTTAAGATATCAGCAATGATTATTCAACATATAATCATTAATGCCAGTTAATGAAATGGACAGTTAATGCAGCTATCTAGATGTGCCCTTTGACATTCTTGTTCAGGATGTCTTCCTAGGAGTAATACTGATAGCTAGTTTGAAATTTCTTTATATCCCATGCATATAGAAACAGAGGTTCAAAATTTGTACTTCTTTGACATGTTGTTAAATATCTGAAAAAATGGACCTCTAGAGGCATTAAAATTGGAATTGCCAGAATTGCCAGTTTGCATGTTTTTTAAAGAATTATCAACATTACTGAAGAATACAGATTGAAGAAGATAGGCTACAATTGTTCCTACCTTGTAATAAAAAAGAAGGAATGTGTTTCTGCTTCTATTGGGAAAGCAATGTTGTCTCCAACTTCAATTTAAAGTTTTTACTTACCATATTTTTCAGAGTATAAGACGCACTGGAGTATAAGATGCACCCAGGTTTTGAAGAGAGAGAAATACAGTAGGTAGAGAGAGAGAGTAGGTAGGTAGATAGGTAGGTAGAGGGGCAGGGAGAGAGAGAAATACAGTAGGTAGGGAGAGAGTGTATGTAGTTAGGTAGGTAGATAAAGGGATAGAGAGAAATATATATATGTCATCCTTCTCTGCCTTTTGGCTCGACCCAGAGACTGTTGTGTGAATTTTTTTAGATATGTGTTAGATTTTTAAGGGCTGATTAATAAATAAGAGACCAGGATGGATCCATTTCGGGCTTATTAACCCTCTTCAGCTGGCCATAATCCTTCTACTGGGATTTGAACCGGCACTCTCCAGCATATCAGGCAAGCCTTTTTATGCCTTGAGCTATCCGGCTTCCAATGATTACATCAGCCTTACAGGACTCTTTTTAATGAGAGAATATTATCACAACCCCTGTTATGGGACCCTTTTAAGGGAGGAGACAAACTGTCATCCTTCTCTGCCTTTCGGCTCGACCCAGAGACCATCTGGGCAGAGAGCCAATGAGATTACTGTTGTGTGAATTTTTTAGATATGTGTTAGATTTTTTATTTATTTATTTATTTATTTATTAATCAGCCCTTAAAAATCTGTATTTTTAAGGGCTGTATATGAACTTTTTGCTAGTCAGCTAACTAAGGTATGTAGGAAGCACACCACAATTGTAATGGGGGATTTTAACTACCCTGACATCAACTGGGAAACAAATTCTGCACCAAGTGGAAGATCCAACAGGTTCCTAACAAACCTAGCAGACAACTTTGTTTCCCAAAAAGTAGAGAAGGGAACAAGAGGATCAGCCATACTGGACTTAATTCTCACTAACAGACAGGAAATGATAGAAGGTGTTGAAACCATAGGAACCGTGGGGGCAATGACCATACAATATTGGAATTCAACATTATGCAAACACAAATAGTAGAACAAAGTCAAACTAGAGTCTTGGACTTTAAGAGAGCTAATTTCAATAAACTTAGAGAGAGCTTGGGAAGAATTCCATGTATGAGAATCCTCAAGGAGAAAACAACTCAAGAAGCTAGGGAAATTTTGAAAAATAAGATTATAAAAGCCCAGTTACCACAACACCAATGAAGAAGAAAAAAACAGCTCTGAAAAGAAACCAGCATGGCTGCATAAAGAACTCTCTGACAAATTGAAAGACAAAAAAGATAAGTATAAAAAGTAGAAAGAGGGGGACATAGCTAAGGCAGAATATCAGCAAATAGCCCGAGCCTGCAAAGATGAAGTGAGGAAAGCTAAGGCTCACAATGAATAAAGGCTTGCCGCAAAAGTAAAAAAATAACAAAAAAAAGCTTCTTCCAACATGTTAAAAATAAGAAAAAAGTTAAGGAAACAATTGGTCCATTGCTGGGAGAAAGTGGCAAGAAGGTGACAATTAACAGGGACAAAGCAGAACTATTTAACTCATTTTTTGCATCTATCATTACACAAAGGGATAAAACAGTCCAACCTATCAAAAACAGCACCACAAAAATCAGATTAGGAACATAACTTGAAATAGGGAAGAAAATGGGAAGAGAGTACCTGTCTAACCTAGACGAGTTCCAATCACCAGGACCAGATGGATTACACCCCAGGGACCTAAAGGAACTGGCAGAGCCACTGAACTATATCTTTCAGAGATCCTGGAGCACTGGGCAACTGCCAGAAGACTGGAAAAGAGCTGATGTGGTTCCCATTATCTTGACATCTTGACAGACTTGAACGTTGGGCACTATCTAACAAAATGGTGAAAAGAGTAAGGCTCTACATTTAGGCAAGAAAAACAAAATGCACAGATACAGTATAGGTGCTACTTTGCTCAATAGTAGTAACTGTGAGAGGGATCTTGGAGTCCTAGTGGACAACCATTTAAATATGAGCCAGCAGTGTGCAGCAGCTGCCAAGAAAGCCAACACAGTTCTAGGCTACATAGGGAGAGGTATATAATCAAGATCATGTGAAGTGTTAATATCACTTTATAATGCCTTGGTAAGGCCACACTTGGAATACTGCATTCAGTTTTGGTCACCAAGATGTAGAAAAGACGTGGAGACAATAGAAAGAGTGCAGAGAAGAACAACAAAGATGATTAGGGGACTGGAGACTAAAACATATGAAGAACGGTTACAGGAAATGGGTATGTCTAGTTTAGTGAAAAGAAGGACTAGGGGAGACATGATAGCAGTGTTCCAATATCTCAGGGGTTGCCACAAAGAAGAGGGAGTCAAACTATTCACCAAGGCATCTGAGGGTAGAACAAGAAACAATGGGTGGAAACTAATCAAGGAGAGAAGCAACTTAGAACTGAGGAGAAATTTCCTGAGCGTTAGAACAATTACTCAGTGGAACAGCTTGCCTCCAGAAGGTGTGAATGCCCCAACACTGGAAGTCTTTAAAAAGATGTTGGATAGCCATTTGTCTGAAATGGTATAAGGTTCCTGCCTAGGCAGGGGGTTGGACTAGAAGATCTCCAAGGTCCCTTCCAACTCTGCTCTTGTATTATTGTTTATTGCTGCACTATTAACACCTAGATATACTGTTTATTTCAGTGTATTAACTGTTGAACTTCATAATATTTCTTCATCTAGCAGTAGTTTATTTGGTACAAAGTGGCATAAAAATAATTCCTGTTGTCTATTTCTAGGTTATGCATCACTTTTGGGTGGAAGGAAATTGTCCAACAAAATGTGATAAATGTCATAAAACTATTAAATGTTACCAAGGATTGACTGGGTTACATTGTGTGTGGTGCCAAATCACAGTAAGTATTAGCAATAGTATGAATAATAGTGATAGTAAAAGTTGAGATATTATAGCAGTTTTTAGTAATGCTACTAAAAACAATTTAGTTATATTTTAATAGTGGAAACAAATAGGACTGTTAAATAAACAAATAAACATGCATAAATGTTAGCACCAAAGTATTTAAACATTGCACATGTACAATCATAGCATGACTAAGGTGGCCAGATATTCAAAGTCCCAAAGCGGGTCACCGTCGACAGGCGGGGGGGGGCGTGCTCTGGCATGTCACACGCCTGCGCATAGGGCGTCAGGGCTGAGGAGGGGGGGCTGCGCGTGCTCTGACGCATCACATGCCTGCGCAGAGGGTGTCAGGGCCGAGGAGGGGGGCTGCGCATGGTCTGGCACGTCATGCGCCTGCGCAGAGGGCGTCGGGGTCGGGGCATGCTCCCATCCGCCCCCGTGGGGCCCTCTTTAAAGGCAGCGGCAGCGGCCCGGCTGCGCAGCGCTGAGAGCCGCAGGCTTGGATCGCCGCCACTGCCTTTAAAGAGGGCGCCGCGGGGGCAGGTGGGAGCATGACGCACCAGAGCACACGCGCCCCCTCCTCGGCCCCGACACCTTCCTGCCTCTGAGAGCGTACAGAGCACCTGCCACCTGCCCGCAAAAAGCGGGACATTTTGAAGAGGCGGCGGGGCGCGGGACATCTGAAGGTGAACCAGGACTGTCCCGCTGAAAGCGGGACGTCTGGTCACCTTAAGCATGACACAAATTCCTTATGATGATGACATTAAAAAATGGAGCTCCATCTCTGTTGCTAAGGTGAGTCTTAATTCATTTGGATTTTTAAACAATTGACTTTAGGATAAACAGGTTTATCATTTACACACAGAAAAAGGCATCTAAGAGTTCTTTAATCATTCATGTTGTTTTTAGTTATGAAGTCATGTGTGACCCATTACGACCTCATGGACAACATTCCTCCAAGCCTTCCTGTTCTCTACCATCCTCTGGAGTCCATTCAAGCTCACGCCTACTGCTTCGTTGGCTCCATACAGCTCATTCTCTATTGTCCCATTCTTCTATTGCCCTCAATCTTTCCCAGCATTAAGCTCTTCTCCAGTGTGTTCTTCCTCCTTTTACTAGTTTTACCCAAATTAATCATTCATAGTTATAGTAAATATATACCTAGCAGACAAAAATAAAGTACTAATAAAATACAAAAATCAAACAGTAATATCATAACCAAATGTCAGACAAAATGCAAAGCATTCCTTTACCCTAAAATAACGTTTTCAAACAAATCTAATACTTGCCATTCCCACATTAGAATAAATGCTGCTTTATACATGCACAGATGCATCACAGGTTAAAAACTAACATTTTGGTTATGTAAGCATATGTAAAGTTTTTTTCCCCGTAATATAAAATGGAAATAGAAATGAAGACTGAAAAAAGAGGAAAAGGAAAATGCATAAAGAAGATAAATAAAAAAGAAATAAAAAGTGACTTTCAGTTTTTCAGTGCAATAAGATACATAACAAAAGTTACAGTATCAACTTTTTAGTTGCACCAAATAGTAACTACAAGTCATTTCTGTAACAATAACATTTCATTTTTTCCTCAGAAGCAAGTAACTACAAAAGTATTTATATTCTCGCCCCTAACTAGTGCAGTTAACTTTGCCATTTCTGCCATCTACTAAAATATTTCAAAATACATCATTGGATTTCCATTCCTCATTTTAAAAAAAATTAAGAATCATTCTGAAGCTCAAGCAACATTTATAGGTTTTTTTTTTTTAGAAATAAATAATGTATGAGAGCCTGGTGGTTTTTGTGCAGCTTATCAGTGTCTTGGAATAAGAAAAATAAATAAAAATCATTAAAATATATGTTGTTTATAAATTAGAAAGAAAAACATTCAAAGGATTTTCTGAAAAAGTAAAGAATATATCCTGAGTACTTATGATAGAAGCAATAATTGCAGTTACATATTCTTCGTGAAATAACCCATGAGTTTTTGTAATGTTATTCTATGAGATTGTTATGCATTCTGTAATCTAATATTAAATAACTCCTTTTACATCTTGTTTTCTCAAAGATCAGTTCTGCCTAATAAGAAGATTAAGCTGTTTATAGCATATTACTTAGTAGGAGAACTGTTAATTATCACCTCATATTTAACAATGCTTCGATTGGATGGTACATGGAGTAAAGTACATTAGTTATGGTAAATGTGGTTTCACTACTAAAAATGAGAATTAAAATAACAATGTTTTAGATTATAGGGCCACCACAATAAAACTTCAGTATTTGGGGGGGGGGGGGGAATGCTATACCTCTTTCTGGTTGCTAGGAAACTGCCAGAAAAAGGTATTTTTGCAGTAATGATTAATGTATACAGGGGTGTTATTAGTTGCCAATCATTTTCAAATTCAAAAATATAGCAGTCAAATTATCTTTTGCTAGATCTCTCTCTATAAAGAATATGTAATTGGCAAAAGGTGCATATTTCATATTTAAACTAATATATCATAAGTTTGATATATCAATCTCGTATCATAAACATGGATAAATTATCCAAAGAAAATTAAATCATTCATTCAAACCAGAGAATAGTGATTTATGGAACAGCTGCTAGACAACATATTTTACTGTATTGAGTAAGATCACCTGTTAAAGCAAATACTTATGTGCTACCTATTAACTATTTTGTATAAATGAGAAACATCCAATTTGTATGCCTAATTTGTTAGGATATTTCCCAGTAATTAAAACCGGCATATCTGATAGCAAAAAATATTGATATAAAACTATGCTAATTAATGGCAAATGAACACAGAGGCTAAATTATCTATCTCATGTTAGTCAACAATTATTTATTTCCAAATCATTTTATTTGGATATTAATGTGATACACATTTAGTGATATTATAATTCACTTTTGTGTTATTTATTTTATTTATTATAAATATTTTACATTCCTAAAACAAAAGGAAGACAATATAGAACTTTAAAAATAATAAAATATCCACACTATAGGTACTAATACAATCGATGAAGCTCCATATGCTAGGAGGAAATCTGAGCAAATTATACATGATTCAAAATTGTCAAAAAGTATTGTTTTCAATTTTAAAATGCATTTATCTATTTACTCATTTCAAGTAAATAGTATTTGACTTTTTTCAGGTAAGTGAGTTAAAAGTTCTATCTTTAGTCTTCTGTACATTTGCACAATTTTATTCATAATTTCATTTGACCTATGCAGGCTTTACTTCTGAATAGACGTGTTTAGGATTATATTGTAAGATTACAATTAAAACATTAAACTATATTTTTAAAAAATTCAAGAGTTTAATTTTAGGGACTAATTTTTTGTTAACCATTTTTAAGATTGTGCTAATCTTTTAATCAACAACATTAAGGGTTGATTAATCCTAACCCTAACCTAACCCCCTATTGATTTAAACTATGTAATATTATTGAATATATTTGCATATTCAGAAGATCTATAAATGTTGTTTCCTCCCTCCTTTCTCTGTATATCTGTGTATGTGTAATGATGTTTGTGTACGCAATATTTTATCCAGTTGGCTGATGAAAAATGTGGACTGGCAGCAATCTCATCCCGTCTGTGAGTTATTTATTCACAAGGATGATAGCATTAGTTATACACGCAAAACAAAATATTAACTTCTAACATGTTACCGTCAGCAGCAACAGCAACAACAGTTAAAGAAATAACAATATTTGTGAAAAAACTAAAAATCCTTATCTCAAAAAGCAATTACTAGAATGCAAGGGATTTTTTCTTCTCAGCCTTCCATACTTCTGAGGTCGGTAAAATGAGGACCCAGAATGTTGAGAGCAAAATACTGTCATTTGTAAACTGCACTATGGTGCACTAGTATGTAAGTCTAACTGCTATTGCTCTTAAAAAAGGCATGTGGATTCTGTTTGAGTAGCAGCTTTCTTTTTCAGTTTTTAAAATACACAAAAAGTCCTTTGTTGTAATTATCTATTAGTCATAACAACTCAGTAGCCACTTTGTTTTCTCTCATCACAAAGACTCTCATAGATTTGTTCTGGTGTTAAATGAATTTACCCCATGTAAGTTGCCTACAACTTCTATACAAAAGGCAGATTATTCAGAGATACATATCCTCAAAATGATATAGAAAATATAGAAAAGCATAAAATAGAATATATGGTAATTCTTTTAGTTATATGTCATCATTGTTAACAAGAGCCTTTAAAGACACTAACTTTATATCTTTTTTCCTTTATTAGTTATGCTTTAATTTTAAAAATAAAACAGATTTCTGTGATTATTGGATTTGAGTCTTAGTATTTTGAAACATAGTACATTCTAATGTTGTTTTGGCCATATTTAAATTCATTGATTCATAGTTATATTTTTATCCCTTTTTTTGTTACAGCTACATAATAAGTGTGCTTCACATCTAAAGCCTGAATGTGATTGTGGTATTCTGAAGGACCACATTCTACCGCCCACCTCAATCTGTCCAGTAGTATTGGTAAGATGTTCTTGTACATTTTAACATATCATGTTGCATTTGAATTTACATCATACACTTTTATTGGTAATAGATAAATATTAACAAAATAGTGGTTCATCAGCAATGGAAATTACAACATACGAAAAACAAATTAATGGGTTTTTTTTGCTACATAAAAAAAGGCTACACGGTAGCCTCTCAAATGCTTTTTCGTAGTCCCTAAATGATTTTCTGACTATGCTAACAAAATTCAGCAAACACTGAAAATTAGAGCATGCTTTTTTTCTTGCAAGTAAAGAATTCTTTCCCAAAAGGAAACAAAAGTAAGAAATTCCATAAAAAAGTCTTTTCTATTTTTGTGATGGGGCCAGATCTACTTGCATGATAGAATCATGCACACTGTGGTTGTTAGATATGAAAACAAAACAGTAATGTAATCTAAACACAGCCAGATCTCTGCATATGTAAGAGCACTGCTATTCTGAGTACAGTATATAATTGCACAGCAGCCAATTTGATTTAAGAATGGTAATCATTGGTAGATAAAATAAGTTACTAAGATTCTGTACCTATTTCTCAGGTTATACGTCAACCTAAAATAATTTATTGAAGTCTTAATTGGGGATAATTCACTTGTCTCAGTTGCAAAGAATTCAATTGGCTAACCAACTGTAACCAAATATATTCTAGGAAGCTTATAATATGGTATCCCCTTGTGTATGAAATTTAAAATTAAGATACCTTTGAATATAGGTGCCTGGGTATTAAAGCTAACTGGAATTTATTCCAAAGGTGGAATTATTTTGGAGGCAGAAGTCTGTCTTAATTATGTGATAAATTATTCTGTGTTTTTGGAATAGCATATTATTTAGCAAAAGTATATAATGCTTAGCGTTAGGAAACATGATGTTTTCACCAAATGGAAATATGAAATTTTGAATAAATGAGCAAATCTGCATAATATACGTTTGCCAGGTTTTTAACTTCACTACACAATATCAAACCAGCCAGTCTTTCCCCCCCGTCATATATTTAAGTGAACAGTGAACAGTTGAAATGTGCTCATTTTAAGTATGAAGATTTAAATTTTTGTGGGTTTTTTTTAAAGTACAAGGAATACATATAATGCATTGTTGCTGTGCAGTTTTCTTATGGTCTTGATCCTTCATATTCAGGATGTATTGTGTGTAGATCACACAACCAATATGGTTATGTTAAATACTGTAGCTAAATTACTTCAGGTCACAGACACAGCAATGCTATGCTGAACCATACGGTTAGTGAAACCAGCAAATAATGGTGCAAATACTGAGGAAAATGTTATAAAAATAGAAAAGTGATATTACCCCTAGATTGATTTCATAATAACCAGTAGGGCATTCACTGCACCTCTTCTCTGCAAACTAATAAGATGTCATCAGGACACATCTAATGATGTCATTATTAGGTGTGTTCTTGTCAAAGCCCTTTGAGGAATCATCTTCAGAGGAACAGGAGGAACTTTTTAAATGCGTCTTACAGTAAGATATAGCTAGGGAGACAGGCAACATCATTTCCAACAACCTGTTCCAAACCTGTAAATCAAACAACTGCTCCACAATGATGGCATTGTTGCAGGATAATGCAAGTATTTAATCTTGGCTTCTTTGACAATAAAGATTTGTTCAGTCAGAATTTTTTCATGAGAAAGTTACATTCCATTAAGGGCTAATCAACTGGGTCCAAGTGCAGTCATTTGCATTAAAAAAATCTTGATTTAAAAAATGTTGTGGAAAATGTATTGTATAAGCACATATGCATATGTGAAGCCTACAAGGTTTTAGTATATAAATCCTAAACA
Source organism: Rhabdophis nuchalis (assembly GCA_039707465.1). Lineage (NCBI taxonomy): Eukaryota > Metazoa > Chordata > Lepidosauria > Squamata > Natricidae > Rhabdophis > Rhabdophis nuchalis. Next base: position 43,963,145 of record CM077647.1, on the reverse strand, counting down.
TTAATGCTTCTTCCTTGAACTCCTGATTTCTAGCTTACTTCTTTACTATTATTTACAACTGCTTCATTAGTGTTTGCCTCTGTTGTTTTAAGCCTCAGACTAAGATTCATCTTGATGTTCCTATTCACTGTAAATGATGTTTGAATAGCTGACTATGGTTTGTAGACATTCCATTTGACTTACACATTTCAGACCAAACAGCATTTTTTTCCTAGGTCTGAAATTCTGCATAATGTTATAGCACCATAATTTCACTCTTTGTGTTCTGAGTTTCTATGGGACATGAAATGAGTAAAGAGAAACTAGTGTGAACTCCATTTTTAAAACTATACTGTGGTGATAATGATGATAAAATATTCATGCTCCACTACTCTTACTGAATGTCAATTCATAGGTGCTCATTTCAGATACCCACCTTCTACTCAGGAAATGTGGGAATGAAAATTCCTTCTATAGGCTACTGTGATATATTTGTGAGTTATTTTGCAGATAAAATCTTTTGCTTGACCCCAATTGGTTGGGCACTTGAAAGAAGATCAGCATCTTTTTTGGTTTAAACTTCTGGAGACCAAGGATGTAAATAGAATTAATCTATCTATACCATTGGTCCATATCACAGCTAATTTAAATGTGGTGGTGCTAGGGACAGGTAAAGTGACACCCAGATGATACCTTTAGGTTTAAAGGGAGGTAATTTCTGATTAAATTAATTCTCCTTCGGTCTGACAGCAAAGATTATAGTTTGAGGCAATAAATTACAGTGATTCTGTTATCTCTTACATAGGCAGTTCCAGTCACTTTGTTTTAGAAAAAGAAGTTACTCCAGTGTGAGTCTCCAATGGTTAATTCTTTCACAATGTTGTTAGGATTTCTTAGAATCTCCTTCAAGCCATTGAAAGAAGTCAGTGATTTTCTATGAGATATCATCAATGTGGTCAGAATACCCATCTATGTTGTTATCTCATGGCAGAGCAGGGGTGCAATGGAAATCCTGGCCTGGTGCCTGGTTACTATGGAGCCTGGATGATTAAACAAAAAAGCTCTGGTTTAATCCCACCAAGAGAAAGTTGTTAGTGATTGATATGGCTTGATCATGGTTCCAGTTTTCTTTTGGGTGAGATCCAAGGTTCATGATCCATGCTAGAATAGTTGCAGTGAATATGTTACAAGACATTTTCATCAAACCTGCTAGGCAACAATTACCCATGCCTTTGTTAATTATTGCATAGAGTATTGTATACAGGTCTTGAAGATGATTTCTTTTTATTCAAAATGTGGCAGCATATCAACTAATAAAGTATCAGGTTAAACACAGATTTTGTTTTTGCATTAGACTTTAGGGATCTGGGACTTAGCTTCAAGTGTACTTCTTGTTTCAATTCTAGGTATTGTTTACAACTTTAAAAGCTGTATGGCTTGACCCCAAGTTTGTACAGGACATCTTTTCCAGTCAGATAATGCCTCTTGTTGCCAAAAAATATGACTGTATATATTCTATATTCTGCAGGACTTGAGTGTCTGATGTGAAGAGACTGTGTGCCTTCTCATTGGTGCCCCATGATTTTGAATGCCCAAGGTGTAAAAGATTAGTAAAAAATGCCTAGATTAGTTAGATTGTGTTTGATTTTATTTTTTATGCTTCTGTTAGACAGTTTACCATATTTTACACTGTGTATGTAATATATTATGAAGTTTGTGGCTGAAATGAAATTATTTTCAGATATAAACTGTGTGTGCAGATATCAAATGTAAATTTTAATAGATGTCAGATCCAGTTTATTGCTATCCACCTTTTATATCTGTAACATTTTAATTAATTTACATAGATCAAATAAGAGTACATTGAGATTTGTTTCCTAATGAGGATGCACTTAGAAGAAAGGTTTTGCATCTTTCTGATATCCTGTGGGTAATTATGTTCTAATTATATGGGAAGGGGGAACATGATAACTCAGTTCTGAAATTGTTCATTGGATCCAATTAATTGCATCCATAAAATGAACACTTACAGTGAAGGTGACTGGCAATATCTTTAAACTTTAATTTAATTCAATCCTATATTTTGAAATGCAGTAGAATTAGATTCTAGTAACACTAAAAGCAGAACATTATCCTAAAATAAATAGGATTATTAGTGGATACAGTATATAGCTCACTTTATATAACTGAATACAACTGAAATGGAAATTAATATAGTACATGGATGTGTTCTTCAACTTTTTCCCATTTACAATTGCTCTTTTCTATTTGTTAATATAATCAATAATTCTTCAAAATAGAGAACTCAGAGAAACATTTTTTTTTCTGAGCATTGTTTTTCTAGTCAAAACTAAAATGACCAAGCTACTCAATTTTCATTAACTTCTTTGTCTATGGAAATTCTCAGTCATCCAGGTCATGGTTGTCCCAATGTCCAGTTAGAACTGAAGAAGCTTTTGGGATTAGAAGTGAAATGTTTTCATGAAAAGAAAAACAAGAAAGTCCAGTTGCCTCTTGAAAAAACACCTTTGGGAACTTTGCGTGAACAAAGTTCAATATTAGAACGACCCTAAAATGTTAGACATTGATCAATTTTTACCCAGATTTATGAGTTTTGCAGGACATAACGTTTTGATACAGTTTATAATGGAATGATTTTCAATTCTCATGTAACTGAAAGTGCAACATGAACACCACTTAAACTGGGAAGAAATATTAAATTGAGACCTGATTCATATTTCTGAAGTAATAGTGGAACTTAATTGTATGAAGTAATTATGCTGTGCCTATCATGTTTCTAAACCTTACATTTTATTTCTAAAAAAAAAAATCTACTATGAGAATAAGGCAATGAATAAAAATGCTTCCAAATAATTATGCCTAATATTTGGGGAAACAAAGAATAAGAAAACAAAGTATAACTATAGGCTTCAAAAGTAACACTAATAGAGTTTATGTCTCGTACAATAATTAGGTACATAAAACTGTAAAAGTAACTGACTGCTTGTGCTTTTACCTGTCTTCTGCTGTAAGCAATCTGGAGACAAAAATAGAAAATGTGTACCAGTTGCATCTGTGGCTCTTCTGTCTGACTAAAATGTTTAGAAAACGTGTAGCTTAGTATAAAAGAAATCATTCTTTTATAGTACTTTAACAGAAATCATAATACATTCATTTTCCTTCATGATGCCTCTATACTGATGAATTTTACTTTTTCGCCCTATTTTAAATTTGCGACTTTTGGAAACATGCTAGAGCAGTGATGGCTAACCTTTTTTGGCTTGCGTGCCAAAAGTGGGAGGAGCGCAGGAGGTCGTGTGTGCGTGTGCCACACCCATAATGCTTTGTGCATGACTCCCTACTTTTGGCACACTTTTTTCGCCCTCCCCAGGCTCCAGAGGCTTTCTAGGAGCCTGGGAAGGGTGAAAACAGCCTCCCCCCACCTCCAGAGGTTCCAGGAGCTTCCCTGAAGCTTCCAGAGGGTGAAAAACGGCCTCAAAAGAAAGCCTAAATCAGCTGGCCAGCGCACACATGTGTGCTGGAGTTGACAGGGCAACACCTCGCGTGCCCTAACAAATGATTCCGTGTGCCACCTGTGGCACCCGTGCCATAGGTTCGCCATCACTGTGCTAGAGCAATCAATATAAGTTATCTTAGGAGTGAATGAAAATTTAGAGCTATTTTTTAGAAACTATTTTTATAAGAGTGGTTGGAATCCTTTTGGATAAAGCTGAGAAAATCACTGGTATGCCTGGATTTTGATAAACGTGCTTGGAGTTATATTCCTTTTGTTATCTGATATGCAAGCAGGATTAGTTGCCGGGTTTTTATAAATTGCTTTGCTGCCTAGTCCCTCAATATTTGAACATGTTATTCTAATACTATTTATGTCGAGTTCCCTTTAAAAATAATACATTTGATGATTATATACCATCTTCACCAATTACATTAATGGTCATACTCAACAAAGAACTATTATTAGCTTAATCATAATTTTTGTAGGTAATATTTAGAGCCATATCTATGTAAAACATTTTGAACTCCAAATTGTCTTCAGATTTATTCATCCAAAAATTCAGAAGTAGATTCTTTTCAGACATTTATAGATTAATTAATTTTTTAATAATGTAGTCATCTTTTCATGATTTTTTTTGAATTATTCCTTTTCTATTTTGTGCTAAATTGTGCACTATGTTGACAAAATAGTTATTTTCATATAAATATAAACAAAAATAACAGGAATGAAATAAATCTATGTTATCATTGTGTAGTGATTTAATATATATGGAAGAATCATACTGGAACTGCTTACTTGTTCAACAGGTTGGCTGCATATTCAGAATCCTTTACAGGAATGTTTTAAATTAGTGTGTGTGTTTTCACAGTTTTAATCTTATAGCTGAAACTGTTTTTCTCCAACAGACTCTACCCCCTTTAGGAGTTTCACTTCCTGAGGTGCGTAATGTAAAAGTGTTCACAGATACAGATGAAAGTTGTTTGGATGTTGTGATGCATTTTGGAACTTTAAAATCTATGTTTATGGTTAGGATCAACTTCAGTCAGATTACTTTGCTTTATGTATGCCAATATACTTTCATGATAGTAAAATATGGCCCCAAGAACATTTTAGTGATTCTGCCTCTCACCACATGAGAAAAAAGTTAAGTAAATAAGCAAATCTTTCTTTCTTTCTTTCTTTCTTTCTTTCTTTCTTTCTTTCTTTCTTTCTTTCTTTCTTTCTTTCTTCCTTCCTTCCTTCCTTCCTTCCTTCCTTTTCTCTTTCTTTCTCTCCTTCCTTCCTTCCTTCCTTCCTTCCTTCCTTCCTTCCTTCCTTCCTTCCTTCCTTCCTTCCCACCACCCATCAATACATCCGCCCATCTATTCTTCATTGCTACACTTGAATACAGTAAATGAGCTTAAATAGGCTCAGGAAAAGCTATATGGGACTTAGCTATCCTTTTTTAAAAATTGCTGCCATATATTTCACTTTGAAGAGATTTGTTTCACTCTGTCTAATAGTTGAATAGACTTTGATAGTAGAAAAGGAAAGCTGGCTACTGTTTAATTTCAACAGTATTAGAAGTTGAAGTAAAAAATAAATAATAAAATGTTTGCATGATATAAAAGTGTCTTGAAGTCCATGTTATGCTCCAGTAATGAAAAGTAGATAATAGGTTTGATAGTTATGAAAGGCCTTTGAATCCAAACAAAGTCCATAAGAGACTTATTTTAAAAATGTATGGCAATCTGTAGAATAATTAGAAAGGGTTAGTCCTCCAAGATTAAATCAGCAAGGGTAGGACTCAGGAATACAGTATTCCCTTGGGAATAAACAATACTTCTAAAAGTAGATGGAAGAACACAACAACTTAAGTTTCTAGTCATCAAAATATGCATTAGCTTTTCTGTGTTATATTGAGTAACTTTCACCCAGCAGTGGATGAATCCATGAGACAAAATGATTACAGCTGCATCAATCATTTTGTACATCCTAATAAAATAGTCATAAGTAGAACATACATGCCACTCAGAAAATAAATGTCTGCATTTTTGCAGTGTCATTTATTTTCAATAAATGTCAACTTCACATCCATTTAATATAAGTATATTGTACTATTACCCTGAGATTTTGTTTAGTTCTTGCAAAAAATGCCAGATGTATTGTGAACTTCTGATTTGAAGATTTTGAAAGCATTGTAATTGCATCCTACAAACTTTTTCTTTGGATGCATTTGTTCTAATCTTTTTTAAAATGTTTTTTTCAGTTAAAACTCAAAACAAATAAAAGTTATAAAATTAAATAAGTAATTGGCAAATAATTTGAAACTAATTTAAAATTATTAAAATAATTTAAAGTAGCTATAATCTTAAATAGACTATATCAACATTGAATTAATATAATCCAATTATTTACATAAACATAATTTTTTGTTATAAGTTTTTATTTTGATGATATGTAATAAATTTAATATGTTATGGTTTTAGCTTGCATTTATATAATCTGGCCTTTGGAATAAAGAGCTTTTGGACAATTTATTTGGAGTTAGAACTATTTCTTTATGCAGACTTCTATTTTTATTTCGAAATAACAGAATAGAATTCCTAAGTATCATCAAATGTATTCAGATATTGCTGTAATTCCTGACCACATTGGGAATTCTGAAAATTTTGTATCCTAAACCTATGAAGGTGTCGAAGAAAGAAAATCTGGATAGTAACATCTGTAGGGTCATCAATTCTTTTTTTTTTTTTTGCACAAGTAAATATAGCTATCTATGAATTACCTGCATAACTTTCTCCAATATTCCTTAAGATACACTATAGTAAAATTAACCAATCCCACTTTTAGAATTTCCATTTCTGATATTTAATGATATATCAAAAGGTTCCAATTGGATTTTCACGTTAATAATATGAAAAAATATGTTTTACTATGTAGAGTATTAGAAAATAAGATCTTGAAATACAAGTCTTGTTGAAATAAATGAGTAGATAATTTCGTTCTGCATTAGTTGGCATAAATATAAGCAAAGGAAGAAGTTTAGTTGAAACACAGCAAGCCTGACAGGGAGTTGGTCTGAAGACTTATTATTTGTACCATTTTCCTATCTCTGATGTTTTCTCTGACCAAACAGTGAACAATCTTTTGAGAGGAAGAGCCCATTGATTATTTGAGGGACTTTTGTATGAAAAGCTGTCTACCTTATAAGCATCACCTCTTTATAGGAAAACTTTTTTTTTAGGAAAACTTTATAGGAAAACTTTTTTTTTTATTGAAAAACAATTTTTATTGGTTTTACAAATTATAAAAAGGGAAAAGGATAATTAGGGTTTACAGAAAATATTTTAGAGCTTCCATGTCAGGGATGGTGGTTGCGTCCGGGTCTTCAAACAAAATATAGTTAAGTAAATGGTGGTAAGAGATACATATATATCACATTTTAAAGTTCATACATTCAATCTTTGTTTTGTATTAACTTCCGTTTCAGGAATTAGAGTAATTCAAAATAAACTTATTTTTGAGATCTGAGTCTCTTTGCTATTGTGTCTTCTTCCTCCCTCCCTCCCGTGAGCGGGACCATGACCCCTCCCGTTCCCTCTTCTTCATCTCCCAGGATTGAGGAATGTTTTTTGAGAAAGGCCTCTGCCTCTCCTACTGTTTTAATTCTAATTCTACCTCCATTCCAGAATACCAACATTCCTTTAGGCATTAACCATTTGAACCATATTCCATTTTTGTATAATTTTTGGACAAGAAGGAATACTTCCTTCTTGTTTCTCTAATTTTTTTTGGAATTTGCTTCAATATGGAAATGTTTTTTTTGTTGATGCTTCAAAGGCCCCTCTCGCTGTGCCCTCAATATCTCATCCTATATGGACATTTTTAAAAATTTAATATGAATCTCTCTAGGTACTTCATTTATTCTAGCATATGCTGAGTTAATTCTGTAAATCAAGTCTATTTCCCCCCGGAGGTATTCTTTATTTTTTTTAATGTAATCTGCTAAAATTGTACTCATTAAATCTCTGAGATCCTCCCCCTCTAACTCAGGGATGTTTGAAACCTAAGGAAAAAAGACATTCTTTCAAACTCAAACTTAGACATATGTCCAGAAATTTCTACATTTTCTTTTTGTAATTCCCTTATCTCTTCTTTCATCTCAACTGCTCCCTCCTCCAGCACACCAATCTTTTGTTTGTTATCTTTTGTGGTTCTTTGTGTCTCCAACAGTTCTATTCTTAGATTTATCAACTCTTTCAGCATTTCTTGTATTTCTCTCATTATATCATGAAGCATCTGGCTTGTTGATGGTTCTTGAGTGTCATCTCCTGCCGCCTCTTTCTGCAACATTGTAGTAATTTTCCCTTGTTGTAAAGTTGGGCTGGCTCTGACTGAAGATGGAGCGGACAAGGACTTTCCAGTTGGAGGCTTTTTTGAAGCCATTGTTGTAGTTTTAAGTTCTTGTAATAAAGATGGCGTCAGGGAGCAAGCAGTCAGTGAAGTCCGAGATGTTGGGAACAAACTAAGTCAATGTTCAGATCTTGTATTTTATAAAATCCAGAGAGATAATTGTATTATCCAATCCGTAGGGAAAAAAAGAAGGGTCCATGTATTGGGAGAGACACTAAGGGCTTCTTGAGGAGGCTTTTAAAATAAATGTTGCCTTAATCTTTAAAAAGCTGGAGGAATGTTGTCATAAGTCAGTGAAAGTTTCCAGCTGGGAACAAAGAAAGCGCCATTTTCCCGCCTCAGCACAGGAAGGTAGAAAGAAGTGAAAGTTTCCTTTTTATAACGATGCTCAGATACAATGTTACTGGTTGCAGTTCCATAGTTGAAACACAGTTTCTTTCAGGTGTTACTAGGACAGATGCGATTAATCCTCTCACTCCTGATTCTGGAAAGCATATTTAGCAGCCGCTTTTTGCAAGGGGGGTTTCTGCAAACAAACTCCCCCCTCTATTTTTCTTTCCACAGAAGATTGAATGAATAAAATGGCAAAACTCACAGTCCACACTTTTTAGAAGAGAGTCCTGGCTCACTCCTCCAAACCTGGCATTTCAGCCCATCTTCTTTATTTTCACATTTTTCCAGCTAGCGTTGGTTTTTGGAGCAAAGTGGGAAAAGGCACCCCCGCAGCCGCTCATATGGCAGGGAGTTTACACAAACTACCTGTGCCCCTGGGGGGCCCTGCCAGAGAAGCAAGTGGCAGAAAATGCGTCTGTCGCCGTTGAAAGCCGGAAGTCAAGTCCATTATAGGAAAACTTTTGCTTGAATGTAAACAAGATCTTTTCTACAAAACTGCTTTAGTTGTAATAGGAAAAGGATCTGTGATCCTCACCTGACAATGGGACCAATGTGAAAATATCGAACATAGTGTATCCTCAAAGCTGCTCTGCTACTTTTAAGTACTTAACTGAAGAAAAACAATAACCTTGCTTTTTGTGGAGTAGTATATTTTGCTTTATCCCCTTTAAATTTGGAAAAAAGACTAATCACTGGAACAAAGAATTAAAAACTTCCTCCTCTGTATATTTTCTTCCATTCAATTGTGTCTGATTCTTGGAGATTATACGGACAAAGTTCCTGCAGTTTTCTTGGCAAGCTTTTTTTCAGAAGCAGTTTACCATTGCCTTATTCCTAGCTGAGCCAAGGTCACCTTACTGGCTTCAAGCCCAAGGCATAACTAAATATCTTAGAGTCCCAGTTTTTAACCTGATGTCTTAACTACTACACTAAATTGGCCAGGCCTAGAAAGAAAAAAATGGCAAACTGTTTCTGAAAAAACTTACCAAGAAAACTGCAAGACTTGTGGCTATCTTTACAGATGTCATTCTTCTATTAGAATATATTCAGAACTAAGCTATATAGCTAGTTCATATGAATAAATTCTAACAGAACTGTTCCATGCATTTTTATTGGGTTTTCTCTTGACAAAGCATGAGCTTCTAAAATCTGTTGTCCTTTGGAACAGTTTGAGACTACCACTCCTACATTCCGACTCAGAACAACATGAAAATGTTGATATGTAATCCCAATATATGTTGGGAGATATACTGATTCAGCCCCCCAGAAGAGATACTGCTGTTACTTACCTGACAAAAGCAATTCTTTTTCTTTATGTCTTCTTGGACCAATTTAAAAGTTGCAAATAGTTCACAATTACCACTTCTGTTTCTATTTTCCCTGTATACTCAACGAAAGGTTTCCTTATGTTTACATATGTATTCCTTGAATTTAACAATGTTATAAATTCTAACTTGGAAAATTGATAACATTGCTATTTTTGTGTTGATTATAATAGGAGCATTACCGTTTTTAATTATATTTATAGAAATAGCTTTAATAATAAACTCTGCATCAGAGGAAGACAGGAAAAGAAAAGAACAGAGCATCTTGTTTTCAATGAGAACAGTTCTGTTATAGTCTAGGTCTTCCTCCTTGTGAAGAAAGGAGCTTCACCAGGATATAGGCAGGGCATCTGGCTATTCTAGAGTCCACTATTGCAATAAGTAATAGAAAATATATTATGAATCTTGAGTAGCAATGACATGAATTGCTTTGATTTGATGTCAATTATTCTTGTGCTCAGTTGCTGCCTGATAAGTTTCAGCCAACCAAACAGAACCCAGACTTCAAATATTAGCCTTCAACATGAAGTATTAAGATCAATTAATGTGTATTGATCAAGGTGTTGGATTAGAAACAAGGATATCTAGAACCTGCCTCAGGAACAGAAGCTCTCTCTGTCTCAACCTCTTCTATCTACCAAAGTGTACTTAACAGGCGGTGGCAGACCATTACTTTCAATAGAGACTCCATCCTGCAATGGATTGATTTAGGTTAAAACTAATAATATATAAGGTCTTGAATTTATGAATAGGTCATGTTCAAATGTTGATTCTTATACTGGTAATGCTAAAGGAGGAAATTCAGTGTATTTTTCATGTGCCACTATGAGTCTGGCTCTAATGCAGCACTCTTGCTTCTGCAAAACAAATCATTGCTGCCTACTGTATTTATTGGGATTGATTTAACTTCAAATAACAATTAGGTTTAATGGCAGTGTTGTTAGTAATCACTTAGCTTACAGATCATGACTTGGTAGTAATGCAACTGTAGATTTACCTTCCGTACACCATTCCATGATATTATTATAGTTCATCTCTGTTTGGAAAAAAAAGAGATTTGGTTGATACTTTCTAGCCACAAAAATACTAACATTTATGTTATTTTTTATTTAATGCTTTTCTGTTTCATAGACTTGATTTGAATTACTTTGGACTATATAATGATTACAATTATAGATATTTCAATAAATAATTAAAATAAAGCACACATTTTTTTTACTTTTAATGCATACATATTGTGCAGTTGTATTAAGAATAAGAGGGACTTTAATCTAGCCACTGTCTCCTAGCACTAGGCTATTGTGGAGATGAAATTTAAGAAGTCACTAGCTAGCTCAAGCACCCAAAAAAAATTGGATTTAAAGCAAATAATGTGCAGCAATGTTTACTTTGATTTTTTTTTCAGGTTGACACAACATTTTACTCAAAACATGATAAAACAAAGCCCATGCCAGTTACTACCATTGATACTATTATTTTGTTCAAGTTTAATTGCCAAGGTGGCAACTATCTCGCTTTGCAAATAGAATATCATTTTTTTGAAAGCAACTGCAATTTTTTGGATAAGCTAAAATAAAAACCTGTTATTGTTTTTTTACATACTTTTACTTTATCTTCTCAATTATTTCAAATTTTACACACATACAGAAACACAATTGTGCTATATGATATTGAAAGGAGATTATATTGCAATAAATCTTTTTGAAGTCTTCATATTATAAAACAATTGTGATCTTCAGTGTTTTTATTGTCAAGACAATTGGGCAGACTTTCTCTAATTAATTTTATTTAAGAAGTTTGATCATGGCCTCACATGGTATCACCAATTTTACACCATTGCATTAGTTCTTATTGTGGAAAAAAAATAATTACCATCTATCTATTATCTAACTGCTATTATGTCTATTTATTTATTTATTTTATTCAATTTATATCCTGCCCTTCTCCGAGAGGACCCAGGGCGTCTAGATACATAAATAGATGTATGTGAATTTGGACTTCATTTAATTTGATTGCAATCACTGAAGTCATTATCACTAGAACAGTGGTTGAATGCATCATTGTTGAATGGGATTTTTCCATTTCTACCACAGTAACATATTTAACGTATTAATCTATTATTTCTGACTACTTTTTAGGAACGCCAAGCAACAATGAAAAAAGAAAGAAGTAGCTGTCAACAAACAAACAAAGCAGCTGATCGAAGCAAGATGCAGAGAGCAAATTCTCTCACTATTGATGGTCAAGGCCTTCAGGTATGATTTGCCATTGTCATTTTTAAGTATTTGTATAGTTACTATTAAAATGTTTTCTATAGTTACAGAATGAAAGTTAAATTTGGTCATCAATTGGATCACAGATAAAAGCTTGGCATCTGTACTTAGCACTATCACATTGTACTGTGAACATTCATTTCACTTTCAAAAACACTTTCCCAAGTTTGTACACAAAAGGATAACTGAATGATTCTGCATATATGAGATCTCTATTGAAAATATTGGTGGCATGTTTAATAATGTAGATACTAATGTAAAGAATGCCTGGCTTTTGTACCTATAATATTTTGCCATATGTCTAACTATAACATTATTTATAAAATTACATTATTCTCTTGTACTTAAAGAACAAAATAACCTCCAGGTGTCTCCATGGATCTTTTGTTAGAATGAAATAAATATAGACTACTAACATAAGAGAGAACATTTTTATAATAGTTTATAAATGGTACACAGTGAAACAGATCTGGCAGATTCTATAGTTCTTTTTCTAGGAATGCCATCTGCACAGGACTTTCATGCCTGCTTTTCAAATTGGTAGAACATCTTGCTTTCAAACTTATTAATTAATTACTTCTAATAAGGTAAAGTTTTAATGGATGTCATTCACAGCTGTATTGACATGTACATTCTGATCAATTAATTTATTCCAGCTTTTGTCTTGGATATTGAATATTTGGTAAAATAAGGCCTCAATTAAGATATGAAGCTTGCAGGCATAGAAAAGCAAGTCAATAGCCATTTCTTGGTTAATTTTTATTATGACCTTAGAATCAGGAAACATATCTAACATACAGTGAATATGTTTATCAGATGTACAGAGAAACACATGCACCTAAAATCTTTAGATATAAATAAGTACATATAAAATGCAAAACTAACAAAGCAGCAATAATAAAATATAGGTGGTCCTTGATTTATGAACACAATTGAGCCCAAAAGTTATGTTGATAAGTGAGACATTTGTTAAGTGAGTTTTCCCCCCTATTATGACTTTTCTTGCCACAATTGTTAAGTGAATCATTGAGGTTTTTAAGTTAGTAAGACAGTTATTAAGTGAATCTGGTTTCCACCATTGACTTTGCTTGCTAGAAGGTTGCAAAAGGGGATCACATACTCCCAAGACATTGCAACTATAATAAATATAAATTGCCAAGCATCCAAATTTTGATCACATGACTTTCAGGATGTTGCAATGGTTGTAAGTGTGAAAAACAGTCATAACTCACTTTTTAAAGAGCCGTTATAACTTTGAATGGTCACTAAATGAATTGTAGAAAGTCTAGGGCTACCTGTAATACAAATAATGTTGATTGATATTAGGTTTTTATTGACATTGATGAGTGCCAAGATTAGTATTATTCTTCTGCCTAAATGGATGAATAAACTAGAGGCACTTAGAGAAATCTGTGATTGTATGTCAGAATCCTATTCAGTCAACAGTGAAGCTTTGTAATGGGATACAAGATTCCTTGTAAAGAGAGTAAAATAATTCCTTTTTGTATAGGGATTTCTTAGAGTTATTCACATATGGGTATAAGAACAGTTGTAGAAAGATATTCATTTATAAGACCCCAACAAGACTGAGAAGTGTGGCCATGTCCAATTTGAACAAGACAAAATCTTGCAAAATTGAATAGAAGAAAAAATAGAATTTTTATTTATTTATTTATTATTCGAATTTATAAGCTGCACCCATCTCACCACATAGGGACTCGGGGCGGCGCACAGGGAATATAAAATATAAATATACAAATATACAAAAATAAAACATTCTTAAAACTAAATTAAATTAACCCACCTTGCGCTAAAACCCATATTAAAACCCCTGAATTAAAACTTTGGTAACTAAAAGCAGTACGGTGTTCGAGTAAGATCATGCCAGGCCGGCTTGTTGGAAAAAGTGCGTTTTTAACCGCTGGCGGAACAGGCAGAGGTCTGAGATGACATGGAGGTCGGGGGGGAAGAGCATTCCAGAGGGTTGGGCCCATCACAGAGAAGGCTCTTCCCCTGGGCGTCGCCAACCGGCATTGCCCGGTTGACGGCACCCGGAGCAGACCCTCTCTGTGAGAGCGTATTGGTCGCAGGGACGTATGGGGCAGCAGACGGTCTCGTAGGTAGCTAGGCCCCGTGCCATGGAGCACGGGGAATGATGCCATGTGTTCTATTTGAGGAGAAAAAAATCCACCATTAGTGCAATTGACTAAACTTAGACTATTTTGAACATCAGCATCTGTATCAAAATACCTGATTGCTTCCAAGTCCAATTCAAAATGCTGGTTTTGACTTTCAAGGCTTTTATGGTATGGGACACAGCCATCTGAGGGATTTCTCTCCATGGTTCTATATGCTTATTCCACCTACCAGAGTCCCGTAAGCCGGTGAATGACTCTTGGCAGGGCCCAGGAGGTATGCCTTCTCTGCTATGATGTTCATCTTATGAAGTCATCTCTTCCTGGAGGTGAGGTTAGCTCCATCCCTTTCAACATTTTTCAAGACATCCAAGATTTCACTATGGAATCCTGGAATATACCAGGAGACAGGACAGATCTCTCAGGACTGTTTTGTTGCAGTTCACATCATCCTATATTGCTCCTATGCTTTTATAGTCCAATATTCCATAAATTTCTTCAAAAACATATAATTTGATGGCTAGTACATAGCTCATGTCAGTGAATTCTATAGTTCCAATATGTACTTTGTGAAGGACTTTTATCAGTTCTAAATTTCCCAATATTTATTCTTAAGTTATGATTCTAAGGAAGATGGATAAATATTTTCCATGTATTATTATTTGTCCTTTTGTTCACTTTCTTTCTAAGCTAAAAGAAATCATTGGAGTAGCCATTCATTATAGGGAACCACTTCTAGATATTCTATCATTCAGAAATGTATACAGTATATTATTCCAAGTACAGTATTTATGTGTAAATCTGCAGTGTATTATATATAGTAAAGATGAACTAAAACCCCAGTTTTGTATATGTGGGGTTTCTATTTTTAAACAAATTTAACAAATTTAAACAAATTTGACACTTGCATGTCGAATTTGCTCTGCCATCCTGTACCTAAGATTGTATCACTGGCTGAATTATTTGATACAAAGATTTTTATTTTATTTTAAAAAAGGACCTTAAATAATAACTCCTTAAATGAAGCTGATGTAGGGGTTAAATTTTGTGCTCGAAGCCCTCAATTTATGATCATTTAGTGACTTTGAAGTTTCAGTGGTACTGAAAAAAAACTGCCTTATGACCAGTGCTGTCTTTTATGACTGCTGCAGGTTCCCTGCTTTCACATGATGACTATATGAGCATTTGAAAAGTAGCATATGTTGCAGTATCCCGGGAGTGCATGATTGCCACTTGTGACTTTCCCAGCTGGCTTCTGACAAGCAGAATCAATAGGGGAAGCCAGATTTTCTAAACAACTTCATGATTAGTTTAATGATAATAAAAAAAGGTTGTAAAATCCAGCACAACTCACTAAATGAGCACGTTGTATTGTGACAGAAGTTCTCTTACAAAATTGTAGGTAAGACAAGAAGGTATATAGATATATCTAAGTAATTATCTGAAGCATATGATTGATCCTCAATAGAAGTAAACAGTTAACAACCAAAACAAAATCTTTGTGGAAGGAAAAATATATCATAACTAGGATTCTGAATAATTTGTATTTCAACAGAAAAAAAATATCACAGTATAGATGCCATATCTTCATTGCAACAAGTAAAAAGAACAAGTTACTTTAAAAAAAATCATTTGATTAAGTAGAAAAGAAAAGGAGAAAACAGAAATAAAGAAAAGAAAATAACATCACATGTTTGCACGCAAAGATTTTATACAAGTACATAATGTGTTTATGTTTCTATAACACCATTTTATAAATGGTAATATTATATTATATGACTCCTGATTTACATTTTGGAATATCTGATGTTGTTTAACTTATTTAATATATTTAAATTATTTAAATTTTGCTTAGAAAACTTGCAATAAATTGAGATTTTCTTATCTGCCAATTCTTCATTACACATAAAAAACAGATAATTTTCTGTTTGTCTATTTTGGTAGTATATTTTCTTCTAGTAATATTCACTATGGAAGGAATATTTTATCCATAAAGGTTTTTATTACAAAAAATATTAAAAAGCATAGTCATAAAGAACTACGCAGGCAACTCAGTGGCAGAGAGGATCACTTCTTAGGTGCAACTGTTATTAATCATAGTTAAGCACATTCATCTTATTTCTTTCCAGCTTAACCAGCATAATGATCAGGTTTATTATTTCTAATTAGAGGAAGTAATATATCATGTATAAGCTTAAGATGAGTCTCATTAATTAACCTGAACCCATAGAGAGTTCTAAAAGACAGTCAATCTTTGTCACAATGAGAATCACTGGTGTATGCTTCATTCACAGGAATAAACAATCTTGGAATTGAACTAAATAAATACCATTGATTAAATTTCTAAATAAGCATTAAAGTTGTGACAGTTGTTGAAAAAGCGTGTGATTTTACTTACACAGAAACGTATATGCTTCATAGATCTTCCTCTCACCAATACAATGACTGCCCAAATTATGTCACTGAATCCTGTCTGAATTCCCTGACCTGTAGTTCTTTTTTCCTTATTCAGAAAAAGTAAGGGCTTCCACTTTTATTTGAATTTAAAATAGACAAAATTGTGTGCAAACACATTATTAGTAAAAGCAAATCTGTTTTTCACCAAAAAAGGTCCTATCTTTGGTTAAGCTCTTAGATTATCTGATTTGGTTCTAGGAAACTTAATAATAACATTTATAGAGGATATTTTTGCTGTTTTCTTATGCAACATACTTATGTTCAATTTCAAAATATTTTACTAGAGATGTTCAAAATGGTGCATTTTGTAATATTTGTTGCAAAAGATAGAGGCCCATAATTCTGCAGAATGAAGTTGCTAAAAGTTATACTTTAGGGATGTATGAAGGGCAAAAGCTTTAGGCACAGTCTTAAAATTAAGGTTATTAAAATAATTCATTAATACTCTTGATATTTATGATGTTTCATAAATAGATATGCTAATTGTAAATATATGGAGAGACAGATTAGAATTTACACACACACACACACACACACACACACACTCTATCTGCCTAGGAGTCTAATTTGTATGTGTAGAGAGCTTAGTGTTTACATTAGTAATATAATATAAAATATTGAAGAAAACTGAATTGTTTTTCTTTGAATTCTTTAAATTTAGATCACACCAGTTTCAGGTACTCAACCACTTCTAGTTTTTGTTAACCCTAAAAGTGGAGGAAAACAAGGAGAAAGGTATGTATTTCTTGATGATCTTTCTAAGGGCTTACATCAATTTGATTTAGGAAGAAAACCAATTCATTTAATTACTTTTTGAAGAAGAAAAAAAATGAATGCATGTATTTTACATTTTGTTTTCCAAAGCTACTTAACGCTAATTACATAGAACAATATTAATAATAAAATGATGTTGAACTATGACCAATTTGTTAATTAGATTAGGTTATGTTTCTATTTCTACATTTATTTATTTACCTACAGTTATATCCTTTTCTTGTTTGGAATATGTTTGAAATTGAAAAATTGCCCCATCCTTGGTAAGCTCTTGGCTTATTGAAGCAGTTTTATTTTGTAGACCATAATAAATATAGCCTATAAAATATATATTATGACTACAATTATGACATTCCATTACTAATGGGATTCATTAATTATAGCTAACTGTGGTTATTTGGGTTTATGTTTCAATATCATTGGAGCTCAATTGATAATGCTGCTAGATTTGTGACCTCTGGACTTTCTGCTCCTTTTGAATATTCCAATTATAACACTATTTTGGCCACCTTTCCTTTAAAAAAAACCAAACTTCCATGACTTGAAATATTGATCCTGCAGTCTTCCTTTTAAAGGAAGAATAGATAGTTTATCTAAAGGATAGATAAACTATTAGCACTTTAGTTTATATTCTTACTATTATTCTTTCTTTTTCCTAATAACAGATCTCTGTATTCTTTTGACTTTTCCCTTCTTGTCCAGGACCACATGATAACAAGAATTATTTCTTGGGAGGTCTATTGCATATGCATAGTGTGTTTGTGTGTGTAAAGTAAGCAACAAAAAAGATGGCATAGTTTTATTTTCTCCTTTCCTTTTTTTCTTTTTTCTCACCTAGAAGATTATTGTTAGGGAAAGAACAGATACCTTTCACCAGAGATTTTGAAAAAGTCTTTTTAAAATTAAACTAAGGCCCATGTGGAAGTGCTTAATTATCTACTGCTACTTTAACCTTCCTTAACTATTTTGTTCTACTTTATTTAGTCTGCCATGATTCTGTGTTTTTTATTTAAAATCTCTTGCTGAATTCTAGCTTTCAGTTGTCTGGTTCTTTGATCCCATTGTCCAAAAGACATAAAAGTACATTATGTATGCGGAGCAGCTTGTAACTTTCTAGTTATCTTGCAAAAACTTTCTCCTTGGAAGGCTTTATTAAGCAAAAAAAAAAAAAGCTTAAAATAACAATCAACCATTTTCTCATTCAAACAAAAAAAGGAAAAGCACAGGTATTAGAGTGATGTATTGATTTGGTCTAAAATTGCAAGCAATTGCTCATATCAGTTGTCTGCTCTGGTAGCCATGATAGTTACAGTTCATTCAAAAGGAAGTCACTCACGTGACTTTCTGTTCCTTTTTCCTGAACCATATTCAGACTAGGAATAATGAGTGCATTTAATTTCTGGAAAATCTAATTAACATTAACCAATGAGCAGCCATTGGCAAATGTATAGGTGGATGTAAAATATATAAGAGATCTAGCCGTATCTTTTTATATTCAAATATTATACAGGTAGTCTTTGAATTACAACAGTTCATTTAGTGACTGTTTGAAGTTACAATGGCACTGAAAATAGTGATTTATGACATTTTTTTCACACTAAAACCAGTGCAGTATCTCCATGGTCATATAATCAAAATTTGGATGCTTGCTCACTGACTGATATTTATGATGGGTGCAGTCTCCTGGGGTCATTTGATTATCTTTTGCAACCTTCTGACAAGCAAAATGGGAAAGCCAGATTAACAACTATGAAACTAACTTAGCAAATGAACTGATTCACTTTTCAAATATGGCAAGAAAGGACATAAAAAGGGGCAAAATTCATTGAACAACTGTCTCACTTAGCAAGAGAACATTTGGGCTCAATTGTGGTCATATGTTGAGGACTACCTGTACACATGAATTCTTTAAGAAATAGATAATCAAATGCTTGATTTATATAGGTGAGGCCTTTTTAAAGAACAAAGAAACATGGTCAAAAGATCTAAAGTAATAGACTGTAAAACATCAGTTATGCTTGAACACCCACTTATTATCACATATTGTGCCTTTTAAAGCATTTCACTTCTGAAGAGTTTATGGAATGCAGTCAAAGATATCCTACTGTCACAAGAATGGACAGGACCAATTTAGGATTTTGTAAAAAGAGGGTATTTTGAATTTACGAAAGCTTAAGGCACATTTTGCTTCTTAAACTCCACTCCAACTGAAAAATTCAGAACATTTGATGTTGACTTTTTTGTGTAATAATGCCTTAAATTTCTGCAGGCCTTACACGCACACATCTTCTTCATTTTGAAGCCTTCTAAACAAAAAAGTTTCAGACATTTGGCCCAACCATTGTGAAGGTTAAAAAAAATTACACTTGGTGTTTGTTAATTCATGACTGCATATTTTGTCTTATACATGAAAGTATGATTCTTGCAAAACAGTCAATGATATTAGTTCTTTTCTGCTATTTTCAAGGGAGCTAAACTTCAACAGGTGTTACACTAAATTCAATAAAATCTTATATTGAAATCAATATTTATGAACTACAAGCTGTCTTTCAATTCTGTTTAAGTCATTATAGAATCCCTAAATTGTGACTCTTCTCTTAGAAAATAGAAAAATAGAGAAATGTTCATTTAGTGATAGAATTCCAAAATGTTTGATTGAGCAAAATTTTAGGCAACAATAACAAAAGTGAAGTTGTAAGGCTCAAGGGTCAGCAAGTATGCTATCTTTGCCATAGATAGGACCAAGATTTAAAATGCTCTGCAGCTTGGTAAGCTATTAATGTATAATAATAATAATAATAATAATAATAATAATAATAATAATAATAATAATAATAATAATAATAATAATAATAATAATAATAATAATTTAATTTGTAGACCGCTCCCTCTCCCCATAGGGACTCGGAGCGGTGCACAGGAAGAATAAAAACAACAAGTATACAAACATATTTAAAAACAGATTAAACCTTATTCCTGTGCTATGGCAAATAGATTTTGAAATGGACTAAAGTTTGAAAAGCAGTATGAAGTATAGTACATCATATAGAAATGAATTTAAGGTCTTTCTTAACTAGTTCTTGTTTGATATCTTGTTTACTTGACTTTGCCCATGTTTACAAATTATGCAGAATAAATGTGCTCATCCGTCTACATATCCTGAAATATTAACATTGGTAAGCATAGTGTGGGATGCAGTATGACTTTGTTTAATCCAACATATTGTTATGTGGTAGAACTGCCAAAACATAATTTCTTGCCAATAAAATTCAAATATTTTTCTATCCTCAACCATAGAATTTATAGGAAATTTCAATATCTTCTGAATCCTCGTCAGGTTTACAGCCTTTCAGGAAATGGACCAATGCCAGGGTAAGTCTGCATGTTGTCAAATATGAACTTATTAAATAATGTAGCCTAAAAAACAGTGATATTCTGGAAATATTGTAAAAAGAGAAATTAACTGAAGAAATACATTGCTGTAACTTGATGACATAGTTAAGGGTTGTTCCAGATTTTTAAATATTTTATTAATTAATTATTTAATTATATATATTTAAATATAAAAATTACCTTCTACTTGATATATAATATTAACAGAGTTTTTTAAAAGTCTTACAGTGCTTAAAAAAATAATCACACATGTACACATAGTAGTACAATGCCACAAGAGGGTAGTATTTTGTGAATATTCATTTTTAAATGTAAAGATTATTTTCCATTTTCTCCATTTAAGAAATTTAGTTTTGAAACATTAGCAAAGAAATTGCAAAAGTGTCTGATTAATTATCTGTCCAATATTGCATGGCCTTGTTTGTTTCTGTTTTTCTTATGCAAATTGATTTAATTCTGACTTTCTAGGCCATGTATGAACCTATACATATATTTGTGATGTTTACTTCTTTGTCATGGCTATCAGTTGGATGCAAATTTCTTTCAGTAACAATGTGGCTTTATAAATCTAGTTAGTTCAACCAACATAGACTTACAAATAAGAAGTCAGGGGGTCAGGGTCACACATTATTTCTACTTAGTGTATCTTTGTCTTTCACCTGCCAATTAGGATTTCACCCAATCCTAAAAGACCTATCCTTAGAGCCCCGAGACATTTTTAAAGGCAGCTATCGTGGGCTAGGCTAGGTTTCAAAACTGGAAAGCATAGTTCGTGGGATCAAATTCATAGATAAAGCTCTGAACACATGCTTAAATATAAGTCAGATATTCAACTGAACATTCAGTAGTCAGCTGGAAAAGAGTATGTTAACTTGACTGGCCAACTCTATTTAAGAAGTCTAATAGGGCTGGAATTTCTGGTATATTTTTCTATTGTCTCTTATCATTTCTCAGTCATATCGCTGCAAATATCCATGAACGTTTGAAAAGAAGGTTAATGTACTACTTCTTCAGTTATTATGACTCACTGAATATTTTCCAAAACATTATTATTTTGATAGTTTATCATATCTCTGTCTGTATTACAGTTCATTACTAAAATGAAATAACTGTTATCAGATTCACTCCATTTGAAAAAATCATATATTTTTTATTCTTATTCCTGGTTATTTCTCTCTGTTTCTGAGTTGAGGATGAACAACAAAATGTATTTGATTTCAGTAACTTCTCAGTATATTGATTTGATTAGACCAATTGTCCAATATAGAATTTTAGTTACTTCTACGGTCTAATTTATTGCTATTTTTTATTCAATGAACTTTATAATAGAGCTAATGTGGAATTATTTGTACTTTAAGGGATAATTTCTCATTTATTTCTACATTTGTTTCACAATTTTTACCTTAACTAACATGGCATAAAAGTAGATGAGTGTGAATATGCTGAATTAATTCTTACTGATGAGCTACTAAGACCGTCCTAGGCTAGTACAGGGTTTTTCATTTTTTTTCCAGGCTGCAGAACTGTTAATTTAAAAAAAGTACTGAACCCTTGATCAAAAGACAAAACTATTGATAAAAAATTGTCTGCTTTCATGTATGTGGTGGTAGTGCAGAGTTTGTTCTTAAACTCTATGGAGGTCTATCACCTTTTTACAGAACTATAGAATTCTATGAAACACATTGCGAAAATCTTGGTTTAGTAGATTCAATTACTCTAAATCAGAGGAAAGGTATAAAGGGTGAGGTCAGTAGCATGCCTTAGTACTTGTTAGTTTTCTTTTCATGCGGTAATAGGGCAATCAGAAAAGGAACATCTCTCTTTCTACTGCAGTTATTAGAAAAAAATCTTTTGAGCCTTTTTCTCAAGTGCTAGAAGTTTTAAAACAGATTGAAACAGAACAATCTGAAGCAAACTAGTCATATTGCTATTTGAGCAAAGCAGCTTTAAGGACACTGGTGGGCATCCCTAGTTTATCTCTATGTGTATTTTGTTGCAAATACCTTTTGTTTCACAATGTTTGTGCAAAGACTACAGTATACAATTCCTTTCCAAAAAACAGGTAGAGCAGGGCAAGAAATTGAGAAGGAACAGGACAAACAATACCTTAGATTTAATTGAAATGTAAATTAAATGAATTTAATTACTATTACTGAAATTACATTTTAATTATATTATTACTTAATTTAGTATAATTACTCCATGTAATGTATGCTTCTGTCACATGCAAATGTACAAATTGATGGCATCCTTGTTGTGAAGATCTGCTCTGTATATTTACTGAACACACGAATTAAAAAACTAAATAAAAAAGTGAGAGTGATGATGAGGGGAAAAATGTCAAGGGTAGTTTTCTACCTATTCTTCAGTATACCTCATTTCTCTAAGAACCAAATTCAGTCCAACCTTAATGAAACAGTAAAGTGGGCTGTCCTGTAAAATCAAATATATGCCTTTGGAATGCTTAAATATATTTTCTTGAAGCTTAACTTTTAATATTAGCTTTGTGGATTTATTTTTTCATCAATAATTTGATTGACCAAAAATATATTGTTTGGTTAATATTAACCTTGATATTAAAATTCCAGGAAGAGAAAATGAGTGTAAATTGGGAAGACCATGCAGGCTGTGCAGCTGAACATAAATGTAAAATAAAACAATACATTTGAAAAAAATCTTACTTAACAAAGTGACATGAAAATTGCCATTCTGGTACACTGTGCAGTTTGTAATATACACCTGTTTTACTTTTAAAAAGAGTTTCACTGTTTTGTAGGAGCAAACCATTTCATTCACAACCACTACACAATTTAGTTATATAGAATAATCTGAAATTCAGGCAATATTCATATTATAAATAAGCAACAATTATATAATAGCAGTTCAGTGGCATGTCTCTGTGAAAAAGCAGAAAGGTCACTTTCCCTGGCAAAGAAAAACCTCTAAATTATGCCATTTTAAATCCCTGCTATTATTTTTCTCCAACTTTTTCAAATCTTGAATTTATATTGTTGTATAAAGCTGTGATAGAATATGTATGCAATTCTTAATTTATTTCTCAAAGCATTGTTTTTACTAACTTACAAAAGTACACAAAACAGTGTTAATTTTGATGTCTAAGAAATTATATTTTAAATATGTTGTCGCTATTATAGTTGCTAAGAAAGATCAAATATAAAATTCTTTTTCTGGTTTTCCTTCTCTGATAGTGAAGTTTTTTGTGAGGGAATAAAATAAATATAGGCACACTAGACAGTAATTATAATTTTATAATTTGATTTGGGAACCCATAGTTGCAAGCACTCTCTCATAAGCTATCACCTGTCTCTATTGACCCTTGCTATAGTTAACAGAATAACCAAATTGGAAGATACTTGGAGTCTTCTAGTCCAACCCCCTGTAGAAGCAAGATATCACCATTCTAGACAAGTGGCTGTCCAGTCTCTATAATCTGGGTAGATTGCTATTCCTGAATAGATGAATGAATCCTGAGTCATCCTAGGAATGCTGTTCACCGAAATGCCCACATCTATCAGGAAAAAGCATTGCCAGAAACTGGCTAGCTTAAAAAGGATAATACATTGTAGGAGGTAATTCAATCTAGTTTTTATATTGATCACAAAAATATCCTGTGATATATAATATAATCTTTTGCCTGAAATTACGACTTCTGACCTTATGCCTGTCACGATGCAAGATTGCTTGGTAAAATACTTATGTTGCCATTATAATAATAATAATAATAATAAATTTAATTTATAGACCGCTTCCTCTCCCCTAGGGGACTCGGAGCGGTGCACAGGGAAGTTAAAAATACAATAAATATACATAAATAATTAGATAAAAGGCAAATTAAACAATTATCCCTGCGCTAAAATCCCCCAATTAAATTACTAAAATCCCCTAAACCATAAAAAGAGACTACCCTAGGCCGGCCAAGCAGCTGTGTATCATCAGCGTAGAGGTGATACTCTACCCCAAAACCACGGATGATGTCGCCCAGCGGCTTCATATATGTGTTGAACAGGAGAGGCGAGAGGACCGACCCCTGAGGCACCCCACATGTGAGGGGTCTCGAGGTCGACCTCTGCTCTCCTGTCAACACAAATTGCGATCGGCCAGAGAGGTAGGAGGAGAACCACCGTAAAATGGTGCCTCCCACCCCCAACCCCCCCAGCCGATGCAATAGGATACCATGGTCATTATAAATTCATTAGTAACCAATGCAGTCTATAATCTGACTCTAATGGTAACTTTGACCATAGGTAGTTATTTTTGAAAAGGAAGGATAAATTGGATTTGCATGATCCTGCATAGCTTCTTTCTTTTAACTATACTATACTTAAACTTTTATCAGTCCCTAGCAAAATCCTTATCAAGATCCAGCACTTCTAGAAGAAAGCAAGTTGGGCAGAACTATCTCAAAGGTTTATATTTAGTTTCCCATATAGGAATGAGCAGAATTGCTTCTTCAAAACATAGTTGCTTGCCATTTTTTGAACTAGAAATGAGCTTCTTTTAGATAAATAAAGATCACTCCTAATATCTCATTTAGGTATTTATTATAAACCATATTAAAATTTTCTCATTGATCAGTGGATGCTCCAATGGTGTTTCAATACCAGTTCTTTCTTCTGTATAGAATAGATCTCTTTCTCTCCCCCCCCCCCAAGTTTTAGCCTTTTGACTGCCTTTGAGGGGTGTTTTTGATTTTACTGCAGTAATACTTCAACGAACTGTGAGCATAGTGGCTCTGGAAGTGATGACCTACTTTGTTTTCCTACCTAGTGTTTTCATGTCTTTTTTGAAAAAGAAATTACTGTATTATACCTAAATCTGTTTGTCATTAACTAGGAATATAAACTGCAAAAAATTGTTACTCATCTATTACAAATATACTTCAGTTTCAAACAGTCCAGATAATTTACCAAAAATGAAAACCACAGCCTATAATGTGCTACTTCCATTTTCCTTTGGTTAATGTTTTCTGTTTGTCATTTATTTTATGAAAGTATTCACATATATAAATATTCACTTTATCATAGCTCTAGTATATTTAATTGCTCATGTAATGCAACTTTGATATATATTTTATATAACTCATAAACTGTTGATATAATTTAAATTAAAAATCATTAAGTAAGATATTGTTTTACAAGCAGTCATCCTCATTACATTAGAGAATTATTCTTCAATGAAAGTACATTATATCAATTGTACAATGGAGATTTAATTTAGTTCTAACTTGTGTTTAAAAACTTACAATTAGCTGGAGGTTGCAAAGATTCCCATCTGAAAAATGATGGATATTTACAACTGGTTGGCATCTACATAGCAGTTAATTGTTATACCTTAAAATATAGTTTCCCAGGAGATGAAATATAGTTTCCCAGGAGATGAATATTATGCTCATCATAATAAACTTCATGCTATAATGAAACTAATTTTATTATATCCTTTTGCAGTAATTACCATCTTAAAACTTATATAACATGACCATGTAACATATATATTGTATTTGAAAATTATAATTGCTATGAAGTATATGCTGTCCTACTGCAAGCCAAATTTAGCTCGCTTTTTTTTTTCAAAGTGAGCAAGGGTAACTGCTGGGTATTCTGTTCAATGTGTTAATAAAGCAAACTTCTGAGATATAATTTCATTTTTTTTTACTTTTCCAGATTAAACTTTTTTCGAGATGTTTCTGATTTTAGAGTATTGGCATGTGGTGGTGATGGAACCGTTGGTTGGATTTTAGACTGCATAGGTAACATACATTTTTGTTTTACATAAAACTAGTAAGTAATGTCTGAAATTTGCTCTTTTAGTATAAATCATTCTAAACTCATCAGAAGAAGCCAAATTTTCTTTGCTTCATATTGGAGTAATTAAAAGAAGGGAGGTTACAGAAAGGAAGTTGGTTATGGGAGTTTGGGGAAATTATGAAACAGTTATTTTTAGTTGTTGAGATGCTTTCATATATTGTTGATAGGAAATATCTAATGTTATTGTGATTCTTTATTAATACACTGGATTTTTGCCAATAATATAGGATACAGTTCATGAAAATATACTACATAATGAACATACTTCAATATTGAAGAGATATATAATTATAGGACATAATATAACAGAGTTGGAAGGGATCTTGGATGTCTTCTAGTGCAATCTTCTGCTCAAGCAAGAGAACCTATATAATTCCAGACAAATTAATGTCTAATCTCTTCTTGAAAATCTTCCTCAAATTTTGATTAATTGTTTTTATTGTCAGGAAATTTCTCCTTAATTCTAGGTTGGGTTTCTATTTGTTAATCTTCCACCTGATATTTCTTGTCCTGTCCTACGGGGCTTTGGAGAATAGGGTGACCATTCTTGTCTGTTATAGTCCATATATTGGAATACTGCCATCATCTTACTAGATCTTCTCTTCTCTAGGCATATCTAGTTCCTGCAACCATTCATCATATGATTCAGATTCCAGACTCTTTATTATCTTTAATTCTTAGGATTTGCTAAATAGATAATCTAACCTGGATGCATAATACAATTTTATGTAAGACTAGCAGTACCCGGCTACGTGTTGCTGTGGCCCAGACTGGTTAAATGGCCAACCAAACTGTGTACACACAACCACCGTATAACCCCCAACCTACCTACCTACTGTATTTCTTCTGTCTCCCTCTACCTATCTGACTATCTGCCTGCCATATTTCTCCCTTTCTCTCTCTATCCACCTACCTACCTACCTACCTACCTACCTACCTACCTACCTACCTACCTACCTACCTACTGTTTTTCTCCCCCTCTCTCTATCTGTCTACCTACCTATTTACCTATGTACTATATTCTTCCCTCTCCCTCTACCTACCTACCTACCTACCTACCTACCTACCTACTTATCTACATATTGTATTTCTCTCTCTATACGTGTACCTATCTACCTACCTGCTGTATGCATCCCTCTCGTCTATCCCTCTACCAACCTATCTACCTACCTACTGTATTCTTCCCTCTCTCCCTCTACCTACCTACCTATCTATCTACGTACTGTATTTCTCTATATATACCTGTACATATCTACCTACCTGCTGTATTCATCCCTCTCGTCTATCCCTCTATCTACCTATATACTGTATTTCTTCCTCTCTCTGTATTCCTCTACCTACCTACCTATCCCTCCCCTCCCCAGACAGCCCCCCCACAGTCAACCTCCCCCCTCCCTTCCTCACAGTGATCATCAGGTGCTCCCTCCCCTCCCCCATGCCCCCCCATTCTTTTTGGGACAGGATGGTCGCAGGGGTTCAGGTGAAGGGATTGTTAGTCTTCAGTCTTTGCATTCAACTCGTGGGCTTCATCCCACTGGATTTTAGTACTGCCTATAAATTGCTTCTACTTTTATTAAGGTTTCTGTTCTTCCAATTTGTCCCCTCCATATTATGAATGCAAATAGAGGCACAGGAAATGTTGGATCATATAACTACTCCTTCTTTTACTTGCTCATTATTGGATACCTTCATGTATGTGTATTACTCCCTATACCACAACCATAACCTGGTGGTGAGAAGAGATTGGAGGGCCAGTAGGAGGTGGAGATGCAGCAGGATAGGCACCTCTGCCTCCTACCAGCCCTCCAACCTCTCTGGGGTGGCAGCACCAGCAAAAAGAGATCGGAGGGCCAGTAGGAGGTGGAGGGCAAGGCTGCAGCAGCAGTGGTTGTAGTAGAAGCAGCATAAGCGGCAGGGATGATGCCAGCAGCAGCAAGGAGGCTGGACGTGGCATCCTGTGAAACTGCCAGGTGGCTGCTGCCGTTGGCCTCACCCAGGGAGGAACATGTGCTGATTCCTGCGTTGCCCTTGGCAATGCGCCATCTCAAGGCCATTCACACTTTCAGCCATTAGAAATGTGATGTCACACACATGATGTGCATGATGCAGCAGCCGGGTGGGAGGAGCTACAGGGAGGTGAAAACCTCAGAAGTACATACCTTTTACATTTGTGCTGCTTGCACATGACACAAGTGTGCAAGCTGCACAAACTCTACGTATGATTGCTTCGGAAGTTCTTGGGAACATTGTGTGAAAATTTGGTGCCAATCGGTGCAGTACCTTCTGAGATTAGCAGCTTTGCACAAACTATTTTAATTTTTTGTTTATATAGATTAATCAATATATTAATATTTATGAAATAATACATGTTTGTGACCTATAACTGTAATGGCTTCTGCCCATTATATGACAAATTCTGACAATCATTAAGCAAAGTAACCATATAATCAACTTATTTAATGACTTCCATCCTTGCTCTTCCTAATGTGCTTGTTCATTGGCCAATTAGCTGGTCCAATGAAAAACTGTACAAAAGAGATGGTTTGCACCCATCCAAGAAAGGGACTGAGTTACTTGGCATTAAATTCACAGATTTTCTGGATAAAAATTTAAACTGAAGAGCGGGGACAGAGAATAAATAGATACAGAACATTTCTGTCCCCAGCAAACTAAAATTCATAGGGTTATCAGTGCATGTAACATAGATGTTTGTGCGGGTATCACCACTGCTGTCAAGTAAAACCAAACATTTAACAGTGAGTGTCATACCATGTGCATGAACCATACAAGTGGAAAAGAAATATGGCAGTCAGACATAACACAGGTTATATAGACAGTAAACACAGGGTCAATCAAAATGGACTCAATACAATACAATACAATAGCAGAGTTGGAAGGGACCTTGTAGGTCTTCTAGTCCAACCCCCTGCATGGGCAGGAACCTTATACCATTTCAGACAAATGGCTGTCTAACATCTTTTTAAAGACTTCCAGGGTTGGGGCATTCACAACTGCTGGAGGCAAGCTGTTCCAGAGGTTAATTGTTCTTACTGTTAGGAAATTTCTCCTTAGTTCTAAGTTGCTTCTCTCCTTGGTTAGTTTCCACCCATTGCTCCTTGTCCTGCCCCTAGGTGCCTTGGAGAAAAGTTTGACTCCCTCTTCTTTGTGGCACCCTCTGAGATATCGGAACACTGCTATCATGTCTCCCCTGGTCCTTCTCTTCATCAAACTAGACATACCCAGCTCCTGCAGCCGTTCTTCATATGTCTTAGTCTCCAGTCCTCTAATCATCTTGGTTGCTCTTCTTTGCACTAGACTCAAATATCTATACACCAATGCACAAAGTATGAGGAATAAAAGGGTGAATTAGAGATTCAAGTAAATGAGGGCAGATATGATATTGTTGCCATTACAGAAACTTGGTGGGATGAAACCCACAAATGGAACATACAGCTAGAAGGATTTAAATTATTTAAAAGAAATAGACCAAATAAAAGAGGAGATGGAGTTGCACTATATATAAGAAATAACTACATCTCTACAGAAATAGAGCACAATAATGATTAGAACTATCTTGAATGTATTTGGGTCAATATTAAAGGTTGGAAGGGAAATGACATTGCCATAGGTCTATACTACAAGCCACCCAACCAAGCAGAGGAAGTGGATGAACTTTTTGCTAACCAGTTAACTAATGTATGTAGGAAGCACACTACAATAATAATGGGGGATTTTTACTACCCTGACATCAACTGGGAAACAAACTCTGTACCAAGTGGAAGATCCAACAGGTTCCTAACAAACCTAGCAGACAACTTTGTTTCCCAAAAGGTAGAGAAGGGAACAAGGGGATCAGCCATATTGGACTTAATTCTCACTAACAGAGAGGAAATGATAGAAGGAATAGAAGCTACAGAAACTTTGGGGGCAAGAGATCATGAAATACTGGAATTCAACATTATGCAAACAAAAGTAGTAGAACAAAGTCAAACTAGAATATTGGACTTTAAGAGAGCTACTTTCAATAAATTTAGAGAGAGCTTGGGAAGGATTCTATGGATGAGAATCCTCAAGGGGAAAACAACTCAACAAGCTAAGGAAAGCTTGGGAAATTTTGAAAAATGAGATTACAAAAGCCCAGTCCAGCACAATACCAATGAAGAAGAAAAATAACAGCTCCCAAAAGAAGCCAGCATGGCTGCATAAAGAACTCTGGCAAATTGAAAGACAAAAAGGATAAATATCAAAAGTGGAAAGAGGGGGACATAACTAAGGCAGAATATCAGCAAATAGCCTGTAAAGAAGCGAGGAAAGCTAAGGCTCACAATGAAGAAATGCTTCCCACGAAAATAAAAAATAACAAAAAAAAGCTTCTTCCAACATGTTAAAAACAAGAAAAAAGTTAAGGAAGCAATTGGTCCACTGCTGGGAGAAAATGGCAAGAAGATGACAAGCAACAAGGAGAAAGCAGAACTATTTCTTCTTTCACCAAGAGAGGTGGAATACATCTAAGGGGAAGTTGAGGGGTTTTTTAAGCTAAATTTTTAATGTATGTCTTAAGGGGTCCAAGGGAGGGGGAGGGTCAAATCAGAACTAGGGTGGTGGGTGTGGGGGAAAACCCACCGGGGATTGTTTTTAGGCTGGCTAGGGGCCTTGGTGGGGAGGGTGTAGTGTCCAGAACTGGGGAGGGGGTGAAGGTCTGTCCAAAAGAGGGTTATTCCATCAGTAATGTGAGTGGGAGGGGCAGGTATTGCTCAGATTCGGGACGAGTTAGCCTCCAATTGGGTTAGTCCAGACGAGATGACAGAGACAGGTCTTGAGACCATTATTTGGGCTGAGTTTGACCCCATGACTCCCGAGGGCATGGACAGGATACTGCGGCAGCTGAATGCCACCACATGTTTATTTGTACTGGCCTCCCAGGAGGTGACACGAGGCTGGCTCCACTTCTCTGAGTGAGGGGTTTGTGCCAACCGTCTTGAAAGAGGCAGTGGTGAGACCCCTCCTCAGGAAGCCCTCCCTGGACCCAGATGTTTTATCTAATTATCATCCGGTCTCCAACCTTCGCTTTGTGACGAAGGTTGTTGAGAGTGTGGTGGCACGATAGTTCCCCCAGCACCTGGAGGAAACTGCCTATCTAGACTTGTGCCAGTCCGGCTTCCAACCTGGGTACAGCACAGAGATGGCATTGGTCGCGTTGGTGGATGATCCCTGGAGGGCCCGGGATAGGGGTTGCTCCTCTATCCTGGTCCTACTAGACCTCTCAGCGGCTTTAGATACCATCGACCATGGTATCCTACTACACCGGTTGGGGGGGTTGGGGTTGGGAGGCACAGTATTACGGTGGTTCTCCTACCTCTCCGACCGGTCGCAGTTTGTGGTGGCGGGGGGGCAGAGGTCGACATCGAGGCCCCTTATTTATGGGGTGCCTCAGGGGTCGGTCCTCTTGCCCCTCCTGTTTAACATCTACATGAAGCCGCTGGGCAAGATCAGCCATGGTTTTGGGGTAGAATTCCATCTGTATGCTGATGACACCCAGCTGTACATCTCTACCCCTAACCACCCCAACGATGCCGCCGATGTGATGTCCCAGTGTTTGGAGGCCATGCGGGTCTGGATGGGGAAGAACGGACTCCGACTCAATCTGTCCAAGACCGAGTGGCTGTGGTTTCCAGCGCCGCGACATAGCCAGTTAGTTCCATCTCTGTACAAAGCCCCTCCTGTTCAACATCTATGTAAAGCCATTGGGTGAGATGATCCGTGGCTTTGGGGTAGAGTTCCATTAGTATGCTGAAGATACTCAGCTGTAATATCTACCCCGGACCACCCCAACGATGCCGTGGAAATGATGTCCCGGTGTCTGGAGGCCGTGTGAGTCTTGATTGGGAGGAGCAGGCTTCGACTCAACCCATCCAAGACCGAGTGGCTGTGTCTTCGGGCGTCACGGTATAGCCAGTTGGTGCCATCTCTGGCTATTGGGGGTGAGTCATTGGCCCCCACAGAGAGGGCTCGCATCTTGGGCATCCTCCTGGACTCTCGGCTGTCTCTAGAAGATCACATGATGGCTGTGGCCAGGGGGGCTTTCTATCAGGTTTGCCTGATACGCCAGTTGCGTCCCTTTCTGGATCGTGACCCCTTACGCACTTTCACTCAAGCTCTCATCACCTCCTGCCTGGACTACTGTAACGCTCTCTACATGGGGCTTCCCTTGAGATGAACCCTGAGGCTCCAGTTAGTTCAGAATGCAGCAGCGCCTGAGATTTTGGGAGCATCTAGATGCTCCCATGTGACACCTCTCCTGCGTGAGGTGCACTGGCTGCCTGTGGCTTTCTGGGTGCCCTTCAAGATACTAGTGACCACCTTTAAAGCGCTCCATGACAAGGGACCTGGTTATCTGCAAGACCGCCTCCTGCTGCCAAATACCTCCCATCGACCAGTTTGCTCCCACAGAGAGGGCCTCCTCAGGGTGCCGTCGGCCAGACAATGTCAGCTGGTGACCCCCAGGGGGAGAGCCTTCTCTGTGGCAGCTCCTGCCCTCTGGAATGACCTACCCCCTGAATTACGTACGATCTCAGACCTACGTCTCTTCCGTCGGGCCCTCAAGACACATCCATTTCATGCAGCCAGCGTGTCATAGCCTTTTTAATTGGGTTTTAGTATTGGGTTTTATAATAATGGGCCAAATTATTTAATATATATTAATTTGTTATTTTAACTTTTGTATTTCCTTTTTTTACTGTGCCTGTTCAGAAGCAATGGGTGGAAACTAATCAAGGAGGGAAGCAACCTAGAACTGAGGGGAAATTTCCTGACAGTTAGAACAATTAAACAGTGGAACAGCAGGCCACCATAAGTTATGGATGCCCCAACACTGGATGTGTTTTTAAGAAGAGACTGGAAAACCATTTGTCTGACACGATATAGGGTCTCCTGCTTGAGCAGCAGGGTTGGACTAGATGACCTCCAAGGTCCCTTCCAACTCTCCAAAGCACCTGATGGCAGAACAAGAAGCAATGGGTGGAAACTAATCCAGGAGAGAAGCAACCTAGAACTGAGGGGAAATTTCCTGACAGCTAGAACAATTAACCAGTGGAACAGCAGGCCACCATAAGTTATGGATGCCCCAACACTGGATGTGTTTTTAAGAAGAGACTGGAAAACCATTTATCTGACACAGTATAGGGTCTCCTGCTTGAGCAGCGGTGTTGGACTAGATTACCTCCAAGGTCCCTTCCAACTCTCCAAAGCACCTGATGGCAAAACAAGAAGCAATGGGTGGAAACTAATCCAGGAGAGAAGCAACTTAGAACTGAGGGGAAATTTCCTGGCAGTGAGAACTATTAATCAGTGGAACAGCAGGCCACCATAAGTTATGGATGCCCCAACACTGGATGTGTTTTTAAGAAGAGACTGGAAAACCATTTGTCTGACACAGTATAGGGTCTCCTGCTTGAGCAGCGGGGTTAGACTAGATGACCTCCAAGGTCCCTTCCAACTCTCCAAAGCACCTGAGGGCAGAACAAGAAGCAATGGGTGGAAACTAATCAAGGAGAGAAGCAACTTAGAACTGAGGGGAAATTTCCTGACAGTTAGAACAATTAATCAGTGGAACAGCTTGCCTCCAGAAGTTGTGAATGCCCCAACACTGGAAGTCTTTAAGAGGATATTGGATAGCCATTTGTCTGAAATGGTTTACGGCAGTGATGGCTAACCTTTTTTGTCTCGCGTGCCAAAAGCAGGGGGAGTGCAGGTGTGATGTGCACAGGTATGCCACATCCATAATGCTATGTGCATGATCCCCTGCATTTGGCATGCTTTTTACCTCACCCCCAGGCTCCAGAGGCTTTATAGGAGCCTGGGGAGGGTGAAAACAGCCTTCCCCCACCTCCAGAGGGCATAAAACAGCCTCAAAAGAAGGCCTAAATCAGCTGGCCAGGGCACACATACACACTGAAGCTGACAGGGCAATGCCTCGCGTGGCCTAAGAAATGATTCCGTGTGCCACCTGTGGCACCCGTGCCATAGGTTCGCCATCATGGGTATAGGGCTTCCTGCTTAGGCAGGGAATTGGACTATATGACCCCCCAAGGGATAGATAGAGAGGGAGAAATAAGGTAGGTAGGTAGGTAGGTAGGTAGGTAGGTAGGTAGGTAGGTAGGTGGATAGATAGATAGATAGATAGATAGATAGATACAAAGAAAGAAAGAAAGAAAGAAAGAAAGAAAGAAAGAAAGAAAGAAAGAAAGAAAGAAAGAAACACAGTAGGTAGATAGGTAGAGGGAGAAAGAAAGAAATACAGTAGGTAGGTAGGTAGAGGGATAGATAGATAGAGAGGGAGAAATACAGTAGGTAGGTAGGTTGGGCCTTATATGATGGTTGTGTGTATGTGTGCAGGTGTAGATCTACACACAGATTGGTTGGCCATTTAACCAGACTGGGCCACAGCAACACGTGGCTGGGTATAGCTAGTTTTTATATAAAATTTAACATTAGAAAGGATCATCTGAACATTTGAAATGATAAATATTCACTTACAGGATAAACTGTTTTATTAGTCCTGCAAAAATGCGCAGGAAATCTTGACAGTTTGCAATAAATTACTTTCTATGTGCGAGTATGTCCGGGTACAGTCTTTTGCAGAAAAATTGTGATAGACCTTCTAAGCCCTAGTTTGGTCAATAATATTTTAAAAATACAGAATTTAGGTAGTTTCTATCTACATAAATCATGAGACACAGTAGTTGCCAATATTCCTGAAAAATCCAATTTGACTGAAAAAGAAATGCAAATTTTCCCTGAGAAGGACAATTGGAGTTAACTGGAAAAGACTGCAGAAGCATTTCTGAAGAAAAAGTATAGCCTGTTTAGGCATCCTCTATTGCCATAAAATAGAAGGGATGTGGCGGCTCAGTGGCTAAGATGCTAAGTGGCTAAGCTTATTGATCAGAAGGTCGGCAGTTCAGCAGTTTGAATCCCTAGCTCTGTGTAATGGAGTGAGCGTCCACTACTTGTCTCAGCTTCTGACAACCAAGTAGTTCAAAAGCATTTAAAAATGCAAATAGAAAAATAGGAAACACCTTTGGTGGGAAAATAACAGTGTTCTATGTGCCTTTGGTGTTTAGTCATGCCAGCCACATGACCACAGAGATGTCTTCAGACAGCGCTGACTCTTCAGCTTTGAAACGACAATGAGCACTACCACCTAGAGTTGGGAACAATTAGCATATACAGTATTTGCGAAGGGAACATTTACCTTTATTGCCATAAAAATGCTAGATTTAGTTCCACCCTTTATAACTGGGGTCCCCAACCTTTTTTGCACCAGGGACCGGTTTCATTTTAAAGAAAATTCTGCGGACTGGCTGTCCTAGAGGAGGAGGGGGGAGGGGAAACAGGCGGCGCATGCGCACGCGGGGGGAGGAAGTCAGCTCACTTGGCCCTCTAGGGCCTCCAATGGCGCGAACTTGGAAAACGTGGTGAAACTCACTTAACGGTCTTGCTTAGCAACCAAAATTTTGGGCTCAATTGTGGTCATAAGGTCTTTCTTTCCTTCCTTTCTTTCCTTCCTTCCTTCTTTCACCCCTCCCTTCCTCCTCCCTCCCCCTTCTTTCCTTCAATTCCTCCCTCCCACGCTCCATTCATCTTTCTTTTTCTATTTTTCTTTCTTTTTCTTTCTCTGTTTCTCTCTCTCCCTCTATCTATCTATCTATCTATCTATCTATCTATCTATCTATCTATCTATCTATCTATCTATCTATCTATCTATCTATCTATCTCCCTCTCCTCCCTCCACCCATCTCTGTCACTCTGTGTGTGTGTGTGTCTGATTCCCTCTCTCTATTTCTGTCTCTCTAAGTCTCTCTCTCTGTGTGTCTGTCATTCTCTCCCTCCCTCCCGGGAAGCAGCAGAGGGGCCGGCATGTCGGCTAGGGAGGTTATCCTGCAGCGAGCAGGCGGGCGGGTGGAGGACCCGAGCTGCGGCTACCTTAAGCATCACCGAGGCCGTCCGGGCGCCACAAAGGGCTGGAAGGGAGGTGGGTATGCGGCGCCCGGATGGCGCTTAAGGTAGCCGCAGCTCGGGTCCTCCTCCTGCCCGCTCGCTTGCTGTGGGATAACCTCCCAAGCCAACATGCCAGCCCCTCCGGGTAACCCCGGAAAGTGTGCCGCGGTGGCCATTGGAAGGAGCTGGTGGAGGCGCGCTCAGCCATCCTCTGCCCAGGGGGCTGCTCCCTCCTCCTCCTCTCCGGCCCTGCGGCCCGGTTCCTATGAAGCTGCGGACTGGCACCGGTCCGCAGACCAAGGGTTGGGGACCCCTGCTTTATAATTCAATCTCACTGGAACAGCTTGCCTCCAGAAGTTGTGAAAGCCCCAACACTGGAAGTCTTTAAGAAGATGTTGGATAGCCATTTGTCTGAAATGGTATAGAGCTTTCTGCCTAGGCAGGGGATTGGACTAGACCTCCAAGGTCCCTTCCAACTCTGCTATTGTATTGTATTGTATTGTATTGTATTGTATTGTATTGTATTGTATTGTATTGTATTGTATTGTATTGTATTGTATTGTATTGTATTGTATTGTATTGTATTGTATTGTATTGAGATCTGGGCCATCTATACAGTGACTTCTTTCACATACCTGTTAGCAGAGAAAGTTGTCAGTCCTATAAGGTAGACCAAGTAAAGTAACAGATATTGCAAAGGCTACTGAATCTCAACCTCATTATTGTAGAATATAATTCAAGAATCTTAAGATTCTTTAACAATCTTAAAATATTCTGTCAAGATTTTCTATTACCCTCTCTAATGCCATACAGTCTCAATAGATGGGATGGGAAAATCTTGAGTATGTTTCTCACACCTCTTCCCTCACTAGAACTGAGATATTGTTTACTGTCTTTTACCAATTCAACCAATTTCATTATATACATGATGTACAATGACAATAAAGGCTATACTGCTATACTACTACCTGCAGCAGCTCTTGATTTATCTGTTTCCTGTTTTCCTGTACAGTATCTTCACTTCGATCTACCTTCTTTTTCATCAGGTGAAGATCCTTGTCAAATGAGACCTAGATAGTGTCCTGTCTTCTGTAGCAACTTGTACTGGGTAGTTTATTGTAGACTCACCAAATCTTATTTCATTCTATTATTAGCAGTGCTACTCACAGGCACAGGACTTGTGTGGGAATTTTATATATACCTTGTTAACATAATATACAGCATGGGCATTTGCTACACATTGCTATGGCCATTCTGATTCAGAGTAACAATGAATTATGTGTCTCCTCCTGCTTCTATAATGTAGAATTCATTCTACTTCATATTCTTTTTCCCGTCCACCTGAATGGGAAAAGGGGGGGGGGGGGAGGGAGGAACTGGACTTCTGATCCATGGAGGCAAAGAAGGTGATGAGTCAGTCAGTGGCTGATGACAAGACCATGAACTTGCTTCCCCCATCCCAAAAAAGCCAAAATTCAGAAAACTTCATATTTTTCTGGGAAGGAGGCGAATTTAGAAAGCTGAACTGGGGAGGAACAAGAAGTCTGAAATGCTACTGAGATGGCAAACAAATCATCTCTTGCTCCTACCAAATGCCAGTTTTATGTGTTTGTAGCCAATCATTGCCCAGTATGGTTTGTATGGTCATTAACTGTCAGTGGAAAAAGAACTACCTTATAAAATAGGACTAACTCAAAGCTTTTTGAGTTCTGCTCTGCACTAAATGCTGCTGTTCATAGAGTTTTCTATTTCTTCTTAATTTTTGTATAATTTCACTGATATCTTTTACTCTTTGGTCTATGGATAATGGAAACACTGATAATATATCATATACTGTCTTGTAAATTATCTACAGTTCTCAATCCAGAATGCAATATATTGCTAGGGTGCATTTATCTTGGTGAGTCATCAGTTACCATAATCACTGATCCCCCAACCCCATTGATTTTCAGTCCTGATAATTAGTTTCATAATCTACTATATCCTAAAATTAGTTTTTGGGAGATAGCAATTTCCTCTTGAAGGCTACTGGCATAGTCCTTCTCAGTTGATATGTATAGATAGATTTTAAGGGCACATTTTTTTTATTAAAACCATATGTAACCATAATATTAATATAGTAATTTTTTATATCTAGGTTCTGTCTCAGCTGCTATTTGTCTTAAACTATGCCTACATTTTTTATTTACAGAGAAAGCAAATTTGATTAAGCATCCTCCTGTTGCTATTCTTCCTCTTGGAACTGGGAATGACTTAGCCAGATGTCTGAGATGGGGAGGAGGTAAATAAAAATAAACATACTTTTAATATAAAATATTTTATTTTATCCTATTCACATTATAATCATTAATTTCTTTCCCCCAAAAGCATTACATATGTAAAATATATGATTGTAAATTTTTTAAAAAATTCTTTATGATCTAATATTTAACACAATGTAATTTGGTAGAAATACAGAGGATCAAAATGAAGGAATCCAAATTGCTATTAGCTACTCTAAGTGTCTCTCAACTCCTGAATATTATAGCCATGCTAGCTAATTTACTTTGTGTAATTCGGCTGGAAGTTTTGTAAGCTCCCATAATGCTTTGCATTATCTTATGTTGCTCTAGTTGTACTGAGAAAACATGATTGACTTTGTGAATTGGATGAAAGCTGATTGTATTCACTTCATAAGCAAAAATTCCACTTTTTGTTGTTGTCGTAGTAAATCAGTAATAATTTTACATAGTGCTAAAAAGACAGTGTATTACATCAGTGATCTTATATTCAGTGACCAGTTAACAATGTCACTTTACAGGTTCCCCTTAGTAAATAACATATTAGAAGAATTTATATGTGGAAAGTATGTAAATTGTGTTAATTTGCTCTCATTTTTAACGTGTAATATTAATCCATTCATATATTTAGCACCTGAGACCAATGGATAGGGTTTTCCACAAATTTATCCCTTTGGATATGTCATTTGCACAGTGTGAAAAAATCAAAAAGTTTTATGAGTTTCATTGACGTATGATACAGTAAAGAGAAATCAAAATATAAACTATAGTATTATTTTCCTAAAGAGAATTGGGAATATACCAAATTATTGCAATTTGATCTCAAATGTAATTTGCTTATCAGTATTTGTAAATGTTTGAGTATCTTTCAAAGTAAATATCAAGATGTAAATATAGTTCTTTTCTTCTTCTCCTATCCTGCAGTAGATTTCAGACAATCAGTCTTATGGCGCTCTCTACCAGGATCCATGGAGGCAAAGAATAAATTTTTAGTGTTTCATTTCAAACAAGCCTCCTGTAACCTTGTGTCCATATATATATATATATATATATATATATATATATATATATATATATATATATATATATATGTTTTGTTCCAGTACTTGATTTGTGAGATTACGCTAAGAAGGAGAATGAAAACCTGCTCAAGATGATATGTAAAGATAAGCCAAGGAAACAGGAGGCTTTGATGTTGTAAGTTCTGCCACTTTAAGATGCCAGAGAAGTCTCAAAATGACTTTTGTTATCTGCAGAAGATTCTAATTCATAATTTATTGCCACTTTAGTGAACCCTCATGAAACATCTTATTGGGGATTCCTTTAATTTATCTTGTGCTTCTTCTAACTTTTAAGAGAACCCATATACTTTTCTGCTCTTAAAATAAATTAGTATGTACCTGATTAGTTCATGAACAAGAAACCATGAAAAACTTTGTAAATTATTCAGAGATTTCAGAATGATAAACAGAAACAACCTAGAATCAGATTACTTCATTTTACAATTTGTACATATTCTCAGAGCTACTATGCTTATTTCTTTCTGCTGGAAAAATGGGTTAGGATGGCATACATCAAACTAGACCTGTCAATTGAACTGTGTCCTCACAGTTTTTGAGATCCCATCTTGATTAACAATGAATCTCTTTGAGACAGACAAGATTTAAGATTTTTTTTCACTGCTTTCTTAGGAAATCAGTATTACTTTTGTTCTTATAAGGACATATCTATCATATCTAGTTGTTCTTGATATACTTAATATTATGTATTTCTTTGTATGAGCTACACCCATTTAGTTTTTAACAGCTTCAGAAAAAAATAAACCAGCTTTTAAAGCAATTCTACTCTATAATCAATTGTTTGTTCTTCTGGTTCCATATGTAGTAGTGCCTTCTTGTTCCATGTTCTATGTTGTTATAGCAGCTCTTTGACACATTTTTTTACATCTTTTACTTTCCCCTGCTAAAGATCATATCTTTATATATGTTTGGATCTTCTCTCTGTAAATATTTTTAGGTATCTTTCTAATTCTAACTCATCACATCTAAGTTTTTGTTCCAATTAATAAATTATTTTGTATATTTTTCTTAAAGTTAACCCTTGTTTTCTAAACTTCCAATAATAAAAAAGCAAAACCAGGAAAATAATGTTATTCTTACTAACTCTTAATTAATCAGTCTTAATAATTTATGACTGGAAATTTGGGAGAATATGTCTTGAAGATATTTTTCTTAATTTTTGAAAATAAAGTAAAATCACTCTGGTTCTATTTTATCTTTTTTTTATTTTCACATATCTCTCTCACATCTTATGAATTGTTTTCCTATAAATATAGGATATTTAGAAAGATATTATTTTTGTAAATTCTATATGTATAATCTTGTTAATAGAGCATAATTATGAGAATGATCCCATTAATGTACTAAGTGGAGTTCATTTAGGAGGAGGCACTAAATTCTGGCTAAGTTCAATTTTGTATGAAATCTGTAACATTTTATTTTTTACAATGCTTAATTTGAAGGCATTTTCTTGAATGTTTTTCTTTGTGAAATTAGTTTCTGCTGATTTCCCAATTCAGATTATTTCTGCTAAATCTTAGTAAACTAATAAAACATTAAACAAATTTGTATTATTTACTTAAATTAATTTTAATTTGCAATTAGCTTTCTGTATCTTAGATCAATGGCATATTAAATCTTTGAGTCCCCTCTTGGGAACGAAAACTCACTTCCTTAACAGTATTTTTGTAACTACTCAGTTCAGGTATATGTTTGAATTTCAATGCATACATTTGCCTAAAATAGTTGATCTAATCACTGTATTTTATATAATTCATATTAAAAATCCTAACTTTTCCAAAATTTTAAGATGATATCCTGCCATTCTTATGTAAAGTGCAGTTCATTTTATGTGCACCTTCTACATCTATAAAATATATTTGATTATCTAGGTGCATTTAAAGTGACCTCAAATATTTAATATTTAATAATGTTCTATGATTTATTCATTATAACTGAAAAGTATCACTTGTGAATAAGTTGCAAATATTTCACCTCACATGTTCAATAGAAAGATAGATTTCTCTAGAATTTTTACCTTTTTTTATCCAGAGATGACAAAAATCTGATTCATACAAAAGTACTTATTGATTATAAATGTGATTTAACACTTATTCAATTATACAATACAATACAATACAATAGCAGAGTTGGAAGGGACCTTGTAGGTCTTCTAGTCCAACCCCCTGCGTGGGCAGGAACTTTATACCATTTCAGACAAATGGCTCTCTAACATCTTTTTAAAGACTTCCAGGGTTGGGGCATTCACAACTTCTGGAGGCAAGCTGTTCCACTGGTTAATTGTTCTAACTGTCAGGAAATTTCTCCTTAGCTCTAAGTTGCTTCTCTCCTTGATTAGTTTCCACCCTTTGCTTCTTGTCCTGCCCCCAAGTGCCTTGGAGAATAGTTTGACTCCCTCTTCTTTGTGTCACCCTCTGAGATATTGGAACACTGCTATCATGTCTCCCCTGGTTCTTCTCTTCATCAAACTAGACATACCCAGCTCCTGCAACCGTTCTTCATATGTTTTAGTCTCCAGTCCCCTAATCATCTTGGTTGCTCTTCTCTGCACTCTTTCCAGAGTCTCCACGTCTTTTCTACATCGTGGCGACCAAAACTGTATGCAGTATTCCAAGTGTGGCCTTACCAAGGCACTATACAGTGGCATTAACACTTCATGTGATCTAGATTCTATCCCTCTGCTTATGCAGCCTAGAACTGTGTTGGCTTTTTTGGCAGCTGCTGCACACTGCTGGCTCATATTTAAATGGTTGTCCACTAGGATTCCAAGATCCCTATTGCTACTATTGCTACTATTGAGCAAGGTACCACCTATACTGTATCTGTGCATTTTGTTTTTCTTGCCTAAATGTAGAACCTTACTTTTTTCACAATTGAATTTCATTTTATTAGATAGTGCCCAATGTTCAAGTTTGTCAAGATCCTTCTGTATCTTAAGCCTATCTTCTGAAGTGTTGGCTATTCCTG
This sequence comes from Rhabdophis nuchalis, assembly GCA_039707465.1. Lineage (NCBI taxonomy): Eukaryota > Metazoa > Chordata > Lepidosauria > Squamata > Natricidae > Rhabdophis > Rhabdophis nuchalis. The sequence continues at coordinate 43,920,355 of CM077647.1, read as the reverse complement.
CCAGCTTGGTGTCGTCTGCGAATTTGATGAGTTCCCCATTTATCCCCTCATCCAAATCATTGATGAAGATGTTGAAGAGTACTGGGCCTAAAACAGAGCCTTGGGGGACTCCACTGCATACTTCCTTCCATGTAGATGCAGTTCCATTGAGGACTACACGTTGAGTGCGGTTGGTCAGCCAGTTGCGAATCCATTTGGTGGTGATGCTGTCTAACCCACATTTTTCTACTTTATCTAATAGTAGGTTATGGTCTACTTTATCAAATGCCTTACTGAAGTCCAAGTAAATTATATCGACAGCATTCCTCTGGTCCACTAATTTTGTCACTTTGTCAAAGAATGCAATTAGATTAGTCTGGCATGATCTGTTTTTGACAAACCCATGTTGGCTTTTGGCTATTACTTTGTTTGCTTCTAGGTGTTCACTTATTTGTTGCTTAATTATCTTTTCCAGAATCTTTCCTGGTATTGAGGTCAGGCTGATTGGTCTATAGTTTCCTGGATCTATTTTTTTTCCTTTTTTGAAGATGGGAACCACATCAGCTCTTTTCCAGTCTTCTGGCAGTTCCCCGGTGCTCCAGGATCTCTGAAAGATATAGTTCAGTGGTTCTGAGATCTCATCTGCCAGTTCCTTCAGAACCCTGGGGTGTAATCCATCCGGTCCTGGTGATTTGAACTCGTCCAGGGCAGACAGATGCTCACTTACCATTTTCTTCCCTATTTCAACTTGTGTTCCTAATCTGATTTTTGTGGTGCTGTTTTTGATTGGTTGGACTGTTTTATCCCTTTGTGTAAAGACAGATGCAAAAAAAGAGTTAAATAGTTCTGCTTTCTCCCTGTTGCTTATCATCTTCTTGCCATTTTCTCCCAGCAGTGGACCAATTGTTTCCTTAACCTTTTTCTTGTTTTTAACATGTTGGAAGAAGCTTTTTTTGTTATTTTTTACTTTTTTGGCAAGCCTTTCTTCATTGCAAGCCTTAGCTTTCCTCACTTCATCTTTACAGGCTCGGGCTATTTGCTGATATTTTGCCTTAGTTAGGTCCCCCTCTTTCCACTTTTTATATTTATCCTTTTTGTCTTTCAATTTGTCAGAGAGTTCTTTATGCAGCCATGCTGGTTTCTTTTGGGAACTGTTATTTTTCTTCTTCATTGGTATTGCGCTGGACTGGGCTTTTATAATCTCATTTTTCAAAATTTCTCAAGCTTCTTGAATTGTTTTCCCCTTGAGGATTCTCAACCATGGAATCCTTCCCAAGCTCTCTCTAAGTTTATTGAAATTAGCTATCTTAAAGTCTAAGACTCTAATTTGACTTTGTTCTACTACTTTTGTTTGCATAATGTTGAATTCCAGTATTTCATGATCGCTTGCTCCCAAAGTTCCTGTAGCTTCTACACCTTCTATCATTTCCTCTCTGTTAGTGAGAATTAAGTCCAATATTGCTGATCCCCTTGTTCCCTTCTCTACCTTTTGGGAAACAAAGTTGTCTGCTAGGTTTGTTAGGAACCTGTTGGATCTTCCACTTGGTGCAGAGTTTGTTTCCAAATTGATGTCAGAGTAGTTAAAATCTCCCATTACTATTGTAGTGTGCTTCCTACATACCTTAGTTAGCTGGTTAGCAAAAAGTTCATCCACTTCCTCTGCTTGGTTGGGTGGCCTGTAGTATAGACCTATGACAATATCAAATTTTGACCTATGACAAAATTATATTTATCTGTGGTACACACTGTTTTACCACTAGTGTATATGAACAACCGAAACCAGCATTCTTCGTTGTATTCCTTAAACTCTTCTCTGGAACATCTTTCTGTGTTCCTTGATTGTCTGGAATCTTCTGCAGAATAGAAGAAATTGGAGCCACATAATAAATGATAATTCAATTGTTTTTCAACCCATGTTTTCTGATGCTATTACTGAAATCCCATAATTTCTTTTTTTATGGACTATTCAATCTGGATTAGGGCTCAATCACTTTGCAAGTCCACTGTTAATCCTAGAAAAAAATATTTCACCATTCTTTGCCTCCTTTCCTATGGTAATTAATGTCATAAGACTGATTTTTTTCTCTCTGAAACTTTTCATAGGATTGGAGAGCAGAAGGGATAACAACAATTTTTTATGCTGGTAAGTAATTTTCCCTTCTCGGTGACACAGACTTTTTGCATGGTTTATAAATTATTAAACAAATAACCTTTAGCATAACTGAACTTACTCCATTGCTGCTGAGTATGTTGCTTAGCAATTCTAATTTAGCATCTTATAATAAGAAACAATGTACTAAGTCTGTTTTTTTCCCTCCACCGTTCAAGCAACACACCATTGTGTACATGCATTCAATTGAAACAATATTGTTAAATACAATAAAAAAAATTGGTAACACAATAGAGATTGTCAGGCTATGCCCAATAATGGTGTGAAGGCTGCTGTATGTTTTCATTGAATCATGTAACTGGAAGCCTGCTTAATGGTAAAGGATTGTTGTTATAGTTGAAATAAAAATATCTGTAAAACAAAATGTTTCCTTGCTGAGAACTTAGAATATTTATGTCTCATTGCTGAAGAAGTAATTGTTATTTAGCATTGGAAAAAAATTCAAACGGAATGTCGTGCTTCTTTCTTATTTTTCTTTTTCTGTTATTTCCATCAACAATGCTATGAATAAAAATACAAAGAGTGCTACAAAAATTTGTTGCTGAATACACAACTTCCTGCAAATAGATTGTGTGTGCAAAATAGGAGTCAGTAGAATGTATAGGGAAAAGATCCAGCTGCTCTTCTCCACTGGGTCTTTTTATTTATTTTTTTAGGAACAGTTTTCTATGTCAAAATAAAATAGTTATTTTAAACGCTTATTTAGCTCCAGATATAGTTATCATGAATTGTGTCTATGAAAAGGGAAGTGGTTTGATGGATTACACTGAAGTGGCAGTTTCCCCAGAAGCTGGGAGCACATTATAAGGAGAAGGAACAAGACCAAGGAGAACATAGCCCAGAAATGGATTAGAAATAGGTGAAGAGAGTTAGGATAGCTGCTCCCTAGAATCTCCCAGGATATATCCATCAGGGTGAGAGTAATATAGGTTTTGTCTGACAAGATTCTGTTTCTTATCTGTAAGCAATACACAAATTATAGTTCTATGACTATGTTGTTCTTAGGATGATCCTGACAGTGATTTACTCTAGGGAATGGAAATAATGATAGCAGCTGCATTTATGTATGTATCTGTAAGTGTCTGTATCAGGGGTGGTTTCCCACCGGTGTTGCTACCAATTCATTTTGTGTATGCTTTGCACAAATGTGCACAGTTCACTGTAAATTGTTCTGCACATGCGTGAAGAACATGAAAAACTACTAAAAAACATGCCAGCAATGACAGTGGTAATCGGGGAACTGGTTTGGGGGCATGGCCAGCCCATGTTGCTGCTGGTTCTGTAGCCAAATTACCACTACCGGTTTGCCTGAACCAGTGCGAACTGGTAAAAACCTACCTCTGATGAGTGTGTGTGTGGGCGGGCGGGTGTGTGTGTATATCCGCATATTTCTCTTCCTCCCTCCCTCCTTCTCTCCCTCCCTCCCTCCCTCTCTCTCTCTCTCCACACACACACACACACACACCCACCCACACACACACACACACAGCCTCCTTCTCATAATACCCATAATTCTGCATAGAGATAGAACAAGAGAGACACTATAGCCAGCCTCTCTAACATTATATAGAAAGTGTCATTGATAGAAACTTTGTCTCTCCAGATTCCTATTATGACATTAAATAAGCTGTTAGAAAGACTAATATATAGTTAATATACAGACAGAAGTATTCATTTCAATATACATATGCAAATGCACATATTCACATACATACTGTTAAAATTATTGTGAAAAAGAAGTAGTATAGGATTATGTAAGCTTCCTGCATTTCCACACACAAAAGATATCTGCTTCCATTAAAAATAGAATAGAAGAAAGATATTGTAAGACGTATAAGCATGAATAAAGAGGTGCCAGTTGATATCTATCAAGAGGCAAGCAAATCTTGTATACTACCTGACTGGTAGGAATTGCTGGTATCGTAACATTGGGAGCACTGAGAAAATAAATATATAACATTGCAGAAATAAAGCTATCTGTATCTTTTGTATAACAGAAATAAAATAAAATATTAAAGACATTCATAACTTGGGATAAACAGAAATAATAGAGTTAGGGTTAGGTTCCAAAGACTGGGAAAGCTGGCTATCTGGCTATCAAAAATTATATACATATACAGTCCACAAACACATAAATATTGGTCAGTTTGCAAACATGTGTTGGCCAACACAACACATTCCAGTGATGAGAAACTGACCGAAGGTGTATTTCTACATTCAAATAGTTTAGATTTATTGATGCATAAATATATTTTAAAATTAACATGAAATAGTATCATATTAATCCAGCTATAATATTCTATTGATTGGGCCTTTCTTTTTGTATTGCGTATAAATGTTCCGAAAGGTAGGACCTTATGACCAATGACTAAGTTGTCCAAGTCAGGTTATTGATATACCGAAATCCATTGAATCAAAGTCCCTGACATTTTTCCCCCCTGAAACCTTATCTTGGAATAATAATTGAGTATTTCTTAACATAATGCCATTAATGAACTTTCCTTTGATATTGTTTGCTTCACCACTGCTACCACTTCTTCACCCACTTACTGCTACATTGCACTTACTGTGCATTGGGCAATTAAGAAAATATACAATTATTTTGCAATTATTCAGCAATAAACAGGGAGCCAAGTGATTATTAATAAAATTTGTGGTGGGCTAGTTGCTTTGTTTTATGTTTTGCAGTGCAATATCTGATTCCCAACTCAGCTATCCAACAGTGCCCTCACTGCTGAAATGGTGGCAAGTCATTAAAGTAGAACCAGTGGGTACAGATAGGTGTTAATGCCTGGCTTAGGTTAAATGTATCTTTCATGTATTAATGGTGAGATGGTGATCAGGTTCCTAAATCTCCCATTTCAAATCCCTGTGCTTTATTTTTCCCCCCAAAAGGATATGAAGGGGAGAATCTTCTCAAGATTTTAAAAGATATTGAGAACAGTACGGAAATCTTGCTGGACAGGTGGAAGTTTGAAGTCATACCTAATGATAAAGTTGAAAAAGGAGATCCTGTGCCTTACAGCATCATTAATAATTACTTTTCAATTGGAGTGGTAAGATTTATTTATATTCCCATATAATTTGGGTTTTTTTCTATTCAAAATAACTATTTGGAGTTGATGTTTAGAATGAGGGATGGCTGAATGCAAATAATTCATTTTTTCTTAGCAAAAGAAATACGTAGATAACACAATTTGCATAAATGTATTTACATAGTCAAAATAAAATTATTTTCTCAAGCTCTTCCACCTGTTCTTGCATGAGCAATATAATCACACTGTTTGTAATGGTTTGTATGAAGAGCTGTAGCACTAAATTAGTGGTGCCTATACAAATATCAAGGATGAATCATTCATTAACACCTCTTAACTGTCATGTTAGTAAATATTCAGATTTTTTAGAGGAATGCTATTGAAGTACATTTGTTAAATATACCCTTTAATGGACAGGTAATTGATGACATATATTAGTCTGCCTATTCCTTTCCTATACCAGTTGTTAACTCTCCTGGTGACATAGAAAAAGAAATGTATGTATGTATGTATGTATGTATGTATGTATGTATGTATGTATGTATGTATGTATGTATGTATGTATGTATGAATGATAAGCACATGCTTTGTATGCAAAATACTCCACCTCCAGTTCCAATAATCTCTGGATAGAACTGGAAAAGACTCCAGTATGAAACTCAGGAACATTGCTATGAAAGAATTTAATATGATACCAAAAATGGTCTGGGTATAAAATCATGGACAATGTCTGATGTTTTTTTCTAATGCAATGCTATATATAGGATTAGGAGTATGAAGGAGTCTAAATCTTTTTTAATATATAAATAATTTATTACAGATTATTTGCCAGGATGTACTAAAGTGCTAATTACAGTTAGTCAGCAATTTCTAGTACTTGTTGAATTACAATCCAGTGAGGAAAGCCAACTAGTATTTGAACTGTATATTTTGTTGGTTGGTTTGTATTATGTCTTTATTATTACAAATCTACAAATTTCTACAGTACAGAAAATGTTTGCCTTCCTGTCTTCAGTATTTAATATTCAGAGGTGGCAGGGGTGTCAAACTTGCGTTGTCACAGCGCCATCATGTATTGGAACTCTCCCCCTTTGCTAAACCTGGGTGTGGGCATGGCTAGAGCATGACAGCCTTGATCTAAGGCAGTGATGGCTAACCTTTTTTAGGGTTTAGGATTTATTAAATTTTTAGACCGCCCTTCTCCCTTGCAGGACTCAGGGCGGTGTACAGGCAATAATAAGATCAATAATATAAAGCATAAAATACAATTAAAAATACAATTAAAAATATATTAAATAGATTGGCCCGATCTAAATCCTGTTAAAAAACCCTTACTAAAACCAATTTAAAAACTAAAACAATTTAAAAACTACACCAGGCCAGCCGCACGAAACACATAGGTCTTTAAGGCCCGACGGAACTGGCGCAGGTCTGTGGTTGTCCGTAGGTCAGGGGGTAGGTCATTCCAGAGGGCAGGAGCTGCCACAGAGAAGATTCTCCCCCTGGGGCTCGCCGGCAGGCATTGGCTGGCCGACGGTACCCTGAGGAGGCTCTCTCTGTGGGAGCGGACTGGTTGGTGGGAGGTGTTTGGTAGCAGGAGGCGGTCTTGCAGATAGCCAGGTCCCTTGCCATGGAGCGCTTTGAAGATGGTTATTAATACCTTGAAGCACACCTGGAAAGCCACAGGCAGCCAGTGTAGCTCACGCAGGAGAGGTGTCATGCAGGAGCATCTGGACGCTCCCAGAATCCCCCACACGGCTGCATTCTGAACTAATTGGAGTCTCTGGGTGCACCTCAAGGGAAGCCCCATGTAGACAGTGTTGCAGTAGTCCAGATGGGAAATGACGAGGGCTTGAATGACCGTGCATAAAGCGTCACGATTCAGAAAGGGGTGCAACTGGCATATCAGGCGAACCTGATAAAAAGCCCCCCTGGCCACGGCTGTCATATGGTCTTCTAGAGAACTGGGGGAAGCGCAGGGGGTCGTGCGTGGGTGTGCCACACCCATAATGCTATGTGCACGACCCCCTGCTTTTGGCGTACTTTTTTCATCTTCCCCAGGCTCCAGAGGCTTCAGAAGAAGGCCTAAATCAGCTGGCCAGTGCACACAGACGCACTGGAGCTGACAGAGCAATGCCTCGCATGCCCTAAGAAATGGCTCCACGTGCCATCTGTGGCACCCGTGCCATAGATTCGCCATCATGGATCTAAGGTATTCATCCTCTGAATAGAATAGCATAATTTTCTTTTGTTTATCACTTTTTTAGAGATAGGAGAAGCAATTTCTTATCCTTTGGTATTAAAGAATCTGCTGCATTATCTATACATCTCAGCCCCCCTCTCTTTCTCTCTCTGTCCCCTTCCCTTCCTCCCTTCCTCTCCCTCTCCATCCATCCATCCATCCATCCATCCCATATCTATCTGTCACAGAATAGAAAATACTAGCATGGAATAATTATAAGTAAATAAAAATAATCATGTTAATAATAGAACAAGAAAAATTATAATGATCAATAAATCTTCTCTTGGACAGTTTAAAAACTTCTTAGAACTTACTGAGATTCATGTAGAAAAAGATCCTCATTTGTATTACTACTTCCGAAGAACAGAAATCAACTTGTGTTCACTGTCAGGTTTATACTGCAATGTGGCAGTAAAGTATGTATGACAAAGTTAAATGTAGTTTTAGAAGATTTAATATATTGCTATATAAATGTATAATCAGATAGGAATTTTAATTGTTGTGATTTAATACCATTCAATTCTACTCAGTCACTAAACTCCTCTCTTGATAATAGGCTAAAAACCTTCCAATCCTCATAACTATAAATTTTGGCTTAGCTACAAGCTTTCTATCTTCACTGCAGTTATTTTAAACTTCTGTCAATATATTTAATTCTTTATATTTAATATATTATCCCAGAATAAAATAAGAATGTGAATTACTAGAAACCTGGACATCATATTAATTTTGTACTAGATAAAGATTTTCTTTTGACATTCTTGTACAATACAAGTGATACATACATGTTTTAAGAATAAAATGACAGTATAGTCTCGTAACTGATGGGAGCTTTTACGTGACAGTAAATCAAATGATATCCAGAAGAAACATTAAAAATAAGAGAAGTAAGATGAATTATTTTACTGTACTAGCTAAATTATATTCGAAATATTTATATATTTTTTAACTATAAGAAGTCATTCAAAACTGTTGTTCTTAAAGTTATTTTTACTTTGCCTTTTTGTAAAATATATATTTTACAGCAAACATACTTAACATTCTTGCTTCCTATTTTCCCTCAATAATTCTGTGGGGTGTGTCGGCTGTAAATATATATATACAGATAATTCTTGACTTACTATAATTGAGTCCTGACTGATTGTTGTAAGTTGCACCATTCATTAAATAGGTCAAAATGTAACTGTACCTGATTTCATGACTATTTTTTTGGTGTCAATTAAGTGAATCACTGCAGAGAAGAGCAACAAAGAAGATTAGGGGATTGGAGGCGAAAACATATGAAGAATGGTTGCAGGAACTGAGTATGTCTAGTTTAATAAAAAGAAGGACCAGAAGGACATGATAACAATATTCCAATATCTTAGGGTTGCCACAAAGAAGAGGGAGTCCAGCTATTCTCCAAGGCACCTGAGGGTAGAACAAGAAATGATGGATAAACTAATCAAGGAGAGAAGCGACTCAGAACTAAGGAGAAATTTCCTGATAGAACAATTAATCAGTGGAACAACTTGTCTCCAGAGGTTGTGAGTGCACACTGGAATTTTGTAAGAAGATATTGAATAACCATTTGTCTGAAGTGGTGTAGGGTTTCTTGCCTAGGCAGGGATTGGACTAGAAGACCTCCAAGGTCCCTTCCAACTCTGTTACTATTATAATTTGTTAAGTCAATACCACAACTATTAAATAAACATTGGTCAGCAAGCAAATGTATTATCTGCAATGGTCCTTCTTTTGTCAGAAAAAATAGTAAATTGTGATCATGTTACCATGTGATACTATAAATCAGCAGTCAACAACTGGTAGTCCATGGACTACTGGTAGTCCATGAGAAAATGTTGGTGGTCCACAGAAAAAGTATTCACATTTTTATACTGCATTAAATCCGGGGTCTTCAAATTACAGCCCCTGGGCCAGATATGTACCATGAATGCTTGTGTTGCTGCAGAGAGTCTCCCTCTTCAGGGTCTTTTTGTGCAGGTCAGAGGGGGGGGGGCAGAAATTCTGACTTGGAGTCTGCTTCAGCATCTTGGTGCAGGGTTTTGGGTGAAGACTGGAGGGAAGTGCCACTGGTGGTGAAGAGCTGGAGGGCTTTGTTCCAGTGGGATTGCATCATGACCTAGAACTGGCTGACCATCCAGCCCCCTGAGCTGTCAGGCACCAGTTCCTGGCCTTGCACTCCCACAGGTCTTCCCTCTGCTTGGAAAGCCTATGCTCGTGGTCCTCAGTGAGTTGATTCTCCTGGGCTTCCTTCTCGGTCAGATCCAATTTGAACTGAGCCAACGTTTTTGCCAGCTCTTTGTCATGGTGGTTGCTTAGATTCAACAACTGTTTCCTATTGGGCCCTAAGGTGCCCAAGCTGACAGGCGAGGAGTGACTGGGAGGGAAGGGGTGAGTAGAGGCCGTCAAGGTGCCCCTTGATGTGAGTGACATGAGTTGGCCACACACCCCAGTTACAGGACCACCTAGCCATGCCCACCCAGGCGGTCATTAGGCAGATCATATTATTGGTCCACAGGATTTAAAATTATGAATTTAGTGGTACCAGAGGTCCAAAATATTGGTGACCCCTGCTATAAATGGCTGTAAATGCAGGCTGGTTTCAGAGTGCCTCAAATGTGATTATGTGACCATTGTAAGGCAGGGTAGCTGGATGTGGAAATTTCAAATCTAGAGTGTAAGAAGTCCTAGTGCATTCTGGAAATTTGAAACAGTTCCTTAGGAATCGTTATAACAGTTATAAATTGAGGATTATTTGTGATATGAAAATATAATAGGATTTTTTTGTATTCTTTGGTTAGAGTGCATATAGGTATGATTATTATTCAATAATCATATACCTATCTGTATAGCTGGAATTGAGTCTCAGAGGATTGTTATATCTTCATGAGTTATATATTTTTATATTATACTAAAGAATTATTTTTGTACACACATTTTTCTTTTGTATGTTGCAGTCGTATTATGTGATGTGCCATTCTGTGTAGCTTAATTAGAATGTTAAAATATGAATGTATATTTCAGTTATTATTATATCTCATAAAACTGATAAGTGTCATAGTTATGCCAACCAATCTTAACATATTTGATAGAAAAGGGCTAGGCAGTTTCTCTAAACCAGAAGCACAAAAGCAGCAATTTTCCCTAGGTTGAGGAATTCCCAAGTTTAATTAATCTCATATTTGGAAAATAATGGTGTTGAGGACAAAATTTGGTATATTATTATATGTGAAGGCTTAAATCACCCATTGTTCCTATTGGAAATTATAACTCCACTTCCAAAGAATTAGCTGGTTTTCCCTGGTTTCATAAGTGGGTGTTTTTACAATCCTAACCTTTGGAACTGGTAGCGATTGCAAAATTTGTTTCCTGCCCCTGCTTTCTCTTGTGTTAATTCAAAGTAGACTGCTGCATAGTAGTACAGAACTGAGGGTGTTCAGTTTTTATCTCTTTGAAAATCTCTTATGTTCACTTCAGCCTGCTTAGGTTGTTGAAACTGTCTAGTTTTGTAGGAAGTCCTAGATGCTTGGGTTTTCAAGAGCCTTTCTTGGTAGGAACAATGAGGACAGTTGAAGCATCTTTCCCCTTTGCACAAGTGATAGGAAGGTGGGAAGGTAGTAACTTCCATGCTTGTTCCTTTCCATGTACTTTGGGACTTGAACATGAATTGGTGCAGTTCAGCTGCAAAATTCCAAGCTATCATTATGTCACAGCATAGGATATTAATACTATCCTAACTCAGTGCTTCCCAAACCTGGGTAAATTACCATATCCCAAATTGGGTAAAAATAGTTTTTTTGGGTTGGGTAGCAAGATACAAACCATTATTCAATCACAAACGTCTATTTAAACTTAAAGTGCTTTAAAGTGCTTTACTTTGGTTTAAAAGGACTTTCTGATAAATAGCTTAAGTCAATGACTTGAGGTAAAACTAGCATGGAAACAAAGAGTTATAAAAAATCAGGTACAGATTGTCCTTGTTTAGTGACTGATATAGTGACTGTTCACAGTTACAATAGGGATAAAAAAATAATTATTGCAACCAATTTTTGCATTTATGACCTTTGTACATCTGTAAAGTAAGATTATAAAGACAATCACACTTTCACTTAGCAACTGCTTCACTTAGTGACTGACTTGCCAGTCCCAATTGTGGTTGCTAAATGAAGACTTCAGATTTTTTTGAAATTGAATGCATGGATTTTCTTTTATGAAGTTTAGAGATACTTCTTGAAATAAAAGATAGGAATAGAAGAGAAAATTTACTTCATTTTCCCACTGAGAGCTAAAAAGTTAAATTCCTTGTTTTTCACCATGAACTTGGTTTGATCTGGACATCCTTTTGAACAAAAGAGAATATGAACTCTTTGTAATTCTTGAAAGCTGTTTCATTAGAAGAAATTTACAAACATTATCCTCCAATCTTATGGGGGGGGGGGGGAGGTTGTGTTGCCCTATTATTTTCCAGGACATTTGGCAAAGATTATAACATTTACATTTATATGAATTAACTTGTCATGGGTTTTGCTCTAGGAAATCTGGTCAACTTATGTTTGCTATGTTTATGAATGTCAGCACCTCATTTAGACTAATGAAACAAAGTAGGATCTCCAGGGCAAGCTTATAATATTCTTATTTTGCTATGGTAACCTGGTAAACATAGCTGTTCAAAATCAGCATTGCCAAGGGAACGGATAACTGCTATTTGGCCATTTAATCCTGCGAACTCATTGCTTTATGCAGCATTCATTTATAAGAATAAGACACACACACACACACACACACGCCTTGATAGTTTAAAACTACTCTGGATCAAAGCCTTGCTTCAAAACTGCAAACGGTTGTACCTCATCTTTTCCACCCTTTTGAAATGCTTCTGTGCTTCATAAAGACTTTCCCCAAAGTGCAGGGTTGTGATGTACCATGTTGCCTTGTATAATAAAACATGGAAAATTGGCATGAAATAAATGGTCAACAAAAGGTATATCTGTATATTTTCCATACCCAATGGCAGAATGTAGGGGAACTGAAATGGACAAGTATGAATGATAGATATTGCTGTAGAACTGATGCCCCAAAATATTTCATTTGTTTTCTGGGTGAAAATGTGATTGAAGAGAGATGTTCTATATCGTATGAGTTTAAGTTTTTTACGGACCATAAGGTCAAATGCACATTTCATTAAAATAACATTATAGAGTGGTTTAGAGTCATTATACATATTCATGACCAAAGGAAAATAAATACTAGAAAAACAAGAAAGAACTAGAGATTCGGAAATATATAGTGTAGTTAGATAAATAAAGCTGTCAGATATGTGTTGTAATTAATTTATCTACATATGTAATACTCAATAGTTATAATATTATTTTCGGTGTAAGAGTTTGTAATTTACTAAGTAATGATCAGCAATTCGTCATAGTATTCATAAATCCTACCCTAATAAAATCCTGCTGTAATGATGTATATTAATAATATTCTCTAAACTGTGAAACATATTGTTTATTTAAATAAAGAGGAAAAGGGGAGTTAAGGATGCCTGAAATTTCCTGTAGCACAGAAATTACCTTTTGTATATCATATTTAACTATTATTTACGTATGGCACAAATTTTAATAGGTGATGCTTAATGAATTTGGGACAATCTCTTCTAAAATTGGATGGTAAATAAGGTAAGATATTATTATGCTTGTACTGTTTCTAATGCCAGATGCTCTACAGCTATTTTAAGATTATAATAGAAATTACCATATATTTCAGTATAAGACACATCTTTTTATTCCAGAAAAGAGGGTGAAAATCTGGGTGCGTCTTATACTCTGAATGTAGCTGCCTGGGCCATCTGAAAAAGGGGCAGGTGAATCTGGCACTGCAGAGATCGTGATGGCTAGAAAGGATAGAGGTTTCGCTTTTGGGACTCCCGCTCAGCTCGACTCCCAGGAGGGCTTGGGGGGTGGTGGTGGTGGTGGCAGTGGCTCCTCACATTGCTGGGGAATGAAATCATTGTGGCCATATTCTCCTCTGAGCTGCCTGTCAAATCTCTGAGGCACCTTTCGCTTGCAGAAGGAGGAGGGCGAGGGCGGACTATACCAAAGACTTTGAGTAACTGGGAAAGAAAGCCGTGCTTGGAATCTGACAGAAACTGCTGCCCAAAAAGCACGCCTTTCTTTCCCAGTTATTCAGAGGTTTTGGTTTAAAGAGGTGTTGCTTTAAGTTGCCCTCCTCCTCCTGCAAATGAAAGCTGCCTCAGAGGTGGTAGATTTCTCAGAATGCTAGTTTGGGAAGCTAAACACCTGAAATGGGGTACAATCAAACTTGATTCAAAGGCTTTGGCTCCTGAGATTGCTATGTTACCAACCAAAATGCTGGTACCACAATCTCTGTAGTGCCCGCTTTACTGGGATCCCCACCCCTCCTCATCCAATGGGCCATTTCCAGCCAAGCACAGCAGTAGCCATTCAGCAGCATGTCTTTCCCTCCTCACTGAAGAGAAAAGTGGATTTGAGATCGATAAAAGCCTTATGCTTTAAGAAGATCAAGCTCCTACATGTTGCATTTTTGCCCTTCCTAGCTCCCACGAATACTTTTCAGACCTCCCAAACTCTCTGCATGCCCCATTTTTCACAAAAAAGGGTGTGCAGATGGTTTGGGATGCCTGCAGATTGCTCCTGGGAGCCGGGGAGGGCAAAAACGTGTTTTTTTTTTGCTTCTTCAAAACCTGGTGCATCTTATGCTCCGAAAAATGCAGTAAATACAAATAATTCTATTTTTAATCACTAAACTCATTTGTTTAATACCAATTTCTTGAGATATTCTTAGTACATTTTCATGTGTTGGGAAACTATTGTCATTAATATGTAATATACATTTCACATGAACAGGGTAGTTATGTCATAATTACTATTGTGGCATTTAATATGTTATATAAATTTAATATAAAAATAAATTGTTATGGAGATAGTTCCAGTATATGTAGATTCAATGATAATTTATATGCTTTCATGCATTTAAGCATAAAAAGGTTATCTAATTGAAATGAGTATGTGAAAATTTAGGTCAGGGCTGTGATAACCTGCGGGCTGGATGCATCACACACTGGCCACACCCATGCCCAGTTTAGTGAAGGGGAAACAAAGTTGTGATATGTCACGTGATGCCGCTATGAAGATGTGAATTTGACACCCCTGATTTAGGTTAAGGCAAAAATTTTACATAACTTATTTTAAAAGAGTATATCTGCAGCTCATCCAAAAAGAAGGGATTATGTTTTGGCCTATACTTTAGCAGGTTGAATAGCAAAGCAATTATATTCAGTATACTGACTCTTATTTAATTTGTTATTACTTAGTTCAAACTGGTTTCAAATTATTAAAAAAGAAACAAGACACAATTATCTACATATTTATCAAGGTTATTCTCATTTACAGCACATCTCTTAGAACTTACATTTTTCATTTTATTAAATAAATTTGAAGAATGAATACTTTTTTCTTTTAGAAAACTGAAGTAAATTTGACACTGAGGTATAATGAAAAGAAATCATTTTCTGAAATGCAGCTGTGATCATGTTTAAGTTTATTATGTTAATACAATACAATAATAAGTACAAGCTTAGTCAATGTTTTCCCCATTTAATGTGGGTTACTGACATTTTGATACGAAGCACCAGGCCTTTAATGAGGTTTCAGTCAAGAGTGATACTTAGATAATGATGCATGAATTCATAAAAACTATAAAATAAAAATGCTACAGTCCATTTTAACTTTTACCTTATGAGAATCAACACTGGCCACAAGATTAACAAGATCTTGATTGACTACTAATACTCTCACATTTTAGTCCCTAATTATGTCTAGTTAATTGTATGAGATAATGTTTGAAGCTGAATTTAACAATGTAATTTAATGTATCATCCGGACAAATTTCTTGGGAAAAGATTTACCATACCAAGTATTAATAACTGCTGCCAGCATTAAATGTATGGCTTTCTGTAGTATGGTTATATTTACTCAGTATTAAATTTTGCCAAACTGTTATCAGAATTCTGAAGGCAAAATCCTAATTTTGGGTTAATGGAAAATTAATGTGATAAAATGAAGACCTATTTTTCCAACCTCTTGCTTGGTGTTTTCAGTGGCATGTAACATTTGATTGGGGAAAAGAACTACATGATTGGTCTTGACCATCTGCTGGCAGTTTACATAACAGTATCTGGGGTTACACATTGTGAAATGATAAACTAGCTTGTTTATCACAGATATATATCCTGTTCATAAAGCGTTATATTACAAATTTAGCTTTATATGTTTGTGGAAATTTTATTGGCAGGGAGTTAGAGGGCACTGATACTTAAAAGTACATACTCTTAAAGCTTAAATGTGTGTAAAATAAACTATGATAAGTCAATAAACTGTGAAATTCATAAAGCAGGGTTAATAAAAACACACCAAACTGGCAACCAGTTAACTAATTAATCTCTGTAATGAATGAGATTCTACTCTAAATTATCATATTGAATAGATGTAGGATCTAATCACCCTGTGAATATTCTTAATTGTTTCTTTTATTATATTAATGATAACATTTTATATTATAGCATATATTCTCCATTTTTGGAGAACATAGAGCCATTGATAGAACATAGTATAATTATTCCCTTTATTTTTCACTATTTTTTAAAATGAAATTTCAAAATTTCAAGTTAATTAGGAATATTTTTTCTTCAGTTACACTCGAACCCGACCATTCTTTGTTTATGTATGCTGTATTTTAACTGACTTAAATTAACAGAAACTTATACGTTGATATTTGTTGTAACATAAATACTTATATATGCATCCAAGTAAACCTCTTATACCCCCTTTCATATATATAATATTCATATTGCATTTAGCTCATGAACATTCCTATTGTAAGTTGGTAGAAGTTATATGTTATTGAGTATGGTTCCATTCTAAGTATAAGGAATGAAGTCCTCTAAATAAATAAATGTGCATATACCAATATATATTATATGACACAGAGAAACAACACAGTTTGGGTGTATGCATACACATACAAATTCTGTTTTTGGCACGGGACCTAGCTATCTGCGAGATCGCATCCTGCCCCATACATCCCTTCGACCGATTCGCTCCCACAGAGAGGGACTTCTCCGGGTGCCGTCCACTAGGCAATGCCAGCAGGCGACGCCCAGGGGAAGGGCCTTCTCTGTCGCGGGCCCAACCCTATGGAACGACCTACCCCCCAAGCTCAGAACAACCTCAGACCTCCGCTCCTTCCGCCAAAAGCTTAAGACTCATTTCTTCCAGCAGGCCGGCCTGGCCTAATCTACCTTTCCAGCCTCTAGTCTGAATATTCAAATTGTTTTAATTGGGTTTTTAAGGGGTTTAGTTTTTAAGGATTTTAGGCTTTTAGCGCAGGGATATAGTTGTTTAATTTGATTTTATATATTTAATAATGTTTTTATGTTTGTACGCTTTTTAATCTCCTGTGCACCGCCCCAAGTCCCTTTGGAGAGAGGGAGCGGTCTATAAATTAAATTTGATTGATTGATTGATTGATTTTTACCATTCTTATTAACCAAATCATGTTGTCATTAATCAAGTCCAGCTTCCCCAATTGAAGTTGTTTGTTGGAAACTAAATAGGAAAATTAAAACTGTGGTCACTTGACTATAGAATGCTGCAACTGGTCATGAATGCAAATCAGTGGCAAAGTGACTCAATTGCAATTATGTGTGTGTGGGGGTGCAACAGTTGTAAGTGCAAGGATAGACCATATATCACTTTTTCCAAGGTTGTTGTAACTTTGAATCTTCATTAAATGAGCCGTTGTAAATTGAGGATTAACTATATTAAAATAAGCTTGCTTACAACAAGAGTAGTTCAAGAGTTGAAAGGTTCCCCTTTATTGGATGTGATCAAGCAGAATAATTATGTGTTTAATTATTTGAAATTATTTCAAATTAGATTTCTGTTTTTCTACTATACAGGGATTTTGATTTCATGGATTGGCTCTTTTCAGTTTTATGGTCTTTGAATCTATGTGTGCTATACGATTAGATAATTCTCCATATTTGATTATTATGTAGCCTATTTGATTCTGGTGTTTATCCTAGTTTGCCCATGTGCCAAGTTTGTGTTTCTTCTGCTTTAGGTAGGTTTTGTTAGTAAACAATTATTTTCTCAAAGATTTATTAATTATTTCCCTGAATTATTCTGTTTATTAATCCAAATATTTTTATAATTTCTGATTCTTCAATTTTGGCATTCTAATTACCTTGCAATTATTCATGGAATAATCATATAGATCAGTGACCTTTTGGGGGTTTTGTGGAAAGAGGTTTTTCCATGGACCAGGGACCCCTTGATGTTGCATCTACATTTTTTTGCAATTTGCCATAGAATGTTTTTCTTACATCTGAGATACAGAATAGCAAAGTTGGAGGGGACCTTGGAGGTCTTCTAGTCCAACCACCTGCCTAGGCAGAAAACCCTACACCACTTTAGACAAATGGCTATCCAATATCTTCTTTAAAACTTACAGTGTTGGAGCATTTACAACTTCTGGAGGCAAGTTGTTCCATTGATTAATTGTTCTAACTGTCAGGAAGTTTTTCCTTAGTTCTAGGTTGCCTCTCTCCTTGATTAGTTTCCACCCATTGCTTCCTGTCCTGCCCTCAGGTGCTTTGGAGAATAGCTTGACTCCCTCTTCTTTGTGGCAATCCCTGAAATATTGGAACACTGCTATCATGTTACCCTTGGTCCTTTTTTCATTAAACTAGACATACCCAGTTCCTGCAATTATTCTTCATTACCAGGGGTTTTTATCTGGATTTTACAACAGGCCACCCATTTAATATCATTTTTAATATCATTTTTAGTGTATTTTAATATATTTTGATGCTTTTATTGTCGATTTTATTGATGCCTGTTCACCACCCTGAGTCCCGAAAGGGAAAAGGGTGGTATACAAGTCAAAAATAAAGTAAAGTAAAGTAAATATGTTTAGCCTCTAGTCCCCTAATCATCTTTTTTGCTCTTCTCTGCACTTTCTCTAGAGTATCCACATCTTTTTTACATTGTGACAAACAGATAAACTTTGTAGTATTGATGTTTATTAGACATCCATTAAATTGAATAAATATGATGATTCTTTTATATGGCTTCTGTAGACATTTATCTCTAGCAACTATAGTGTATACACTTATAAAATGACCTTTTAAGTAGGTTTAATGGACTATTGGTTGCTGACTCCTTTATTAGAGTTTACAGTTTGTGTTCTACAATTAATTCAGACAAATATGGAACAAGACTGCATGATAAGACTGTGTTGTAACAAGGACCAAATTGCATTCCAAAAAACCTAGAATCCTTTGAACTAACTATAGCCTGTGCTATTCATAACCCCCTGTAATCTGGAAGATATGAAGTAGAGATCATCCAAGCTCTGCAAAATGAGCTGTAGCCTGCTTAGAGGCCTGGGATAATTCTCACAAGCCTTGGACATGCTATATAGTAGATTGTGGCCGTATTTGTTCTTTCTAGATCTGTTAACTTCATAAGAATTGGCAGTAATTACTATGAAACCATTGAACAGTATTAATCTTAATTAATATTTCTGTTTTATACCTCAACATTTTACCTGGTAGCAACTCTATCACAAGTTTCAAGCCTTTGCTGATGTAAGTGATTGGAGATTAAGCTTCTTTCATACATGGCACATAACTGTGGGAACATATGGCTTTAATTAAGTAGACTATTCTAGCTCCTTCTTAGGCAGTTTTCCACATGGCAAGCAGTATTTGTTGAACACAAATCAAGTTTTACAGCTGTCTCTTAAAAGAAACTGATTGAATGACATAGGTTGCTTTTAAACACTCTGTTGGGTTACTTTATAGAACCTCAGAAGATTAAGCCAGAAGAAAAGTTGGATTGGACATATACATTAAATATCATTTGGATCAGTCCCTGCCTTTCCTTTCATTTTAATCTCTTTAAAGTATTGCTTGAGGAACTATTATGTAACAGTAAATGTTGGCAGGCAACACTGTGAAACCAAGAGAATTTTTTATTAAATGTATTCTTGCTTTCCCCCCATTTTTTAATTAAGCCATTAAATGTAGTTTAACAAAGATTAAATTGTAAATTGGATTCCCTGATTTTCTTTTAGATGTTTTTGAAAAATAACATTTTCTGTGGTATCTAAGTCTGTAATATGCTTCTAACCCAAAGACAACAATGCGACATTTCAGTGTCAGATCAAAACCTACCTATTTATCTAGCCATTTGAAATTTATTTATTTATTAAGGAAAATTTTCAGCTGGAGCCACAGTTTTCTATTATTTTACAATTATTTATTTCTGAAAACTTTTTTGAATTTGTCTTTTGAAGGCAGGTGTAGGTTACAAAGTATTTTAAAAATTCTGGAAAGTTTATAATACATAAATCTTAATAATAAAGGGCCAAATACCTTATAGCCATATAAATCATATTGTGCCTCAGTACTAAAAAACTAATAGTAATGATTGCTGGGCCTATTGTAGCATAGTAGAGAATATAATGATGGTGCAGACTCAAGTTCAGATACTACTTCCCTTTGAAGTTTAGGAGATGGATTTAAGCAATTGGTATCTCAGTACAATTTATGTAAAACTTTGAAGTTAGGTGAACAAGATAGAAAGAGGCAATACTATAAACATATTATCTTGAACTCATCTAGGATAAATAAAGTCACTGCCTGAGGTTCTGATGGTTTTTTAAATTTTTGTTAGGACGTCAAATTTATTCAAATTCAAATTCAAATTCAAATTTATTAACCGCACCCTCTCCCCACAGGGACCCGGGGCGGTGCACAGGAAAAGCTAAAAACAATATACAATAAATACAAAATACATACTTTAAAATAGAATTAAACAGTGTTACCCGTGCTAAAAATAATTAAGATTAAGAACCCATTAAAATATTTGGAATCAATAGACAGAGAGAACTATTCAAGGCCGGCCAGTCGAAAGAAATAGGTCTTCAATTTTGCACGGAAGGAGCGGAGGTCAGTGGTCGTTCTAATATCAGGGGGAAGGTCGTTCCAGAGGGCCGGGCCCGCCACAGAGAGAGCCCTTCCCCTGGGCGTCGCCCGCTGACAAAGTCTAGTGGACGGCACCCGGAGAAGTCCCTCTCTGTGGGAGCGAATCGGTCGTGAGGATGTGTGGGGCAGGATCCGATCTCGCAGATAGCTAGGTCCCGAGCCATGGAGCGCTTTGAAGATGAAAAATTTATATCCAGATTAGTGTCTATAATAAAATATAACATGTAATGGTATACAAAACATGTCTGCAACTAAAACTAAATATATAGTTTCAAACTTAAATTGGTGATCACACAGAAATTGCACTATACACTAACAATATTCTAACAGAGTCTAGTAGAGGGATTGGGCAAAGCATACTTTATCTACTGACAGTCCTCTTCGTACCTGTTCCAAGAAACTATTTGTAACTCAGTTTTGTTTTCAAATCCAACCAACATGCCTTTTAAAGTATGATGGTCTGCCTAAATGAACCCTTTCCCACCCTTTCCTTCAGGAATTTATATACTAGAGAATGCATATATTCCATTATTGCAGTAACTTGTTCACATATAAACTTTCCAATATTATCTTTTCCATTTGCTGTTTCTTAGCTTTATCATTTACTTAAACCCAAAATTCTATTCATAAAATTGAGATAGACAGAGAGGGAAAGTGATACATCAGGAGATCTATGGCAATTCTCTGGTTTACTAAAATACAGAAAAATCCAAAAACATTACATCAAATAGTAATTTTTTAGAAGGAATAGAAAATCAGGTTGGGAGAAAAAGGGAATCAGGTTGCTTAAACCTTGAACAAAGAGTTCTGCACTGAAACATATACTCATTTAACTATGTACCATCAGTGGCACTCTAAAACGGGGGTCTCCAACCTTTGCAACTTTAAGTCTGAAGGACTTCAGCTCTCAGACTTAAAGTTGCAAAGGTTGGAGACCCCTGCTCTAAAAGGATTCTAAAAGCAAATTAAAGTTACTTGAAATTTGTTTAGAAGTTAAAACACATTTTTAAATATTTGAAAATTAAGAGTCAATAAATATGCCTTTTTCCTTTTTCCTGACATTGTTAAGTTTTCTGCTATATTATTATGAAAGTCTGGCATTTATAATTTAGCCTCCTTTTACAATTGAGGAATATGTCAAGTTATGTAATGAATGAATTATTGGCAATGAAGGATAATCCTACATTACTGTTAGTGATTTCAAAGAAAAGGAACTGATATTTTTCACATCTACCCAATTCATTCATGATGGCATGGGATGTCATCCAAAAGAATATGATACAAATAGAAATATGACGTTAACATTTTCCATATCAAATTTTTAAGAAATGAAAACAATAAAAGAAAAATAGAAAGACAGACAATAAGAAGAAGGAAAAGGAGAGGTGGAAAGGAAAGGAGGGGAGGAGAAGGGAGGGGATGAGAGAGGAGAGGAGAGGAAGGCAAATGAAAGGTCTTGTTTATATATGTGTATGGGCATTCTAAGAAAAAAATTGTATAACCAAGATAACTGTATATAAAAGATAGAACTCTTCCCTTTATAAACTTCTAGAACATTTGATAGTTTAAAGTAGTAATTAAAAGAATATAAAACCATGGGTATTCCCAAGAAAGTGAGAATTGAAGTAATTTAGGGGGCAACTTTTTAATGGTGTTGCATCTGGTAATCAGTAAACTCATGCATTTGTATTAGTTTAATTTTTAATTGATATTTCCCATTTTTAAAACTTTTATGTGTCTATATAATTTTTAGATTATAATTGTATAATTTTGTGGCAACAGAAATAATATTTTGGGGTACTTTATAGACCAACAGATTTATTGTGAAAGTCAGCTTTAGTTTAATCTGTAGTTTAAGAGTAGTCATTCCTCATATGTGTGGAACATACAGCTCATATTCTTGGCATTTCTTTCCAGCCTTGAGATTCTATAGTACCTTATGTGTTAAAAAAAAGAAAAAAAAAACATCTGTGGGTTTTTAATATGAATCTACTATTTCTTGATAATATTATGTCATTTGGCACTTCATCATGTGACCATTTCAATGGTTAGCCTTTTTTTAACAGATGGATTCTATAATTCAAAAGCTGTCTTATTCAGCAGTTTTGGTACTTGATATTACTGACTTTTGTGTTCTGTTTGTAATATGACAAACATTTCAAACTCAGAGGAATTTCTGCCTTCTTTCTTGTTTGGAATGTTTCTGGTCAGGAGAATCTATGCAAGCAACTCAAATGATTTAAAAAGTTCGGATATAGAGATCGGAGCATTATTATACAAACAAAATCTTACCCCCTTTTAGTATATATTGCAACACATGGAAAAAGAAATGGGGATTTAGTCACATGGTCACAGCTGATATCTTGACTTATTTGTTTGCTCTCCCAGGGGCACCCTGTTTCTGATCGTGTCAGAAGTATTGTACAGAAAGTACTTTCAGAACTAAATAAATTCAGTGATCAATTTGAATGTAAAATAAACTTTTACTATTTGAAAAGATTGTTGTGAAAGGATTCACATAAAAAGCTTAATTTGATAATTTAAAAATGATGTTTAATCTTGGGCACTAGTTTGAACAGTTTTACTTGACTATATTTATAGTGCTTAAAGAAAGTATCCCAAATGAACATGTTTTTAAATGGCCTTTCTAACAAAATGTAGTGTGTGAGAGAATGTACTTTTAATTAACTATATTGTGAAAAAATGTGTTAACCATTTTGACATATGTGGTAGGATAATAAAGTACAGACAGTCTTAATCACTGGCCCTTATTAAATATTGATATGCTGTCATTAGCTGTACCTGTTAAAATGCATGTCATTTTATGCCATTCAGGAGAACCACTAATTTCTTATCAAATACTAATCACATAAGAAGATGCATAAGGTTCTTAATTAACCCTCTTAGTTCCAGGCTCAACTTAGGCATTAGAAGGTTTCTGGATATTGTCTAATTGAAGCCATATATCTGTAAAAAAAATTTAAACCTCTGAGCTATTCAGTTTCCAATATATCACAGGGATCCTGGTTGGAAAAATTGTCCTAAAGAGAAGGATATAAAACAAACCTCAAATGTATGCTTATGTTCTTGAGGTTTTCTATCAACTGTATTATCTTTAAAGCTAATATCCAGACTAAAAATGCAACGTGTTTACCTGGTTTTCAGAATGTGTGCCTTTGTTACTATTTGCATATGAAATAATATTTTTTTAATAAAATGTATCATAGTAAAGAATTTTACTCAGTGAAGTATACTGAGAACGACATACTTTTCTATCACGTCTTTCTTCTGGAAATAGTTGGTTGCTATTTGACAATATTATATAGAAAACTGAGCAACCCTTTCATGATTAAAGACTAACTTGCTTAAGCTAGGCATTATTAAATAAATATTGAATCAGTATAAAATCTTATACTGTACAGAATGCTTACTAGAAACAGATTTTGTTTTGCTTTGGTGTTAATACTACTGCAGATATAAACTTCCCAGTAAATTAAAATGTTTTTCAAATGCATTATATTTCAAAGTTTGCTGAGTAAATATAATAAGGACAATGCAACCCTAAAATTCTTATGACCCCTGACCCTGATGGGTTTTTGGAAGGCTATGAAAACATGATTCTTCCAACAGGTCTTGATATAGAATGCAGTGACTTATTCTCTGTGGTGTTTTATTCTTGATTGTTACAATTACTTTGTATTGATTATTCTTTCTATTGTGTTGAAATGTGTTATTATCTATTTAGTATTCTATGATTTCTGAGGTTGCTTTAATGCTAAAACAGAAGATATCTAGAATTACTCAGTGATTGAAGTAGTTTATAAATAAATCAATACATCAATTAAACTATAAAACAAAACCTCATGACACAAATTGTATCTATTATCTAGCAGGGATAAATAAAGAAATAGACAGGAACTTGTCACATTTTGAATATATGCTAAGGATATAAATGTATATATAAATATAAAGGTACAAAGTGAATTAAATGATCATGTAAATATTAAAATGCATAACATAATTCATTATCCAAGTTTACCAATTCTTTTCTGTCTTAATAGTAAATATAATGTATCAACGTCTTTGCTATCAGTCTAAATATCTCCAATTATTATAATTAAACAATAACATCTAGAAATATAGTCAGTCAAACAAGTCATCAGCAAGATTTCACTAAATTAATAATACTGTTAAATCAAAAGTCATAGCATACAGCCCTTATCCAAAGGGAAAAAAATTGCCAACAATTATTTCCCCCCTATTTAATCTCAAGTGTATACTATTGTGAAATGTGAATCTGGTGATACATTTCTTCTCATTACACCAATTTAGAGGCTGAAATGCATCTTGATCCAGGGACTTTTCCCAGGGAATAGTCAACAGTATGACTACTAAAGAAGAATTACAAGTCTTAATCATAGGCAGTACTGAATCATAATTTAGCAATACCATACATCCTCACGGCCGATTCGCTCCCACAGAGAGGGACTTCTCCGGGTGCCGTCCACTAGACTTTGTCAGCGGGCGGCGCCCAGGGGAAGGGCCTTCTCTGTGGCGGGCCCAGCCCTCTGGAATGACCTTCCCCCCGATATCAGGACAACCACGGACCTCCGCTCCTTCCGCTTAAAATTAAAGACGCACTTTTTTCGTCTGGCCGGCCTTGGGTAGTCTCTTTTTAGGTTAGGGGTTTTTAGGGGTAATTTTTAGTTTAGTTTATGGGTTTTAGCGCAGGATCAATTTAATTTATTTTTAACTTTGTATTTTGTATTTGTCTGTGGTTTTATTTGTATTTTTAATTGCCTGTGCCCCGCCTCGAGTCCCCTCGGGGAGAGAGAGCGGGATATAAAATTAAATTATTATTATTATTATTATTAATACCAGACTTGGGTACCTTATTCATACAATGTCAGATTCATCCACATGTAAAGCAATAACCTAGTTTGTTTAGTTTTCATTGACTATGTGAACACAATCACCATAGACTTACATGTTATTGAGCTTAGTCAGTTGTTTATTCAATGGATTATGGTGATATCTGACATGATTCTTTTTCTCTTTAAAACTACTTCTGAGTTCTCAGAAGCCATAATTTGCCTTCTAATGAAACTGGAAAAAGCATTTTATGACCAAATTAAAACAATAGGCAAGTTAAAACAAAAATAGAAAGAGAGACAGTGTTAGTTATTACTTCCTCAGCCATAGTTTGGCATATTTTACTTTATTTTAATTATTTCAGTATTTGTTTTATGGAGACTTTCAGTCATCCAGGACATGGTTGTCCCAAAGGATCCCTCCATTCCATCCAGTCAGAGCTGAAGAAGCTTCTTGGATGAGAAATGAAATGTCCTCAAGGAAAAAGAAGAAAGTCCAGATGCCTGTTGAAACTAAAAAAATCACCTTTGGATTATTTTGGTATTCCATTCATGTATGAATTGATTCTTGCTAATAATTATATCCATTCTTGCAATATATACAATGAAAAAAAGATAAGCACTGGAAAAAGCCATACAAAGCCATTGACCTGACGTTTCTTTAAATTCATTTATAGTCCTTATTCTAGTGGATGAAAAAAAAGGGGAAAAAGTCTGTAGAATTACCATACAGTTTCTGCATTCCATCACAATAGGGAAATTCTCCGGTGATCGGATTCAAAGAAATTTGGCTGATTTTATTGTGAAGGGTGGTGTAATACAAAAGTAAAATTAATTATTCTCTAAGTGGGAAAAAAGTTAATTTTATCTTCATTTTTACAATAAAATATCCTTGCACAAGAACATATTTAATATATAATTTGAAAGTTAATCTAGTTTATAGTGATTATTCATTACAAGCATAAGTCTGAAGATTAGGATGGACAACTGTTTGGAACTTCATGGCTGGGAATAGTGCCATCTCTACCCACAAGTGATGCACATACGTGGCTGTTTGGCTGCCTACCTCATGCCATCTGTTCACATGGCATAGTGCCGGCTTACAAATTGGTTAAACCTGTGCCAACAGTAATTGATGTAGTTATAAATACAAAAGATTGCACGTGCCATCTCATGGGACAAGATTCTCTTGTGGCCCCTGTAGTAATATGGCTCTAAGTCTGTAGGTGTAGTTGATAGTTATGTTCACAATCATGTGAAAACTTCATAGATTTATGAGAATTAAAACCAAATGTTCATAATTCCTCAGAGAATGGATGCAATATGAAAGGGAAGTCAGAGCTTTGTTAAGTACAGCTTCACCTTTTTTATATACAATACATCATCGTAACCACCATATTGACTTTGTTCCCCTAACAGTCTGTGAATATTCCTGGGTTAATGGAAGCACAGCATCCTCTTGAATTGTTAAAGCAAATGTGTCTTTTGAAATGTTCATGAGTCTACTTTGAAGACTATTCCTGATTGCCTTTAACTGCTTAGACATGCAAACATAATATTTCTGATGGAACAGGCAATAAAACAGCTATGTGTCAATATGGAAGGGCAAGCAGATGCTAACATTTGACTCAACCTCACCATGTGAATGATTTGATATTTTAAGAAGTATTTTGGTTGCAGGTAGTCCAGACTAAAACACAACAAGATAAATTAATTTCACTTTATTATCAAGCTACATTACCAGAATGTTGGAAGTCTGAAAGTACAATTCTCCTGTTGTCATCTTTATCACCTAAGAATTTAGGGAGATTTCTTTCTGAGCCTCTTGCTTTACCCACTATACAGTTGTAGCTAGCTAACTCTTATCTGACTACTCCCTAGGCAGCATCTCTTTTCCTATCTATCAAAATCTTTCTCACATACTATTACTACCATACACGTGAAAGTAATGATGGAAAACCAACATTCATTTGTATTATATTTGGAAATCCTTCATTTGCTAATCTGTAATCAGGTAGTCAACATAATAAACACATGTATATCTGATATAGAATGGCAAACTAGCTTCGCCTCCTTATCTAAACATGATGTCCAAACAGCTCTCCTGTTATGTGGAAATACTATATATATATATATATATATATAGTCATGCAGGTCATAGTTGCCCCAAAGGTGATTCTTAAAGAGGTAACTGGATCCAAGAAGCTTCTTCAGCTCAACTGTCTTATTCTTTCATTGAGAAGTTGTAGCTGTGGTTTCTGCAGGATGTTCTCTGCTCTTTACTATTGAATATAGGTACAGACTGTTGGGGATGAGTCTGTGTTGTTTGCATCTCAAATTGAAGTGCAAATGGTTCCTGTAGCCTGAACTTTTTCTGAAATCCCTTCATACTTCTGCACCATTAAAATGATGTCATCCCAAAGTGCATAGCTAAATGTCTATGAAAATTCTTAGTCATCCATAGTTTCCCCAAATATAGTTTTTCAATTGGACTTTGGGAAATCCAAGAAGTTTACTCAGTTCTTGGATGAGAAGAGAAATGTCTTCAAAGAAAAACCAGAAAATCCAGTTGCCTCTTGAAAAAGCACCTTTAGGAGTCTTAGTTATGTTCACTGCATTGAGTTATTTTAATAACAACAATAACAACAATAACAACAATAACAACAACAATAAAGTTCAGCAGTGACATCAAAATGAATTTTGGACTTGAAAAACGTGCTATATTATCCATGCAGCAAGGAAAAAAGGAAAAACGGAAGGAATAGAACTGGGAAATGGAAATATAGTGAAAGCATTAGCAAAGGGTGATGGTTACAAGTACCTAGGCATATTGGAAGCAGATAACATTTTGAATGGAACAGTCAAAGAGTCAATGCAAAAGAAAGACAAAGGAGGGTCCGCAAAATATTAAAATCAAAGCTGAATGCTGGAAACATAATTAAAGCCATTCATACATGGGCAGTTCCAGTAATACGCTATTCAGCTGGAATCATCAACTGGACTTTGGTTGAATGGAAAACGTGGACCAGAAAACACAAAAACTTTTGAATATGTACTATCCTTTACATCCATGAAGTGACATCGAGAGATTGTACCTGCCAAGAAAAATAGGGGGCAGGGGGCTATTGCAAATCCATCAAACTCTAGAAGAAGAAAAATGAAGTCTGAATGATTATGTGAACCAAGGTACAGAAAAATTACTGCAGGCTGTGAAAATAGAGAACAGCATAAAAACAACAGAAACAAAGGCAGAATATAAGAAAAAACAGCTGGATGACAGATTAAATAGAAGGAAAACAAAGCTTTGAATGGACAGAACTTGAAAAACATTGAAGGAAAATGTGATGACAACTTGACATGGACATGGCTTAAGACGGGGACTATCAAGAAACAAACGGAAGGTTTAATACTGTCAGCTCAAGAACAAGCACTACAAACTAATGCTATGAAAGGGAAGATACAAAAATCCACAGACAATCAAAACTGCCGACTTTGCAATAACAAAGATGAAACATTTAATATGTGAATGCAGAAAAATTGCACAAACTGATTACAAAGCTAGACACGACAGAGTTGCTAAATTAACCCACTAGTCATTATGTAAAAAATATGATTTACCTGTATCCAGAAAGTCATGGGAACATAAAGTGGAAAAAATTATCGAAAATGAGAAGGTGAAGATCTTGTGGGACTTTTTAATACAAATGGATCATCATTTGGAGCACAACACACCAGATATCACGGTTGTACAGGGCCGAAATGTACAGCTTATTGATATTGCTGTTCCTGGAGATGCCAGAGTTGAAGAAAAAGAACTAGAAAAAATAATGAAATATCGTGACCTGGCCATCGAAATTACATGGCTATGGATGAAGCATGTAATAGTGATACCCATTGTCATCGGGGCACTTGGCATCATGTCCAAGAATTTTACAAGATACATCAATAAATTACAGCTTCCTACAATAACACCAGCAGAACTGCAAAAAACTGTGCTAGTTGGAACATCTTATATTTTAAGAAGGTACTAGGTTGATACCTAGGATGCTAGCAGCAAACCGTTAGCACCAGTCAATGGTATTTGTAATGCATTTTTAAATGTTGAGTTGGCTGAGTTTCATGTTTATTAATAACTAGCTATACCCGGCCACGCGTTGCTGTGGCCCAGTCTGGTTAAATGGCCAACCAATCTGTGTATAGATCTACACCTGCACCTACTGTATTTCTCCCTCTCTATCTATCCCTCTACCTACCTACCTATCATATTTCTCCCTATCTATCCCTCTACCTACCTACCTACTGTATTTCTTCTTTTCTCCCTCTATCCACCTACCTACTGTATTTCTCCCTCTCTATCCCTCTACCTACCTACTTACTGTATTTCTCCCTCTCTATTCCTCTACCTACCTACCTACCTACTGTATTTCCCCCTCTCTATCTATACACCTACCTACCTACCTACTGTATTTCTCCCTATCTTCTATCCACCTGCCTGCCTGCCTACCTACCTACCTACCTACCTACTATATTTCTCCCTTTCTCCCTCTACCTACCTACCTACTGTATTTCTCCCTATCTATCTATCCCCCTACCTACCTACCTACCTACTGTATTTCTCCCTATCTATCTATCCACCTACCTACCTACTATATTTCTTCCTTTCTCCCTCTACCTACCTACCTACCTACCTACCTACCTACCTACCTACCTACCTATCTACCGTATTTCTCCCTCTCTATCTATCCCTCTATCTATCTATGTAATACAATAATACAATAGCAGAGTTGGAAGGGACCTTGGAGGTCACCTAGTCCAACTCCCTGCCTAGGCAGGAAGCCCTATACCCATGATGGCGAACCTATGGCATGGGTGCCACAGGTGGCACACAGAACCATTTCTTAGGGCATGCAAGGCATTGCCCTGTAAGCTTCAGTGTGTATGTGTGCCCTGGCCAGTTGATTTAGGCCTTCTTTTGAGGCCGTTTTTTGCCTTCTGGAGGTGGGGGAAGGCTGTTTTCACCCTCCCCAGGCTCCTATAAAGCCTGTGGAGCCTGGGGAGGATGTAAAAAGCATGCCAAATGCAGGGGGTCATGCACATAGCATTATGGATGTGGCATACCTGTGCACATCGCCCCTGCACTCCCCCTGCTTTTGGCATGTGAGCCAAAAAAGGTTAGCCATCATTCCCTAAACCATTTTAGACAAATGGCTACCCAACATATTCATAAAGACTTGGAGTGTTGGACTTGCATTCACAACTTCTGGAGGCAACTTCTGTTCCACTGATTAATTGTTCTAGCTGCCAGGAAATTTCTCCTCAGTTCTAAGTTGCTTCTCTCCTTGATTAGTTTCCACCCATTGCTTCTTGTTCTGCCCTCAGGTGCCTTGGATAATAGCTTGACTCCCTCTTCTTTGTGGCAACCCCTGAGATATTGGAAGGCTGCTATCATGTCTCCCCTAGTCCCTCTTTTATTAAACTGTATTTCTCTCCCCCCCCCCACTCTCTCTCTATGGGCCACCTGGGAGTTTGCTATCCAGTGCCTTTTTGGCCCTAAGAGGCCTCCATATGAGGCCTCTTCCAACATTGACAGTTGAAAAGCAGTCTGATGGGCAGGGCTATAGGGAGGTGAAAACATGATCAGTGGGTACATTTTACATTTGTGTACCTTGCACATGACACATGTGTGCTAGGCAAAAAATGAGTTGGTATTCTATTATCGGAAGTCCTTGTGAACATTGTGTGAAAAATTGAGGTAAATCGATCCAGTAGTTTTTGAAATTAGTGGATTTGTGCAAACTATTTTACATTTTTATTTATATAGATAATAATAGTAGTAATAATAATAACAATAACAACAACAACTGCTGATTTACAAGCTAATCCTAAAGAATTCAAAGAAAAGACGAACCAACCTGTTCATGGCTTGGATAGACTATAAGAAATCGTTTGATTCAGTTCCCCATAACTGCATCAAGAAATGCCTGGAAATCTTTGGCATCACCACAACATACAAAAATTCATGGAATCTTCAATGAAACTCTGGAAAATGAAACTTATGGCTAATGAAGAAGAACTGGGTGAAGTTGAAATTAAACGAGGCATATTCCAGGGTGATTCTCTTTCACCCCTACTTTTTATACTCTCAATGCTACCACTTACAATCATTTTGAAGAAGATGAACTGTGGATATGAACTTGTGAAGAAAGGACTGAAAATTTCACACTTGATGTACATGGATGATTTGAAGCTGTTTGGTAAAATAAAAGCTGAACTGAATTTATTAATTGAAAGCACAAAAAACCACCCTACTTGGAACAACGTGTATCCTCCAACGTTACCTTAACAGTTCCTAGGTCCTTGGTTAGGACTCGAGCTGTTGAGCTACCAACCAGCCCCAAAGACTGTGAATCTCACCAAAGATTAACCACAGAATAGTAATAATGGTTGGATATAAATAAACAAAGTTAGCTTCCAAGCTAAGGCAGAGCAGCCGACATGCTGCTGCCTACTAAAACAGATCAAGAAGGAAAATGTCTCTCCTCTCCTCTCTTCTCTTTTCCTCTCTTTTCTTTGTCAATTTAGAATATGTCCTATAATTGTGAATAACTGTAAATTCTGGATCACTCAGCATAATAAAATAAGGAATGTCATAAATGGCTTACAGGATAGACCAATAAATGACAGGAAGAAAAAGCTGAGTTTTTTTGCAGGAGTTTGTAACTATGATTACTACTGCTCAAAAATGAGTGAATTTGGTAGACATTTCAAGTGTTACAATAGTGTTTGTTTGCTTTAAATTTGAAAGACCTGAGATCTGAAGGAGAATTCCAAATCTAAGGTAACATGACCACATTATTTTCACAGGTATTTATCCGGGCAGGGATGCCATTTTTCATCAATACCACTTCAACTTTATATACACATGCTCAACTCTAAAAGAAAGAGGTAAAAGTGTGAGTGGCTCATTCTTTCCCCATACTCCTATTCATAAGAAAAAGTGAATAGAAGTATTCTTCAGGAAATTCATATGTGTTGCCTCAGTCAAGTGAATAGAAGCTTGTTTTTCACTCCTTTTCTTCTTCTTTTTTGGGCTACTTGTGCGGGGTTAGGGTTTTCTGTGAGTTGATTAGCACAAAGTAACATTGATAAGCAAAAAAGGTGGGTTTTTTTCCTAAGCTCATTTTTAAAGACACTTTGCTGTAACCATGCAAACCTATCTAATCCTGTAGTTTTCCGAAGGCCAGCTCAATGGTCCCTAATAAGAAACCAGTCAGTAGCAATCTATTCAGCCAGAGATGATCTGAACTCATTTGATTGTACTAACAGCTGTGTGACTTCATTACCATTAGAAAAACATGCAGCCAGGCCAGCTGGTATCCAGAGAGGCTACTCAATATACATAGCTTGTCAGTTTGTTAGTTTACATATTATAGCTATAAAAGGATCTTTTTAAAAAAAAAATGCATTGTCAATACTATCTCTGTCAAGACATTTTTCTAAGTTCGTTGTTTTTGTGCCAGAATCAGAATCTTTTATCATAGGAATAGCTTGCTTCCCTACAATTTTGTATATTATACATCAATTATTCATTTGAGACTTGTCACAATTTGTCTTGACAATATTTCAAACATTACCAAATAGTTTCATGTTTCATTCAAGATCATCCAGCACCTCAAAGAATCGAATCTTTCTTTTTTGAAGGAGAATCTGTAAATTTTGATAAAATGAGACGGAGTTTAAAATGTAACTAAGAATATCTATCACTTTCCCAGGAAACTGGAAATTCTAACTATGCATATGTAGCTAAGATACTGGTATTGGAAGGAAAAATACATATGCTCAGAAGAGTTAATGAATTCAGACTTCTTCCAAGATAGCCTGTATATATTAGTGACTAAAAAGTCACCATTGGGATTGGAGTTCCTGCAGTTCTTAAGGGGGTCTTATGCAAGGAAGAAATTCAAACCCTTGACTGTGGCTGCTACTGCAAAATTTTATTCTGATCTGTATGTGGGCTGATGAAACCTGGCTAATGAAATTGATTAATAACTTTTGAAGATCATGAAATCTTTTCTTTTTCTTAAAAGTCTGCTGAATTATTCAAGCTTATTTTGGAGGGTAAAATAATATATTTTATGCTAATGTTGTCTCTTCTGCCTTATTTCTGCAGAATATGAGAAATAAGTCATTGTATAGCTGCTTTCATGACTTTTGTAAAATTTTTGAACAATGTATATGGATTAAGAGTGGTTTTAGTTTAGAATTATTTTCTTATATTTTGCTGTCATTCCTGTTCTACCTCACTGGCTAAAGACACTAGGCTTGTCTGATTTGTGGATGTGTCATGTGTAAACTTGGCCACTTGGAGTCTACTCAGTAAACTCTGATATGGCAATTACAACTTAGCATGATGTGTGAATTAGTGATAGTTATTAAAGGCTTTAGCAGTAAAAATAGGAAGAAGATTGAATTAATGTTTAATATCCTCTTAAACATTAAGTCCCCTCTCTCGCAGGTTTGGCCCTCATCGTTAACAAGAGCCCACCTCGATGAGGGATTATTAATCAAGAGAGGTGGTCGAAACGGAACCTTAGGGGATTTTTAATCAAAATTTTAGTCCGGATTTTAGGGGGTCCCAGGGAGGGGGGAGGGCAATTTAAAACTGGGGTGGTGGGTGAGGGTGAACACCCACCGGGGAATTCTCCCAGGCCGGCTGACGGCCCTGGCAGGGAGGGCGTAGGTCCAGGAATTGGGATGGGGAGGAGGGTCGGTTCAACAGAGGGCAATTCCATCAAGACTGTATATGGGAGAGGTAGGTACGACGGGAGCAGAGGACCATATCATATTAGGGGAGGGCGCACCCGCTGTTTGCGAGCGGTGGCACGCTGCAGTCCCCATGGCTCCTCTTGCAATTCAGGGGGTCCTGGATCTCAGGGCCTGGGCCTTTGGCTGATGTTGTGTAATGCCAGGTCCGTGATTAACAAAGCCCCCCTCATTTATGATCTGGTTTTGGAGGGGGGGGTGGACCTGGCGGGTATCACGGAGACCTGGTTGGGCCAAGAGGGGGGCATGCCCCTCGTTGAAATGTGCCCACCAGGTTACCATGCATTTCACCAGCCAAGAGCCCAGGGTTGGGGTGGGGTGGTGGCGGTTATTATAAAAGAGAGCTTGGATCCGAGGGAGACCACTGTGCTGCAGACTGCCGGCTGTGAGTCCCTTTGTGTGAAGTGGGGCCATGGGAGGCAGCAGGGCATGCTGATTGTGTACCTGGCTCCCCGCTACGTATCAGCAGCCCTACCCAAGCTCCTCGATGTGATAGCTAAGATGGCAATTGAGACCCCCAAACTATTAATCATGGGGAACTTCAATCTGCCGTCGATAGGCAAATCATCTGAGGCAGCTCGGGAGTTCATGACGGCCATGGACCTGACCCAGTTAGTTCATGACCCCACCCACACTGGGGTTCCAGATGGAGCTTGGGCTATTACCTGAGTCCATGACCCGCGACTTGACTGAGGACCTAATGGCCACCTGGAATATTGCAGCCGCGGGGGCCTTGGACCGGGTCATGCCTTTGTGGCCTCTCACCCAATGCCGATCTACCCTGGCTCCTTGGTTCTCTGAGGAGATGAGGGTGATGAAGCGTCAGAATGATGATGCCTAGAGGGCATTTGGAGGACCATGCGTTCTGAATCTGACCGGACACTGGTAAGGTTCCATTT
Source organism: Rhabdophis nuchalis (assembly GCA_039707465.1). Lineage (NCBI taxonomy): Eukaryota > Metazoa > Chordata > Lepidosauria > Squamata > Natricidae > Rhabdophis > Rhabdophis nuchalis. The sequence goes on along the minus strand of CM077647.1, from coordinate 43,885,249 downwards.
GAGGACCTACCTAGTGGCGATAAAAGCGGCAAAATGGAACTATTTCTCCGCTCTTATCACGTCTGCAGGTAACCAATCTGCTGCCTTGTTCAGGGTATCCCGCTCCCTCCTTCATCAGATGGCTCGGGATACACCCTTGCAGGGCCGTGCAGAGGAATTTGGGTGTTATCTGCATGATAAAATCGATCAGATCCGGAACCATGGTATCCTGTTGCACCGGCTGGAGGGGTTGGGGCTGGGGGGCACCATTTTACGGTGGTTCTCCTCCTACCTCTCCAACCGGTTGCAATTTGTGTTGGCAGGAGGGCAGAGGTCGACGTCGAGGTGCCTCACCTGTGGGGTACCACAGGGGTCGGTCCTCTCGCCTCTCCTGATCAACATCTATATGAAGCCACTGGGTCAGATCATCCGTGATTTTGGGGTGGAGTTCCATCAGTACGCAGATGACCCCCAGCTGTACATCTCCACCCCGGGCCACCCCAATGATGCCGCGGAAGTGATGTCCCGGTGCCTGGAGGCCGTGTGAGTCTGGATGGGGAGAAATAGGCTTCGACTCAACCCACCCAAGACCGAGTGGCTGTGGTTTCCGGCGTCACGAAATAGCCAGCTGGTTCCATCGCTGGCTATCGGGGGCGAATCATTAGCCCCCGCAGAGAGGGCTCGCAACTTAGGCATCCTCCTGGACACTCGGCTGTCTTTAGACGATCATTTGACAGCCGTGGCCAGGTTTTTTTTTTATCAGGTACGCCTGATACGCCAGCTGTGCCCCTTTCTGGATCGTGACGCTTTACGCACAGTCACTCAAGCCCTCGTCATTTCCCTCCTGGACTATTGCAATGCTCTCTACATGGGGCTTCCCTTGAGGTGCACCCGGAGACTCCAGCTAGTACAGAATGCATCCATGCGGGGGATCTTGGGGGCCTCTAGATGCTCCCATGTAACACCTCTCCTGCACGAGCTGCACTGGCTGCCTGTGGTTTTCCAGGTGCGCTTCAAGGTGTTAGTTACAACCTTTAAAGCGCTCCATGGCAAGGGACCTGAATATTTGCAAGACTGTCTCCTACCACATACCTCCCATTGACCAATCCACTCACACAGAGAGGGTCTCCTCAGGGTCCTGTCAGCTAGCCACTGCCGGCTGGTGATCCCTAGGGGGAGAGCCTTCTCTGTGGCAGCTCTGGCCCTCTGGAATGACCTTCCCCCCAATCTGCGCACAACAATGGACCTGCGCCTCTTCCACTGGACCCTTAAAACTCATCTATTTCGTGCGGCCGGCCTGGCGTAGCTTTTAAATTTGTTTTATCAATTGGGTTTTATTAGGGACTTTTTAGAGCAGGTTTTTGTTTAATCTGTTTTTATTATATTTATTGTAGCTGATGTTTTATGTTTTATAAAAGGTTGTCGAGAGTGTGGTGGCACAACAGTTTCCCCGTCATCTGGAGGAAATTGATTATCTAGACCCGCGCCAGTCCGGCTTTCGACCCGGGCATAGCACCGAGACGGCATTGGTCGCGTTGGTGGATGATCTCTGGAGGGCCAGAGATGGGGGTTGCTCCTCCATCCTGGTCCTATTAGACCTCTCGGCGGCTTTCGATACCATCGACCATGGTATCCTATTGCATCGGCTGGGGGGGTTGGGGGTGGGAGGCACCGTTTTGCGGTGGTTCTCCTCCTACCTCTCTGGCCGATCGCAATTTGTGTTGACAGGAGAGCAGCGGTCGACCCCGAGACCCCTCACATGTGGGGTGCCTCAGGGGTCGGTCCTCTCACCTCTCCTGTTCAACACATACATGAAGCCGCTGGGCGAGATCATCCGTGGTTTTGGGGTAGAGTATCATCTCTACGCTGATGATACTCAGCTGTATATATCTACCTCAAACCACCCCAACGATGCCGTAGTGGTGATGTGCCAGTGCCTGGAAGCCGTGCGGATCTGGATGGGAAGTAACGGACTCAGGCTCAACCCGACCAAGACCGAGTGGCTGTGGTTTCCGGCTGCCCGATTCAACCAGCTGACTCCATCGCTGGCCATAGGGGGCGAACATCTTGCCCCTGTGGATGGGGCGCGCAACTTGGGCGTCCTCCTTGATACACGGCTGTCCATGGAAGATCAAGTGACAGCCGTGGTCAGGAGGGCATTTTACCAGGTTCGCCTGGTACGCCAGTTGCGCCCCCTATTGGATCGGGACGCCCTTCGCACAGTCACTCATGCTCTCGTGACATCCCGACTGGATTATTGCAACTCTCTCTACATGGGGCTCCCCTTGAGGTGTACCCGGAGGCTTCAGTTGGTCCAGAACGCAGCCGCGCGAGCAATTATGGGCACCTCTAGGTTTGCCCACGTAACACCGCTCTTGCGCGAGCTGCACTGGCTACCTGTCGTCTTCCGGGTGCGCTTCAAGGTGTTAATTACCATCTTCAAAGCGCTCCATGGCTCGGGACCTAGCTACCTGCGGGATCGGATCCTGCCCCATACATCCTCACGGCCGATTCGCTCCCACAGAGAGGGACTTCTCCGGGTGCCGTCCACTAGACTTTGTCAGCGGGCGACGCCCAGGGGAAGGGCCTTCTCTGTGGCGGGCCCAGCCCTCTGGAACGACCTTCCCCCCGATATCAGGACAACCACGGACCTCCGCTCCTTCCGCTTAAAATTAAAGACACACTTTTTTCGCCTGGCCGGCCTTGGGTAGTCTCTTTTTAGGTTAGGGGTTTTAGGGGTAATTTTTAGTTTAGTTTATGGGTTTTAGCGCAGGATCAATTTAATCCATTTTTAATTTTGTATTTTGTATTTTGTCTGTGGTCTTATTTGTATTTTTAATTGCCTGTGCCCCGCCTCGAGTCCCCTTGGGGAGAGAGAGCAGGGTATAAAAATTAAATTATTATTATTATTATTATTATTATTATTATTATTATTATTATTATTATTATTATTATTATTATTATTATTATTATTATTATTATTATTATTATAATTGCCTGTTCACCGCCCTGAGTCCCGCAAGGGGGATAGGGCAGTATATAAATTTAAATAAACGTAAATGTAAATAAACGTAATATACTGGGTGTGTTTAGGGTGAACTAACTCTTTGTATAAACTAGATTGTTTCCTATTAGGATAGAGTTAGATTTTCGTTCCCCCAAACTTTATTTCTAAGAAGAGTAGGAGAAGAGAAGGCATTTAGCCCTGTCCTGACTATATGCATCTTCTCATGTGCATATAGTATGAGTTCTGTTAGAATTAGGCATTCTGACATGATAGTGTTAGTCAACAGGAGAATATCATGAAAAATAATAGGAAAAGAAAGGCTAAGCATAAATCTAATTAAACATCTTTTTCATTTTTTACCATTATAATTATTGCTGTTAAATATGTAGTTCCACAGTAAAAGAACATTATTTTCAGCTATCTTTTATTATTTTATGGAATATTTTCTTCATGACTTTGCTATGTAAAATGTTAATAAATAATTCCTAAGAAGTGGAAAAGAGGAAAATAATGTGGCAGATAGCATCAATACAGTCTATTTCATCAGCATCATTATAACCAACCTACACTCAACAAATTACATTAAAATAATTATATCTCTTTAAGATTTGGATTTTAATACTAGAAGATATATTTTTCTCATTCAGTTGAATGATATTAAAAGGGGAAAATCTATGCCTTATGCAGTTGATAATAAGCAGAACACTGAATTGTGAAAGCTGGGAGTTGAAAATGCTGATTCAGTGGTTGGAAAAATACATTTAGTTTAAAAATTAATTTAAATGTCCCCAATGATGGGTACCTATGCTATTTAAGGAAGTAATTACACTACAGTGTAGTCAACAAGAGTATTGATTAGGATTTAATTCATTACAAAACACAGAATGATTTTCCTTCTTTGACAGTATACTGGTTTCTTTTTTTCTTTTTCTCATCTTTTTGTTTTTGATGGTCAATTTAGTAACAAATTTGCAATTAATCATTTGCTGATTGCAATGAATGGTCTATCAATAATATGAAGCTCACATTGCTAAAAGGATTATGCGGCACTTCATTGTTTTCCTTTTGTCTTGGGAACACTTTGTCTAGCTATGTTTCCTAGAATGGATTATGAATAAATGTTTGAAAGTAATGCATGCCAGTTTTAAAAAGACACCATGGATTGATTCGGCGTATTAATCAAAATAGGCACTAACTTTCTTTTGGCATTTCAGTACGTGGACATCTGTTGACTTCTAATACGTGAAGTTGGACACTCTGGCATTAGTAAAGAGTTTCATTATCTTAAATGTCATAACATTTGTTTGAATTACTCTGTGTAGGTTTCAAATGCTGAAATTGTAACTTTGAATTGCTCAACAGATTTCATTTGACTTTCAAAAATACAGAAATGGGAGCTTATTAAAAATCTTATTGCTAATTTTCAGTTTATTAAATCATAATAAAATGGTTATAATCAAGCTATTTTCCTAGAATTTAAAATTAGTTTAAGGCATCTTATAACAAATTTGGCATGTATTGCCATTGAATTTGTGTACACAATACTTCAATTACCTATAGATTAAGCATGCATTGCACTCAACTTTTCCCCAATCAAAGTAATAATGGCAGGTTTTTAATAAAATATCCTGGGATAGCTGCTAATCATGCACACTTCTATTTGTACAGCAGCTTGAATTTTTTAAAGAACCTCATCAAAAGACTGATAAAGTTGTATTGATGCATTACCACTGATAATTTGAAAACACAATCTCTGCCTTCACCATGACAAGATGACTTGTAGAACATAACTGAATTATCTTCTTTTCTTAAAGAAGTTTAAGTTTATTCTTTAAGTGAAGTTTACTTTATTATCATTGCATCTCATAACACGAAATAAAATGCCATCTTCAGTTTGCATCATACATAAGAAAACTATATATAAAAAAACACATACACACATCCCTCACATTCTACATAATTGAATTGAAAACCCCTAATATTGCATTAATATTGCACTATAGAGTAAAATTCAACATAGTTACTGCTCTGGGACAGAAGCTGTTTTTCAGCCTGTTTGTCCTTGTTTTTATTATCCCCGTACCATCTGCTGGATGGTAATAATGCCAAAAAGGGTACCCAAGATGAAATGGATCTTTAAGAACATTTTGAACTTTCTTAAGGCAGTGGGAGCTATAAAGCTCTTCCAAGGAGGGGAGAGGGCAACCCATGATCATCTGGGCAATGATATTAACATTCTTGACCACTGTTCTATCTGCCACTGTGCAATTAGCAAACCATACATAGGTGCAGGAAGTTAAGATACTCTCTATAGTGTAGTGGTAGCCTCTCTCTTGTCTTACCAGCAATCTGAATCAGGACTTTTAAGTGAATAAATTAGGTCCAATGTTGCAGAACACCCATTGGCTTAGAAAAATACTTATAAATGTGTAGGTGGGCAGGTGGAACAATTGTAGGATAGCATAGATCATGGGTGTCAAACTTGTGGCCATCACATGACATATCATGATGTTTATCCCCTTTGTGGTCCTGGAATGGATGTGACCTGCATGTGATGCATGTGGCCTGCTACCAATTTGACACCCTTGACATAGACCATAAATCCTGTCCAGTCAAATCAAATCAAGTCCCTAATTAAATAATTTCTTTCTCATTCCCAACAGTACATATACAGCTATAAGTACCCATAAAGTTTAGAGTACTCATAGAAGAATTGCAATTATCATCAGAGAAAGGAGACATCTTTATATTCTCAGTGTGTTCCTGATAATAAAAATGGAGATTCCCATCATCTGTGTTAAAATTGCAGTCTATTTTCTAGAAAAACTATCAGCCAGCAAAGTGACAAAAGAAAAGCAAGAGCTTTCTGTTTATGAACTTATGAAAGAGTTTGATTTGTAAAAACTGAAAGAATTCAGCCCTTTAATTCAGTTTAGAACAGGAAACGAAAATCAAGAATACTAAAATTACTTTTTATTGTAAAATATAGTAACAGACTCTTGCAAGTAAAAGAATCACCTGCCTTCACATTCCAGAGAATCACTATTATCACTAATACATCACGTGGTTATTAAGTGAATCATGTGTTTGTTAAGTAAATCTGACTTGCCCAACTGGCTTCACTTGACGGAAGCCGGTTAGAAAGTTTGCAAGCTGCAATAACACGATTGCAAAATGGTGCCATCATCATACATGCAAGCTGATTGCTGAATTGTAATCATATGATCACAGGGGTAACTTTGAAGATGGATTCTTAAGTCACTTTTTATGAGGCTGTCAATACTTTGAACCATTGTTAAATGAACAGTTGCAAATTGACAATAATCTGTAAAGAAATATCAAGATATTTACCTCCTGAATGTTTACTAATTTTCCTGAGAGTTGCCCATAATTTTTGTGTGAATATATATTTCAAAAAATAAGACATATGAATGCACCACTATGGCCACCATCATTTTTTTTAACTAGTCCCTACAGATACCCTGATCCAAGTTATCATTGTTATTAACATTATTTGTGTTTATAGCACAATATTTTATAATAATTTAAATTGCAATGTTTATTAATATTATTTGACAATATTCATTATTTCATTAATGATTATATCATACCAGACAATTGGAAAAAATAAAATAGTTATAATGTAATTGAAGTTATAGTTTTATTGTTGATGTTTTAAAATTATATTATTTTTCACATTCAAATGTTTGTGTGTGTGTATATTTAAATAGTAACAGCTGGCTTAATGCTTTTGTATAATATAATAGAATCTGCCTGCTTAACTATTTTTATTTGGGAATTTTCCGCTATGAAAAGCTAACAAACAATTATTTCTCATTTGAATATTAAATTGTCTTTGGGAAGTATTTTGTAGAACTTAATTATTTAGTCAAAACAGATATGCATAAAAATATTTCACTAGCAGGATACATGCAAATCATGTAGTAGGATAGATATTTTTACATGTAAAGTATTTGCTTTAACTGCTTTTCCAAATCCCCTGTCCATTTATATATCAATCATAAATTATGCCCACTTTCTTTTGAAAAATACAATAACCAAAACAACACTTTAAAAATAAATCACATAAATTACTTTTATTCATATCAACCATTAATATTAGCTAGTGTTAAACATAAATTGAAAACCACTTCCACAAAATACCTGCTTCCCTTCCAGTCATGTTTTCAGTGTTTAAATGTATATAAATATAAAGGTGGAATGTTTGAAACCAAAGACTTTGCCAGAATTCTTTTCATTTTGAACCATGATTCTAATTGAAGAACAATTTATCAATATCAATGGGCCATCAAGTACAAAAGAAAAGCAAATAAGAATTTAATAAAATTATTTTCAAGTAAAAGATTAATTTCAAAGAAGTGAACAAATAGCATCTTATAGAGCTTACAGTTTAAAAAACAAATTAAAATAAAAGCTTTTCTCTCCTCTGTTTACTGGATCACCTTTTAAGATGTAAAATTAATAACCATAGTATGCGTGTATTATATTTGATTTGTGGGGAGCCCATTCAGACTGATTCTTGATCCTGGGATATAAATCATCAGTCTCCCGTTTGCTAATATGGGAGCTGAATAAAAATTCAAGGGAAACTATAACTTTTTTATGTTTAATCAGACTTGTATGAATGTTGCAGATAAGTTAGAGCAGGGGTCAGCAACCTTAAACACTCAAAGAGCCACCAAAGTCCTAGTTGGAGGCCTCCCATTCAATTCTGGAGTCAGCAGGAAGTCCCCACCATATAGTCTCCTCCTAATGCAGCATCCTTTATCCTTTACCTGTCCTAACCAAAAGTCCTATCAATTGTGAAGCTGACCAGAAAACCACCCCTTGCCATAGTCTCCTCCTATCCCATCCTGCTCTTCCCCCCAAACCAGAAGCTCCTCTCAAAATTGTAGTGCCAACTGTCAACAGGGAGTCACAGTAGAGGGATGAAAGAGCTGCATATGGCTCCAGAGCTGCGAGTTGCTGACCCCTGACTTACAGCATTATAAAAGAATGAAGCATAACTCATTTGACAGAAATTGGTGCAAGAGGTTTCTAAATTGGACTCTTCTCTTGTTTATTAAATGTATATATCAGTGTTGGCAAACCTTTTCAGCATCAAGTGCTGAAACAGGAGTTTGCATGCAGAGGGAAGCACCGTAAATTGGGAGGGCAGCTCCCCAGTGTGCATATATGGGAGTGCCAGAAACCAGAGCAGTTCTTGATGCACATGCATGCGCTGGGAAGCTGAGCTTCTGGTTTCTTGTGTGTACATCCATATCGGTCACCTGGTCTTGTGGTTTCTGGTGTGCGTGCATGTGAAAAAACCAGCTGGCTGGCACATGTGTGCACCGGAACCTGGAAGAGCTGGCGTGCCTGCAGAGATGGCTCTGCACGCAACTTCTGGCACACATGCCATAGGTTCGCCATCATGGGTATATACACTTCTTGCTTTTTATAAGAGCAGATTGAAACAAAGGTAATTCATTATGAGTTGGGGAAGCATACTAATTGAAATCAGTTTTGCTTTGTTGGTATGTTGTGGTTTTTATACAGTTCTTTTCCAAGAAAAAAATTCCCTCAAATCAGTGTCTATTGAGTAAGCATGCCTAATCCTGTGTCAATGTAATCTGATTATCCCTGACATCCTCAAGTTCAGAATGATTCATTTAGTAGGTACAAAAGAATATACTATTTAGAAGGGCAAGAAACAGAAGACATAGTAGGTTTTTTTTACTAAAACATTTAATTCGGCTTTTAGGGGATTCCAGAGTGGAGGGAGGGAATGTTATTAGGTCGGTGAGCAGAGTGGAGAAGGAAGCAGAAGGGTCCATTAAGAGGGGGGAGACACAAGCCGTTTCCATTGAGGGTCTACCCATCAAGACAGTCGTAGGGAGGGGCAGGTGCAAGGGAAGACAGGTTTCTTTTTCCCAGTTGGGGGCACAAGGCCATTGTTTACAAGCGGTCAGATGCCACAACCCCCGCAGGCTAGGTGGTCAGGGATTACAGAGCCAGGGCCCAAGGCTGATGTTTTGCAATGCCAGGTCCGTGGTCAACAAAGCCCCCCTTGTCCACGACCTTGTTTCGGAGGGGGAGCCAGACCTGGTGGGAATTGCGGAGACGTGGTTGGGCCATGAGGGAGAACTTCCCCTCGTAGAAATGTGCCCGCCAGGTTACTGCGCTTTTCATCAGCCACGGGCCCTAGGCAGGGGTGGAGGGGTAGCGGTTATTGTTAGGGAAAGCTTTGAGCCGAGAGAGACCACTGTACCACAGACCACCAGCTGTGAGTCCCTCTGTGTGAAGTGGGGCCTAGGGAGGCAGTTGGGCGTGCTGATTGTATACCTGGTTCCCCGCTATGTAACAGCAGCCCTGCCCAAGCTCCTTGAGGTGATCGCCGAGATGGCGGTTGAGACCCCCAGGCTGGTTGTCATGGGGGACTTTAACCTGCCATTGGTAGGCAAATCATCAGAGGCAGCTCGGGAGTTCATGGCCTCCATGACGGCCATGGACCTGACCCAGGTAATTCGGGGCCCCACGCACAAAGGAGGACACACGCTGTACTTAATTTTTGTCTCTGGTCAGTGGAAGAGTTATCTGGGTATAGGGGACGTAGCCATCATATCCCTGTCGTGGTCAGACCACTCACTTCTCCGGCTCGACTTTCCGATTGCCACACCCCACCGTGGGGAGGCGGAACCGGATTCACCTATATGGTTCCGCCCCAAGCACCTGATGGACCCGGATAGGTTCCAGATGGTGCTTGGGCCATTACCTCTGTCCTTGGCCCGCACCCCGTCTGAGGACCTGGTGGCCGCATGGAATACTGCGGCCGCGGGGGCCTTGGATCGGTCACGCCCTTGCGGCCTCTCCTGTGGCGACGAGTCACCCAGGCTCCCTGGTTTACCGAGGAGCTGAGGGGGATGAAGCACCACAAGAGATGCCTAGAGAGGGAGCTTCCGGTTTCCCGGAGGCAACGGTCGAGTCTCGGACTCGTCCGCCATTTTTGTCGCTTTTACGGCCCCTAACGGGGCGGGGAGTTCCTTTTAAAGGAATCCCCCCATATGGTTGGCTTGCTGGGATTTCCCTATCCCGACGGTGGTTGGGGGGGTCCTTGTCTTCGACCTAGGAGTGAAAGGACATGCTGCGGGGGGCTTGGTTCCCTTTGCCAATGGAGGACCGGAGCAGATAACTAATTTGGAGAGGGCTGACTCGCTGGAGTTGGAGGCAACGCCGGGACTCTGGCTGCGGTGTGGATTGTAAGTGACTTTGTTCTTCTGCTGGCAGCTTTTGCTTTAAAAGACGATGGAGGGGGGGAGTTTGTGAAACCCCCCTCGGAATGAAGAAAAGCGGCGATTTGAAAAGGCTCCTCAGGCTTGAGGAAGCGGAACAATACACATCCGAACCTCTCTTAATGAGTGAGAGTCCTTGTGGAATGATTCTAGATACTTAGTATGGAAGTCTGGCAACAAAAAAGCAATTTCCTTTGCTGTTTGCTCCCGGTGGCTTCCAGGTGGGCGGGGGAAGATGGCGTTCCTTTGTTCTCAGGAGACTTACTCTTCATGGAAAATTGCCGACATTCCTTTGTGATCAGGACTGCCTCTCTCTTTTTATTAATGATTGTATGTAATTGATTAATTGATTCTTTCCCTGGAGTGCCTTCCTCTTTGTATTTGATTGCAAAATTTGGTTTCTCTCTGGACTTTAACTGGGTAATAAGTTTGATTTTGTTTACTGGAACTCGCTCTTGGAACTTGCTTTACTGACCGCACCTCATCAGACGCCATTTTACTGACACTGACTTAAATCATTCACCATGGCTTCAAAAAAGCAGACATATCAGCCAAAGATCACCTCGATGTTACCTGAAAAACCCGATACGGATGCTAGATTATCAGCAATGGAAGAAACATTACAGACCCTGGTGATGGAGATCAAAGAGATGAGGAAAGATCATGTCAGTTCCAAGTTAGAACTTTTAGAGGTACAGAAGAAATTAATGCAGAATACACAAAAGACTGACGAGTTGGAGTGGGATTGGCTGGGGCAAGGGGAGAGCTTAAAAGTGTTAATAATGAAATAGGAGATTTAAGTGGTTATATGTCTAGGATGGATTTTGAAAGGATGTCATATTTTTTAAGATTTCAGAATATTCCTGAAAATCTGGTGAAGACCTAACTTTTCTAATGAGCACAATTTTAGCAGATTACTTACATAAACCCAAGGATGAGGTCAGGGGGGACATTGATTTGGTATATAGAATAAATTCAGCATATGCCAGGATAAATGAAGTACCCAGAGAGATACATATTAAATTTGTTAGAAGGTCGACAAGGGAAAGGATCTTGAGGGCGCAGAGAGACGGTCCTTTAATTTATCAACAGAAAGAGGTTGCTATCTTGAAGCAGATCCCGAAGAAGATTACAGAGGTAAGACGGAAATTTTCCTTCTTATCTAAAAGATTATTTAAACAGGGGATCTGGTTTAAGTGGGTGATGCCAGAAGGAATGTTGGTGTTCTGGGAGGGAGGGAGAGTAAGGATTAAAACAGTTGCAGAGGTGGAAGCCTTTCTTAAAAAACATTCCTCAATCCTGGAGGATGAAAATGGAGGAGCAGAGGGGGCCGCGGCCCCGCCCACTGGGGGCTAGGGAGGAGAAGAAGATACAATTGCCTAGAGACTTAGATCTCAAAAATGACTTTATTCAGTATAGTATAACTTTTGTTTGGTTGTTCACACATGATTGCTAGCACAGATTTTACAATGATATGTATGCATTTCTTTCCACTTTGTAGTACAATTGAAAATTATGTATTATCAATATTTTGTTATGAAGCCTCGGAAGGGGTCAACGACTTCGACGTGAAAGTTCTCAAAATATCTTTTCCACACCTTACCCTTATCCTACTTGTTAAAAATTTTTAAAACCCAATAAAACTTTTTCAATATCAAAAGAGACGCCTAGAGAAGAGATGGAGATCCACACGGTCTGAATCTGACCGAACACAGGTGAGAGCCCATTTACGGACTTACCTTGTGGCGTTGAGAGTGGCTAAGCGTCATCATTGTGCCACTCTCATCGCATCCGCAGATAACCCCCCTGCCGCCCTGTTTAAGGTGACCCGCTCCCTCCTTCAACAGAGGGCGCAGGAAGCCCCTTTGCAGGATAGAGCAGAGGAATTTGGGGAATATCTGCAGGATAAAATCGCTCAGATTTGGAGCGAGTTGGCCTCCATCGAAAGTGGCCCAGTGGGATGCCCCGAGGCAGATCTTGAGACAGTTTTGTGGGAAGAGTTTGACTCTGTTACTTCCGAAGATATGGGCAGGTTACGTGGGCAACTGCGAGCTACCACATGTTTATTGGACCCGTGTCCCTCCTGGCTTGTACTGGCATCCTGGGAGGTTACACGAGGCTGGCTCCAGGAGATGGTCAATGCTTCCCTGAGTGAGGGGTTCTTGCCGGCCTCCCTTAAAGAGGTGGTGGTGAGACCCCTCCTTAAGAAGCCCTCTCTGGACCCAGCATTATTGGTAAATTACCGTCCGGTCTCCAACCTTCACTTTCTGGCGAAAGTTGTAGAGAGTGTGGTGGCACAACAGTTCCCCTGTCATCTGGGGGAAATTGATTATCTGGACCCACCCCAGTCTGGCTTCCAGCCCGGGCACAGCACCGAGACGGCATTGATCGCGTTGGTGGATGATCTCTAGAGGGCCAGAGATGGGGGTTGTTCCTCCATCCTGGTCCTATTAGACCTCTCAGCGGCTTTCGATACCATCGACCATGGTATCCTATTGCATCGGCTGGAGGGGTTGGGGGTGAGGGGCACTGTGTTATGGTGGTTCTCCTCCTACCTCTCCGGTCGATCGCAATTTGTATTGGCAGGAGGGCAGAGGTCGACCTCAAGACCCCTCACTTGTGGGGTGCCTCAGGGGTCGGTCCTCTCGCCACTCCTGTTCAACACATATATGAAGCCGCTGGGTGAGATTATCCGTTGTTTTGGGGTGGAGTACCACCTCTATGCTGATGATACACAGCTGTATATATCTACCCAAACCACCCCAACGATGCCGTAGAGGTGATGTGCCAGTGCCTGGAAGCCGTGCGGACCTGGATGGGAAGGAACAGACTCAGACTCAACCCGTCCAAGACCGAGTGGCTGTGGTTTCCGGCATCCCGGTACAACCAGTTGACTCCATCACTGGCCATAGGGGATGAACATCTAACCCCTGTGGATGGGGCACGCAACTTGGGCGTCCTCCTTGATACACGGCTGTCCATGGAAGATCAAGTGACAGCCGTGGCCAGGAGGGCATTTTACCAGGTTCGCCTGGTCCACCAGTTGCGTCCCCTATTGGATCGGGGTGCCCTCTGCACAGTCACTCATGCCCTCGTGACATCCCGACTGGACTACTGCAATGCTCTCTACATGGGGCTCCCCTTGAGGTGCACTCGAAGGCTTCAGCTTGTCCAGAATGCAGCCGCTTGGGCAGTTATGGGAACCTCTAGGTTTTCCCATGTAACACCGCTCCTGCGCGAGCTGCATTGGCTGCCTGTCGTCTTTCGGGTGCACTTCAAGGTGTTGGTTATCATGTTCAAAGCACTCCATGGCATGGGACCTAGCTATCTGCAGGATCGCATCCTGCCCCATACATCCCTGCGGCCAATTCGCTCCCACAGAGAGGGACTTCTCCGGGTGCCATCCACTAGGCTATGCCAGCGGGCCCGACCCTCTGGAATGACCTTCCCCCTGAAATTAGAACAACCACGGACCTCCGCTCCTTCCGGCAAAAATTAAAAACACACTTCTTCTGCTTGGCCCGCCTAGGGTAATTAAACTGTTTTTAGGGGTTTTTAGGGTTTAGTTTTAGTTTTATATGGGCTTTTAGCGCAGGGTTAGTTTAATTAGTTTTAACATTGTACTTTGTTTGTGGTTTTTAATTGTATTTTTAATTCCCTGTGCCCCGCCTCGAGTCCCTTCGGGGAGAGAGAGCGGGTTATAAATTAAAAATTATTATTATTATTATTATAACTTTAATGCATATATTTTGTAGTAGTTAAATTAGTGAATAAAGACTGAAAGTGCCTAGAATTTTCAGCAAAGAGCCATGGAAAGATACATGCTTGGCATTACAAGACAAGGTAGAAAGACCTGCATGTGGATTAACAGATTAACATATTAACAGAGTTGGAAGGTACCTTATAAATCATCTATTCCAACACACACACACCCCACTCAAGCAGAAGACCCTACACCAATACTGACAAAGGGCAGTCCAATCTCTTCTTGAAAGTCTCAAGTGATGAAGCTCCCACAGCTTCCAAGGAACAAGAATGTAAAAGAATTTAAATGTAAATGGCTGATTACATGGCAAGAAGAATTGATGGCTGGTGGACCAAGGCAGTCATAGAATGGATCCCGCTTGATAAAAAGCATCCATTGAAGAAACCTAAAACAAGATGTATCTACAATATCAGCAAGTGGGATCAATTGGCAAAAGAAAGCTCAGGACTATATTGCTTTGAAACATTTGGGAGAGACCATCCTGCAGTGAAGAGTAACTATGGCTAAAATGATGAGGAAGATATGATTGTGACTATGCTCAAGCTTACTTTTCTTTAAAACCAAGAGCTCTCCATTTTATTACTTTAACCCAATTTTCTTCTATTTCATTTCCTTTATTTAATTCTTCTCTACTAAGTGATAATAAATCAAGAGATTAAAGACTTGATTCTCTGGTATCTTTCACTACCACTTAAAGGAAAAAGTTGCCTGCAAGTTAGTCAGAAAATTCTTGGAAGGACCAGATATGACAGTTTAACTACCTTGTTATCTATTGAGATGCCAGATTTTTCAGCATTGTGACTTCATATACTATTTACTGTTTGCTTCTGGAAGGCATTGTCGACATTCCTGCTCGGTTGTACATGTGAGAGTTGGCAGGAAAGCCAGTCCAAGAACTGGAAAAAAAACAAGATGACAGGAGACAAACATGGAAAGAATAAATTGCCTCTCATGCAAACACTAAGCAGACTAAAGAGAATGAACACTGCATGTGCAACACTAATTCAGTTCTAAATAATTTTTTGCATATTGAATCAAACTGAGAAGATATTTAATAAACAATATTCTCATTCTTCCTGGATACTTTCATATATTTATGTGATTTATGACATAGCCTTGTCATTCTTTTCTTTGTTTTGTCATTTTATATATGTTCCAAATTTGTTTAATTTTTTAAATATTTAAATATTACATATTGTATTTTAATTACACTGTACAATAATTTACCAATATTTATTTTAAGAGCTACATTGAAAAAATATTTATTTATTTATCATATTTATGCCCACCCATCTCACCAGAAGTAATTCAAGGTGGCATATAACAATCAAATAAAACCACAATATAAAAACAAAAAATCATTGAAAGATAGTATAAAATCTCAAAATGATAAATAATGACCATGGAGTATTTGTCATATTTAATTTATAGCTTTGTTTAAAAGTATTTTGTATTTTGCAATGCATACAGAATAATATTTTATTTGTGAAATTTCTTTTAGGATGCTTCAATTGCCCATAGATTTCACATTATGCGAGAAAAACATCCAGAGAAGTTCAATAGCAGGTGAGAACTAATTTCCCCCCTTTTTTTCTTACCATGAATGGAATGAATTATTTTAAAGTAGCAATGATGTATATGCCAGATAAAGAAAATTGTGATTTTTATCATAAAAATAAATTCACGTTATCATGATGCCTTTCATTATGTCATGATGCCACCCGTACTCCTGTCACTTTTATTTCTGTTCTGACCTTAATAAATCTTTGCATATTTACGATATAAATACTTTCTTAGTTACTGAGTTTTCTTTTGGAAATGTGGGCTTTGTAATATGAGTACAATTTTCAATATTGCAAGTATGTAACTTAATCAATTTAATTTGGTTTGCCAGGTCAGAGAAGGCTAGCTTGTGAGATATATTTATAAGGATATAATTACTCAAGCTCTATCTCATGGAATACATGAGTTTAATATTTTCTGTAAGAATTCAGATAAACAAGAAGAACTTTAAGTATTAATAATATTAACATTTTCACAAATTTGAATGTCATCATTATCTTTTAAATGATGTTTATTCATTTATAGAGTTTATATAGCTGCCAATCCCAACCTTCAGATTCTAGGCCGCCTACAGTTCAACAAAAGAAAAAGAAACATAAAAATACTTACAGTAGCCATGTAAAAGCTCCTCTGGCACTTCTTTTTAGAAAAACTGATTAAACCTAAACATCTTATTTTGTTTTATTAAATATTACTAGTTACAATATGCTTACATGTTGTGTTGAGTGATTGTACCATGGCAAGTCACAACCCATCTGTCAGCTCCTCCATGTTTTTCTTGCTGTAACACATAATGCTTTCTGAGCTTGAACATACACATTTCAAAAGCTTGTAAATACTTGTGCTACATATAAAGTATCATGATTTTTTATGGCTAAGAATTTAATCCAAAGAAAAATTTAATTAATGCCTCTGCTCTTTCTTTAGTTATGGGAGCAGATTTCTCTATCACTTTCAGCATTATGATATTCTGACTTTTATGCAGCATGTTGGCCCCAAGAAGCTCCATGAAATTATAGCATATCCATTACTTTTAAAAATAATTTTGAAATGCTCTCCTTGTATGATAATCCATTTGATTTGCTTATGCTTTTTTAAACATGTGTCATATTTATGCAAATAAAAGCTTTGTTTTGATTCTATCATAGTTTGCATTTTTAGAAGTAGCATTATTCAGTCAAGTTGTTTTTCATGCCTTTGCATTAGGATGTTTGCAAAATTAAACTCATTTCCATTTTACTCTTCAGTTTGGAAAAATATATGACATGGATTTATGGTTATGGTTTTATGAAGACTGCAGTCCCTCAATGCAAGTCTCAGTCTCTAAGCTCTTATAAAATAATTTATGGTACTGAGTGGTTCAGTGTTCTGTTGCTTCTATACTGCTATGGCCAAAAATAAATATTCAAGATGCAAAAATTGAGGTAATGTCATCTTTGACAAGTGTGAAGACTTGTGGAACCTGCTTGAGCTCTCCATGTACTTATGATCTGAGTTGCTAATGTTTTGCCAATGCAAAATTGCTGAATGCTAATGAAATATAGTAATCTACTTCCTATCAAGAGTTGCATGTATTCTTTCCTACCCCTGTAATACCATTTTCACAGTAAGAAAACACAACTGAATCACAGAAGAAAAATAGAAATGCATTTCCATTACATTAAGGGGTTAATTGAAACTGTGATTCTGCGAGTAGGACTATATAGAGGTCTTCTAATGTTTCAAATTTATAAACTATATTTACTTCAGAGTAATAAATGTTATTGCATTAGATTGATTTTATATTCATGAAATATAAACAGGAGGGGTCCAAAGGATGATTCAAAATAATGATTGATGTGCATTGCTGACTGAATGAAAGGATAGAAAACTTCTCTACTGTATTTTTCTAAACTATAATAGGAGACACTCTGAACTAATGAATAAAATTATCAAAGTGGCTCATACAGACATTATATGTACTTGTATTTAAGAACATGTTCTATTGTATCAAACATATACATGGTTTTCTTTTATATCTAATTGGAATAACTTTGAATTTTGCTTTAGAGTTCTGGTCAAATAATATAGCTTTATAATTAACCCTGAAATCATTTAGCCTGAGGCATTCATTAAAAAAAATTGTTTGCAAGATATTTAAGCTTTCTTGGGATCACATAAGATTTCTCAGCTTATATTAGAATTCATGCTCGTTTCTTATATTTTTAGCATCTTTTTGCAAATCAGAGCTCTTAGAGATGAGTGATGGTATTAATGAAGAGGCCTCTATCAAATGAAAGTACCAAAAATGTGATTTTAAGAACAAGCATGAGTGCTTGCTTTCATTTTGTGTTATCATTACTATTATTCAATATTTAATGAAGGAGAGAGAAATACTTGGGGGGAAATCTTCATTACATTTCTGAGGAAAATTAATATAATCATGTATGTTGAGAATGAATAGCTAGTTTGAATATTGTCACCTGTTCTTTAGACGTTATTGGAAAATACAATAAATTATTATTTCATCTATGGAATCTAATATCCACAGTCTAGTAAGCAGTATGAATACTATTATATGCAGCTGTTCCTCAGTGATATAGCTACTCTAGTTCAAGCTTAATTCATCCAAGTTACCCACATAGAAGATAGAGACTTGAGTGGATGATATCACTACCTATATGGTCAGTTAGGGTAATTGTAAAAAAAAGCAGCAGAGAATTAGTCAGTGTGCTGAGGCACACCTTTCATTGAAGTTGTTTTGTTGCTTCACATGAAACCGCAAATAATATGTTTGAGCAACTGATGCAGAAAATCTCATAAGGCTGTCTTCTATAGAAACTAAATTTTATTTCAAGTTGGGGTGCTTTAGCTGCATTTTCCCCACTAAACCCATGGATTAACCAATTAATTGTATCTTAATGGATTTAATTGGCTGGGCAATTGACAGTTCAATTGTTGTTTATATTGTTGATAGATTTCTGAAGGGAGTTCCATTTGATTCAATCAATAGAAGAAATTGATTAATTGATTATATGCTGTCAGATCATTGTCAGTTCTTAGCAACCATATTGACTTTTTCATGACAATCTTTACCTAATCTGGTCTCCCAACCAACATCACTGTAATTGAGTTCCACCAACTTACTGGGTTTCCCCCCCCCCCCTATCTTTCCCAACATTACAACCTTCTCTAGACAGCTAGATCTCTGAATAAAGATACTATAATTTTTGTCATGTGTCGCAAATGAAAACTCTCGGTTGATTTGTTTGATGCTCTATTAATACATTTAATAAGTATAAGTATAATCTTTATTGTGATTGTACCTAAATACAACGAAATAGGTTTTCATGGCTGTCCTTGATATTCTGATTTCTCTGTATAAAGTGCTATAGGGATAATATGACTTGAACAATTTTGATGTTTGTCTAGGTAAATACCGTATTTATTCGAGTATAACGCGCACCCGTGTATAACGCGCATCCCCTAATTTTCGATTAAAAATCGGTATAAATTTTTTTTCCCCATCAGATACACTAAAGAGTTGTTCCCATTCTTCTCCAGTTTCTTCGCTTTCTTCTGAGTCTGAATTCCACAGCAGGTCGTCTTCTGTGCCGTCCATTTTATTGCTGATGCCTGTCTTTAAAAAACTCTTGATGATCATTTCTTTTGGCATATCTTCCCATGATGTTTTAATCCAGGACATCACGAGAGATAGGCCAGGTTTCTTGAGGTTTCCTTTTGCAGTCAATTCTTTGTTGTCGGATTTCATCCAGGTAATCCACTTTTCCCTGACTCTGTCTTTGAAGGGTTTGTTTAAAATAACATCTAGTGGCTGAAGAATAGAGGTTAGTCCACCTGGAATCACAGCTTGAAATGTTTTTAGACTTTTCAGTTTGTCCTTCACAGTGTCTGTCAAGTGTGAGCGGAACTGGTCCCATACAAGCATGGATTTCTTCAGTAGTGCACCTGGTCTATTATTCCAAACTTTATTTAACCATAAAATGATGCCCTTCTCATCCATCCATCCTTTAGGATGACAATGGATCACGACACCTGGTGGAAATTTAACTCCTTTTGGAATAGTCTTTCTTTTAAAAATCACCATTGGTTTAAGTTTAAAACCGTCTGCCATACAGGATAACACAACCGTAAAATGAGTTTTCTCATGGCCTGTGGTTTTAATCTGGACTGTGTGCTTCCCTTTGCTGTCAATTGTCCTGTTGCCTGGTAGGTCAAAACACATGGGGGTCTCATCCATATTGCCTATCTGTGAAAGTTCAAAATTAATCTGCTTGCGTTGGTTGATTATAAAGGTATGGAATGAAGCGATCTTCTCTTCTAAATCATTTGGCATCTTCTGTGCTATCTTTGTTCTCTGACGTATTGCAAGTCCATGCCTTTTCATAAACTTTTGTGTCCATCCATTAGAGGCTTTGAAGGTTGAATCTTTGCAAAACTTTTGGGCTTGAAGTCTAATGTGGAGTGATGTGACGATGTACCCACTACTTCTTTGGTCAATGATCCATTCATAAAGTTCCTTCTCCATGTCTGGGTACATGGCTTGTCTCCCTCGTTGTGCTTTTTTGGTTTTCTTCATATCTTTCAGGATGACTTTCTGTTTTCTCCATTCTCTAACATTCGTCTCTGGTACAGTGAATTCTCGGCTAGCTGCTCGATTTCCGTGAATTTCAGCATGATCAACAACTTTGAGCTTGAATGAAGTGTCATATGCAGAACGTTTTTTCTTGATACCCTGAGTTGCCATCTAACAGATACCAGTATATCAATAAAAATATGAGCGGGTGTGGGCGAGGCGAGGAAAGGAAATGAAGAGGCGACCACGTGTATAACGCGAGTGAGGCTGGTTAGTTTTGGGGTTCATAGACAGAGATACCATGGAAAGAAAAAGTTGACTTTTCTGGCAATGGGAGAAATGGGTGTGGGGAGGAGATGGGGTAGAAGGAAATGTCTTCACAGGGTGAAAGTTTAAGGGCCGGAGTATTTTTGCTTTTGTATGCAGGGTGAAGTTTACCCGCTCACCCTTGCCTGAGGTAAAGGGGAAAGGGACTGATCGCGACGCATTTCCTCCGCCTTTTTGACAAATGCCGCCTGCGAAGAAACAGGTTTCCACCCCCTCTGAGCCGCCTGGGGATTGGTCAAGATTGGAGAGGAGGATCCTCCTAGAAATAAATTGGAACGATGCCGTTCCACCCTAACCAGCCCGCCGGCAGGGCAAAGGCTCCGCAGCTGAGGAAACCTTTCTTGCTCCGTTTCTCTCCCCCCCCCGCGTCTCTTTCTGGCTCCGCTTCTCCCCCCCCCTGCGTCTCTTTCTGGGCTCCGTTTCTCTCCCCTGCGTCTCTTTCTGGGCTCCGTTTCTCCCCCCCCCCGCGTCTCTTTCTGGACTCCGTTTCTCTGCCCCGGGTCTCTTTCTGGGCTCCGTTTCTCCCCCCCCCTGCGTCTCTTTCTGGCTCCGCTTCTCCCCCCCCTGCGTCTCTTTCTGGGCTCCGTTTCTCTCCCCCGCGTCTCTTTCTGGGCTCCGTTTCTCTGCCCCGTGTCTCTTTCTGGGCTCCGTTTCTCCCCCCCCTGCGTCTCTTTCTGGGCTCCGTTTCTCTCCCCCGCGTCTCTTTCTGGGCTCCGTTTCTCTCCCCCGCGTCTCTTTCTGGGCTCCGTTTCTCTCCCCTGCATCTCTTTCTAGGCTCCGTTTATTTCCCCCCCGTGTCTCTTTCTGGACTCCGTTTCTCTGCCCCGTGTCTCTTTCTGGGCTCCGTTTCTCCCCCCCCCTGCGTCTCTTTCTGGGCTCCGTTTCTCCCCCCCCCCGCGTCTCTTTCTGGCT
The DNA here is from genome assembly GCA_039707465.1 of Rhabdophis nuchalis. NCBI lineage: Eukaryota > Metazoa > Chordata > Lepidosauria > Squamata > Natricidae > Rhabdophis > Rhabdophis nuchalis. The sequence goes on along the minus strand of CM077647.1, from coordinate 43,863,827 downwards.
CCGTTTCTCTCCCCCGCGTCTCTTTCTGGGCTCCGTTTCTCCCCCTGCGTCTCTTTCTGGGCTCCGTTTCTCTCCCCCGCGTCTCTTTCTGGGCTCCGTTTCTCTCCCCCGCGTCTCTTTCTGGGCTCCATTTCTCTCCCCCGCGTCTCTTTCTGGGCTCCATTTCTCTCCCCCGCGTCTCTTTCTGGGCTCCGTTTCTCCCCCCCGCGTCTCTTTCTGGCTCTGTTTCTCTCCCCCGCGTCTCTTTCTGGGCTCCGTTTCTCTCCCCGCGTCTCTTTCTGGGCTCCGTTTCTCCCCCCCCCGCGTCTCTTTCTGGCTCCGTTTCTCTCCCCCGCGTCTCTTTCTGGGCTCCGTTTCTCTCCCCCGCGTCTCTTTCTGGGCTCCGTTTCTCCCCCCCCCGCGTCTCTTTCTGGCTCCGTTTCTCTCCCCCGCGTCTCTTTCTGGGCTCCGTTTCTCCCCCCTGCGTCTCTTTCTGGGCTCCGTTTCTCTCCCCCGCGTCTCTTTCTGGGCTCCGTTTCTCCCCCCCCCCGCGTCTCTTTCTGGCTCCATTTCTCTCCCCCGCGTCTCTTTCTGGGCTCCGTTTCTCTCCCCCGCGTCTCTTTCTGGGCTCCGTTTCTCCCCCCCCCGCGTCTCTTTCTGGCTCCGTTTCTCTCCCCCGTGTCTCTTTCTGGGCTCCGTTTCTCCCCCCTGCGTCTCTTTCTGGGCTCCGTTTCTCTCCCCCGCGTCTCTTTCTGGGCTCCGTTTCTCCCCCCCTCTCCCCGCGTCTCTTTCTGGCTCCGCTTCTCCCCCCGCTGCCGCCGCCGCCGTGCAGAAACCCGAACCCTCGTTTATAACGCGCACCCAAACTTTGAGCTCTTTTTTGGGTACAAAATTTTGCGCGTTATACTCAAATAAATACGGTACACACCACAGATTTGAATATGTTCTTCAAAATCTTTGTGGCTGCTCTACCAAGTGCTGGCTGGTGGCATATTTCTTGATTTGTCATTGATTGCATTGTAGCCAAATATAATTTGAGCTATACCCTTCCTAACTATATATATTAAAAAACTCTTTGTTTTTCAGCTGCTGAGTATTCAAATGTGAATTTCTGACTGAAATAATGCAATCTCAGTGCATCTCAATTTACTGATGCATTAGATGTAAATCTGTAGTCATTTCATTTCATATTTCATTGTGTTGAGCTTTCTCTCTTCATGCTTCTTATCTTCCATATTCCTAATGTAATTCTTTCTTTGCATATTCTGATTTTCTTTCCCTGTATGGCAAATCAGGAACTAGAGCTTTTGAAGGTTTTAATCTAGTCATTTCACAGATACAATTAGTAGTCCTAAAGTTACCCCAGCTGTTCCTCAATATGATATTCAGTGCAACCTGACTTGAGGAGGCCATCATCTGGCACCATTTTGTCAGTCATTTTGTATATATCATCTATTTGGTTTTCTTAATGAAGATTCTAGAGTGATTTGCCATTCCCTCTTTCCATTCAATATGAATTATGCCTTTGCCATTGTCACTAAAGTGATAATCTGCCTTTGGCAACTTCCAATATACTACTGCCTAATATAGGTGATTACTTGCTTTATCTGGGGAGCTAGAATAGATGATAGATAGGTAGAGAGAGAGAAAAAGAGAGAGACAGACTGAAAGACATATAGACACAGAGGTAGTGACGAGAGGGGACGGGCTTCATTTTCTGCAGTAGGTATATCATATGACTTCTTTCTTGATAGCAGTAAAGCAAGATATCTAGCTATATTATGTCTGTGAAGCTTTTACCATAAAGCTTGGTGAGTGCAGCATTCAAAATTTGGAATGTCAAGGTTTATTGCTGTGTGTAGTGTGAAGTCTGAGACGTTAATACATACATATCTATGCCCTTTTCATTCTTAATTTCATCCTTTACATATTCCTATAATTCTTTTAATAGACTTTAACCTCACAAGAATTAATAAAGACAAAGTTTTAGTTGAGCTAGGATGTCAGCTTTTATTATAAAGTTAAATCAATACCTAGTTAATGCCCATGGTTTAGTGTTTAATAAAGTAAAATAAAAATGGATGGGCTGTTTAATGTAGCGAGAAAATGCTATTAAATCAGGCATATTGTTTGAAATTTAAAGCCTCTATTTTAGCATAGTTCTTTTTCATAGAACATTTTATTCTTGACAACTTAAGATAATATAAACTTTAGGTATGCTCTTCAGGATTAACAAAATTAACCTCACTACACAGAGTTCCGGACAGAGTGGATTCTGGCAGACTGTTTCAGTTTGTTTCCTGATGTTTCCTTTGTTTCCTGATGTAGTCATCCTCAAACTGCATAAGAAAAGTATTCTTATTGAGATAGACTATTGTAACAGAATTTTGCAACCCATGTTCTTTCCTTTTTATATTCCGGAGAATCAGTTTGTGTCTCTTTCTTATATGTTCCCTAGTTCTTCGTTCAAAGTATGCTCTTCAGCATGTTATTGTAACAGCAATCTCTGAAAAATTTCTTCAAGGTTATCTCCATGGTTGCCTTACATCACTAGTAAGACATCATTAGAAGGAAGATACTTTATCATTGTTGTTTTCCTAAGGCATAATTCCAAAACATGATGCATGTATGTTGAGTCATTCCCAATCAGCATGGCTAAATGTTTGGAGTTCTAATTCCAATATATCATTAGAGAAGATGCTCTAATAATTTTTTTTTAAAGATAAGAGTTGGGAATTATGTTTCCACTGACAACGATAGGAAAAACATATAAATAGAAATTCAGACTTTAGATGACTAAGTGCAGAAAAGGAGTCTTTTGAGTATCATTGGTAAAAGACAATTATCAAAAAGGAAAGGATAATTGGATTTAGAAAGTGTTTGAGGAAAAAGATGAGTAAAGAAACCAAAATCAGTAGCTTTACGTTATTTTAAATTTATGGAAATCAAAGAAATATACTTCCTGTTTATTGTAATTACATGTAGGTCCAACACAAATGTTTTAATTTTGGCAGCTTTGATCACAAATTTACAATCAGATAAGACTCAAATCTTTGCTGCCAAACAAGAAAGGGATGCTATGGGCAATAATGAAAGAACCAGACGACTCCCTAAGAGAGACCTACAAAAAGATATAATGATTCAAAAACAACCTTTCAATTCAACAGCAGGGTTTTCCCCATTCTAAGTAAATATAAATTTTCAGTTTTCCAAGTTCATGCAGTGAAATATTTCAGAAATATATTTACAAAGTGGTGATAGTTATACTTTGGATAAATACCACTTTAAGGAATATGCCCACATATTTTGCAAAATAATTGGCTCTAACAAAACATGTTTCATTCTCTGTGAAATTCCTGAGTTTTATATATTCCACTTTTTATTGTAAGATGTGGCATTAATCTTCACATTTAAAAGTACAGAAATGTAACTAGCAAAAACATCCTTCAAAATGTGTTTTCATGAGGCATGTACCATCTTGTATGCCTCTATAAATAACATCTGAATCTGAACTAAGTTTTGATTTTACAAATTAGGTAAATTTTCTATGTTATGCATGTATTGGAAAGTTTCATATGCAGTATTGAATAAATGAGAACCATACATGCCTATCTTATTGTTTGTTTTTCCTTCAAGAAGCAGTATTAAAAGTCTGAAAATTAAGTTTGTATAGTTTAATGTAACAGAATAAAATACTACACTGTAATGAGACGTTCTGATTTTTCATTTGTTCAAGTTGATAAGAAAACTTATCAAATATTTTAAATGGATTGATTTCTATAAAAACTAACATCTTTTAATTCTTATTTTATTTGATGTAGAAATGTAAATGAAAAGAAATAAATGCAATTATTTGAAGTGTCACAATGGTAGAAAAATGGATTATAATATCATTCATTGAATTTCTTGGGATTCATATTAAATTTCTAAAAATATATGGACTTAATATTGGAATTTTTAGCAGTTAAGCTTTGAAGGGAAATTCTGCTACCTTTCAGACTTAGAGCTTTCAAATGCTACTCAATTTTGTTTGGAAGTTAAACAAGGCCTTTATCAAGGGCCTGCTCTCTATACCCTTGCCAGATATATATAACAGATAAACTTAAATCCATGTATTCACATTAGAGTTTTTGTAAAACAGATGGAAAAGAAATTAATATAAATGTCTAGTTTCGATGAGCAATATTTCAGTAATCATTGATATTGGATAATATCAATTTATTTTATTTTCTAAAATGGTTTCAGATACTTAATATGAACATAAAAAGAAAAATGGTCATTGATGACCAGATCTTTCTTTAGTGTCCAATATGATTGGATTATTGTTTGACACGGACTTACCTGGATTGAATCTTCTTGACTGTTCAGTGCCAAAAGATTTGGAGGAGCTGAAGTATAGGATTTATGTATATAGGCTGTATAGTGGCTAGGCCATGCCTGTGGGTCTAGTGCATTGGAACTCTGTGAAGCAGAAGGAATGGAAAAGAGTGCATTTTGGGAAAGAAAATGGGAATGCTTTGCTACATTGTCACACTTATGGATGCTTAAAGAGACTTCAAAGCAGTAGGAGGAGGACAGAGCAGGTTGGAAAACAGGCAGGGGAGCATTGTTTCACCCAAGAGCTGAGTGCCAGCTGCATTGGAAAGTTTGGCCTCTACAAAAGCAGGCAGGAGGATGAATGGATGGAAGAGTGAAGAATGAGCCATGACATACCTAAGGGCTAGTGTCAGTAGCTCTATAAAATTTAGAGAAATGGGCCAATGAATAGACTATGGGCGGTAATCTTTCTGTGCCAGCTTAATTTGTTTCATAGACTGCTTCTGTAGACCTGGAATATTCACACAAGTTTTCCCATGAGCCTGCAATAGGTTACAGCTCTGGCCACAGCAGGTTTACATTTTTTTTCCTTCACCTTTTCTGCTTCTGACCTATTTATATTCATGGACTATATAACATTTTTTTAATTTAAAAAGACCAACCTGGAATCTAGAGCTTTGGAGTATTTGCAGTGTCTAGCCAGGAGTGGGAAGATGGTAGCAGAGTGGGAATCTGCTGTGGGCCTTCCTCCATTGTGTAACCCATCTTATCTTTTTTTTCCCTTTAAGCCCTAGAAAAGAATGAAAGAACTATCAAAAACGTTTCCATTTGTGACTATATACCTCTGATTTCACTCTGTGATTTCCTCCTATGGGTGAGAGACAAAGAAGAAGATTGCTTGGGTGGGAGCAAATGGGAAGAGAAACCATGTCAATAGGCCAGAAAGGCTTGGAGAAAGCTCAAGGTCAAAACCAAGACTATTCAAAACCTTGAATAGGACAAAACAAACTGGCAACCAATGCAACTTGCATTACCTTTAAGGTTTCTATAGCACTAGGTTGGTCTAGCTGAAGGAGCTCTCCCCAAATCTATGTGCCCATCCTGCTAGATCCAGGAGACCTGCTATACATTCTATTAACTGGAGATTTATATTTGGCAGATCTGCAGAGATTGACATTTGACAGAGTTTTCTGCTATGGTGCCTGTTCTATGGAATATTCTTCCCTCTCCCCCCAAAGTGTTTCATACTTTTGATTTTCTGACGGTTGTCTAATATTCCTGGTTATTTAGTTGTTGTTGTTTTTTTAAAAAAAATAACTATATTGATTGTTTTAGTATTTATTAAATGTATTTCGTTTTCTTGTATATATCCCAGAGTCAGTTGTTGTGAGATTAATTGCAATCAATCAAGTTGGAGAAATGCTACATGTACTTTAAATTATATTTCTCGTGCACTGCTCTATAATTCCTTTGGCTTTAGCATGGCTTTGATTAAAGGAATCGATTTAACCCTTTCTGTTTGCAAGCAACCTTTTATGATTATTTAAAAATTTATTTTAGTAATGCTGAGTATATCTTTTTGTTGTTGTTGTTGTACCTTTGAGTCAATGTTGATTTATTACAAATCCCCACAGTTTCCTTAACAAGAGTTCAGAGGGGTTTGCTATTGCCTTCTTCCTAGGATTGAAAGATAGTGACCGATCTAAGGTCATCCAGCTGGCTTTGTACCTAAGGCAGGAATAGAACTCATAGCTCTGGATTTCTAGTCTGATGCCTTAATTATTGTATACACTGTAAATAGGCTACCCTAGAATGCTAAGAAAAGTTTATATTTTTTTACATGCAATAGAGTTTAAAATGCCATATATACCATATAGAATATGCTAATTGTTTACTGGTTTTGGTGGTCTGGTTCATTGTTACTAAATGAAAATATTCAGAAAACTAAAATCTTGGTTTTAAGATATAGCAATGTACAGGGTTTTTTAAAAAATAAAAATAAATGGGACTAGAAGACCAGCTTCCTTAATATAAAGAACCTTTATTTTCAAAGAAATTTATTGTTTGATAAATACAAGTTATGGAAGTGTGAAATGTATCATTTGCTTTTTAAAACTGTACCTTTAAAAAGGTGAGAATTAGGTTTGCAAATTAGGATAGTGTAATCAGACCACTTGTCTAGATGCTTACTAAATTTATTTTCTTCTGCATGTCAGATTTCTTATCATTAAACTAATGTTTAAAAATCATTCTTTTTCACTTTTAGACAAAAAAAGCCTAATTACATGTTGTGCCATTCCTAAGCATTTAACACTCTTTAAAATGAATATAAGAAGTGATTAAATGATAAGTTTAAGAACTGTAGTTAAATTGGCAGAACACTAAAAATAAAGCAATGCTCATTCATCTTGTTTAATTTCTTTTGCTGCCATTATTAGTTGATCTACTTAGACTTTTCTTTTAAAAAATCACATCACATTATCTTGCAGGGGCGAATTTATATTTATTTCACATGCCACTGCAATGTGAAATTTTATGCCAATATATATGTGACCAATTTTCTATTTTTAAACAACACTTAAAGAGATTGCTAATGAATCACTGCACGTCGTATCAGTGGAATTAGTTTATCAGGTTATATTACAAATAAAGCCAATGCATAAAAGAACAATGAGGGCATAAGAACTGTTCAAAATTAGCCTATTTTGTCTTTTATAATTTATAAGTATTTATTTGCATATTTTTGTTTTCCTTTTTTCTTTTCAAAAATAAATTTGCCATGGTTGAAGTTTAGACAAGTGAATATTGTTAGCTGAAACGGTGGGGCAGGAAGTTGTTTCTGGGAAGAACGATTGAAGAACCCTGGTTTTATATGTCAAAGATATATAATCCGAAGGTGTGAAAGCAATTCCAACTCCCTTCTAAAATAAGAATGCACCCATATTGGGTGGCAGTGATATAAGAAGATGCTGGAAGTAGAATATCAGTTGAAACAAGACTATTTTCATACTGTGCAATAGAAGACACTGGTAACTTATTCCTGCATTTTATCAAGAAAACCACATGAATAGAAAATACAAAATGATTGAAGACATATTGCCAGATCAAGAGTGCCTCAAGTCAGGTGGCACTCAACATGCTACTGAGAGGCAGCTGAGGATCTTTCAAAGTACTAATGGTATTTATTACATGACTAGATTAAAGGCTCTATGATATCCATTTGCTGTTGATGCTGTGCAGTAAAAAATGAAGATGCAATGATTTACAATGAGAATATGAATATGAATCTCAAATGGAAAGTTTTAATAGAGTTCAATATGAAATGAATCAACTGCACATTGACACATTAGGCATCAGCAAATTGGGACAAACTAGTATTAAACATTTTAAGTCAGAAAATCACACTAAAAATGAAAGGAAGGTGATCCTTTCAACATTATAAACAGTTTAACAAGAACAAAAATTGTTTACATGGAATTAAAGATTGAATACAGGCAGTCTTTGATATATGATCACAAGTGAACCCAAAATTTATGCTGCTAAGTGAGACAATTGTTAATTGAGTTTTGCCCATTTTATGGCCTTTCTTACAATAGTTGTTCTCTGCAGTTGTTAAATAAGCAACAGTGTTGTTAAGTGAATCTGGCTTCCCATTGAGTTTGCTTGGCAGAAGGTCACAAGAGGTAATCACGTGACTCTGGGTCACCGCGGCCATGATCAATATGAACCTATTGCCAAGCATCTGAATTTTGATCATGGAGATTCTGCAACAGTCATAACTGTAAAAAATGGTCATTAGTCACTTTTTGTAGTGTCATTGTAACTTTGAACGGTCACTAAATGCTGATAAAATCTGCCCTCTTGGAGGAAATTAGTTTCTACTGTATGTGAGGCAAAAGAAAGAGAAACTAACTGGTTCACAGCAGAAGTATGTAGCATAGTGAAAGAGGGGGGGGAAATCAACATATAGGAAATATAGGTAGTCCTCAACTTACGATCCCCAATTGAACCCAAAATTTATGTTGCTAAATAAGAAATTTGTTAAGAGAGTTTTGCCCTGTTTTATGATTTGCCACATTTTAAAGAGAATCACTGTAGTTGTTAAATTAGTAGCACAGTTGTTAAGTGAACCTGTTTTGGCCATCGACTTTGCTTGACAGAGGGTTGCAAAAGGTGTTCACATGATCCCAAAACACTTCAATTATCATAAGTATGAGTCAATTGTCAAGCATCTGAATGTAAATCATATGACTATGGAAATGCTACAATGGTCATAAGTGTGAAAAACCCATGACATTGTAACTTTGAATGTTCACTAAGTGAACTGTTGTAAATTTGAGGACCTACCTCGTGGCGATAAAGGCGGCGAAACGTAATTATCTTGCCGCTCTTATCTCATCCGCAGATAACCGCCCTGCCGCCCTGTTTAGAGTGACCTGCTCCCTTCTCCAACAGGGGTTGTGGGAAGCTCCTTTGCAGGGCCATGCAGAGGAGTTTGGACAATATCTGCAGAATAAAGTTGCTCAGATCCGGAATGAGTTGGTCTCCAATGAGGTTGGTCCGGGCGAGCAATCGGAGGCAGGCCTTGAGACCATTTTGTGGGAAGAATTTGACTTTGTGACTCCAGATGACATGGACAGGTTGTTGGGACGACTGAACGCTACCACATGTTTATTGGACCCGTGTCCCTCCTGGCTGGTACTGGCCTCCCGGGAGATGACACGAGGCTGGCTCCAGGAAATAGTGAATGCCTCTTTGAGTGAGGGGTCTCTTCTGGCCACCTTGAAAGAGGCGGTGGTGAGACCCCTCCTCAAGAAGCCTTCCCTGGACCCAGCATTGTTGGTTAATTACTGTCCGGTCTCCAACCTTAGCTTTCTTGCTAAGGTTGTAGAGAGTGTGGTAGCTCAACAGTTCTCCCGACACCTGGAGGAAACCGATTATCCAGACCTGCGCCAGTACGGCTTCCATCCCGGGCACAGCACAGAGACAGCATTGGTCGCTTTGGTAGATGATCGCTGGATGGTCCAGGACAGGGGTTGTTCCTCTGTCCTGGTCCTATTAGACCTCTCAGCGGCTTTCGATACCATTGACCATGGTATCCTATTGCACTGGCTGGGGGGGTTGGGATTGGGAGGTACTGTACTGCAATGGTTCTCTTCCTACCTCACCGACCGGTCGCAATGTGTGCTGACAGGAGGGCAGAGATCAACCTCGAGGCCCCTCGTATGTGGGGTACCTCAGGGGGCGGTCCTCCCACCCCTCCTGTTTAACATCTATATGAAGCCGCTGGGTGAGATCATCCGTGGCTTTGGGGTAGAATACCATCAGTACGCTGATGATGCTCAGCTGTACATGTCTACCCCTGGCCACCTCAACGACGCTGTGGAAGTGTTGTCTTGGTGTTTGGAGGCCGTGCGGATCTGGATGGGGAGGAACACACTGAGACTCAACCCGTCCAAGACCAAGTGGCTGTGGTTTCTGGCATCTCGATATAGCCAGTTAACTCCATCGCTGGCTATCGGGGGCAAGTCATTAGCCCCCGCGGAAAGGGCTCGCAACTTGGGCGTCCTCCTGGATTCACAGCTGTCCTTGGACGACCATGTGACAGCCGTGGCCAGGGGGGCTTTTTATCAGGTTTACCTGATACGCCAGTTTCGCCCCTTTCTAGATCGGGATGCCCTACACACGGTCACTCAAGCCCTCGTGATTTCCCGCCTGGACTACTGTAATGCTCTCTACATGGGGCTCCCCTTGAGGTGCACTCGGAGACTTCAGCTGGTGCAGAATGTGGCCGCGCGGGGGATTTTGGGAGTCTCTCGGTACTCCCATGTAACACCTCTCCTGCGCGAGCTGCACTGGCTGCCTGTGGTCTTCTAGGTGCGCTTCAAGGTGTTAGTAACCATCTTTAAAGCACTCAATGGCATGGGTCCTGGTTACTTGAGAGACCGCCTCCTGCCACATACCTCCCTTCGACCTGTCCGCTCCCACAGAGTGGGCCTCCTCAGGGTGCCGTCAGCCGGTCAATGCCAGCTGGCAACTCCCAGGGGAAGGGCCTTCTCTGTGGCGGGCCCAGCCCTCTGGAACAACCTGCCCCCCGATATCCGTACTATCACAGACCTACGCCTCTTCCATCGGATGTTAAAAGCACACTTTTTCCATCTAGCTGGCCTGACATAGACCAAGGATATAATTTTAAATTTTAATATTTATTGGTTTTAATCTTTTATAGTATTTAAATTTTAGCACAGAGTCAATAATTTAATAGTTTTTTATATTTTGTATGCGTTGTTGGGGTTTTTATCTTTCTGTGCACCGCCCTGAGTCCCCCCAGGGAAATAGGGTGGTATATAAATCGAATAAATAAATAAATAAAATTGAGGATTACCTGTATAAGAATAGCAGAAATGTATCTGATAGAGAAATATATAAGAACCTGCAGAAGGAAACAAAACAAGTTATTAGGCTGCTAAAGCACAGAAAGAAGAGGAGCTGACTAAATCTATTAAAAGGGGAGGTTGGGATAAATCCTTTTTTAGGTATAGTGAGAAAAGATGAGCTACCTGTTTAAAGCTTATTAAAGCTTTAATGTATCCAAAAAGTATTCATTCCAGAGTTCTTAGTATGCTCATTATATGATCTATATTTAACTGGGCTCTTCTAACAAGTGAAGTTCTTCAAAATTGGCAAATAGCTAATATTGCAACCATCCACAAAAAAGACAAAATATGACAATGCGCTTAACGTCCATAATACTGAAATTAATGGAATCACTCCTGAAAGCAGCATGGTCTTACTGAGGGTAGATCATGTCAAATGAATCTTATTGATTTTTTAAAACTATGTCACACATTTTTGGGAAAAGGGAGTATCAGTAACAAGTGGCTCAGTTCTGGGCCCTGTTCTGTTCAATGTGTTAGTGATATAACAGAAGGATTGCTAGATAAGGTTCATCTTTTTGTTGATGACTCAATGGTGTGTAATAAAGTAATGGCAAGTACAAGTCATCTTCTAAAACTAAAACTAAAACCCAATTGTCAAGAAATATGATGCAGACTTTGTTACCAGCGAGGATATGGACAGGCTGTCAAGGAAACTTAGGGCGACCACATGTTTATTGGACCTGTGTCCCTCCTGGCGTATACTGGCATCCTGGGAGACGACACGAGGCTGGCTCCAGGGCATTGTCAACGCATCTTTGAGTGAGGGGTCCTTACCTTCCGTCTTGAAAGAGGCGGTAGTGAGGCCCCTCCTCAAGAAGCCGTCCCTGGACCCAGCTTTACTAGAGAACTATTGTCCGGTCTCCAACCTTCACTTTTTGGTGAAGGTTGTTGAGAGTGTGGTAGCCCAACAGTTTCTGCGACACCTGGAGGAAGTTGATTATCTAGACCCGCGCCAGTCTGGCTTCCGACCCGGTCACAGCACCGAGACAGCATTGGTCGCGTTGGTTGATGATCTCTGGAGGGCGCGGGATAGAGGTTATTCCTCTATCCTAGTCCTATTAGACCTCTCGGCGGCTTTTGATACCATCGACCATGGTATCCTTTTGCACCAACTGGGGGGGTTGGGGCTGGGAGGCACCGTTTTGTGGTGGTTCTCGTCCTACCTCTCTGGTCGGTCGCAATATGTGTTGACGGGAGGGCAGAGGTCGACCTCGAGGCCTCTCTTATGTGGGGTTCCTCAGGGGTCGGTCCTCTCGCCCCTCCTTTTCAACACATATATGAAGCCGCTGGGTGAGATCATCCGTGATTTTGGGGTGGAGTACCACCTGTACGCTGATGACACTCAGCTGTACATATCCACCCCAAACCACCCCAACGATGCCGCCGAAGTGCTGTCCCGGTGTTTGGAAGCCGTACAGATCTGGATGGGTGGTAACAAACTCAAGCTCAACCCTGCCAAGACTGAGTGGCTGTGGTTTCCGGCACCCCGGTTCAGCCAGATTACTCCAACTCTGGCCATTGGGGGCGAAACTCTGGCCCCCGTGGAGAGGGCGCACAATTTGGGTGTCCTCCTGGATTCCCGGCTGTCCATGGAGGACCATGTGGCGGCCGTGGCCAGGGGGGCGTTTCATCAGGTACGCCTGATGCGCCAATTGCGCCCCTTACTGGACCGGGCTGCCCTTCGCACAGTCACTCAAGTTCTCGTGACGTCCCGACTCGACTACTGTAATGCTCTCTACATGGGGCTTCCCTTGAGGTGCACTCGAAAGCTACAGCTAGTCCAAAACACAGCCGCGCGGGTGATTATGGGAGCCACTAGATGCTCCCACATAACACCGATCCTGCACGAGCTGCATTGGCTTCCTGTGGTCTTTCGAGTGCGCTTCAAGGTTCTGACAACTATCTTTAAAGCGCTCCATGGCTCGGGGCCTAGTTATATGCGAGACCGCCTCCTGCCCCATACATCCCTTAGACCGATACGCTCCCACAGAGAGGGCCTTCTCAGGGTGCCATCGGCCGGACAATGCCGACTGGCGACACCCAGAGGAAGAGCCCTCTCTCTGGCGGGGCCAGCCCTCTGGAATGACCTATCCCCTGAATTACGTACCATCACCGACCTCCGCCTCTTCCGCCAATGTCTCAAGACATATTTGTTTCAACAAGCCGGCCTAGCCTGACCTCCCATGGGGACCTTTAGGTAGTTTTTAAATTGGGTTTTTAAATTTTGGTTTTAGCGCAGGATAGGTTTATTTAATAGTCTTTTAAATTATATTTATTGTATTTTGTATGTTTTTAAATTTCCTGTGCGCCGCCCTGGGTCCTCTGTGGAGAAGGGCGGGATATAAATTTAAATAAATAAATAAAGAAATAAAAATTAGCATTTGATAGAGAAGCAGTAAAGGCACTGGCAAAGGTATTAGAGCATTCCTTCAAAGATCAGAATTATGGATATTACTTTTTGAAAGTAAACATTGGAGTTTTAAGAGGTGGTCGTGAAATAATATTTTGAACATTGGTCTTGGAAAAGATTCAATACGAAACCATAAATATGCAAATAATAATAATAATGAAGAAATAGATCATTAAATAAATCAATTCATATGTCTCACTCAAGATACACGTAAACAGGGTTTATGTGAATACATCTCTAGAGAAGGCTCTAATGTTGGGAAAAATGAAAGGATGGAAAAAAGAGGATGACTAACAGTAAGGTAGATAGATTCAATTAAAGTGGTGAATTGTATATTTGTCAGCCTCCGCTTTATTGCTTGCTTCGGCTGCCATTGAAACGGGGAGAGAGGGGCTGTGGGTATTGGACATTAATAAGTGTGCTGGAGAGGTTTGGAGCCAGGACTGGATATTGCCAAGGCCAACGGTCTCACATTCCATTCTGATGATGTTCCTGGACGTGCTGCCCACCTGGCATTGTGGAAGTTTCTGCATTGGATAATATCCTGGGGGTCATGGGCTATAGGGGATGGGTATTGCTTTGATATGTATGCTTCGCGCCCAATTATCTCATTCCTTGCTTGACTTTCGCTGCTGTCTTTTCATAATCAGTAAAAGTAACCTTAAACTTTCAAAATGGGTTTGAGCGTGGTCTTTCTTGATTAATGGAGGAAGCAGGCTTGACAATATTATTGGAAGGCTTGAAAGTTCAGTTTGGAAACTATGTAGTTGCCAAGAGTCAATATTAACTTAATGACATACTCAATCAATTTGATAATTTCAGATGATTTTCTTTCAGTTCAAAGTAAATAGATGTAGAACCCTTCAAGTTATAGTTTTCAGTTCCAAGTATTTACAAGATTTGAATAGCACATAAAATTGGTTTCCCAGAAAATGAAATTTGTTTATAGAAAATATTTTTTAGGAAACCCTGACAGTGAGAACAATTGATCAATGGAACAGTTTGCCTCCCAGAGTTGTGGTTCCTCTATTGCTGGGATATGTCAATGAATATTCAATCACTCAGGCCAAAGTTATCCAAATATTGAATTATGGCAACCTTTGACTGCCTTGATTATTCCAGTTACCATGATTCAACTTTTAGAGTTCATTGCTGGAGGTTTTCAAGAAAAGATTGTACAAGTATTTGTCTGTGAATGTATAAGAACCCCTGTCTTGGACAGAGGATTGAACTAAAAGACTTCAAGGTCCCTTCTAGCCCTATGATTTTAGGAGATGCATTTATTCTGGTATGATGTTACACATATCTCTATTGAATTTTCTACGGTTAATCTAAACTACAGCAATCTGTGTTAGTTAATCTCTTCAATAGATTTTATTGAGCTTGATTTGATTCATTCTGATACTATTGACTTCCACTGCAGCCTCAAGTACTCATAGAGAATGGCAACAAGATGACTTTTAAAAGACTTTCATTTTGGTATATCAATGATATACCTAAAAATTAAGCAATGGTATTTGAATCATGTAGTTCAAGGTTATTAATTGCACTGAATTCTAAATCATGTGTTACTTAATTCGGAATGAAGATTGTTAGATTTTAATTTTTTTAAATTCCACATGTATAATAATAATAATAATAATAATAATAATAATAATAATAATAATTTTAATATTTCTAAACCGCACCCTCTCCCCACAGGGACTCGGGGCGGTGCACAGGCACAGTAAAACAATAAATACATATAAACATTTCATTAAAAATAAATTAAATCTAAACCTGCGCTAAAATTCCCATTAAAACTAAGCAATATTATAAAACCCCAATAAAACCCCAAAGACAGAGAGACTATCCTAGGCCGGCCAGACAGAAGAAATGAGTTTTTAATTTGAGACGGAAGGAGCGGAGGTCCGTGGTCGTCCTAATGTCGGGGGGAAGGTCGTTCCAGAGGGCCGGGCCCGCCACAGAGAGAGCCCTTCCCCTGGGCGTCGCCCGCTGACAAAGTCTAGTGGACAGCACCCGGAGAAGTCCCTCTCTGTGGGAGCGAATCGACCGTGAGGATGTATGAGGCAGGATCCGATCCCGCAGATAGCTAGGTCCCGAGCCATGGAGCGCTTTAAAGATGATAATCAACACCTTGAAGCGCACCCGTATGTGAGGAGGCCAAACTATATGCCATACTTAACTTATTTGTCCTTTTTGTAATGACATTCAAATGTCAGATGAATTGTGATTGCTCTTACAAGCTGTTTGGCATAACCAATTTCTTAATTGTTACCAACTTTTCTGGAAAAAAATTTTTCCCTCACCAGTTCCTAATAGGCTTTTAGTAAGGAATATATTTTAAAAACAAAGCATAATATAGCTACCAACGATATTTAGCACTGAAGCAAAAATAGTAATGATAAATCTTTTTAAATGAATAAATACTGTTTTTAAGTAAAATATTGTTTGCTACTGCCAGTTTATTTCTTTTTGGACAAATAAAATATGTTATAGGCAGAAAAAATAACAGTAAAAATTGTTATAAAATTATTTATATTCAGAAAAAATAATGGTTAGAAGCTGTATCAAATCATTACCTTTATTCTGACTGAGTTTTAAAAATTCTAATATTAACCTTTTGAAAAGGCAAAAAAGCAGTGTTACATGATTAGGAGACAGAATATACTTAATTATCTGTTTCTTTATGATAGATCTAGTCTGGTCCAACCTCTTTAAGCTGCCAACATTTTCTTAAAGCTGCCAAAGAGAGAATTCTTCTAACTATCCAATTCCATGACCATAATATGAGATAAAATAATGCATCTAGCTATGCTGTCATCTATAATTCAGGGGCACTTATGAGTGTAATTCATTGAAATTTCACCTTTGGCCCAACCTCTGCAGCTCCTAGAAGCAAGATTCATAGCACATTTCTTTATAGCTTTACCCAGTCATTACGTGAACTTTATAGCGGCTGTGACAGTGAGTCATATAAACAAGCAGAGATAGCTTCTGTCTGTCTATCTATCTATCTGTCTGTCTGTCTGTCTGTCTTTTGGGGAGAATGATGGGATGAGTAGGAGAAACCATGGAGTTGGCATCCCACTAAGCTTAAACTCTTCTTCAAATGTCAGCTGTTTTCTAGGTCTCTAAAAAATTGAAGAGCTTTCCCCTTTTGACCTACTAATACATCTCAGTCACAGTTTGCTGAGAAGCTGTGACAACATGCACATTGATAACAAGGCATGCTGTTTGATCCCTGTATTCTTAATGTTTTCTGTACAGGCATATTGTGGACAAGTCTGATCTGCAATATAAAGTAGTGTGAATTAACTAAAGTTATAAGGGCAGAAAAACTGGTTTTTACAGGGCATTTCCACCATTAATTAATGGTTAATTTTTGTTCTTTATTGGTAACATGGATCAAGCTTCCAAATTATGATTTTAAGATTCTGGTACTATTTCTGGAAGATATTTAATTTTTTAATAAAAGAAATAATAGGTAGCTCAGGTTGAACAGTGGAGTTTTTTATGTTCCCGCAGCTTGGTTGCATGCTTGCAAATGTTTCATTACAGAGCTAGGTAACATCATCAGATAGAGTAAACGGGGTTTGCTCTCTGTTTATATACAGTACTATACTCTGAAGTTTTGAGGAAGATATATTTTTTCCTACATAATTTCTTGATTAGGATATTGTTTCTCTGCTTGATTGTTTGTTTGGAGTTAATTGTTCCTTATCTGGGTGTTGGCTGCTAGAGAGAATGTATTCTGGTCTTTTTGTAATCCTTCTGAACTTTTTATTGTTTTTTTAAATGTGTGCAAATTTGGTTTATTTCTGCGTGTCCACCGATGAATTTCTAAAAAGCCAAGCTTACAAAAATTCCCTAGTGCTTTTGGATTTAGTTTGGAGTAGGATGCTCATAGTTTTCCATTGGAGATTATCTATGTGCTGTTAAAGAATTTTCCATTATGGTTTCTGACTGCTAGCTGATGTTCATGGATGTGTTCTGCTAGTCTTCTGTTTGTCTGTCCTGCATACTTGGTTGCCACTCTTCCTATATTTTATATTATAGATTACTTGTTTTTTTCCTTCTTGAATTACATGGGTCTTTTGGTGTACTTTAAAAGACTTTAATTGATGTGTGTGCTATGGTAATATTGTGTGGTTTTAATATCCTGTTGATTGTTTTTCAGATAATTTTTTATGTATAGTAGTATTATCCTTTTCATAACATGTGTTAATTGTGCTGCAGTGAATTATAGTGGCATTTTTTTGTTAAAATTATATAGATAGGTATATCTACTTTTTTTCTGCTGTTCTGGTTTGTTCCAGCTGGTTTGTACTTTTCTGAATAATGTTTAGCCATACCCTTACTGGGATTTGAACCGGGGCTGTATTACATATACATATACTTAGTGGCTAAAACATCTGCCTAACATGTAAAACAGTCCCGGAGTAAAAGGGTATGGCTAGCTGATGAGAGCTAAAAAGCTCGAAATAGATCTTTCCTTTTTTTTTTAATTTTTTTTAATTTTTTTTAAATTATTATTTTTATTATAATTTTCCACAAATTATACATCTACACATAAAATTTACTTTTTTTTTTTAACAATAATCCACCCGGTGCTATACAAAACGAAAGGAAGAGTTGGTTCTTTGGATATCTTCAATTGTCTTTAAGATCTCCAAAATCCGCGTTCCCTGGGTACAGGTGTCGAGGCATCCAAAGTTCCCAGTGCATAGTCCACAAATGGGTTCCAAGTCTTCCAGAAAATGTCTTTTTTATAGACCCCCTCTCTGAATTTAATATCACAAGTCATTTTATCATTTAAGGCTAATTTCCACATTTCACAATACCATTCTTCTATTTTAATATTTACCTCTATTTTCCAATATCTTGCTATTATAATTCTATCCATTATAATCATAATTCTAATCAGTTCTTTCTCATATTTTGTTAATTCTAATTCCTTAATTATCAGTAATAATATAGTTTCTGATCTCAAAGTTATTCTTTTCTTCATCATTTCAAACATTATTTCCTCCAATTGTTGCCAAAACTTTTTAATTTTTTCACATTTATACCACATATGTTCATAAGTTCCCACTTCCATATTACATCTCCAACATTTATTACTAATTTTTTTGTCTATCAATGATAACCTTAATGGAGTCCAATACCATTTCCAAACAACCTTAAAGTTGTGCTCTTTAATCCTTATAGACATAATCCTCATAATTCGACTTTTCCAATTCACATTCCAATCCGAGTCTAATATTTTAATCTTAAATTCTTCCTCCCAATTCGTCTTCATTACCATTTGTGGATTTCCATCAAAGTTTATAATCTTATATATCTTACTAACGAGTCCCTTTAACCCAATTTCATCCTTGATAATTTGAGATACTAAACTTTCAAATTCAGTTTTACTTCTGCCTATTTTACATGTTCCTCTTACTTCCATAGACCATTTTTCTACCTGTATTTTTTCAAACCAATTCAACTCCAATTTTTCAATTATTTCTTTTTTTCTGCTCTCAATTTCTAATGCTCTTAACCAATTTACTATACTTCCTATATTTTCATCCTCAACTACTTTATCTCGACTTATATTTGTTTTAATCGGCCAACTTCCAAGTGTCTTCCCCAAGAAGGATATATCCGGAATCAATATTTTAACAAATTTATTCCAAATTTTACTCAATCCCTTTAACCAATAACTGTTAATTGCCTTTTTTGTTTTTATTTTATCTAAAAACCATGTAGGGCCAAATCTCTTAATATCCTTTAACTCTAGATCTCCCCAATGTCCATCTCCTCCTTTAAGTATTTTTATTACAGTTCGAATATTATAGGCCCTATAATAATTAAGTAGATTGGGAATTCCCAATCCACCTTCCTTTTGATTTTGATACCACATTTTCTTCATTAATCTAGGTCTTTTCCCACCATTGCAGAATTTATCTAATTTCTTCTGATATCCTTCCATATCCTTCTCTGTCAAATTTAATGGTAGCATCTCAAATAAAAAATTAAACTTTGGTAACAGCATCATCTTACACATTGCGATTCTGCCAAACCAAGACAACTTTATCCCTTTATATTTATCTATCTTTTTCTCTATTTCATTCAACATCACATCATAATTAATTTTTTTCAATTCTCTAACTTTAAGTGAAAGTGTTATTCCCAAATATTTCAGTGTATTTTTAATTCTTATCCCAAATTGTTCTTGGATACTCTCCCACTCTTTATCATTTTTGTTCATTAATAATTCAGATTTTGACCAATTTACCTTTAAACCTGTCATTTCTTCAAATTCTTTCAAATGTTTATTTATCCTCTTCAAATCTTTCTCTATATCTTTCAAAATAATCAAGGTATCATCCGCGTACAAATTTATCTTATATCTCTTGTATCCTTCCACTTCTTCATCTTTTTCTATCAATTTAGTCAAAACTTCCATAATTAATAAAAATAATGTTGGGGACAAGGGACATCCCTGTCTCGTACCTGCTTCCAATTTAATCTCTCCCGTCATTATCCCATTCACCTTCACTTTTGCACTACTTTTTTGATACAATTTTGAAATAACATGTATAAACCTATTACCGAAGCCTAATGCCTCGATAATTACCCTAATAGTTTCCCATTGTACAGAATCAAAGGCTTTAAAAATATCTAGTGATACTATACCTATTTTATCCCCATTACTCTCAGCTACATCTATAATATTTAGTACTCTTCTAATTATATCACTCATATATCTACCTTTAACAAAACCTACCTGATTATAGCTTATATACTTATCTATAAATCTATTTAACCTATTACTTATAATGGCAGTAAATATTTTGGCATCCTGGTTAATTAAAGAAATGCTTCGATAGGACTCGATCCTCTCCAAGTCTTTATCAGGTTTAGGAATTATAGTTATTACCGTTCTATTCCATGACATCGGGACTTCTCCACCGTGTAAAATTCCATTAAATAATTTTTGCAATTTTGGTATTATTATTTCTTTAAAATCTTTATAAAATTCAGCAGGTAACCCATCTTCACCTGGAGTCTTCCCTAATTTTATCCCTTGTATTATTTCGTTAATCTCATCATATGCAATATCTCCTTCCATCAAGTCCTTATATGTTTGATCTATTTTCACAGCATACTTTTCAAGATGATTTTTCAATTTTTCCAAATCAATTGATTTCTTTGAGTATAATTTTTGAAAAAACTTCCTAACTACTTCACATTTCTCCAATCTCTTATAACATCTTATACCTTTTTCATCTATCAAGGAGCCGATTTCTCTCTTTTCACTTTTATTTTTCGCCATCCTTGCTAATAACCTAGAGTTTTTATTACTAAATTCAAAAAAATCCCTGTTTAAATATCTTATATTTTTTTTAACCAATTCTATATCTTCTTCTATCAGTTTAGTTTTTAGTAAATTCAATTCTTCCAAACATTTTCTATCCTTTGTAAGTAAAAATTGGTTCTCCAATACCTTAATCTGTCTTGTATCCTGTTCCATTTTACTTCTATATTCTCTGTATTTCCTACTTGACAACTTAATACTTTCTCCTCTAAATACTGCTTTCATCGTGTCCCAAACAGTTTCAAATTTAGCCTCTCCATTATCGTTGAATCTCCAACTTTCCTCCCATTTTTTAAGAATCCATGTTTTATCTTCCTCCTTTTTAAACAATTTTCCATCATATCTCCAACCTCTTTCTTTTTTTCTAAAGTTAAAATCTATATCCATCATAACTTCTGCATGGTCGGAGTCCTTGAAAACTCCCACATCTATTCTATCTATATTATTCAACAGGTCTTTAGAGACAAAAATATAATCAATTCTTGAATATGTATTATATACCTTAGAGCAAAAAGTGTACACCCTTTCAGTACCTTTCAACTCCCTCCAAACATTTACCACACTATTTCGAAACATCCATTTATTTAAAATTTCCCCTTTATTTGTTTCTCTAAAGCGGGTGGGGTTTATTTTATTTATTTATTTTTCATATTTATAACCCGCTCCCATCTCACAACAAGGGACTCGGGGCGGCGAACATAGAATTAAATCAATAAATACAAAATACAATACATAGATATTAGATGCCTGTGTTGTAACCGTTTTTAAAACCCTCGTTTATAATTGGCGGTGCTGGGGTTACGCAAGGCCGGCTAGTTGGAAGAAGTGAGTCTTAAGACATTTGCGGAAGAGGCGGAGGTCAGTAATGGTGCGGATTTCAGGGGGCAGGTCGTTCCAAAGGGCCGGCCCTGCCACAGAGAAGGCCCTCCCCCTGGGCGCCGACAGTCGACTTTGCCCGACCGACGGCACCCTGAGGAGGCCCTCTCTGTGGGAGCGTGTCGGTCCCTGGGATGTATGGGGCAGGAGACGGTCTTGCAGATAGCTAGGTCCCGAGCCATGGAGCGTTTTGAAGATGGTCGTTAGGACCTTGAAGCGCACCCGAAAGACCACAGGAAGCCAGTGGAGCTCGCGTAGGACAGGTGTTATATGGGAGTGTTTAGGCGCTCCCGTAATTATCCGTGCGGCCGTGTTCTGGACTAACTGTAGTCTTCGGGTGCACTTCAAGGGAAGCCCCATGTAGAGAGCATTGCAATAGTCAAGTCGAGATGTGACGAGTGCTTGAGTGACTGTGCGTAAGGCTCCCCGATCCAGTAAGGGATGCAATTGGCACATCAGGCGTACCTGATGGAATGCCCCCCTGGCCACGGCCGCCACCTGGTCTTCCATAGTCAGCCGGGAGTCCAGGAGGACACCTAGATTGCGTGCCTTCTCAACAGGGGCTGGTGTTTCGCCCCCAATGACCAGAGTTGGAATAATCTGGCTGAAACGGGGTGCCGGAAGCCACAGCCACTCAGTCTTGGACGGGTTGAGCCTGAGTTTGTTACTACCCATCCAGATCCGTACAGCCTCCAAGCACCGGGACATAACCTCGACGGCATCATTGGGGTGGTCCGGGGTGGATATGTACAGCTGGGTATCATCAGCGTACAGATGATATCCCACCCCGAAACCACGGATGATCTCACCCAGCGGCTTCATATATATGTTGAACAGCAGGGGCGAGAGGACCGACCCCTGAGGGACCCCACATAAGAGGGATCTAGAAGTCGACCTCTTCCCCCCCCGTCAACACATATTGTGACCGACCAGAGAGTGCTATCTATTTTATCTCTAATCATGTTAAAATCCCCCGCCACAATCACTTTCCCTACACTTTCAGTTTCCAAAATCTTAGTTATTTTATCAAGGAATCCCTTTTGTTTTTCATTTGGTAGATATAAATTGACCAGTGTCACTTTTTGTTCGTTAATATTCCCTATAATTATTAAATATCTTCCTTTCTCGTCTCTAATTACTTGTTTTTTTTCAAAATATACCCTATTTGATATCAATGTTGCCACTCCTCTAGCTTTGGAGGTTCTGAAAGATTTTTCGTAAACTTGCATACCCTTTATATTCATTCTATTGAAATCCTCAGATTTTTGATGAGTTTCCTGCAAAAATAATATGTCTGGTAAGTCCCTTTTAATTTTAAGCTCCAATCTCTTCCTCTTTATTTGGCTACCTGTGCCCTTCACGTTCCATGTCATTATTTTTATAAACCGCATTTACGCGGTAACTTTTTTTAATCCTAGCCCCTTCTCTTCCTTTACGTGCCCACCCAACACCAAACAAAAATAACATACAAGAAAAAAGACATAAGACAGAACAAAGACAAACTTAAAACACAACAACAACAAATAACAATTAATCTTCACCCCCCACATCCTCATTCGAGTTACGCCTCCATATAAAGAGTGTGGGGGGGGGGAACATGCCCATGGTCGGGTCATTTCTTTCGGGTTATTCTTGTATTCCACTTTCAAAAAAAGAAGATAACACTGGCTTGTCCCCGCACTCAGCTTCCTGCTTTCTTCTAAGGTCCTCCTCCTTGGCTGACGCTCTCTTAGTCTCTTCACGGGTTTTCTTATGTTCGGACATTGCCGGAGAGATTTCTTTCCGTTTTAAACTTTTAGGATCTTGACCACCAACTGCTCCTTTTTCCTCCAATGTTGGAGATTCCACTTGTATTCCACCCATCTTAAGCATATGATCTTTAATTTCTGTTAAATCCTCGTCTTTCTCAATCAGCCTGAGCTCCCGTATCAATCTTATGGCATCCGTTTCCGAAGTGATAGTTTGCATTCTCCCTTTGTAAAAAAATTTCAACTGCTGTAATGGTCTCCAATTATACTTAATATCATTGTCTCTCAGGACTTTTGTAATTGGTTTTAAAAAAAATCTCCATGCTCTTTCTTCTCTAGAAATATCTGGAAACACTTGAATTTCCTTCCCCTCAAATTTTGGGGGTTCTCCCAGTTCCCTTATTTTTCCCATAACTTCTAATTTATCTCCAAGGTTTGCAAATCTCACAAGAACATTTCTATTAGCTCCACTTTGTCTCTTATAACCAATTCTAAAAACACTTACTAAGTCCGCTGCCGTGTATACAATTGATGCATCAAGTTCATTCAGCCATTTTAACATTCTTTGCTTCAAATTATCCACCCTATCCTCCGAAATTCCACGAATAACAACATTATATTTTCTTGCATCTTCCTCCAAAAGACTGATTCTCCTATCCTGTTGCTGATTTTTTAAAAAAATCCATTCAAACTTACGATCAGACTGTTCCTCATGAACATAAATCTGTTTAATATCGTCCTTTATAAAATTAATTTCCACGTTTTGCTTTGCAAAGTTAACATTCATGTCACTAATTTCTTCTTTGGTTTTTTGAATTTCCAATGTCAAATTGTTCAAACGGTCAGTTACAACAGTTAGTTTTTCCCCAATTGTATTTAATGCCCCTATGATTCGTTCAAGTTCAGAAGGCTGTTGAGTCATCGTGTCGAATCAGTAATCTCTTTTTTTAAAAAGAAAAGAAATAAACCTGCCAAGAGGGTCTTTATTGAAGAAAAAGGGCAAAACCCCAAGTAAATAAAGCTGAGACGGCTTTTAAAGCACCAAAGAAGCCAGGACAGAAGTAAAAAGGCTATAATCCATAGCTCATAAAATACAATATCTGTATCTTTATAGGCGTTGCCAGAAGCTCACTCGCTACATTCAGCATAAACAGTCCACTTAAAAAGTTCAAAAGTTCAAAAGCTTGCAATCCACATACCTCAGCTAATCTTCCGCTGTTGTTTACTTAACTTTCAAGCCTGTGTTTATGCCTCATAGCAAGTAAAGGAAACCTGCAAATCATGGTGCTTGTCAAACAAAGGCAAACTGCCTATCTCCGCCGCTTCGGTCAAACCTCTGCTTTCCCACGAAGAAACGAAACTTTAAAATTCAAGCAGTCCGGTTTGATCTATCGGTGTAAAAATCAATCTACACAGTCCTCCGCCTTTCCAAACCCGTTGTAAACAATCTCGGCTTTTAACGGTGCATTTAATCACTTTTAATCCACATTTTGTTAAAAAAGAAAAACCCTACGAAATGGAGGAACGTCCTCTCGCTACTCAACCATTAGCCACGCCCCGAAATAGATCTTTCCTAGTCTCCCTTATTTATTAGAGAAGAATAATGGTAAGTGAGCACCTGTCTGCCCTGGACGAGTTCAAATCACCAGGACCGGATGGATTACACCCCAGGGTTCTGAAGGAACTGGCAGACGAGATCTCAGAACCACTGAACTATATCTTTCAGAGATCCTGGAGCACCGGGGAACTGCCAGAAGACTGGAAAAGAGCAGATGTGGTTCCCATCTTCAAAAAAGGAAAAAAAACAGATCCAGGAAACTATAGACCCATCAGCCTGACCTCAATACCAGGAAAGATTCTGGAAAAGATAATTAAACAACAAATAAGTGAACACCTAGAAGCAAACAAAGTAATAGCCAAAAGCCAACATGGGTTTGTCAAAAACAGATCATGCCAGACGAATCTAATTGCATTCTTTGACAAAGTAACAAAATCAGTGGACCAGAGGAATGCTGTTGATATAATTTACCTGGACTTCAGTAAGGCATTTGATAAAGTAGACCATAACCTACTATTAGATAAAGTAGAAAATTGTGGGTTAGACAGCACCACCACCAAATGGATTCGTAACTGGCTGACCAACCGCACTCAACGTGTAGTCCTCAATGGAACTGCATCTACATGGAAGGAAGTATGCAGTGGAGTCCCCCAAGGCTCTGTTTTAGGCCCAGTACTCTTTAACATCTTCATCAACGATTTGGATGAGGGGATAAATGGGGAACTCATCAAATTCGCAGACGACACCAAGCTGGCAGGAATAGCCAACACTCCAGAAGATAGGCTTAAGATACAGAAGGATCTAGACAAACTTGAACATTGGGCACTGTCTAATAAAATGAAATTCAATTGTGAAAAAAGTAAGGTCCTACATATAGGCAAGAAAAACCAAATGCACAAGTACAGTATAGGTGGTACCTTGCTCAATAGTAGCAACTGCGAGAGGGATCTCGGAATCCTAGTGGACAACCATTTAAATATGAGCCAGCAGTGTGCAGCAGCTGCCAAAAAAGCCAACACAGTTCTAGGCTGCATCAACAGAGGGATAGAATCTAGATCGCGTGAAGTGTTAATGCCACTGTATAGTGCCTTGGTAAGGCCACACTTGGAATACTGCATACAGTTTTGGTCGCCACGATGTAGAAAAGACGTGGAGACTCTGGAAAGAGTGCAAAGAAGAGCAACCAAGATGATTAGAGGACTGGAGACTAAGACATATGAAGAACGGCTGCAGGAACTGGGTATGTCTAGTTTGATGAAGAGAAGGACCAGGGGAGACATGATAGCAGTGTTCCGATATCTCAGAGGGTGCCACAAAGAAGAGGGAGTCAAACTTTTCTCCAAGACACCTGGGGGCAGGACAAGGAGCAATGGGTGGAAACTAACCAAGGAGAGAAGCAACTTAGAACTAAGGAGAAATTTCCTAACAGTAAGAACAATTAACCTCTGGAACAGCTTGCCTCCAGCAGTTGTGAATGCCCCAACCCTGGAAGTCTTTAAGAAGATGTTGGACAGCCATTTGTCTGAAATGGTGTAAGATTCCTGCCCATGCAGGGGGTTGGACTAGAAGACCTACAAGGTCCCTTCCAACTCTGCTATTGTATTGTATTGTATTATTGTATTTATTTATCAGCTCAAAAACCTAACACACACCACACACACACACACACACACACACACACAAAACAAAATAATTAATAAATAGGTTAAAATAAAATTCTGGATTTACTTTTCACTTCTACTTGTTCTCCTGCATTTCAAAGACACTCTTTCAGCTTGCAAATTAAGATAATTACCTCTTTGAAAAACATATAAAGGAGATGTGCAATCAACGTAATAAAGTTAGCAAATTAAAGATTACCTATGAAATCACAATCAGCAAATTAATTACAATTTTCTAATGAAAATATTTAAGATTTTTTGTGATTTTTAAATATTATGATTGTAATTTACTTTTATTTCTCCATTTCTACTTACAAGATTTTAATCTTGAATTCATTCAGTTTTTCTATTTCATTGTCCAAAAAATAGACTAACTTCACATAATGCTTTGCCATACAGTAACAACATAGTTACTGTTGCAAAGCCCTTTTTCCTTACTCTTTTTTCCTTTTCAGATAGCAAAATAAAAAAATACACATGTATTAAAAGAAAAGGATATATCTCTCTCCCACACCTCCCTCCCTCTGTGTGTGTGTGTGTGTGTGTGTGTGTGTGTGTGTACACTTATAACATATACCGTATTTTTTGGAGTATAAGATGCTACTTTTTTCCTCTAAAAAGGGGCTGAAAATCTGGGTGTGTCTTATACATTGAGTACAGCATTTTTTGCCTCCTGAAACCCTGCCCCCCTTCACCAAAATGGTTGTGCATAGCCTTATAGAGGCTTCCAGAGAGCTCCTGGGGGCTGGGGAGGGCAGAAATTAGTCTAAAACGGGCTGCTTTTTGCCTCCCCCCATTCCCCAGCAGCACTCTATAAGCTTCCATAAGGCTATGCATGCAATTTTTTTGACCCTAAAATGGGCCATTTTCATGAAAAATGGGCCGTTTTGTGCTCATTTTGAGCCCCCCCTCAGGAGCACTCTGCATGCTCTGCCTCCCAAGGCTAGTCATGCTTTTTATTTGAAGACAAATGGGCCCATTTTCGCGAAAAACAGGCTGTTTTGGGGAGGTTTGCAGAGTGCAAAAAGGGTGTTTTTTCTCCTTTTGGAAAGCTGTTTAAAGTGGTTAATAAAAATTAGGTTGGTCAAGTTTTGTGCCTGCAGAAACAAAGCCTTAGATGCTACAGCAATTTCCTTCTCCAGCACATGGGTAAATACACCTAGAAACATCTACCTACCTACCTACCTACCTACTTACTCTCTCCCTCCCTCCATATCTACTGTATTTCTCTCTCTCTCTATTTCTCTCTCTCTATCCCTCTATCTAACTACCTATCTACACACACACTCTCTCTCTACCTATTTACTGTATTTCTCTCTCTCAATTTCTCTCTCTCTATCCCTCTACCTACCTACCCATCTACTATATTTCTCTCCCCACCCTCTATTTCTCTATATATATTTCTCTCTCTATCCCTCTACCTACCTATCTACCTTCTACTGTATTTCTCTCCACCCTCAATCTACCTATATACCTATATACCTACTCTCTCTCCCCCCTACACATCTACTGTATTTCTCTCTCTCTCTCAATTTCTCTCTCTATCCCTCTACCTCCCTACCTATCAACTGTATTTCTCTCTCTCTCTCCTCCCCTATCTACTGTATTTCTCTCTCTCTATTTCTCTCTCTATCCCTCTACCTACCTACCTATCTACTGTATTTCTCTCCCCCCTCTATCTACCTATCTACCTATCTACCTACTCTCTCCCCCCTACCCATCTACTGTATTTCTCTCTCTCTCAATTTCTCTCTCTCTATCCCTCTATCTACCTTCCTATCTACACACTCTCTCTCCCTACCTTACTGTATTTCTCCCTCCCCCTCCCTCCCTCCCTTTATCTACCTACTTACCTAACTACTCTCCCCCTCTCCCTACCTACCTACTGTATTTCTCTCTCTTTCTCTCCCTCTCTATCTCTCTACCTACCTACCTACTTTTTTAAAAAAAATTGGCTCTTCAAAACCTGGGTGTGTCTTATACTCTGAAAAATACAGTAGTCAGCTTCCATTCTAATTAGAATTTTTTTTAAACTTAAAACAATTTAAATTTAAATTTTAAATTGTTCAAATAAACTACAATTACAGAATTGGTAATGGATAAAATTATAAATATTTTCTTGTTTGAAAATAGAAGTAAAATCTTCTAATTACTAATCATTTGTATGGTAGCAGAGACAAGAAGTAAATATGCACCTCTGAAACCCATTGATCTTACTTTGAATAAAGTGTTCTGTCCATTTGGAACTATTATGCTTCCTCAAATTTTATTCTTTCCTTTTCAATACTACTACTGGTGCTGTCCTAGAAACCAGGAGACTAGGCCTACTTTAGAAATGAAAGCTAGCTAGGTGACTGGGCTAGTCAGTGTCTCTCAACATAACCATCACCAGCATTTTAACCATTGTCTATCCACTGCAGGATGAAGGCCTTTTCCTCATCTTTCCAACCAATATGCTCCTGACCTTTCTTTTTCAAACTAGGCCTGTCATACTTGCTGATGTCATTGATCCATCTTGTTTCAGGTTTCTTTCATGAATAATTTTTATAAAGTGGGATCCATTCTATGACTACCTTGGCCCATCTGCCATCATTTCTTCTGGTTATGTGATTAGCCCCTTTCCATTTCAATTCTTTTCCTCTCTTGATGATATTGTGTACTTTTGTTTGTTCTCTAATCCATTTGCAAGTCTTTCTTGTCTTGTGATGCTGAGCATGTATCTTTCCATGGCTCTTTGTGCCACTTACAGCTTTTATATCAATTGTGAGCTTAGCATCTCTGTTTCATTGGCACATGTTAAAACAGGTAGCACAAACATCACTAATCTGGTAAAAAATAACACAAAGCTATTTGGTACCATTCTGTATGAATATAACATTGTTATACATACATTCAGTCATAGATTTATTGAAAAAACACTATAAAATTACATGTCCTTCACCATTGTTTAGTATTGCATTATTTTGGAAACTGCAAACTGCCCAATTTTTACTTTTCTCTATTGTTGTGCTTAAGTCATTACAACAAATGTCTTTTGTTCATAATCATTGTTTCATTGTATTAGTTCATATTCATTTTTAATATCTTATTTTAAATTCTTATTTTACTTTAAGTAGTCAGTGATTAAATACAACCCTATATATGAACAAATAGAAATAGATCTATTTTCTACTCTTTGTGTAATGCAGAAATGAAATGCAGAGGCAAATTATTTTTGTTGTCAAACAAACACTTTAAAAATAAATTGGGTAAACTAATTGGAAACATTTTTATAGATAAAGTTTATAAAATGATTCTCTGAACTAAATTCATTCATCATTGTCCCCAAAGAGATTGATGATGAATATTCCATAGGCATGGCACAAAAGAATGGAATAGAAATATATATATATTTCTAAGATGTTGAATTTCTTTCAATGGTTCAGGACTAAGTGTATTTTATTACCCACTGAAGCATAGCTGACATAACCCTTAGAATCTGTCAAATGTCAAGATGATGCAAAATGTAACATTTGTAAATAATACATCCAGTCATAGTGTGCATTTATAGGGACTCATTCATTCTTTATTATGACTATAAATACTCCATTATATGTTCTGTAGTTGTATTAAACAAAATACGCCTAGTTTCATGGCATTGGGTTAAATGTCCTCTTTGTCTCTATGTAAATATCTCTGTGCAATTGCAAATATGAAAATGTATGTAACTATAGTTGGCATTTTATTTTATTTATTAAAATGTTTATTCTGCTGCTTAAAATAAATTTAAAATTAAGTCTTTTTTTCTACTAAAGAAACAATGTGACAAAACAGCCATAGCAGTATGTGTTGTAAAATACAACCAGTATTTGTTCATCCATGGAGGGGAATAAAATATTTCAGTCATGTGCTACTGATCCAAAACACATTTTTCATTTAACGGAAAGTAAGTGGCAATCACACTGAAGCAAGGAAGCATTTAGTGCTAAATAAAATCACACAGCTTTCTTTCAGAAGTATTTCAAGGGAATAGGAGTTTTTGTATTCCTAGTATCTAACTTTGTCTTGTCCATCAGTAAAGAAAGACTATACCACAACAAACATTCCCAATATATGCAAACTGCAAATATTAATATTTGGAGGTTCTCTTTCAATGGAAAAGGGTAAACTAATTTATATCTAAACCAGGTAGAGTAGTGTAGACAGAAAAACCAAGCCTTCTGTTCATCATAGCTGACATTGCAATCCTCCTAAAATGTCAATTTTGGAATCCTGGATTTTGAGAAATTTCACATGACTATGGTAGCGAAGAGGAATAGAATTCCTTTAAACTATGTGCTTTGTATCATTGCAAGGTTTTCTTCAATAGCCAGAACTATGCAGAATTTGCTATGTTTTAGCAACTTTATCGGGGGCGGGAGGCACATTATTAAGTTTTAGATCATATGTCATCTATTTTTTTCTCTGATATAGAGTTTTAATGTTAGATATTATGGATCCTTCTTGGCCCATCAGCATATTGGAGTCTGGAAGTTGCTCTTTAATTTTACTATCGACCAGGTCCTCTATATGGAATAATTCAAGAACACAGGAAAATTATATAGAGTTTTTTCTCATTATGTTTTAGAACTTTTAGAGTTAATGAGATAAATACAGCTGATGTGCCATTTAATTCATTTGGTGTAGTGATGAATTTCCATCAGCAAATGTTACCTACCATCATGCCCTATTTCATAATGATTTAATGACAGATGTTTACTATGATTTAAATCATCTTAAAGTATCACCTAAGTATCAAGTGCTGTTAACAGAGTTTTAACATGAGAAAACAAGACTTATAAATTTTCATGCAAAGTTTTTCTGATATCCTAAAAAAACATGTTTGTTAGAATGCAGGCTTCTTCTATTATTTCAGACTTTTTTTGCTAATATCAGAATTATTTTCTTTGAATCTACTTCTTTGATGACTTTTACAGCTAATAGGTAATTATGCAATAATAGAGAATAGAGAATAATTAAAGGATGGCATCATCTGGATTCAGGTTTAATTAATGCTTGGAAGATTGCTTTTAGACTAGGATTACAGACTAACCCAGTGTTTTTCTATAATGAGGGAAGTAGCATCCAGACTGGGTTGACCTCATCCACTCATTGGTTGGACTGAGTCTGATTAAACTATTAAGCCATGCCTTGTTGCTAGGCAGATCCAGCTTTTGACTCAGTCCCTCAATGAGGATGGATGTGTCACAGTGATGCTCCAGGAATATTTGAAAAATTGACCAACTTTGCTTATTCTACTGGAATTGATGATTTGCGAGTAAACTTGGGCTGTCTTGTGAGATCCCACTGTTGGGACGTAGCAGCCTCACCTGTTACAGGGTGGCAATAGCTCTGTTGGGGCTAACAGCCTAACTGTCAATTCTGACAGGGCTGCAGTTGGCTGTCCGCTTAACTGCCACAACTCAGTTCTGTGCCTGTTGACTCTGATTGCATTGTGAAGCGGTTTGACAGCGTCGCTACTATTAAAAAACACGATGGCATAGGTGGCTTGGAAAGCTAAAGAAATGTGCTAGTGCATTTGAAGGCAGAGAGAGGCTTGGGCAGTGAAGATGGCTCCCAGAATCACCATAGCTTCTTTCCCTTGCTACGCAGAGGAAATTTAGGCACAAAGTGCTATTTTGACAGCTATCAGCTGTCAGCAGTTTGACAGCTGTGCTGAGGCAATTTAACGCAAAACGCCATTTTGACAGTTTGACATCTTTGGATTTAAAAATGGCCACTGCCAACGACTTAGCTGGCTCTGAATTGAGTGTGACAGTTAGCCCCCAGGTGGCTGTGGAGGCTCCAATATTAGAGCCTGGACCATTGCAAGCCATTTCTTCCAGCAGGGGCAAAGAAGGCCCTCAGCAAAACTAAGCATGTAACAAGGTCTTCCAAAGATGCCAAGACCCCTAAAACTAGCTCTAAATTTGAGCACAGAAAGGATAGGGTGCTGGAATGTTTATATAGAAAGGCTAGTGGCCAGAAGGCCTCTTCTGCCCCTTCCACTGCAAGGGTAAATTCACAGGAAAACCAATCCCAGCATTTGTCTCCTAGGGACAGAAAAGATAGGGAACCTTCCCTTAATCTTAGAATTCCAATTGACACTTCAGGGCTTTTGGGCTCAGCCCAGGGATGGCAGTCCCCTCCATGCATCAGCTCAGCTGGCCAACCTCCTACCTTAACATTGAATGAGCCAATGCTACCCTCTACATCAGCTTGATTTCGCCCTGAGCAGATGTATCCTATGTACATGCCCAATTTTCAGGACATCATTGCCAATGCTATTCAGCAGGGCATTGTAACGGGTCTGCAGCAAATCATGATCAACCACACCAGACCTCCCCCCCCCGAAATCAGTAGATGCACCAGTAGATGCAGACATTGCTGCAGGAGATCCCCCTCCTTTTCCTGCTCCATCACAAGAAGATCAGGAGTCAGAGTCTTAGGAAAGGGAGAGTAGAGACGAGAATCTGTCTGAGGATGAGGGCATGCCCTCTGCCAAACCTGCCTTTTCTGACTTGATCCAGCCTTCTCTATTTAAGTCTCTCTTGTTCAAGGCAAAAGCCTTGGCCAAGTTCGGGGATAAGCCATCAGACAAAACTATTCAGTCCCAAGGTATATCAGTTGAAACTATTTTTGCTGAACAAGCCATCAAAGCAGACACAATACCTACTCCTAAGATATTTGTGGACTTGGGTACAGTGGGTAGACAATCGGTATCCCCACTCCAGGTCTGATGCCTACCTCAATGGATAAGACCTTCTTTAATGTAGATAAAGATATACAATACAATACAATAGCAGAGTTGGAAGGGACCTTGGAGGTCATCTAGTCCAACTCCCTGCCTAGGCAGGAAACCCTATACCATTTCAGACAAATAACTATCCAACATCTTCTTGAAGACTTGCAGGAAGATGTTGGATAGACATTTGTCTGAAATGGTGTAGGGCAGTGATGGCGAACCTTTTTTGCCTCGGGTGCCAAAAGCATGTGCTTGTGCACCATTGCACGCACTCGGGTACCCACCCCC
This sequence comes from Rhabdophis nuchalis, assembly GCA_039707465.1. NCBI lineage: Eukaryota > Metazoa > Chordata > Lepidosauria > Squamata > Natricidae > Rhabdophis > Rhabdophis nuchalis. The sequence goes on along the minus strand of CM077647.1, from coordinate 43,830,421 downwards.
ATAATTTAATCCCCCCCATTCTATGCCCCCTGTGTGTGTGTGACACCCCTCCATGCTGCCCCATGCACGCATACACAACTTTCTTGGAACCTGGGGAGGGCGAAAATACCCACCTCACAGAGGCCCTCCAGAGGCCGGAAACCAGCCCATTTTCCAACTTCTGGTGGGCCTGGTAAGTCCATTTTTTGCTCTCTGGAGGCTTCAGGAGGATTTCCTGAAGCCTCCAGAGGACAAAAAACTGCTGAAAATCAAGGCTGATAATCAGCTGGTCAGTGTGTGCATGCGTGTGAGAGCTGACAGGGCAACACCTCGCATGCCCTCAGAAATGGCTCTATGTGCCATCTGTGACACGCGTGCCATAGGTTCGCCATCACGGGTATAGGGTTTCCTGCCTAAGCAGGGAGTTGGACTAGATGACCTCCAAGGTCTCTTCCAACTCTGCTATTGTATTGTATTGTATATCTTTATCTACATTAAAGAAGGTCTTATCCATTGAGGTAGGCATCAGACCTGGAGTGGGGATACCCATTGTCTACCCACTGTACCCAAGTCCACAAATATTTTAGGAGTAGGTATTGTGTCTTCTTTGATGGCTTGTTCAGCAAAAATAGTTTCAGCTGATATACCTTGGGGTTGAATAGATTTGTCTGCTGGCTTATCACCGAACTTGGCCCAGGTGCTTCTACCATCTACCATAGATGTCCCAGTAACTGCTTTGCATACCTCCACCAATATGCCCGGGGCTCCAGAAGACATCTTAAAGCTGGAGGACAAGAAGGCGGACTTCAGTTTACAATGAGGTCATCAGGCAGTGGCCTAGGCAGTAAGAGTGGCTACTACTGCTTCCTTTTTTACCTGTTCTTGTCTGCTTTGGGTACAGGATTTGCAACAGTGGGTACCTATTGCAGACGTCAGAGCCCACCAGGACATTAACAAATTGGTGGCTGTTGTGTCTTTTTTCCTCTGATCCTACCTTGTTGGCTGCCAGGTTTGCCTCTAGGGCTATTGCCTCATCTGTAGCCTCAGGCAGGTTGTTATGGCTATGTCAATGGCAGGCTGATGTATGCCATAAATGGCACCTATCTTCAGCACCTTTTACCAGTGGTCCTCTCTTCAAGTCTGTTCTAGACCCCTTTCTGGTGGAGAACAAAGATAAATGGAAAGTTCTCCCCACTGCTCCACAGAAAGGCATGTTCAGAGCAGCTCTTACCCAAGACGATCCGCCTTCCATAACCAGGACTATGGAACTTCCTTTCAGGGTCAGAATTATGGATTTCCTTTCATGGGACTGATTTTGGGGCCTTAGGGTTCAGGCAACATCAGGGTGGCTACACACCAAGACAGAGATTTCAGTACAATTGCCAGCAGAGGAGCAAGCAATCTAAGTGCCCATTTAGAGAAGGCAGAGGCAGTGGTAACCGCTTCTACCATCAGAACCAGGATCTGACCAGGTCCCCCACCCATCATAGGCTGTTCAGCATTTTTTTCTGACTGTTGGGATCTCTCCAACTTCGATGCGAGGGTCTAATCCACTATTAGAAAAGGACTCTCCCTCAAATTCCTCTCCAGCCCCTGAGGTTTTTCCATACATGTCCAGTGTCACATAATCTGATCCGCAGGCAGCTTATGCAGGAGGCCATTCAACACCTATTAGATATCATGGGCATCCAGCCTGTGCCTCCAGATCAACAAGGTCTGGGTTATTACTTCATTCTTTTCATGATTCCAAAACCTCAGGCGATTGGAGAGCTATTTTTGACTTAAAGTGCCTAAATTGCTTTGTGAGCGATAGGAGATTTAAAATGCATTCATTGCAGTCTATTTTGGGGGGTATAAGGCAGGGAGATTTCCTCACTTCAATAGTTCTAACTGAAGCACACCTGCATATACCCATCTCCCCTGTGCACAGGCAGAACCTCAGATTCTGCTATCTGGGGCATCGCTTTTAATATAGGGCCTTACCCTTTGGGTTATCATCAGACCATTGGGTTTTTACAAAGGTATTGACAGCATTGGTAGTGTACCTCAGACAGGTACCAATAGGGCTCCAATGCTATTTAGATGACATATTTTTCCAGTCATCATCTACTAGCTGGGCACTCAGAGATCTGGACATTACCATGTTGATCCTGAAGGCCCATGGTTTTTCTATCCATCTGGTCAAGAGTCATCTGCAACCTACAACAAGGTTAATTCACCTAGGTACCTTGATAGATACTGTGTCAGGTACAGTTTTCCTATCACCTGAGAGACAACAAATCCTCAGGGAGTTGGCTTCCAAGGTCATCAGGGAGAGACAGGTGTCGCTAGCTATGTTATCCAAGCTGCTAGGTACTATGGTATCCACCATAGTTATTGTCCCCTGGGCATACCTGCATACCAGAGATCTTCAATGGTTTATTTTACCATTTCAGTGAAGGCTCTTGAGCTGCTCCCTGTCCAGGGTCACCTTATTAGCAGAGGTATCCCATTCCCTAATATGGTGGAGGTCCTCAGCTATCATCAAAGGGAAATACTTCAGGACTCCAGACTGGGTAACAATTATGGTGGATGCCAGTCTGTTTGGCTGGGGTGCTCATCTCCAGGCACAGATGGCACAGGGACAATGAAGCCAGGTGGAACAAGCTCAAAAAATCAACTGGTTGGAACTCAGAGCAGTCTTCAACAGTTTCAGCACTCTGTTAGTGGCAGACATGTATTTATTCTCACAGATAACATAGCCATCAAGGCTTATATAAACAGACAGGGAGGGACCAGGTCAAAGTCCTCATGCTGGAGGCCAAGACACTGGGGCTTTGGGCCAAGAGAAATTTACTGTCTATTACAGTGGAGTATATAGTGGGGGTGGCAAATATACAGGCCGATTGGCTCAGCTGGATCATGGTGGACAATGTGGAATTGCAGCTTCATCCATCGATCTTTTGGGCAATTGTCAATCTTTTTGGCAGCCTTTTGGTCGACCTATTTGCCATCCCACTCAATGCTCAGCTTCTGTGGTTTTACTCCCGGTTTCCTTCACAGAACGCAGAGGGAATAGATGCCTTCCACTGCAGTTGACCTCATGGACTCCTGTATGCCTTCCCCACTTTACCCCTGATTCCGAGGGTCATACAGAAGATCATAGGGGAGGGGGCGGAGGTTATGACGATTGCTCCACATTGGCCCCAGCAGCCTTGGTTCATCTCTGATTGCTCTCGGTGGACAAACCCTGGAAGATCCCTCAGGACATGATCTCCCTCAGCCAGGGGTCTCTGGAGCATCCAGACTCTCAGTGGCTCCAGTTGACTGCCTAGCTCTTGAGCAGAGCATTCTTAAGGAGGACAAATATTCCTCCAGGGTCATACAGATGATCCAAGCAGCCCGCAGACCGTCCATGGAGCGGATTTGTAATTCCACCTTGCAGTCGTTCTGCTCCTGGTGTGCTGGTAAGAACTTTGATCCTATATGGGCTACAATTCTACAGGTCTTGGACTTTCTCCAAACTGGACTGGACAAAGGGCTGGCTCCTAATACCATTAGGAGACAAGTGTCGGCGATATCTTCAGTTCCAGTTTGTGAGAAGTCACAGTCATTAACTCAGCATTCCACTGTTAAACGCTTTCTTAAAGGGGCTTCTAATTTTAAACTGCCCACAGTACATAGGTACCCTTCTTGGGATTTACACAAGGTGTTGGACCCTCTCTCAGGGGCCCCTTTTGAGCCATTATGGGAGGTGTCTCTCAAGTCTCTTACCCTCAAAGTGGCCTTCTTGTTGGCAATCACCTCCTAGGAGGGTATCTGAACTTCAGCCTCTCTCAACCAGGGATGATCTGTGCATATTCCATTGGAACAGAGTGGTGTTACAGCTGGACCCCTTCTTTATGCCCAGGATGTGCTCCTGTTTTCACCGAACCCAATAACTGGTTCTGTCTATGTTGTAGATTGAAGGAGAGAGGGAGTCCGACTCAGGTAGGTTCAACAAAAGCCATTTATTGGCAAATCTCAACAGAACAGATCAAACAGCAATAGAATTCAAAAGATGCGGTAGACAGGGACCTCCCCGCTTGACAGCTATTTATACAAGAGCTGTCAAGCGGGGAACCAATCAGGCAGCCCAGTAACCTAAGCTCAGCCAGTCGCGTCTTAGCCAATCAGACGCGACTGGCTGTTGCCTAGCCTGCAAGGTGGAGGTCGAAGACTTGTGGCTGGTCGTAAGTCGAGGATCGATCGCAAGTCGAGGACCTCAACACTGAAGCCTGAGGTCATGCTGGAACAAGCCGTAGAAGAGGCCCAAGCGTCTGAGCTCTCAGAACTTTCCACAGCTGAGATGTTCCGCGGTTGGCCAGCGCACCCCCCTTCGCCCCAGGCTTGCCTCATCGAGGAGCTGGCTCCCCTGGAGGATCTCAACAATTTCTAATTTCTGTCCAGACAAATCACACCCTTTAGAAAGAAAATGGCACACCTTGGATGGAAGGAGGATCAAAAGAATCTACCTTAAGAGGATATTATCAAGTAGAAAATCTGAGACATTATTCATCTCTTTCCAGCCAGTTTCGCTAGGCAAGATGGTTACATCCACCACCATAGGCAGATTGTTTGTGAGCCTGCATTTCTTTAGCGTATAAGTCATAGGATGCACAGGTTCCAGGAGGGATCACTGACCATTCCACCAGGAGTGTGGCTACTTTGACTGTTTGGGTAAGTCAAGCCTCTTTGTCCATGATCTGTAGGGCAACCACTTGGGCTTCTCCTTTCCCATTCATAAAGAATTACAATTTCGACACCTTTGCATCAGTGGATGCTGCTTTTGGATGCAGGGTTCGTCAGTCAGTTCATAAGGCAGGGGCTACTGCAGACCAGGCATAGACCCCCCCAGGGGACATCTCCAGCTTTGATACATCCCAGTCTGGATGCTGCTTTCCCACTATGGTGAAAGGGCATTGGTCCTTACCTGATACGCCTATTCTCATAATGGGGAAGTAGCTTTCAGCCCCTCCCACAGAGTGCTGGTCTTTGCTGAATGTTATTAGGGTATTAACCTATTTATTACCAGATGTCATCACAGAAACAACTGGTCATCAAAGACTTTGACAACTTTGAGATCGCTTCCGGCTTCTGGACAAAATGAACGTGTTTTCTGACACATCCGCCACTTGGTTCTTTTGGTGAGCGCCTTCGGGGGCAGGGGGCTCCTGTAGAGAGCCCCCACTGTACAGGGGGCTGTGGGAGGCCCCCACCCAGACGGTGGTTGGGGGAGCTGTGCCCATCTCGCTCCAGGAGCTGAAAGACAGAATGCGAGGGGAAGAGTCTGAAGGAGTGCTGGAACAACGAAAGTTTGGAGAACGGGCTGAAACGCAGGAGTTGGAGGACCGCACCGAGACTCTGGACAGCTGCGCGAACTGTGAGTTATTGACTTTAATGCACTCAACTCTTTGAAAAGAAGAATAGAGGGGGAAGTTGCCAGAAACCCCCCCTCGGAATTAAGCGGCATTTTAAAATGCTCCCCGGGATCGGGGAGAAGGAGAAAGTGAAACATCCGAATTAACATAAAGAAAGGGAAATGTATTACCATATATGGAGTTGCTAAAGAAACTTTGTATCCGAGCCTCGCTACAGTTAAAATGAAACTTTCGCTGATTCTTCACTACCGCTAACGGGGCGGAAAAATGGCGCTTCTTTGTTCCCAGCAGTAAACATTCTTTGACTTGAGAACATTTCTTCACCTTTACAAGATCAAAGCCACCCAAGCAGCTCTCAGTATTTTTCCCATTGCAAGCCTTTTTGCTTTTTTTTTAGGTGGATTGGATGATACAATTGTTTCTCTGGATTTTAAACAGTACAAAATTTTGAACTTTGATATAGACTTTTCCTTCTCTCGGACTTCACTGACTGTCTGCCCTTCGATGCCATCTTTTGTCATAAGAACTTAAAACTTTAACAATGGCAGCGAAAAAGCCTCCGATGGGGAAATCACTCTCCGCGCCACCTTCTACAAAGCCCAGTCCATCCCTACAGCAGGCAAAAATTTCTACAATGCTCCAGAAAGAAACATCAGGAGAGGACACTCCACCAACAATAGAGGAGATGCTACAAAGCATAATGAAGGAAATAAGAGAGATCCGGAAAGACAATATAAGCACAAAATTGGAATTACTGGAGGCACAAAGAGCTATAACAGAAAATAAACAAAAAATTGATGGATTGGAGGGAACGGCAGTTGAGATGAAGGAAGAGATGAAGCAATTCCAGAAAGATATTACAGATATTACTGGTCATATGTCAAGAATCGATTTTGAAAAAATGTCTTTTTTTTTTAAGGTTTCAAAACGTCCCAGAGTCAGACTCTGAGAATTTAAAAGATTTAATGAGCATGATTTTAGCAGAATAGACTAAAAAGAATAAAGAACATATTTGGGGAGATATAGATCTGATTTATAGAATCAATTCAGCATATGCCAGAATAAATGCATTCTTTGACAAAGTTAGTGGATCAGAGGAATGCTGTCGGTATAATTTACTTGGACTTCAGTAAGGCATTTGATAAAGTAGACCATAACCTACTATTAGATAAAGTAGAAAAATATGGGTTAGACAGCATCACCACCAAATGGATTCGCAACTGGCTGACCAACCGCACTCAACGTGTAGTCCTCAATGGAACTGCATCTACATGGAAGGAAGTATGCAGTGGAGTCCCCCAAGGCTCTGTTTTAGGCCCAGTACTCTTCAACATCTTCATCAATGATTTGGATGAGGGGATAAATGGGGAACTCATCAAATTTTCAGATGACACCAAGCTGGCAAGAATAGCCAACACTCCAGAAGATAGGCTTAAGATACAGAAGGATCTTGACAAACTTGAACATTGGGCACTATCTAATAAAATGAAATTCAATTGTGAAAAAAGTAAGGTTCTACATTTAGGCAAGAAAAACAAAATGCACAGGTACAGTATAGGTGGTACGTTGCTCAATAGTAGCAACTGTGAGAGGGATCTTGGAATCCTAGTGGACAACCATTTAAATATGAACCAGCAGTGTGCAGCAGCTGCCAAAAAAGCCAACATAGTTCTAGGCTGCATAAACAGAGGGATAGAATCTACATCACGTGAAGTGTTAATGCCACTGTATAGTGCCTTGGTAAGGCCACACTTGGAATACTGCATACAGTTTTGGTTGCCACGATGTAGAAAAGACGTGGAGACTCTGGAAAGAGTGCAGAGACGAGCAACCAAGATGATTAGGGGACTGGAGACTAAAACATATGAAAAACGGTTGCAGGAGCTGGGTATGTCTAGTTTGATGAAGAGAAGGACCAGGGGAGACATGATAGCAGTGTTCCGATATCTCAGAGGGTGCCACAAAGAAGAGGGAGTCAAACTATTCTCCAAGGTACCTGGGGGCAGGACAAGAAGCAATGGGTGGAAACTAATCAAGGAGAGAAGCAACTTAGAACTAAGGAGAAATTTCCTGACAGTTAGAACAATTAACCTCTGGAACAGCTTGCCTCCAGAAGTTGTGAATGCCCCAACCCTGGAAGTCTTTAAAAAGATGTTAGATAGCCATTTGTCTGAAATGGTATAAGGTTCCTGCCCACGCAGGGGGTTGGACTAGAAGACCTACAAGGTCCCTTCCAACTCTGCTATTGTATTGTATTATAAAATAATGTACCCAGAGAGATTCATATTAAATTTATAAAAAGGTCAACAAGGGATGAGATTCTGAGAGCGCAGAGGGGAGGACCTTTGATATATCAATAAAAAGAGATTGCCATATTGAAACAGATCCCTAAAAAAATTCGAGAAATAAGAAGGAAATATTCCTCCTTATCAAAAAATTACATAAAAAAGGGGTGTGGTTCAAATGGTTAATGCCAGAGGGAATGTTGGTGTTCTGGGAGGGAGGCAGAGCTAGAATTAAAACAGTAGAAGAGGCGTAGGCCTTTATTAAAAAACACGCCTCAACCCTGGAGGATGAAGATGTGGGAACGGGAGGGGCCATGGCTCCGCCCACCGGCGGTAAGGAAGAAGAAGAAACAAAGAGGCTAAGATCACAAAAATGATTTTTTTATTTGTATTGTAACTCCTACATGGATGTTAACATGAACAAATGATTGAATGCATGGAATTTATGATATGAAATGTACTGCAATGCTCTCTACATGGGGCTCCCCTTGAGGTGTACCCGAAGATTACAGCTTGTCCAGAATGCGGCTGTGCGGGCAGTTATGGGAACATCTCGGTTTGCCCATGTAACACCGCTCCTGCACGAGCTGCACTGGCTGCCTGTTGTCTTTCGGGTGTGCTTCAAGGTGTTGATTATCATCTTTAAAGCGCTCCATGGCTCGGGACCTAGCTATCTCCGGGATCGCATCCTGCCCCATACATCCCTTCGGCCGATTCGCTCCAACAGAGAGGGACTTCTCCGAGTGCCGTCCACTAGGCTATGCCAGCGGGCGACGCCCAGGGGAAGGGCCTTCTCTGTGGCGGGCCCGACCCTCTGGAACGACCTTCCCCCCCGAAATTAGAACAGCTACGGACCTCCGCTCCTTCCGTCAAAAACTAAAAACTCATTTCTTCTGCCTGGCCAGCTTGGGTTAATCGACTCATCTACCTCAAGCTGAATATTCAAACTGTTTTATTAGGAATTTTTAGGGGTATTAGTTTTAGACAGTCTAGGATTTTAGCGCATGGTCTAGGTTTAATTTATTTTAAATTTGTATTACAATGTCTGTTGGTTTTTATATATGTATTTTAAATTCCCTGTGCACCACCTCAAGTCCCTTCGGGGAGAGAGAGTGGTTTACAAATTAAATTATTATTATTATTATTATTATTATTATTATTATTATTATTATTATTATTATTATTATTATTATTATTATTATTATTATTATATTTATTTCCACCTTTTATTGAAATTATTTTGTATGAAGTCTCAGAGGAGGTTACCAACCCTGACATGGAAGCTCTAAAATATTTGTTAAATACCCTACATACCCCTTTCCTATTATAAAATTGTAAAATCAATAAAAATTGTTATACAAAAAAAAGACTTTGACAACTTACCTGGAGAAGGTGACACATCGAGTCTGATTAAAGTCCTTTGCTGAAAGCTGGATCTGCCTAGTGACAAGGGTGTGGCTTAACAGTCTTATCAGACTCAGTTCAATCAATGAGGTGATGAGGTCAACCCAGTCTGGATGCTACTTCCCCACTATGAGAATAGGCGTATCATATAAAGACCAACACCCTTTCTCAACCTAGGAGGAGGAGGAGGAGGAGGAGGAGGAGGAGGAGGAGGAGGAGGAGGAGGAGGAGAAGAAGAAGAAGAAGAAGAAGAAGAAGAAGAAGAAGAAGAAGAAGAAGAAGAAGAAGAAGAAGAAGAAGAAGAAGAAGAAGAAGAAGAAGATAAGGTGGAGATTTTTCCATTCCTTTCAAACCATAAAATTCTTTGAAGAGGAGGGGAAGTAAAGTAATTTTTACTTGATCCAATTCTTGTATCGATTTTAAATTAAAATATCAAGGCTTTTCAGCCAACTAGAAATATACAGTTAAAATGGATAACTAGCTGGTGGGAAGTTCCATTTTAAATTATATTACACTTCATTTAGGAATTACATTATCAATTTTGCCTATTCTCTCCTCCTCAGAGAGGTAACTGTAGTTGGACCAGCTCAAAGCACTGCAAAAAAAAAAAAAAAAGATTGACGAGGCATATTTGCTCAGCTGTAATATGTTGCATCAAATTTTATCATGATCTAGATTAATGTAGATATAATTCACGTATCACAATGTAGTTATCATTTCGGAGAAGCAGCGTAATACCTGTCAGATGTTTTGCATTTAACCTCCATTTAGATGCCAAGTTATTGTGGGGACCTTAGTTCAGAACACTGAGAGAACACTATACTGCCATACCTCAGATGCGGATGAATGGTTGCCACATTAAGAAGCTACCTCTGCTATAAAAGTAAATTCAGTATGACAGCTGTTTGCCTATGGTCTCCCTAATAGCTAAATGGTGTTCAACCACATAATATTGTTCGAACAAGGGGAAGACAAAAGCTGCAAGTATAGGCAATGAATAATATTGTTTAAATTTAAATTTATCATCCAAATGCAACATGCATGAAAACCAGGCATATAATAATTATTTTGGAGGATGGCTGAATCACAAAAACCTACTTGATTGTCCTTTAACCAAAATCAGGAAAGTTTTTAAGAACATCCTTAAATCTCTGCAACTGAAATTTTACCACAAGATATAAACGCCCCTGGAATGTGTCCAGGATCTGTATCATTATTTAAAGTTTTATTAAACTCCTTCTTAAAAGCAGAGATCTCAATATATGTTAAATGATCACACATAGTTGTTGATAAAAACTTAACAGATTTATATATTTGCTGATAGCCTTAAAAACAATGACAGGCAAGCAAAATGCCTGTTAGATTGACATGACATTAAGATGAACAGTTCTGCACCATAAAGCTTTTGATAGAAAAGATGAATACTGCTCTTTTTTTGAAGTTGCTAAGAATATGACAGATTGTCAGAATTAAGTGCCATGTCATTTAAATACAAACATTGTGAAAGCTTTTGATGATAGCAAGGTCTTTAGTTCAGGACCTGTTGTCTGCATTGTGCAAATGTATGTTAATTGTGTGCTGTTCAAATAATTGTCTCTATTCATAAAAAAATTCTATGGAAAAAAATCAGTTTATAATCTTCATGAAAGGCACTGAAAGTAAGCCAGTATTATAATTTCAACATACTTTTAAATATATGGATTTCCCTAGAAAAACAAAATATTGTTACCATAACTACCTATGAACCAAATAAATAAATAAACTCACTGTACAAATATACCTCATAATAATATGATATAATTGTCTTATCCAACAATATGAGTGGGAATTTATGAATAAGTTGTATCAATCCAGTTATATTTTTTAAGAGCTACAATCTTGTTCATTATAATTTATACTCTTCCTCCCCCATACTAATTAAATGATCATGTCTCTTTTTTAATAATCAAAGTATCTGCATCATCCACTTTGATGCAGTAAATTGCTTAGTTAGTGTACAACAATATCAATACCTAATATCTAATGTCTTCAGTTAAAAGTTCTTGTGATTGATGATTTTTTTTAAAGGGCCATAGCTGAATGGTAGAACACATGCTTTGTATATGAAAGAACTAAGATTCATTCCTTGGCAACTTCTCTAAATTAGGGCAGAAAATGTTCTTTTCTCAAACCTTAAAAAATAATAATCCTCCAAGTAAATATAAAGTTCTGAGATGATTGGATCAAGAGTTTCACAGTCTAAAACAAATCCTTGATTTCTGCTTAACAATAATGTAAGCATATTTACAAGACTTAACTCCCATTGTAATTGTTTGCTATATATTGCTACTGCAGACTGAGAGCCAGTTTGATGTATTGGTTAAGGCTCCAAGTAGAAACCGAGAGTTCTAATTCTGCCTTAGAGGTATGAAGCCAATTTGATGACTTTGGATCAGTCAATTTCTGAAAATCTTGCCAAGAAAACTGCAGGGAATCATCCAGGCAATCACCAGGAGTTATGACTGAGTCAAAGGCATCGAACAACAACAAACAGATGCACAGAACTAAGGCTCCAAGTTTGAATGTATAATAGATTTTTCAAATAGAGCAATGTAGACACCCCAGCTATTTAAAATAAAGTAAAATGAAAGTACAAGATGGCATGTCAGAGGGCAAATAAAAAAGAGAATTAGAAAATCTGCATTCACTATATACTTTGCAGCTAAATGTACACAGAAAATTTATTATTGAAAATATTTGATTGATCACTATTTGAAGTGAAGACTGTATGTCTGGCATAAAATACTAAGTCTCTATTGCTGACAAAATAAGCAATGATTATTGCTGAATCTGGAAAAGTCCTGAAACCTTTTTGCATTAATCCAGGACTGGAAGTAGCTCTAACTGCTTTAACTGCTATAAACAAGGGGACAGTTTTATTGCCAAGTGGAACTAAATGCCATAGTTCAAAGGGATTGACTATGCTTCCTACTTTTCTTTATCTTACTTGAATTTTATTTTCTGAGAAGGGGAAAAAAAGGAACAAGTAAACAACAAGTGGGAAAGTATTGCTTTACATTAAAATTTACCAGTTGCTTAACCTGTTGAGTTTCATGGAGATTTAATAGTGGTAAAGGCTACAATTCATTGTGTAATTAGATATATGCAAGTTACAAATGTATGTGGTTGTAAGTAGAACATAGTAAAAATTTTCTAAATCAGCATGTATAGAATTACAGTGGCACTTTTGTTGAAATCAGTGCTTGAAAAGATGTGCTCTGTTTCTCACATTGTGTGTTCACATAAATTCATAAAACACAAGTTAATAATTGGAGTTGTGGCTTCTGCTCTTGCTTCTGCTCCTCTAAGCCCATTTTCTTAAAAATAACTTTTTGTACTTTTTTTAAGCCTCATTTAAAAGCAGGAGGGGTTGTTGAAAACTGCATATTTTTCATTATAATTATCACTATAAATCAAAAATAATACAAGATTTGCCTTTGTGTTTAAGTGAATCAGCATTTTATTGATTATCTTCTATAATTAATAGCATTTGATTCTGTTTTTTCTAAAGATTTAGCTAAGATCATTTTTTAAGACATTAAATGAGTTTGACAAAAAGGAGGAATCAATAATGTGTTGATTAGCAGTCCATTTGTAATAATATTGGATGTTTCCCCTGTCGTTACTTTATCCTCTTGCAATCCTGGTAGAGGTTGAAGGTCATTATCACCTCCTGGTTATTCTGCTTTCTTTAAATAGCTGATCCTGCTCTGTTTAACACTGATTGATTTCCTCAACTATAGGTATGGATTTTTGTAGTGCATCTTTGATCTATTCTCTTTGGACTCAGTTATTCTGTATGAATATTCATCAGGATTGTTACCAAAAGACATAAGTAGCTATATTTCATATAGTACATGTCAGGGTTCCAAGTAACATCCCCAACAAAAGAAGACTCTGAGGCTTGGCATTCCTTAAAGATCCATTTTATTAGAGATGTCATATTGGCATATCTGGGAAAACCCAAATCTGAAACCTTCCAGGTTTTCCCCAACCAAAATAAAGTTCATGTCTCTGCCCCAGCACCCACAAATCCATCACATGGTCCAATCAATGCACTGTCCTAACTGGAGATACATCCTAGTCATACCCCTCCAGGTGCAGGGAAGAATGGCTTTGACTCTCAGAGAAAGGAATGTTATTTTGACTATATATCTCCCCACTCCATGCAACCCCTCCTCCCAGTTTCCTACAGCACTAAATGTGTCAGCCTGAAGATCCAAGGTCTAAGATGGCTTCCAGGCCTGACAGTAGATTCTAATAGTATTCTCAACTGTTGATTGTGACTTATTATTATTAAGATAAGTTCAGTTATAAGTCCAGATTCCTAAAGCTGTCCTTATACATGAAACAAAAAAATTAGTATATTTTGTTCCCATTCTGAAAGAGTAAAACCTTAACAGTAAAAATGTAGAGAATAGTGGAAGAAAAGTGGATTTATGTAATATATATATAAATTACCTGTAGCTTTTATTATAAACCTAATAAGCCACTTTGATAATATTTCACCTTCTAGCCATCCACTTCAGACACAGGAGTTTAGTGTGAGTGATTTTATTTTCTCTGTCTTACTAAACAAACTATTTTTGCATTAACTGATAGATTACATAGAGGCATTCTTTAACATATGTTACTTTCTTCTTTATAATGAAAGTCAGAGTCAGATGCACCATGAGATGCGCATCTTACTGGAGACCAGCAGTTCCAGATCTTGTAGCTTTTTCAGGGTTTTCTTTTTTAAAAAAGCCTCTGCAGATGACTTAAAAACCTCTAAGGTTGCTCTGGGAGGGGGCAGATGGGCAACATTTCCTTCCCTCCTGGGCACCTGCAGCCTTGGAGCAATTCCCTGCCCTTGCACAGTATAGAAAAACTTCTCATGAGTGTGATAAGTTGTTAATTGCCTTTACTGTACAAGAGTTGGGAGTTGCAGCAAGCTCCTAGGATGCAGGTGCCAAGGAGAGGGGGCGGGGGAATTCTGCCTGTCTGCCTGCCCTTTCCAGAAGCAACCTCAGAAGTTTTCAAGCTCCTCTGGAGAGGTGGTTTTTTAAAGAAAAACCCCCAAAAATCTGCAAGTTTGGAGTGACTGGCGGTTGGTTGTGGCAGCACCTCCTCCAGCCCAGATATAGCCAGAGCCAGGCCAAACACCCTCCGCACATAGGATGCTCCAAAAGCCCATAGGCCTTGGCTCGAAGGCACATGACACCACAACTGACGACCTGTTGCCATGGAGGTCCTCTGGTGCCACCAGGTGCTGCCTGGCACAAGTGAGGCACGCTTGGCTGGGTGGGCTGGGGTCGTAATGCTTCAGTCCAGGAGTGGGCAAGCATAGCCACCACATCAAGAGGAGCACTTGTCTCAGAAGGGCTCCCGGACCACTCTCCAGTTGGCAGGGATATGGGCGGGACTGCCAGAACCACCATTTCCTTCCTCCCCAGGCTCCATCTCTCAAGCAGGACAGCAAAGAGCCCCTGCTATGCAGAGAGGGGTCGGACCGGGTGCCCAACTGCCTGAGCAGATGTGGCAGTGGGAATTATGCACGAGGGCCCTATGGCGGGCCCGATCCCAGGTGGCTGGGCACTGCTGCTGGAGCTACATTGCCCCACGGGAGTTGGGGGCTTCTGCCCTTCGTGCCATGCTTTGCAGCCGCCAGAACCCCACACGGATCTCTTCAGGATGCTGGGATGCTCGCACAACTTCTCCCTCAGTGTGTCCCAACTCCGGCAGTGCTTCCTGGCCCTGCAAAGCTCACTGTACCTGGAGCGCTTCAGCCACCAACTACAGGTGGGAGCCTGCCGAGCATGGCTTCTTGGAGCAGCACACTGCCCTGATCAACCTGGCTTATCACACCCTCCATAGCCTGCTCTGCCGCAGCTCCTCTGTAGCTGTGTGGAGTTGAGTTGGCGGGCAACAATGCAGAGATTGAGGGAAGGGGGCTAGGTAGAAACCTTGTTCTCTGCTTGTGGGCCAAAATGAGAAACTGCCTGTGAGGGAGCCACAAAACAAAATAAAGGGGCTCTGGGGATCTTCCCAAAAAGACAGTGAAGAGCCATTGCCTGGTGTGTTCCCCCTCAAAACCTTTCACTGTTTTGGTGGGTGTGGCTTGGTGGGGGGGGGTCACGTTACTGAGAGTGCATGAGTGACATCAATTGGCTATGCCCACTCAGTCACATGCCCCCCTATCTAGCCACGCTCACTGAACTGGTAGTAGCATTTTTTTGAAACCCACTTCTGATGGAAGTATATGTCTTATGGACACATCTGCATGGACTGAGAACAATTCTTTAAACAATTTGTCAGTGTTAGATTTAAGGATTGCTTTTTTTCTTTTACTAACCGGCATATGTTCTTATAAAGCTTTGAATTATTTCTTTTTTTAAATTTTAAAAATTATACTCTACCAGATATATTTATTCTAAGAGGAGTGGTAACAATCTTGCTCAGCTTGACATATGTGAATACTTTGTTTTGTTGTGAACTTCTAAGTATCCAAAATGCTTTTTAAAATGAATTATTTTCTAATATGGTCAGTCTCTTTGAATAGGTATTGAGTTTTCTGAAGTAAAGTTATTTTATTTTATTTTATTTGAAACTGGCTCCCATTTTACTGAAATAGGACTTTTCATTTTGAACCCTGTTCTACACCCATTTCCACAAATCTTGAACACACAAAGTGGCTTTGGCTTAGGAAAGTGAACTGGGAAGTATCTGAATTAAAAACTCCTGGAAAGAGTATCACCTAACTTAATATAGCATCGATTTAACATGTAAAATAATGGGCCTTAAAAAAAAAGACTTCTAAGCCAGCTATGGAAACCATTTGGCAAAGATAATTTCATTATTAGTTTATCTGCAAAATTGCTACTCTTGGTCCTGAATCCAAGGTAACTGGATTGTATACAGGTAGTTCTTATTTAAAACCCACTAATTCATCAATCATTCAAAGTTACAACATTAAAAGAGGAATACTTGTAATGAGTTGGTGTAATTGCAACTGTTGTAGTATCTCCATGGTCACATGATTTAGACACTCAGTGATTAGCTCACAATGAGAATGTTACAGTCACATAATAGACATTTATGATCTTCACTACTGGCTTACAACAAAGTCGATGGCAGAGCTGGAAGAAGGTCCCAAATGACAATCACATATCTGGAAAGTGCCTAACAATAGCAACTGCTGTCACAAACAGTCATGTGACATCATGCTTTATGACACATTGCTTAGCAATGGACTTCCAAGTCCCAATTACTATCAGTAAGTAAGGACTACCTGACAGTATTCTAACTTTGCTGCAGTTTTATACTTTTCCTTGCACCATTTCTTACTGAATATTACAAAAATAGACAAAAGATCAGGATTCTTAAACTTAAGATTCATTACTTTCTTACCACTGGAAGTATGTGAAGGTTAAGATGCTGGTGTGTTGAGTAACTTGGTTATGATCCTGGGCAAGTTCATATCAGTAAGTCTAGTGTACTTTGAATTCATTAAATACATTAAATACATTAAACTCTCTCTCAAAAGAAAATAGTGTAGCTGCTGTCTTTCTTTCCTGGATTTGATTCTATTAGTCTTTTCAGTGGCTCTAACAGTGAGAGCTAAAACTTGGCTCTTTTTCTTTTTATTGTTTGTGTTTCTTACGCATTTGAATTGATTACCGGTCTCCAATAGCTGATCAGTGGTGTACTGATTAGCACTGAGTCACTGTTGCCACTCTGCTGCCAGCTTTCCAGTCAGCAATATCACTTGTCCACCACAGATAACTCACTGCTTTCTGCCTGCCACAATCCTCCAAGCTCAAATTTTTTTGTAGACTAATTGGGCACGTTCTCTGGAGACTTTAAACATCAGCATCTCCAGCAGCTGGGCTCACAGACATATATACACACTCTAAAATTTCCTTGTCTTTATGAGATTTACATTCTCCACCTTCAGAATTCTCCACTACCGTACACCTGTGACCCAACTTTTAGTAAGTTTTATTACCATTTCTTGCCTCAGAAACAAAGAAATAAAGAGGGAGGGAGGGAGGGAGGGAGGGAGGGAGGGAGGGAGGGAGGGAAGAAGGAAGGAAGGAAGGAAGGAAAGAAGGGGAAACTATCATTTTACCCTATGAGGAAAAAAGACACAGTGTGGAAGACAAGAGCTTTTGAGAATTAATAATTTTAAAGTTCCATTCTTCTATATTCAGAAAATTTTATAGGAAGGTTTGGGAAGCAGAATCCATATGCTATAATTTAAAGTATCCTAAGAGTTCTTTGTTGTTCTTGAGATCAAAAGCTAAGTGATTAATAGCTTTTTAAATACTACATAACCTTTATAAAGGGAAACTATTGACAGCAGAAGTACTCTGCATTTGTCAAGTGCACTGAATTTATATATATATGTGTGTGTGTGTGTGTGTTTGTAGATTTTCATGGGTATAGGTCTGTAGATTTTGGTTTATTCGGGTCTGTTCCCGTGTAAAAGTTAACACGGGAAAAGACCCAAATATGTATTATACATACATATATTTATATTTATATTTATATTTATATTTATATTTATATTTATATTTATATTTATATTTATATTTATATTTATATTTATATTTATATTTATATTTATATTTATATTTATATTTATATTTATATTTATATTTATATTTATATTTAATTATTCCACAACACCCTGTTAGGGCCCCAATTAGAGGAGACATACTGTTTCCTTTTCTGCCTTTCGCTCATCACCAGAGACCATCTAGACAGAAAGCCAAGAATTCCGTTGTGTGATTTTTTAAATATGTGTGTTAGTTTTTATGAGCTGATCAATAAATAAATCAGAAGACTAGGATAGATCTATTTCGAGCTTTTTAGCTCTCATCAGCTAGTCATATTCTTATATATACCGGTTCGAATCCCAGCAAGAGTATGACTAGCTGATGAGAGCTAAAAAGCTCGAAATAGATCTATCCTAGTCTCTCTGATTTATTTATTGATCAGCTCATAAAAACTAACACACACACACACACACACACACAATGGAGCAGAATATTATCATTGGTTAAGAACGGAAGGTATCTAATCATATAAATATTATTTTTCTCTATCTTGGGTGGGAGAGAGATCACTTTGGTCCAGTTAACATCTAGCTGCTAAGCTGAACAAGCAATGATTGCTTCTGACAGCTGTCTACTTCATATCAGTACTTAACCAGAGGTTATTTTATATGTAAAAAAAAAAACAGATATGAATAATGAACAATTTGTGTCATATATGTATAACAAACAAACAGCATCAGGATTTAGCTCATGCTAATTTTATATCGAATTATATCCCCATTATTCTCCCTCCCACAATGTTTGGCCAATAATAATAATAATCTATCAACAATAAGATTTGACCTAACATTTTGTCCTATAATATAACAAAACTGTTTTATTATGGAATAGGTAGAATGGGATGTCATCATCTTTTAACTACACCAAGCATGTCTGATGGATGCCTCCCATTTTAATGTACAACAAAGAGCTGAACTAGATAACGAACTTATTATTACTCTCTGAAGATTAGAGGTTACTCCCAGAAGATGTAGTAAGCCAATGAAAATCTATATCTACTGGCTAAACAATAGCCAGAAGGCTGCCTAGAGATATTGATTTACTTTCTAAGTCATTTAGACCTTAATGGTAGAGAAAAGCTGAAGTGCTGTTTACTTTCTGCCAGAATCGACCAAACAAACAACCTTTTTTAAAAACAAGACTTTTGATTGATTTCGCTTAGAGGAATTAGAGGTGATTTATTTTTAAGCTGAAAGCAACTCATAAATATCTCTAGCTGCACAGGTTCCCCATGAGTAAATGTTAAAGACAAGTACTTATTGAGGAATTCTGTTCTTGCAAATTGATGGAGATCAGTTAATATACACCTAGCTTGCTTAGTGGGGTAAATGCCTTTCTGAGAATCTGATTGCTTATTGAAGGTTGTTGAAACATTTTGTGAATTTTAAATTTTCTCTGAAATGTTTTGGTAGCATAAATAATCTAAGATCTCAGGCTAATAGATAGATTATCTGCCCCACTGTATTGGATTGAAGGTCATTACAGATATCATTACTTATCAAGCAATGATATCTGTAAACCCAGGAAGCATGGCTCTTCTATTGCAGTGATGGATCCTTGGAACATCATAGTTCCTCCCCATAAGATTCACTTGACCCTGACTTGTTGGTATTTTATAAACCTTGGAATATCTGGATGCTCCCTCATATATGATGATTTGAGGTTGGGTGAACCTTTTCATAATTGTTGGTTAATTATTGTCGAAAGTCATTTTACTCTATAGCTGCTGCCTAGAAGTATAAGATGGGCAGTTATAATAAAATGGCAATGCCATTACTAGTACCTTTCAATACAGGAAATCTTGCAATTAGTGCATGAGATATGTGCAAAAGGAATCCTCGGTGGAGCAGTCACCTGTTCTTTAAATGGAAACCATAAATCCAGGAAAAAGCTATCTGTCCCACTAGATATACCAGATCAGGAACTTATAAGAAAGATAAACCACTTTTATTGAGATTGGCTATAGCAGAATTTTGTAAGTCTGATTGTGCTTTACCTACCCTCCTCATTTTTATACTTAAATTAATTAGGGAATAATCTTCTGAGCTGCTTCCAAATGTTTTTTCTTCCACAATGTTTTAATCCCTTTTGCCTAGATATTGGTTCCTACAAATTTCAAATAATATCTTCCTTGCCATCTATAGATCATGAAAAAGGATGGAAAATCTGAGAGGGCCTATAACCTAATCTATTCAGTTTTGCTATGTTTGAGCTAAAATCTCCTTTTTCTTGACCCAGATCCCCAAAACATCCAGCTACTATGAAGGAATCTGCATTGCATTTTTCATAATTAACCTATGCTACCCTGTTTCCCTGAAAATAAGACATCCCCCGATAATAAGTCCAATCCGGCTTTTGATCGCATGTACTAAAATAAGCCCTCCCCTGAAAATAAGCCCTCCCCTGAAAATATTGCAGCATAGCAGTAGCCATGAAGTGACCATGCTCGTCGCCTCCTGCACCTCAAAAATAATAAGACCTCCCTGAAAATAAGGGCAAATGTTCATTTTGGGGGTCAAAGGAAAATAATACACAGTCTTATTTTGGGGAAAACACAGTCCTAGATGATCTCACCAATTGACTATATCAAATTTCAAATTTCAAATTTAATTTGTAGAACCGCTCCCTCTCCCCACGGGGACTCGGGGCGGTGCACAGGGAAAGTAAAAACAATAAATATACAAATATAAATACATAATATAAAAACAAATTAAATCATATGTATGTATATATCAGGGGTGGGTTCTGACTACTGCTGGTTCATTCAGGGATGTGCCATATGCATGCATGTGCGCTTTGCACTTTGGACAGTATAATTAAAATTGCTCTGCACATGCACAGAAGCAAAAAATAAGATGGCAGAGCCTATGGCACCACTGAGATAATTGGTTCTGGCATGTGGCAGGCCTGGGTTGCTGCCGGTCCCAGCAACCCAGGCCGCCAAGCTACTACTGATTTGGCCGAACTGGTCTGACCCAGTAGGAACCCACCACTGGTATGTATGTATCAGTGGTAGGTTGCAGGCGATATACCCCAGTACAGGTGTACTAGAGCCTGCCCGGAGCACCAGATACTGTTCCGCCCACCTGAGCTCCTTACCTATCTTTTAAAGCTTCCGTGTTTCCATGCATGTGCATGGCGCATACAGCACCTGTGCAATGGTCTGCTGAGCAGCTGGAGGCTTGCGGAGGCTTGCAGAGGTGGTATGATGTGTTTGCATGTGCTGCACGTGTGTATGTGGACACCTCCGGGCCCATTCCAACTGTACTGGCTGGAATGGGATCCAGAACCCACCACTGGTATGTATGTATGTATGTATGTATGTACGTATGCATGTATATGTATGTATGCATATATATATATATGTATATATATATATGTATGTGTGTGTGTTGGCAGGTTCACCCTGCCAACATAACCTTGCCTATAGTCAAGGCTATGGTTTTCTCAGTTGCAATGTATGGCTGTGAAAGTTGGACCATAAGAAAGGCTGAGCGCCAAAGAATCGAGGCCCTTGAACTATGGTGATGGAGAAGACTTCTGTGACTCCCTTGGACTGTAAGGTGATCAAACCGGTCGGTCATAGAGGACATGAACCCTGACTGCTCTTTAGAAGGCCAGAGCCTGAAGATGAAACTCAAATACTTTGGCCACTAAATGAAAAGGAAAGACTCACTGGAGAAGAGCCTAATGCTGGGAAAGATTGAGGGCAAAAGAAGGGGACAATAGAGGATGAGGTGGTTGCATGGAGTCACTGAAGCAGTAGACATGAGCTTAAATGGACTTGAGGATGTTAGAGGACAGGAAGGCCTGGAGGAACGTTGTTCATGGGGTCACGATGGGTCGGACATGACTTTGTGACTAACAACAACAATGTATTTATTTATGTGTTTATTTATTTGTTTATTTATATCTTACCTTTATTATTTTTACAAATAAGTCAGAAAAAATATCCAAACACCTTCCTATTTTTCCCACAACAGCAACTCGGTGAGGTGAGTTGAGCTAAGAGTGAGTGACTGGCCTAAAGCCATGCAGCTGGCTTTCATGGCCAAGGTAGGGCTTGAACTCATGGTCTTTTGCTTCCTAGCTCAGTATCTTAACTGCTAGACCCAATTGGCTCTGGTTCATATAAATATGAGTGGGAATGAATGTAAGCCCCAAAGGGCCCCACAAAGAAAGGGCCATGTGCCAAATTCCTCCTCACATATCAAACTGACTGGAAGTGTCCATAGACCGAGGGGAAAGCTGGCAGTACTACTCTCCCCCAATGCATGAACTGTTGCAGAAGGATACCATGATTGATACATTCAAAACCACTGAGAGATTGAGGAAATAAGAGTAAATACACAATCCCTATCCTGCTTCTTTCAGACGTCATCCACAAGCATGATCAGTGCAATCTAGTTTCTATTTATTTTATTTATTTATTTATTTATTATTTATTTTATTCAATTTATATCCCGCTCTTCTCCAAAAGGACCCAGGGCGGTGTACAGGAATTTAAAACAACATACAAAAATGATACAAAACATATAAATTTAAAAATCTATTAAATAGCGAAACCTGTGCTAAAACCAATTAAAATCCCCCATTTAAAAACTATCTAAGATTAGTCACAGCGGAGGCTATGTTAGGCCGGTTTGATGAAATAAGTGTGTTTTTAAACATTGGCGGAAGAGGCGGAGGTCGGTGATGGTGCGGAGTTCATGGGGTAGGTCGTTCCACAGGGTAGGGCCCGCCACAGAGAAGGCCCTTCCCCTGGGTGTCGCCAGCCAGATTGTCTGGCCGATGGCACCCGGAGAAGGCCCTCTCTGTGGGAGCGTATCGGTCTAAGGGATGTATGGGGCAGAAGACGATCTCGCATATAACTAGGTCCCGAGCCATGGAGCGCTTTGAAGATGGTCGTCAAGACCTTGAAGCACACCCGAAAGACCACAGGAAGCCAGTGCAGCTCGCGCAGGATCGATGTTATATGGGAGCATGTAGGGGCTCCCGTAATCACCCGCGCGGCTGCATTCTGGACTAGCTGTAGCTTTCGAGTACACCTCAAGGGAAGCCCCATGTAGAGAGCATTGCAGTAGTCCAGTCGAGATGTCACGAGGGCCTGAGTGACTGTGCGAAGGGCAGCCCGGTCCAGTAAGGGGCGCAATTGGTGCATCTGGCGTACCTGATAAAACCCCCCCTGGCCACGGCCGCCACATGGTCCTCCATGGACAGCCGGGAATCCAGGAGGACACCCAAATTGTGCGCCCTCTCCACGGGGGCCAGTGTTTCGCCCCCAATGGCCAGAGTTGGAGTAATCTGGCTTAACCGGGGTGCCGGAAACCACAGCCACTCAGTCTTGGATGGGTTGAGCTTGAGTTTGTTACTACCCATCCGGATCCGTACGGTTTCCAAACACCGGGACATCACCTCAACGGCATCGTTGGGGTGGTCTGGTATGGAGATGTACAGCTGAGTATCATCAGCGTACAGATGATATCCCACCCCAAAACCACGGATGATCTCACCCAGCGGCTTCATATATGTGTTGAATAGGAGGGGCGAGAGGACCGACCCCTGAGGGACCGCACATACGAGGGGCCTCGAGGCTGACCTCTGCCCCCCTGCCAACACATATTGCGACCGACCAGAGAGGTAGGACGAGAACCACCACAAAACGGTGCCTCCCAGCCCCAACCCCCCCAGTCGGTGCAATAGGATACCATGGTCGATGGTATCAAAAGCTGATGAGAGGTCTAACAGGACTAGGATAGAGGAATGTCCTCTATCCCGCGCCCTCCAGAGATCAGCCACCAAAGCGACCAATGCCGTCTCGGTGCTGTGACCGGGTCGGAAGCCGGACTGGCGTGGGTCTAGATAATCAACTTCCATCAGGTGTCGCGGAAACTGTTGGGCCACCACACTCTCAACAACCTTCGCTAGAAAGTGAAGGTTGGAGATGGGACGAAAGTTCTCTAATAATGCTGGGTCCAGGGACGGCTTCTTGAGGAGGGGCCTTACCACCGCCTCTTTCAAGACGGCAGGCAGGGACCCCTCACTCAAAGATGCGTTGACAATGCCCTGGAGCCAGCCTCGTGTCATCTCCCAGGATGCCAGTACAAGCCAGGAGGGACACGGGTCCAATAAACATGTGGTCGCCCTAAGTCTCTTTGACAACCTGTCCATATCCTCGGTAGTGACAAAGTCAAACTCCTCCCAGAATGGAGCCTCAAGACCAACCTCGGACAATCTCGCTGGACCACTCTCGATGGAGGGTAACTCATTCCGAATCCGAGTGATTTTGTCCTGCAGATAAATCCCAAATTCCTCTGCTCGTCCCTGCAGAGGGGCTTCCCGCGGCCTCTGGTGAAGGAGGGAGCAGTTCACCCCAAACAGGGCGGCAGGGCGGTTATCTGCGGATGCAATAAGGGTGGCACAATACTCACGTTTGGCCACTCTTATCGCCACTAAGTAAGTCCTAATATGGATTCTCACTAGTGTTCGGTCGGCTTCGGAGCGAGAGGATCTCCATCTGCTCTCTAGGCGTCTCTTGTGGCGTTTCATCTCCCTCAGCTCCTCAGTAAACCAAGGAGCCTGGGTGACTCGTCGCCGCAAGAGAGGCCACAAGGGCGCGACTCGGTCCAAGGCCCCCGTGGCCGCACTTAACCATGCAGCCACCAGGTCCTCAGTCGAGTCACGGGGCAAGTCCACAGGTATTGGCCCAAGCTCCCTCTGGAACCTTACCGGGTCCATCAGGAGCCTGGGGCGGAACCATATAGGAGTAGTCGGCTCCGCCTCCCCACGGTGAGGTGCGGCGATTGGAAAGTCCAGCCGAAGGAGAACGTGATCTGTCCATGACAGGGGTGTAATGGCTAAATCCCCTATTCCCAGATCACGGCTCCACTGTCCTGAGATGAAGATTAAATCCAAGGTGTGTCCACCCTCATGAGTAGGGCCTAAAACTACCTGGGTCAGGTCTATGGCTGTCATGGAAGCCATGAACTCCCAAGCTGCACCAGAGGTCTCACCTACCGACGGCAGGTTGAAGTCCCCCATGACCAAAAGTCTGGGGGTCTCAACTGCCGCCTCGGCTATCACCTCTAGGAGCTCGGGCAGGGCTGTTGTTGAATAGCGAGGAGCCAGGTATACAACTAACACACCCATCTGCCTCCCTAGGCCCCACTTCACAAGGAGGGACTCACACCCGGTCGTCTGGGGGACAGTGGTCTCCTTTGGCTGAAGACCTTCCCTAATCATAATTGCCACCCCCACCCCTCCCCAGGGCCCTAGGCTGATGGAAGGCTCGGTAGCCTGGTGGGCACATTTCTACGAGGGGTAGACCCCCCTCGAGGCCCAACAAGGTTTCCGTTATACCCACCAGGTCCGGGTCCCCCTCTGACACGAGGTCACGAATGAGGGGAGCTTTGTTCACCACGGACCTGGCGTTGCATAACATCAGCCTAGGGCCCCGGCTCTGTGGTCCTTGCCCACCTAGTCTGCGATGGGAGCATGGGGAGTCAGAGCGCGTGACCGCCTGTAACCAGCAGCCACGGTCCTCCGACCGCATCCGTCTCCCACCGCCCCTGCCCCTCCCCAGAACCGAACTAATGGTTAAAACCTCAGTGGAAACGACCCCCCCTCCCCTTCCTCCGTTTCCTCTCTTCCGCCGGCCAGCCTGGTTGTATTCCGCCCCCTAGCTGGACTATCCCTCCCCTCCTCCCTGGAACCCCCTAAAAGCCGAATTAAAAATTTGGTTAAAAACCCCCTAAGACTACGCCTCGCCCACCTCTCTGGATTAATATATCCCTCATCAAAGTGGGCCCTCGTAAGAGCGGAGGGCCAAACGTGCGAGAGGGGGGACTCCCGCAGTAGGATTAGGTCTGCCCTTGAGTACATAATGGGTCACATTTATAGCAGGGCATTAATTGGTTTAGGGATGAACAGATGTTAAAAAGATATTCAATAAATATTAAATATTAAAGATGTTAAAATAGATATTCAATAAATATTAAATAGATGTTAAAAATTAATTAATTAATTCCAGCAAGTATAAGACCAGTACAAAAAGGTTAAAAGTGGGGTCATAAAATAGTCGATAGTCAATAAATAGTTCATAAATACTTAATAGGTGAAATGTGCAATGTGCAATAGGTGCAATGTCTCAGGCGTGGCCTTAAAGTCCAGTCCCGCTCTTCAAAAGCCTCAGGCCTCGGCCAAAGATGGTAAATGGTTGGGCCCATTCCTGAATCTCCCAACCCCCTCATGGGTCTTGGCTTGGGTTAGTTGGATCAGTGCGGTAGGGAGCAGGCCTCGGCCTGGATCTCCTTAGGCCTAGGCCTTGCTGTTATAAGGCCTCCCGGCTGCCCAGGCCTCCGATGGTTCCACTCACCCGGGCGATCTCTGAAGGAATCTTCCAACTGAGGGGTCCAGTCTGGGTCCTCTCCGGCCGCGGCCCTGCTCTTATCGGCCCTGGATCATCCTAGCCCTGGGCCAGTTCTTCTTGGCCCTCCCGGCCTGGCGTCCCGACCTCCAGTGCCATGGCCTCCAGAGCCCCGGCCTCCCCTGGTCTTTCGTGCCTGGCGAACCTCCAGGCCAGCCTCCTGACTGACCTCCTGCCCGGTCTCCAGCGGCCTCCTGTCTGGCCTCCAGCATTCTGCTTGCCTGCCAGGCCTCCGAAGCTCCCCTTGCCTGCCAGGCCTCCAAAGCCCTGAAGCTCCGCCTGCTCCCCGCGGTCCTCCCTCCTCCTCAGGCCAACACCCGGCACTCAGCACCTCCAGCTGGCCGGCTCCTTCCGGCAAGCAAAGCCCCCGTTCTGGGCTGTCCGCCCACCCTGGGAGGCCGTTCCGGCCTCGATGGAGCCCCAGGGTGAGTACTTGCTGGCCCCGACCCTCAAAGATGGTAGAGAGGGTCGGGAAACGTCCCCTTTTTGCCAAAGAGCCCCGCGGCCCACGCGGAGCTCAACGGCAGACTGCCATCTCTCCGCGCATGCGCAGTCTGTCCTCTATATCTGAACCCAATACTCAACTGAAAGGGGTCCAGATAATTGGTACCCTCCTGGGCTTGTGGAAACTGCAGCATGATATCTTTCAAACAAACTTGTCTAAAAAGGAATTTTGGAGATGGAAGTAATATTGTCCAAAATGGATCCAGTGATGGCTTCTTCAGGAAGCAGCTAACTACCACCTCCTTAAGTGCTGTCATGATCATCAATTATCGCAAGCACTGAGCATTCAGACATAGCCCTGCAGATATTTTGTCATCAAATGTATGATTGATAGATGGAACTATTTCATGCTCTTGCAATAAACTCTCAATCATTTCTGGTGTCCAGTCTTTAAAATATTGTTTTAATTAAAATAACTCCTATGGTAGGCAGGGTATTGTATTAGATTATATCTACTTATTATGAAATATTTTAATTGTGTTTATTTATAAATGTTTTAATCAAGTTTTCAATATTAAAGCAATCATACAAACAGCTTCCACTGAATACACAGCAGAAACGGAAAGCATTGACTTCTAGCTTCATATTAATTCAAGAGTTTGCATTTGGCCCCACAATGCTGCTATTAGAATTATTGAAAATATCTTCTGGATTTAATTTACTGCATGATAAATAGCTATTTTGTGACTTGCCATCTCCCACAAGTCAGCCAAACACATGCATATTCTTAAATTACCAATACTTCTCATCCAAATAAGTCTTTTATGATCCTTAAATAAGGCTGGCTATTTTGTATTACAAATGCAATGCTATCCCTATATTTTTAGTCAAAGGCAAATAAATATTTTATCTTAATAAATAAATTTAATATCACATATTTGCCTTCTTTTCTAATTAGTAAAATCATTATTAAAAATATGTCACAGTTTTTCTGATTAAAATGTAACTGTAAAATGTAACTTACTTATTTAATTGTCTAGGAAACATAACAGGTAGATTAATTAATTCCATGTGGGGTTTACTTAGAGCTGGCAATTCATAAAAGAAGCCTTGTTCATTTTTGATTCTAAAATATAATAAGAATTATTTAGTTGGATCTATCAGCCCCTATTTTTTCCTGACTGAAAAGTGATCATAGTACTATGGAGAATTATAATAATAGCTTCATTAATTTAAGTAAAAGTCTATGTCAGGTCTGCGTTAGCTTAGCAGGATATTAGAGGTAAAGACAAAGAAAATTGTTTTATTCCTCTGACATAATTTAAAAATGAAGTGTGAAGTTCTGTGACCTTGCTATAAAATTAATAAGGCTCTCAGTTGTAAGTCACACAATTACAGAGATTTTCATACTGTGTTTCATTGATCCCATGAAACACATCAAAAGTAGCAAAGCTAAAATTGTTTACAGAATTTCTTTGCACTTGAATGGCTTTACTCCATAGAAACGGCAGAACATTGGATATCAATATATATGTGGGAGTGAATATAAGTTAACAGAGAATATCTCTAAGTAATGATGCACATTTGCATGAAAACATGGACCTTATTGTATTATGTATACATTTTACTGCACATTTTCAAGGTCACTATGCGTAACTTGGGATAAAAAAACTGCACAGGTGACTATACTGTTATTAGGCTGCTGGAGTACATTAGGCAGATACAGGTTCAGGTTATTAATTAATTAGTGGAAACTAACTGATGATTTTGAGGCAGCCCATCTAATATTTCTAAATGTTTACCAAAAGAAGGAAATATAGTTTACACTTTTGCAGATTTTGTTATATTAAAGTAAGGGTTACTGTACATATTGTAGAAAATATAAGTTGAAAATTGAACTTAAGACAGAAATATTGCTAAAATAGTAAAACAGATCAAGAATTAATGGATACTGAATTAATGTGAATTGAAATAAGGATAGTGATAGGAAAGCAAGTTGAAGTAGTTGATCACAAAGAGAGAATGAATGAGAATCAGATTATAATGCAAAGGTAGCCCTTGTATTATAATCATTTGTTTAGTGATCATTCAAAATTACAATGGCACTGAACAAAGTTACATTTACGACTGTTGCATCACCCCCATAGTCACATGATCAAAATTTGGACACTGGACCACTGTCTCATATTTATGATGGTTGCAATGTCGTAGAGTCATGTGATCACTTCTGGAGATCTTCTAATTAATCAATCAACGGGCAAGCCAGATTCAGTTCACAACCATGTTACTATTCCAAAAGTGCTTTTCAAAACATAGTGTTTCAATTTTCATCCAAGAAACTTCTTCAGTTGCAAAGCAAAACATTTTCAAGGGGAAAAAATCCAAGAAAGTCCAATAGCTTGTTGTTAAGTTAATAACATGGTTAAACAATTTTAACAAAATAATTCACATAACAATAAGAACAGTTGTAAAATGGAGCAAAACTCACTTGACATGAGCTGTCTTGCTTAGTGATGGAAATTTTGGGCTAAATTGTGGTCATAATTATTCACACTATTTATACGAATTAAAAATGCATGAAATGATGAAATCGACAAAAAGAAAAGTTGAGAAATTTAAAGAAAAGGCAGTGTGGTTTACTATTTCATATTTGTTTTCTACACTTTGCATAAAATCCCTTATTATAAAAGGTAGTATTATTAGTTTGGTGTATGTATAGGCATATATACTCTGTGTGTGTGTGTGTGTGTGTGTGTGTGTGAGAGAGAGAGAGAGAGAGAGAGAGAGAGAGAGAGAGAGAGAGAGAGAGAGAGAGAGAGAGATTATTAACATCAATATTATGTTCCGTGGAAATGTTGAATACAAATTTCTTTGCACTCTCTATGCCTTTATATGAAATTGCTAGTGATATGTAGCTCATATTGAGCAAGAAAGAAAAACATAAATATTTAGTGTAAGATTCTGCATAATCAAATGCAGCATACTTTTCTCCCATCACTGTTCTTTTCCCCAATTCCTTGACCTAGCATTTTCCTGCCACATGGATAACATTTTTCCCAAGATACTAATAAGTATCTTACTGTGATTATGAATAGTGGCGTTTCTTTTTGAAGATAAAGTATCATGGATCAGAAAGTCTGTTCAGTTAGGCGGGAAGTCTCTTGTAAATTATTATCATTCAGATGCTACACTGCTGTGTAATTGCTGGTTTTATACCAGGTACTAGTTTTATACCAGGTGCTTGAGTTTAACCTCTTGTTAATTGTCACTTCAGAATATCACTTTAATATCACTTTAATATAATAGTGATTATGTATGTATGTATGTATGTATGTATGTATGTATGTATGTATGTATGTATGTATATGACAAATCAGTCTTTGTTTCCTATTGCATGATAGCACAGTATAGACATATCCTACAATGTATGCCTTTAGAGGCTCTTTGATTTATAAAACACATTCTAGTTTTAAACTGAAATCTAGTTTAAAGTAATTAAGTTACTAGCAAGAAACTGAGTCTAGATTATAAATGTCTTAAGACATAAGAAGCATAATTATATCTTATCAGTAGAAGTAACTAATGTGTCATAAATAAAGACAATGTGATGTTTCTTTGAATTTACTGAAGATGAAATGCAGCCATGCTTTTTACCTTTAGTAAATCATTTTTAGCTGTAGATTTTGGACTACCAAGCAGATGTGAACTAAGAGAGTTTGATAATGGTGCTAGAATCTATAGAGCTCAGGGAAATATTTTCCTCTTTCTTCTTTTCTCTGAAGTGAACATATTGAGAGAAACTGCATGAGTTGGGGAGGAGTTGGGGAGGAAGAAAGCAACAGATAAGAGACACTAAAAAGCTGTGTTTGAGATTTTCAGAATATAATTTGTTAAGCCAAATTTAGTTTGCTAAGCCACGCTTGAGTTTACTACCTAAAAGCATTACAATAATAAATACTGCAGTTTGGAGTATAATGGGGGGAAAATGTGTGTGCCAGGAAAGCTCCTGTCCCTTTTCCACACTCTTGGAGGAATTTAAAAAACTTAACACGAACATCAAAAAAGGTTACTTTTGACTTCTCTTTTCTCAGTTTAGATATTAGAAATAAAAAATGTCAATGATGAGCCTATTATTAATCTTTTCACTATCATAATTTTCCCCCTAAAATCCCATTGCCATTGACCATTTCCTTATATTTTCATATAATTCATTAGAACACAGAATGGAGATTATATGATAGTGAAGACAGGATTGAGGAGAAAAGAAGAACATTAAAAGAAGTAATACAATCTTATTAATATATATTATATGCCACAATGAAGTCATTCTAGCTAAGTACAAAATTACCTGGTTAATAGATTTATGAGCAATGAGAAAAGGATGTTTTTCCCCAAAGAGAAGTACTATATTTTTTAAAATAAAATAACTATTTTTCATTAGAAAATTAACATTCAATATTATCTAAATATTTATTGTATTTCCAATTATGACTACTGCTAATGTTGGAAATAATTAGTTTTCAGAAAAAATTGACTTGCAGTTGCAAAGTCATCAAGTTTGGTTTCTTATATGCTAAGACACTGTTACCTTATATTGTATCATATATCTTATCTCATCATA
This sequence comes from Rhabdophis nuchalis, assembly GCA_039707465.1. Classification (NCBI taxonomy): domain Eukaryota; kingdom Metazoa; phylum Chordata; class Lepidosauria; order Squamata; family Natricidae; genus Rhabdophis; species Rhabdophis nuchalis. Next base: position 43,799,225 of record CM077647.1, on the reverse strand, counting down.
ATATGATATTATTCTAACCTTACATTGTGTTATATTACATTATATGTTAGCGGATTCTAAAATATACATTTCTAAGAAAGAAAGAAATTTCTTACAGGAGTGTTTTAGCCAAGGCAATTTACATTGCATCATGAATCTGTAGAATTGATATGTTTAACATTTACTGCCTGAAAAATTTAAATTGTAGTCGACATATAGACAATTCTGGAGGAGGAGAAGGGAGGGAGGAGGAAGAGTTCTTGAATAACTTGGTTGGATTGAGTTATCATTTAAAATAAAGAGTATAAGACATTGAAAGAAGCACATTTAATTTTTTTCTCTAACATTTTCTGGACATTTTATTTTCTATACATGGTAATAAAAATTAATTAACTTAGCTGTGAAGTATTTTACCATTCATACATTATTTATTCAGCAACGTTGAGATAGGAATTTGTTTATGTAAAACTTCAGCTTTCAGTTTCCTCAATATAGTATTGTTCAAATGTTCCATTAGTTATGGAGCATTTTTTAAAAATCCATAGTCTTGGATTATCAAAGAACAAGGAAATAATCTTCTACATCTTGTTTTAATTCAGTATAGCATTTTTTAAAAATACGCTATACAACTCCACCTCTGACATGTAACCAATGAGTATAATATGTGTCAATAAATGACAAATTAAAGCTTTTTGGCTGCAGTGATAATAAAAAGGTAAATGTTTCCTGCCCAGTTGTGTCTGACTCTAGGACAGTGCTTCTCAATTATTTTCTGTCATGCCCCCCCTAGGAAGAAGAAAACATTTCGCGCCCCCCCGCGCGACTGTAAATAGTATCATTTGTCTATAAAATTGTTATAAGTACACCTCTGCATAACACTGTATCCTTATTAACGTATAAGAGAATAAAAAAAGAAAGAAATGTGGATCAATTTACAACAATTATTAACTGTAGCAGAAAAGATTTAAAGTGCATTAGAAATTTTAAAAAAATTAAATCCTTAATTAAACTAAACTGCCGAGGTCAAACGCGCCCCCCTTTACGGAGCCTCGCGCCCCCCCTGGGGGGCCCGCCCCACTATTTGAGAAGCACTGCTCTAGGACATGATAGGGCATTATAACAGCATATATGTTGTGGCTTCAGTAATATTTGTACTTCATAGATAAGGTATTCCATATATGTGGACTTTGCTAAATCTCATGTTAAGAAATAGGGAGGGTAAGCCTTTTTTAGGTTCTAAAAAAAGTTAATGCTGTGCAGAAAGGCTAAACTAATTAAGTGTCTGCCCATTTCCCATCTAAAACAAGTTGTCTCTGGACAAGATAAGTAGCACATCAAGTTAAATAAAATGTGCTTGCAAGCTGTAAAGCTGGAATATGATAGACTTCAATCTGGTACTCTAAATTTAGGAAATTTTCTCTAATGATTCTTTTAGCCTGAGTGTACTTGAAAAGAATGAGTTGCTTAGATAGGAAACCATAAAAGGTAAATTTCCCCAGAATTACTTGTTGCTTAGATTTAAAATTGAAATTGAATTGTTAGGACTTATGGAGGTAAGTGGTATTTGAGCCAATAGATATTAACAGTCATGGTTATAGCTTCCCTTTTTCAGAATGTAAATCAAATTAGGAAGCTTCTGAAGTAGTGCAACTGGAATTGGATTGCTTGCCAAATAATGAAAGCAGAATCACTGTCAAATCACTTCATATGTATATATTTTTTGGCAATATGATGAATAAAAAGACAAATAAACTCTCAGCCAATTGTTTTTCTGCTTCAAAGGTTGCAAAGGTATGGCTTGAGATGAAAACTCAGAATGGAGATTAGTCTGTACTAATACATGCCTACCAATTTCCATCACTCAATTATCCCTTATTATGAATAGTCTCTTATTCTGAATGGAAAATAATGTTGTGAAAGCTGCTTCCCATCTAGTACTTTCCAGATGTGTTGGACTAGAATCCATTACCTATCAACTTGAGGAAGAGCTATTTTATGGGATGTTCTAAGAAGAAACAGCTGCACTAGATATTTGCTTTATTATTCTGACATGTTCTGAGGAAAATCTATTTCTCAAGGGAAATTGTTAATTGTAAAGTTTTGTGATTTAAGGATTTTTTTGTTTTTTTGCAAATATTTCGGGGTCAAGGCTTGGGTTTAAAAGAATGAAGAATTATAACTACATTGTGTAGTCCTTTAAATGCTGCCAAATTCAAGTTTCTATAAATTAGGTATCTGTGCAATCTGCGCAAACAGCACTTGAGAAGATGTTTTTAAAAACCATTTTGTCATATGACTTCATTGGTCAATTGATTTTGGATAAAATGCATAACTAAACTAATCATTATGTACATAATTTAAATTCTCTTTTGCATATTATGATACAGTACTTATGTGTTCATCAGATGTATAATAAAAAAATTATTATTTCCATATTTAGAATCAGGGCAATTTTTTTCTGATGATATGCTATCTAATTGCTTAATCAGAAAGGTTATATAGAATAGTTTTAACAGTGGGGTTTTTTCTAATTAACATCATAATGCAAAGCTGCACCACAGCCTATTTTATTAGTGAAAACCAAATGGGCTTAATTTTACCTAATGTCAATCACATCACCTAAATCTACAAGAAACTTGTGTCTTTTGGATGTCAGGTTAACTGAATTAAATATTTCTTTAATTTGCATATTCTAATTTTTTAAAGTATTGTTTAGCTACAGTAAATTATAATATATTGCATTTCAAAACTGAGGTGATACTAACAAGGTTGAGGATTTATTGTATACTTTACATAAGAGAATAAGCATTTTTTAAAAATGTCAGACAATTGATTCATCTAATTCAAAACTGATTTGTAGCAGTTGTCCAAAAATCTATTTGAGCTTTTTCTAACTTAAATTTCATTGCCAATAGTTGAATTGGGATCTTTTAAAGATAAAAAAAATCATGCAATTGCAGCAAAACCCTTTCTATAATATGTTATTACTAGGCTCTATAGTCCAATCGACTGTAAACTGTGCATACCTAGTCATCATGTGTTAACAGGCAGAATTTGACAAATGTTGGTATATTTGAGGGTAAATTGAAAATAAATACACATAAACACACAATAAATTATGATGTATATAATTTGTATAAAGTTCAGTATAAATAATCTTTATCAAATGCACAAACATTGTATATAGGGCAATTCTAAATGTATATATATATGAGAGAATATTTTCACAGCTCCTGTTTTTAGGCCCGTTTAAGGGAGGAGACAAACTGTCATCCTTCTCTGCCCTTCGACTCAACCTACATATCTAAAAGATGACACTTTTGTAATTTGGCCACATGGGAAAGAAAAACTGGAAAACTTCCTCACACACCTCAACTCCCTACACCCGAAAATACAATTCACCATGGAAATAGAAGCCAACAACCAACTCCCTTTTCTAGACGTCCTAATCTACAAAAAACCTAATGGCTCCCTGGGACACACCATTTACCGGAAAAAAACACACACCAACTGCTACCTAAATGCACAATCCCATCACCACCCTGCACAGATAAACTCTGTAGCCAAAACCCTCATACACAGAACCAAACGCCTAGCTGACAAAGACCATCTGAAAACCGAAATACCACTTCCTCACAAATACATTAATATCCAACGGATTCCGAAGAAAAACAATCACCAAACTAATCCAACAAGAGCCACCCCCCAAGAACCAAGACAAAGAACAGGAAAATGGCATTGCCCTCATCCCATACATTAAAGGTACCACAGACAAAATCAGCAAAATTCTCCACAAGCACAACATCAAGACAGCCTTCAACACCGACCAAAAAATAACCAATATCCTAAGGAACCCGAAAGACAAGAGCCAGCTAGAAAACCAAGGAGTCTACAAAATTCCATGTAAAAGCTGCCCTGCCACTTACATAGGACAAACCAACAGAAGGATTAGTGCACGTATTGCTGAACATAAAAATGCATTAAAAATCATCTTAATACCTCATCTCTCTATCAACATTTCAAAACTACAGGACATGACATTGACTTTCAAGGAACTAAAATGATCTCCAAGGCGGAACAACTCAACAGGAGAATAATCAGAGAAGCCATTGAAATAGAGAAACAATCTAACAGCATGAACAAACGTGATGATACCTCCCGCCTACCAGACATCTGGAAGCCAGCATTGACGAGCAGATGAGCCCCACCCTCCACCCAAGCCGTTGAAATTCAAAACAAGGAGAAACATACAAATGAGACCAATCAGCATCAATCCACCAGTCATGATGCAGCTGCACAGCCAATCAACCCACTCACAACAATAGTCAGCACTCCACCCCCCCCACCAAGATTTAAAGAGGGGCGATGCCTCCGCAGTCACAGTCACAGACAGAAGCCTGCCTGATGATGACAAGTGAGATCTTGTCGAAACGTTGCAATAACATTTCTATGCCTTATACACGGGAAAATCCCCGAAGCCAGCAATACCAGCATACCTACACCCGTGAAAATCTACGAAATATATATATACAGACAGATACAATATATATATATATATATATATATATATATATATATATATATATATATATATATATATATATATATATATATATATATATATATATATATATATATATATATATATATATATATATATATATATATATATATATATATATATATACTTTTGTACTTTTGAACACATTCATGGCTCTTTTCGGCATATTTAATTATCACAAATTATTTTGATCCTGAACCAAACGTAAAGGCTTTCTTCAAAGAGTGCAGTTTTGTACTGAATAAATAACACTGGACTCTTAGGCACAATCATATTAAAAAGTTAGGACTCTTTATACCTTCTCTAACTGATATTAAATAAAGTAAACTATGTACATTAACCTAACAACAGAAAGGCTGGTATAAATATATTTGAGTTGAAAATATCAGAAATAAAAAAGATCATGATTGGGATGAAATTCTCTATATCACACAATCTCTAGAAATACGTGTTTCCATTTTACCTCAAAAGGCCATGAAAATGTCATTATGTCATTATATAGAGGAAAAATATTCAGTTAGGTGCCCCCCTTAAAAAAAAAAGACAGCAAAGTTACAAACATAGAAAAAATTCTAGTGAAGTAGAAATATCAAAAAGAAAAATGTCAGCTCTAAAGAACAAAGGTTTAGTTGGCCAACTGGTTTAGAGCTATTTGCCACTTAAATGGACTTTCCTAGTTAGTTTTTGATTCCTGGGTACAGCAGCAGAAAAGTTACAAGCCGCTATTATGTTCGATAACAAAAAAATGTTTTCTATGCTTTTAAATGAATGTGTAAGTGGAGAATATACCACTTCATTTGAAGGATCTGATCTTCGGGGAAGTAAAGTAGGTCATTCGTAAAAATGATTGAATTCCCCTTATAATTATTAATGGAATTCTGTTTCTATTCATATACAGCTTTTTGGAATATCTTGAGAATGCTTGGGTAGCATAAAGCTCTACTGAGAATGGGCTAAAAACTCTTGTGAATATTTTAAATAAAGATGAACCAAGTTTGGGTCAATTACTTGTGGGCCACAAGGTGGGGGAAGAGGGCTCATTTTGCAATTAACAGAAGGGATTGCATAGAACTATTGCATTAGAGTAAAGATGTACTATGATGCATACCTTTACCAAGGCCAGTGATTAGAATATTAATACATGAAATACCCTTAACTTTTCAGGTCAGTACAAAACATGAAATACATCTAATACGTCAATTTGTTATTAATGATATTTTTATGTGCAGAGACTGTGATAACACATGTATGTAGGAATGAAGAATTGGTCATGAACTGGATTTGTATAAAGTTCTTTCTATTCAATAATCAGTTCATTAAAACCTAAACTGCATTTTAAAGTTCAGCAGTAAAAGGAGGACAAATGCCAAATAATGTTTCAACTGGTCACTGACAGTATATAAAAGTCTATTTGAAATATATATAATAGATATCAAATGCAAGATAATATGCAATGTGTTTTTATTAGGTTTTATAAGAAACTAAATTATTTATAACTTTTTTTTAATGATAAAAAAGTTTTATTGGTTTTTACAAAATTTTAAAAATATTAAAAGGGTATAAGGTATTACAAAGATATTTTGAGGACATCTATGTCGGAGGTGTCAGCCCCCTCTGAGGCTTCTTACAAAAAAAATAAGATAATACAAATCATTTTTCATTTCCCTACAAAGTGGAAAGAGATACAAATATATCATTTTATATTCATGCAATCAATCATTATTTCCATAAACATCCAGATAGAAGTTACACTATATAGAAAAAAGTCATTTGTGAGATCTAAGTCTTTTAGCAATTGTATCTTCCTCTCCCTGACCTCCAGTGGGCGGAGCCGTGGCCCCCTCCGCTCCCCCATTTTCATCCTCCAGGATTGGGGAATGTTTTTTAAGAACGGCTTCTGCCTCTGCAATTGTTTTAATTCTTACTCTCCCCCCTTCCCAGAACACTAACATTCCCTTGGGCATCAACCACTTGAACCACACCTCCTTTTTATATAATCTTTTTGATAAGAAGGACTATTTCCTCCTTATTTCTCTAATCTTTTTCGGGATCTGTTTCAAAATGGCAATCTCAGTCTGTTGGTATATTAAGGGACCGTCTCTTTGTGCTCTCAGGATCCCATCCCTCGTTGACCTTCTTACAAATTTAATATGTATCTCTCTGGGTACCTCATTTATTCTGGCATATGCTGAGTTAATTCTATCTCCCCCCAAATATCTTCTTTGCTCTTTTTAGTGTAATCTGCTAACATCGTACACATTAATTCTTTTAAATCTTCAGAGGCAACTTCAGGAACATTTTGAAACCTTAAAAAGTAAGATATCCTTTCAAAATCCATCCTAGACATATGACCAGCTAAATCCACAATTTCCCTTTGAGAATTTTTTATCTCTCCCTTCATCTCAGCCATCCTCCCCTCCAATCCATCAATTCTTTGTTTATTTTCCATTAGTGCTTTCTGTGTCTCCAAAAGTTCCAATTTTAAGCTAACATTATTTATAACTTTTAAAACATTTCAATCTCTGATTGAATTACCATATTTTTCAGAGTATAAGACTCATTGGAGTATAAGACGCACCCAGGTTTTGAAGAAGCATTTTTTTTAAAAAAGTAGGTAGGTAGATAGAGGGATAGAGAGGGAGAGAAAGAGAGAGAAATACAGTAGGTAGGGAGAGTGTGTGTGTAGATAGGTAGGTAGAGAGATAGAGAGAGAAAAATAGAGAGAGAAATACAGTAGATAAGTAGGGGAAGAGAGAGAGAAGTTAGGTAGGTAGATATGTAGGTAGATGGGGGCGAAATACAGTAGGTAGGTAGGTAGGTAGATGTTTCCAGGTGTATTTACCCATGTGCTGGAGAAGGAAATTGCTGTGGCACCTAAAATTTTGTTTCTGCTGGCAAGGCACTTGATCAATGTAATTGTCATCAATCCCTCTATGTCCACAAGCTATGTTGACTGGAGAATTCTGGGAGTTGAAGTCCACAAGTCTTAAAGTTGCCAAGTAACTAAACAGCCTTCCAAAAGGGGGGGAGTTTTTTTGCACTCTGCAAACCTCCCCAAAACGGACCATTTTTTGCGAAAATGGGCCTGTATTTTTTCCAAATAAAAGGCATGAATAGCCTCGGGGGGGGGGGGCGCTTGCAGAGTGCTCCAGAGATGGGGGGACAAAAATGAACAAAAAAATGGTCCATTTTTTGCATAAGCAGGCCATTTTATGTCAAAAAAATTGAATGCATAGCCTTATGGAGGCTTATAGAGTGCTGCTGAGTGCTGGGGAGGGCAAAAAAAATGACCCGTTTTAGGCTCATTTCTGCCCTCCCCAGCCCCCAGGAGCTGTCTGGAAGCCTTTATAATGCTATGCAGGGCCATTTTGGTGAAGGGGGTGGGGTTTCAGGAGGCAAAAAATGCTGTATTCGATGTATAAGAGCTCCCAGATTTTCAGCCTCTTTTTAGAGGAAAAAAGGTGCGTCTTATACTCCGAAAAATACAATTACATAATTTAAATTTTTAATTTAATCTATCTTTGCTCCAAAACACTTTTTTATACATGGGAAGGAGGATATATCTCCTGATAGTCACATTTTTCAAAACTATGAGCTCATCCATTTCAGAATGAGTATCAGATGTTATGATTATTTATGATAGAAGTCAGGATGCTAATTCGTTTAATGATCAGCTATTGACGTTTCTTTCTTTCCTTTTTTCCTCTTTCATATTTCAGAATGAAGAATAAATTTTGGTATTTTGAATTTGGCACTTCTGAAACTTTTTCTGCTACCTGCAAGAAGCTGCATGAATCTCTGGAAATAGAAGTAAGAAACTAATTGCTTTGTATAGTTCTGAATAATGTAGAAGTATATATTAATCCAAACCAATATGATAGATCTATTCAAACTGGGGGGAAATTAAAAATAAAGAAATAAAAATAGAAATGAATGCCAGGTTCAAGACACTCAGCTAGGCAATGAAATGCATTTAGTTTCAATGACTATTCCACTAAAGTCAATTCTCTTTGTTGAGTCCTCAATATTGGAATAAAATTCATTTTAATAATTGCAAATTCATATTTTTAAAAACGGATCCCTCTTATTCACCTGTTGATCCTATTTGTCTACTTTTATTTATTTAAAATATTTTACATTGTGTGAAACATGCAATTTTAATTATAAATGTTCCAAAATTTCCATCTAAGAATTTTAAAGATAGTAAATGCATTTTATTATGTAATTATAATGTTATATTTTATGATAGCTCATTGTTAGAATTTTTTTTAAAAAGCTATGATAATGTTACCCTTTTCAGTGGAGGCCATAAGTCAGTGTTAATAAACAATGCAATGGAGGGCTGAGTAGAGACTAACAATGTAATATGAAATCCAATAAATGAACAAAAAAACAAATAAAGAATTAAAAAGACACTACTCCTGAAGGGGACACATTGCAGTTGAATATTTATAAAAATACAACAGTCATTAAAACATCCACAGTAAGCAATAGAAATAAAATGAAAAATCCCTAAAACATAAAATAAATCAAAATCCCATGATCATTTAAAATAGTGTCTTTTTCATATGATTCTAAATGTTAGCTAAAGTGGGAACTAACCTCATTTCTAGTAACTGGGCATTTCAGAAGGCCAGCATTGTCACTAAAAATTGTGTTGAAAATTCATTCTCATTATATATTTATAGCAATAAGTATTTATGTGTATACACACATGTTCATATTGAACAAAAATCTGACACAGGTTTTAATAAAACTCATTCCTAATGGCAGCAAACTCCATGTCAACTCATGTAATTTACTACAATATTCAACTCATTGATTATTTAGGATTGAAACTACAGAGGTACTATATAACGCATATATTATATATCATGTATTAAGAAATGAAGTCCAGGAATGAGAGGCAATTTCTGTTAGAGTTGGGATTAATAAGGAGAGCTATTTTTCGTATTTTCTAAAATGGCTGGATTTAAGTAATTTAAATAGTGAGATAGTTCTTGTATGACTTGAAATATGAATATTGGAATTTGAGAATTAGGAGAAGGAAGAGAAAGAATAATCTGTATTTCAATTTAGGAAGTCTTATCCATGCATTTATCTCGACATTCATGTGTGCTCATTTGGACTATTTTTCTGATTTCAGGTATATTCACATATATTACTGTTTGCAAAATATTTTCTGCCCCATATTTGGTAAAGTCAGAGAAAAGTTGGAACCATTTTTTCCTGCAGGAGTATTTATGTTTCCCATAGTTTTATAAGTAACAATGATTATAAACCTTCACTAAAAAACAGGTAGCACAAAAAGAAGGCTGTTTTGCAAAACAGCTATTACAAATTATGGGACTTTTTGAGAAAAAAAAATACACATTCAGAGGTTATCTGAAAGCAGTGGAAAAATACTAAGATATTCTGTGGAGAACTAACCTGGGTTGCCAGAAATTGTAGTTTCTCTGACAGAAATAGAATAGAATTTGTATTCCTTTCCCATTTTCATTATCACCTTTTTTAGGGGTGCTGACAAGGAAGAAGGGAACATAAATATATGTGGAACATTATTTCAAAGATTCAATAAAATGGAACTAAAGCTTAACAATGTGTAACTTTCTCAGTGCAAATCAGTGAAAATTCAAACATTTTAAACAAACTGCCATAAAGAGCGATGCACTTTAATTTGGAAGACTTATTCATTCTTCCCTACCAGAATCGTGTAAAGCTCCATTTTTAAAAATCAGATGAATTTGAGAACTAAGTGCTGTTTTGAAAAAAAATACAAAAATGATATTGCACGTGTTAAAGACAAATTATAAGGAAACAGCTTAAATAATCTAATGTTTGTTGTGTGACAAAACTCTAAACGTACTTCACTTCAATGTGATCCTGCAGGATTTCCTTATAAAAAGTATAGACAATATGTGATTGAGCAATTTTCCACATTAGTTTGTGTTTGAATAATGATGATACTGATCATTCCTTTAGAATGATGGAAGCCCAGTCCAACATCTGGAGAACTACATGTTCCTCAACTTGCTATTTGATAATCTTTAGTTATATATTGCATTTCTGTTGCTTAAATCATACAATAGGTATCATTTTCTACAGACATTTTGTTTGGAAAGGATAGACATGTAGATGAATAAACAAATGCTTGTAGACAATGTCACATTTATATTATTCACCACACTTTGCAAAATTGCTATTTTTTATATCAAATCAGTAAATATATATTTATGAAATGTTAGCAAAATGAAGAAAGATTTATACAGACATTCTTCCATATCCGAACAAAGAAATTCTTCTTTACTAATTCTGAAAGTAACTCATCACAGCATGATTCTGAGGCCTAGTGAAATAATTGTCTTAGTGTACTGCCTGCTGTGTTCGATATTGAGTGAAAACGCTCCCTGCACCTTCTTATATCACAATTCTCCCTTTATTTAAATAATTTTAGTCAGATGGAGGGGGGGCACAAGACCTTTATAAATTAACAGCAGGGAAATACCAAAGGTGTCAGATTGCATATTTATCATCTTTTTCGTGTAATACTTAAATATGTATTAAGAAGTGACTGACATAAATTAGGCAGATTTCTGAAGCCACAGGCTGTGGCTTGTAGAGGACCCCCTTCGGCTTGACATTTCATCCTTGTCAAAGATCAAATTATTTTAATTTAGGCTGCAAATTATAAGGAATGAAGACTTCTTTGTGGGAATTCCCTGTGGTAATCTGACTTTTGTTGTTACTGCTGCTTGTCAGTGTGCAAAAGATATAATATGCATGCAAATAAGGTTAAAAAATATGTACTATCTAATTATCCAGCCAGTACATTCCACTTGAAGACAGTGGGAGGCCTGACACACAGTATGTGTTTGATTCATTGAGGCCTGCAGGGTATTTACACAAGATTACTTTTAATTATGAAATTAATATCTGTTTATCAAGAATGTATAGCAGTAAGTGAGTATACACATGAGTAGAATTTTTAGTAAAAAGAAATCCTCTTAATACTTAACACCTATATGACATGTAAAAGTTTGATTCTAATAAAAAACCTGTTACTAAGCATATAAACATACACACATGTACCTCCACTAAAAACTTTACACACTTTGTTATCAGTACAGCCACCAAGTACTTCCTGCTTCTGTTACTGTGGGTGTTAGGAATAAATGATAAATACTTTATTTAGATTGAAACTTTTTGTGGAGATTTAAATTTTGATTATTAAAAGCATGTTAAAATGATTAACTGTTATTATAATGTTCTACTATAATAGTAGAATTATTAAAGGTTAAAGAAACTTGTAGCTTTACAGAGGCTGTAGGACATCAGTCCTATCATCCCTAATTGGCAAGACCAATAGCATTATGAGGATCAAGCTTACTTATCAGTACTGAAAAAAATCCAGCCTCTTGGAATTATTTTTCATCTTGTAGGAGATAAAGTCAAGCAGCATCTGGAAAGCACCCGACTAGTCTGTATTACCTCCAAGATATTAATATTCTGAGTGCCAGCTATTAGTGCTTATTAAAAGACTTACTCCAGGTTCACCTATTGTCTCTTTATATTTTGTTTCTGCACATCATAATATTATATGGATATTTATTTAACCAATTTCATTGTAATTTTTACAATGACAATAAAGATTATTATTATTATTATTATTATTATTATTATTATTATTATTATTATTATTTATGTACCTCGATAAAAATCATAAATTAATGTATATTTTTATTATCTGTTCTTATTTTACATCACCCAAAGTCACATACAATACATGAGATAAGTAGCTATATAAACAGGATGAATGAATGAATGAATGAATGAATGAATGAATGAATGAATGGTATCCTAGATCAATGTTACCCAAAAGAAGTAGAAAAGAAATAAATACAATGGAAAGCAGCCTTCCCATAGCTAGTTGGAATTAAGGTCTGACATATGAAATTGCAGAAAGATAGTGTAGGAGATTAAAATGACTGTGACCATAAAAGTACTGTTTTAGGTACTTTCAGGTTGAGAGGATTAGCCAGTGACATCTGTTGCCCAAGGGATACTATGGTGGCTCCATTCATGACCCTGTCAAGGAACTGGAGCAAATGATAGGAACTCACTCCACCATGCAGCAGTACTTAAATTTCAAACTTGGTTTTTTAAAGATCCAATCCAGTGTCCTAACCACCTAGCTACTGAGCTGCTGGGATGGGTCCATTAAAAGGAATGTTATCTGCCCTCCTGCCATTTAGAGCTCTAAAGGTTACAACCAAAAACTTAAATTGGACTGGAAGTGGATGGGCACAAAAGAAGAATCATATGCCAAAGATGCCCAGGCAGCTGCATTTTGTACCAGCTGAAGTTTCTGAAGTCCCATGTAGAGAAAATTGCAAAAGTCAAAACAGTAGATGACCAGGTCATAAGTCACCAAACAGAGAGCTTCCCTATCCTGTATTAACTCCAGGATTCTAGAAGCTCGGCTAGTTTGCTAAATAATCTGATACAGAAAATTAATACAGAAATATGTGTTTAGTAAAGTAATTAAATAACAAAGATGCTGATATCCTCTAATCCCTAATTGATTTCTTCCTCTTTATTATATTATATTTTATCTTATCTTATCTTGATCCTCTCCATCTCTGTCTCTTTTTCTTTGGCAGTGTGATGGAATTCAGATAGATCTGAATAATATTTCTCTGGAAGGAATTGCTATTTTGAACATTCCAAGCATGCATGGAGGATCAAATCTTTGGGGTGAGACCAAGAAAAGGCGAAGCCACCGTCGATTTGAAAAAAATAGGCCAGATAAAAGGATCACTGTTACAGATGCTAAGGAATTGAAGTTTGCATGCCAAGGTGAGTTTCCAATTTTAAATGAATAGTTGGTTGTGGTTTCAAACTTTCAGATTTTAAAATAACCGAAAATAATAGATCAAGCATTAAAAATAACAGAAGATTGTTTAACATATGAGGGATTTTCTGATGGAGGGGATTTATAGAAAAGCTCTAACTAGGGCAGGTGAAAAGTTTATGTCTATCAGCTTTTTAAACAGTATGCTTCCTGTCTGGGCTCAGATTTTGTGACTTCTTGACATTTCCAAAAAGGATTTTTATTTCCAAATTTAATATACTTTCTTGGCTGATAAAAAAATACATTTACGAGAAATGTGTGTACAATTTGTACCATGACAGGATTCGCTGCATTTTGCAAGATTTATTCTACACCTTGACTTGAGAATTATACGTACATGCATGCATGCATACATACACACACACACAGTATATACAATACATATATGCTTGCATGCATATGTTTGTTAATCTCTGAATAATTTAATAAATATCTCATCAGTTGCTTTTATTTCCTGGATGAGACAATATTCACCAGCTTGGACAAAGTCTCCAGAATTGCTGGTTTGTGTAAGGGTTTTTTGCATGCAAGTTTCTATTCCTCTTAATATTTTAATTATCTTAATAGGCCTTGGAATTAATTTGCAAACAAGTTATTTCCATCAATGCCAAGATGTCAGTAGAAGCTTAGCCTTGTTATCCAGCTTTTCTTTTAATCCTAATGTAGCTTTGCCAGCTAAATAGATGTTTTGCTTTATAAACAACTATTTAAATCTTTTTCATGACCTATCTATGCCGGGGACTTTGTAAAACGAAAAGTCTGGCATTGATTAACAGAGTTGTAGCAATATGAAAGAAAGTTCCCAGGCATTCTAACTAACAGTTACAGGAATTGAAATGTCAGCAGTACAATGCTAGCAAACAGTTCTGTTACTGTAAAGGAAGTGCAAAAGCATTTTGACTAAGATTAACATGTCATGCAAAAATTTATTTTATTGTTGGATGGGCAGTCTGTCCTTGCACCACTGCAGATGTGGTAAGGATTAAGATGATCTGTATAGGCAAATAGAAGGATTGAGTCATGGAAAATCAATTTGCAGGAGATCCCACACAAATGATGCTATAGAATAAAGAAGTAGATTACAGAATAGGCATTTAACTAAGTGTAGGAGCCTGGTGGACATTTATAGATAAAGGCACAGACCTTAGCAAATAATAAGAGGAGACAGAAATCCAGCATGTCCAATTGAAATTATGTCAATTCTGGCTGAAGACATTGAATATGTTGCTCTTCTTGTTCCCCAAAGATAAAAGCATATTTATGATAAGTAGAACAGACAAAGATGGTGAGGGAAAGATTTGGGTTGAGACCATGAATGTAACATATAACATAAGCATGAAACCAAAGCAAGCAAAGGAACACATTGCAAAACTAAACTTTTTGTTCAAGGCTATATACAGGAAAATTGAGTGATTAAAAGGTCAGGTCAGAAGTTATAGTATTTCCCCAGTCTTGGATAGAAAAGAAAATGTAATTGATATTGTTTTCTATCAGTAAAATGAAGGAGATAACATAGAAGGAATTTTTCTCAATATCTACTCTTTGGTTCTACAAACTACCTAACTGCTTTTCTTAAGACAAGCCCTAGAAACAAACTGCTGCAGGGGGAGAAAAGCAGAAAAAAGCCTAATCTAAACTCTTCTATGAAAATGTCTTTGTTCTATTCATGGATGTGTTGGGTAATAAAGTCTCCTGATCATCTAAAAATATAGAATTTCAGTCTGGTGTTTCTACAACATTAAGAAAGTTATAGAAGAAAATCGTTCTTAGGGTTATCACATAATGTCAGGTACTTGTATTTAAGGAAGGGCAATAGAGGAAACATGCTATTGGTTATTATTTAATCAATTATTATCTTGAAAATATTCAGCCATTCATCTGATCATATGTACACCATATTTTGCCATCTATCCAGAAAACATATAGGATGGCAGTGAGTTAGAATATGCTTAATTCTATTTGTTTTTCTATGATTGTCTATATTTATTCCAGTTTGAGTACTAATTAAATACATATTCTCAGATGGACATAAATAATTCTGTTATATTTCTTTTCTTCGTATTCTGTACTAAAAAATGTATAACACATTCAAATATAAGAATATAAAAACAATTCTTATCTATTTGAAACATTAGGATAAAATAGAACAACAGTTGAAAAGTAATAAGTTCAGCAAATAAAACTGTAACTTCCCCCTTTCACTTTTTATTTATTTTGCATTTCTTTTAAATGCAAGCTATAGGAAATGGTATTATCTGACATTCACTGTCTTTCCATGCCTGACCTTATTATATTGCAAACTGAAACAGTTGTTGTAGGTAAGTAGCAGCTTTTAAAAGGAGCACCATTTTCATGTCTTCTGTATCAGTTTTTCTCTCTGTTTTTAAAATGTTAGCTGCACTCAGAAGATGTCCTCTCATTTTCATATTATGCATAGTAAGGTCTAAAGCTAGTAATGTGAACATACCATTATGTTCTTGGCATATATACCCTGCAAATTAAATTATCTCTAAGAGCAGTTTTACTGTCTCAATGCTTGTGTCTCAATGCTTGAACCTAAATTTCTAGAATAAGGGCCTAAAGCAGTGTTATCTTTGTGAGCTTAGAGTTGGTAAGAATGTTTTCTAAAGAAGCAGCATGCTGCCAAACACTTATTCAGAGACCTCAGAGCAGTTGCCAGTTAGATTGGCTCTAACCACTGCCATAGCCTTTTAGTAGAACTACTGACATTCTACTTTTGTCTTCAACCAGATGTCATCCATTATTGAGAACATTCTCTCTGCAGGTGCATTGGATTCACTGCATGCCAAAACAAATTCAGTTAGCAACGTAAGATTTTTATGATGCACTTTTTAAAAAGATTGCTAACAGCTAGTCTCACTTTCATTGAAAAATACTGCATGTAAAAGATCGAACTGAATTAAAAAGTGTTCAAAATGTTTATAAGACATCAGGAAACCTTTTCGTTACCATAATTCCAAATGCAAGTGCTACAGATTTGCTTAATTGATATTGAAAAAATATAGATAGGTTTTGTGTTATTTTTCAGTATTGAGGTAGATTGTAAGACTGATGAAATGCAATGTGTGTCTGTCTCTGTGTGTGTGTGTGTTCACATGTATAGTATGTGTTTTTTGCAAAATGAGTAACATTTCCATTCTTCATTGGAATAATCTTAATTATTGGGGCAGTTGGGCTTGCTGGTTGTATACCTGGCTCCCCGCTATGTAGCAGCAGCCCTGCCCGAGCTCCTGGAGGTGATTGGCCAGAGAGGTGGCAGTTGAGACCCCCAGACTTTTAGTCATGGGGGACTTTAATCTGCCATCGGTGGGCGAATCATCCGTGGTAGCTCGGGAGTTCATGGCTTCCATGACGGCCATGGACCTGACCCAATTAATTCAAGGCCCCACCCACGAGGGTGGACATACACCGGATCTCATCTTTGTCTCTGGCCAATGGAAGAGTGATCTGGGTATAGGGGATATAGCCATCACGCCCTTGTCATGGTCAGACCACTCACTTCTCCGGCTTGACTTTCCGACCGCTACTCCCCTCCGCGGGGAGGCGGAACCTGAATCACCAATCTGGTTCCGCCCGAGGCGCTTGATAGACCCTGATGGGTTCCAGGCGGTGCTTGGGCCACTTCCTGTGCCCCTGACCCGCGCCCCGATGGAGGACCTCGTGGCCGCATGGAATACTGCGACCACGGGAGCCTTGGATCGGGTCGCGCCCTTGCGGCCTCTCTTGCGGCGGCGAGCCACCCTGGCTCCTTGGTTTACCGAGGAGCTGAGGGTGATGAAACACCACAAGAGACGCCTAGAGAGAAGATGGAGGTCTAGCCGATATGAATCTGACCGGACACAGGTAAGAGCCCATTTACGGACTTACATTGTGGCGCTGAGAGTGGCCAAATGCCACCATTGTGCCACTCTCATAGCATCCGCAGATAACCGCCCTGCCGCCCTGTTTAGGGTGACCCGCTCCCTCCTTCAACAGAGGGTGCGGGAAGCCCCTTTACAGGGCAGAGCAGAGGAATTTGTGTCTTATCTGCAGGAGAAAATCGCTCAGATACAGAACGAGCTAGCCCCCATTAATGGCCCAGTGGAATGCCACGAGGCGGATCTTGTTTGGGAGGAGTTTGACTCCGTTACTTCCGATGATATGGACAGGCTTCGTGGGCGACTGCGAGCCACCACATGTTTACTGAACCCGTGTCCCTCCTGGCTTGTACTGGCATCCTGGGAGGTGACACGAGGCTGGCTCCAAGAGGTTGTCAACGCATCCTTGAGTGAGGGTTCCTTGCCTGCTTCCCTAAAAGAGGCCATGGTGAGACCCCTCCTCAAGAAGCCCTCTTTGGATCCAGCTTTATTATCTAACTATCGTCCTGTCTCCAACCTTCCCTTTTTGGCAAAGGTTGTTGAGAGTGTGGTGGCACAACAGTTTCCCCGTCACCTGGAGGAAGTTGATTATCTAGACCCGCGCCAGTCCGGCTTTCGGCCTGGGCATAGCACCGAGACGGCATTGGTCGCGTTGGTGGATGATCTCTGGAGGGCCAGAGATGGGGGCTGTTCCTCCATCCTGGTTCTATTAGACCTCTCGGCGGCTTTCGATACCATCGACCATGGTATCTTATTGCATCGGCTGGGGGGGTTGGGGGTGGGAGGCACCGTTTTACGGTGGTTCTCCTCCTACCTCTCTGGGCGATCGCAATTTGTGTTGACGGGAGAGCAGAGGTCCACCTCGAGACCCCTCACATGTGGGGTGCCTCAGGGGTCGGTCCTCTCGCCTCTCCTGTTCAACACATATAAGAAGCCGCTGGGCGAGATCATCCGTGGTTTTGGGGTAGAGTATCATCTCTACGCTGATGATACTCAGCTGTATATATCTACCCCAAACCACCCCAACGATGCCGTAGCGGTGATGTGCCAGTGCCTGGAAGCCGTGCGGACTGGATGGGAAGTAACGGACTCAGGCTCAACCCGACCAAGACCGAGTGGCTGTGGTTTCCGGCTGCCCGATTCAACCAGTTGATGCCATTTCTGGCCATAGGGGGTGAACATCTTGCCCCTGTGGATGGGGCGTGCAACTTGGGTGTCCTCCTGGATACCCGGCTGTCCATGGAAGATCAAGTGACAGCCGTGGCCAGGAGGGCGTTTTACCAGGTTCGCCTGGTACGCCAGTTGCGCCCCCTATTGGATCGGGACGCCCTTTGCACAGTCACTCATGCTCTCGTGACATCCCGACTGGACTATTGTAACTCTCTCTACATGGGGCTCCCCTTGAGTTGCACCCGGAGGCTTCAGTTGGTCCAGAACGCAGCCGCGCGAGCAATAATGGGAACCTCTAGGTTTACCCACGTAACACCGTTCTTGCGCGAGCTGCACTGGCTACCTGTCGTCTTTCGGGTGCGCTTCAAGGTGTTAGTCATCATCTTCAAAGCGCTCCATGGCTCGGGACCTAGCTATCTGCGGGATCGGATCCTGCCCCATACATCCTCACGGCTGATTCGCTCCCACAGAGAGGGACTTCTCCGGGTGCCGTCCACTAGACTTTGTCAGCGGGCGACGCCCAGGGGAAGGGCCTTCTCTGTGGTGGGCCCAGCCCTCTGGAACGACCTTTCCCCCGATATTAGGACAACTATGGACCTCCGCTCCTTCCGTTTAAAATTAAAGACACATCTTTTTCGCCTGGCCGGCCTTGGGTAGTCTCTTCTAAGGTTAGGGGTTTTAGGGGTAGTTTTAGTTTAGTTTATGGGTTTTTAGCGCAGGACTAATTTAATTCATTTTTAATTTTGTATTCTGTCTGTGGTTTTATCTGTATTTTTAATTGCCTGTGCCCCGCCTCGAGTCCCTTTGGGGAGAGAGAGCGGGATATAAAATTAAAATAATAATAATAATTATTATTATTATTATTAAGTAAGGTCACCTACTTTACTGGAGCAGCAAGATTGTTAGCTTCTGCACTGTATCTTTTGTCCTGAGTCTTATGTCCATAGGGCAAAACTTTTAATTTTGGTTGTTTTAAATTGTTTATCAGCCATGACATACAGTGTTTTAACAGGGTGCCAGCCTGGGTTTTCCAGCTTACTTGGAAAAAATAATGATTGAACTTGTAACTTTCTTTCAAGCAGCTGAGCAACTGGGCTTCTCATAAAAAAGAAGCTAAAATAAAATAATCAAAGGCTTTTATTTTCTTCCGGGGCTATGTATATTGGACAAGCTGAAATGTGATAGAATGTTAAGCACTGTTACATTATATCGGCAATATTATTTGTATAGATAAAATTATTTTTATTTGCTTTTAGCTGCTCCTGAATTTGGGAATGGGGCAGTGATAGTAGCACACAGCTATTTAAATGCTTTTTGAATGGACTGTCATAGATACTATAATGTTAGCTTTGTGCCCCCCCCCCCAGTCATGTGAGAAATATTATGTATGTAATATTAGGATGTGTAACAAGAATGAAAATAGGCAAATAAATCTCCTCCTGCCACATGGGACTGGGTGCAGACCTACTGGGGAAATAAAGAAAAGATGACTACTTCTACCGGAATTAATAGAAAGTAATAAGTATTACTTATAGGCAAACACAACTTTTTAAATTGACTATGGAAAATATTTTAATGAATTATAATGATTTTGCTATTAAGGAGTGAATGTCCCTCTTAATTTCATCTTCAGTTAATTTATATGGATATGCATAAATCAAAGAGCTTTAATGAAGAATTGGCTAAAGTTGACCACACTGACTTGGATGATAGATGAATTTCACTTATATTAAAATCATTTAAACGTTAATTAATAGAAATCTTTTTTTGATTAAGAGCCATATATTGCATGTTAGTTAAGAAGAGGAAGTAAGTGAACTTGAGATCCCTTAATACAAAACATACTGAAATACTCTAATTTATTTATTTATTTATTTTATTTTATTAAATTTATACCCCGCCCTTCTCCTTGTTAGGACTCAGGGCGGCGCACAGGCATTATTTAAAAACACAAAATACAATAAATATCTATTAAAATGTATTAAATTAATAAACCCGTGCTAAAACCCAATGTTAAAACCCTTGCCAATTATAAATTATTTTCTTAAAAAGTCAGAAATGGGGGCTATCCTAGGCCGGCTTGTTGGAATAAATACGTCTTAAGACGTTGGCAGAAGAGGCGGAGGTCCGAGATAGTACGGAGGTCGGGGGGTAGGTCGTTCCAGAGGGCCGGGCCCGCCACAGAGAAGGCCCTTCCCCTGGGTGTTGCCAACCGGCATTGCCCCGTCGACGGCACCCGAAGAAGACCCTCTCTGTGGGAGCGGATCGGACGAAGGGATGTATGGGGCAGGAGGCAGTCTCGTATATAGCTAGGCCCCGAGCCATGGAGCGATTTAAAGATGGTCATCAGCACCATCCCTACAGTTCAGGGAGTATATGAGAGGGCATATAACTCAGAGGTGCCCAGCCTTATAAAACAAGGATACTGTGAACCAACAGCATAGATACTGTCTGTACTGATCTGAGAGTGATTCTTGTTGCTGACTCTTGAAGTCCTGCATATACATTTAATATTAAGCCAATAAGGATGTTTGTATGTCAGCCAGATTTCCTTACATCTGTTCTCTAAAAATTTGTCTATTCTAGAATATTTGCTTTATATTTTTGAATATTTGCCATCCCTTTTGAAACAGATTCATACATATTCATACACATACATTTTAATAATATTGTATTATTACATATGGCTGGAAATTATTAGAAATTATCACTAAGTCTTTGATGTTTTTGTGAATTCAAGAAGTATCAAAAAGAATAAAAAGTCTGTGACTATGTGTTCAAGGAAATAAGAAGCTAAATAAGATATTAAGAAATTCCATTAGATATTATAGCTGGAGCTAACAATAATTGTAAATAATTGTAATCAGCGGTTTAAAAATATGGTCACTTTGAAAAAAATAAAACCTCAGTATGTTATTCTTAAGTAGTCATACTCTGCAAGGAAAAAGAGCTATCTTCAGTAATAAATGTTGTTCCCATTAGAGATCCAAAATTACTTTAAATAAAGATACTGATTAAACCCGAGTTCTGAAGCTCAGAAGTTCTGTTTGATTGATCTACCAATTAAGCCAATTAAAACTTAACATTCCACCTGCTAAAACTTAATTATAAAGGTACAGTAAGAAATATCTTACTGCATATATTAATTTATTTATACATTACTTTTCTGCTTTGTAGGATTTGATATTTACAGATTATTATCTATAAGAGTTTTAACAATTGTGGTAAGATGGGCAGCCAATAAATTTTACAAATAAACAAAGAATAATTTTAACAACAAAAGATGTAACAATGTTAACAACAAACAGAAGAAATTACCCAGTCTTTTAACACTTCAAGAAATACTATTTAATAAACAATGGATACATAAACTTGGTGAATTCTTAGTATTCAAGCAAATATAAGTTCTAGAATTTTGTATCTTTACTCTACTTGACAACTCTATAACAATGCCATTTTCCATACTGTTCATGCTAACTAAATAGTATCTTTCTTTTTCAATTATCTAGAAATATTTTTTGTCAATTATCCAGCAGCTCACATGATCAAAACCTGCCATTAACTGGATGGTTCTGTCAGTTTCATATAATGATGGAATATATACTTAAAAGACATTCATGTCTCTACAGAAATCAAACACCTGGTCCCAGAGCAAGACAGATGTGATACATGTGCTATTAAAAATACCTAGTTACTGAATTCAGCACTTTTAAATTCTATGGTCACCATGTCACCATTTCTTTTGAGTTGCTTCTTTTAAAAACTCCTATTATCTTTTGTTTTAGTGGTTTCCATTTATTTCCTGCTTTTCCCGTGTGCCAGTATGCTAAGTGAAAGCTTTTTACTTGCTCTGCTATGAACTTAACACTAGAGCTAACATTGTTGCTCTAAAAAAAAAAAAAGGGAAAAAATGATAGATTTTGAAAAGACATGAGATTTTCTACAGCACAGAACTTTATTAGGGTCAAGTGTACACTTCATGAATTAACACATAGAAAGTAAAACTAAAGCTATTTTAAATGAGCCATGGGAGAGATTTTGCAAGACCTACAATAAAAATGTACCTGTTAAGGTGAAATGTGAAACACTGCTTCCATCAAGTTTAATATCATGTTACCGAACAACAGCAACTTTTAAATGAGTATATATATATTGTACTGAAAACGTTTTGATGTTTTAATCTAATGGTTAAACCATAGCAGAAACTTAACCAAGAACTCAGTAATAGCAGCAGTTCAGAGACAATAGTTCAGTTTTAATTTAATAGATAAAAAAGGCAACTTATATATTATTTCCATACTATACAAAATGTAACAATCAGTGTCACCATTGAAAATCAATATAAGTGGTATATTCATTCCGGGTCCCTCTGTGGGAGATGGGTGCGGGATATAAGTATGAAAAATAAAAAATAAAAAATTCATTCATTCATTCATTCATTTCCCACCTTTATTGTTTTTATAAATAATTTTATTTTTATTTATTTTATTGGATTTCTAGACCGCCCCCTCTCCCTGAGGGGACTCGGGGCAGTGTACTTTTTATTTTATTTTTTATTTTAATTAAATTTATATCCTGCCCTTCTCCATGAAGGACCCAGGGCGGCGCACAGGAATTTAAAAAACATATAAAACAATAAAATACAGAATTTAAAAACATATTAAATTACAGTCCTATGCTAAAAACCAAATTAAAATCCCCAGTTTATCTAAAATAGCCCCAACGGGAGGTTAGGCTAGGCCGGCTTGCTGAAAGAGATGTGTCTTTAGACACTGGCGGAAGAGG
The DNA here is from genome assembly GCA_039707465.1 of Rhabdophis nuchalis. Classification (NCBI taxonomy): domain Eukaryota; kingdom Metazoa; phylum Chordata; class Lepidosauria; order Squamata; family Natricidae; genus Rhabdophis; species Rhabdophis nuchalis. Next base: position 43,775,941 of record CM077647.1, on the reverse strand, counting down.
CAGAGGTCCGAGATGGTACGAAGTTCAGGGGGTAGGTTGTTCCAAAGGGCAGGGCCCGCCACAGAGAAGGCTCTTCCCCTAGGTGTCGCCAGTCGGCATTGCCCGGCCGACGGCACCCTGAGAAGGCCCTCTCTGTGGGAGCGGATCGGCCGGAGGGATGTATAGGGCAGGAGACGGTCTTGCATATAACTAGGCCCCGAGCCATGGAGCGCTTTAAAGATGGTCGTCAGAACCTTGAAGCGCACCCGAAAGACCACAGGAAGCCAGTGCAGCTCGCGCAGGATCGGTGCTACATGGGAGTGTCTCGGGGCTCCCTAATCACCCGCGCAGCTGCATTCTGGACTAACTGTAGCTTTCGAGTGCACCTCAAGGGAAGCCGCATGTAGAGAGCATTGTAGTAGTCGAGTCGGGATGTCACGAGTGCTTGAGTGACTGTGCGGAGGGCAGCCCAGTCCAGTAAGGGGCACAATTGGCGCATCAGGCGCACCTGATGAAACGCCCCCCTGGCCACGGCTGCAACATGGTCCTCCATAGACAGTCGGGAGTCCAGGAGGACACCCAAATTGCGCACCCTCTCCACGGGGGCCAGTGTTTCGCCCCCAATGGCCAGGGTTGGAGTAATCTGGCTGAACCCGGGTGCCGGAAACCACAGCTACTCAGTCTTGGATGGGTTGAGCTTGAGTTTGTTACTACCCATCCAGATCCGTACGGCCTCCAAACACCGGGACAGCACCTTGGCGGCATCGTTGGGGTGGTCTGGGGTGAATATGTACAACTGGGTGTCATCAGCGTACAGATGATATCCCACCCCAAAACCACAGACGATCTCACCCAGCGGCTTCATATATGTGTTGAACAGGAGGGGCGAGAGGACCGACCCCTTAGGAATCCCGCATAAGAGGGGTCTCGAGGTCGATCTCTGCCCTCCTGTCAACACATATTGCGACCGACCAGAGAGGTAGGACAAGAACCACCGTAAAACGGTGCCTCCCAGCCCCAACCCCCCCAGTCGGTGCAATAGGATACCATGGTCGATGGTATCAAAAGCTGCTGAGAGGTCTAACATGACTAGGATAGAGGAATATCCTCTATCCGTGCCCTCCAGAGGTCATCAACCAACGCGACCAATGCCGTCTCGGTGCTGTGACCAGGTCGGAAGCCGGACTGGCGCGGGTCTAGATAATCAATTTCCTCCAGGTGTCGCGGAAACTGTTGGGCCACCACACTCTCAACAACCTTCGCTAAAAAGTGGAGGTTGGAGACCGGACGGTAATTCGCCAATAATGCTGGGTCCAGGGAAGGCTTCTTGAGGAGGGGCCTCACTACCGCCTCTTTCAAGATGGCAGGCAAGGACCCCTCACTCAAAGAGGCGTTCACAATCTCCTGGAGCCAGCCTCGTGTCATCTCCCAGGATGCCAGTACAAGCCAGGAGGGACACGGGTCCAATAAACATGTGGTAGCCTTAAGTCTCTTTGACAACCTGTCCATATCCTCGGTAGTAACAAAGTCAAACTCCAGGTAAAATTAAGAACTATTAAAAACATGACAATACATACAAAGTTAAAATCAAATTAAATAACCCTGTACAAATTTATAAAAGTTAAAACTAAACCCATAAAACCAAATAAAATAATTTAAATTACAGACTGGGGCGAGAAGCATAAGTTAGGCCAAGCCGGCTTGATGGAACAGGTGAGTTTTAAGTTTCTGGCGGAAGGAGCGGAGGTCCGTGGTAGTTCTGATATCAGGGGGTAGGTCATTCCAAAGGGTCGGGCCCATCACAGAGAAGGCCCTTCCCCTGGGCGTCGCCCGCTGGCACTGCCTAGTGGATGGCACCCGGAGAAGTCCCTCTCTGTGGGAGCGAATCGGCCGAAGGGATGTATGGGGCAGGATACAATCCCGCAAATAGCTAGGTCCTGTGCCATGGAGCGCTTTAAAGATGATGACCAACACCTTGAAACGCACCCGAATGGCCACAGGCAGCCAGTGCAGCCTGCGCAGGAGCGGTGTTACATGGGAGTATCTGGTAACTCCCAAATCTGCCCGCGCTACCACATTTTGGACCAGCTGCAGCCTTCGGCTGCATTTCAAGGGGAACCCCATGTAGAGAGCATTACAGTAGTCCAGACGGGATGTCACAAGCACATGAGTGACTGTTCGAAGGGCGTCCTGGTCCAATAAGGGACGCAACTGGCGCACCAGGTGAACCTGGTGGAATGTGCCCCTGGCCACGGATGTCACATGGTCCTCCACTGACAGCCGGGCATCTAGGGGGATGCCCAATTTGCGTGCCCAATCCACGGGGGCCAGATGTTCGCCCCCTATGGCCAGTGATGGAGTCAACTGGTTGAACCGGGGCACCGGTAACCACAGCCACTCAGTCTTGGACAGGTTGAGCTTGCATCTGTTCCTTCCCATCCAGACCCGTACAGCTTCCAGACACTGGGACATCACTTCGACAGCATCATTGGGGTGGTTTGGGGTAGAGATGTACAACTGAGTATCATCAGTGTACAGATGGTAATCTACCCCAAAACCACGGATGATCTTGCCCAGTGGCTTCATATATGTATTGAACAGGAGGGGCGAGAGGACCGACCCCTGAGGAACCCCACAAGTGAGAGGCCTCGAGGACGACCTCTGCCCCCCTGCCAATACAAATTGTGATCGACCAGAGAGGTAGGAGGAGAACCACCGTAAAATGGTGCCCCTCACCCCCAACCCCTCCAGTCAATGCAATAGGATACCATGGTCGATGGTATCAAAAGCCACCGAGAGGTCTAATAGGACCAGGATGGAGGAACAACCCCCATCTCTGGCCCTCCAGAGATCATCCACCAACTCGACGAAAGCCGTCTCCGTGCTGTGACTGGACCGGAAGCCGGACTGGCGCGGGTCCAGATAATCAATTTCCTCCAGGTGACGTGGGAACTGTTGTGCCACCACACTCTCTACAACCTTCGCCAAAAAGTGAAGGTTGGAGACCGGACGATAATTTACTAACAATGCTGGGTCCAGGGAAGGCTTCTTGAGGAGAGGCCTCACCACCGCCTCTTTCAAGACGGTTGGCAAGAACCCCTCACTCAAAGAATCATTCACTATTTCCTGGAGCCAGCCTCGTGAAACCTCCCAGGATGCCAGTACAAGCCAGGAGGGACACGGGTCCAATAAACATATGGTAGCTCTCAGTCGCCTACACAACCTGTCCATATCTTCAGAAGCAACAGAGTTAAACTCCTCTCAGAGTGGCATCTCAAGACATCCCCTGACATCCCCTCCAGACCACTTTTGGTGGAGACCAACTCACTCCGAATCTGAGCGATTTTGTCCTGCAGATGCTCCCCAAATTCCTCTGCTCTGCCCTGTAGTGGGGCTTCCCACAGCCTCTGTTGAAGGAGGGAGTGGCACAATACTGACGTTTGGCCACTCTTATCGCCACAAGGTAGGTCCTCAAATGGGCTCTTACCTGTGTCCGGTCCGATTCAGAGCGTGTGGATCTCCATCTCCTCTCTAGGAGTCTCATGCAGCACTTCATCACCCTCAACTCCTCGGAAAACCAAGGAACCTGGGTGGTTCGCTGCCGCAAGAGAGGCCGCAAAGGCGCGACCCGATCCAAGGCCCCAGTGGCTGCACTGTTCCATGCAGCCACCAGGTCCTCCATCCGGGTGCGGGTCAGAGTCTCAGGTAATGGCCCAAGCTCCATCTGGAACCTTTCAGGTTCCATCAGGCGCCTGGGGTGGAACCAACTAGGAAATTCTGGTTCCGCCCCCCCCCCCCACGGTGGGGTGTAGCGGTAGGAAAGTCGAGTCAGAGAAGTGAGTGATCTGACCATGACAGGGTTACGATGGCTAAATCCCCTACTCCAAGATCAATCATCTACTGGCCAGAGACAAAAATGAGATCCAGTGTGTGTCCTCCCTCGTGTGTGGGGCCCTGAATTACTTGGGTCAGTTCCATGGCCGTCATGGAGGCCATGAACTCCTGAGCTGCCTTGGATGTCTCGCCTACCGATGGCAGGTTAAAGTCCCCCATGACTAACAGTCTGGGGGTCTCAACTGCCATCTCGGCGATCACCTCGAGGAGCTCGGGCAGGGCTGCTGATACGTAGCGGGGAGCCAGGTACACAATCAGCAAGCCCAACTGCCTCCCTAGGCCCCACTTCACGCAGAGGGACTCACAACCAGGTATCTGTGGCACAGTGGTCTCTCTCGGCTCAAGACCTTCCCTGACTATGACCGCCACCCCCCACCCCTGCCTAGGGCCCGCGACTGATGGAACACACCGTAACCTGGCGGGCACATTTCCATGATGGGAAGTCCTCCCTCGTGGCCCAGCCAGGTCTCTGTAAGTCCTGCCAGGTACGGCTCCCCCTCCGGCACAAGGTCGTTAATAACTCAAAAGTGGCAAATATATACACACATTCCTCTTTCTATTTTCCCCACAACAATCCTTTGAGGTGAGTTAGGCTGAAAGAAAGTGATTGCCCTTAATTCACCCAGCAGACTTTCATGGCAAAGGCAGGACTAGAACTCAAAGTCTATAGCTCTCTAGTGCCTTAACCACTAGAGCCCTCCTCTCTCTTTCTCTCTCCCTCCCCCCCTCTCTCTAGGCAGAAAGCAAATAATTTTCCCCTTTCACCTACGTATTCCTTCTCAGTACTAGACTTGCAGTACCATTAAATGATAACTGTACGGAAATCTACATTTATAATTTTGTGCTCATCTGTAACAGTTATTTTTTCTTGTGAATACTATCTTCCCTTATGCACTATTATTTTATGTTTAATTGTCAAGAGGTACTCCTTCTGGTTACTACTAGAATGGAGCAAAATTTGCTTAGAAATGTAGACCTTATTTCCATGGAGTCCAGATGATTCTTTAAAATTCCATGATAAACTGGGTCCTTACAAGGAGAAGAGCGGGGTATAAATTTAATAAAATAATAAAATAATAAAATAAATAAACCTTTAAAAGTCTTGATTTGAATATGTTGCCCACTCTAAGCAGCGATGATAATCTAATGATGAAATTGATCTCTTTAATCAATGGTCTCTGCCTCTAGATTCCATTTAAAATAGCCATCATTCATAGGATTCAAAAGAGACAGAATGTTATCCTTGTTAGAATTATGTTAAGCGAACCCACCTCAATCAGCATCCCTATAAAGATTGTAAAAGGATGCTTCAAGGATTGGCAATAAACAAGATTCCACTCTCTCCCAAGTGCTTTAACAATAGACATTGAACTATAGGCATTATGCTTGTGACCTAGTTAGTTGGAAATAATTGGTACGGAAACAGTTGGTACTCACCTTCAAATAAAACTATGGAACTCTTTCACCCTTTCAGTCTCACTGTGTAAATGTGAAAGTACCGTAAATCCTGTTGACAGTTATTGCCATATACAGTATACTGGCACACAGTCAACAGTGTTTGAAAAGTGTTGTGCAGCAAAGCTAGTGCCCATTACCTGTCTCCCTATATTTTTCTCACAATTTATTTTCACCCCAGCTGGCAGCAACTCACGATGTCATTAATTTGTGCTTTCAAATGCAGCCTGTTTATAGTACAGTTATATAAACAATAGAGTAGTTTACAAGCCACACATTTATTTATTTTTAAAGGTCATCATGCAAAGAAGATGGAAGCAAAGCAAATGGGTCAAGGGGTGATCCAAAATTCCCTGGTAAATTTTTGATTCAGAAAATGTCAATTATTGTTCTTGCAAAAAAAGTTGGCTCATCAAAAAATTTTAATGGGTAGTGTAACTGAACAGGAGAGATTTCTCATGAGATGGTGTTCATTCATTTATTTTATAAATTAAAAGAAATGAATGAGCTATTCATCATTCAGATTTATTGATTTGATCTTGTTTATTTCATTTTTCATTGTGAAGCTCACCGGATAACATTACAACAGTACAACAAAACAATAAAACCAATAAGAAATCAATAGAATCTCTTGAAAGCAAGAATAACCACAACCATACTTTAAAAGCCAAGACGTTGCTCTGAAAACACATTAACATAATTAAGAAACATAGTAATGTTTTATAGTAATTCAGTTTTATTAAACAGTCCTAGAACTGGTTTTTTTTTAAAAAAAAATAGAAATATGACTTCCCTAAAATTTGTCCAAGATTTTAACTATTTTAACTGTATTAGTTGTTTTATATAGCAATTAATAACAAATAACAAGTAAAACTTGAATAAATTGAAAAAATATTATTTGCCCCAAATTAATAATTTTAATTAATGATAGTATTTTATAATTAATGATGGTTATTTATAATGTTAATGAATTTATAATTATATGTATAAATAAATGTAAAATTAATTTACAAAGTTAGTAAATATATTTATTGTTATTTCAATCTTTTATCAATCATGTAGAATATTATGATTTGGTAGGGGTAGAAGTATGTTTTTCCCCAGCAGCATATCTCTGACATGGATGGGTTCATTTTCCAGTTTTATTGAGCAATTGGTGAGAATCAGGTGGTATTGAGCCAGTTTTGCGTGGTTTGCCTGAACCGGTAGCGGAAATTGTGGGTGGACCCACCCACACACCCACCCCAACTCTATACCATCCTATTTAGGCACATTTTTGAAGGCAGATGCATGCGTGGAAGCATGTGCACCCGCAAACTGCTGGTAACAAAGCACCAAAGCACATGCATAGAAGGCCAGGTGCATGCGCAGAAGCATGTGCACCCGCAAACTGCTGGTAACAAAATGTAAAACCCACCACTGGTGAGAATCTATTTGGTCTTCTTGTCAGAACACTGGGTTATGTTGCCATTTTCTTCTCAGTGAATCCTCTTTTCTATGACCTTCATCGAAATGTGCACTCCCAACAGCTTTATTGGGATTCACAAGTCTAAAAGATAATGCATGAAGAGGTTTTGACTATTACAAGCAGCTAATTTAATACAAAGATTAACTTCTGCAATCAATGACAGCCTTCAGGACACAAAAAAATAATAACAAAGAACACTCTATTTTGTAAATTGTACAAAATTGAAGATATAGGGACACTTTTGTGTTCCATAATGATATTAAAGGTTTTCTTTTATTAGATGCATATAATTTGAAGATTATACACATTAAAATGTCAATTTTAATTAAACATATTTAATATATTTGGTAAGTCTGGGTATTCTTAAAAGCAGGGAAACTGTTAATTATATGAAATGCTATTAAAATGTGATCTAAAACATACTTTTATCATCATAATTAACTGAAATGTATTATGCTATGGAATAATGTAGCGATATACTATACCGATTTCCTAATTATACTAAATAACACTATAAACTACCTTTATAGTGGTAAGTAAAAATCACAGTTTCTGTGTTTTATTGCATTCAACGAATCACATGAGGCTATTTCTCACATACATTTCAGGAAACCATCCAGGTGTCCAGGGCAGGGTTAAATGGGTAATATAGTGCTAGACTCTCTTGAGAGCATGTGTCTGCAGTTAAACAAATTGAATAGCGATGACAGATTTTGCTGCCTCCTCATATAAAGGTCAGCAGGAGAAACCATCTATTTGGAATTACAAGATATAACTCAGAATCTTAGCCAAATCCAAATTCAAACATCTTATCACACTAAAGTCAATTCTTTTAATGTAGATCCACTTGCTACCTAAGCTCTGAAAAGTTATCAGTCTAAGTATTTCTAAAATACATAAGATGATTTTTAATTAAATAATTATATGATAACAATTTGGCTTCCTGAATGCTTTTATTTTAACTCTAATGTATCATGTACTATTTTATAGAAATTTTCTGTTTTTACACAATGGCATTGTACACTTGTCAGTATCTGTTAGCTGTGCTGCACACATGAAAGAAAGAAAAAATGAAAACATGGATCTATGTTGAAGCAGATTCAGTATACCAAGTACAATGGGAATATCTATGGAGATCTAAAAATAGTGGCTCTGCTGCTTTAAATGCAGCTCAGATATTTAAGTACTGTTTGTTACACGTGTGAAAGGGATTGTAGGCAAGAAAGTCGAATTACATTTTTAAAAATGGCCATTCTGAAAGAAATTGGTTCCAGAATAGAAAAAGTGGTACTTGAACTACTTATTTACCCAATAAATATATTTTTGCTTCTGCTTCACATCCCAAACTTGAACTGATGAACATTTTTGTGAAAGCGATAAAAAAGGAAGCTGAAGATTTTCATCTACCTCCAAGATTAGGAAAGACATTTTTGTTGGTCCATAGATCAAATATGTCATTAATGACAAGTGGTTTGATGATCTGTTAGTGTGGCCAAAGAAGATCATCCAGAAAGCATTCAAGGATGTTGTTGAGAACTTCCTCACAACTACAGAGCACCAAGCTATATTCAGTGGGTGACAAATTTCTTAAGCATACAAAACCATTAAGTGCAACATGTCGTTGAAGATTCATTTTCTACATTCACACTTGGACATCTTTTCTGAAAATTTAGGTGCATTCATGGTGAAAGGTTTCACCAGGACATTGCTGCAACGGAAAAACAGAATCAGGACAGCTGGAATCCCTCAATTCTGGCTGACTATGTCAAGCATTGCAACAAGACATTGAGTACAAATGAAAATCACTAGCAAAACACTTTTGGCCCTGTCATAGTGTTTTAGAAACATCATGCAATTTAACATGTTATACTAATTAAAAGTTAATTTTGTATTTCTCAAGATTCCTATATGATACAGTCATTTTGAAATTATATTTGTGTTCAATTTGAAGGGAACATCATCATCATGAAAAGTTTTTCAGGAAACAAAATTTTTGAAAAATGTGAGGTCTAGGGTATTTTCACAGCAATAGTTTGATGTTATCATATTACATTTTGGCTGTTCAAAGTAGTCTAACAATTATAAATAATCTATAGGATGAATACCTAACCCCTCCCAAAAAAATATTAATAATGGTAGTACAAGCAGCACACACGGAAACACACACAAATATACATTGAGCAATTCTTTTGAGTCTGGTGAGGGCATAATGGTATGAATCAGTTTGTGTTGTTTGTACTCAACTCCAATTGTGAAAAGTTTTATTTAGAACTGGCATTTCTGTAGTACATAAAGCTGGATGGCTTGTGTAAAGTGTTCTATTTTTCTTCAACCATCTAGCCCCATATTTTTCAGTGTATAAGATGCACCTTTTTTCCTCAAAAAAGAGGTTGAAAATCTGGGTGCATCTTATACATTGAATACAGCATTTTTGCCTCCCAAAGCCATGCCCCTTCACCAAAATGGCAGTGCATATCTTTATGGAGGCTTTCAAAGAGCTCCTGGGGGCTGGAGAGGGAAGAAATAAGCAAGAAACTGCCTGGTTTTGCCCCCCCCCCCAACTCCAGCAGAATTCTATAAGCCTTCATAAGGCTGTGCATGTAATTTTTTTTACAAAAACCGGGTCTGTTTTTGTGAAAAAATGGGCCTCTTTGGCTCATTTTTGCCCCCCCCCTTCCCAGGAGCACTCTGCAAGCCCCTCCCAAGGCTATTCATGCCTTTTAAAAAACAGGGCCATTTTCGGGGGGGGGGGGAACGTTTTTGGGAGGTTTGCAGAGTACAAAAACTTCCCCTTTTTGGAAAGCTCTTTAATTGGTTGATGAGAATTACACTGATCAAGTGCTATGCCAGCAGAAACAGTCTTAGGTGCTGCAAATTGTCAGTGATTTTCTTCTCCAGCACATGGAAACATCTACTTATCTTCTCTCTCTCTCTCCCTCCCTCCCCTTACCTCCCTCCACCTCTACCTCCCTCCCTGCTCTCTCTCTACCCCTACCTATCTACTGTATTTTTCTCTATATTTCTTTCTACTTCTCTCTTTCTATCCCTTTCTATCCTACCACCTATCCTCTGTCTCCCTCCCTCCCTACCTACTGTAATTCTCTCTCTCTCCCTCCCTGCCTACCTACCTACCTACCTAATCTCTCTTTCCCTATCTAACTACTGTATTTCTCTCTCTTTCTGTCCCTCTCTATCCCTCTATCTACCTACCTCCTTTTTTTAAAACCTTCAAAAAACCTTCTGTAGCATAAAAGATTAAATATTACATCAAGTAAGGATAGAGTAGCATGATTTATTGGAGAACTTACAAAAAGTAATACCTTCACTTTTTAATTCTAACACATTTAATTATAACCTAAGAAATAGTAAGCTCAGAATCATAAAAATATAGAGATAGATAGGCAATTTACACCATTGAGTCTAACAACCACTTAATATAAAAATCCAAATTAAAACATCTGAGATAGAGGGTTCTCTAATCTCTGCTCCAACATACGTAGATGATGAATGGAATCTCATCACCTTCCAGATAATCTGCTCCATTATTACTCTTACTGTAGCTTGCTGTTACTATTAAATTTCCCCCCTAATTTTTAGTCAGATACTGTTTTATGAAACTTTTTTTTACAATACTATAATCCCTTTATTCATGGTAGACTCAGAGTGACGAAATGGAGCTGAGTGTTTACTGGTCAGATGACTTTCCTGATAGCTATGTGGAATTTGTAGCAGATATTTTCTCTTTGCACTCTGAGAGGGAAACATCTGTTCTTCCCAAAGTTGAATTCTCAAGCTTTCAAGTGCAAGCAAGCTTGGTCACCACTTCTTCTAAAACTCAAACCTATTTAATATTTCATGTCATATATTCTGGATATAATCTTGCCCTTCATCTGGGTGGCATTGCTTTACTGAAGTCACTTTAAAAAGGTATGATAGCCAAACTCAGTTGTCTTTTTTCAAAGCCAAGCTTATCCGCTCCTTTTGCTTACACTTCCTAAGGCTTAGTTTTTAGTCCTTACTTTTCTTTTTTGTTTCCAGTCTCTGAATTTGTATCCGTTTCTTTGAGTCTTTCTTAAATTCAATGGGCAGTACTGGACAGAACTGAACTTGAAGTAGAGCTGAGCAAAGCAAACTAGAGTAGTACAATTACTTCCACTGATATAGAGGGAAATATAAACATTTCCTGTTAGGCAGGAAATATAAGAACTTGGGAGGAGGAAAAAAAAGGATTATCATGGTGTTTTAACAATGGAACGATTACTGCAAATCCCAATTGTTAATCATTAATATTTATTACTGATTTAATACCTGTTCAATAGCTTTATCACAGTGTACTGTGTCACTGAAACCTTTCTTGTACCATTGGCAATTGCTCAAGTGCCCCCGACAACCACAGTAACCATTTAATTATTAACATATTTAAAACATTTTAATTCATCTTGTAAAATAGCATCTAAATTCACATTGCAAGGAAATTTTTGGTTTAAAATGCATTTAAAATATATACATTATTTATAGTTCTATAAGATATATAGCACAATCCTATGTATATCTCCTTTGCAGTAAGAATTCATTGAATTCAATGAAACTTGCCTTCAAGCAAATGTGCATAGAATTGAAACCACCTAGTGTGTTCCCTAAATGCCAAGTGTCTGTTGGCAAACAGCTCCCAAAATACTACAGAGATAATCTATTGCTAAATAATTAATTTTGACTTTTTGTTCATAAGCATGGTGGACAGTAAATAAAAATATTTAGAAACAGCCTATGATGTTCTAAAAATAATATAATATAAAAGAGGAATCAATCTTTTCATTTGTCTTTCTTTAAATAATATAATAATTATTATAAGGACTACCAGTAATTGTTACAATTATATACTTCATAGCAAAGTAGTGAAAAGGATGAACGGTTTTTTGTTATAAAGCTTTGAAAACTTTATTAACAATATTAACAACATAAAATAATTAACATTATTATCATTTAATCTTCTGTCTATTTAAAAAATACAGGATTAATACTTTATATCCTAGAATGCTTATATTTAGAAAGGCCTGCTAAATAACATGACCAGACTAGTTCTTTATCTGTGATGTTTGTGTTGTTTGCTTTGACTAATTTATCTGATAGGTGGATTAAAAACTGGGTCTTGGAAAAATAAAAGGTGAATGATGAGCTAGAAAAGGGAAATAAAGGTTAACTTTCATGATGGAAAAATGTTTATATATTGCAAATAAAACAATCTAGATTTGATTCAGCCTTGGCTTTTTCTGAAGACACATGTTGAAACAACACAAGATCAGTACCTCATTATAAAATATTAATACCCACTTACAATTTATTATATTTTCAATCCTAGTTTTGCAGTATATTTGCTACAAGTAAAACAGTATACTATATGGCCCAGAATGAATGTTCTGATTTAATACTAAATAATCCCATAACTTTTCAGTAGTTCTCATTTCTCTGTTTTAAACGCAGTGTGCCATCTTGCAATGTTTACCCTCACTCCCTGCATAATTTGTAGGTAAAATAAGTTTTCCTTGGGCATGGTCTTTGCTTTTGAGGAAATATTGCATTAACTGAAAAAAATGCAATGCAAGAAAAAACAGCTTCAGTAAAAGAATGTAATCAAGTATAAATCCCAATTTATGTCCCAGTGTTGGAGGCCGTACGGATCTGGATGGGTAGTAACAAACTCAGGCTCAACCCATCCAAGACTGAGTGGCTGTGGCTTCCGGCACCACGGTTCAGCCAGATTACTCCAACTCTGGCCATTGGGGGCGAAACACCGGCCCCCGTGGAGAGGGTGCACAATTTGGATTCCCGGCTGTCCATGGAGGACCATGTGGCGGCCGTGGCCAGGGGGGCGTTTCATCAGGTACGCCTGATGCGCCAATTGCGCCCCTTACTGGACCGGGCTGCCCTGCACACAGTCACTCAAGCACTCATGACGTCTCGACTCGACTACTGTAATGTTCTCTACATGGGGCTTCCCTTGAGGTGCACTCGAAAGCTGCAGTTAGTCCAGAATGCAGCCGCGCAGGTGATTATGGGAGCGCCTAGACACTCCCATATAACACCAATCCTGTGCGAGCTGCACTGGCTTCCTGTGGTCTTTCGGGTGCGCTTCAAGGTCCTGACGACCATCTTCAAAGCGCTCCATGGCTTGGGACCTAGTTACATGCGAGACCGTCTCCTGCCCCATACATCCCTTAGACTGATACGCTCCCACAGAGAGGGCCTTCTCAGGGTGCCGTCGGCCGGACAATGCTGACTGGCGACACCCAGAGGAAGAGCCTTCTCTGTGGCGGGCCCAGCCCTTTGGAACGACTTACCCCCTGAACTTTGCACCATCTCCGACCTCCGCCTCTTCCGCAAGTGCCTAAAGACACATTTGTTCCATCTAGCCAGCCTAGTGTAACCTCCATAATGACTTTTAGACAGTTTTTTTTAATTCTGGGGATTTTAATTTGGTTTTAGCGCAGGATGTTCATAAAATAAGTTTTTTAAATTTTTTACGGGATTTTGTATGTATTTTAATATTCCTGTGCGCCGCCCTGGGTCCGTTTGGAGAAGGGCGGGGTATAAATTTAATAAAATAAAATAAAAATAATTTATTTTATTTTTCTTGCCTGGCTATAAGAGGATAGATTCAGCAGCCATGAGTCCCTAGGACTCAAGATGTCCACTATTTTGTGCTATGTTTATTTTAGACATTCATACATATTTGATATTAGAACATGAGACTGTAGAATAAATCCTCACTTGATTATAAAACCTTTAGACCAGGACTATTTAGACCAGGGTGGAATTCTTCCCACTCTTTCTTTCAAAGGTACACATTTACCTAATATAGTGGCAGACTAAGCTAGACAGGAAATTTTAGCAGTATATTGGACTTGCTGCCTTAAAAAACTGGTAAAACCAGGATTTAAAAAATTGATTTAAATTGAATCTAGTGTAATATAGAGAAGTAAAACAATATCATTGTGATTTTAATAATGTTTGCCATATATCAAATTAGAATTATCATTTGGTGGTAATTTATTTCAATCCTTTTACTTTGCATTTAGTCCTAGCTGATGACCTGAGGAGAGAGACAGACAGACAAACATAGGGATGGCAAGTGTTGATCTTGTTTGATCTCATAATAACTTTTGATATCATTATCCTAAATGGTTCCCTTTAGATAGGCAGGGAGCACAATGTTGTAGTATTCTATTCATATTATGGTTATGGTTTCAAAGGGTAGTGTGGAATGACTGTTGTGGGCAGGAATGTTATAGAGTACAGCTGATTGATTTATCTAAGGTGCTCTTTATATGAAACTAGAGGGGAAAGTAATCATGAGTTTTGTGGTTAATTTGCTGGTGACAATTAGCTCTATTTCTTCATGAATTTATATTGGAAAAGGATGGGCATTTTCTGAGCAGCGTCTTAATGCAATGATGGAGGGGCTAAGAGCAACTAACCTGAGGCTGAAGTAAGTGTTCTTTATATATGGAAACTGGTAACCCAACCAATCTAAATGAAATGAAATAAGAAATGAGGTGCTTTTGAAGTCATGCTTGCCATTACAAGGCCAGGTGAGCTATGAGGGTAGGAATATCTGTTACCAGATTTGATAAATTTATCTGTAGCATCCTTTCTTTGACAAAACTAAAAATATATGTTGATAACTTCATGCTATTTGTAATGCATCCTCAGTGAGCATAAGTTCTTTTACATAGGTCTTGATGTAAAATTGTATTTGGTACAGAATTTAGTGGCCCGGTTGCTGAAGTACCTGAATGTGGCCATGTAACCTCTTTACCAAAGGAACTGCACTGTTCCTCAATTAACTACCAAATCAAATCCAATATTTTGCTCTATATTATGGCCAATAGGCAATATCTGATCCATGAGTTGTCCCAATTCAGCCTGTGTATCAGCTGTGGGGGATAGGGTGACAGCAGAATTAGAGAGAAAGCGGAAACAGAGGGTTTTTTTAGGGGTATTTTTACTCCGACTTTTTATGGGTCCCAGGGAGGAGGGAGCGTTCTTTGGGATAAGAGAAGTGGGTGAGGGAAACAACCCACTAAGAAATATCTCCAGGCTGGCCCACGGTCTCGACGGAGAGGCTGTAGGGTCTGATATTGGGAGGGAGGCTAGGGTCCCAATTACAGAGGGCTGCACCATCAGGATGGTTTGGGGGAGGAGTAGATATGGCAGGAGCCGGAAACCATACCATGTGCTGGGAGGGGGCACCCGCTGTTTGTAAGCAGTTGTGCACACCGATCTCCAGGGCTCCTCCTGCAACCCAGGTGGTCAGGGATCTCAGAGCCGGGGCCCCAGGCTGATGCTATGTAACACCAGGTCCGTGGTCAACAAAGCCCCCCTCATCCATGACTTAGTGTCAGAGGGGGAGTCGGATCTGGTGGGCATCACGGAGACCTGGCTGGGCCATGAGGGGGGAGTACCCCTCGTGGAAATGTGCCCGCCAGGCTACCAGGCATTTCATCAGCCACGGGCCCAAGGCAGGGGTGGGGGGGGTGGCGGTTGTTATTAAGGAAAGTTTTGAGCCAAGGGAGACCACTGTTTCGCAGACAACCGGTTGTGAGTCCCTCTATGTGAGGTGGGGTCATGGGAGGCAGTTGGGCTTGCTGATAGTATACCTGGCTCCCCGCTATGTATCAGCAGCCCTACCTGAGCTCCTCGAGGTGATCGCCGAGGTGGCAGTTGACAACCCCAGGCTTTTAGTCATGGGGGATTTCAACCTGCCATTGCTAGGCGAAACCTCTGAGGTGGCCTGGGAGTTCATGGCCTCCATCACGGCCATGGACCTGACCCAAGTAATTTATGGCCCCACACACACCGGGGAACACACACTGGATCTAGTTTTTGCCTCCGGCCAGTGGACGAGTAATCTTGGATTAGGGGAATTAGTCATTGAACCCCTGTCATGGTCAGATCACTCTCTCCTCTGGCTCGACTTCCCAACCGCTGCACTCCACCACGGGGAGGCGGAACCAGAAGTACCAAGATGGTTCCGCCCCAGGCGCCTGATGAACCCAGAGAGGTTCCAGATGGAGCTTGGGCCAATTCCTGAATCCCTGGTCCATGACTCGACTAAGGACCTAGCGACCGCCTGGAATAGAGCGGCCATGGGGGCCCTGGACTGAGTCGCGCCTTTGCGGCCTCTCACTTGGCATCATTCTAACTTGGCTCCTTGGTTTTCTGAGGAGCTGAGGGGAATGAAATGCTGGAAGAGATGCCTAGAGAGCATTTGTAGGTCCACTCGAGCTGAATCTGACCGAACACGGGCAAGGTCGCATGTGTGGACCTACCTTGTGGCGATGAAAATGGCGAAGCGGGATTATCTCGCCGCCCTCATCACATCCGCAGATAACCGCCCTGCCGCCCTGTTTAGAGTGACCCGCTCCCTCCTTCACCAGAGGCTGTGGGAAGCTCCTTTGCAGGGCCGTGCAGAGGAATTTGGATGTTATCTGCAGGATAAAATCGCGCAGACCGGGGCGAGTTAACCTCCAATTGGGTTACTCCAGACGGGACGACAGATACAGGTCTTGAGACCATTATTTGGGATGAGTTTGACCCTGTGACCCCCAACAGCATGGACAGGATACTGGGGCAGCTGAATGCCACCACATGTTTATTGGATCCGTGTCCCTCCTGACTTGTACTGGCCTCCCAGGAGGTGACACAAGGCTGGCTCCAGGGAATCATTAACACATCTTTGGGTGAGGGGCTCTTGCCAACCGTCTTGAAAGAGGCGGTGGTGAGGTCCCTCCTCAAGAAGCCCTCCCTGGATCCAGCTTTGTTATTGAATTATCGTCTGGTCTCCAACCTTCCCTTTCTGGTGAAGGAAACTGCCTATCTAGACTCGCGCCAGTCCGGGTTTCAACCTGGGTACAGCACGGAGACGGCATTGGTCGCATTGGTAGATGATCTCTGGATGGCCCGGGATAGGGGTTGTTTCTCTATCCTGGTCCTGTTAGACCTCTCAGCGGCTTTCGATACCATCGACCATGGTATCCTATTGCACCAGCTGGGGGGGTTGGGATTGGGATGCACCGTTTTACAGTGGTTCTCCTCCTTCCTCTCCGACCAGTCGCAATCGGTGTTGGCAGGAGGGCAGAGGTCGATGCTGAGGTCCCTTACATGTGGGGTGCCTCAGGGGTTGGTCCTCTTGCCCCTCCTGTTCAACATCTACATGAAGCCGCTGGGTGAGATCATCCATGGTTTTGGGGTAGAGTTCCATCTGTACACTGATGACACTCAGCTGTACATCTCTACCCCTAACCACCCCAATGATGCCGCCGAAGTGATGTCCCGGTGTTTAGTGGCAGTGCGAGTCTCGATGGGGAGGAACAGGCTCTGACTCAACCCGTCCAAGACTGAGTGGCTGTGGTTTCTGGCGCCACGACATAGCCAGTTGACTCCATCTCTGGCTATCGGGGGCGAGTCATTAGCCCCCGCAGAAAGGGTTCGCAACTTGGGAGTCCTCCTGGACTCTCTGCTGTCCTTGGATGACCATCTGACAGCTGTAGCCAGGGGGGGCTTCTATCAGGTTTACCTGATATGCTCAGTCAGAATGACTATCAAGTTCTAGATCATTTCTCCTACTAAGGCCTTTCTCTCCCAATTGCTCAGTTTGAGCAGGCAAACAGCTCTTGGAAGAGTCCTGGTTGTGCCAAACGTCTTCCATATGAGAATTATATAGGCTGCTATACTCGTAGGAATCTTCAGTGTAGCTGAAATTTTATTGTAGCCTTCCCCAGATCTATGCCTTGTAATAATCCTGTCTCTGAGCTCTCCAGGCAGTTCCTTTGACCTTATGGCTGTTGCTCTGCTACAGTATGCATTGTCAACTGTGAGGCTTTTTAAAGAGAGGTGTGTGCCTTTCCAAAATATATCCATTTAATTTAATTTATCACAGGTCAAATCCAATCAAGGTGTAGAAACATGCCAGCAATGATCAAGAGAAATGCAAGGCACCTGAGCTAAATTTCAAGTGTTGCAAAGAATCTGAATACTTATGCCAATATCATATTTCAATTTTTTTCTTTTACAGACATTTCTAAATTTTTATTTTTATTTATTATGGGATAGTGAGTGTAGAATAATGAAGAAAAATGAATTTCATCAACTATAGAATCAGACTGCTGCATAACAAAATTGACAAAAATGAAGTGGGTCGGAATATTTTCTGGATACACTGTATATAATCTGTAATTTATCAAGGTTTTTTGCAAATACTAATTTTAAATGTGTTGTTCAATGATCACCTGGTTTAGGATTGAGCAATTAAAATTCTTTTCAGAGATGTCTCACTGTTATTATGGCCTTTTTTGTCTCCAGTTAAAAGCACCATACACATGATTTATACAGGTCGGATAACTAAATCAGATGTTATATTGTCATATGAGGAGCTGGTAGTAAAATTAGCCAAATCACTAATGTCTGTTTGAAATATTTTAGAAATAAGGTCTTAGATAAAACTGCACATTCCAAAATAAAAATTTTGCATTGTGAAATTTTAAGAAATAATACACCACTAAGAATTTTTAAAAAATCAAAACAGGTTTTGATAATACCCCTTTTAAGCATATCTCATATTTAACCATCGTAAAATATTATTACTGCCTATCATAGCCAAATTAGCTACAGGAAGCTAAACATTAATAAAACCCTCTTTAAGTATGCAAGAACAAATTAAGCTTCTTTAAGAGGCCATTTAGACAGGCAGTATTAGGCAATGGAAATGAGATAATGCATATTTACATGTTTTAATTCATAAGACATTATCTTTGCTATATAGAATTCTTGATATTATTTAAAATATATATTATAGTGCCTATTCATTTAGAATTTCAATACATGTTTGAAATGTGTCTGACATTGCATAATGGTATGTGGGGGGAAAAACCTTAGGAGTCTGGGTAAGATGCTGCCAAAGAAATGGTCAGATAAGAGCCAGCATAACACACAACTATGTAATGGGTGAGGCAACAACCTCAGAACAGTCCCTCCCTAGTTTCTCAGACTGATATAAAGATTGTAGAAGGGGTAAGAATTGTACATTGATATTTGCAAGATTGGTGTCTTCTTCTCAAGGTAAACCAATAGATAACCAGATGAGTTAATTATATCTTATTATAAAGTTACATTGACAGAATCTTTCAAATATGAAAGAACAATTATTCCCCCATGTCCTTTGTAGCCCACAAAACTAGGGAGGATATTTTTGGAGCCTCTTGTCCTGCCTAATATCTACTGTCTCTTATCTGACTGTTCTCTTGTTAGAATCTCTTCACTAACCCGTCCAATATCTTTCTGCATACTATTACATATTGAAAATTGAAAATATTCAGGAATTGGAGTCATTTATCAGGTTCTTTAATGAATATGGAAGTCATTGACTTTGTGATCATGTATCAGGGATAATTTCTTCTTCTGAAATGAAAGATTTAAGTATCGTAGATTTCTACTGAACCAAGAATAACTGGAAAATCAATGGAAATCACATGCTTCCTTCTGTGGGTAAACCATGTTTTCTTTGTAAGCTTCTTTCTGCATATCTAGCACCAGCTTTGCTTAGGTTCATTGAGGTCTTCCAATGAATAGTTTGGGACCGGGAATTTAACCATTTGGACTTTCAGGTGGGTTGTTTTTAACATATATTTGCTATACAATCATAATCATAGTTGCTATACAATCATAATCATAGTTGCTATACAATCATAATGAAACAGGTCCTTGAGATTATCTTTTCCCACTCTTTGTCACCACAAATGTATATCATGTATTAATCTGGAACCAACCACATGTATCTGTCTGGAACCTACTCTGCCATCTGAACTTACTAAATCCTTAAATCATGTTCACATGCTTTCTTTGCACTGGTGATGATATGAGAATAATGCAACTGTCTTGCTTCTTGTGAGGTAGGATTCCTGAGCAACCAGTAATACCTACAGAGCAGTTGAGTGGCAAGTCAAAAAAGGGTGAAAGAAGAAATCCAGTGCTACTATTTCTCCTCTCTGCCTAGTATGTCGGTTTGAAAATCTATAAACATTTCTTCCCCACAGGTGAAGAAGATAGGAATTTGAAGAATCATTTGAAGTCAGGAATTGTAGCTGATAATCATACTGAACAATTTAGGAATCAAGCAGCCAGAAGATGTCATAATCTAAATTAGATATAATAAAGACACCCATTGTAGTTTTTTACAGGAAGCCTTTACAGAGTCAATCAGTGACTGTTCCTCATACTGTAGACTAGGGGTATCAAACTCAATTTCATTGAGGGCCGCATCAGTGTTGTGTTTGACCTTGGGAGACAGGGTGGGGGTGGCCAGCTATACGTCACTCAGGTCAAGTGTGCCTATGGTGGACCGAGAGCTCTGCTAGTGAAAACGGGCTGTTTCTAGGGTGGCCTTGCAGGTCAGACCTAAGTACCCCATGGGCTACATCTGGCCCCGAGCCTTGAGTTTGACATCCCTGATGTAGACAATTGCATTATTTCTACATCTTCAGTGTAAACAAGTAAGCATGTGAAGATGATTTAAAGGTCTGGTTGGTTCAGATGGCAGAGAAGGCAATGCCCTGAAATGTAATCTAGTGTAAATAAATCTATTTTTCCCTAGTGGAAAAAGTGAAAGAAGATATTATATAAATCTCTCATTATAAAACATGGAAAGGCCTCACGGAGATTAGCCTTGTAGAAGATATATCAAACCTATTGCTCAGTTATATTAGAAATATCACTGTTCACTGTTTATGATTAATGCCCAGAGCCAATATCATTCAGTAGCACTAGCTTTCATAATGTTTCACTTAAAATAGTATTATAGCCCAGATTTCCTATATTTAAAAAATCTGATCATTTCCTACACAGATTATATGAAGAATGACTAAGTAGATTTCTGTTTTGATAACCTCCCAGTGAACCATGACAAACAGATTGCCCCACATAAAAAAGTCTTAATAATGCTTAGACTAATTCTTGAATGGCTCAAAAACTAGGTTTGTTGCTCAATTTGATTTGCTTTTATCATGCAAATCTTTATTTAGCCTTACAGTAAATTAAAAAATAGCAGAAGAGAGAAATTTTAAAAAAAACCAATGACACAACAGCAAGCCTAATTTGTTTATAAGTTTGCATGTCTCTTGTTTTGATTTGATTATTTTGTTCTGCATCTCGAGAGAAAATCTGAGGTAATCTTTCCAAACTTTCAAACACTGATGAATGTTCACATTTCTGTTTGCTTGAGAAGAATACTTTTATTCTACTAATGTCCAATAGTATCCAAAGTTGTTTCTAAATTATTAATATGTAGTGCCATGAGCATTCCGCACAATTTTACACAATTTTAAATATTACACTGATAATGGATTGCTTCATTGAAATATTTTACTGCATAGTACAGTGATCAGAAGATACTACTCCAGAGATTCAAATGAACAATGTAGACTTTATCATCCCATGTTATTTGATTCTAGAATGCTTTATTTAAAATTGAGGAAATAATCAATAATGTCAGCTGCAGCTGTTTCCATTCCTTTGTCTGACAGTCAGTCATTTTTCAGCTGCAAAATCAAGTTGGTAAAACAGCTTGTTGTAACCAGAATTAGCAAAGTAGCGGTGCCTCTGACATTTGTACATTGCCCCTTTATAACCAGAAAAGCTTCATAAGATGAAAGGTAAGTTTTTGTCATATCTTTCTTTTAATTTTGGTTGCATGATCATGATTATGGATGGTTTACCAGAAAGTAATTAGTACTTTTATCCCGAGTTAATTACTTTTGTAAATCTTCAGGTTGATCAGCCTATATTCATGCCCATCATTTCAAGTCAATTTTCTTTCATAATCTTAAAAATGATCAGCTTTGTTTTTATTATATTTAATTTTATAAATACATAACCAGGAGGGTGGGGCTCCTAAATTATTCTGAGGCTATTTGCTACACATCACTCACCTGCTGTTTAACTACTGAATCTTATACCTGAAGGCGTTATAGATATACCCCCATTTTAAAAAATGATTATTTGAAACTATGACATGTAAACATTTAAATAAAACGTGCAGAGATCTGTAAAGTGTAAAATCATCTTTGAGAGCTTTTACTTAATTTATCAGTGGCCCAATTTTTAGAAATCTCCCTGGATGTGTCTTTATCTTATTAAATAAAAGAAATGAGGTGAAGAAATATTAAAGGAGAAGTTCAATTGCCCACTACTGCAGAAAAATATTATATGTAGCAGGATTTATTTTAATTGTGACATGAATATTTGTCTTTACTGGCATTGTTTTATGATGAGAATAGTACTATAGTCACTGTCTTCAGTCAAGAGCTTATGCTACAGGGGAAACTGCAGAAACATGACAAAAAGCATACATTTGAGATAAAATAACTTTTATTCTATATGATATTATAGTGGTATATTTTTCCAATTAAATTTAACACATAATAAAAAAATTAAACATATAATAATATAAATTACACACACACACACACACACACATACACACACACGAAGGACAGGAACTGGGAAATAGATTTCAGAAGCTATTGAAGAATTCATGAGCTGGCTAAAAATTGCATAAATCACTAATATGGATTATTTTAAAAATGTAGAACCTTGTAACTGGATTTTTTTGTATTACATCGCCATGACTACTAATATCTTAAGTAAGACCATTTATAGATTGAGTTGTTTCTTTCATCCATTCATAAAACATTTGACATAGCAAAGTTGACTTCTTTAAATTTGATATTACCTTTTTCATGAAATAAATTTAGTAAAGTGGGAGCAAAATAATGTCACATTAAAATAATAGATCAACAATTTTATCCATCAAAGAAAGCATTGTAGAGTTTAGAATAAAACTTTTTTTTACATTATGTCAGGACCATACATAATTCCATTTTGTCTATTTTCTATGTAACTTGTCACACAGAGTTAGTGCCAAAGAACCATAAAATAGCGAATGAGATATTTTTAAAAAGGGAGGAGGTCTGGGAAATTATAAGCCAGTCACCTTAACATCTTTACAAATTAGTAGAAAAAGTAATCAGAAGGGGGCAAATTATAAAACAATAAAAAATAGCATAGACTTAACAAGAGTAAATTCTTTCTCACCCAGCTTTTATAATTGTTTTAGAGTGACAAATGACAGAGGGATGGAATTAATACTGTTAATAGCATATACTTGGATTCTCAAGAAATCTTTAACAAAGACTCTTAGGTAAATATAGTGACTATGGAAGAAGAGAATCTATTCTATTATGGCTTCATAATTAGCTAAAAATTGATGAATGGTTAATCATATGGTAAATGCACAGTATGGTAATTCTAACTTTACATCTATTCATTTAAAGTGTATGAACCATTTGATAGTACATGTAGCTTGACTATGGATTTTCATCATTAAGTTATTTTAGGCAGTTCCACTCCATTTTTGACAATGAGCTGTGGCATTCTGTGGGAATTTAAATTTGATGTTTCACAGTATTTGTAGGTCTGAGTAGAAACTGCACTTTCGCCTTTCCAAACACATTAGCATAGTTTGCACATTTGGCATGGAACCCAGGAAGCAGCTCTTGCTGCAGGGTATTTAGAATTTGAGGTCCTGCAGGCTGTGAATCTTACATGTTAGAAACTCAAAGATTATATTATCCTAATTTGAATGAATACCTCTGAACCAGTCAGTTCTCAAGATTACCAAACAAGAGCAGAAGTTAAATAAATCACAGAGTATCTGCAGATAGTGAATTAAGTTGTTCTGTACCTTAAGTTGTTCTGTATGTTCCTGTAGGACACATTTCCTAGGAAGTTTCATTTGACAGACCCTAGACAGTAAGCCTTTTCTTGCTTTGACTATCATCTTATAGAACATTCTTTTCCTCATCCCTTTTAGCTTTCAGGATATCCCTCAAATCCTGGTTGTGTCAGCAGACCCAAGGCCTGGCAAAATATTGAGGTGGCTCCTGGATAATGAATGCCTTTTCTTCACCTAATTCCTTCTTAATCTTTTTGGTAACTTTTATAATTTTAAAGTGTTTAATGTTAACAATATTAATTTAGATTTTTGTTTTGTTGTATGCCCTGAAAATCACTTGATTGTGAGATAGTTGCCTATGTAAATATAATGATGGATGAATGGA
This sequence comes from Rhabdophis nuchalis, assembly GCA_039707465.1. NCBI lineage: Eukaryota > Metazoa > Chordata > Lepidosauria > Squamata > Natricidae > Rhabdophis > Rhabdophis nuchalis. The sequence continues at coordinate 43,751,974 of CM077647.1, read as the reverse complement.
TGGATGGGACATAAGAGCTGTCCATCAAGAGTCTTACCCTAATAGGACAAGTATACTGAATGGATGAAACATACATGCATCAAGTGGAGGTTTCAGTGAAATTGCCTATAATCTAAAATTGTACTTCTCTGCTAGCCTGTATAGTACAGAAATGACTAGTGTTGATGCATAGCCCTGTATTTTTAATTTTTCCATGGACCAACATCGCAACCCTGGAGGCTGGAATTGATTAATTCCAGTGGTGGGATTCAATTTTTTTTTTACTACTGGTCCTGTGAATGTGGCTTGGTGGGTGTAGTTTGGGGGGGGGCAGAGGAAGGATACTGTAAAATGTCCATTCCCAACCTACTCTAGAGGAAGGATACTATAAAATCTCAATTCCCTCCCAACTCCAGGGGAAACTCCCCATTTTCCCCTGATCAGCTGGGACTTGGGAGGCAGAGAACAGATGGGGGTAAGGACCAGTCAGAGGAGATATTTACCGGTTCTCCAAACTATTCAAAATTTCTGCTACCGGTTCTCCAGAACTGGTCAGAACCTCCTGAATATCACCTCTGATTCATTCCAAATAGTCCAGACCATCTACATACAAAATGTTCCCTTTCTGTACAAGTATTTAATTGATGCTTAAGTGAAGAGAGAATCATCTCACCATAGCACTGCCATTCTATATTCTCTATAATATAGACATATAACATACGTTCACTTGTATAATTTTTTATCTTTTGGAGTCTCTGACATATTTGTGATGGAGATTGGAAGTGGGGAAATGAAATAGAATAGTGGTATCTTCCTTTATCATCTGTACACTGCTGCATTTCCTAAAATATTCCATTGATATTCAAGCAGATTTGGATTTAGAAAAAAATCTCTGGGATTAATGAATTGTATATTTAATATATATATTAAATTAAATTAAATTAAATTAATATTTCATCTGAAAATCTGTCTCTAAACTGGTTAATTAGACTTTTTTAAATTAGACCTTCATCCTAAACTAACAGTTTAAGGTTAGTATAATACTCCCATGCTGAACATTTATCCTGCAGAATATGATGGATTTTATGATCAGCAATCAATTTTCATGACTAAATTGTTAAGATTAGCCCTTGTGCATATCACCAAATTATCATAACTGTCCCTATTAGGCTAATTCACAACAGAGCTGGTTCCATTTTGGAGATTCTTTGTCATTAGACTAATTTTAAATTCTACTTATAAGCAGAGTGGAGAAAAAAATGTACTTTATGGGGGTTCAATATTCACATTCAGTGAGGGAATTAATACATTTACAACTATTCATGGGATATTTGTCAGGAAAGAAAATTGACTTCCAATGAAGGCTGCCAGATCTTGTGTCTGGACTTATATAGAAGCTGATTAATTGTGGTAAATTCTATATACCCCTTAATGGGCAAGGCAAAGGTCAGGATAATTGGTCCATTTGGACCATATATGTTAGCTCTTATATTATATCAAGACATTGGTGATTAGCAGGGTTGTAAGAGGTCCTGTAGTCTCCTAGAGTTTTAAAAGTAGGCAAATGTTTTCAGAGTTTATATAACACATGACAGTAACTCTTAATTTTCCAGACAGTCAAATACATAATTAGGAACTTGCTTAGATCATAAGCTCATGGCAAGATAAATTGCTGTGCTGCTGATAGAATTCCTATATATGTTGAAAATCTGCATCTCGCAGAACACAGATTTCAAGATCTACTGTATATGTAAACCTGCCAGAGAGTTTAAATTCAAGGCCTTTGTCTCCCGTTTTTTCAATAGATATTTGGCCTTTATATTGTGAATTACATCTGGTTGGCTTTCATTAGAAATAAAATGCTGGATTAAGATAAACCATGGCCAGATATAGCAGAGCTGTTTTTATGTTCTGGATGTTTAAAATGAGCATCTAAACTATTTAACATAGAATATTATGGGCATATTTACTTTTGTGAAATATTAATATTCTGTATGTTGTTTTATATGGTATTTTGCTTATATGGAATATTGTCTGAAATTAGAACCCATATCAAGCAATTGAATATCTGTGTGCATTGGCATGCATGTTAGTTGAACTGGTCAAGTTATTAGAGGCTTTAGTGCAAGGGTATCAAACGCATGTTGTTACAGCAGCATCACATAATGTATTGGGATTTTGCCCCCTTTGCTAAACTAGGTGTGAGCATGACTAGCACCATGGGCTGAGAGTTTGACAGCCCTGCTTTAGTGAATCAAACCCATGGCTATTTAATCAGATATCTAAATTCAACTTTTATTTCTACTTCAGATTTCAGATTAGTTGCCCTGACTCCTGTTAACAAAACTGTAGGAACAAATGTTGGATAAGCTATCAAAGAATTGCTGTAGATACTATGAGCAATTAGATTTTCTTAAGGGAAAGAGAGAACAACTAGAAAAATCAGTGATATCAAGACTTTATCCTGGCTACATGCCTAGAATTTTAACATTCATTACAAAATAAAGAACACTGAGTTCTCCAGATGGAAGCAATAGATTTGTTAATATTACCACCATTGCTACATCTGAAAATGAGATAAATTGAAGCTTATTGAAGCTAGAGTAAAACAATTGTCCTTAACAGCCAATATCTACTCCATTCTAGAAGAGTTCATATATTGAGCTATTGTGATAAACTCAAGGAAAACCCCCATGATACCTTAAAAGATTAAGTGATTGCAGACTGAACATTTGCAAGCAACACATACATTAAAGAGGGGTTAAATTTTTTGCATACAACAATTCATATTGTCATAATAAAAATTAAACAAAGAAATTTAGGATATCATACACACAGCAGAGTGTTTAGAAAGATAACTGCTTTCCCAATGTGCATAGTGCAGCACTAAAATTAATGTTTGTCTTTTAGACAACTTGTTAAGCATTTCATGCTTTCTTATTAACATTGATTGTGAACAGGATAGAAATAAAGATCATACAGTCACAGATAGTAGTTTCTGTTTGATTTTACTTTATTCCATAAAGATATACAATTATATCTAATGTTGCAAAGTGCACCTAAATTTCATTTCTTTGTAATGATCAAAAGATGCAGACCCAAAGAATGTTCTAAAATTATTTTTGTTTCTATGGAATAATATTTCCATTTTAGGTGGATATATTTAATATTTAAATATATGATGTTTTCTGTGAATTGTTAATAATTATAATCACAAGTTTTAAGAGCTGATGATTACTTTGTTCCAATGATTTCATTTACAAGACTTTCACTGCAGGATTGACATAATTAAGAAATAGCAACTGTTTTAGGCACCAAAGATTGTCAAGGCTAAGTGAAGCTTCCAATCAGATTTCTTATTCTAATATTACACTTTGACCCACTGCCCATTTATTGGCTTTATGGGTATCAATTTCCATCAAAGATTGGACTTAAAATGTCATTAAAATGTAGGACCTGCCAGTGGAGGTAAAAGAAGTCATGGAGCCCCTTGAAACTCTTGTATGCAGCCATAGAGCAACTTCAAGCAGTGACAGTGAATTATAATTTTGAATGAGAAGAAGTTTTTAAATAATCTAATAATGACTCTATTCATTGAGCTAATTTAAACTAAAAATAGTTTTAATCTTGACTGTGTGTACTTTCCTGCTGCCCTGGCCCCTAATTAGTTTGGATACTGTGGTCAATGGTATACCATTAACAGATCTAGTATAGAATTTCCCTCTCAAATACATTACTGGAAATCTCAGATAAAAATTAAATATACATTCTTATAGTACAGCATGTTTATAGTTCCATATTTAAATATTTTAAACACTTTTGTTTTAATGTCTTCAATTTTAATTGTATAGCCACATTTTTAAAAAAAAACAATTCCATTGCATTTATGTCAAATTTGAACATGCTCAACACCAGATGGTATTTCATTTCAGGTCAGAAAATAATGGAGGAGTCTGGTTTTAAAACTGAAGTTAAAAAAAGAAAAAGATGAATAACAAGGAATTAACATTTGCAGAAGGTTTTCATTTAACATCAGCTGTCCTTTATTTTTCATGTAACATTATTTAGCATTTCAAAATTATTTTTCATATTTATACATTAGATTAACATATAAAATATGAAGCTTTATATTGTCATATTCAGGGGAATTCTTAAATTGGATTGTTGGTATTCTGATATTAGTTTAATAGATTTCAGTAATGTTGTATGAGCTAGTACATTGTTAAAGTTGGACACTAACAATAGCCTCTCAGTTGGCAGGTGCTATACATGCTCTAGAACAATCCAGAATCCAGACTAAATTTTTATAATACACTAGGAGAAATAGCTAACAAATTTTATGATCACTTTTTCCACTTGTTAGAAATACTTCACATTCTAGGTCTAAAGTTGTATGATCAACATGTCATGAACTACAGTTCTCATCATCTCCAGGCAGCATGACTTACTACCATACTGCTTAAGAATGATGACTGCATATTTGAACATCCCAAGATGAAATAGGCTAATATAGGTTTATATCTGCATATCTCTGTGTGCTCAACAGGTGTAGAACTAATTTTCAGAACAAAGAGTATAGAAGGAATCAATAAGAAGTGTTAAATAAGAAAAATCTTTGTGTAGATGTGTTTTAATAGTAGGAAATGATGAAATTTCCCCCCCCCCAAAGATTGGAAATCTTTCATCAAAATCTAGGCAATGTTTTCTGCAGCTTATTCAACACTACCATCAATAGTGAGATTGAGAAAGAAGAAAAAATGCCAAGTGCGATTCCTCAAAGTTCATTGCAACAAGAAATAAAAAAGAAAAAGAGACGTGCTCCTCTTCCACCAACTCCTAAAATGCCAAACAGTTTTGAAGAAATGGATAATAAAAGACAAAGTACAATTGATCCTTTTCAACTGTCATTTGTCGGCCATTTTGTTTCAACTGTCATTTGTCGGCCTTTTTGTTTGCCTGGAGAGATTCCTGTTGTGGCTGTCACTGCTGTCTGTATTCCACCTGGTGTAGGTGTTGGCATGGCGCTCAAACCAATTTCATTGTAATTTTATTACAATATTATTACAATGACAATAAAGATGATGATGATGATGATGATGATGATGATTAATATGCCCTTGTTCTAGAGTTAGTTCTGCAATAATAACTTTTAAAATGCAACTCAACATTTATTACTTACTTAGTCAAATAAAATTATAATGTTTTGGTGCAAGAGGAATGTGTGTTTTCAGAAAACTATATTTCACTAGTTTCAATTCACAAGAATATCATAAATAGGCGAAGAAGAGTATCTGGTTTTCATCAGAGGCCGCCCTGGGTCCTCTGTGGAGAAGGGCGGGATATAAATGTAATAAAATAAATCTTTAAAAAAGATCAGTATTGGAGTAGCTGATACTTATTTCATAACCAAGCCAGATGTGAAAACATAAATATACATCAGTGCATTACATACTATAAGATGCTTGTAATCAAAATTTCTCAAGTTGCCCTGTCACTTCCTTTGCACCTGGTGTCAGCCATGCCAGCTTAGTTCCATCCCCCCAACACAGATGTTCCCGTTATGTTATTTTGTAAGTGTAAATTTTGCTTGATGCTCAACTCTGGACAGCATAAGTAATTATTATAATCCAGAGACCACCCATTTAGTAATGCACCTGTATCATCATTACTTTATTCCCCCCCAAAATACTTCAAGTTGCTTCTTGCACTTCTAGCCTTACTGCTGAGAACAGTTTTTAGGAGTCAATTTAGGAAGATTATTGTGTTATATGAATTAGTACTACTATGTAAGCTATAAAGTATGCTTATATACGTTAAATAAACATAATTTTTAAGGCTTCTATTCTTTTAAGTACAATATGGTATACTTAGCTACATATTTAATTTTTTGCACCTAATCAATCCAGTATGTATTTATGTTTATGTATCTTAGGTAGTTGCGACCCTCTCAGAAGTCATTTTGATGAAGTGGGTAGTTATATAAATTAGATGAATAAATTTTTAAAATGTATATATGTGTAAATTATAGTTGAAATAACTGAAATATGTAATGATATTTCTATAAGAATAACTGAAAACAGTTGTGTAGAGGTGTTTCAGTTGTAAGAAATATTTATCATGTTTATATAAATATAGCACTTTACCAGACATTGTACATGGCCTAGAAAATGACAGAAAAAAAGTTTCGCAAATGTGAGATGGGATTTTTGTGGAGGCTCTGCACATATGTATAAAACATTGTCATCTTGGCCCTTGCTGATTTACATCTTTACAGAGAAATCCTGCAAAGCCTTTATAGCTGGCACAAAATTGCTTGTAATCAGGAATTTCTGAGAATGTTAACAAATTATTAGAGATTTACTATTATATGATCACTAAGTAAATTGAGGATTTTATTTTATTTATAGGACTGCCCATTTGACATATGACTCTGAGCAGTAAACATCAATTCCAATTAACAATAAAAATATCAGCAAAACAAAACATATAACACCTGGGCCAGTACATATATCCACATTGACAAGCTTCTGAAAACAAGCTTACCAAGCTTCTTGGCCTAGTGCCTGGAGAAAAAGCCACATTTTCATTGCATTATGGAAAGTCCCCAAAACTGTATATATTAAGTTGTGGATGTTGTTCCATGGCACAGGTCAGGGATTGGCAACCTTAAACACCCAAAGAGCCACAAAGGTCCTAACCAGAAGCCCCCCATTCAATTCCCGCTCCAGCTGGAAGTCCAGTTGCCCCACCATAGAATCTCTTTCTAGTGCGGCATCCTTTTTCCTCTACTTGTCCTAACCGAAAACCCTATCAATTGTGGAGCCGACAGGCAACAGGGAGCTGCAACAGAGGGATCAAAGAGCCACATGGAGCTCCAGAGCTGTGGTTTGCTGACCCCTGGCATAGGGATATTTAACAAGTAGATTACTCAACTCCTCTGCTCATAATAAAATTCTGTATACTGTCAGGATTGAAATTTTAGGGCTGGATAACCTTGAACTAGGCCGTCTATATTCTGACCTGAGTTTAGCGCACAAGATAATCTGCCATAACATCCTACCTGTTAAAGACTACTTTTATTTCAACTGCAATAACACAAGGGCTATCAATAGATACAAACTAAATGTAATCCGTTCTAATCTTGATTGCAGCAATAGAATAGTAAATGTGTGGAACACCCTACCTGATCCTGTTGTTAGTTCCTCTGACCCCATACCTTTTATCTTAAGCTTTCTACCATGGACCTTACACATTTCTTAAGAGGTCCCTAAGGAGGCATATATAAGCCCACAGAGTGCCTACCATCACTGTCCTACTGTCCCATTTATATGTACTCTTTTTATGTGTTGATAACTACGTTTCACTTATTTATATCCATTTATTTGTGCCATATTTTCATGTGTTTTCATACTTGTTTCCTTGTACTTGTTGACAAATAAAATAAATAAATAGGTACAGGGAAGTAGAGAAGGCATAGTTTGTAGATCCTACCAGCCACCTAAAAGAAATTTGGAGACAGACAATCCCACAGTTAAAACAGCCCTGAGCGTTATCGGAAATCCCTCTATTGATATGTTCCAGATTATGAATGTGATCAAAGGAATGAGGAGGGAACTGTCCATCTAGGAGGCCTATCAATGCTTGTCTCGAACAATCTTGGTGGTCTAAGAAACAATAGTTTCCGGGGGGAAAATATTTTGGGCAGACTAAAAGAATAACAATGACAGGCTGGTATTTTCATACAGGATAAGATATTTGTGTTAGTTACTGTCAATGCTGTTGATTTAATCACCTTTATCTGTGATATAGGAAATGAATTACAGTTGCCATTGACAGAATGAATAATTCTTCTGGTAAACTCTCTGGAATGGGGCTTGGAAGGCACTATAATTCACATTGATCCAATCTGATTAGAATAACTTAATTACCTACGCTATCTCCTTGTCTGATTAATTATCTTTGCAAGTTTTGTCCAGGTACTCTTGTCAGCTGACAGAAGTATAGGACAACTGCTCAGTATATGAGTATAGCACATGGCCAAAGTTGATTGCAATTCTCTTGTTTCTTTCACTTATCTGAGAAAGAAGATAGTGGTTGAAACCTTGAGTCTATTTGTTTGTTATTTGGGGTTTGGCCTGTCATCAGTTGACTTCTTTTTTCTTGAGTTTTTCCATAAGTTATCCAATTTACTAAGAAGATGAGTTCCTCAAAATTCAAATGATTAAAAAGTGGATGTCTATCCCTTACTCTTTCACAATCATACAGACAAAGTATTGACAAATATTTAAAAGAGAGCAGAGGTTAGGTTAGGACCTACTCCTCTCACCTGCTTTTCCAGTAGCTATGATTCATGATATTAATTTGTACAACTATTACAAAATAACTATACCAAACTATAACTATACCAAACAAGTGTTTGTGTGTGTGTATATACATACACACTTGTACCCATACAACACACACATACACATACACACATCATATGAATAATATATACAGAGATATATTACACACACACATTTATATGCACACATTTGTTCATCTTTCAAGTTAATGCTATCCATATTTTAGAAAATAGAGAGCTCTTCTTAACATACACAATTATTCTAAGTGTAAATTTTCTGCATATTGAGAAATTATTATTGCTTAATTCAGTGTTACCATACAGCCCATATGCTGTGAAATTGTTTAACATGTCACAGTATAAATATAGAAGAAGCATATTTTACAACTGAAATGTATATTAGGGATTTTTACTGCTTCATTTTGCCTGTCTACTTAAAATCCTTGCACTGTAATTAAAAATTAGGTTGTGATAACATCTATAAGATTTAAACATAGATAACATAGTACATATGTTGACTTCTTTAATCACTAGCAAAGCAGTGCAGATACAAGAAAATCCATCTGAAACTGCAATATCCATTGATGAATGGAATATATGGCCTTACTTTCAAGTTAATGATATTCTGTTTTTCAGTCAACTTTATTCTATTCACTTGTTTGTTATGTCAGTTCTGCTGCCATAATATTATGCTATTAATTCATTTAGTGGTAAATTTGGAAATGGTAACAAATAGCATTGCTATGAAAGATGGAGAAAAGGCATTAATGGGGGGGAAATCCAAAATTTATGGAAGTACAAAAAAAGTATTTTAAAACAATCAGAGTTTAAAAAAAAACCAAAATAAATAAAAATAATGCTAATGGAATAGCCTTCTGTCACCCAAACTAGTGCAATAAGGATTGCTGGCACTAAGCATCAGTTGGGTGATTTAGTTGGAAATAGAAAATGTGGGGAGGAGCTTATAATATCTTAACGGACAATACAGTTGGTTGCAACTTCTGATAGCAATATCTGTTTAAAAGGTAGATAACATCCATCTTATATTTTTCTTCAACATCAAGCTGAAACAGGAAATTTGCAGGTGTTGTTACTTATTGTAAAAATGTCAAGTTTCTTGTCACTTTCATAGGAAAGAATCAAATGTTTTGAACAAAAAGAAGGTACCTCACCCCCTTTTAGAAAGGAGTGGTTATGTCTGTTCTCTGTAGCTGTGTATGTGTCTATAACAGAGGTGGGTTCCTACCGATTCAGCCTGGTTTGGCCGAACTAGTAGTGTTATGCTGGCCTGGGTTGCAGAATCATCAGCGACCCAGACTGGCCACACCCTGGAACCTTTTCCTTGGTCACTGTCGCCATCATTTTTTTTAGTTCTGCACATGCACAGAACAATTTCCATTGAACTGCCCATGCGCACAAAACAACATTACTTTATCATTATTATCAGTTCTTTTGCCTTGGAATTATCACTTGACAATGACACAATTTTGAATGGTCATAATGTTATTTCAAAGAGGCAGTAGTGGTAGTGGTGATTTGTGTCATTCCTAGTGCATAGAAAAAGTGATAGGATATGCCATGTAGCACAACTTAACTTATTGTCTACTATGGAAGATGAGATTTTTTACATACAGTATGCAGTACAAGATTCCAACCTCCCAACCAAGTAATTATCCCGCAGATAGAACACCAGTGCTTGAAGTTGATAGCATTTAACTTTTACCATTGCTAACTTACATTTATGTGAGACTCTCCTGCAATCAAGGAATATGTTCCTTGATTATATATCTGAAAAGAAAGATATATTTGTGCTCACAGTAGAAATTGCCCTATTTTTTCTGTACGAAAATTCTCTTTAGTAATTCCTTTCTGCTTGGTAAAATTGGAGGTATGTACAGTATGTATGTATGTATGTATATATATTCTACATTACAACACATTCTGTTGTGGTGGTTAAAAAATAACAACAACAATAAAAAACTTATTAGACCTGAATATTCTGATTTCACACGCACAAACACAAAACCCTACTCAGACATTATCTTATCAACTTTTATGTCCTTGGTTAGGACTTAAACTGCTAAGTTTTTTCAAGCCCAGACTGTGAATCAAATTGAATATTAACAACAACAACAACAACAACAACAACAATATAGTGGAGGACACTCCTTTTATGTAGAAGATGTAAAAATGATTTTAAAAAGCCTGTAGGATTCCTTAAATGTCATTTGCCTTTGTACAAATGTTGTGAAAAATACAGTGCATAGTTTAACAAGAAGCACAATTCAGATATGACTTCTATTGATCCAGCATTTTAGTTCCAGTATTTTTTCCCCAAGGTAAAGGCCTGTTTATAGCACACTGAAATATATAATGTTACTAACAACCATTTGAAGTAAATGCCAAAATTGTTAGAAGTAATATGAGAACAAGATCTATTTCTGTTAGTAGAAAGATCTCCAATTTGTTCATATTGTTTTGTGCCTGATGCAAAGCTATTTGATATTGCCCTGACAAACAGGAAGATATCAGGTTTAAATTTCTTAAATATCCAGCTAAAAGCAACGAATGGTCTGAGTACATTAAAATTCCATTTTCCATTTACAAGTGTTTGCTTCAGATGACCCCCACTGATCTTAAATATATTTCTGTATCTGTAACTGAATAGAGGTTTTTCTGTACATCATGTTCTAATGATACTCTGGCCTTTCTCCAACAAGGCACTGAATAAAGCTATTTTTAAAATACAGAAAATGGGAACAGCTGCAGCAATCAGATTTGATAAAAACAAGAGAACTTTCCTCCTCCTCTTCTTCCTCCTCCTCCCCCTCCCCCAATTTTATCTAAGTTCAAAATTATTTAGTAGAGTAGCTTTTGTTCTTTTGCAGGAAAGGACTTACAAAACTAATACAGGGATATCCTTATACAATAACTAATATTAAAAATGCAGTTTAAAATAATAAAGACATTTTACATGCAAGTTTAAATAAATTGCATTTCCAGTTTTTAGAATAGCTATTAAAGAAAAGACATTTTCCCCAAATGTTTCCCTATAATAATCTCCTAGAAGTAGAAAATAAGACCCTTTGTTTCACAATGTTAACAGTTCTGGAACTGGTTTTATTTTTAATGTTATTTGCATTGGAGAGAAAAATGGTTGGAAATCCAAGTACTTTGAGATATGTTTTCTTCAGCATTAATCAGGAATTGTGATATTTTAAGGGCAGAGGGAAGTCACTTAACTCACTAATGACAGCACTTGTTCTAAAGATTTTTTCTGTATGCCTTAAAATTTGTCTCAAAATCACATGAAATTAATAAGGTGTATTTCAGTTAATATAAATAAAGAGATGCTTAGATTCCACCTGTGACCTCTTTAACAGTGTTCTTGAGATTCCTTCCAGCTGCTTGGGGTGCATGTTTGAAAAACAGAAGTGGAGTTTAAAATGTGCATGTATTAGGGACTTAAAAGAAACCCCACAGATTAATTTCCTATAATTCTTGCATTACATGTGATGTAAGAAGAGCCCCAACAACTAAAAGAAAGTCCTGCCGTGTTCTGTTTTTCCAAGGAAGTCATCTAGTTGCCTCTGAGAAGCCCATGGGCAAAGAAGGTGGCTTTCTCTCACTGCTATTCCGCAGCAGCTAATCTTTCAGGATATCCTTGCTTTTACATGGGAAATTCCCACCCAAAGAAATACCAATTACGTGTTATTCATTTTTTGAAAGTCATTTTCACTGATTACAGCCTTTTGTGATAATATAATAATAATAATAATAATTTATTTTTATAACCCGCTCTCTCTCCCCAAGGGGACTCGAGGCGGGGCACAGGCAATTTAAAAATACAAAGAACAAACTACAAAATACAAACTACAAAATTAAAAATAAATTAAATAATTCCTGCGCTAAAACCCATATACTAAACTAAAAATTACCCCTAAAAACCCCTAACCTAAAAAGAGACTACCCAAGGCCGGCCAGGCGAAAAAAGTGTGTCTTTAATTTTAAGCGGAAGGAGCGGAGGTCCGTGGTTGTCCTAATATCGGGGGGAAGGTCGTTCCAGAGGGCTGGGCCCGCCACAGAGAAGGCCCTTCCCCTGGGCGTCGCCCGCTGACAAAGTCTAGTGGACGGCACCCGGAGCAGTCCCTCTCTGTGGGAGCGTATCGGCCGTGAGGATGTATGAGGCAGGATCCGATCCCGCAGATAACTAGGTCCCGAGCCATGGAGCGCTTTAAAGATGATAATTAACACCTTGAAGCGCACCCGGAAGACGACAGGTAGCCAGTGCAGCTCGCGCAAGAGCGGTGTTACGTGGGCAAACCTAGAGGTGCCCATAATTGCTCGCGCGGCTGCGTTCTGGACCAACTGAAGCCTCCGGGTGCACCTCAAGGGGAGCCCCATGTAGAGAGAGTTGCAATAATCCAGTCGGGATGTCACGAGAGCATGAGTGACTGTGCGAAGGGCGTCCCGATCCAATAGGGGGCGCAACTGGCGTACCAGGCAGACCTGGTAAAACGCCCTCCTGGCCACGGCTGTCACTTGATCTTCCATGGACAGCCGGGTATCCAGGAGGACACCCAAGTTGCGCGCCCCATCCACAGGGGCAAGATGTTCGCCCCCTATGGCCAGCGTTGGAGAGAGCTGGTTGAATCGGGCAGCCGGAAACCACAGCCACTCGGTCTTGGTCGGGTTGAGCCTGAGTCCGTTACTTCCCATCCAGGTCCGCACGGCTTCCAGGCACTGGCACATCACCGCTACGGCATCGTTGGGGTGGTTTGGGGTAGATATGTACAGCTGGGTGTCATCAGCGTACAGGTGGTACTCTACCCCAAAGCCACGGATGATCTCACCCAGCGGCTTCATGTATGCATTAAACAGGAGAGGCGAGAGGACCGACCCCTGAGGTACCCCACATGTGAGGGGTCTCGAGGTCGACCTCTGCCCTCCTGCCAACACAAATTGCGATCGGCCAGAGAGGTAGGAGGAGAACCACCGTAACACGGTGCCTCCCACCCCCAACCCCCCCAGCCGATGCAATAGGATACCATGGTCGATGGTATCGAAAGCCGCCGAGAGGTCTAATAGGACCAGGATGGAGGAACAACCCCCATCTCTGGCCCTCCAGAGATCATCGACCAACGCGACCAATGCCGTCTCGGTGCTATGCCCGGGCCGAAAGCCGGACTGGCGCGGGTCTAGATAATCAACTTCCTCCAGGTGACGGGGAAACTGTTGTGCCACCACACTCTCAACAACCTTCGCCAAAAAGGGAAGGTTGGAGACTGGACGGTAGTTGTTTAAAAGAGCTGGATCCAAAGAGGGCTTCTTAAGGAGGGGCCTCACCATAGCCTCTTTTAGGGAAGCAGGCAAGGAACCCTCACTCAAGGATGCGTTGATAACCTCTTGGAGCCAGCCTCGTGTCACCTCCCAGGATGCCAGTACAAGCCAGGAGGGACACGGGTCCAATAAACATGTGGTGGCTCGCAGTCGTCCACGTAACCTGTCCATATCATCGGAAGCAACTGGAATTGATTATTTGATCAATAATTTAAGAGTTGTGTGTAGAAATTAACTGATCATATCACATATTTTATTTGAAATATCTTGAAGGATTCACAATTGTTGCCCAATTCTTAGCTGCCTAACCTTTTTTTGTTATTGTTGCCAGCTGCATAAAAGGTATACATTAAGTATTCAGTAAAAAAAAAAAATTCTCTGTAAACTAAATAAATTTCCCATAAAGGGGTGCTTGCACCTACAAATATCTAGAAGCAGATTTGGAGAAATACCATATTTTTCAGAGTATAAGACACACTGAAGTATAAGACGCACCAAGGTTTTGAAGAGGCAAATTACAAAAAAAAGTAGGTAGGTAGATAGAGGGATAGCGAGGGAAAGAAAGAAAGAGAAATACGGTAGGTAGGTAGGTAGAGAGAGTAGGTAGGTAGGTAGATAAAGGGATAGAGAGAGAGAGAGAAATAGAGAGAGAGAAATACAGTAGGGAGGTAGGGAGAGAGAGAGGGAGTGTGTGTGTGTGTAAGTACATAGGTAGGTAGAAGGATAGAGAGAGAAATAGAAAGAGAGAGAGAAATACAGTAGGTAGGTAGAATGTGTGTGTGGGTAGGTAGGTAGAAGGATAGAGAGAGAAATAGAGAGAGAAATACACTAGGGAGGGAGGGAGGGAGGGGGAGAGAGAGAGAGAGAGTGTGTGTAGGTAGGTTGATGTTTCCAGGTGTATTTATCCATGTCCTGGAGAAGGAAATCACTGACAAACCTTAAAACTTTGTTTCTCCTGGCACAGAAACAGTTAAAGAGCCTTCCAAAAGTGCTTTCCGAAAGTGATCTAACTCAGGGGTTCCCAAACGTGGCTGTTTAGTTACTTGGCAACTTTAAGACTTGTGGACTTCAATTTCCAGAATTCTCCAGCCAGCTATATCCAGAAGCTATGCTGGCTGGAGAATTCTGGGAGTTGAAGTCCAAAGTCTTAAAGTTGCCAAGTAACTAAACAGCCTTCCGAAAGGAAAAAAAAAAAAGGTTTTTTTGCCCTTTGCATACCTCCCCCAAACTGCTCTTTCTCCGCGAAAACGTGGCCGTTTTTCTTCAAATAAAAAGCATGACTAGCCTTGAATGAGCAACACTCCCCCCATTTATCATGAAAATGGGACATTTTTGTGTCAAATAAATTGAATGCATAGCCCTATGGAGGCTTATAGAGTGCTGCTGGGGGCTGTGGCGGCAAAAAACCACCCCAATTTAGGCTAATTTCTGCCTTCCCCAGCTGCCAGGAGCTCTCTAGAAGCCTCCATAAGGCTAGGCACAGCCATTTTGGTGAAGCGGGTGGGGTTTCGGGAGGCAAAAAATGCTGTATTCGATGTATAAGATGCACCCAGATTTTCAGCCCCTTTTTAGAGGAAAAAAGGTGCGTCTTATACTCCGAAAAATACGGTAAATCTCAATTAGAGTTGCTGTTTAAAATAAAAGACAATTCCGCAAGAAACCACAATCTCACTTGAATTCAGGAGTTCACAAGATTTTCTTTTTATGTATCTTTTAATATATGTTAAAACTGCCCTTTGGAAAGATATTTGAAGCAAACATTTAGCTTAAATTTATACCAGATAAATATAAGAGTCAGTTCTTGAATATTTGCTAGGTATACATTTTCCAAATCCTTCCAGATCTTCCCATAATTGGTATACATATAATGAGTTTACCCTTTATTTTTGTTGGGCTGATCCTCTATCTATGGACTTGGATACCATTGCAAAAATCTATTATATACACTTCATTATATTTTAGCATAGATTATAATTGACCTATGGTATAAGATTTCTAATAATTTTGTAATTGAAAAACATTTGCCATAGACTTCAGGATCAAAGATTAACAATAACATATTTACCAAACCTAATGAATTTATATTAATAACTCTAGAATTATAATCAAGATCATTTACTAGGAAGAAGGTTACTTCTTTTATAAACATTGATCCCATTTTTAATTCCCTTTATTATATTTTTCTTTTACCTTCTTAAAATGCTTATAATAACATAGTAGAGATTTTACTAATTCGTATTATGAGTACAAATCTATTAGTTACTCCAGATAAATTTGCCTAGATTAAATTGCAATTATATTACACAGAAAGAATCAGTATGCCATAGTACAGTGATGGCTAAACTTTTTGTTGTTACATACCAAAAGTGTTCCCCCATGCCCCATTTTGGGCCTAGTAAGCCTCCCTGCTATCTCCTTCGATCAAAAAATGGCCCGGGGGGGGGGGACGACACGCCACACTCTGCCATGCTCCCCTTGCCCCAAACACATATATGCACAACCCTCCCTGTGCACATGCACACACGTCTCCCACATGTACACCATCCCTTGCACATGCATGACAGAGACCTGAAAATCAACTGGCTGGCAGGAAGTGCACACGCATGCATGGATGAGATAAGCTGGGGTGATGGCTTGCATGCCACCTATAACGCACATGCCATAGGTTTGCCATCACAGCCATAGTATCGTAGATCCACAACCAGAGCTGTTATACACCTGGCTGCACCACTGCCATATCTTATTTGCTATTTACCCATGGACTGTCTGTCAGCTATCCCTATTTAATTTAAAGAGGGAAAATGAAGATTGTGCTTTACAAATTTCTATCAGCCCCAAATTCATCATAATGAGAATTCTAATCTTATGTCTAGAGGTCTACAGGTTTCCCAGATTCAGATGATGATGATGATGATGATGTTTATTATTATTATTATCCCCAACAGCAATAATATACTTGGCTGATACCTAGGATGCAACCCATATCAATCATTAGTACCGGTAAATGGTATTTGTGACACATTTTTAAATGTTCAGTTGACTGAGTATCATGTTTAATGAATAAAATAGATAACAACAACAAACAACAACAACAACAACAACAACAACAACAATAACAATATGCTTGTATCCAGAAACTCATGGGAAGATAAAGTGGCAAAAGTTACCAAAAATGAGAAGGTGAAGATCTTGTGGGACTTTTTAATATAGATGGATTTGGAACACAACACATCAGATATCATGGTTGTAGAGGGCCGAAACATACAATTTATTGACATTGCGGTACCAGGAGTTGCCAGAGTCAGAAAAAGAACTGGAAAAAATCACAAAATTCAAAACCACCCGATTTTGGATGAAACCTGTAACAGTGATACCCATTGTTGTAGGGGAACTTGGTACCATGTCCAAGAATTTTATAAGATACATCAATAGATTGCAGCTTTCTACAATAACACCAGCGGAACTGCAAAGAACTGCTTAGAAAATTGTATATTTTAAGAAGGTACTTGGTTAATACCTAGGATGCTGGCAGAAACCCGTATCAACCATTAGCACCTATCAATGGTATTTGTGATGCATTTTTGAATGTTCTGTTTTATTTATTTTTTTATTTTTCAGATTTATAACCCGCACCCATCTCCCACAGAGGGACCCGGGGCGGCGCACAGGGAAATTAAAATACCAATATACCAATATACAAACATACAAAACTCTAAAACTATATTAAATCAAACCCTGCACTAAAATCAGAATTTAAAACCCCTAATTAAAACTTTGGTTCACTAAAAGTCACAGCGGTGTCGAGCAGCTCATGCCAGGCCGGCTAGGTGAAAAAAGTGCGTTTTCAAACGCTGGCGGAACAGGCGGAGGTCCGAGATGACACGGAGTTCGAGGGGTAAGTCGTTCCAGAGGGTTGGGCCCACCACAGAGAAGGCCCTTCCCCTGGGTGTTGCCAACTGGCATTGCCCGGCCGACGGTATCTGGAGAAGACCCTCTCTGTGGGAGCGGATCGGTCATAGGGACGTATGGGGCAGCAGACGGTCTCGTAGGTAACTAGGCCCCGAGCCATGGAGCACCTTAAAGATGGTCATCAAAACCTTGTAACGCACCCGAAAGGTCACAGGTAGCCAGTGCAGCTCACACAGGAGAGGTGTTACATGGGATTGCCTTGAGGCTCCCATAACCACCCGTGCGGCCGCATTCTGAACCAACTGCAACCTTCGAGTGCATCTCAAGGGGAGCCCCATGTAGAGAGTGTTGCAGTAGTCCAGACGGGAAGTCACGAGTGCTTGAGTGACTGTGCGGAGGGCATCCCGGTCAAGTAAGGGGCGCAATTGGCAGACCAGGCAAACCTGGTAAAATGCCCCCCTGGCCACGGCTGTCACATGGTCCTCCAGGGACAGCCAGGAATCCAGGAGGACTCCTAAATTGCGTGCCCTCCCCACGGGGGCCAATAACTCGCCCCCCATGGCCAGTGATGGAGTCATCTGGCTAAACCGGAATGCCAGGAACCACAGCCACTCGGTCTTGGACGGGTTGAGTTTGAGTTTGTTACTGCCCATCCAGATCCGTACAGCCTCCAAACACCAGGACACCACCTTAACGGCATCGTTGGGGTGGTTTGGGGTAGAGATGTACAGCTGAGTGTCGTCAGCGAACAGATGGTACTCTACCCCAAAACCACGGATGATCTCGCCCAGCGGGTTCATATACATGTTGAACAGGAGTGGTGAGAGGACCAACCCCTGCGGCACCCCGCATATAAGGGGCCTAGAAGTCAACCTCTGCCCTCCTGTCAACACGAATTGCAACTGACCAGAGAGATAGGAGGAGAACCACCGTAGAACAGTGCCTCCCACCCCCAACCTCCCCAGTTGGCGCAATAGGACACCATGGTCGATGGTATCGAAATCCGCTGAGAGATCTAACAGGACCAGGATAGAGGAACAACCTCTATCCCGAGCCCTCCAGAGATCACCCACCAACGCGACCAATGCCGTCTCGGTGCTATGACCGGGTCGAAAGCCAGACTGGCGCGGGTCTAGATAGTCAATTTCCTCCAGGTGGCGGGGAAACTGCTGTGCCACCACACTCTCTACAACCTTCGCTAAGAAGTGAAGGTTGGAGACCGGACGGTAACTTACCAATAATGCTGGGTCCAGGGAAGGCTTCTTGAGGAGGGGTCTCACCACCGCCTCTTTCAGGGTGGTAGGCAAGAACCCCTCACTCAAAGAAGTGTTCACTATATTCTGGAGCCAGCCTCATGTAACCTCCCAGGATGCCAGTACAAACCAGGAGGGACACGGGTCCAATAAACATGTGGTGGCCTTTAGTCTCCTCAACAACCTGTCCATATCATTGGCAGTAACAAAGTCAAAATCCTCCCATAAAATAGTCTCAAGACCTGCATCGGATGATTCCTCTGGACTACTATCAGTAGGGGGCAACTCGCTCCGAATCTGAGCGATTTTATCCAGCAGATATTCTCCAAATTTCTCTGCTCGGCCCTGTATCGGGGCTTCCCGCGGCCTCTGATGAAGGAGGGAGCGGGTTACCCCAAACAGGGCCACAGGGCAGTTATCTGTGGACACCATAAGGGTGTCACAATACTCACGTTTGACCACCCTTATCGCCACTAGGTAAGTCCTCAAATGGGCTCTTACCAGTGCTCGATCAGATTCGGACCGAGAGGATCTCCACCTACGCTCTAGGGGTCTCTTGCGGCATTTCATCTCCCTCAGCTCCTCGGAAAACCAAGGAGCCTGGGTGAGTCGACGCTGCGTGAGAGGCCGCAAGGGCACGACACGGTCCAAGGCCCCCATGGCCGCATTATACCATGCGGCCACTAAGTGCTCCGTCATGTCACGGGCCAAGGATATCGGTACTGGCCCAAGCTCCATCTGGAATCTTTCGGGATCCATCAGGCGCCTGGGCATAACCACCTAGGTATCTCCGGTTCCACCTCCCTGCGGTGGGGTGAGGCGATTGGTAGTCCATATGGAGGAGAGAGTGATCTGTCCATGACAAGGGTGAGATGACTAAATCCCCGGTTCCGAGATCACTACTCCACTGGCCAGAAACAAAAATGAGATCCAGTGTGTGTCCTCCCTCGTGAGTGAGGCGCTGAACTACTTGGGTCAGGTCCATGGCCGTCATGGAAGCCATGAACTCCCGAGCTGCCTCGGATGTTTTGCCCGCTGAAGGCAAGTTAAAGTCCCCCTTGACTAATAGTCTGGGGGTCTCAACCGCCCTCTCGGCGATCACCTCGAGGAGCTTGGGCAGGGCTGCTGTTACATAGCGGGGAGCCAGGTATATAATCAGCAAGCCCAACTGCCTCCCTGGGCCCCACTTCACGAAGAGGGACTCACAGCCAGTGGTCTGTGGCACAGTGGTCTCCCTTGGTTCAAGACCTTCCTTAACAATAATCGCCACCCCCCCACCCCTGCCTAGGGCCCACAGCTGATGAAATGCACGGTAGCCTGATGGGCACAATTCCACAAGGGGTAATCCCCCCTCGGGACCCAACCAGGTCTCTGTAATTCCCACCAGGTCCGGTTCCCCCTGTGACACTAGGTCATTAATGAGGGGGGCTTTGTTCACCACAGACCTGGCATTGCAGAACATCAGCCTGGGGCCCCGGCTCGGTAATCCTTGACCTCCTAGCCTCCGAGAGGAGTACAGAGGGTTGGGGCGAGTGACCTCTTGTAACCAGTGGCCACGATCCCCCAGCAAACGATGGCCTCCCTGTCTCCCGCCACCCCTGCCCCTCCCCAGGACTGCGCAGATGGGAAAACCCTCCGTAGGAATGACCTCCCCTCCCCCTCCTTTATGGACCTATCCTTTTTCCTAATTCCGCTGGCCAGCCCTGTGCCCTGACCCCCATCTGACTGAGTACGCCCTCCCCCCACCCTGGGACCCCCTAAAAGCCGAATTAAATTTTTTGATAAAAACCCCCTGAGTTTGCGCTTTGCCCACCTCTCTGGATCAATCAATCCATCCTTGAGGTGGGCCTGTGTTAGACCAGGGCCCCAGGCCTGCGAGAGAGGAAACTCCCACAGGCAGAGGAGGTCTAACCTCGAATATGATAGCATCCGGTGAGGCCTTGCTGGCTCTAAAAGGAGAAACGCCAAGGTGGTAAAATAGAGAATGACACCTAAGGCAAGTGATTTTCATGTTTAATGAATAAAGTATAATAATAATAATAAACATCTTTAAATGTTCAGTTGCCTGAGTTTCATGTTTAATGAATAAAAGAAATAATAACGGGCTAAGCATATATAAGATACCAATTAATACTGCAATATTAGCAGACCATTTATTTTTATACACAAGCATGATATGTGTATATTTATTACTGATTGTGATAGTTAACATTGGAGCATACAAGACCATGACATTAAGCATGTCTTTGGCACCCAAAGCAGCTGAAACAGTTCCTGTCTCTGTATATTGTACAGTTCTGTCTTCCTGCAGATTGCAAAACTGTGTTACTGAAGTGGTAGTGGTAGTGATCTAAAATAAATAAATAAAACATTCCAAACAGACATAAGTGTTTAGGACATATTGCAGATCACCCATCCCAATGTATTTCCAAGGATTCTCTGAAAGCCAGATCTCAAATTCCCTATTCTATATTTTGTAGCTGGAATGCAAACTTTCCCCAGCATAGTGATTACTAAGTTTTAATTACATTTAGGAGTCATGTATCCTCATCACTCCAAAGACAAACTGCCAAGATAGAGAGATTTACTATCAACCAATGATATTTTTTATGTAAATGTACTTGACTAAGTGCAATAACCCTAAATTCTAATAGAGACTTTCAATCTCTTGCCAGGTCTGCAATACTTATATATGGCTAAGATGAATTGAGTATTTACAAAACAGCTCCATTATAGAGGAACAATCCTCCATGTGTAAATCACTATTTCTAATCATAGTACTACTAGGTTCCTTTTCACCTCTGCCCTTGTTTATTTTCTTTGATTTATATTCGTAGAAAAAAATGTTTAAATGTAGTATTCTATTTAAGGGTGCATTGGTCCAATAATGCTTTTCATCGTAGACTTCTAAAAAGCACTTGGGTTTCTTAAATATTTTTATCACCATCTTGAGCATACAATAAGAATGGGGTATTGCAAAGACAAACAAAGGGTTATGTATATTTCACTTTGTTCTTTTAATTGCTCAAACAGTCTGAACAGGAGAAATGAAAGAAAAATCCTCCTGGTGACTTTATTCTTCTATTCACCCAGCTGTAGATACATTTTAGGAATAAGGGCAAAGGGTCAGGTGCCCCTTTACATGCTATTTGCAAGTGGCTGACATCAGCAATCACTGTGGGAGCAGCTTTGTTTATCCATAACACTAATCAAAAGAGATGTGTGAAGTACTTTGGCTTGTGGAAGAGGGCAGAGCAGCATGGTGCTGTGCAAACATTCCCACATGGTCCCTGATAGGTCATTCACACAGAAAACAAGGGAAAGTTTTCATGTCATGGGCAAGCTTCAATGTAGAACGAACAGACTGTCAAGAATCTGAGAACATAGAAAATCATATTGGAGGATGGGTATAAAAGTGTCTGGACTGAATTGTTGTTATCATACTTTACCAATGATGTTATTTATACAATAAATGTAGAGAAAGGAAAGAAGGAAGGAAGGAAGGAAGGAAGGAAGGAAGGAAGGAAGGAAGGAAGGAAGGAAGGAAGGAAGGAAGGAAGGGGTAAAATTGGGTAGGGCAATTCTAAGAAAATGGTCATTTAGGTCTAGATTAATATTTTATATGCAAGGTTGTGCCAGCTATTTATTTATGCTATTTATTTCCCACATGTTTTTTTATGAAACCCATTTAACAGAAGCAGAGAATGGAAATAAAAGTGGTCAAAGATGTCAACAATAAATCTAGCAAGATTTGAAGATAGCTTTAGATAGCTAAAGAAAAGGCTGGTCTGATGGTTGGAATTTAGATATTAGACCAACCATTATAAGTTAAGAGCTGAAAAGGACAGGGGATATTTTTATAAAGCATATTTCAGTGACGCCAGTTACATTAGGAGTCACAAAGTAAGAGCGCACAAGCCCAAGTCAAGGCCCCTCACATGTGGGGTGCCTCAGGGGTCAGTTCTCTCGCCTCTCCTGTCCAACACCTATATGAAGCCGCTGAGCAAGATCATCCGTGGTTTTGGAGTAGAGTACCATCAGTACGCTGATGATACTCAGCTGTACATCTCTACCCCTAACCACCCCAACGATGCCATTGAAGTGATGTCCCAGTGTCTGGAGGCTGTGTGGGTCTGGATGGGGAGGAACAAGCTTCGACTCAACCCGTCCAAGACCAAGTGGCTGTGGTTTCTGGCGTCTCAATATAGTCAGTTAGTTCCATCTCTGGCTATCATTAGCACCCGCGGAAAGGGCCCGCAACTTGGGTGTCCTCCTGGATTCTCGGCTGTCCTTGGATGACCATGTGACGGCCATGGCCAGGGGGGCTTTCTATCAGGTTTACCTGATATGCCAGTTGCGCCCCTTTCTAGATCGAGATGCCCTACGCACGGTCACTCAAGCCCTCGTTATTTCCCGCCTGGACTACTGCCATGCTCTCTACATGGGGCTCCCCTTGAAGTGCACTCGGAGACTCCAGCTAGTGCAGAATGCAGCCGTGTGGGGGATTCTGGGATTTTCACGGTACTCCCATGTAACACTTCTCCTGCGCGAGCTGCACTGGCTGCCTGTGGTCTTCCGGGTGCGCTTCAAGGTGTTAGTAACCATCTTCAAAGCGCTCCATGGCACAGGTCCTGGCTATCTGTGAGACCGCCTCCTGCCATATACCTCCCTTCGACCTGTCCGCTCCCACAGAATGGGCCTCCTCACGGTGCCATCTGCCGGTCAATGCTGGCTGGCGGCCCCTAGGGAGAGGGCCTTCTCTGTGGCAGGTCCAGCCCTCTGGAACGACCTGCCCCCGACCTTCGCACCATCACGGACCTACGCCTCTTCCGCCGTGCACTCAAAACGCACTTTTTCCATCTGGCTGGCCTTGCATAGATTAATCGTTTAATTTTAAATACAACATTTTAACAGTTTTTAACTACTTTTTAGTACAGACTTAATTATTTAATTCTATTTTATATTTATATTGTGACTGTTTGTTATGGGTGTTTTTACTTTTTCTGTGCACCGCCCTGAGTCCCACCAGGGAGATAGGGCGGTATATAAATCTGAAAAATAAATAATAAAAATAAAAATTACTGGATAGTGTCTAGTCTAGTTACAAATTTCTCTACTGTAATGATTTTTAACAGACCTTTTATAAGGGCAATACCATATTGTAATTCATTAGGAGAAGAAGTAGTCAGCATATTCAATGATGTACTGTATGGGATGGATGTTTATTCATCTAAGCTAAACAGTTATTTCTTAAATGAAAGCATCTCTGATCCTTCTGTCTGCAGATAAGAACCTCTATAACAGATGCTCAAGCAATTGCTGTTGTAAATCAGGGGTCCCCAACCTTTGCAACTTTAAGTCTGAAGGACTTCAGCTCCCAGACTGGGATTCTGGGAGCTGAAGTCCTTCAGACTTAAAGTTGCAAAGGTTGGAGACCCCTGTTGTAAATGATTGGTGGTTACTGAGAGTTCGACTGCTTATTGTGATGATTATCAGTACTTTTTGATAAAGTATAATGTCTTTGTTTTTGTTTTATATTTATGTCATGGTATTTGAGTGTTTATCACCTATCTGCAACTGAAACAGCAGTAAGGAAATAATAAATAAATAAACTTATATAATAAATCCATAGAATTACATAACCTTCAGAGATAGTATGGAATAGATAGCATTAATTACCAATGTACTCTCTAAAGACCCACTCGAAAAGAATGGCCTTGAAACATTTCATGAATGAAAGCAAGGAGGATGCCATCCTAGCCTTATTTTATACCTTGAACTATCTGGAAGAGTAAGACTGCGTAGTACTTGATGCTTTCTTGAGCTTGTTTGTTTGCTTGCAAATCTTCATTACCCAACTAGATAATATTGGTGGTAGGAATCAGACACATATTTTCAGGAAAAATAGAAAGAATTTGAAGAATCTATTTAGAGAATATGTATCACAGGAAATAAGTACCTGAGCCAGAAAGAGCTTTATAGATAAGGACCAGAACTTTGAACTGAATTACATAATAACTGTAATTTTGAATTTACCTATAGCCTACTGTGATACAGCAGCCATAGAATGTGTATTGCTCTGCTTAACTGGGAACAATCCATCAACAAGTAGGCAACTGCATTCAGATTGATTATAGTTTTAAAAGCAGCCCCTAGTAGGATAACATAGTTATCCATCCATTCATTAATGAGATTAGAAGGATGTCAATGCATTCTGTTTCAGAAATAGCATCATTTGGGGCACTATAAAAGATGAGCAAAGATTTACAGCAGGACTACCAAGTGCAGGAGGCTCTCTGATATTTCAGACACACAACTTTAGGAGGAGTGCTAACCTCAACAAAGACTAGTATATTAGATCCAGATGACTTTTTCTTGCAGTCACTTGCAGAGATTTAATTTGTGAAATGAAGATTTTCATTTATTTAAAAAAGTGTATTGGAATTTCCAATTCTTATATCAGCAGTTCTCTATACTAAATCATAAAGGTGATTATAGATGAGTAACAAGTATTTGATTTTTTTATGTAGTTTGCAGAATATTTTCTAAGAAAATCTATGAAACATGAATTTTAAGCAAAAAACTAGTTATGAACATGAAATAAAATGTTTTTGTTCCTTATCCATCTGTTCTTGGCAACATGTTTAAGCAAAAGTAGAGTAACAAAAAGTGTGTGTATGTGTGTGTAGTTTTAAGTTACTAGTTTTTAAGATTTGGTGATCATATATCAGAGTTTATGCATCAGTTTAATCACACAGCCTTAATTCATGACATTCTAATATGTGGTTGATTAGTCTTAATTTAATAAATCATGCCAAAACAGTTTTTCAGAAATAATATAAGTTTTCAGTGTAATGCTCCAATATTATATGAGGTTACGTAAGAGTAAATCTTGCTTAATTCAGTGTAATTTATTTCTGAGTAATTAAAAATAAAAATTTAAAACTTTATATTAAAGCTATCTTTCTAAAGAAACTGAAATCCATGAGATGCAATCCTTAATAAAGATACTTGGATATGCAATTTACCTATAAATTCAGCGAGAATTCCTTTTAAATAAGCATGAATAGGGTTTAGTTACAATGGCATGTTCCAGTTTCTTGGGTAGGTACTTCTTATGCAGGATGCCTTGTTAATCCAAGTATACTAGGTCTTTTCAATGAATGGATGAACAGAGAGTGATATATCACCATTACCTGATATAATGTACTTAACTTAGAACACAAGGCTTATTACATTCCCATTATATTTACACTGAGAGTTATTTAAAACCTATCTATTAATCATATCTGTAATGGCTCTGTTCTGATTTGAAATTTTGATTAATAAATGGATATCAAATATCTGTTTTCAGTCATGACAATAGAAAACTGAAGAAAGTATAGTTCAGTGTTAAGACAGTTGGCAGTTACACAGAGAGCATGCTCTTTCTCAGCTTTACATAAAAATGCTTTTTCTTCCAGTTCAGGTGACTTTTTAAATCTTAATGCTTTGACTGTGTTTTTTGTAGTTTGAACATATGTTTTGCTTATTGTGATCTCTGATTATATTTGTGGAAATGTAGAAATGTAAAGATTGTTATATTTTTTTAATGGTTACCCAAAAATATAGCTTTGTTGAAATCAGTTTTACTTCTATTTTAGTTGTCACCAAGGCTATTCCCTCAAATGACATGTTAGAACATTCCAAGACCAAATTATCCTCATTCTAATATATTCCTCAAGATGCTGTTACTCAGAAATGGTAATATTTTGGCAAGAACTATTTATAAATTCTCTAGTTCGTTTGCGTATATATTTATTGAGAAGAGTGAGAGACTATGAAAAAAGGAAGCTATTTGCATTAATTTCATGCTTCCTCCACAGTTTTCAGTAGAACTGTGCATTTTTTTTTCAGACCTAAGTGATCAATTGGTAGAAGTGGTTGGCCTGGAAGGAGCCATGGAAATGGGACAAATATATACTGGACTGAAAAGTGCAGGAAGACGCCTTTCTCAGTGTTCTTCTGTTGTCATTAGGTAAGAACCAATTTTCCCCATGGAAAAAAAAAAAGCCTTTATCAGCCAAAAACCAGGGTAATATGGCATTACCAACTAGAATTCAAAATAATACTTAATAGCTTAGATGTTTTAAATGAGGTTTTAAGGAAATCATGGAAGATACTCTCAATGGTTAATTCAGAAGTTATGTATCATTTACTACTAAATAGAAGCAACCATGGAATGATCTCAAAAAACTTCACGTTGGACAAAACACCATACTGGGATAGTTTTTTGATCAGATACAACCTGTCTTGCTCATGTTCTTTTGTCAAATCAGTTGTCTGGCACTCTATTCACAAAATATTACAATAAATATGACACAAAATATGACAACACCATTGAATTTTTGAGATGTAACTGTTCTGTGTTAGTAAGATCAGCATGTATTAGCTGTCTTCATATGATAGGTTGGTTTTGACAGGTCAGCATGTTGTATTCAACCTATTAATTGAATAATTCAATTGTAGTAAGATCAGAACTAAGGATAAGTAAGATATAAGGCAAAAAAAGCTAATGGGAAAAGACACACAAGATAGGTGGAAATGTATAAAAAAGAAGAAAAAGAAGAATTAAACAGTTTCAGTGAATACAACAAAAACAAAAACAAATGGAGGACATTAGAAGAAGCAGTATGGCTGCACATACTGCGGGATCGCAGTTATCTGTGGGATTGTATCCTACCTCACACATCCCTTCGGCCGATTCGCTCCCACAGAGAGAGGCTTCTCCAGGTGCCATCCACTAGGCAGTGCCAGCGGGTGACGCCCAGGGAAAGGGCCTTCTTTGTGGCGGGCCCAACCCTCTGGAACGACCTACCCCCCGATCTTAGAACTATCACGGACCTCCGCTCTTTCTGCTGAAGTTTGAAGACCCATTTTTTCCATCTCGCTGGCCTGGCCTAATCCACACCATTAGATATAGACTGAAACTTAAATTGTTTAATTCGGTTTTAAAGGGTAGTTTTAGGATTTTAAATGGTTTTAGGTTTTTTAGCACAGGGTATAGGGGTTTAATTTATTTTTAGTAGTATTTATTGTCATGTTTGTTTTTTTATTCTATTTAATTTCCTGTGCACCGCCCCAAGTCCCCCTGGGGAGAGTAGGGCGGTTTATAAATTTAATAAATAAATAAATTTAATAAATAAAAAAAGGTTAATGAAAATAGAAAAATAAAATAGTTGCACAAGTCATCAAAGAAATATGATACAAGTATTTATAGTTTGTTTAAGTAATAGTAGGAGTTAAATGGTATTAAATTAATACTGGTATTAAATTAACAGAAATGCAAAGAAAAATAAACAATACAGCTTCCAATATGTTTAAAATAAAAATAAGAGAAAATAATGTAAAAAAAAAGTAATCAACAATAAGAAAAAGGAAAATCACTTTAAATTTCACAACATAACTTTCTGTATCTCAGAGTAAATTTTCTGATTTAGTAGCTTCTTTACTACTAAGTAATTGTTGGGATGCTATGAAATGATATGCCTAGATTTCAATAAAGTCTGACCATTTAAGATCTGTTAGTGAAATATGGTATATATTGCAGGTCTAAAAATTCATAGCAGGAATCCTCCTGGAAAATGGCATCAAGATGAGTACCAGAAGAGGCACTGCTTGGCTTTGTACACTCCCAGATTTTTCTCAATAAATCCAATAAAAATTAGGTTAAATGAATGAATGGATTTGATTTGCATAAACAAACCTGTTAATTAAGATAGTTAATACTAATACTAAAAATTCAAAAATATTTTAATAAGTTGAGGAAATAGGCTGAAATTAATATAATCAAATACAAAGTGATACATTTAATAATATATATTTAATGCATGCAAATACAATTTGAGCTAGCTACTTAATTCTAATATGTGTGAAAATAATCTTGTTCATCACAAGCTGAATATAAATAAGTAGCCTAAAGTCTGCTAAAAAATAATTGTAGGATGAATTAAGAAAAGAACTGTTTCCAAAACCCAAGAACTAATAATTATATTCTGCTTTGGTCAGATCTCATCATGAATATTGAATCTCATTCTACACATCTCTACATATATGTCACTATATTTCAAGCAGTTCAGAAAAGGACAAGGAGAGTGATCATAAAACTGAAAATTATAGGGAGAGATTGGAGACATTTTAGCCTGAAAAAGAAACAGGATTGAAAGGTGATATGGACTGTTCACGTACCTGATGAATGGAAGGAATGGATGGAACTTGTGTTCTAGCATTGTAGACTGCACTACTTTGTAAAAGTTATTTTAGGAAGAAATTTAAGTTATAGGAAGATAAGTTTTAGGAGAATTTTAGGAGTAGTTGGGTAATAATAAGAGCAATTCAGTAGTGGAATAATTTGCATGGGAAGTGGTGAGCTGTTTTTATTAGTTGTATTCTAACCGGAATTCTGATATAATTTTTAGGGATGCTTTAATATAGATTTCTGCATTGAGCAGTGAGTTGAATTTAGTGTCTTAAATAGTTCTTTTCCACTCTATGATTCTTTAATTCTGTGAATGATTTCACAAATATGTTGGCTCAGACATCTCCTGGAAACATGCCTGTTGGAGACCTGTTGAAACAAATTGCTAATTTACCATATGGTAAAGTTAACTAAGAGTAACTTGAGCCAAAATTGTTAAATCAATCATGCTTGTATTTGATTTTTTTTAAAAAATAATGAATTATGGATTTATTGTGGAATTGGGAAATACATACACATATATGCTTTATATTTAAAAGAGGTGTTTATGCCTTATTTTTCAGCTATGTGCGACATTACACTGTACTATTTTCCATGTCAGATGTGACATTTAAAACATGTCCTTGATTTATTTTTTCTGCATTCCTATATTTTATTGCATTAGGACTAGCAAATCTCTGCCTATGCAGATTGACGGGGAGCCATGGATGCAAACACCTTGTACAGTAAGTTTGTCTTGCTCAGTATATTCAATAAGCTGATCAATGTAATGCAGTTAGTGCTTACTCAATGATCCTGAAACATTGCACATTTCTATAAGAATGATTTATACAGCACAATATACAATTGCATTCATTATCCCCTTTTGTACGATTCAGTACATAAAAGTTTTCAGTTGCACTTTGATAAATACTTCTGGCCATTCAACTTTTCTAACTGATTTTATGCAAACAATTCAGGATTCTGAAAGTCTATGTCAGGCTTTGATTAAATAATCAAGATATGTAATCATGATGCAGAGACGATGGGAGATTTCTCTTTCTAATGTACTCTCTTGAGAAGAAATAGGAAATCAGATTAAATCCATTACAGTCAATTCACATATTACACCCAAGTTTGTCACCAAGTGTTCACACAAAAGGGAACTGAATGCAATCACAGATGGTTGCATTTTTGTGTTGATAATTTCAAATTGATGTTCCACCTTTATTTCAAAAAGAACACTCAAGAAAGAACAAGCTGGTTAAAATAACAAAATGTCAAACAGTTAAAAAAAAAAAAGATAATAATTGGAAATACCTTAAAGAAAAAGGACACTAAATAGTACAATTTCAGACAAGCAAGTTAAAAATTTAGCATCAAAACATCAACAACCAGGCAAATGAAAGTATGACTTTCTGAACAGGAAGATCCACAGTCTTTTTTGTATAATAATAGCCAATCACATCTCTGATTATGAAATATGCAGAAAAACCTGAAATAAATGAATGAGCAACATTTACAGTATCAAGCAAACAGATACATGTGTCTGAAAGCATGCTTTTTTAAAGATCATACTATAGGTTTGAAATGTACTTCCTATGCCATCTTTCAACTAATTAATATACAAGTCAGTGTAAAAGAATTACCTAAGAAAGCATACATTATAATTAAATAAAATTTTAATATCAATAAACCCTACCCCAAAAAAGATAAAGGGAGCAGTAGATAATTCAGTATGTCTAATTATAAGAGCAACAGCAGCCTCAAAGCAGCCAGCACCTAGGCTGCTGGTGCCTTGAAACTTAAGAGCTTCCTCTAGCCAATTCAGCAATTGAAGGCTATAAAAGCTGAACAGACAAGCAGTTGTGGATGGAGTTGATATTTTTTTGTTTTCATTTGGAAAATTAAAAGTCCCTGAATGAGAAGTAGTGGAGGCACGGGAATTGAAAAACAGGGATAAATAGTGAGTACTAGCCTTTGAGCACTATTTGTTGTCCAGAAGCCAGATGGAGTTGTGTTAGCTCTCTATGATTTTGGAGTCCATTAACTATAGTTGTCAAACCTGTGAAAAAAGTGGCCATTTATCCAAGGACTGTAAAAGCTATAGGAAAAAAAGAAATGACTATAGTATTGTATAGTATAGTATAGTATTTTATTATAATATTATTACAATGACAATAAAGATGATGATGATTATTATTATTATTGTAAGCATCTCTGGACAAAATTATGATTCACAACAAAAGTTAACGGGATCACTATGAGAGATTTAGTAGAAATACTGAAAGTAGACATATGTCCTGATTTAGTAAAAAAAAAAAAGTAGCATAAGTGTGGAAAGAGCCTCTTAGAAGTCTTTGAGTAGAATGACATGTTAAACAGGTAAATTGGTAACACTAAACCCAAACTTGCAATATAACATAGTCTTATCTTTCTCCTGACCATTATCTATTCTTTTTTATTTTTTCTTAACTTTTCTTATCATTTTTTCTTTTTATCTTTTCTTTTACCTTTTCTTATCTTTCTTTAATCCTTTTCTTTTTTCCTTGTTTTCTTATTTTCCTTATTTCTTATCTTTTTCTTATCTTTTCCTTATCTTTTTCTTATCTTAGCCTTATTTTCCTTATCTTTCCTTATCTTTTTATCTTATCTTTTTATTATTTTCATTATCTTTCATTATTTTTCTTTAACTTTTTTTATTTTTCCTTACCTTTTCCTTACCTTTTCCTTAACTTTTCTTATTTCTTATATTTTTAACTTTCGTATTTTTTTCATTTTTGCCTTATTTTCCTTATTTTAATATTAACCTTTTTATCTTTTTATCTTTTTTCTTATCTTTTCCTATTTTTGATCTTTTCTTATCTTTTTTCCTTTTTCTTTCCTTTATCCTTTTCCTTATGTTGCCCTATCTTTTTTCTTTTGATTGACCCTTTTTTCTTTTTAATATTACCCTTTTTATCTATATAATATGGCGCTACTGAAGAAATGTTCCTCTGGCCAATTGCTGTATATATTACATTCCATTGAACATAACAGAGTTTTATCAGCTAACTGGATCTAAATAAAACTTTTGAATTTGGTTTGATCAGTTTTGTAGGTTGGGAATATATGCACTCACAAAGGTATTTAAATATTTTTGGATGACTGAATGATTGCTGAGTGTGCTGAAAATACATCAGAGTATAAGGTAACAAGTTCTAGAGAACATCATTACAGTGTGATCAAACAGGCTCACCAAACAGGAATTTACTGATAAGGTTTAGCAAGAGTTTAATGGGAAATTTCTTGTAGATTTTCACTGAAAGTTCTTTGTAAGCTAACCAAAGAGCCAAAAAGAAAGAAAGAAAGAAATTGGAGATAAATGGATAGAAATTTGCAATCATGGCTTGTACTACTCCTGCCTCCAAATAATTGGGCCTATGTTTGTAGTATGTAAATGAAAAAAAAATCAGAGGATTAAAGCAGTATACACACTTCTTATAAGAGACACTTAAGGTTTATCAAATCAAAGGAGAAGCAACTTTACATAAAGAAAATAATCTGACAAAAGAACACGTTTAATAGGTAACAGTGATAACTAGAAGCAACAGACACAGAATCTATTCTACACTACTAACTGAGAAACAATTTCACACCCTATTGAAGAAGACTGTAACTTCAGAGAAAAAAATGAACACTGTGAAACAGAAAAGATAATGAGTTGGTGACTTGGGATGACATGAAACCATAACAAATACAATGTGCTGTGGGAGCAAGGAATAAGGATTAACTTCCAAGACTTATAAAATTTATTGACAATTATTTATTCCTGTTATGGGTACAAATTAAATTGCAAAGAACATCATTCTTTGTTATGTTATCATTCTACAATATAATTTGAATATCTAGGAAGGAAGCTCAAGAAGCTGCTGTTGTCATTTATATTGACTTTCATGAAGAGTGGAAGGAGAAAGAAGAGTGACGTCTGGTAGATATTGTCAGTGAGAAAGAGCTGAGTCTTTGGCATAAGCAGGAATACTCGAACAACACATATGGAAGTTCTTTAGTTAAACTCATTTATTTGAAAGAGCTTGCATTTTAATTGAAAGCATAATAGTTTGATGCATCAGATCCAATGCACCCAGCAGGACTTTGTGTAGAGAGCTATGTCCTATTTCTTTCTGCTCCATGAAGTAGGACTATACTGTCTTCCAGGAAGAAAAGACTCTCATTGGAACATATATCCAGCTGTGCTCAAACAATTCCTATCTAAAGTCACAAATCTTATTTAGCAGTAAATAACTCATTTGCATACATTTGAGGTTTGTCACTCAATGGTTTAGTTGGGTGTTATTTTGGAGTTCTCTTCACTAAACAGTATACACTTTTTTTGTCCACCTATGCACATTTTTTGTTTTATTTTACAAGTTTTTTTAAAAAATTTTGGTTCTTTTTGCATAATTGACAATGCAATTTACTGCATGTGTGCTTTCTGCACCTTAGACAACTATATTGAGATGTAATCACCTATCTTCCAGTTCAGACTGTTAAAGAAAAGAATTAGTTGTGACTAATTGCCAATTAATTTGTAGTAGTTAAAGGTGGGGGAGGGGCCAGAATAATTGCACTTACTAATTAAAATTTAAAATATTCCAAAGTGTCATCTTTAGGTGTCTGGAATACATAATTTCCATTTTGGTTCAGTGCTGGATCCTGTAACAACCCTGATCTTGACAGCTTTATTAATTTAAAGGCTCAGCAGTACCTATTAGTATAAAACATGAAAAAATGTCATTAATCATTTATTTTAATTTTGCAGCTCTGTCATTTTCTCAGTATGTTTAAAAATTATGATGACACCACCATGTTTTCCAATTTACCTGTGTGAAGGGGAAATGGATCACACTATTTAGGGGTGATACTAGACTATATTATTAAAGCTTAATTAATGCCAAACTAATTAGATTTAATTTCAGTTGGTGATATTGCTAAGAAATTGTTTAAAAATTTTAAATGATATTCTGTGGTAGATCCCTGGCAAGGAAAATCTCTCTTATAATAAATAGAATGTAAACAATGACAGGAATCGTAGTATAATTTAAAAATGTATAAGTCCTCCTTAACTTGCTTTATACGTAATAGGTCTAAGTTGCAGGTGTGCATCTGAAATTAGTCTTTTCAAATCACTAAAGCTACTCCATGTTTTTCCAGAGCTCCTGCATGGACAACAGAAAGAAAGTTCCAGAAGAGCTCTGAAAACTGAGAAAGATAGTGTTGTGTTTAATCATTGAAAAGAGTTGGCTTTTTTGGACTCCTATGCATTATCAATCCCCGGTCATTGCTCCTCTGTACTTTTAAGCTCCTGAGTCTTTACAATCTTCAAAAATCACCTTCAAAAAGTGAACACTTTCTCCTGTAGGGTCATGTCCTTTGTAGAATTGTATATAGGTCTCCAAGCTCATCTTTTTCTTGTAATTTTGTTTGTTTGCTTGGTTGGTTGTTAGACTTTTTTTTAAGCCTTTCCTTTCAATTTGTCTTCCATAGGAACCAAAGCAATAGTGTTTCCAATGGCAGCAATAACTGACTCTTTAGGATAGGGGAAAAAAAGTTGGCCTTCAATGACCTAGTTTGTTTAGTACTCAAATGAAAGGAAACAGGCTATTCTCTCCATTAATGATAGCCTTAGTGCCTCAGCATTTTTTCCTTTACTGTTTCCTATCATTGTCACTGCTTTGCTCAATCCAGATGTCATTCTGTAAAAAAAAAAAATCTAATATCTAGCTTCATTGATAATATTAAGCCATAGTTTGTTCAATAAACTAAAACTGCTCTATTGATAATGTTTTTTGGGTTTTTTTTTAATAAAACAATTTTATTGGTTTTTACCATATGTATAGGAAAAGGGTTGTAGGGTAAATATGACATTTTAGTGGCTTCCATGCCGGAGGTGGTGGTCCTCCCAAAACTTCATACAAATACAATTTTTTTTATAAAAAACAAAGGGCAAGCATACATATACATTACATTGTATAGTTCATACATTCAATCATGTTTTTCATTGCTATCTAGTTTTAACTATCACAGTAGAAATTTCAAATAAAATCATTTTTGGGATCTGAGTCTTTTTGCTATTGATTCTTCTTCTCCCTTCCCATCGACGGGTGGGGCCATGGCCCCCCCTGTTCCCTCTTCTTCGTCTCCTAGGAGTAAGGAGTGCTTTTGAAGAAAGACCTCCACCTCTCAAGGTTTTAACTCTGATTCTACCTCCCTCCCAGAAGACCAACATTCCTTCTGGCAGTAACCATTTGAACCAAACTCCTTTTTTATATAATTTCTTGGACAACAAGGAATATTTCCTTCTTATCTCTCTAATTTGTTTTTGGAATTTGTTTAAAAATAGTAACTTCTTTTTCTTGATATTTCAAGGGTCCTCCCCACTGGGCCCTCAATATCTCATCCCTTGTGGACCTCCTTAAAAATTTAATATGAACTTCTTTTGGTACATTATTTATTCTAGCGTATGCTGAGTTAATTCTATAAACCAGGTCCATATCCCACCAGAGTTGTTCTTCATTCATTTTAATATAATCTGCTAAAATTGTACTCATAAGATCTTTAAGATCTCCCTCTATCTCTGGTTCGTTCTGGAACCTGAGAAAAAAAGACATTCTTTCAAATTCTATCTTGGTCATATGACCTCCCAGTTCTGCCCTTTCCTTCTGAATTTCCTTTACCTCTTCCCTCATCTCAGCTGATACCCCCTCTAATGCCTCAATTTTTTGTTTATTATCCATTGTATTTCTTTGTGTTTACAACAGCTCTATTTTTAGACTTGTCAGCTCTTTTCGCATTTCATGTACATTTTTCATTATGTCCTGAAGCATCTCATTTGTTGACAATTCCTGGGTGCTCTCACCAGTCCCTTCTTTTTGCAACAATGTGGTGATCTTTGTCTGTTGCATAACTGGACTGGAACGAGCTGATGATGGAGCAGAAAAGGACTTTCCAATAGGTGGTTTTTTAGAAGCCATTGTCCCGATTATAAATTCTAATTTGTAGAAAAAATGGCATCAGAAAAGCAGGCAGCCAATGAAGTCCAAGGTATCGGAACAGCTCGGATAGAAGTTCAGTCAGGGTAGCATATAAAACCAAGAAAAAAGGATTGTGTTATCAAAATCTAGATGTCCACGTATTGGGAGAGATACCAAAGGTTTCCTGAGGAGAAGTTAAAGTGGAAAATTTAAAGTCTTGCGATCTCAAATGCCGACGGAAGAGTTCACGAACAAAGGAAAGTTTTCCAGCAGGGAACAAAGAGGAGCCATTCGCCCGGCCTCCTCACAGGAAGGAGAGTGAAAGTTTCATTTTCTT
Source organism: Rhabdophis nuchalis (assembly GCA_039707465.1). Taxonomy (NCBI): domain Eukaryota; kingdom Metazoa; phylum Chordata; class Lepidosauria; order Squamata; family Natricidae; genus Rhabdophis; species Rhabdophis nuchalis. Next base: position 43,715,583 of record CM077647.1, on the reverse strand, counting down.
GTTGCAAAAAGTTTCCACGATATATTTTGCAACTGCGATAATATAGATACATTTTTTAACTCTTGTTATTTCAGATGACAGACTAGTCCTCTTTTTCTCCCCATTCCTGGGGAGAGCTTTTTCAACCGCTGCTTTATTCCGAGGGGGGGTTAAACCAGATCAACTCCCCCCTCCATTCTCCGTTTAAAGTTGATTGAAAGTAAAACTCACAGTGCTCGCTTGTCCCTCAATTGCAGACCAGGAGATTAGGAAAGACCCTCCATCTCCGGTACTCCAGCCAGCTTTCAAATTCTTCCGTTGATTCCATAGTCCATCGGCGAAAGGGCAAAGCCCTCCCTTCTGCTTCCCGGCTCCTGGGGCGAGGCTGGAAGCACACCCCACCGGCCGCCGCCTGGTTGGGGGTCTCTAGCAAGCCGGACGTACAGCAGGGGATTCCTCCAGAACCCCCTGTGCCCCTGGGGGGGCCACCAGAAGAGCAAGCAGCGGACAAGTACCAAAACACGTCCTCGCCTACGAAAACTGGAAATCAACCTATTGATAATGTTTTCTAAATGCCACCAAAAGACAAGATATAAGAAGCAGAATCCAAAGAATAATAATATAATAATAATAATTTAATATTTCTAAACTGCACCCTCTCCCCTCGGGGACTCGGGGCGGTGCACAGGCACAGTAAAACAATAAATATATACAAACATTTCATTAAAAATAAATTAAATCTAAACCTGCGCTAAAATTCCCATTAAAACTAAACTATATTATAAAACCCCAATAAAACCCCAAAGACAGTGGGTACCCCCTTACATTATTAAAGAATTTCAAATATTTCTTCAACATTTCTTCCCTGTAATTTTTAACAGGACTTTTAAAATACATTTCTGATAGGGCATTAGGATTAACAGAGTTAAAATGAACCAATACAAGCTTTTGTCCTTCAAAATCTCCCAAGCTTTCAAAAGCACCCAAAAATAAGAAAAAATGTTTAAGACCACCACTCTGGGTAGTTTATAAGTCATAAAAATGTGCTTTTGTATCATGGACTATATGCAGCCACAAACTGTATAGTCTGCAATCTCTTCATCAATAATTTGAAGAAGAACTAAGAAAATTTCCAAGCATCCGGGAAAAGAAATTTCTGAGGTTATTGGAGCTAAGTTAGGTTTTGTATTACATTTGCAAAACAGAATGCTGGCTTGGATATGTGAATTACGAATTGCTCAATATAGAATTCATTCTACAATATAAGAGATTATCTATAGATATGCCATTTCATATCTAATATTGTCCTCTAGATTAGGCAGTTAATGGATGAGCTCCCCCATGCTTTAAAATATACACAGGTAGATGGAGTTTTAGGACATGATCAGCATCTAAATATACCTACATCAAAAATAATGGTACATGTTCACATAAACATTAGTTCTCATATTAAGGTCTTTCTCATATATACTGTATGAAGTTTGTCTTGCCAGGCTTATAGGAAGAACTGTTAAACATAATCCTTTCATTTTTTAAATTGGATTAGGGAAAAGAAATGATTGTTTTTTCTTTCAAATAATTCTCATCACAATTTTTCTGCAGAAATGTGTAAAAGCTAGCTTTCCATGTAGATCCTTTTCACAACTTCATGTACTACTCAGCCTGAAAAGTTTATATACCCTGTATCAGAATATGAACTGGAATAGTTCCTTTTGAATAGTTACCAAAACAAAAAAAAAGAAGAATAAATTTTGGTCAAAATGGGTACATAAATTTTAGGAGAAATACATAGGAAAATCCACACCATTTTCATGAACATTTCTTTAAAAACTACAGTTGAATTAAAACAAGTTAAAGATTAGGAAAATTTAAAAAATAAAGTTGATCAATTATTAAACATAGAAATCCATGTATGTTCTATATAAATTACTTTGGGAAGTGTGTGTGTGTGTGTCTTTGATAGCAAATTTTCATCCAAGAAATAGTCTTTCCTCTGTTTTAATGAGCCTCCTCTTAGTGTACTTTTTTGTTTCATTGCTATTAGTGAATGACAAGTGAAGGATATTCATTTTAGCTTGAAAATGTCAGGTATGCACTTTAAGAGATATATTTTTGCCAGTTTTAATGAGTCGGTGTTTCTTTTTCAAAGAAATACTTATCTGTGATGGGGGTGCTGTGTAGATGACAACTGATATTTAATAAGTGATAGCTCTTGTATTAGCAGTAGTTCACTAAAGAAAATGTCTCAAATAGCTTTTGAAAAACTGTAAGCTGCACTGGCCCAAAGGCAAGATGTGACCTTTTTATTACATAATGAGAATCATTTATTATCTCACAATGTATCTTAAAGTCACAGACAAAATGCCACTTTGATAATTGCTTTCAATTAGCTTTGAGCATAGCATACATTCATAAAATGTCTTCTCTAATTTAGACTTGAATTAGAGAAAATTGGAGACATAATCTACACGAGGGTTGTCTCATTTAAGGTGATTTCTGGTTTTATATCAAAGAAATCAAAATAGGTAGTTATGAAGTAATCTTTCATAGGGTTTTAAACAGGCTTTTCATATTTGATTTGATTTTACTACCAATTAATTAACAAATTAGAATGCTACTTAATCATTTTTGACCTTTTTAACATGCTAAACTTCGATTTCAAGTCCTAGTGGTTAATTTCAAATTAAGCATGGAAGTTCATATTAAGCACAATGAACCCAGAAGTATAAATAAGAAATTGTGATATAATTGAGTGCCAATTTTTTATATATATAATGGATACAACATTCATTATTATCTTAATCCAGTAAGCACAAAACAGAGTAGAACCAGTTTCTATCTCTTTTTTTGTCAAACAAAGGATACAACAGACCACTTTTGGAAAAAATATCCTAATCAGGGGGAAGGTTAAATGTGGAACATAGTCTAATTGCTGTATTGAGTTTCATATCCAATAGGTCTACTCTGACTATGTGCAAGTACATACTTCCTCTATGCCATTTACAATTCACTGGATTCAATGTATATTGAATTCTGTTTTATCCTATAGATGGGAACAGTTTATTTATTTATTTATTTATTTATTATTCACATTTGTAACCCGCACCCATCTCACCACACGGGACTATATAATTACAATGTTATATTAATAATAATAATAATAATAATAATTTAATTTCTATCCCGCTCTCTCTCCCCGAGGGGACTCGAGGCGGGGCACAGGCAATTAAAAATACAAATAAACACAGACAAGTACAAAATACAGAATTAAAAATAAATTAAATAAATCCTGCGCTAAAACCTATAAACTAAAAATTACCCCTAAAAAAACCCTAACCTAAAAAGAGACTACCCAAGGCCGGCCAGACGAAAAAAGTGAGTCTTTAATTTTAAGCGGAAGGAGCGGAGGTCCGTAGTTGTCCTGATATCGGGGGGAAGGTCATTCCAGAGGGCTGGGCCCGCCACAGAGAAGGCCCTTCCCCTGGGCGTCGCCCGCTGACAAAGTCTAGTGGACGGCACCCGGAGAAGTCCCTCTCTGTGGGAGCGAATCGGCCGTGAGGATGTATGGGGCAGGATCCGATCCCGCAGGTAGCTAGGTCCCGAGCCATGGAGCGCTTTGAAGATGGTAATTAACACCTTGAAGCGCACCCGGAAGACGACAGGTAGCCAGTGCAGCTCGCGCAAGAGCGGTGTTACATGGGCAAACCTAGAGGTGCCCATAATTGCTCGCGCGGCTGCATTCTGGACCAACTGAAGCCTCCGGGTACACCTCAAGGGGAGCCCCATGTAGAGAGAGTTGCAATAATCCAGTCGGGATGTCACGAGAGCATGAGTGACTGTGCGAAGGGCGTCCCGATCCAATAGGGGGCGCAACTGGCGTACCAGGCGAACCTGGTAAAACGCCCTCCTGGCCACGGCTGTCACTTGATCTTCCATGGACAGCCGGGTATCCAGGAGGACACCCAAGTTGCGCGCCCCATCCACAGGGGCAAGATGTTCGCCCCCTATGGCCAGCGTTGGAGAGAGCTGGTTGAACCGGGCAGCCGGAAACCACAGCCACTCGGTCTTGGTCGGGTTGAGCCTAAGTCCGTTACTTCCCATCCAGATCCGCACGGCTTCCAAGCACTGGCACATCACCGCTACGGCATCGTTGGGGTGGTTTGGGGTAGATATGTACAGCTGGGTGTCATCAGCGTACAGGTGGTACTCTACCCCAAAACCACGGATGATCTCGCCCAGCGGCTTCATGTATGCGTATTATAAAGATTCCACCAAGTTGGGGGAATGACTACCATATGCTGGGAATACCATAGCTTATTTTCCCTCCAATATGCTTTTTACCTACCAAATACTGTATCTGCATTTTATTCAAAACTAGCTATACCCGGCCACACGTTGCTATGGCCCAGTCTGGTTAAATGGCCAACCAATCTGTGTGGAGATCTACACCTGCACACATACACCCAACCACCATATAAGCCCCAACCTACCTACCTTCTGTATTTTTCTCTATCTATCTATCTATCTATCTATCTATCTATCTATCTATCTATCTATCCCTCTACCTACCTACCTACCTACTGTATTTCTTTCTTTCTCCCTCTACCTACCTACCTACCTATCGTATTTCCCCCCCTCTATCCCTCTACCTACCTACCTACCTACCTACATACATACATACATACCTACCTACTATATTTCTCCCTCTCTATCTATCTATCCCCCTATCTACCTACCTGCCTACCTACTGTATTTCTCCCTCTCTGTCTATCCCTCTACCTACCTACCTACTGTATTTCTTTCTTTTTCCCTCTATCTACCTACCTACCTACTGTATTTCCCCCCTCTATCCCTCTACCTACCTACCTACTGTATTTCTCCCTCTCTCTATCCCTCTACCTACCTACCTACTGTATTTCTTTCTTTTTCCCTCTACCTACCTACCTACCTACTGTATTTCCCCCCCTCTATCCCTCTACATACCTACCTACCGTATTTCTCGCTATCTATACACCTACCTACCTACCGTATTTCTCCCTCTCTGTCTATCCCTCTACTTACCTACCTATTTTATTTTTTATTTTTTTATTTTATTAAATTTATACCCCGCCCTTCTCCTTGTTAGGACCCAGGGCGGCGCACAGGCATTATATAAAACCATAAATACAATATACATCAATTAAAAATATATTAAATTAATTCACCCTTGCTAAAACCCGTTATTAAAACCATAACCAAATTATAATCTATATTTAAAAGTCAGACGCGGGGGGCTATCCTAGGCCGGCTTGTTGGAATAAGTATGTCTTAAGACGTTGGCGGAAGAGGCGGAGGTCCGAGGTAGTGCGAAGGTCGGGGGGTAGGTCGTTCCAGAGGGCTGGGCCCGCCACAGAGAAAGCTCTTCCCCTGGGTGTCGCCGGCCGGCATTGCCCGGCCGACGGCACCCGGAGTAGGCCCGCTCTGTGGGAGCGGACCGGACAAAGGGATGTATGGGGCAGGAGGCGGTCTCGTATATAGCTAGGCCCCGAGCCATGGAGCGATTTAAAGATGGTGGTCAACACCTTGAAGCGCACTCGAAAGGCCACAGGCAGCCAGTGCAGCTCGTGCAGGAGAGGTGTTACGTGGGCTTGCCTTGAGGCACCCATAACCACCTGCGCGGCCGCATTCTGCACTAACTGTAGCCTTCGAGTGCACCTCAAGGGGAGCCCCATGTAGAGAGGGTTACAGTAATCCAGCCAAGATGTCACGAGCACTTGAGTGACTGTGCGAAGGGCCCCCCGGTCTAATAAGGGGCGCAACTGGCGTATCAGGTGAACCTGATAGAACGCCCCCCTGGCCATGGCCGCCACATGGTCCTCCATGGACAGCCGGGAATCCAGAAGGACGCCCAAGTTGTGCGCCCTCTCCACGGGGGCAAGATGTTCGCCCCCAATGGCCAGTGTTGGATTTATCTGGCTAAACCGGGGTGCCGGAAACCACAGCCACTCGGTCTTGGACGGGTTGAGTTTGAGTTTGTTACTACCCATCCAGACCCATACGGCCTCCAGACACCGGGACAGCACCTCGACGGCATCTTTGGGGTGGTTTGGGGTGGATATGAAAAAATGCCAAGTGCGATTCCTCAAAGTTCATTGCAACAAGAAACAAAAAAGAAAAAGAGACGTGCTCCTCTTCCACCAACTCCTAAAATGCCAAACAGATTTGAAGAAATGGATAATAAAAGACAAAGTACAATTGATCCTTTTCAACTGTCATTTGGCGGCCATTTTATTTCAACTGTCATTTGTCGGCCTTTTCATTTGCCTGGAGAGAGATTCCTATTGTGGCTGTCACTGCTTTCTGTATTCCACCTGGCGCTCAAACCAATTTCATTGTAATTTTATTATTACAATGACAATAAAGATTATTATTATTATTATTATTATTATTATTATTATTATTATTATTATTATTATTATTATATGTACAGCTGAGTATCATCAGCGTACAGATGGTACTCCACCCCAAAACCACAGATGATCTCGCCCAGTGGCTTCATGTAGGTGTTGAACAGAAGTGGCGAGAGGACTGACCCCTGAGGAACCCCACATGTGAGGGGCCTCGGGGCCGACCTCTGCCCTCCTGCCAACACCCATTGCGACCGACCAGAGACGTAGGACGAGAACCACCGTTAAACAGTGCCTCTCAGCCCCAACCCCCCCAATCGGTGCAATAAGATACCATGGTCGATGGTATCAAAAGCCGCTGAGAGGTCTAACAGGACCAGGATAGAGGAGCAACCTCTATCCCGAGCCCTCCAGAGATCATCCACCAACGCGACCAATGCCATCTCGGTACTGTGACCGGGCCGGAAGCCGGACTGGCGCGGGTCTAGATAATCAACTTCCTCCAGATGTCGAGGGAACTGTTGAGCCACCACACTCTCAACAACCTTCACTAAAAAGTGAAGGTTGGAGACGGGACAATAGTTCTCTAATAAAGCCGGGTCCAGGAATGGCTTCTTGAGGAGGGGCCTCACCACCGCCTCTTTCAAGATGGTAGGCAAGAACCCCTCACTCAGAGATGAATTCACAATACCTTGGAGCCAGCCTCGTGTCACCTCCCAGGATGCCAGTACAAGCCAGGAGGGGCACGGGTCCAATAAACATGTGGTGGCTCTAAGGTTCCTCCGCAACCTGTCCATATCCTCGGTAGTAACAAAGTCGAACTCCTCCCAAGGTGTTATCTCAAGACCAGACCGGACCACTAGTGGAGGGCAGCTTGTTCCGAATCTGAGTGGTTTTGTCCTGCAGGAAAACTCCAAATTCCTCTGCTCGACCCTGCAAAGGGGCTTCCCGCAGCCTCAGATGAAGGAGGGAGCGGGTCAAAAAATATCCATCCACCTACCTACCTACCTACCTACCTACCTACCTACCTACCTACCTACCTACCTACTATATTTCTTCCTTTCTCCCTCTACCTACCTACCTACCTACCTACCTACCTACCTACCTACCTACCTACCTACCTACTGTCTCTTTCTTTCTTTCTTTCTTTTTTTCTTTGTATCTATCTATCTATCTATCTATCTATCCACCTACCTACCTACCTACCTACCTACCTACCTACCTACCTACATACATACATACATACATACATACATACACACCTTATTTCTGCCTCTCTATCTATCCCTTGGGGGTCATCTAGTCCAACTCCCTGCAGGAAGCCCTATACCCATGATTTTTTATTTTATTTTATTGAATTTATACCCCGCCCTTCTCCAAACGGACCCAGGGCGGCGCACAGGAATGTTAAAATACATACAAAACATATAAAATTTTAAAAACTTATTCTAATTAAACCCTGCGCTAAAAACCGAATTAAAAATCCCAAATTTAAAACTGTCTAATAGTCATTAATGGAGGTTACATTAGGCCGGCGATGGCGAACCTATGGCAAACCCATGATGGCGAACCTATGGCACGGGTGCCACAGGTGGCACACGGAACCATTTCTTAGGCCACTCGAGGCATTGCCCTGTCAGCTTCAGTTTGTATGTGTGCCCTGGCCAGCTGATTTAGGCCTTTTGAGGTCATTTTTTGCCCTCTGTAGGTGGGGGAAGGCTGTTTTCACCCTCCCCAGGCTCCTATAAACCCTCTGGAGCCTGGGGATGATGTAAAAAGCATGCCAAATGCAGGGGGTCATGCACATAGCATTATGGATGTGGCACACCTGTGCACATCGCCCCTGCACTCCCCCTGCTATTGGCACGTGAGCCAAAAAAGGTAGCCATCACTGCCCTATACCATTTCAGACTAATGGCTATCCAACATCTTCTTGAAGACTTCCAGTGTTAGGGCATTCACAACTTCTGGAGGCAAGTTGTTCCACTGATTAATTGTTCTAACTGTCAGGAAATTTCTCCTCAGTTCTAAGTTGCTTCTCTCCTTGATTAGTTTCCACCCATTGCTTCTTGTCCTGCCCCCAGGTGCCTTGGAGAATAGCTTGACTCCCTCTTCTTTGTGGCAACCCCTGAGATATTGGAAGGCTGCTATCCTGTCTCCCCTAGTCCCTCTTTTATTAAACTGTATTTCTCCCTGTCTCTCTATTCCCCTATCTACCTACCTACTGTAATACAATAATACAATAGCAGAGTTGGAAGGGACCTTGGAGGTCATCTAGTCCAACCCCGCTGCTCAAGCAGGAGACCCTATGCCGTTTCAGACAAATGGTTTTCCAGTCTCTTCTCTCTTCAGTTTTGGGGCATCCATAACTTCTGGTGGCAAGATGTTCCACTGGTTAATAGTTCTCACTGCCAGGAAATTTGCCCTCAGTTCTAGGTTGCTTCTCTCCTTGATTAGTTTCCACCCATTGCTTCTTGTTCTGCCCTCAGGTGCCTTGGTGAATAGCTTGACTCCCTCTTCTTTGGGGCAACCCCTGAGATATTGGAAGGCTGCTATCATGTCTTCCCTAGTCCTTCTTTTCATTAAACTGTATTTGCTGTCAGATGGGTGATTCTTTGTTACAGTTTGGTTCAGTTCGTATTAAACAGTTTAAAGCAGCTGCCTGCCTCCGTTTTTTTACCTCAGACAACAGTCCTGAGCAGAATTCCCCCCCCCCTCTATGGGCCACCTGGGAGTTTGCTATCCTCTGTGCCTTTTTGGCCCCAAGAGGCCGCCGTATGAGGCCTCTTCCAACACTGACAGTTGAAAAGCAGTTTGATGGGCGTGGCTACAGGGATGTTAACACACATTTCAGTGGGTATATTTTTGTGTGTGTAATTTGTACACAACACACACGTGCTAGGCACAAAATGATTAGCTATTCTATTATCGGAAGTCCTTGTCTATATTGTGTGAAAGTTTGGTGTAAATCGGCCCAGTAGTTTTTGAGATTAGTGAATTCGTACAAACTATTTTACATTTTTATTTATATAGATGTATATTTTATCTGATCTTGTTACTACTATGTTTTACATGTGTTTTCTTATATTTCATGATAGTGTGACTTTAAAATATTCTAAAACAAATGTAAGTAGACACTAGGAGGTTCAACTAGGGTCTTAATGCGATTAATATGATTATGTGAATCTTTCATTTAAATAATGCTCTAATCAATTATCAGCTTTTAAAAATTGTATTCATTTGCACTATGTTCTATTGGAACAACCTTAAAAGTTGGGAAAGGAAAGCATACAATTATCTTGTGACAGGTGATATAATTATAACTTGTTTTCTTTTTCACCAGATAAAAATTACTCACAAGAATCAAGCTCCAGTTCTGATGGCGCCTCCTCCAAAAACTGGCCTCTTCTCTTCCATCATTAAAAGAACAAGGAACTACAGCAAAGAGTAGTTCAAACCTTATAAAATCAAATGAGCAGGAATGTAGGCTGGAAATCTTTCAAAGGTTTTTAAAATATTCTCTACTGCATAATCATAGAAGCAGGAATAACAGTTGCTGTGACAGAGTTAATGTAAAATGATTTTATTAGAATAATTTGTTGCCACAGTTTTGTAGGCATTTTGCATGAATAAAGCTAATGTTTACATAAACTGATAAAATATATTTTTGTTGCATGTATTACAGTCACTAATTTACAGTATAAATATGCTATGGATGGGGGAGGAGGAAATGCAACACTGTTGGAAATGTGATTTTCATACAATATGATCCTCAACCTGCTTGCTTCGGTTTTTAGATGAGATATTTAATTCCATGGACCTTTTCAGGCCTTTACTGAAGAAAATATAAAGAGATTTGTTATAGCTTTACTGCTTACAAATAAATAATACTTTGCCAGTTCTCTCTTCTAAATGGAAGTAGGCCAGATTAGTGTGGATCCAATTCATTTCAAGACTGAAATATGAAAGATTCATTTATTTTTCTGCATTTAGCTTCACTCAGAAACATATTTAACAGATAATACATCCTATTATCCATATGAGGATTTACTTTCACATAAGCATGTTTAGGATTATGTTGTTTACATTTCACATTGTTATCACATTTATAAATATTTCCACCAAGATGTAAGCATAAGAGTAGCATTTAAATAAATGTTGCTAACTTTTTTCTGAAATAATGAGCTGTTTCACACAGTACGAAAGAAACCCCAAATTTATCTAGCACTGGTTGAACATGAATGCTCACCCATTCTTGTCTCTCCAATAAATATAATTATTTGATTCTTGTGTTTTCAAACAATTGTCACAGTCACATCTCATTATATTCTGTAAATGGAATATGCAAAAATTAGCTAGTAGTGTTTGATCTTTTGTCATCTGTTTTAAATATTCTCTACTGCACCAGATACGGTTACAAATAAGCAAATAAATATGCTTAACAAACAACATTTCTCTTTCCATCAATCAACATAGTAAGTATATGATGAAATAGATTAATGGATAAATAATCCATTTTCTGAATAAGCTTCTTTTTTCCAATCTCTTAATTACATTAAGCATATGTAAGTAACTATGGAAGAACATGGGCTGAAATTCACAAGTAATATCCATAGAGGTTCATAACTTGGTGTAATCATTTAAATCTCCTCAATGAAAGATTATAAGTTCATCTTAGATATAAGAGTACTAAGGTGTGGATAGACCATATGTGGATAGACCTTATTGTGGCAATTACGTAATATAAAATAAGCAAAACATTCACCCAAGAGCTTCACTGTATCCAGCAGCTTCTGTAATTGATGCAAGCCCTTGTTCTATTCTGTACATATCCTTGTGGGACAGAGTTTATGTCCTGATGCTGCTTTCATTCTTCTGATGGAAGTAATAAGAGCAAAGTCACAAATGGAGAGAGTAAATATCAACCATATCAATCACAACAGGGGAGCCATCTTAAAATTCAGCTGGTTTCCTGGGACCCAAGCCTAATAACATAACCTAGTCTAGAGGAACTTAGAAAAATCATCTTAGAATAGTGCATCTTCTAAGTGTCTACCTTTCAGAAGTATACAAGAGGCCCAGTAGAGATACTAGATTTGGAAAACTCTTAAACCCATTTTAATTCTTAAGGGTTCTAAAAAATAAAAAGATTATGGATGCTGAATTCTCCCTTTATCCTAGTTTTCATATACATAATAGGGAGTGACTGTTTGCAACCTTTTATATCTTTGGGAACTATTCTATAAATTTTGAAACCCATTTTTCTAGAACTCTAAATGGTATAGAAAGCTTGTAATATGCATAGTAAATTTAAGATCAATTGTGACAGGAAAACAGGTCAAAATGCCGAGATATAAAAATTATTTTTGCTATTCTTTTGTATGTTAAATAATGGGCAATCTTTTTACAAGTTCTCCAAACCTTATTAGATTTTATATTCTGACATGAGATATCATGCCAGACCCTTAAATGTATTAAGATTTTAATATTCTCTTAGGAGATCGCTAAAATCTTACAAGCATTGGGATACTTGTTATTAATTGAAGGGTTGTGACCAGGCCATCATGGAAGATTGTGCCTTGCATTTGAAAAAAATAGTACTGCAGTATTGAGATTTAACATACTGTACTTAGACTATTGAACAACATGAAAATTATGTGATAAAGTCTTTTTTTTGAATCCAATAATTTCTGCTAAGTTTGTTCTTTCTCTTTTATGGCCTCTTAAAAATGCATGTAATTGCTTAAAGGCTGCAATACACTTTGTGTGATCTTAATAGTTCTCCCTTCTAGTGAAGCCCCTCACTGCTTTAGCGTTGCAAAAAATTTATATGTACAACAAAAGTCTTTGGATTGAATCCAGACTTAATCAGAATAGACACATTTAAGAGATGGGTCTATTTCAGTGTTATATTCTAAGTATCAGGTGAATATGGGTGAAAAACACTTTGTGATTTCTTTTTGCTTAGTTGAGAATTGCTTGATTTGTATTGTTGTATCTCTTCTCTTTCTCAAACTTGCTACCATAAAAACTTGTTAAAATGCATGGATTATTAATATATTTATTAATCTATACTATATATTGCTAGTTATCAGTCAAATGTCTTTTCAAGTTGATTCACTCATCTATATGAAATGTAAAAAGTATTCACATGTAATCCACAGTGGTACATATGCACATGTTACAGAATTTGATTGATTTTGTCTGTATGTAATTGAAGATCAATCTAGAGAAGCCATTATTAGTTATGACAGGTACATGAAAATATTCTTAATACTAAGTAAACATTAGCAGAATACCAATTAATATGGCATTCAAGTTGAGAAATAGAATATCTGTCACCAAACATAAGGCTGTAGAGTTTAACAACCATGGATACTGTGATGTTAACAACTATGTTACATGCATAATAGTGAAAGTATTATCATTTTCTTATGAGCTACATGAAAATGTCCATTACATTTAATACAATGCTAAGCTATTATGCTTCTAAGGTAAATATATCTCATTGAATATCACATAATGTGTATGTATATTTTATGAAATTATAGCTACCATAATAAATATTTTCTCATAATGATACAGTTTGGTGCATGATTTTCAACATATTTTGTCAATTTATTTTTCCAAAAAATGTCAAAAGTCATATTTTTTACTTTTACCAAATCTTTGTGTGTCTTAATCATTTGACATATGCTTTTGCTACTATGCAGTTTGCTAAAAAGGCACCTTGGGAAGCTTTGCAGGAGTGATTCATATAAACGTGTAAGCAGTAACCACAGTGTTTTGATATTTACAGAAAAAACAACACCTGTGTTGATGGTAGACTAGCAAAATTCAATATTTACTGAGTGCTGCTTTCAAATATGCACACTTTCATTCACAAAGATTGCCAGATCCTGGAACTGAGATTAGAATATACATGATTGCTAAGCATTCCTCAATGTGGTAGACTTCAGATGCTCTGGAACAACTCTGCTATAATTCTTACCAGCATAGTCATTTGAAAAAGTTGAACTTATCTAACTAGGCAGAGGCATATACTAAATTAATGTAAGTTCCTATATGTCACAGGAGCCTCAGGAAATGCCATTGCTTTTCCATCTTGAAACAAATACAAATAGTCCTCACTTAATTATGGTAATTTGGACTGGAATTTCTCTTGCTAAGTAGTACAGTTATAAAGAGTGATGTTATATGACTGTGGAACTTAGTGATGGAAATTCCAGCACCTCTGCTTGCCACCATCAAGTGAATCACTGTGGATCATTAAACAAGCACATTTCATTTGAACCTTCCAACTGGCTTCCTCATTGACTAATTGTAGGAAACTGGCAAAGAAAGTTACAAATGATGCTATGATGTAATTGGAAGCCAGGTGCCAAGTGTCCAAATCACAATTACATGATTGCAGAGACCATTGTACAACAAACTAATTATAAATGTCACTCATTCCCTGCCATGGTATGTTCAAAAAGTCATTAAGTGGGTATTGGCTGTATAGTACAGTTATACTGGTCTACCCATTTTCTGTATTCTGAAATTTTTAAATGTATAAGAATCAGTAATTAGGATTGTGGTAGGCAATTGGACATAATCTTTTTTGTTTCATTGACTCACTTTGAAATATTGTACGTGCAGAGCAAAGAATCTGATATTTATTGAGCAGAAAAGTCAGAGTTATTTTTGCCTAATTTTCACAGTGGGGTATTAATTTGACTACATAGATCAAATTTATCTTGTTTTTTTTTTTAAATCACAATGCTATTTGCAACTGTAAAAAGAAACGTAATCTGTTTTTGGAAATAGGCTCTAAATGGAATAAATTCTATCCACTACCTATGGGCACACCTGGAAGCAGTTAACATCATGAATCCGTTATTTTTACCGTTCCTAAATAGGAAAGGCTATATAAGCTATAAAATGGGTTGTCTGCTGAAAAAAAGGGAAACACATCTTAAGTTTGATGGTCAGTTGGACTTTATTTTATAATTAGAGCTAATGCTATATTTATCCTTTGGAAATCCTAAAGAAGCCACACATGGAATACCAGTTTTGATTGTCATGGTGTAAAAAAGATGTTGAGACTCTAGAAAGAGTGCTGAGAAGTGCCACAAAATGATTAGGGGACTGGGGGCTAAAACATATGAAGAACGGTTGCAGGAACTGGGTATGTCTAGTTTGATGAAAAGAAGGACCAAGGGTGACATGATAGCAGCCTTCCAATATCTCAGGGGTTGCCACAAAGAAGAGGGAGTCAAGCTATTCTCCAAAGCACCTGAGAGCAGGACAAGAAGCAATGGGTGGAAACTAATCAAGGAGAGAAGCAACTTAGAATTAAAGAGAAATTTCCTAACAATTAGAACAATTAATCAGTGGAATTACTTACCTCCAGAAGTTGTGAATGTTCCAACACTAGAGGTTTTTAAGAAGATTTTGGACAAAAGTTTGTCTGAAGTGATGTAGAGTTTCCTGCCTAAGAAGGGGGTTGGACTAGAAGACCTTCAAGATCCCTTCCAACTCTGTTATTCTATTCACTAGACATTAGTGGTTTCATTATTGAATATTTAGGTCTTCCTCAGTCAGATTCATGTACTTTCTGACTTGAATTAAAATTTCTGACATCTTTATGCAGTAAATCAATGCTGGGTTGAGATGAAAGGGATTATTGTAAAGCATACTGAAGAAACATCCCTTAAATTCATGACATACAAAGAAAATATTGTCCCCATAATCAAATTATTAACCATTCTGGGGAAAAAAGACCTAGAACATTTCAGTTTCCAATTGTTTCTTGGCTTACATGTTGCATGCTACCAAAATTGCAATTTGGAATATTTATAGCATTAGCAATAATAATAGCATTTAGGCTTATGTACTGTCCCATAATACTTTATAAAACCGCTTGGGAAATTTGTAGTGTAGAAGCATTATTTGCATATTACCTCCAACAATCTGAGTCCTAATATTACCAACCTCAGAAGGATGAAAGGCTGAATCAACCTTGAGCTGGTCAGGATCAAATTCCTGGCAGTGGGCAGAGTTAGTTTTCAATACTGCACTTTTATTACTGCATTATCAGGATTCCTCAGAGAAGTATTTATAGATTTTTGTACATAGAAAAGTCCATTCTCTAATAAATTATATATTATGAAGATAATATACCATAACTATAAGGTACAATTCAGGAGATCCATTGTGATCTTTTCAATGTTTTTTCTGCATCAATGGAAGCTACTTGAAGTATGAGGTATGATGTGAAAACTGACCTATCTATTATGAGCACTCCAAGAATAAGAGATAAAACAGAATTAAAAAATCCCAGTCTCTGAAAGACAGTAATTAGGGTTCATGAATGCAACAATCACTCAATCAGGGACTTGACTTCTGGCTTCCAATGGCGACAGACGCGTTTTGGGGCACGCCTGCAGTTTGAGTTTGAGTTAACTCTCTGCCGCACTAGCAGCTGTGGGGCCCCCAGTATCAATGGCGATTGGCGGGGTGCTTTTTCCCGCTTTGCTCTAGGAGCCGAAGAGCTGAAAGCGGGGGGGGGGGGGGTCACCAACGCCAGCTGGAAAACGCAGAAATAAAGGAGACGGGCTGAAATGCCGGACTTGGAGGAGTACACCAGGGACTTCCTTTCAAAAAAATGTGGACTGTGAGTTTTGGATTTATTATTCATTCAATCTTCTGCAGAAAGAAAAATAGAGGGGGGAGTTTAACTGTAGAAACCCCCCCCCTTGTAAAAAGCGGCTACTTAAAATGCTCTCCAGACGTAGGAGAGTGAGGATTAATATCATACGTTCCTATACCATTTAAAAGAAACTGTGTTTCAACTATTGAATTGCAGCTAGCAACATTGTATCTGACCCTCGTTAAAGAATGGAAACTTTTACTTTTTTCTCCTTTCCTGTGTTGAGGCAGCAAAATGGCATTCTCTTTGTTCCTAGCGGACTCATGATTACATTCCTCCAACTTGTTAAAAATCAAGGAAAATTTATTTTTAAAGCCTTCTCAAGAAGCCCTTGGTGTCCTTCCCAATAAGTGGACCTTTCTTTTTTTTATTATGGATTTACAGGACAATCAGCTCTCTGGACATTATAAAAAACAAGATTAAAACATTGACTTAGTTTATTCCTGACATCTCGGATTTCACCGACTGCTTGCTCCTTGATGCCATTTTTATTGCAAAATCTTAAAATTACAAATGCCTCCAAAAAAGCTACCAGCTGCAAAGTCCTTTTCCGCTCCATCTTCAGCCAGAGCTAGCCCGGTTTTACAGCAAGGGAAAATCACCACAATGTTGCAGAAAGAGGCGGCAGGAGAAGATAAAGAACCAACGCTCCATGATATAATGAAAGAAATACAAGAAATGCGGAAAGACCTTATGAACTTAAGAATAGAATTGCTGGAGACACAAAGAACTACAACAACTAACGAACAGAAAATTGGAGAGTTGAAGGGAGAGGGCAGCCGAGATGAAAGGAGAGATAAAGGAACTGCAAAAAGAAACTGCAGAATTTTCTGGACATATGTCTAAGTTTGAATTTGAAAGGATGTCTTTCTTCCTTAGGTTTCAGAACATCCCTGAGAGAGGGGGGGAAGATCTCAGAGATTTGATGAGTGAGATTTTAGCAGATTACATTAAAAAAAATAAAGAATACCTTTGGGGGGGAAATAGATTTAATTTATAGAATTAACTCAGCATATGCTAGAATAAATGAAGTACCCAGAGAGATTCATATTAAATTTTTAAGAAGGTCCACATGGGACGAGATACTGAGGGCACAATGAGAGAGGCCTTTGAAGTATGAGCAAACAGACATTTCCATATTGAAGCAGATTCCAAAAAAAATCAGAGAAGCGAGAAGGAAATATTCCTTCTTGTCAAAAAAATTATATAAAAACGGAATCTGGTTCAAATGGTTAATGCCTGAAGGAATGTTGGTATTCTGGGATGGAGGCAGGATTAGAATTAAAACAACAGGGGAGGCAGAGGCCTCTCTCAAAAAACACTCCTCAATCCTGGGAGACGCAGAAGAAGGAACGGGAGAAGCCATGGCCCTGCCCACTGGGGGGAGGGAGAAAGAAGACATAATAGCAAAGAGACTCAGATCTCAAAAATAATTAACTTTGAATTACTGTAATTCCTGAAACGGATGTTAATGTAAAACTAAAGATTGAATGGACAAATTTTAAAATGTGATATATATATCTATATATCTCACACACACACACACACACACACACACACACACACACACACACACACACACACACACACACATATATATATATATATATATATATATATATATATATATGAAGTGGATATATTGTTACAGCTTCCTGTTAGGCCTATTTAAGGGAGGAGACAAACTTGTCATCCTTCTCTGTCCTTCGACTCAACCTAGAGACCATCCAGACAGAGACCTATTAAATTGCTGCTGTCTTTTTAGATATGTGTTAAATTTCTTTAAGGGATGATTAATAATAATTAATTAAGAGACCAGGATGGATCCATTTCGGGCTCCTTAGCCCTCGTCAGCTGGCCATACTTCCCTACAGGGATTTGAACTGGTGCTCTCCAGCATTCGAAGCAGGCTTCTCTATGCCTTGAGCTAACCAGTTTCCCTGATTACATCATCCTTTCTACAGGACTTTATTGATGAAGTGGATATATTGTTACAGCTTCCTGTTAGGCCTATTTAAGGGAGGAGACAAACTTGTCATCCTTCTCTGTCCTTCGACTCAACCTAGAGACCATCCAGACAGAGACCTATTAAATTGCTGCTGTCTTTTTAGATATGTGTTAAATTTCTTTAAGGGATGATTAATAATAATTAATTAAGAGACCAGGATGGATCCATTTCGGGCTCCTTAGCCCTCGTCAGCTGGCCATACTTCCCTACAGGGATTTGAACTGGTGCTCTCCAGCATTCGAAGCAGGCTTCTCTATGCCTTGAGCTAACCAGTTTCCCTGATTACATCATCCTTTCTACAGGACTTTATTGATGAAGTGGATATATTGTTACAGCTTCCTGTTAGGCCTATTTAAGGGAGGAGACAAACTTGTCATCCTTCTCTGTCCTTCGACTCAACCTAGAGACCATCCAGACAGAGACCTATTAAATTGCTGCTGTCTTTTTAGATATGTGTTAAATTTCTTTAAGGGATGATTAATAATAATTAATTAAGAGACCAGGATGGATCCATTTCGGGCTCCTTAGCCCTCGTCAGCTGGCCATACTTCCCTACAGGGATTTGAACTGGTGCTCTCCAGCATTCGAAGCAGGCTTCTCTATGCCTTGAGCTAACCAGTTTCCCTGATTACATCATCCTTTCTACAGGACTTTATTGATGAAGTGGATATATTGTTACAGCTTCCTGTTAGGCCTATTTAAGGGAGGAGACAAACTTGTCATCCTTCTCTGTCCTTCGACTCAACCTAGAGACCATCCAGACAGAGACCTATTAAATTGCTGCTGTCTTTTTAGATATGTGTTAAATTTCTTTAAGGGATGATTAATAATAATTAATTAAGAGACCATGATGGATCCATTTCGGGCTCCTTAGCCCTTGTCAGCTGGCCATACTTCCCTACAGGGATTTGAACTGGTGCTCTCCAGCATTCGAAGCAGGCTTCTCTATGCCTTGAGCTAACCAGTTTCCCTGATTACATCATCCTTTCTACAGGACTTTATTGATGAAGTGGATATATTGTTACAGCTTCCTGTTAGGCCTATTTAAGGGAGGAGACAAACTTGTCATCCTTCTCTGTCCTTCGACTCAACCTAGAGACCATCCAGACAGAGACCTATTAAATCCATGTAGGGAAGTATGGCCAGCTGACGAGGGCTAAGGAGCCCGAAATGGATCCATCCTGGTCTCTTAATTAATTATTATTAATCATCCCTTAAAGAAATTTTAATATATATGTGTATGTGTGTTAGTTTTATGAGCTGATCAATAAATTAATTAGAAGAGACCAGGATAGATCTATTTCGAGCTTATTAGCTCTCATCAGCTGGCCATACCCCTTACTGGGATTCGAACCCAGTAAGATTGTTAGATTTTTAAGGGCTGAAAATAAAGAGACCAGGATGGATCCATTTCACGCTTATTAGCCTTCTTCAGCTAAAAATCTAACACACATCTAAAAAAATGTCACACAGCAGTAATCTAATTTGGTTCTCTGTCTGGATGACTCTGGGTTGAGTCAAAGGGCAGAGAGGGATGACGTTGAGTCTCCTCCCCTTAAAGGGACCTCTTCACAGGAGCTGTGATAATTAGTCTTCATATATATATTATTTAACAATATGCTGTATGAAGACCCAGATGTAACCACCATTTCTGATATGGAAGCTCTAAAATATATATTGTAAACTCTACATACCCTTTTCCCTCATTATAATTTGTAAAACCAATAAAATTCTTTTGAAAAAACAAACAAAAAAACAATCACTCAATCAGGGAAGAAAATCAGATTTTATTTACCAGAAGTGCTTGGGCTTCTGTGGTCTAGATGTGTTATAGGAGGATATAGTAATTGTCTCCCCCCAAAAATTAGGGGACCCACTTATTTCTTGGACCAGAATTATAGTAAATCTTTCAACCAACTATGTTACAGTCTTTCCTTTTTAAGTTCCTTTCCTAACTAGTATGGTGGTCTGGAAAAAGGAAAATAAGAGGATTACCTATTTTATTAGCCTCACAATCCAGATAAAAAGAACATTATAATTTAGGAGAAAAAAAGATTCAGAACTGTTTGTCCTCTTTTCTATTCCTATTCTTATACCTAGATAGAGTCCAAGATTATGAAGAATTTTTCACTTTCCCCCCCATGTTGTTTGCTAAATTACATCTGCTATACAGTTTGCTCTCAGTCTGCTATCCTTCCACAAGCCCCTGAAGATCTGTTTCTGCAATTGGCCTAGGGACCCAACAGGAGAGAGTACCACACTGGAGATGGCTACCGGACTAATTAACTTCCCTCACTTCCCCTTGTGCTTCCTGTTGCCCCCCTCTTTTTAATTTCATATTATTATACTTATTTTTTCTTTTTATTGTTTGATTCCTTTACTATTGTTATGTTTATATTTTTAAATCCCCCCCACCCCACCCGTTTTATTGTTGTAAGCTGCGCAGAGCAGCTTCATGGCTGTCTTGGTCATGGGAGCACTGAAATAGTTAAGACAAATTGAATATATATTTTTTCCAGAAGTATTAAAGCCATAATTTTATGAATGACAGCTTGAAACAGTCCTATCCATGACAGGCTGTATTTATAAAGTTGTCCCCATGTATAGTTTGCAAATAATGTCTTTTTTTTTTTTAAATAGACAACGTTTGCAAACTTTTTTTAAAAAAATCAAATCCAATCAACTATTCTGCAGGGGGAACTATTTTGTTTCACAGAAATCATAAATAAATGGTGCAAATGATACAGTGGTGGGTTTCAAATTTTTTAGAACCTACTCTGTAGGCGTGGACTATTTTGTGGGTGTAGCTTGGCAGTCATATGACAGGGTGGGAGTGGCCACCTTTTAAAATGTGGTGAAACTCATTTAACAATGTTCTTGCTTAGCAACCAAAATTTTTGGCTCATTTGTGATGATTTCTTTCTTTCTTTCTTTCTTTCTTTCTTTCTTTCTTTCTTTCTTTCTTTCTTTCTTTCTTTCTTTCTTTCCTTTCTTCCTTCCTTTCTTTCTTTCCTTTCCTTTCCTTTCCTTTCCTTCCCGTTGGGTCACTGGCAGCTGTGGGCCAGATTTACTTCCAGGTACGCCGGTGGAACCCCCCTCTCACCTGTTCTCTAAATTTCACCAACAGGCTCTCGCGAGTAGGTGCGAGCCTGCAGAAACCCACCACTGAAATGATAGTATAAGATTGCAAGCTTCATAATGTCCAGCATTTAATAATATGCAGGATATGCAAACTGAAAAAATATCACAAAACAATGTGGTCCATTATTAGAATGTAGGAAAAATGATAAATGAAGATTCAAAGTGCTTTTTAAACTTTCCCCCCTTATACTAACTTGCTGGTTTCGTGCTGATTTGAGGGAGGGGCTCACATATAAAGGTACAGCCAATGAAAACACAATTTTTCAAGGAGATTCAGTTTCTAAGTTCTAATTAAGGAACTTACTAAGGTTCTAAAAACCTTAATAAATAATTTGTTATTTAATTAATTAAATTGAAGAAAAAGTGCAAAACTATATTAAAAAAAAGGGGGGGGGGAAACTATTAACATGTTATGTGCAGAAAAATAATTCCATCTAGCTTTAAACATGTAATTACACATAGTCTACATAAAATAGTATCAGTCTCCCTCTCCCTCTCAATTTGTGGTCCATCTGCTGCATATTACTGTATTGTTCTTCCAGCCATAACATGTCACTGAAAACAATGGAACGTACTGTTGAGTAAACGTGTATAGGTAAAATGTTCTGCTAATTACTTAACTAATTGGTTAGGCATGAATCACATGTTTTTCATACATGAGAAACGGAGCGAATAGTTTAATTCTGTTTTCTAGCCAAAATCAAATATAGCTTTCTCCAATATGGCATCTTCAGTGTCCATCATTGTTCAGATAAAGTTGGCCTATCATATTGGCAAAAGAAAATCTAATCAATAACAGAAAAAAATTAAAATTCCTGAGTGAGTTAAAACAAGAATTCTGAAGAGAAATTCAAAACAAAAAGTGCTTATACAGAATCATAAGACAGTTTTAATTACTATTTCCAAGTTCTTAAATGGATTTGTAGATAGCATATCTGGGATCTTCCAAATACTACAGGTCCAAATAAAAGCAAAATCCAGACCTTGTGAACTCCAGATCTTACTCACCAGTAATCAATATTGTTTTCCTGCTAGAGATAGTCCAGAATTTTCACAACTGTATGACAGCAGAAACCCAACAGGTATTGTTTCTGAAATCATGAAAGCAAATTGAAATCACCAAGGAAAATGTTTGCTACCTGTTCCTTCAAATAGGAAACCTCTGATGATGATCCAAAAATAAAAGAATCCTGTCAATCATACTGAGAGACATCTTATCCCAAATAAAAAGGCAAGAAAGATAACAGAAATATTGAAAAGTGGAAAAGAATGCAACAGCTTTCATTAAGTTCCACTAACTGTTCTTTGTATTGTTTCTCTGCTAACACCTGCTATTTCCCATCGGTGTTTGCCAGAACAAGATGTTAACAGGATAAAACAGAGCAAGATTACGGGGAGTCAGGGGAAATTAATGTGTTATTTGCTACACAGCTGAAGTGCAACACACACTGTATGGAGGACAGCTTTAATTAAAACTTATTTTGGAAATAATGACAGCTGAAGTACATGTGGAAAGAGAGAAAAAGACAATTTGTAGTTTCCCTGTTTTAGAGAAGTCTCAGAGGGACAAAAAGACACTCTTATATGACTAATTCCTCTAAGGAATGGGAGAAGGGGAAATCTACTCTTGGTATAAGAGATTGTGGGTTTTTTAAAAAAAATTCATAAGGAATGAACACTTCATCTAAAGAGAAAAACAGAACAACAGAATGACCTTGGAGGTCTTCTAATCCAACTCCCTGCTTAGGCTGGAAACTCTACACCACTTCAGTCAAATGTTATCCAACATCTTTTTAAAAACTTCCAGTGTTGGAGCATTCACAACTTCTTGGAGGCAAGTTGTTTCACTGATTTTTTTTTATTTTGTATTTTATTTTATCCCATTTCTATACCGCTCCTATCTCCCCCATGGGACTCAGGGCGGTGCACAGAAGAATTAAAAACACAACAAACAATAAAAGAATAAATACAGTCACATCTTAAAATAGAATTAAATTTGGTGTGTCTTTGCTAAAATATGATTAAAACTATTAAAACATATATTAAAATTCAATCACTAAATTTAAAATAATTAGATCTAGCTCTAGGCCAGGCCAGCTAGATGAAAAAGGTGCGTTTTAAGCAACTCGTGGTAGAGGTGAAGGTCCGTGATGGTGCGGAGTTCGGGGGGCAGGTCGTTCCAGACGGCTGGACCCACCACAGAGAAGGCCCTCCCGCTGGGCGTCGCCAGCCGGCATTGGCCGGCAGATGGCACCCTGAGGAGGCCCTCTTTGTGGGAGCGGACGGGCCAAAGGGAGGTATGTGGTAGGAGGCGGTCTCACAAATAGCCAGGCCCTGTGCCATGGAGCATTTTAAAGATGGTTACCAACACCTTGAAGCGCACCCAGAAGGCCACAAGCAGCCAGTGCAGTTCACGCAGGAGAGGTGTTACATGGGAGTACCGTGAGGCTCCCAAGATCCCCCGCATTCTGTACTAACTGGAATCTCCGAGTGCACCTCAAGGAGAGCCCCATGTAGAGAGCATTACAGTAGTTTAGGCAGGACGTAACGAGGGCTTGAGTGATGGTGCGAAGGGCATCCCGATCTGGAAAGGGGCATACCAGGTAAATCTGATAAAAGGCCCCCCTGCCCACGGCCATCACATGGTCATTCAGGGACAACCTTGAGTCCAGGAGGACGCCTAAGTTGAGAGCCCTTTCCGCAGGGGCTAATGACTCGCCCCCGATAGCCAGAGATGGAACCAACTGGCTATATCAAGACGCCGGAAACCACAGCCACTCGGTCTTGGATGGGTTGAGTCGAAGCTTGTTACTCCCCATCCACACCCGCACAGCCTCCAGATTAATTGTTCTAACTGTCAGGAAATTTCTCCTTGGTTCTAGGTTGCATTTCTCCTTGATTAATTTCCATCCATTGCTTCTTGTCCAGCCCTATGGTGTTTTGGACAATAGCTTCGACTCCCTCTTTGTAGCAGCCCCTGAAATATTGGAACACTACTATCATGTCACCCCTAGTTCTTCTTTTCATCAAACTCAATTTCATTGAGGGACGCATCAGGGTTGTGTTTGACCTTGGGGGCCAGGGTGGGCATGGCCAGTTTGACATTACTTGTGTCAGGGGTGCCTGTGGGCTGGGCTCAGTTTTTGGCTGAGATGGCCTCCTGCAACTCTCTGCCAGCAAAAACGGAGCTTGGGAGGGCTGCATTTTTATTGGCAGAGGCACCGCAAGCCAGCCCTTTGCTATTTCCAGGGTGGTCCCGCAGACCAAATCTAAGTACCCTGTGGGCCAGAACTGGCCCCCAGGCCTTGAGTTTGATACCTCTCAACAAGACAAAGATAGTTCCCATAGCCGTTCTTCATATGTTTTAGCGTCCAGTCCCCTAATCATCTTTGTTGCTCTTCTCTGCATTCTTTCCAGAGTCTCCACATCTTTTTTACACCCTGGCAACCAAAACTGGATGCAGCATTTCAAGTGTGGCCAAGGCATTATAAAGTGGTATTAACACTTCATGTCATCTTGATTCTATCCCTCTGTTTATGCAGCCTAGAACTGTGTTGGCTTTTTTGGCAGCTGTTGCACACTGCTGGCTCATATTTAAATGGTTGTCCACTAGGACTCCAAGATCCCTTTCACAGTTACTGCTATTGAGCAAGGTACCACCTATACTGTACTTGTGCATTTCATTTTTGTTGCCTAAATGTAAGAACCTTACTCTTTTCGCCATTGAATTTCATTTTATTAGTGCCCAATGTTCAAGTTTGTCAAGATCCGTCTGTATCTTAAGCCTATCTTCTGGAGTGTTGGCTATTCCTGCCAGCTTGGTGTCATCTGCAAATTTGATGAGTTCCCCATTTATTAGGGTGATGGGTAAGGGGGAAAACCCACCGGGGAATGTTTTTAGGCTGGCTAGGGGCCTTGGCGGGGAGGGTGTAGTGTCTGGAATTGGGGAGGGGGTGAGGGTCTGTCCAAAAGAGGGCTATTGCATCAGTACTGTGAGTGGGAGGGGCAGGTATGGTGGGAGCCAAGGGCATATCGTGTCAGGGGAGGGCGCACTCGCTGTCTTCGAGTGGTGGCATGCTCCGGCCCTCACAGCTCCTCTTGCAACCCAGGGGGTTTAGGATCTCAGGGCCTGGGTCTTCGGCTGATGCTAGGTAATGCCAGGTCCGTGGTTAATAATGCCTCCCTCATTCACGATCTAGTTTTGGAGGGGGGTGCAGACATGGCGGGTATTACGGAGATCTGGTTGGGCCAAGAGGAGGGGTGCCCCTCATGGAAATTTTCCCACCAGGTTACCGTGCATTTCACCAGCCAAGAGCCCAGGGTCGGGGTGGGGTGGTGGCGGTTGTTGTAAAGGAGAGTCTGGATCCGAGGGAGACAACTGTGCCTCAGATAGCCGCATGTGAGTCTCTCTGTGTGAAGTGGGGTCGTGGGAGGCAGTTGGGCCTGCTGATTGTGTACCTGGCTCCCCGCTACGTATCAGCAGCCCTACCCGAGCTTCTCGATGTGATAGTCGAGATGGCGGTTGGCACCCCCAGACTGTTAGTCAAGGGGAATTTTAACCTGCCATTGGTAAGTGAGACATCTGAGATGGCGCAGGAGTTCGTGCCCTCCATGACGAGCATGGACCTGATTCAGTTAATTCATGACCCCACCCACACTGAAGGACACACACTGGATCTAGCTTTTGTCTCTGGCCAGTGGTTGAGTGATCTTGGTTTAGTGGAAATAGCCATTGAACCCCTGTCATGGTCAGATCACTCTCTCCTCCGGCTTGACTTTCCAACCGCTGCACCCTACTGCGGGAAGGCAGAACCAGAATTGGTGAGATGGTTCCGCCCTAGGCACCTGATGGACCCTGAGAGGTTCCAGATGGAGCTAGGGCCTATACCAGAGACCCTGACACACGACTCAACTGAGGACCTGGTGGCCACCTGGAACAGTGCCCTGGAGGCCCTGGACTGGGTCGTGCCTTTGCGGCCTCTCCCCCGGTGCCGAACCACCTTGGCTCCTTGGTTCTCCGAGGAGCTGAGGGTTATGAAGCATCGGAAGAGATGCCTAGAGAGCGGTTGGAGGGCCTCCCACTCTGAGTCTGACCGGACACTGGTAAGGTCTTATTTAAAGACCTATCTAGTGGCGATAAGAGCGGCAAAATGCAATTATTTCTCCACTCTTGTCGCATCTGCAGATAACCGACCAGACACCCTGTTTAAAGTGACCCGCTCCCTTCTTCACTTGAGGGCACAGGATGCTCCCTTACAGGGTCGAGCTGTATTTGGGGCATTTGGGGCATTATCTGCATGATAAAATCGATCATTGTGGAGCTAAAAGCTAGTCTGACTCCACAACAATAAAAAATCACTACAATGCTACAAAAAGAAGAGGTGGGAGAGGACACTCAACAATCATCAATTGAGGAAACTCTTCAAAATATAATGAACGAAATAAAAGAAATACGCAGAGACATGATAAGTTCAAGATTGGAGCTTCTGGAAACACAGAGCATTAGCAGAAAATAAACAAAAAATCGATGGGTTGGAGGGTGGGGCAGCCGAGGTGAGGGAGGAGGTGAGGGAAGCACAAAAAGAAATTGTGGATCTTACTGGTTATATGTCTAGAATGGATTTTGAAAGAATGTCTTATTTTTTAAGGTTTCAAAATGTTCCCGAGTCAGATTCAGAAAATTTAAAAGATTTAATGTCTACAATTTTAGCAGACTACACTAAAAAGAACAAAGAATATATCTGGGGGGACATTGACCTGATTTATAGAATTAATTCAGCATATGCCAGAATAAATGATGTACCCAGAGAGATACATATTAAATTTGTAAGAAGGTCGACAAGGGATGAGATTCTGAGAGCACAGAGAGATGGCCCATTGATATACCAGCAGAAAGAAATTGCTATTTTGAAGCAGATCCTGAAAAAGATTCGAGAGATAAGAAGGAAATATTCCTTCCTATCCAAAAAGCTATATAAAAAAGGGGTGTGGTTCAAATGGTCAATGCCTGAAGGAATGTTGGTGTTCTGGGAGGGGGGAAGAGTAAGAATCAAAACAGTCAAAGAGGCTGTTAAAAAATAGTCCTCAATCTTAGATGACGAAAATGGGGGAACGGGAGGGGCCATGGCTCTGCCCACTGGCAGGAAGGAAGAAGAAGACACAATAGCAAAAAGACTCAGATCACAAAAATGATTTTTTCTTTTATACATTGTAATTCCTAACGGATGCTAATAGAAACAAATGATTGATTGCATGGAATTTATGATATGATATGTATGTACCTCTTTCCACCTTATATTGAAAGAATTTTGTATGAAGTCTCGGAGGCGGCCATCACCTACAACATGGAAGCCCTAAAATATTTCTATTCATATCTTATATACCATTTTTCCCTTTAAAAATTTGTAAAACCAAAAAAAATATTGTTACAAAAGATAAAATCGATCAGATTCAGGACGGGTTGGCCTCCGACTGGGAGGAGTTTGTTCCTGTGACTCCTGAGGACATGGACAGGATACTGGGGCAGCTGAATGCCACCACATGCTTATTGGACCCGTGTCCATCCTGGCTGGTACTGGCCTCCTGGGAGGTTACATGAGGCTGGCTCCAGGGAATTATTAATGCTTCTTTGAGTGAGGGGTTTCTGCCAGCCACCTTGAAAGAGGCGGTGATGAAACCCCTCCTCAAGAAGCCCTCTCTGGATCCGGCTGTTTTGGCCAACTATCATCCTGTCTCCAATCTTCAATTCATTGCGAAGGTTGTTGAGAGTGTGTTGGTGCGACAGCTTCCTCAGCACTTTGATGAAGCTGTCTATCTGGACTCACGCCAGTCCGGCTTTCGGCCTGGGCACAGCACGGAGACGGCATTGGTTGCGTTGGTCGATGATCTCTGGATGGCTTGGGATAGGGGTTGTTCATCTATCCTGGCCCTGTTAGATCTCTCAGCGGCTTTTGATACCATCGACCATAGTATCATGCTGCACCGGTTGGAGGGGTTGGGGGTGGGGGGCACCGTTTTACAGTGGTTCTCCTCCTATCTCTCTGACCGGTCGCAGTTTGTGTTGGCAGGTGGGCAGAGGTCGACGTCAGGGTGCCTCACTCGTGGGGTACCACAGGGGTCGGTCCTGTCACCCCTCCTGTTCAACATTTATGTGAAGCCGTTGGGTGCGATCATCCGTGGTTTTGGAGTAGAGTTCCATCAGTACGCTGATGATACTCAGCTGTACATCTCTATCCCAGACTACCCCAATGATGCCGTGGAAGTGATGTCCCGGTGTCTGGAGGCCGTGCAAGTCTGGATGGGGAGGAACAGGCTCCGACTCAACCCATCCAAGACCGAGTGGCCGCCGTCACAGTATAGCCAGCTGATGCCATCTCTGGATATTGGGGGTGAGTCATTGGCCCCCACAGAGAGGGCTCACAACCTGGGGTCCTCCTGGACTCTCGGCTGCCTTTAGAAAACCACCTGATGGCTGTGGCCAGGGGGGCTTTCTATCAGGTTCACCTGATACGCCAGTTGCGCCCCTTTCTGGATCGTGATGCCTTACGCACAGTCAGTCAAGCCCTCATCACTTCCCGCCCTGACTATTGTAACGCTCTCTACATGGGGCTTCCCTTGAGGTGCACCCGGAGGCTCCAGTTAGTTCAGAATGCAGCCGCACGGGGGATTCTGGGAGTGTCTAGATGCTCCCATGTGACACCTCTCCACCGTGAGCTGAACTGGCTGCCTGTGGCTTTCCGGGTGTGCTTCAAGGTATTAGTGACCACCTTTAAAGCGCTCCATGGCAAGGGATCTGGTTACTTGCAAGACCGCCTCCTGCTGCCAAATACCTCCCACCGACAGTTCGTTCCCACATAGAGTCCCTTCTCAGGGTGCCGTCGGCCAGACAATGTCGGCTGGCGACCCCCAGGGGAAGAGCCTTCTCTGTGGCAGCTCCTACCCTCTGGAATCACCTACCCCCTGAACTACGGACGATCAACTTCTCTGCTGTGATGGACTGTGTGATAATCTTGGGAAAAAGAGGAAAGAGATGCCAGATCCCATTCCTGATGCCTAAGTGGATCTCAAAAGTAAAAAAAAATATGTTGCAAAGTCTGCGTAGGCATCAGGAGGGCATCCAATCAATAAACTCAGCTCCATCCAGTCACCCCAACTCTACCCTGAATTAAAGGATTACAACACTGTAAAAAGGAAGATTTTTTAATGGTGGTTAGAAACAATCAGACATGAGGGTCAAGAGCCCACAATCACTTAATGGACAAAGAAAGAAACTTAGGAAGGACTGTCATAATGAATCAAGCAATTATATGTGATAGTTGGAACCTTATGGCTTCAGATCTATTAATGTCACCATATAATGAACTCAAATTAGTTTTATATAGTTTTGTTTCATATCTGGTTTACCTGATAAGAGACTGCTATCTCTTCTGATACTCCTTTTGGAGCACTTGAAAATGCAAGAAATTGTTTAGTAATTCCAAAGGTTGGGGGATTGTGTTGAGAATTGCTCCTCGCTTTCATTGCCTCTTGCTTTCATTGTTTGCAGAAGGAACATTTACAAATAGATTTTAAAATGAGTCTTGGTTACAGTAGATTCCCCTGTGGACATTGGAAAAGTGTGTTCTCCAGCTCCACCTCTTATATTGCATGGGCAAAGAGATTGCATACAACCCCACACGCACTCTGGGCATTCCACATCCCTTTCTTTAAAGTAATTATAAAAATCTTCTGACAGGAGATGATTGGTTATCCAAATAGTTGAGTCTTTCATCAAGTCTCAGATGACAACACAGCTCTCTACTCTTTCTTACAGACCAACTGTTGGCCCATCTATCCCAATGTTATATTTTCTAATTGGCAATATGGCTCAAAATTTTAAGGAAGACATAGATATATCCGTTGTGCCAGGGATAAAAACTGGGACTTTTCCAGGCAAAATAATGTCTGTGCCAATGAACTACCATCTTATCTTCTAAGTTATTTATTAAAATACAAAAATAAAGCTAGTTCTTTATTTCTACTTTTAACTTTCTTATTTTACACTTATTTCAAGTAATAAAATGAAATGTAAACACCTTTATATACCAAAGGAAGAATCAATAAAATTATCCATGTTAGGCGAGCAACCAAATAAAGCAAACTAAACCCATCAAGATGAAAAGTTCTATAAACTTAATTGAGTTATAAACACCTTGAATAAAACTCAAATAAATTATGTTTAGAGGCAAAGTTCTTTGGCTAAGCAGCAGAGGATGAGAAGATGTTGAAGAATTTCTGAATTCTTTTTTTTATGTGTAAAAGTAAGCAATTCTAGAATTACATAAATTGTACCTGGTTGCTAAGCAATTTGCTTTAAGAGCTGCTAATGTGTAACACCTGCTTAAAATCCTATAAATAAATTTCCATTTGCCACTTTTAGTGAAACTTCTGTGAATGTCATTTGTAGACTTTTGGAAGCATTATAATTTTTCTCTCTTTTTTCTAGTAACTCTTGAAAATTTTAAACCTAAGAGAACAGATGAACAATACTCATTAACAGAATCCACACATGATGTATGCCTTTTTGTAGTTTAACCCAGTTAATAAGATTTGATTTTGATTTTATTGAATTTATACCCCGCCCTTCTCCAAACGGACCCAGGGCGGCGCACAGGCATATTAAAAAACATACAAACATATAAAACTTTTTTTAAAAAAAACTTATTCAACTAAAAAACCTGTGCTAAAACCGAATTAAAATCCCCATTTTAAAATTATCTATGAGTCAGAATTGGAGGCTACGCTAGGCCGGCTAGTTGGAATAGGTGTGTCTTCAGACACTTGCGGAAGAGGCGGAGGTCGGAGATGGTACGGAGTTCAGGGAGTAAGTCGTTCCAAAGGGCTGGTCCTGCCACAGAGAAGGCTCTTCCCCTGGGTGTCGCCAGTCGGCATTGACCAGCCGACGGCACCCTGAGGAGGCCCTCTCTGTGGGAGCGTATCGGTCTGAGGGATGTATGGGGCAGGAGGCGGTCTCGCATATAACTAGGCCCCGAGCCATGGAGCGCTTTAAAGATGGTTGTTAGAACCTTGAAGCGCACCCGAAAGACCACAGGAAGCCAGTGCAGCTCGCGCAGGATCGGTGTTATGTGGGAGTGTCTAGGCGCTCCCGTAATCACCCGCGCGGCTGCATTCTGGACTAGCTGTAGCTTTCGGGTGCACCTCAAGGGAAGCCCCATGTAGAGAGCATTACAGTAGTCGAGTCGAGATGTGACGAGTGCTTGAGTGACTGTGCGAAAAGGAACCCCGGTCCAGTAAGGGGCGCAATTGGTGCATCAGGCGTACCTGATGAAACGCCCCCCTGGCCACGGCTGCCACATGGTCATCCATAGACAGCCGGGAGTCCAGGAGGACACCCAAATAAGAGTTTTGTTTATCTGTAGCAAAGGAAATTATGATAGCTATGTAAATGATCTAAACTGCTATAAATAGTAATACAATACCAGAGTTGGAAGGGACCTTGGAGGTCATCTAGTCCAACTCCCTGCCCAGGCAGGAAGCCCTGTACCAGTGGTCGGCAAACTCATTAGTCAAAAGAGCCAAATATCAACAATACCATGATTGAAATTTTTTTGAGAGCCAGAAGGTGTGGTCTGTTTTGTGGGAGTGGCTCGGCAGTCATGTGACCGGGTGGGCGTGGCCAACCTGGAAAATGTGGTGAAATTCACTTAACAACGGTCTTGCTTAGCAACCAAAATTTTGGCCTCAATTGTGGTCATAAGTTCTCTTTCATCTCTGTCCCACTTTCTTTTTCTTTCTTTTCTTTCTTCCCTTCTTTCTCTTTCTCTCTCTTTCTGTCTCTCTCTGTCTCTCTCTCTGAGTCTGTCTCTCTCTCTCTGTGGCTCTTTATCTCTCTCTCCCTCCCTCCCTCCCTCCCTGTCTCTTTCTATCATTCTCTGAGTCTGTCTGTCTGTTTCTCTCTGTGGCTCTTTATCTCTCCCTCCCTCCCTCCCTCCCTCTCTGTCTCTTTCTATCATTCTCTGTGTCTGTCTGACTCTCTCTGTGGTTCTTTCTCTCCCTCCTTTCCTCCCTCCCTCCCTCTGTCTCTTTCTGTCATTCTCTCTCTGTGTCTGCCTTTCTTTCCTCCCTCCCTCTTATCTCTGTGTCTCTCTGTCATTCTCTCTGTGTCTGTCAGATTCTGATTCCCTTCCTCCCCCCCCCTCTCTCTCTCTCTCTCTCTCTCTGTGCCGCTCTCTGTCCGCCGGTCACTGTGTCCACAGAATACCGCGTGAAGCAGCGGCGACTCTGCGCTGCCGGCGACACCATCCGGGAGGTCCCCCTCGCGTTCCCCGTCTTCCCCGATGGCGTCTGGAGTGATCAGGGGACGTGCAGAAACTCAGCGCTTTTCCACCGTGTGGAAAAGATAGGCGCGTGCAGGTCCTGCGGAATTACAGCGCAAATGCCCACCGCTACGAACTCTCCGAGGATGTAATCGGGCGGGGCATGCGTGTGCCGATCTTTTCTGTGGAAAAGCGCCGAGTTTCTGCACGGCCCCAGACGCCATCGGGGAAGACAGGGATGGGGGGGACCTTGCGGATTGCGTCACTGGCAGCGCAGAGTCGCCGCTGCTTCACACGATATTCTGTGTACACAGTGACTGGCAGACAGAGAGAGGCACAGAGAGAGAGAGAGGGAGGGAGGGAGGGAGGGAGGGAATCAGAGAGAGACTGAAGAGCCACATTCAAGGGGCCAAAGAGCCACGTGCGGCTCGCGAACCGCGGTTTGCCAACCACTGCCCTATACCATTTCAGACAAATGGCTATCCAACATCTTCTTGAAGACTTCCAGTGTTGGGACATTCACAACTTCTGGAGGCAAGCTGTTCCACTGATTAATTGTCCTAATTGTCAGGAAATTTCTCCTCAGTTCTAAGTTGCTTCTCTCCTTGATTACTTTCCACCCATTGCTTCTTGTTCTGCTCTCAGGTGCTTTGGAGAATAGTTTGATTCCCTCTTCTTTGTGTCAACCCCTGAGATATTGGAACACTGCTAGTCCTTCTTTTTATTAAGCTAGACATACCCAGTTCCTGCAACCATTCTTCATATGTTTTAGTCTCCAGTCCCCTAATCATCTTTGTTGCTCTTCTCTGCACTCTTTCTAGAGTCTTCACATCTTTTCTACATCGTGGTGACCAAAACTGAATGCAGTATTCCAAGTATGGCCTTACCAAGGCATTATAAAGTGGTATTAACGCTTCACCTGATCTTGATTCTATCCCTCTGTTTATGCAGCCTAGAACTGTATTGACTTTTTTGGCAGCTGCTGCACACTGCTGGCTCATATTTAAATGGTTGTCTACTAGGACTCCAAGATCCCTTTCACAGTTACTGCTATTGAGCAAGGTACCACCTATACTGTACTTGTGCATTTCATTTTTGTTGCCTAAATGTAAGAACCTGACTCTTTTCGCCATTGAATTTCATTTTATTAGTGCCCAATGTTCAAGTTTGTCAAGATCCTTCTGTATCTTAAGCCTATCTTCTGGAGTGTTGGCTATTCCTGCCAGCTTGGTGTCATCTGCAAATTTGATGAGTTCCCCATTTATTCCCTTGTCCAAATCATCGATGAAGATGTTGAAGAGTACTGGGCCTAAAACAGAGCCTTGGGGGACTCCACTGCATACTTCCTTCCATGTAGATGCAGTTCCATTGAGGACTACACATTGAGTGCAGTTGGTCAGCCAGTTACGAATCCATCTGGTGGTGATGCTGTCTAACCCACATTCTTCTACTTTATCTAGTAGTAGCTTATGGTCTACCTTGTACAGAGTGAGCTAGCCCCCATTCATGGCCCAGTGGGATGCCACGAGAGAGATCTTGTTTGGGAGGAGTTTGACCCCGTTACTTCCGAGGATATGGACAGGTTACGTGGGCGACTGCGAGCCACCACATGTTCATTGGACCCGTGCCCCTCCTGGCTTGTACTGGCATCCTGGGAGGTGACACGAGGCTGGCTCCAAGAGGTTATCAACGCATCCTTGAGTGAGGGTTCCTTGCCTGCCTCCCTAAAAGAGGCTATAGTGAGGCCCCTCCTCAAGAAGCCCTCTTTGGACCCAGCTCTTTTGAACAACTACCGTCCAGTCTCCAACCTTCCCTTCTTGGCAAAGGTTGTTGAGAGTGTGGTGGCACAACAGTTTCCCCGTCACCTGGAGGAAGTTAACTATCTAGATCCGCGCCAGTCCGGCTTTCGGCCCGGGCATAGCACCGAGACGGCATTGGTCGCGTTGGTAGATGATCTCTGGAGGGCCAGAGATGGGGGATGTTCCTCCATCCTGGTCCTATTAGACCTCTCGGCGGCTTTCGATACCATCGACCATGGTATCCTATTGCATCGGCTGGGGGGGTTGGGGGTGGGAGGCACCGTTTTACGGTGGTTCTCCTCCTACCTCTCTGGCCGATCGCAATTTGTGCAGGCAGGAGAGCAGAGGTCGACCCCGAGACCCCTCACATGCGGGGTGCCTCAGGGGTCGGTCCTCTCGCCTCTCCTGTTTAATGCATATATGAAGCCGCTGGGTGAGATCATTCGTGGTTTTGGGGTAGAGTACCATCTGTACGCTGATGACACCCAGCTGTACATATCTACCCCAAACCACCCCAACGATGCCGTAGCGGTGATGTGCCAGTGCCTGGAAGCCGTGCGGATCTGGATGGGAAGTAACGGACTTAGGCTCAACCCGACCAAGACCGAGTGGCTGTGGTTTCCGGCTGCCCGATTCAACCAGCTTTCTCCAACGCTGGCCATAGGGGGTGAACATCTTGCCCCTGTGGATGGGGCGCGCAATTTGGGTGTCCTCCTGGATACCCGGCTGTCTATGGAAGAGCAAGTGACAGCCGTGGCCAGGAGGGCGTTTTACCAGGTTCGCCTGGTTCGCCAATTGCGCCCCCTATTTGATCGGGACGCCCTTCGCACAGTCACTCATGCCCTCGTGACATCCCGACTGGACTATTGTAACTCTCTCTACATGGGGCTCCCCTTGAGGTGCACCCGGAGGCTTCAGTTAGTTCAGAATGCAGCCGCGCGAGTAATTATGGGCACCTCTAGGTTTGCCCACGTAACACCGCTCTTGCGCGAGCTGCACTGGCTACCTGTCGTCTTCCGGGTGCGCTTCAAGGTGTTAGTTATCATCTTCAAAGCGCTCCATGGCTCGGGACCTAGCTATCTGCGAGATCGGATCCTGCCCCACACATCCTCACGACCGATTCGCTCCCACAGAGAGGGGCTTCTCCGGGTGCCGTCCACTAGACTTTGTCAGCGGGCGACGCCCAGGGGAAGGGCGCTCTCTGTGGCGGGCCCGGCCCTCTGGAACGACCTTCCCCCTGATATTAGAACGACCACCGACCTCCGCTCCTTCCGTGTAAAATTGAAGACCTATCTCTTTCGACTGGCCGGCCTTGAATAGTTCTCTCTGTCTTTTAACTACAAATATTTTAATGGGTTCTTAATTTTATATTTTTAGCACGGGTAATTCTATTTAATTCTATTTTAAGTATGTTTGTATTATTGTATACTGTTTTTAACTATGCCTGTGCACCGCCCCGGGTCCCTGTGGGGAGAGGGTGCGGTTAATAAATCTCAATTTTTTATTATTATTATTATTATTATTATTATTATTATTATTATTATTATTATTATTATTATTATTATTATTATTATTATTATTGTCAAATGCCTTACTGAAGTCCAAGTAAACTATATTGACGGCATTCCTCTAGTCCACTAATTTTGTCACATTATCAAAGAATGCAATAAGATTATTCTGGCATGATCTGTTTTTGACAAAACCATGTTGGCTTTTGGTTATTATTTTGTTTGCTTCTAGGTGTTCAGTAATTTGCTGCTTGATTATTTTTTCCAGAATCTTTCCTGGGATTGACGTCAGGGTGATGGGTCTGTAGTTTCCTGGATCTATCTTTTTTCCTTTTTTGAAGATGGGAACCACATCAGCTCTTTTCCAGTCCTCTGGTAGTTCCCCAGTGTTCCAGGATCTCTGAAAGATATAGTTTAGTGGTTCTGAGATCTCATCTGCCAGTTCCTTCAGAACCCTAGAGTGTAATTCATCCGGTCCTGGTGATTTGAACTCGTCTAGGGTAGACAGGTGCTTACTTACTATTTTCTTCCCTATTTCAATTTGTGTTTCTAATCTGATTTTTGTGGTGCTGTTTTTGATAGATTGGACTGTTTTATCCCTTTGTGTAAAGACAGATGCAAAAAATGAGTTGAATAATTCTGCTTTCTCCCTGTTGCTTGTCACCTTCTTGCCATTTTCTTCCAGCAATGGACCAATTGTTTCTTTAACTTTCTTCTTGTTTTAACATGCTGGAAAAAACTTTTTTTGTTATTTTTTACTTTTGTGGCAAGCCTTTCTTCATTGTGAGCCTTAGCTTTCCTCACTTCAACTTTACAGGCTTGGGCTATTTGCTGATATTCTGTCATAGTTATGTCCCCCTCTTTCCACTTTTTATACTTATCTTTTTTGTCTTTCAATTTGTCAGAGTTCTTTTGGGAGCTGTTATTTTTCTTCTTCATTGGTATTTTGTAGGCTGGGCTTTTGTAATCTCATTTTTCAAAATTTTCCTAGCTTGTTGAGTTGTTTTCCCCTTGAGGATTGTTATCCATGGAATTTTTCCCAAGCTTTCTCTAAGTTTATTGAAATTAGCTCTCTTAAAGTCCAAGATTCTAGTTTGACTTTGTTCTACTACTTGCGTTTGCATAATGTTGAATTCCAATATTGCATTGTCACTTGCCCCCAGGTTTCCTATGGCTTCAACACCTTCTATCATTTCCTCTCTGTTAGTGAGAATTAAGTCCAATATGGCTGCTCCCCTTGTTCCCTTCTCTACCTTTTGGGAAACAAAGTTGTCTGCTAGGATTATTAGGAACCTGTTGGATCTTCCACTTGGTGTAGAGTTTGTTTCCCAGTTTATGTTAGGGTAGTTAAAATCCCCCACTGCTATTGTGATGTACTTCCTACATACCTTGGTTAGCTGACTAGCAAAAAGTTCATCTACTTCCTCTGCTTGGTTGGGAGGCCTGTAGTATAGACCTATGGCAATGTCATTTCCCCCCCCCCCCCAACCTTTAATATTGACCCAAATGCATTCAAGATAGTTCACATCGTTGTTGTGTTCTATTTCTGTAGAGATGTAGTTATTTGTTATATATAATGCAACTCCACCTCCTCTTTTATTTGGTCTATTTCTTTTAAATAATTTAAATCCTTCTAGCTGTATGTTCCATTTGTCAGTTTCATCCCACCAAGTTTCTGTAATGGCAACAATATCATATCTGCCCTCTTTTACTTGAATTTCTAATTCGCCCTGTTTATTCCTCATACTCTGTGCATTGGTGATTAGACGTTTGAGTCCATTTTGATTGACCCTGTGTTTGCTGTCTACATAACCTGTGTTATAATAATAATAATAATAATAATAATAATAATAATAATAATAATAATAATAATAATAATAATAATAATCTTTATTGTCATTGTAATAATAAAATTACAATGAAATTGGTTTGAGCGCCAGGTGGAATACAGAAAGCAGTGATAGCCACAATAGGAATCTCTCTCCAGGCAAATGAAAAGGCCGACAAATGACAGTTGAAATAAAATGGCCGACAAATGACAGTTGAAAAGGATCAATTGTACTTTGTCTTTTATTATCCATTTCTTCAAATCTGTTTGGCATTTTAGGAGTTGGTGGAAGAGGAGCATGTCTCTTTTTCTTTTTTGTTTCTTGTTGCAATGAACTTTGAGGAATCGCACTTGGCATTTTTTCTTCTCTCTCAGCTTTCCCAATAGAAAAGGATGGAATAACTGGTAGGGGTGGTGCTCTCCGCTTCTTCATTTCAATTCTTGCAGTTGCCCTTGTATATTCCCAAGAGATAATGATGGTGCCACCGTTACAGAACATAAACTTCGTGAAGAATCTGCGATCATTGTTTCATCAAGGCTTTGTTTATGATACAACCTAGGTTTTAAAAATTCTCCACTAGCCAGATCTAGGCGTCATCTTGAGGATTTCTCTGCCTGAAACTTGTTTTTCTTACTTGTCCTAAAAAAATCCGAGTAATCCTTTCTTTCTTTAACTGATGTGTCACAACCAGTTGATATGTTTGTTTCTCAATAATTCACAGTAGGTTCAAAGCGAGTTTTTGATGGAAAAGTCTGCTGTGACACCAGGAGCTCAAAGCCGCTGCGCCTAAGCGCGCCGCCATCTTGGATCTCAGTTATGTCTGACTGCCCCTATTTCCTTGCCACTTGTATTATTCATGCACATGGTATTGTACTCACTATTAAATGCTTGATTTTGCTTGACAGCAGGAGTGATAATCTTACCTGCACAAACATCTGTGTTACATGCACTGATAACCCTATGAATTTTAGATTGCTGGGGACAGAAATGTTCTGTATCAGTTAATTCTCTGTCCCCGCTCTTCAGTTTAAATTTTTATCCAGAAAATCTGTGAATTTAATGCCAAGTAACTCAGTCCCTTTCTTAGATGGGTGCAAACCATCTCTTTTGTACAGATTTTCATTGGACCAGCTGCAGGCATCAAGACTAATAAAACCAAAGCCTTCCCTTTTACACCACTCCTTTAGCCACACATTAAACTCTGCTACATGCTGGCCCTTTCCTTTTTGTTCCTTATATACTGGTAAAACCTCTGAAAAGATAAGCCTACAACCTATACTGTTAAGTTCGTACCCCAAGCTCTGGGAATCATTCTGCACAGAAAGTACATCTTTTTGGGACAGATCATTAGTGCCAGGATGTATAATAGCATCAATGTCACAGTCCTTACTTGCATTCTTGACTTCTTAAGAATATGCCTCTTGTCTTTACTGGCAGTAGCACCTGGCAGACACCTGACTTCTTTTAATACCTCCTTATCCTTTCCTAAATTTACATCCCTTACGATTGAATCACCAATCAGAAGGTGATTTCTCTTTTTACATACCTTGCTCTTCTTGTGCGACTGATGTGTGAATGTATGTATTAATGTCATAAATGTGGAAAATATATAGTATGTACAGCAGATATTTTGGTTCACAACCAATTCCTATTCCTATTAATTGTAGTTGCCTCCTGAGATTATAGTTATAGTTATAATTAAATTTGTATACCGCCCTTCTCCCTTGCAGGACTCAGGGCGGTGAATAGGCATCAATAAAACAACAAAGAACATCAATATATAAAATACTTTAAAAAGGCAATTAAATTGGGGGCCTGTTCTAAAATCCAAATAAAACTGCTAAATAAAATCAATTAAAATTGATTAAAAACTATGCCAGGCCGGCCGCATGGAATAAATGCGTTTTCAAGGCTTGACAGAAGCGGCGTAGGTCAGTGGTCATACGTAGGTCGGGGGGGTAGATCATTCCAGAGGGCAGGGGCTGCCACAGAGAAGGCTCTCCCCCTGGAGGTCGCCAGCCGACATTGTTTGGCCGACGACACCCTGAGGAGGCCCTCTCTGTGGGAGCGAACTGGTCGGTGGGAGGCATTTGGCACTTGTAATATCGAGCTTATTTAGTGCATAAAGACTGTGGTGGAAAATCAGTGAAAAAATATGAACAGGTACGTTCACAAGCCCTCTTTCCTGGGAGATTTAAACTTTAGTGGTGAGGAAAAAAGCCAACAATGTATAATTAGACATGGTTATTAGTATTTTTAAAAATAAATATTCATAAGTATTTTGACCCCACTATTTTTAAAAAATCCTTTCTTTATTCAGGGAAGTAATCTGCATAGTTATAGATAGTACTTTGCTGGAAGCAGAAGAAGCAGGATCCTCTAAAGGAGGAAGCAGTGTCCAATTTCTGAAGTAAGGTGGCAAGAAAGTAGTATTTCTATACATTTGTATAGAAAATGTACATTACTATCCTACATTTGTAGGGTAGGTGACAAAAGTGTGTCCAAGGGTTAACAACTGTTTAATAGAGAAAATGGAGTTTGACAAAAGACGATTTTTTAAGGCTTTCTACTTTCTTATACTTACCCAAATTGCAAATTGTATTCTAATAACAATGGAGGTTCCCTCCTTTAAAAAACAATGGGTGCCTAGAAAGCCCCACATCTTCATGGTTGTTTTGGACTACTTCCAAATGGGCAATAACCTTCTCATGTCACCTATAGTCTCAGTGCCATACAACATCTGAGCTATCACCTTGCCTTGAAATATTTTAAATGTAGGAACTCCTAGAAGCTAACTTTTAGAACAGATCAAGTGAATGTTTACTATAATCAGCATAAGGAAAATTAGATAATAAATAAATAATAAATGAAACATTAAATAATTTTTAAAATGCTAAAAAAGATGTTAAAATCATAAAAATATTGCCCAGAAATTACAAAGAGAGGCCTGGTTCTATTTGTTGGCTATTAATTGTCCATTTGTGTTTGATATTGCTACACAAGGTTAAAAAGTCTAAAAAAAAATCTATAGGGCAAAATAAAAGCATGAAATAAATTCAGGGGAACATAAAAGTAATATATGGCTAACTAAATCTATCACAATATAAAACATTCTTAGCTAACAAATTAAGTATTCATTAGAGCTGATTTGAGATACAGATCATCTTCTGACAGATTTTAAGCACTGCTGTACAGAATCTGACAGCATTATATGTTGTAGTAAAGTTAGTATCCACCAGCAGCAGAGAGTTATAGAATTGTCCTATGCATTCTGGATACTTATTCAATAATGGTAAGATGAATCTAGTACTAATATCTCTGTAAAACAATATTGACTGTTCTTTCCATGTGTCCAAAGTCATAGGTATATTGTCTCTCCAGATAGGGAATTACTTTCCATATTAGCCTTTAAGGACAGCTGAGGGGAGAACATCATACCACATAAATGTTGCCTTTAGAATAGAGAAGGGGGGAAAAAACCAATAGCAATAGCACCTACTGTATTCTGGTCAGTTCCTAGGATAGTAATTAAATGTAGTTTTCATAAAATAAATTTATGAAAAGTGACACTCAGGAATTTAAAAGAGGAACATGGCTCTGATTGTTGACCATTAATTGTCCATGTGACTTTAATATTATTTCTCCAAAAACTAATACCCGTGTTTTACTATAATTAATCTTCAGTTTTTCCTTTCATGGAAATCAACTAGTTTTGACAATCAGCTTCTAAGGCTATTGTTGGTAAAGGTTATAAGAGTAATGCCATCAGCATACATTAATAATGACATTCATTAACAGAGGGCAAGAAAAAATTGTTGTGACTTCATGGCCACCACAATATCATTAATATCAAAGTTTAATCAGAAGGAAACAAGTAAACAGCTTGTTTACTTTGACCCAGGGAGGGGGGAGGATCAACGGAAATTAAGGGAGTGGGTGAGGGAAATGACCCATGGGGTAATATTTCCAGGCCAGCCCACGGTCCCGACGGGGAGGACGTAGGGTCCAATATTAGGGGGGGAGCAAGGATCAATTTAACAGAGGGCCATACCATCAGGACAGTGTGTGGAAGGGGTAGGTATGGTGGGAGCCGGGGACCATATCATGTTACGGGAGGGTGCACCCGCTGTGTGCAAGCAGTTGCACGCTCCGGTCCCCACGGCTCTTCTTTCAATCCAGGAGGTCTGGGATCACAGGCCCTGGGCCCTAGGCTGATGTTATGTAATGCCAGGTACATGGTCAACAAAGCCCCCCTCATCTAGGATTTGGTGTTGGAGGGGGAGCCCGACCTGGTGGGTATCACGGAGACCTGGTTGGGCCATGAGGGGGGAGTGCCCCTCGTTGAAATGTGCCCACCAGGTTACCGGGCATTCCATCAGCCACGGGCCAGGGTCGGGGTGGGGGTGTGGTGGTTGTCATAAAGGAGGGTCTAGATCCGAGGGAGACCATGGAGTACTGCGGCTGCCGGGGCCTTGGACCGGGTCGCGCCCTTGCGGCCTCTCATGCAGCGGCGAGTCACCCAGGCCCCTTGGTTTACTGAGGAGCTGAGGGTGATGAAACGCCGCAAGAGACGCCTAGAGAGTAGATGGAGGTGTACACAGTCCGAATCTGACCGAACACAGGCAAGAGCCCAGTTGAGGACTTACCTTGTGGCGATAAGGGTGGCCAAACGTCATTACTGTGCCACTCTTATTGTGTCCGCAGATAACCGTCCTGCCCCCTGTTCGGGGTGACCCGCTCCCTCCTTCAACGGAGGCCACAGGAAGCCCCGTTGCAGGGCAGAGCAGAGGAATTTGGAGAGTATCTGCAGGATAAAATCACTCAGATCCGGAGCGAATTGGCCTCCACCGAAAGTGGTCTGGAGGGATTAACGGACGCAGGTCTTGAGATACCATTATGGGAGGAGTTTGACTCTGTTACTTCCGACGATATGGACAGGTTGCGTAGGCAACTGGAAGCCACCACATGTTTATTGGACCCGTGTCCCTCCTGGCTTGTACTGGCATCCTGGGAGGTTACACGAGGCTGGCTCCAGGAACTTGTGAATGCTTCTCTGAGTGAGGGGTTCTTGCTGGCCTCCCTTAACCCAGCATTGTTAGTAAATTATCGTCCGGTCTCCAACCTTCACTTTTTGGCGAAGATTGTAGAGAGTGTGGTGGCGCAACAGTTTCCTCGCCACCTGGAGGAAATTGATTATTTGGACC
The DNA here is from genome assembly GCA_039707465.1 of Rhabdophis nuchalis. Taxonomy (NCBI): domain Eukaryota; kingdom Metazoa; phylum Chordata; class Lepidosauria; order Squamata; family Natricidae; genus Rhabdophis; species Rhabdophis nuchalis. The sequence goes on along the minus strand of CM077647.1, from coordinate 43,672,720 downwards.
CGCACCAGTCCGGCTTCCGGCCTGGACACAGCACCGAGACGGCATTGGTCGCGTTGGTGGATGATCTCTGGAGGGCCAGAGATGGGGGTTGTTTCTCCATCCTGGTCCTGTTAGATCTCTCAGCGGCTTTTGATACCATCGACCATGGTATCCTATTGCATCGGCTGGAGGGGTTGGGGGTGAGGGGCACCGTTTTTCGGTGGTTCTCCTCTTACCTCTCCTGCTGATCGCAATTTGTGTTGGCAGGAGGGCAGAGGTCGACCTCGAGACCACTCACTTGTGGGGTGCCTCAGGGGTCAGTCCTCTTGCCGCTCCTGTTCAACACATGTATGAAGCCGCTGGCTGAGATCATCCGTGGTTTTGGGATAGAGTACCACCTCTATGCTGATGATACACAGCTGTATATATCTACCCCAAACCACCCTAACGATGCCGTCGAAGTGATGTCCCGGTGTCTGGAAGCCGTGCGGGTCTGGATGGGAAGGAACAGACTCAGACTCAACCCTTCCAAGATGGAGTGGCTGTGGTTTCCGGTGTCCCAGTACGACCAGTTTATACCATCCGGCGTCCTCCTGGATACCAGGCTGTCATTAGAAGACCATTTGCCGGCCGTGGCCAGGGGGGCGTTCTACCGTGTTCGCCTGGTTCCTCAGTTGCGGCCCTTATTGGACCAGGATGCCCGTCGCACAGTCACTCATGCGCTCGTGACATCCCAGATAGACTACTGTAATGCTCTCTACATGGGGCTCCCCTTGAGGTGCACCCGTAGACTGCAGTTAGTCCAGAACGCAGCCGTGCAGGCAATTATGGGAGCTCCCATGTAACAACGCTCTTGCGTGAGCTGCACTGTCTGCCTTTGGTCTTTCAGGTGCGCTTCAAGGTGTTGACTATCATCTTTAAAGCGCTCCATGGCACGGGACCTAGTTATCTTCAGGATCGCATCCTGCCCTATACATCCCTTTGGCCGATTCGCTCCCACAGAGAAGGACTTCTCCGGGTGCCGTCCACAAGGCAATGCCAGTGGGCGATGCCCAGGGGAAGGGCCTTCTCTGTGGTGGGCCCAACTCTCTGGAACGACTTACCCCCCGAACTGAGAACGACCATGGACCTCTGCTCCTTCCGTCAGAATCTGAAAACCTATTTTTTCCAATAGGCTGGCCTGGCCTAACTTACATCACCCAGCCTATAATCTGCACTTAAATTGTTTTAAATTGGCTTTTAGGGATATTGTTTTAATATATTTAAATATTTTTAGCACAGGGTTAATTTAATCTGGTTTTATATTTTGTATCTTGTTATATTTATATATGTTTTAAATTGCCTGTGCACCACCCCGAGTACCTTCGGGGAAAGGGTGCGGTATATAAATTTAATCAACTATAAACTATAACTACTATAGACCGCTGTGCCGCAGACAGCTGGCTGTGAGTCCCTATACGTGAAGTGGGGCCATGGGAGGCAGCTGGGCTTACTGATTGTGTACCTGGCTCCCCGCTACGTATCAGCAACCCTACCCGAGCTTCTCGATGTGATAGCTGAGGTAGCGGATGATACCCCCAGGCTGCTAGTCATGGGGAATTCAATCTGCCATCAGTAGGCAAAACATCCGAGATGGCCTGGGAGTTCATGGCTTCCATGACGGCCATGGACCTGACCCAATTAATTCATGACCCCACTCACACCGGGGGACACACGCTGGATTTAGTTTTTGTCTCCGGCCAGTGGACGAGTGATCTTGGATTAAGGGAAATAGTCATCACACCCCTGTCATGGACAGATCACTTTCTCCTCCGGCTTTCCAACTGCTACACTCCACCACGGGAAGGTGGAACCAGAAATGTCAAGATGGTTCCGCCCCAGTCACCTGATGGACACGGAGAGGTTCCAGACAGAGCTTAGGCCTATACCTGAGACCCTGACCCACAACTCGACTGAGGACTTAATGGAGGCCTGGAATAGTGAGGCCATGGGGGCCCTGGATCGGGTCATGCCCTTGCAGCCTCTCACTCGGCGTCGATCCACCTTGGCTCTTGGTTCTCGGAGGAGCTGAGGGTGGTGAAGCGCCGAAAGAGATGCCTAGAGAGCATTTGGAGGTCCACTCGCTCTGAATCTGACCGGACATGAGTAAGGTCGCATTTGTGGACCTACCTTGTGGCGATAAGAGCGGCAAAATGTGATTATCTTTCCGCTCTTATCGCATCCGCAGATAACCGCAGATTATCAGGTTCACCTGATACGCCAGTTGCATCCCTTTCTAGATCGTGGCGCCCTACGCACAGTCACTCAATCCCTCATCTTCCGCCTGGACTATTGTAACACTCTCTACATTGGGCTTCCCTTGAGGTGCACTCGGAGGCTCCAGCTAGTTCAGAATGCGGCTGCGCGGGGGATTTCAGGAGTCTTGAGATATTCCCATGTAACACCTCTCCTGCATGAGCTGCACTGGCTACCTGTGGCCTTCAGGGTGCGCTTCAAGGTGTTAGTAACCATCTTTAAAGCACTCCATGGCATGGGACCTGGTTACTTGCGGGACTGCCTCCTACCACATACCTCCCTTTGACCTGTCCGCTCCCACAGGGAGGGCCTCCTCAGGGTACCATCTGCCGGACAATGCCGGCTGGCGACTCCCAGGGGATAGCCTTCTCTGTGGCAGCTCCCGCCCTCTGGAATGACCTGCCCCCCGACCTCTGTACTATCACAGACCTGCGCCTCTTCCGTCGGGCATTAAAAACACACTTATTTCATGCAGCCGGCCTGGTATAGTTTTAAATGTGATTTTAGTAGGGTTCTTATGATAATTTTAGCACAGGTTTCAAATTTAATCTATTTTTAATATTTCTATTGTATGTATTGTTGTCGTTTTTATTATTTCCTGTGCACCTCCCTGAGTCCCATCAGGGAGATAGGGCGGTATAAAAATGTAATAAACTTGAAACTCGAAACTTGACCCATGGCAACCCATTCTTATCATCGCTGCAAATTCTTCATTATTACAGAAGGCACTGTTGATGCCTGTCCTTGCTAGTTTCTTCTGTAATCAAACTCTGTCAATGGAATTGAAGAAATGAAATTAATAAAAGTGACATACATTGTTTTGCATACCCATTGGCATATTTCTGAATAAGGGTCTTCTAAGTGGCAGAGAGATCTGCTGTGCTACGTCTTTTTTAAAATTTCACCTGTCCTGGAAGATAATTTTTCCATGTTTCTATTTATTTCAGTGGAAGAATGATTTTATGTATCTATTGGAATGTTCAATAGGACCAGTCATTCTTTTAACATAGAATGAATTCTTCAATTAAGGTTGGCATATATCAGAGTTGGGTTGCTGCTGGTTCAGCCTGGATCAGGTGAACTGGTAGTAGCAGTGGTGGGAGGCTCTGCCCACCCACATGGACGCTTCTGCACATGCACAGCAGTGTCACATGTGCGAGCATGCCCAAACTGGTAGTAACAAAATTGGCAAATCACCACTGGTACACATACAAGAAAACCTAATTATTTAAATTAAATTAAATTCTTAAAACAAAACAAAACCTTATTCCAAGACTTACTTTCTCTTTTGGTTCAGTAGTTTTTTGTTTTTTTTATTTCAGCATGCTTTTAATATCAAAGCATAGAATCAAATGGCTCTTTGACTAATTGTTGAAGCTATAGGCCTTGTTTGTTTTATGTATTACTACAATTACTACAATTTGATGTTCTCTGAATTCAAAATTTAAGGAACTTCTGGTGACCATTCATGATGAGCTGGATGGCCATGAAGGAGTTGGGATGGCCTTGAAGCAGAGAACAGTGGCCAGGTAAATTCTGCTGCCAAAGTCTCTCTGGAAAAAAGAGAGATCATGAGATTTCCCACTTGCACTCCATATACTTGCTCTACGTGATAGATGGTAGCAGCTGAAGTTTTGCAGGCAGCTTGTGAATTGAGCATATGGTAATCAAGGTATTCCAATAAAACCCACAGCCATATATAATTAATTAATTAATTAATTAATTAATTAATTAATTAATTCAGTCATTCATTCATTCATATATATTTCCTAGACCTTAAATGCCCATCTCCTTCAGATACTGCCTATATAGATATAAGTTTGCATTAACCTTTTCTTAACCATTTTTGAATGTAACTAAATTCTACTTAGTGAGATTTTTTTTTCTAGATTACAAAAGGGAAAAATTTAAAAAGGTTTTAAAATCTTAAAAACTTTTGGCAACAGACTTTACCAGAAGATAATATAAGAAAATTTAAAATTGATGAAGGAGACAGTAATTGTGAAAAGTTATTTTTTGGTGAAAGTGCTTTTGGACAAATTGGAATTAAATTAGACAAATGAACTGAACTTTCTTCAGAATATTTTCTGTTTACTTTTAAACAATGCAGACATTGGACTGTACAAATAAGGATGAAGTAATATGAGCCAGACTGTGATGTTGACTGAAACACAGAGTGGCACTTAAGATGAAAGTATTAAGGTGGGGGGGATTTTAACGGGGACAATTTGAACTGTGTTTAAACTAAGTTCATGGCCTTTTAGGCCATTAAAGTGAAAGTAATTTTGCAAAACTGTATTCATGAGCATCAATGTGGGTCTCTATTAAAGGACAATGTTAGAAATCTGCTGGACATTTCTAATGTAATATTTGGAAAAACATAATGAAAAACAAGCTACGTTGATTTTGTTAAATGCAGCAGTCTTTCACAGTGTGAATTGGGTTTTCTTGTCCATATCTTCATTTTGAAAGACAGGAATTTTGGAGAGAACCTCATATGATAGATAAGACTGATTTATACAAATCAAATATAAATAATTGTTTAAAAATCTAACAAAATCCTGTAGGATACAAAAAAGAACAAGACAAGAATTCCACTTTCTCTGCTTTTGTTTATTTTGTTTTTCAAATATTTAATACAGATATAAGATGAGAGACTTGTAGATGAAAAATTAAAAAGAAACTTGTAAATTAAGGGTTTTGGCAGATAACATCCTGTTGATTTTGGAAGATCTTTTAAAGGAATTTGAAATATAAATGGATAAATTAAAAAAAATTGATGAAGTAGCAGATTTCAAGATTGATAAGAAAAAGATGAAGATGTTAACAAAAAATGTTAAAGTAGAGCATCAAACAGATCTGATAAATAAAACAGGTTTTAAGATTGAGAAGAAGATGAAATATGTGAGTATCACCGTGACAAATATGAATTGTATGTTATTCCAAAATAACTATGTTAAAATATGGAATTAAATTAAAAATATATGTTAATATGAGAGAAATTACAGCTGCCATTGCTGGCGAGAATTTCTGTGATAAAAATGAATGTCTCATGTAGAATGGTATTTTTGTTTCAGAAATACCTGTTTTGACAAGTGATGCACAATTTAAATAGTGGCAGAAGGATATATGTGAATTTGTTTGAGAGGGAAAAAAGATGAGTTAAATATCAGGTGTTATAAGAAACAAACACCAGCAAAGCTGACACCAACCAGAGCATAGAACAATTCAAAGAAGTAATGCAATTTTGGAAGATGTAGAGGGATCTGGCCAATAGAATTGCCAAGAGTTGGAATGGATAACACCATCATCATCATGCAAAGAGAAGGACTGGATTTACCTTATTTGAAATTGTATTTTGCAACTTTCTGCTTGGTTTAGATGAAAGAATGGGGACTGCTGAGAAATAGATAGCTTTTGGAGTTACAGGTATCACCACAGATTTGGTTGTTGTAGATAATTTGGACACAATAAAGTCAAGATTAATTTATATATTAAAAATCATTATGGTAGATATGCCATATTGAGATAATGGAATAGATCAAGTGTCCTCAACCATAGCCCACTACTGGGCCTCAGCCCAGAGGCATAGCGTGGGGGGTGCAGGGGGGGGCCAGCCGCACCGGGCGCAACATCTGGGGGGGCGCGCTCGCACCGCACACCCCGCCTGCCTCAGGCTGGCCTCCCGCCTCAGCCCCGTCCCGCCGCCGCCGCCACTGCCCAGACAAAGTTTTGACACTCGCAGGAAGGGAGGCGGAGGCGCCATGGAGCTTCCCCTCCTGCGGCGTCGAGGGAGCACGGAGAGGCGGGAAAAGGCCAGGCGGCGCCGAACGGGGAAGCCTGGGCGGAGGCGGCGGAGAGAGCCCGGGTGGAAGTCGCTCGCTCCGGCGGCTGGAGGGATCCCCTGCTCAGCCCACCCGGGGAGGGTCGAGAATGCGAGCGAGGGGCCGGGAAGGAGGCGGAGGAGGAGCTGCCGCTGCAAATTGACACCCCGGCCGAGCAGGAGGAGGGGGGAGGAGGAACGCCCCCCCGCCAGACACCCCCTTCCGCTCCTCATCCCCCTCCGCCCCCACCCTTTCCCCCCGGGACCCTCCAGCGCTGCGCCCCCTCCCCGCACAGGGCGTCCCCTCCCGCTCCCCCCGCCCCCGATGCGCGCACTTTTCCGTCTCTTTCCACTTTTATTGTGGTTTGAAAGCGGAGCAAGGGACTATCTGGGGGAGGGTTAGGGGGCGCAAATTACTTGCCTTGTCCCGGGTGCTGACAACCCACGCTACGCCACTGCCTCAGCCTGTAGGAAATTGGGCTGTGTGGCATGAAGCTCCCCTTATGTGAGCGGTGGGCTCTTGCACTTGTGCATAAAGCTCCATTGTGCAAGAGGAATATGTTTGAGTGGGTGCTTGTGTGCAAAGTGCTACTTGAGTAAGTAGTGGGGTGCTCATGCATGAAATTACATTTACGTGAATGGAGCTTTATGTAGGAGCACTCTCTGTTTGCGTGAGTGAAACTTCGTGCATTAGCACAAGCCTTATTTGCTCAAAGGCCCTCCATTTGCACACGAAGCTCCATTTGCACAAGTGGAGGGCACAAGCACATGCCAGTTGCATCAATGGAGATGTGTGTAAGAACATATGCCTGCCACTCATATGCCTACCTCTTGCACTAGGACAGGTTGAGATCCCATGTAATAGGTATAAACTCAGAATGCCTGAAAACATTTTTGTGGATCTGAGCACAAGAAGCATTTTATAGATGAGAAATAATAGGGAAACACAAATGTCTAATTTATTGTAAGATACTAGAAGTTGTCAACCTAATGTATTTATTTTCTATTTTGTGTGACTTTTCCCCTTTTTTTCTTCATTTCTTTAATTTTCTTTATATTGCTTTATGTTGCTTTATATTAATTTGCTTTAGTTTTTGTCTGCATTTAAAATGCAGTCCCTCCGGGACTCAGGGCGGTGTACAGGCAGCAGTAAAATCACGAATAAAAACATAGAAAGCAATTAAAAACCTATTAAAATACATTAAATAATGAATAGCCTGTCAAAAACCTGTTAAAATCCCTACTAAAACCATATAAAACTAAAGCGTTTAAAAGGATGCCAGTTTAGAAACTATGCCAGGCCAGCCGCTCGAAACAGATGGGTCTTCAAAGCCCGACGGAAAAGGCGTAGGCCTGTGATCGTATGAAGGTCAGGGGGTAGGTCATTCCAGAGGGCGGGGGCTGCCACAGAGAAGGCTCTCCCCCTTGGGGTCGCCAATTGACATTGCCTGGCCGACGGCACCCTGAGGAGGCCCTCTCTGTGGGAGTGAACTGGACGGTGGGAGGCATTTGGTAGCAGGAGGTGGTCTTGCAGATAGCCAGGTCCCTTGCCATGGAGTGCTTTAAAGGTGGTTACTAATACCTTGAAGCGCACCCGGAAAGCCACAGGCAGCCAGTGCAGCTCCTGTAGGAGAGGTGTCATGTGGGAGCATCTAGACACTCCCAGAATCCCCTGCGCGGCTGCATTCTGAACTAGCTGGAGCCTCCGGGTGCACCTCAAGGTAAGCCCCATGTAGAGAGCATTACAATAGTCCAGGCAGGAGATGCCGAGGGCTTGAGTGACCGTGCGCAAAGCGTCATGATCCAGAAAGGGACACAACTGGCATATCAGACAGACCTGATAAAAAGCCTCCCTGGCCACGGCTGTCATGTGATCTTCTAGAGACAGCAGAGAATCCAGGAGGACACTCAAGTTGCGAGCCCTCTCTGCAGGGGCCAATGACTCACCCCCAATAGCCAGAGATGGTACCAACTGGCTATATCATGACACCAGAAGCCACAGCCACTCGGCCTTGGATTGGTTGAGTCGGAGCCTGTTTCTCCCCTTCCAGACTCGCATGGCCTCCAGACACCGGGACATCACTTCAATGGCATCGTTGGGGTGGTCTGGGGTAGAGATGTACAGCTGAGTATCATCAGCGTACTGGTGGAACTCTAACCCGAAACCACGGATGATCTCGTCCAGCGGCTTCATGTAGATGTTAAACAGGAGAGGCGAGAGGACTGATCCCTTTGGTACCCCACATGAGAGGCACCTTGACATCGACCTCTGCCCTCCTGCCAGCACAAATTACGACTGGTCAGAGAGGTAGGGGGAGAACCACCGTAGAATGGTGCCCCCCACCCCCAGCCCCTCCAGCCAGTGCAACAAGATACCATGGTCGATGGTATTGAAAGCTGCTGAGAGGTCTAACAGGACCAGGATAGAGGAACAACCCCTATCCCAAGCCCTCCAGAGATCATCCACCAGCGCGACCAATGCCGTCTCTGTGCTGTTCCCAGGCCGGAAGCTGGACTGGCACGAGTCCAGATAGACAGTTTCCTCCAGGTGCTGAGGGAGCTGCCACGCCACCACACTCTCAACAACCTTCGCAAGAAAGCGAAGGTTGGAGACAGGACGGTAGTTGGCCAACACAGCTGGGTCCAGGGAGAGCTTCTTGAGAAGGGGCCTCACCACCATCTCTTTCAAGCTGGCCAGTAGGAACCCCTCACTCAGAGAAGCATTGACAAAACTATCTGCTGAGTTTTGTCCTGGTTTCTCAACTATATGGCATGGGCATAAAATTCTTCAAAAAAGTGTTAGCGTGTGGCTTACTAGCATTAATATGTGGATCACTTTCCTATCTCAGTTCAAATAGGTGATGGCAATTCTTAACTGTTATCTGAATCTAATGCAATGCAATTCCTTTGAATCATGTCTGATTATTTGAGATCACCTTGACAAGTCCCTGCAGATTTTTGGAACAATTTTCAAAATTGGCTTGCCATTGCCTCCATTCCAGGACTGAAAAAAAGCAAATGCTCCAAGACCACCTAACTGGTTTTGTGCCTAAGGTCTAGAATATACTGTTTCACAATTTGTATATTAAAGGCTTAATCAATATAACAAACTAGCTCTCAATATCATTTACATATTAATAAAAGAATAAAGATGACTGATGATGTATGATTGGAATTATACTATACAAGACAGTGGTTTGATGTTCTGGTACATTCATTTAAATGAACAACTGAACTATATATAGGCATGCTTTTTTATATCTGTGTAACATGTTATAGCAATAACATTTAGACTTATATACAGCTCCACTTTACAACACACTCTTAGTATGCAGGGTCAACATATTTTCCTCAACAATCTGGGTTCTCATTTTACAGACCTTGGAAGGATGGTAGGCTGAGTGAACCATCAGAATCGAACTCCAGGCGGTAGACTGTAGTACTGCAGTTTAGCCACTGTGCCACCAAGCTCCATGTCATATTGATAATTAACTTCAAATTAGACTATATAATATTTTCTAGGATAAATTATCCAAAAATGTACTTGCTTTTCTCCTGTAATACGCTTAAAATTGCCTCCTTGGTGCATGGGGTCAATTCCACCTAAGCAATCAGAGTGTGCACTTTTTCTCCTGAGTCAAGTTCACTCAGGATCCTTTTCTTAGTTAATAATAAAAGGCAGCATATATAACATTATCACTACAGGTCTCTAATGTGGGCATGGACATTTTTTCCCTTGGAGTGCTTCAATGTCTGTGCTGAGGAGCATTGGGGAGAGGGGGCGGTTTATAAATGTAATAAATTATTATTATTATTATTATTATTATTATTATTATTATTATTATTATTGTTGTTGTTGTTGTTGTTGTTGTTGTTGTTGTTATTATTATTATTATTATTATTATTATTATTATTATTATTATTATTATGAAATGTTATGTCTGCTATGATGACCATGGACCTGATTTTGGGGACATATTTACAGCAATGCATATGTTGGATTTGTAGGGGATCTCTGTTTATTGCATTGCCCTTCCTGGTTAAATAACTCTCACAATTGGTGCTTCTCTCTCTGACTGGTCAGAGAGGTAGGGGGAGAACCACCGTAGAATGGTGCCCCCCACCCCCAGCCCCTCCAGCCAGTGCAACAAGATACCATGGTCGATGGTATTGAAAGCTGCTGAGAGGTCTAACAGGACCAGGATAGAGGAACAACCCCTATCCCAAGCCCTCCAGAGATCATCCACCAGCGCGACCAATGCCGTCTCTGTGCTGTTCCCAGGCCGGAAGCTGGACTGGCACGAGTCCAGATAGACAGTTTCCTCCAGGTGCTGAGGGAGCTGCCACGCCACCACACTCTCAACAACCTTCGCAAGAAAGCGAAGGTTGGAGACAGGACGGTAGTTGGCCAACACAGCTGGGTCCAGGGAGGGCTTCTTGAGGAGGGGCCTCACCACCACCTCTTTCAAGGTGGCCAGTAGGAGCCCCTCACTCAGAGAAGCATTGACAAAACTATCTGCTGAGTTGTGTCCTGGTTTCTCAACTATATGGCATGGGCATAAAATTCTTCAAAAAAGTGTTAGCGTGTGGCTTACTAGCATTAATATGTGGATCACTTTCCTATCTCAGTTCAAATAGGTGATGGCAATTCTTAACTGTTATCTGAATCTAATGCAATGCAATTCCTTTGAATCATGTCTGATTATTTGGGATCACCTTGACAAGTCCCTGCAGATTTTTGGAACAATTTTCAAAATTGGCTTGCCTTTGCCTCCATTCCAGGACTAAAAAAAAGCAAATGCTCCAAGACCACCTAACTGGTTCTGTGCCTAAGGTCTAGAATATACTGTTTCACAATTTGTATATTAAAGGCTTAATCAATATAACAAACTAGCTCTCAATTTAATATCATTTACATATTAATAAAAGAATAAAGATGACTGATGATGTATGATTGGAATTATACTATGCAAGACAGTGGTTTGATGTTCTGGTACATTCATTTAAATGAACAACTGAACTATATATAGGCATGCTTTTTTATATCTGTGTAACATGTTATAGCAATAACATTTAGACTTATATACAGCTCCACTTTACAACACACTCTTAGTATGCAGGGTCAACATATTTTCCTCAACAATCTGGGTTCTCATTTTACAGACCTTGGAAGGATGGTAGGCTGAGTGAACCATCAGAATCGAACTCCAGGCGGTAGACTGTAGTACTGCAGTTTAGCCACTGTGCCACCAGGCTCCATGTCATATTGATAATTAACTTCAAATTAGACTATATAATATTTTCTAGGATAAATTATCCAAAAATGTACTTGCTTTTCTCCTGTAATATGCTTAAAATTGCCTCCTTGGTGCATGGGGTCAATTCCACCTAAGCAATCAGAGTGTGCACTTTTTCTCCTGAGTCAAGTTCACTCAGGATCCTTTTCTTAGTTAATAATAAAAGGCAGCATATATAACATTATCACTACAGGTCTCTAATGTGGGCATGGACATTTTTTCCCTTGGAGTGCTTCAATGTCTGTGCTGAGGAGCATTGGGGAGAGGGGGCGGTTTACAAATGTAATAAATTATTATTATTATTATTATTATTATTATTATTATTATTATTATTATTATTATTATTATTATTATTATTATTATTATTATTATTATTATTTTGAAATGTTATGTCTGCTATGATGACCATGGACCTGATTTTGGGGACATATTTACAGCAATGCATATGTTGGATTTGTAGGGGATCTCTGTTTATTGCATTGCCCTTCCTGGTTGAATAACTCTCACAATTGGTGCTTCCTAGAGCATCAATTACTTAAATGAGCCAATGTATAAAACCTTTATTGAAAAAAAACTATACCTCCATTCACCTAGAAAATCTTCCTAATTAAAGGTTAGATTTCCCCTGTCTAGTGCTGTCTGATTTAGGGGGTGATGTTCATCTCTATTCCTAGCTGAAAGATCCAGCATTATCCAAAGGCACTTCCTATCAGGCGTGCCTCTATCAATAACCAAGAAATAAAATTCCCAATGCCATTATTCGTGGCATTAAAAATACTTTTACTGGTTATGCAAAGATAGCAGCAAAAGAAAAGCAAGATGTGAGCCCAAAAGGCGCGAACAAGTACATACGAAATAAGTTACCCAACCTCCTCCCTCCAATGACCCCACCCCTGTTTTCAATCTGCAACTCTCTAAGGTGTCATGTGGGTTGCATCTTCAAAAGGTCTCATCAGGCTGGTATGCGAGATGGTTGGCCTTGACCAGGTCCAAACACCGGCCACCAGCATGCACAGTAGATGGTGAGAACAAAACTCCCTTTTGCCTATCTCCTCCAGTACCACATAATTCCCATCCCAAATACCATGCCCCCACCCTCCCCTTTTCTATGGCAGCCGATAGCAAGCAAGCGGAGCAGAGGCTGACACTTCCGTAGTCATATGGGCAGCCTCATTATACATTGAGGTACACACAACACTGTTAATTTCCCATCAAAATGGTACTTATTCCTCTGCTTACATTTGCATGCTTTTGACCTGTACATCTCTACCCCAAACCACCCCAACGATGCCATTGAGGTGATGTCCTGGTGTTTGGAGGCCATACGGATCTGGATGGGCAGCAACAAACTCAAACTCAACACGTCCAAGACCGAGTGGCTGTGGTTCCCGGCCTCCCAGTTTAGCCAGATGACTCCATCACTGGCCATGGGGGGCGAAGTACTGGCCACTGTGGAGAGGGCACGCAATTTAGGAGTCCTCCTGGATTCCCGGCTGTCCTTGGAGGACCAGGTGATGGCCGTGGCCAGTAGGGCGTTTTACTAGGTTCGCCTGGTCCACCAATTGCACCCCTTACTTGACCGGGAGGCCCTTCGCACAGTCACTCAAGCACTTGTGACTTCCCATCTGGACTATTGTAACGCTCTCTACATGGGGCTCCCCTTGAGATGCACTCGGAGGTTGCAGTTGGTCCAGAATGCGGCTGCGCGGGTGATTAATAAAAATAAAAATAAAAAAAAATAAAAATAAAAAAAATAAAAAATAAAATAATAATAATAATAATAATAATAATAATAATAATAATAATAATAATAATAATAATAATAATAATAATAATAATAATAATAATAATAATAATAATAATAATAATAATAATAATAATAATAATAATAATAATTTATTTATAGCCCGCTCTCTCTCCCCAGAGGGACTCGAGGCGGGGCACAGGAGGATTAAAAAACAATAAACACAAACAGAGTACAAAATTTAAAATCACAATTAAACATATCCTGCGCTAAAAACATCTATAAAAACTAAAAACTGTCCCTAAAGCCCCTTAACACTATAACTAATTAAAATTACCCTAGGCCAGCCAAACGGAAGAAATGAGTTTTTAAAAGCTGTCGGAAGGAGCGAAGGTCAGTGGTCGTTCTGATTTCGGGGGGAAGGTCGTTCCAGAGGGTCGGGCCCACCACAGAGAAGGCCCTTCCCCTGGACGTCGCCCGCTGGCACAGCCTAGTGGACTGCACCCAGAGAAGCCCCTCTCTGTGGGAGCGAATCGATCGCAGGGATGTATGAGGCAGAATGCGATCCCGCAGATAGCTAGGTCCTGTGCCATGGAGCGCTTTAAAGATGGTAACTAACACCTTGAAGCGCACCCGAAAGACGACAGGCAGCCAGTGCAGCTCGCGCAGGAGCGGTGTTACATGGGAGAAGCTAGAGGCGAACCTGGTAAAACGCCCTTCTGGCCACGGCTGTCACTTGATCTTCCATGGAGAGCCGGGCATCAAGGAGGACGCCCAAGTTGCGTGCCCCATCCACAGGGGTAAGGTGATCGTCCCCTATGGCCAGTGATGGAGTCAACTGGTTATACCGGGATGCTGGAAACCACAGCCACTCGGTCTTAGACGAGTTGAGTCTGAGTCTGTTACTTCCCATCCAGGCCCACACGGCTTCCAGGCACTGACACATCACCGCTACGGCATCGTGGGGTGGTTTGGGGTAGATATATACAGCTGCGTGTCGTCAGCGTAGAGGTGGTACTCTACCCCAAAACCACGGATGATCTCACCCAGCGGCTTCATATATGTGTTGAACAGGAGTGGCGAGAGGACCGACCCCTGAGGCACCCCACAAGTGAGGGGCCTAGAGGTTGACCTCTGCCCTCCTGTCAACACAAATTGCGACCGACCGGAGAGGTAGGAGGAGAACCACTGCAAGACGGTGCCTCCCACCCCCAATCCCTCCAGCCGATGCAATAAGATACCATGGTCGATGGTATCAAAAGCCGCTGAGAGGTCTAATAGGACCAGGATGGAGGAACATCCCCCATCTCTGGCCCTCCAGAGATCATCTACCAATGCGACCAATGCCGTCTCAGTGCTGTGCCCGGGCCGGAAGCCGGACTGGCACGGGTCTAGATAATCAACTTCCTCCAAGTGACGGGGAAACTGTTGTGCCACCACACTCTCAACAACCTTCGCCAAGAAAGGAAGGTTGGAGACGGGACGATAGTTGGCTAATAAAGCTGGGTCCAGAGAGGGCTTCTTCAGGAGGGGCCTCATCATGGCCTCTTTAAGAGAGGCAGGCAAGAAACCCTCAATCAGAGAAGCGTTGACAACCTCCTGGAGCCAGCCTCGTGTCACCTCCCAGGATGCCAGTACAAACCAGGAAGGACACGGGTCCAATAAACCTGTGGTGGCTCGCAGTTGCCCACGTAACCTGTCCATATCCTCGGAAGTAACAGAGTCAAACTCCTCCCAGCCAAGGCCCGCCTCGTGCAATCCCACTGGGCCATCAATGGAGACTAGCTCGTTCTGGATCTGAGCGATTTTCTCCTGCAGATAAATCACAAATTCCTCTGCTCTACCCTGTAATGGGGCTTCCCGCACCCTCTGTTGTAGGAGGGAGCGGGTCACCCTAAACAGGGCGGCAAGGCAGTTATCTGCAGATGCTATGAGAGTGGCACAATGATGACGTTTGGCCACTCTCAGCGCCACAATGTAAGTCCGTAAATGGGCTCTTACCTGTGTCCGGTCAGATTCAGATCGAGTAGACCTCCATCTCCTCTCTAGGCATCTCTTGTGGCGTTTCATCACCCTTAGCTCCTCGGTAAACCAAGGGGCCAGGGTGGTTCGCCGCCGCAAGAGAGGCCGCAAGGGCGTCACCCGATCCAAGGTTCCCGCGGTCGCAGTATTCCATGTGAATAAATAAATAAATAAATGAGTTTGGCAAAATGTAAGCTCACTCCATCACTCCATCTGCATCTTCTAGTTGAATGGAGATATACACTATATTGCCAAAAGTATTTGCTCACCCATCCAAATAATTAATCAGGTGTTCCATGGCCACAGGTATATAAAATCAAGTACCTAGGCATGCAGACTGTTGTTATAAACATTTGTAAAAGAATTGGTTGCTCTCAGGAGCTCAGTGTGGAACTGTGATAGGATGCCACCTGTGCAACAAATCCAGTCATGAAATTTTCTCACTCCTAAATATTCCACAGTCAACTGTCAACTGTATTATAAGAACGTGGAAGTGTTTGGAAATGACAGCAACTCAGCCACGAAGTGGTAGGCCATGTAAACTGACGGAACGAGGTCAGCGGATGCTGAAGTGCATAGTGCGAAGAGGCCGCCAACGTTCTGCAGAGTCAATTGCTACAGACCTCCAAACTTCACACAGTGCTCAGTGGACTGGCGTCATATTGAACCCTATGGATTAGGAATGGGATGTCACTTACTGTAAGTTCATATGCGAGTAAAGGCAGGTAACTGAATACTTCTGGAAATAGCTTGAACTATTTTGAACTGCCAACCTTCCAGTCAACAACTCTAGCAACTTACCTGCTAAACCATTGCATTCTTCTTCAAAATTATAAGTCAGTCAAAGAACTGACTTTTAATTAGGTGCAGGGTTTTCAGAGTTTCAATTCCTGAAAACCGGTAGAACTAGAGTTCCAGATGCATTTGGATAAACCTGGCTTTAAATACTCATTTTAACACTGGAAATAAGATGAATAGAATGTAAATCAGGAAGGGTTTTTTTTGGTCTTTGGGTGGCTTTCAGGATCACTGGTCATGTGTATTTCTGATTGGCAGAGATGGCCCTTGGAAATTGTTTTGTAGTGGCTTTCTTTGTGCTGGAAGATTCATTATCTAGACTTCTATGCTGCTTAACTTTGCTTAATCCTCAGTTCTGATAAACAGATGGATGAGGAAGAAAAAAACCTGAAATTAAATCCAGAGAAGATAAATGATGTTTGTAAAGTCCTAGAAATTTGGATGACCCCTAATCTTGTCAGCCTTACATAAGGTAATGGATCTGGCTGCTTCCTCAAGTTAAATGAATTCTGGGAATGGGCTTATTGTTTAGTTTTGGGTGCCAGTGATTGTAACTCATGGAAGAAAAGTAGTGTGTGAGTATCTTTAATCATATATATCTCGGAGTCCTTATTTGATATGGGTGGCCATTACATAAATACATATATCTATATAAATAAAAATGTAACAAGAGTTTGTTCAAAACCTCTAATCTCTGAAAGTACTGTACCAATTACTTCCAAATTTTCACACAACGTTCCTTTGAAATACAGCACCAATGATATATATAGATTGTGTAGATGTCACACCTGTGCCCCATACACGCAACAGAAATGTAAAAAAATTGTTTAAAAAAGTAGATAGATGGATACAGAGAGAGCAATGGGGCACAGGTATTATGTCATCCTTTATGACACAAAATACTCTGTCCATAGAGATAGAGAGAGGGAGAGGGAGAAATACAGTAGGTAGGTAGATAGGTAGAGGGATAGAGGGAGAAATACAGTAGGTAGGTAGATGGGGGTTATACGGTGGTTGTGTGTACGTGCTTGTGTGTGCAGGTGTAGATCTACACACAGATTGGTTGGCCATTTAACCAGACTGGGCCACAGAAATGCGTCGCTGGGAACGGCTAGTAATGTATATAATATTAGTTTAAGCTTGTTCTGCACAGGGTTGTACTACTCCTAACAGAGCAGTTTTATAGTTTGACAGTATCCTTATCTCCAGCCATCATAGAATTATCAAAGGAACATATATGTACCACTGCAACTAGTGTGTGAACTGCAATTTCTCTTGAAGTAGAGAGTCTGAACAATGATTATTTATGACTTGGTTGCACTCCTGCCTTGAATACTTTGATGCACTTTATGTGAAGATTTTTCTAAAAACTATCTAGAAATTGCAATGTACCCAAGATTCCGGAGACCAGTGGAATGTCCAGAGATCATATGATATGTTTTATGCCTTACTCCTAATGTACAATCAATTCTAAATCAAAACGTCTAGAGATTTGCTGTGTTCTACTCAGTCTAAAGGCATAAGAGAAAAGAGGGGGTGGGGGTGGGAGAGAACACCAGTCTGCTAGATTGGATCTGATTCTTTATTCATATTATGGCAAAGAAACTTCATTTATCTGTAGCAATGCCAAAAGACACAGCGAGTGACAGATGCAGCAGTTTGTAACAGTTTGGATAAGAAGTTTAGGACAAGCTTATTTCTCCATTATGAAATGACCTTTGGGATTGGCAAAGAATCATCCTCTGATTTCCACGAAGAATATTATTTCTGAATAGGGTCTTGAAAATATCTTAGCTCAGCTCAGAATCAGGCTGTTGATTGAGTTATCACAATTCTCATTGTAGAGTCATGGTTAATTCCTTTCTCAGCACAAACAAAAAATGTGGGGGTTTTTTTTCAATGTGCTGGGTAGCAAATTTCACCTCTGTGATCCAGAGATTGATGAAGAGGGAGTAAAGGGTGGTATTTGGGTATAGAGAAATTTTAATATAAATGTTATGTAAGTGCTCCAACACTATTGGGGTTCCTGACTAATTATGAAATCCATTAGGTGATTTTGAATCAGCCCATACTTTCTCATATAGAGGTTGTGAGATTTGACTTTCTCCCCCATTAACCTAAGAAATGAGACAAGAAAGTTTATTGGACAAAATGTAATACAGTACAAGTATGAAAAATACATTCAGTTGAAAATCTGTTTTTCAACACAAAATGTTAGGAAGGATAGGAAGTAGTCTTTGAACATATGTATTTCAAAATAATAAGTCATATGTAAACTTAAAGATTAATGTATTCAAATTTGAATTTAGTTAGACCATTGATTTGAATAAATGTATGTTAATAATGGCAAAGAGTGGGACTCAATCTGCCAAATATGAGAAGTTTTTACATACTATTTATATAATATGTAATATCATATACTATTTATATATATATTATATAGCACACACACAAACTGTAAAGTATGCTGTGTATACTATGTATAGTACTATATAATATGTTCTATATATTATACTGTAAACGATAGTATAAATATTATACATAATATGTAAGAAATGTTATTTACTGAATAGGCAAGAAGTTGAAAGGTAAACTCATGATATGGGCAGCCACAAAATTAAATATATTAATAAATATATAAATCTCTATATATATACTGTATACATGGCTGTGTGTGCATGCGTGTGTGTGCGCACGCGCATGCTCCAGTATAACTCTGGAATGCCTCAAGCAATTTCAACTTGATACACAAATGGCTTACGCTCTGGAGGGGGGGGAAGAAGACACCCCCAACACCCCTTGGTGTGTGTGCTCTATTAAGATACAGCCTGTAGTGTCATACTGGCTTCTACTGTTCAGTGCAATGGAGTTGCCATGGTAATGGTTTCACAGTAGTCCACAAGAGGGCTCTCTCTGGTAAGGGGGAAAATTCAACATTAGAAATTATGTTTGGTCCAGACATTTTCCCCTTATAAATAAATACCTGGGCAACACCAGATTATCGACTAGTGTTAAATAAATAAGTATATGGCTAAAAACATAACTAAAAAGAAAAAGAAACACAAAGGGTAAAAATAATAAAAATTGATAGCATATATATTGAGTTATATATGCTTTGAAAATGACTAGGCTATGCGATTAATATAGTTCATTAAAGCTGCTACATCCTCTTTGAACTCATGGAATTCTAAAGGAAGGTGTACCTGTTTTAAGAAGATGCAGATTTCATATTTCTGCATATTTCAAAGCATTTTGTACCCAAAAATATACATATTGTAGTCTGTAGCAAATGGAAAATTAATTTTATACCATAAAGACTTCTAAGGGTAATCACTGAGCTGAGTTCCCAAATAATTTTCAATGAGCTTTAAAATACCTTTAATAGAAATGTAGACCTGTAACTTAAAATGTATAAATTTTAAATAATACTGATGAAATTCCCTTACCATTAAATGAAATAGATATACACCATTTTTCAAAAGTTGTTAATGGTCTTATTGATGAGACCCAGATATTTTACAGAGAAATGATTGAACTTGACTCATTCGAAACCAAGCTGGTACTTGTCACCATTTCTTTTACAAAATATATTCAACAGTAACAGGGTTTCCATCAATAATTAAATCACTAATTCTACAAAATCGTCTATCTTTCCTTTCCTTATATTGAACAAATTTATCCTCATGGTTAGAAAAAAGAATGGCAAAAGATGAGAAAGGTCAGGAGGCAACAGAAACCTTTTCTAGATGTCTCAAATAAGTTTCAAATATGGATTTGAGATAACAGATATTTGCAAAATTTGATGGAATAAAAATCAAATATATAGGTATAGTTAGAAAAGTTGTACAAGAAAATAACTAGTTTTATGTGTTGCATCCTTCAGCTCACAAGTTTAAGATTAGTTCATTGACTTTTGAAGAAACTAACACAGAAATTGTATGTTCTTGTTTTTCATCTCAAGCATTTCTCTACATCAGGAAAAATGCAATTGTTCTCTTGAGATAATACAAAGCTAGGGATTTTTTTTTTGCAGCTAACAAAGAATATATAGTTTTGGGACAAATACTGAAGTTATAGATCTCAGCAAGAGCACAATTTGACCTGTGACCTACAATACACACAGACTTGAACATCGAACTTTCATACATCCCTGAACTTTGGAAATAGCCTTTATTTGAAAATACTATCCCTACCTGCTAGGGGGTGTTTCTTTTTTGTAGGTTTTGAATGTATATAAACAGTTACAGTATATATTCTCCCTTGGATTTTTTAAAGTAAAATATTTCTTTTAATGTAAATACTATAGATTGATATTTTTTTTCCAATACACCACTGATAATATATGAATAACTGTGCCCAGAACTGTATAATGATAAAACTACTATATTTGAGTTATAAAAATCCACTTTTGCAGAATCTACTGGAAGTACAATATTGGAGTACCTCAGAGTGGTATTCTGCCAATTTGGACCAGTTCACCTGAATCAGTAGCAGAAATTGCAGTGGGCCCGCCCACCTGCCCTAGCTCTATTGCATCTCATTTAGGCACCTTTTTAAGCTAACGCACAAAAGGTTGAGCGCATGCACAAACGCTCACATTTGTGAACCGGTAGGGAAGGTAGGTGAATACCACCCTTGGAGTACATTACATACATATCCAACATCTTTTCTTTTGGATAAGCAATGTTTTGCAGAGCAGAAAAGCCAAAGAAGTAAGAAAAAAGAAATACAGATAAACCTAATTTACAGCAATACCATTTATATCTCTGCATATCTCTTTATGCAACCAGATGTGAACTACATTGGTTGCCACTACATTTATACATAGTTCCAAACCCTGTCTTTGTTCTTGAAATTTCTTATTTCTCATTTTCAGGAGGTCATCATTTTTTTAAATTATCTATACATAACTTTCTCAAGCTTCTTCTTCCTCTTCACTCATCCATTCTTCCTTCATATAATTTTTTCAGGATTCAGTTCTTATCTTCTTATGAACAAATAACCTCTACATATTTCCTCTGTACACTCTCTTTTATATTAAATCCACATTCATTCAGTATTCATTCATTCATTCTTGGCTGTATCCCATCCACTTCCTCCACTTCTTAAGCATTTAACTTATAAAATTCTCTTGATATCCAGTCTCTCATTTTCAGACATTTTTGCTACACGTCCATTGCTCACTAAGCCAGACCCTATCTACTATGCTTGAATCTGAATTGCTATGTGTTAAAATTCCTCTATCCATTTCCCCAACTTTAGTAAACATTTTGGCAAGACATACAATTGCTTTACAATAACCCTTTTATATAAAAGTTTCAATGGTGTATTCTTTTTTCTAATCTAACACATTATCCTAATCTTTGATTCATGATATTTAGAATATAATGCTCATTACTTCAAATGATCTATATAACACTTGTTGCAAATCATTTAATTTTCAGGCTGCAATATGGTAATGTCTGCATTCAAAATACATAATCATTTATATTTTCTAACCATCATACTTTTAACATCAACCTGGGCATTCTTTATATATTTATCTCTATTCTCTAAGAGTATTAAATAATCAAGGGGAATAGTAGATTTGTCTCCTTGTTCACTTTTGAGACATTTGATAAGTACATCATTTATTGTCATATACTGTATCTTTACTGCCATTGTAATTCTTAATCATATTTAGTAGCCAGCCTTAAATTTCATTTTCATTTTCATGCAAAATATTCTATATGCAAAACATAATATAACCCTATTCAGTTAATCATATGCTTTTAACCACAGCTTCCACCAGCTCTTTGAAAGACCTGTAAATTCAAAAGAACCTTCAAATTACACAGCACTCCTGACTGAAGTCCATCTTACTCCTGGTTGGATAGTACAACTCAACCCAAACAGGAGTAAAGATAGACATTCACATCCACTTAGTCTGGTCAATTTCTCTCCATCTAGACCCACACACAACCTCCAGACACTGGGCATAATTTCAAGAGCTTTACTTGGCTGGCCTGAATTTGAGAGGTGTAATTTGCTTATAATATACAATATCTTTCTCTCATTTTCGCAGCAATCATTTTTTTACAATATTCTTCTCATTTATAGCCTCTTTTAGTTCAGCAACCCAGCAAAGTTCCCTCTTTTATACTTTTTATTAGTGGAAATTCTATACATTTCTGTGGCATTTTGTAATATTTTTTCATTCTGCTTCAAGTAGCTTCTACTGCTATTTCCAGATTTATTTTTGTGTTCACTCTATTTTTGTGTTTTTTGTGTTATTTTTTCTTCCTCATCCATTTTCTCCAAAGAATTAACATATTCATCTGTCACTATTATTCTTCATTCTCGTACCTGAGAATGGCCTAATCATTCTAATCTCTTTCCCCCCCCCTACCCTTCATTTTTCTTATAAAACATATTCATTGTAAATTCCCCCAAAATCTTTAGCTGGTTTTTCCTTATCATAAACTCATGCAGTTTTTGCAGTGTTGGTAACATGCAGTTATTATTGACCTAAAAATCCCTGTCAGTTGTGTGTGCGTGCATGTGTGCGTGCACTTGTGTGTATGGAGAGAGAAAAAAGAGAGAGAGAGCGTGCTTTTGAGAGCGGGCATCAGAATTTCAATTTAATGTGTGCCATTGTGTACCCAGAAAAGTGACAATAAACGTTATCTTATTTTAAGTTGTGGCTTCTTTATTGCTAATGGCTGCTACAGGACTGTATGATCTTCATTTTCAATGTTCCCAATTGGTCTCACAATCCCTCCTACCTTCCATCCCTCCCCCAATAGCAGTCATTTACTTGCCTAATGGAAAGAGAAAGGAAGGACGGGGAAGGAAGGGTGGAATCTCCATGTATCCTTTGCAGCTCATATCAAACCCCTCACAAGTTTTCTCAACCTGTGGTAACTTCACCCAAGCATAGTCAATGGGAAGTTGGCAGATAATCAGAAGTCCTCCTGCTTCTACAGTTTTTTGCCCATCCATGGTCATTTGTTTCTCTATTTAGTAATGAAATACACCAAGTTGGCAGCCTTGGTGAAACACTCTTTGGTAGTTTTCTATTATTCTCTGTGATTCACTATGGATTTCATGCTCAAGAGACCAACTACTAAGCATCAAGCAATGTTTCTTTGATTGACAACTTTCAGTGACTTCATCCCCCCCCCCCTGTCTTTACAAATGCAGAAGAGATTTTAACACAGGAAGAAGCAACTTCCTCTGAACAATGGATAAACAAAAACAAATGGAGGAGACACCAGAGGCAAAGTCACTCATGCGCTTGTGACGTCCCGTCTAGACTACTGTAACGCTCTCTACATGGGGCTCCCCTTGAGATGCACCCAAAGGCTGCAGCTGGTCCAAAATGCGGCCACGCGGGCAGTTCTGGGAGTTACCAGATACTCCCACATAACACCACTCCTGCGCAGGCTGCACTGGCTGCCTGTGGCCTTTCGGGTGCGTTTCAACGTGTTGATCATCATCTGTAAAGCGCTCCATGGCACAGGACCTAGTTATTTGCGGGATCGTATCCTGCCCCATACATCCCTTCGGCCTATTCGCTCCCACAGAGAGGGACTTCTCCGGGTGCCGTCCACTAGGCAATGCCAGTGGGCGACGCCCAGGGGAAGGGCCTTCTCTGTGATGGGCCTGACCTTTTGGAACGACTGACCCCCTGATATCAGAACTACCACGGACCTCCGCTCCTTCCGCTAGAAACTCAAAACTCACCTATTCCATCAAGCCGGCTTGGCCTAACTCATGCTTCTCGCCCCAGTCTGTAATTTAAATTATTTTATTCGGTTTTATGGGTTTAGTTTTAACTTTTATAAATTTGTACAGGATTATTTAATTTGATTTTAACTTTGTATGTATTGTCATGGTTTTAGTAGCTTTTAATTTTTACCTGTACACCGCCACAAGTCCCCTTGGGGAAAGGGGGTGGTCTAGAAATCAAATCAAATCAAATCAAATCAAATCAAATAAATAAATAAGAAAGAAAGAAAGAAAGAAAGAAAGAAAGAAAGAAAGAAAGAAAGAAGGGGTAAGATAGACTAAGGAATAGACTAAGGAAAAGTAGGATAAAACCCTTCTCTTCCTTCACTCTTTCTGACTAATTCACATTCACTTGCCAATAAGATAGATGAAATACTTTTTGTAAATAGATGCAATTCTGACTTTTACAACTCAGCAGCTCTCTGCTTCGTTGAAACCTGGCTAAATGAGTCAATTGATGATAGCAGCCTTCATATCCCAGGATTTCAGGTACAAAGAGCAGACAGAATTGCAGAAACTTCTGGTAAAAAGCATGGAGGACACTTATGTTTATGTATTAACAGCCATTGGTCCCGAGATATAACTATACTAAATAAATTCTGTGAGGTAGACTTAAAGACATTAGATATTAGAGGGATAGGAGAGAGAGGGAGGGGGAGGAGAGAAAGGAGGAGTGGAAAGGGGAGAGAGGAGAAGGAGAGAGGAAGGGGAAGTAGAGGAGAGAGGGAAGGGAAGAAGAGAGGGATAGGAGAGAGGGGCGAAGAGGAGGAGAGAAAGGAGGAGTGGAAAGGGGAGAGAGGAGAAGGAGAGAGGAAGGGGAAGTAGAGAAGAGAAGGATGACAGATGGAAGAAAGGAGGGAGGGAGGAGGAGGAAAAGAGAGGGATAAGAAAATGATAGATAAGGTACAAATATGCTTATGGAGAGCTAATAATTGTTCTTGGGAGTTGATGGTAAGACGAATCAATGTAAATATTTAATACTATAAAATAATGTTGGTTATGTAACGGTATACACATGATTTTTTGTTATGAAAATGAAAAAATAAAAAACTTTTTATAAAAAAAAGACATTAGATATTAAGACATTAGATATTAAGACTAATTAGACTAAGATATTGATGCATGAATGCCCACATATTGCTGTCAGCTGTGATCTTCAACAACAAAAGAGATTATATGTCTATGAAGATTCTCAGTTATCCAGGTTATGGTTGTCCCAAAAGGATGAAAAGCAAAATGTCTTAAAAGACCCCAGAAAGTCCAATTGCCTCTGGAAATAGCACCTTTGGGAAAAACAATTGTACCAAAGGTTTTTCAATGGGAGCAACATTTGAATAACTATTGTCCAATTTGGAATGTACACATACATTGTATCTTCAACCATTTGCATCTCATAAAAAGAAGAAAACCAGGAACATTTTTCTTCTCAGCAATAGCTAGACATTTATTCATTATCCCTTTGTTTAAAACACCAACTATATCCTTTCCCCCCCTCTTGACAACCTTTATGAAATATGTTAATCAGTTTGTTTATAAAATGACTTACTCTTGTGTCTGTTTAAATGTTTTTCTCCATCATTGCTAGAAATTAAGCCCTGCAGATGCTGTATTCTTTTGGTTTTGAAAAAGTTTTATTGGGTTTTACAAATTTTAGCAGAAATGGGAAAAGGGTATAAGGTAATACAAAGACATTTTGAGAACCTCTATGTCGGAGGTGTTGGCCCTCCGAGGCTTCATTAAAAAAAATAGATAATACAATAAATTTTTCATTTGTTCTACCAAGTGGAAAGAGATACAGATATTTCAATTTAAAATCTATGCAATCAATCATTTATAAACATCCAAATAAAAGTTACACTAAACAGAAATAAAGTCACTTGTGAGATCTAAGTCTTTTGGCAATTGTGTCTTCCTCTCCCTGACCTCCAGTGGGCGGAGCCATGGCCCCCTCCGTTCCCCCATTTTCATCCTCCAGGATTGAGGAATGTTTTTTGAGAAAGGCGTCAGCCTCTGCAATTGTTTTAATTCTTACCCTTCCTCCCTCCCAGAACACCAACATTCCCTCAGGCATCACCCACTTGAACCACACCCCCTTTTTGAATAATCTTTTGGATAAGAAGGAATATTTCCTCCTTATCTCTCTAATTTTTTTCGGGATCTGTTTCAAGATGGCAATCTCTTTCTGTTGATAGATTAAAGGACCGTCTCTCTGTGCTCTCAGGATCCCCTCCCTTGTAGACCTTCTTACAAATTTAATATGTATCTCTCTGGGTACTTCATTTATCCTGGCATATACTGAATTAATTCTATAAATCAGATCAATGTCCCCCCAAATATCTTCTTTACTCTTTTTTTGTATAATCTGCTAATATCGTACACATCAAATCTTTCAGGTCCTCAGTGCTTGACTCAGGGACGTTCTGAAATCTTAAAAAGTAAGACATTCTTTCAAAATCCATCCTAGACATATGACCAGCCAAATCCACTATTTCATTATGAGAATTTTTTAGCTCTTCCCTTGTCTCAGCCATCCCCCCCTCCAGTCCATCGATTCTTTGTTTATTTTCCATTAGTGCTTTCTGTGTCTCCAAAAGTTCTAATTTTGAACTGACATTGTCCTTCTGGATTTCTTTAATTTCTTTCATAATGTTTTGAAGAGTTTCCTCTATTGCTGATAACTTAGCGTCCACCTCTGTTTCTTTAGGTAACATTGAAGTAATCTTAGGTTGATGTAGCTGCTTTTTTGAAGCCATAATGAAAGTTTTAAGTACTTGTCACTAATATGGCATCTGTTGGAGAGGCAGTCCGTGAGGCAAGGAGAGAGCAAAAGCCAATGTCCAAATTCAAAGTTCCATTTGGTTATAATCCAGAGAGAAAACAAGTTCTTAAAGGCAATCAGATAAAAAAAAACAAAGAAGGCACATCAGGGAAAGATTCAAGTAATCAATTATATTCATCCATTAATAAAAAGAGAAGAACAGTCCGAAACACAAGGGAGTGTCAGCAATTTTCCAAGAAAAGTATGTCTCCTGAGAACAAAGGAACGCCATCTTCCCCCGCCCTCCTGGAAGCCGCCGAGAGTTAGTGGAAATCATTTCAGTTGTTGCCAGACTTCGATACAAAGTAAAGGAGAGACTTTCACTTATGGTTTAAGAAAATCGGATATTGATTCCTCCACTTCCCCAAGCCTTGGGAGCATTGCTAAACGCCACTTTTTTTTCCTTTCCGAGGGTTTTTTTTTACAAACTCCCCCCTCCTTCTTCTTTCAAATTTAAAGTTGAGAGCATTAGAATAAAACACTCACGATCCACTCTGCAGCCAGGAGCCTCGGTGTTGCCTTCGACCCCGGCGTTTCGGTTCTTCTTTAAATCAAAAAGCTGTTCCGGCTCTCCATCGGCAAAGGGGACGACCCCCCCCCCGCGACTCGTTCCTCTGCACCTAGGTCGAAGCGGGGGCCACCCCCCGACCGCCGTCGGGATGGGGGGATTCCCTGCAAGCCGCCCGTACAGCGGGGGCTCTTTACAAGAGCTCCCTGCCCCCGGGGGGGCCGCAGAGGCAACCAAGCGGCGGACGAGCACAAAGACTCGACCGTCACCTCCGGCCAACCGGAAGGAAGTCCAGATGCTGTATTCTTGTGCTGAATTTAAAAAAAGGAGGCTCTTCCACTAGAACCCTGACTGGAGCTCCCGTGTTTCTTGTTAGGACAGAAAATCTAATCTATACTCAGTTTTGTGGAAGGAGAGTTTTGGGAGGGGAGGTGTTAATGAATTTCAATTTGCCTCAGAAAAATTTTGTGGCGCACAATAATGATGATAAACCCTAATTAGAGACTGAAGATCTGGGAAAGTCAAAGTCTGTGTGATGCTAAGGGATATCATAAAACACTAGCAATGATCCTATCCAGTGGTGGGATTCAGCCAGTTCGCACCATTTCGGGAGAACCAGTTGTTAACTTTCTCAGCAGTTTGATGAACTGGTTGTTGGAAGAAATCATTCGTGCAGAGAACTGATTGTTAAAATATTTGAATCCCACCACTGATCCTATCTCTTCAAAAATTGAACTCACATCCCTTATTGGGCTATGTCTGCCCTTTGTAATAGATTTCTCTCTGGGATTTAGATGACCCCAATCTGTTGGCTTGTCAGAATGATTGAGAATACTGTGCTATGTAATTCTGTAATTCTAATTCTGTTGTATGCTATGTATCTCATTGATTTCTTTTTTTTAATTTTAGTTCTATGTTAGATACTCAAAGTCCCAAATGAAAACTGGGAGGCCATACAAAGCAACTAACTAAATACATACCTACATATACATATATATTTCCTTTAGTACGAAACAACCTGAACGTATAGCTCTGCAATGTTCAAGAAAGGCAATCCATTCTGATTCATCAATAGCTGCAAAAATCAGGACAACCTACTAGTATTTTCTAGATATCTCTTTGCTGCCATCCTGTGCTCATTTTGGAGATCTACAGCCAATGATTGATGTGTCTGCCCCTTTTACTGAAAAGTCAGGAAGAAAGAAATCTGGAATAATCATTAGGGAACCTATGAAGTCTTTGGCTTTCCAACTATGAGACGATGGCCAATTCAAGAGAAGTAATGGAGAAGGAGACAGTAGCAGCAATGATAACACTTGCCTCATTCACTGTCTATTTCCTTTCATGCTGTACTTCTTCTGTGATTCCTGCTGGGCCTCTGTGGTTGGTTACCAATCTGATCAGCAAAAATCAGGATGTCCTTTAGACATGATAAAAAATAGATAAAACCCCTTACTTGCTGCCCATAGATCTTGGTGTCCTCTGAACTTGGTTATTTTCTTGCAGATATTTCATTGTTCAATTAGATAAAATCATCAGTGTTAGAATGGAGAAGAATTTGCTCTCTGTTTATATATAGTGGCTTTCCCTGTCAGGTGGAGCATTCTTGGTGGTTATTATTGTATTGTCTATTGAATTGGTAGTTCCCTTGATTGGAGTATTGTTTTGTATTGCTGAGTGCTAATCTAGGTATTGATTGCTGATCAGGATTGTGCTCTTTTAGTTTTTTAATTGTGTTTTTTTAGTGATGTATAGATGTTTATTTCTATGTGCCTATTGATGGCTGATTTGTCTGAATGCCAGGCCTCCATAATTCCAAGATGAAACTATGGTGAAGTTTATGTGTTGTACAACTGAAGAATTTTCATCATAACTTCTGGCTGCTAAGTAGTGTTCATGAGATTCTTTGCTAGTCTTCTGCTTGTTTGTTCTACATAATGGCTGTTATAGTATTTACCCTGCATATTGTAGATGACTCGTATTTTTCTTCAGGACTACTGGGTCTTTTGGTTTACTTAAGACATTTTGGAGAGCTTTAGTTGGTTTGTGTGATACAGCAATGCCATGTGGTTGTAATTGTCTGTTGGTTGTTTTTGAGTTGTTTTTGATGTATTACGATGTTATCCTTTTCACAGCTTGTGCTGATTGTGCTATAGTGGCTTGAGAGGTCAGGCATTTTTGATAAAGATGTGTGGGTATCTATTTTCAGAAGATGATTTGTTTCTTTTTTTCAGATGTTTATGTTATTGCAGTGTACACAGTTTATTTCAATTAGAGTATTAGGGTTCAGAAAACCTAAGGTCACCAGCATAGAAAAGGATAATATTGGAATAGTGAAATGTCCTTTTTTTTTTTTTTGCTTACAAGTTGCCCATATCGTGTTTGGCTTTATGGCTTTTATGGCTTTTATGCATATCAAGAAGAGGAAAAACAATGGAAGCTAATATGAAAATAAGGAGTTTGGTATTGTACATACCTTTTAGAAGTTAGCGCCATGAGGTCAATGCAAGTCATTGATATATTGGAAAACATTTATAGAAATGTAATCTTAAACTTATAAATCATTTGATTCCAATTAAATTGGTGAAAAAAATGGTTTGTGACTTTACATCCTGAAATAAGTAAAAAAAAGTTGCTTCTTCCATTTCTGTTTGGGTTATTGTTTCCTTATGTACAGAGCTTTGTGGACTATCAGCCTGCAAGATGTCATTTCTAGCCATGATAGAATACTGAAAGATCAAAAGCCAACATTTTTGATCTTTTGGTGCTATAGAAGAATGCTTTTTTGAGCATTTATTTTGTCCATACATCCTGATCTTTCAACCCTTTCTTAGTAGAAAAATCTTGGGTTCTCCACGCCCCTTCTGATACAA
Source organism: Rhabdophis nuchalis (assembly GCA_039707465.1). Classification (NCBI taxonomy): domain Eukaryota; kingdom Metazoa; phylum Chordata; class Lepidosauria; order Squamata; family Natricidae; genus Rhabdophis; species Rhabdophis nuchalis. Next base: position 43,642,793 of record CM077647.1, on the reverse strand, counting down.
ACAGCTCTTGAAGCATTTACTTTAGCAACATACAGTCAACACTGACTCCAAGCTATAGAATGCTTGTTTAGACTTTGCAAAACAGGAAACAATTTAGGGATTTGTTTTATTTTGTTTTGACTGTAAGGTCAGAGGTCCTTTATTTAAAAAAAGTCCTAGCCAAGCAAGCAAACATAGCTGAGTGGAAAGAAATGTTATGGCTTCTGTTGATAAAGTCTATTCTTTTTTAGCTTTTAATTTTTTTACGAAATCCACATGATTCAAGAATCTTTCAGCTATTTAATATTCTGGAATATATACTAAATCTACTAAAAATATGTGCTGTGAAGTCCCTTCTGTGGAGCAGACTAGTCCACAAACTCCATTTTGTTTTAGGAACAAAATCACTATGCTTCAAGTGCAAGAGGTTGCCAATACAAGTCCAAACTTTCATACCATGGCTATGGATTGGAAAAACCTTGTTCATTATGGATTAGTACTGTGCAAATTACCCCATGAAACATTTTACTCATTGATAAAATATTCTTCCACCTTGGCTTAAGGCTGGAAAGCAGCTGGCACTATTGAAATATTTGCTACAAAGCGGTATCACTGATTAGTTTTAGTTGGTCTTTTCAAGTATATTATTTATTTGTTTGTTTGTTTGTTTGTTTGTTTGCTTGCTTGCTTGCTTGCTTGCTTATTTATCTATCTATCTATCTATCTATCTATCTATCTATCTATCTATCTATCTATCTATCTATCTATCTATCTATCTATCTATTTATTTATTTATTTGGATTTTTCCCAAAAGGGACTCAGGGCGGTGCACAGAAAGGATAAAAAGTAGTAAACACAATAATAATATAAAAGTTAAAATTCATCAACGATTTGGATGAGGGGATAAATGGGGAACTCATCAAATTTGCAGACGACACCAAGCTGGCAGGAATAGCCAACACTCCAGAAGATAGGCTTAAGATACAGAAGGATCTAGACAAACTTGAACATTGGGCACTATGTAATAAAATGAAATTCAATTGTGAAAAAAGTAAGGTCCTACATATAGGCAAGAAAAACAAAATGCACAAGTACAGTATAGGTGGTACCTTGCTCAATAGTAGCAACTGTGAGAGGGATCTAGGAATCCTAGTGGACAACTATTTGAATATGAGCCAGCAGTGTGCAGCAGCTGCCAAAAAAGCCAACACAGTTCTAGGCTGCATAAACAGAGGGATAGAATCTAGATCACGTGATGTGTTAATGCCACTGTATAGTGCCTTGGTAAGGCCACACTTGGAATACTGCATACAGTTTTGGTCGCCACGATGCACGTGCAGAGAAGAGCAACCAAGATGATTAGGGAACTGGAGATTAAAACATATGAAGAACGGCTGCAGGAGCTGGGTATGTCTAGTTTGATGAAGAGAAGGACCAGGGGAGACATGATAGCAGTGTTCCGATATCTCAGAGGGTGCCACAAAGAAGAGGGAGCCAAACTATTCTCCAAGGCACCTGGGGGTAGGACAAGAAGCAATGGGTGGAAACTAATCAAGGAGAGAAGCAACTTAGAACTAAGGAGAAATTTCCTGACAGTTAGAACAATTAACCTCTGGAACAGCTTGCCTCCAGAAGTTGTGAATGCCCGAACCCTGGAAGTCTTTAAAAAGATGTTAGATAGCCATTTGTCTGAAATGGTATAAGGTTCCTGCCCACGCAGGGGGTTGGACTAGAAGACCTACAAGGTCCCTTCCAACTCTGCTATTGTATTGTATTGTATTGTATTGTATTGTATTGTATTGTATTGTATTGTACATTAAATACAATGGGTCTGTGCTAAAACTTATACTTAAAAACAGTTAAAATTATTATAATTGGGACTATCATAAAAGCTATGCTAAGCCAGCGACATGGAATAGGTGTGTTTTTAAAGTTCGACGGAAGAGGAGAAGGTCTGTGATAGTGCGGAGGTCGGGGGGCAGGTCGTTCCAGAGGGCAGGGCCTGCCACAGAGAAGGCTCTCCCCCTGGGGGTCGCCAGCCGGCATTATAGGACAGTAATGGCTAACCTTTTTGTCCTTGTGTGCTGAAAGTGCAATGTGTGTGCCTCCCTGCAGCCTCCTGGTACTAAAAACAGGGTGCAGGGGGAACATGCCCCCCCCTCTCAGTATGGCCCATTTTGGGCCTGTCAGGCCTCTCTGAAGCCTCCTGAAACAAAAATCAGAGCCCCGCCCCCTATGCAACTTCTACATGTGAAGCAGAGACCAGAAAATCAGCTGGCTGGCAGGAGATGCACACATATGCATGGTAGAGCTGAGGTGGATGACGGCTCACATGCCTGCAAGGAGGGCTCTGTGTGTCACCTTAAGTCACAGGTGACTTAAATTTGCCACCACGGTTATAGGATATATGAATCTGGCCCATATGATATAAAAAGAACTTGGCTGTAAATTTGGCTTGGAATGAAGCTGGACATTCCACTGACTACACAGCATAAGCAAGGCTAACATAATTTGGAAATAAAGAAAAAAAAAGATACACGACATTTAATTCATAATATTTATTGAGTAATTTTGCATTTTAGAAAAAAACCCAAACAAACACTGCATTAGGAAAGGGACATAAAAAATCCAGAAAGATTATTCTGTTTTTCACCTTTAAATAAATCCTCAGGTATTTATACTAGGATTTTATAAATGAGGTGCTCTGAAAGCTTCTTTATATAAACATGGCAAACAGAATTTATTTCACATTTTCTACCTGTTTCTTAAAAATAAGTCACTGTACAGGAATAGCATCATAATATAATATGCAGAATACTGTGAAATTGTTCTCACTTTAACCCATTTGTTGATACTGACTTGTAATACCTTACAGGAGTTTCAAGCAGAGGTTTTGTAATATAGTCTACAAATACTTAGGATTGAAAGCAAAATCTGTACTGTAGTATTGAGCTACAGCTTTTTTACAAATTGGACAGACATACCTTCCCTGCTTTGCCACTTCCAGCAATTCAGCACATAATTTGATTAGTCTGAAGAATTTTTCAGGATTCTGTCATTTGATTAAAATTCTATCACATAGGAAGGCATGTAGCTGCAGTTTTTATATGCATCTTTATCACTTATTTCCACAATTTTGTATTTTTATCACTGGTTGACTCATTTTCCATAAGGTTTTTCATAGCTAAAACTAATGAAATAATAGCTGTTTCTTGATTTAAAAAAACCTCTGTAACTTATGTTCTGTAGTATAGTAGAAACATATAAAATATTTGACAGGAGGGAAATGCATTTTCTAAATCAATAATTAAAACCTCATATTACACAAAAGAGAATAAGCTTTTTAATGTAATAAACAGTGACCATCTTTTGCGTTCCGTGCCTTTATAGTGGTTTTGGATTTTTAGAGATCCATAAGAACAAAGAAGGTGCAGCATGCTTATGTTCAGGCACAGATGGGCTCTAGCATTAGTCCAAAAGCTTGGAAGACTAAACCTCTGGTGTGGGTAATAGATCTAGACTGGATCCTCCAACATTATCCTGGGACATAGATTTGCCTTCATTTGTGAGTTGTGCTTCTGTCTGGACTGTGAGGTCTTTGGTGCCCTCTGAACTTGGTGGTTTTTTGCAATGCTTTAACCAAGAGTTATCCCCATGTGTCATCTAAGGCAAAATCTATTCTGAAAAATCATAATCTTCTGAATCAGTCTTTAAATCTTATCAAAAGATGCTGCCATTCCACCACTATCCCCAAAATTCTTTGTGTTTATGCAGCTGTGTTAAATATATTGTTTAGGGAAACAAAAAAATCTGGAATGAAATAGACATTTTTGCTTCTTACAAATATATAATTCACATAAAGTAGCTCAATTTTGAATCTTCAACTACTTCTTAAAAATCCAAGTGGATAAAAACCAATGTATTTCTGATTCATTATTGGAATTTGCCTGTTGTTCTTTAATATGGAAGAAAACTCGACAAGTTTATGTCAATGTCCAAGGCACACAATATCATCTTACTTTTAAAAATTCTAGGATGAACTGTGGTATCTGTTAAATATGGAATTTAAAAATGTGCATAGTAGTCTATGAAGTTGTTAACACAAAATGCATTAATTTATCATTTTATTTCATTACATGTGATGATAACTAGACATGATTTTAAATATAAGCTAAATTTGTCTGAAATATCCATGGTTTCTAACTCGAGGTAGTCTTTGAGTTACAATAGGTCATTTGAGAGGAGAGGACGCTCCCATCTTGATGGGCTGCATCAGAAGCTGGCTATTTATTACAGCAGATGGAAATGTTGCGGAGGGGGGGGGGACAACATGTTTGTTTTTTATCTGTTTGTTTGATCATCATGATTCCTGCTTCATTCTGGATTGACACGGTGTTTGGAATTGCTCCTTGGAGACTCTGAACTTTTCATGCCCTGTGAGCTCTCCTGTGTGTGGATTTAAGTTTTGCCTGGTGGATTTAAGTTTGTCTGGTTGAATTAGTTTATTTGAGCAACTTTCAAGTGCCTTGTGGACTATTGGGCCCTTGCTCCGTTGACTAATCTTGATCTCTTGTGGCTGGACTTGATTGGAATAATTTTGGGGTTTTGGTGAAGGGAATTGCTGGGAATATTAATAAACTCAGTAAGTTACAGTTACATGTATATGTGTGAACGAGAGGAGAAACATACTGTCTGAAGTTACAATGGCAATGAATAAAGTCACTTATGACTGTTTTTCACACCTATAACCTGTGCAGCATTTCGTGGCCTTATGATCAAAATTTAGATGCTTGACAATTTTGATCAAAGGTTGTTCTTGCTTCTTGGCTTTTTTGATCCCTTCTTTGCTGCAATCACACATGAAGTAATTAATTTATGCTGAGCAATGCATTCATGCCCCAGAATGATATAACATTTCAATATTTAAAAAGTTGGAGGCTATCAGTGACTAAAAGTAAAACATGCCTACTATAGGGTGATGAGAGCATTATCATCAGTGTATATATAAATCAAATGTATGGTGTTAAGATGTCATTTTTAGGAGAGAAATTCTATCAGACTATGCCAGTGGCATTACAATGGCTCAAAAGTCAAAGGAAGTAGAGGAGACATTAATCCATTATATTATCAAAAGAAGTATACAAAATGCTCCAATTGGCAGCGCTCAGTAGAAATTTAGAAGCCTCTTTATGAAAGTGTGAGATATGCTCATTGACATGTAAGGGTTACTTCTAGAAATGGCATTGTGCCAGTGTCAATGTCCCTTTATGTCTTTGGCAATGGAAGAATTTATGAAAGTCTAATAAAATTGCATGTATGGTAGCTGTCAAGCTTTCTAGCTACTTTTTTAAATTATTGGTGGTTGAGTCCTAGAAACACTTAGAAATTGCTGCACTGTGTCTTCATAGTGAACGGGAATGTGAATCTCAATTGAGCATAGTTATTTTTGTACACAAGAGACATAGGGGTGAAACTAAGAAACACAAAAAACACTGCAGGCTATTCATCAACAGCAATATAATGTAATGCTTCAATTGAATTTCATGGAGAAGAGGATAAAAGATGAAGCATTTAGATTAGTTTGTTTTTATTTGCTACCTCCACTAATCTCAAGATTCACATGTGATTGTTTGGCAGTTAAACAATCTTCAAGGAATCATACACATTCGCCTTCAAATTTTACATAATCAGTTAAGGAGTGAAGAAGCTTAGCACAGAAATTTTACAGAGATATTAAACTCTGTGGCAGAATGTTTGATATTCTTAAAGATACAAAAGAGCATTCCCAGGTAATTTCATTGTATAGATAGTCTCAATGCATGTTTTCTCAATGCATGTTTTGTCTCAATACAATGTTTTCTAATCTCTATTTTTCTATTTCAAAGTTAGCATTTTTCTCTTCTGTATTTTTAGATTATTTTTCAAGGTTTTCCCCGTTGCAGAAGAAGGGTATTGTAGGGTGACTATTATATTTACAAAATATTATCCCAAGGAGAATTCCTATAATACCTTGCATTGTCATTCTAATGGTCTGGCATTTAAAAGGAGGCACAGTTGTTTAGTCAGCACTATAGGCGGAACCTAAAGTGGAGCATTGTCTTGTCAATGAGGTAAAATGTCTTAGCTAGCAATATCTGGGTTTTTACATCAGTTTGAGTTTTTAAGTTACAGTCATCTGTTCAACATTAGAAAATCATTTTAAATACGGTGTATCAAGTCAAATTCTTATTTTGGACAGTGGAAACTAGCAGGAGCAAGTGGTACATCATTTGAGTCATTTATAATTAACTTAGTTCTGGAGGTAAAGAACTAATCAAAGTTGGCCTTCTAAACAAACTGCCAAATATGGAGATAATGTGATTACTACCTCAGATTTTAAAATGCTAGTGCATGAGAAACAAGGCAGGAATTCTGAGGCCTCTTAAGACTATCTTTATGAATCACTCTTTGAAATAGATAAAAAATTGATCTACTTTACTGGAAGGAGAAATGGCTTGCTTTAAAGATCATATGTCACATATCAATGTATATGGAACAGTCACCTTCTTTTCTCAATAAGTCTGAGTGGATGTGATTTTTGCCTAAGATGCCATTAAAATCAGAATATATAATTAACATCTGGAAGGAAGCTATTTTATTTTAATATTATCTGCTTGCTACATTTTCAAAATTACCATCTTCACCTGGCCTAAATTTCAAATATAGAGGTGTTTGTAAGTAGCCTTTCTGCTGAAAATGTGAATCAGCACTAACAAGACAAATGTATACAAATAAAAAGGGAAGGAATTCATACTCAAATTTTATTATGATGAACTTATCAGCTTGGGAGTGGGGCAAAATACCGTATAATTTCATTTGGAATGTCTATATCATTTATTTCTATATATCCATAATGAAGAAAGACAATGATGAAACCTGGTGGACGGATGATAACCAATGGGATACAGTCATCCCAGGTTACAAACTGTACAGGAAGGACAGGAAGGGGCAAACGGGAGGTGGTGTAGCCTTGTATGTCAAAGAAGAGATAAAGTCACATGAATTGGCATATCGAGGTGATTTAGAGTCACCACTAGAAACTCTGTGGGTAAGACTATCAGGCCAAAAGAATGGTCTAACAGTAGGCATATGTTATCGGCCTCCGACCCAAGCCCCTGAGAGAGACTGGCAGTTGGAGAATGTTGTAAAGGAGGCATCAAAAAAGGGAAGCCTGGTTATAATGGGGGATTTCAATTACCCTCACATAGACTGGGCGAACTGTTGTTCAGCACATGACAAAGAGATAAAGTTCCTAGATATGCTAAATGATTGTTCCCTGGAACAGATGGTACAAGAATCCTTGACTTGGTTCTGAGCAATATACAGGATCTGGTGCAAAATGTTAATGTGACTGATCCAATAGGGAACAGTGACCACAACACAATTATATTTAACTTACTGCAAATCACTGATAAAATCTAACACAGAGACCTTAAATTTTCACAAAGGAAATTTCCCGAAGATGAGGAAACTAGTAAAAAAGAAGCTGAAAGGGAGAATTGAGAAAGTCCAAACACTCTATGAGGCATGGAGGCTGCTCACAAAAACAATAAGAGGCCCAATTGGAATGTATACCTAAAAGGAAAAAAGGCACCGCCAGGTTCAAGAGGACTTCGATGTGGTTTACAGGAGCTGTTCGGGAAGTGATCAAAAGCAAGAAAAGCTCATTTAAAAGATGGAGGACAACAGGCAGAAACATAAATTCTGGCAGAACAAATGCAAGGCAACAATCAGGAAAGAAAAGCAAGACTTTGAGGAGCGTTTAGCTAAAAACACTCAAAGAAATAACAAGGACTTCTTTAAGTACATTAGAAGTAAGAACCCAACTGGGAAGGCCACTGGACCATTAGATGACAATGGAAGGCAAGGGATTATTAAGGAGGAAACAGAGATTGCAGAGAGACTCAATGAATTCTTTGCTTCAGTATTCACTGAAGAAGACAGAGATCACATGCCTAAAACAGAGCCTATCTTCGTAGGGAGGGAAACTGAGGAATTAACCCAGATAGAAATAACCAGGGAGGAGGTCCTTGCATGTCTTATTAAACTAAACTCTAACAAATCACCAGGACCAGATGGCATCCATCCACAAGTTCTCAAGGAACTTAAAGATGAAATTGCTGATGTCCTTACCAAAATATATAATCTTTCCCTCAAATTAGGCCTTGTGCTGGATGACTGGAAGGTAGCGAATATAACACCAATCTTCAAAAAAATATCCAGAGGTGATCCAGGAAATTACCGACCGGTCAGCTTGACAAGTGTCCCAGGTAAAGTGATGGAAACCATCTTAAAAGATAAAATTAATAGGCATGTAGAAGAGAAGGTGCTGCTGAAGGAGAGCCAACATGGCTTTTGCAAGGGCAAATCATGCCTCACTAATCTGCTGGAATTTTTTGAGAGTGTCAACAAGCACATGGATAAGGGAGATCCAGTTGACACTGTTTATCTGGACTTTTAGAAGGTCTTTGACAAGGTCCCGCACCAAAGGTTCTTAAATAAACTTGCCAGTCATGGAATAAAGGGACAGGCCTTGTCCTGGATTAGCAACTGGCTAAGGGACAGGAAACAGAGAGTAGCATTAAATGGACACTTCTCCAGGTGGAGGGAGGTAAAGAGTGGGGTTCCCCAAGGTTCAGTACTAGGACCCCTGCTTTTCAACCTTTTCATAAATGACCTAGAAGTAGGAGTAAACAGCAAGGTAGCCAAATTCGCCGACGACACTAAGTTATTCAGGGTAGTAAAAACTGAGGGAGAGTGTGAGGAGCTCCAGAGGGATCTCTTGACACTGGGGGAGTGGGCAAACCAGTGGCAAATGAGCTTCAACATTAGTAAGTGCAGAGTGATGCACGTTGGGGCAAAAAACCCCAACTACATCTATAAACTGATGGGGTCTAAACTCCTTGCAACTAACCAGGAAAGGGACCTTGGTGTTCTGGTGGACAGCTCAATGAAGGTGTCAACCCAGTGTGCCGCAGCAGTGAAAAAAGCAAACTCATTGCTAGGGATCATTAGGAAGGGTATAGAAAATAAGTCAGCAAGTGTCATTTTGCCTCTTTATAAATCTATGGTGAGGCCCTATCTGGAGTATTGTGTACAGTTCTGGTCACCATATCTTCAGAAGGATATTATGGAAATGGAAAAGGTGCAGAGGAGGTCAACCAGAATGATTAGGGGGCTGGAACACCTTCCTTACCATCTGAGGCTGCAACGGCTGGGCCTCTTCACTCTAGAATGACGGCACCTGAGTGGTGACCTGATTGAAGTCTATAAAATCATGCACAGTGTGGACAAAGTAGAAAAGGAAAAACTGTTTTCCCTATCGCACAACACTAAAACTAGGGGGCACTCCATGAAACTTTTGATAGCTAGACTTCAAACAAATAAGAGGAAGTATTTTTTCACCCAGAGGATCACTGGTTTATAGAACTCCCTGCCAGAAGAAGTGGTGACAGCTGTCAGCCTCGACACCTTTAAGAAAGGATTAGACGAGTTCATGGAGAACAAGGGTATGAATGGCTATCTTTATGGATGCCTAAGGACACCCTCTGGGATGGAGAGATAGGCAGGATATTTCTCAATGCCATTTGCAGGGAATCATAAGCAGGTGAAGACATCTGCTAGGGAATACCCTGAAGCAAATGGTGAGCCATTGTGTGAGACAGAATGCTGGACTGGATGGGCTGTGGCCTGTTCCAGCAAGGCTATTCTTATGTTCTTATGTTCTAATGATCTTAATAAAGGCATTGTCTTTTGTGAAATTCTGATTTTCTTTTTTCCCTGAAATGTGTAATAATGTACAGCTAATCCTTCAGAAGGTGGAGCCAAAAGATATAATGTGGTTATCGCTCCAAAAGCAAAAACATTTGTTGACTACAAATACAATCTACTCAGGGGACATAAGTGCCAATTTTATATCAGAAAATTGATTGGTAAATAAAAAATAGATCGGTCTAGTCAGAACTTTTTGATGAATTGAAGAAAATCATACCTTGGAGAGAGAAGAGAGGAAAATGATAAGAAAATGGTCCAAATGAGTTGAAATGATTCAATGGTGAATTCCATATTAAGTATGTAAATTAATGTGTCATTTTATTTCCAGCTGTCTTCCATGATTGATTACAGTGATTCAATACATAAATGATTTCATTACATAATTTGCCTTATTTAGATGGAAAATAAACTTAAAACAGCAATCATTATTTTGAGCAGTAAAAATGAAATGGCTACTAGAGGACAGCAGAGAAATAAAGGAATCTCTCTGCTTTAATATAGTGATCATTTGGAGTTTTGCAACCCAGAAGTAATAATTCCATAGAGGTCCATCATCAGTTATCCTAGATAGCACCAGAGGTGGGTTTCAGCCAGTCCGGTCGGGTAGACACGTACCTGTTGGAAGAATTTGTGTCTGTTCCCATACTGGGGCCTCCGGAGGCCCCAAACTGGAATGATCCCTCCCATGGACTGCCCCTCCCGCTCACCCCCCCCCACCTGCCTGGGCACCTCTCTCTCTCTCTTTCTTGCCCTGCCTGTCCCACCCACCCACTTCCTATGCTGGCCATGCTTGCCCCACCCACCCACTTCCTATGCTGGAGCAGAGGATTTGGCTGTTCGAAGAAGCCAGTGTGGCGCATGCTTCCTTCTCTTTGACAGTCGCCTGGTTTCCAATGGGGGGGGGGGATAAATGTTAGAGGGGAAGAGAAGGCAAGCTTCTGCTAGGGACTGCCTTCCCTCCTTCTCTAACACATGGAGTTCTTCCCCCCCCCACGGGAAACCAGGCGGCTTCAAAGAGAAGGAAGCGTGTGCTGCATAGACTTCTCCCAACAGCTGAATTCTCTGCTCCTGTTCATTCTACAGCTGTTGGAAGAAGCCCGCGCAGTGCGGGCTTCCTTCTCTTTGAAGCTGCCTGGTTTCCAATGGAAGGGGAGAAATCCATGTTAGAAGGGAAGAGAAGGGATTGCCTTTCTTCCCTCTCTAACACATGGATTTCTTCCCTCTCCCCATTGGAACCCAGGCTGCTGTCAAAGAGAAGGAAGTGTGCGCTTCTTCCACAGCCAACAAAGGAACAGGAGCAGAGGATTCAGCGATTGGAAGAAGCCCACCCTGCCAGGCTCTCCCAGAACTCTATGCCCCCAAGAAATAGTGTGGCTGAAGAAAGGTCCTTGTCCTGGGATCCTCCAGGGAAGGGCCAGAGACAGTGCTGGACCTCGTTCCATCTGCTGCTTCTCTCTCACTCTCTGTTGCAGGAGCCAGGCAGGGGGGCTGGTGCCTGAACAACCTCGCCCAGCACCTTTGGTGCCCAAAGCCTGTGGGGGCAGGACCAAAGGTTTGGCATCCAGAATAGGGCACAGTGGTAGTCAGGTCCCGCCAATCTTGGCTGGCCCAAGCACTGGCCACTCCTCCTTGGCTGGCCCAAGCACCGACCATGGTATCCTCCTGCACCGGCTGGAGGGGCTGGGATTGAGAGGCACTGTATTGCAGTGGTTCTCTTCCTACCTCTCTGGCCGGTCGCAGTGTGTATTGACAGGAGGGCAGAGATCGACCTCGAGGCCCCTTTTATGTGGGGTACCTCAGGGTTCAGTTCTCTCACCCCTCCTGTTTAACATCTACATGAAGCCGTTGGGTGAGATCATCCGTGGCTTTGGGGTAGAATACCATCAGTACGCTGACGACACGCAGCTGTACATTTCTACCCCTGGCCACCCCAATGATGCCGTGGAAGTGCTGTCTCGGTGTCTGGAGGCCGTGCGGCTCTGGATGGGGAGGAACAAACTCAAACTCAACCCGTCCAAGACCGAGTGGCTGTGGTTCCCGGCATCTCGATATAGCCAACTAACTCCATTGTTGGCTATTGGGGGCGAGTCATTGGCTCCCGCGGAAAGGGCCCGCAACTTGGGTGTCCTCCTGGACTCACGGCTGTCCTTAGACGACCATGTGACGGCCGTGGCCAGGGGGGCCTTCTATCAGGTCTACCTGATACACCAGTTGCACCCCTTTCTAGACTGAGATGCCCTACGCACGGTCACTCAAGCCCTCGTTATTTCCCGCCTAGACTACTGCAATGCCCTCTACATGGGGCTCCCCCTGAGGTGCATCCGGAGGCTCCAGCTAGTGCAGAATGCAGCCGCGTGGGGGATTCTGGGAGTCTCTCGTTACTCCCACGTAACACCTCTCCTGCGCGAGCTGCACTGGCTGCCTGTGGTCTTCCGGGTGCGCTTCAAGGTGGTAGTTACCATCTTCAAAGCGCTCCATGGCTCGGGTCCTGGTTACTTGAGAGACCGCCTCCTACCACATTCCTCCCTTCGACCTGCCCGCTCTCACAGAGTTGGCCTTCTCAGGGTGCCATCAGCCGGTCAATGCCGACTGGTGACCCCCAGGGGGAGAGCCTTCTCTGTGGAGGGTCCGACACTCTGGAACGACCTCCCCCCGATATCCGTACCATCACGGACCTACGTCTCTTCCATCGGATGGTAAAAGCTCATTTCTTTCGTCTTGCCGGCCTGACATAGATTAGGGACTTTTAATTCATTATTTATGTTTTTAACTATTTATTCAATTTTAGCACAGTCTTATTGATTTAATTGTTTTTTAAATTTTGTATATTGTGTGGGGTTTTTTATCTTTCTGTGCACCACCCTGAGTCCCTTTTTGGTGAAAAGGGCGGTATATAAATTGAAAATAAAGTAAACTCTGCCTGCAACTCCAGGGCAGACAATACTCCCCGGTGCAGCCCCCACCTGCCTGCCAGAGAAAGGCAAAGCCCTGGGAGAGGTGAGGTGGTCAGTTGTGCAAGACGCACAGCTCTGAGGCAATGAAGAAGATCGAGAGATGAAGACCAACAGACTCCCCCCTTTCCCCCTTTCCTCCTGTCCTACAGTTCACCTCCTTGGGTGGAACCAGGGCACACATGGGATGAGTAGAGTTTGCCACCAACTTCAAAGTGAATGGGGCTAGTTGTGACTAAATGGGACAGAGAACATAGAGGGATGCAAGGGAACATGGAGGTAATATAGTCCAACCCCTTCCCAAGGTGGGAGTCCTTATACTTCCTTTTCTTTTGAGACCTGTCAGTGGCAGACTTGGGGGAAATGGTGTGTGTGTGTGTGTGTGTGTGTGTGTGTGTGAGAGAGAGAGAGAGAGAGAGAGAGAGAGAGAGAGAGAGAGAGAGAGAGAGACAACATACCTACAGTATTTGCATGAGGCAGTCAAGACCCAGTAATCCCTGTTGGCAAACAGGAGTCCCTCTTCTCCCCCACTTCTGGCAGAGCTGCAGTGTTGGAGCTCGGAGGTGAGGTGGGTTTTTTTCCCCCTGCCATTCTGCTCTACCCAAATGATATGATCCTCAGAACCTCTTTTTATGTAAATCAAACAACCTAAGTTCCATTCTTTTAGTAGTATTTTTCGAGCTGCAGTTATTGGCAGGTTCCAAGCGTGGCTTTCCCCCCCAGTTACTCAGATGCTTAAGTTTAAGGTGGCACTGCTTTACTCCACCCCACCTCTTGCCCCTGCAAATGACAGGTGCCTCAGAGACTCAACTGGCAGCCCAGTGGAGACAATGGGCATGATGATTTCACTTCCCAGGAGCTGCCACCACCGCCAACACCTAAGCCCTCCCAGGAGCCGAGCAGAGCAAGAGCCCTGAAAGCGAAACATCTCTCCTTTCCAGTCATTGCTGCCCATTGGCCTGATTCCCCAATGCGTTTTCAGGCTTTCAATGTCTACAGCTATAGGTAGGAAGGTTGGGGGCACCTCGGGAGTGAAGCCTTTGTTGCCAAGTGCCGGGTCCCCCTTTTGCCCCCATGAAAACCACACCCCACCTCACTCACTCCAGTTAAATGCGCGTAGGGAGATAGAGTTTGTTTTAAATGGATAGTGAGGCTTCTTTGCCAGCCTCCCAGCTGGCAAAACAGATATTTTCACCAACTGAAAGGGATATGTGTGTGAAAGAGAGAAGGGAGAAAAGAGAGAGAGAAAGAGAAAGAGTAAGAGAGAGTTCTTCAGTTGAACAAATATTCTTATCCTTCTCACCTGATTGTTGTTCTGTCTACTTTTATTGTTAACACACCCACACATACACGTGTGTGTGTGTGTGTGTGTGTGTATGACAGAGAGAAAGAGAGAGAGAGAGAGAGAGAGAGAGGGAGAGAGAGAGAGAGAGAGAGAGAGAGAGAGAGAGAGAGAGAGAGAGAGAGAGAGCACAGGCCTTTAACTTGGTCTTTTAGAAAAAGATGGACAAATATCAAAAACAGTTGAAGACACAAACTATTTAGCATTGTAGCATTATTAAGGTTTATTGGAATTTATTGGTTTCCAGTTGACAAATGAAGTGACTTCACATTGGATCAAAAACAGAAATAGAGATTTGAAAGATTTAAGAAATATATCAAATATTTCTGAAGATGTGAAAAGACAATGCCTTCTTTGTAGTTGGAGTAGATGCACATGCAAATGGACTCATTTTGTCCTGTATGAGAGAAGGAAGAGATCAAAAGATCTCTTTTGTCCATCAAAAGGGACACAGTGGCTCAGTGGCTAAAACACTGAGCTTAGCGATCAGAAAGGTCAGCATTTTGGCAATTCAAATCCCTAGAGTGAGCTTCCATTACTTGTCCCAGCTTCTGCCAACCTAGCAGTTTGAAAGCATGGAAAAATGCAAGTAGAAAAATAGGAATCACCTTTGGTGGGAAGGTAAGAGCATTTTGTGTGCCTTTGGTGTTTAGTCATGCCGGCCACATGACCACGGAGATGTCTCTGGAAAGCGCTGGCTCTTCGGCTTTGAAACGGAGATGAGCACAGCTCCCTAGAGTCAGGAACAACTAGTACATATTTGCAAGGGGAACCTTTATCTTTACCTTTATGTTCCTAAAATAATTTCATTCTTTTTTGCAATACGTTGCTTTTAATTTCCATAAAATTTCCAATATTATAACTGTCACACCATCACATGCTGATTTTCATAGAACTGATACTATCCCATGATATTTATCTAATTTTCTTTTACAAAGGAACCACTATTTCTAGTGCTAAGACAATCCTACATGACTTTAGAAGCAGCAACAATAAGTGCTCATTATACAGAACCCTAGGATATTGTGGTAAGCATCGTGAAACTATATAATTGCTCTTGAGTGCTCATTTCCATTGAATCAGCAGTGACTCTCCATCTCTAGCAAAGAGACAGTATTGATTTTCAGTCTCTGTAAGAGTAAAGAAAATGAAGAAACTAATGCTTCCAAACTTATAGTTACTGTGGTCCATTATTTTATGCTGCTCTTGATATATAGATACTGAGAAAAACACCAACTAAACAAGATATCTACATAAAAATTGAAGATTGTGGCTAGCTAGATTTTCCAATCTAGAAGTTATCTGATTTGAACAGGTAGTGAAGATTAATATAAGAACTTTCAATATTAAAATATTACTTTATCATCTGTTCAGTTCCTTTAAATCAAGAGAGGAAATTAAGCACCAATCTGACTAAATTAAAAATATAAAGAGGATATGGGAATCTTGATGTTTTTTGTTCTAGTTTTCCTTACTGTAACTAAAATTATATATACAGTAATCCCTCGTTTTCCGCGGCTTCCTTTTCCGCGGCTTCAGTGCTTCGCAGGTTTTTCAATAGCAAAAAAATGCATCAGTAGGAGGTAAGCGCCCCCTAGTGCTTGCTTTAAACGATGTCCACCAGCTCAAGTTTCTGGTATAGATATACAGAATCCTACTTCGCGGTTTTCAGTTTCCGCGGAAGGGTCCGGTCCTGATTAGCCGCGAAAAACGAGGGATTACTGTATGTATGTATGTATAATTTTGTGTGTGTGTATGTGTGTGTTTTTAATAATACTGGA
Organism: Rhabdophis nuchalis; assembly: GCA_039707465.1. Taxonomy (NCBI): domain Eukaryota; kingdom Metazoa; phylum Chordata; class Lepidosauria; order Squamata; family Natricidae; genus Rhabdophis; species Rhabdophis nuchalis. Next base: position 43,626,927 of record CM077647.1, on the reverse strand, counting down.
ACATACTACTAAAAGAATGGAACTTGGGTTGTTTGATTTACATAAAAAAGAGGTTCTGAGGATCATGTCATTTGGGTAGAGCAGAGCCTGGTCTTTGCTGCAGCTGCAGGATGACCTAGAATAGAACAGAATAACAGAGTTGGAAGGGACCTTGAAGGTCTTCTAATCCAACCCCTTGCATAGGCAGGAAACCCTACATCACTTCAGACAAATGGTTATTCAACATCTTCTTAAAAACTTCCAGTGTTGGAGCATTCACAACTTCTGGAAGCAAGTTGTTCCACTGATTAATTGTTCTAATTGTCAGGAAATTTCTCCTTAGTTCTAAGATGCTTCTCTCCTTTATTAGTTTCCACCCATTGCTTCTTGTTCTATCCTCAGGTGTCTTGGAGAATAAATTGACTCCCTTTGTGGCAACCCCTGAGATATTGGAACACTGCTATCATGTCTTCCCTAGTCCTTCTTTTCATTAAATTAGATACAGTATACCATTAAGCAAACGCACCTGTACCAAATGACATATGGCTCTACTATTGCTGCATAATCAGATTTCCAAGAGGAATAACTAGGAAATGGTAATTTGAATAGTTGTACATTATTTGTTTGTTTGTTTGTTTTATTAAATTTACATACCACCTATTTTGCTATCCAAAGTGATTCTGGACTTTTCTTGGATATTTCTTAATGTTAATTCACAACTCAGTTTCTCAAGGTTCTGAAGACAAAAACTCCTTCCCAAGCACAAATCCCAAAGGCAATGCTTGAAAGGAGCTCTCTGTGATGAAACAGCTTTTACGCATTCTAAATATTTCTAATTCCTATAATGTGGTTCTATTGTGTGGAAACTGATTTTCAAGTCCAATCAAATTAATGCTAAGCAATAGACTTCACTATCTATCAGTCACGTAAGGAAAATAATAGTAAATCTTGTATTCCATCCCTGCCTTCCATTCTCCCTGGAGATACTCCTGGATGTAATAAGTGGGGGGGGGGGGGGGGGGGAGGAACCCTCTGGAAGTACTGGGAGATGATAATTTGATGTAATTTCTATGACAATGCTTCCACCTTTGGATGCCAGCTCTCTGTCAAATCTCAAGTCAGGGCAATCATTTGAGCATTTCAGTGGTCAGTCCCAAGAGGGAAACAAGTTGTAGTTACTCTCCTCAAATACCAACATCAGGGCAAGAATATGTTTCTTGAACTGTGGATGGCACAAGCCTTTTGCTGTTTGTTTGCTGCTGCTTGGTCAGTTGGCCAGGATGAGATCTGGGAAACAGTTTTAGTTTGAGGAATGGACCCATGATTGAGGATGATTTGCCCTGTGCTGGAACACTTCTGGCAAAACTGGAATATCTGGCCACAGTCAGCATGAACATACAACCTATGCAACTTATATGTTAGGTAGTTATCCAGCTGACTTTGAGTCTAAGGTGGAATAGAATTAACTGTCTCCAAGTCTCCAAGTTACCAGCATAATTCCATAACTGTATATCAAACCAGCTCTGATATAAAAGTTTAAGATTGAGTAAATCTGTTTTAAAAAAACCTGGTAAATTCAATCTTTGTGAAGATGCCTAAAATCTTAGAAAATCTGCTTGTACATTGAGCCTAGAGTCTCAGGTGTATAATTAAAAAATAAGGTATATTATTATATTTCAGATATCTTTTAAACACAACATATTTTATGTCTTATTTTCTGCACAACATAAAAGAATAACTTGTGTTTCAAAGTAAAATCTGCCAAAATGTATCCTTCTTATTAATATTCAAATAAATTATGTTTGGATATAACTTCATATTTTTGCTCATTTTTTTAGGCATAACAGATGAGTTTGGATGGATAACTATGGGCCGCTGACTTTCTCTTAGCCTGTCTAGGAAGACTGTGACAATAAGACATGATTCAACAAAAGAAAGAAAATTATATAATTACTTGATAAAAAAGATATTAAGTTCTTCATGCAAAGCAGTGGGGAGAAAACCACCAGCAAATGCACCAATAAGTGATATCTGAAAAGAAATGGAAAAGTATCATTAAGTCTGCAGGAACTTTAAAGATAAAACTTAAATTTAAAACTGTAAGTTGGTTGCATAAGAAGCTATGTTGGAAATCTAGCAATTCTGTTTTGGAATACTTTTTTTCCTTTGGTGGCCACATCAAATATGAAAATGCCAAATTGACTTAATATTTGAGGTATCTTCCTGGGGAAAAAGGGTTTAAAAAAAGTAAAGATAACTATCACAACCACATAATCGGAAACATGTTCTTTTTCTGTGTGTTCCCTTGCTGCAAAATACAAAGATTATATTTTCTTGTGATTTGTAAAGTTGAAATTATTGGCTGAATTCACAATATACCACGTGTGCCCTATTTGTATATGTGAACTCAGCTAATACATTTTAGTGTCTTGTACCAAATCAGCCATTATGGAATAATCATCAAACTAGAGGTAAACAATCATTGTTTAGAGTGATATGTAAACTGAATTATTTTGCATCATTGTGCCTAAGCCACCAAACTGTAATTGGAAATAGTGACTTGGTGTAAAGGGTAAAACAAGTCATAGAATCAAGAATCAGCAGAAACAGAGCTTACTGGTAATCCTTACTTAATTATGCTAATTGGAACTTGCAACTTTGATACTAACTGAAACAATGGCAATGTTAGAAAACATGTAACTATGACTATACCTGCAGGCTAGAAAGAAACTAGTCAGTTTCACACCTTCTACTTTTGTTTGCTTTCTAACCACTTCCCACCCTTTGGAATGCTGGAGTGCCTGCTTACTGTCTTGTATACACTAAAAGCAATGTGATCACATCCCAAACCAGAATTGGAAGCCATAGGTGTGCTACACAAACAGCTTATTCTTTTGAAATCCCATTTACCCAATCTCTCTGCTCTGCATGGGAGGTGGGAAGGTCAGACAAAGGAGAGCTCTACAAAAACCTGGACTTTTTTCTATCTCAAAGAGTGGACAGATTGAAAAGGAAGTTATTTCAAGAGAACACTCCAAGCTGGATGCATAGCATACCTTTGGCTCTCAGGCTGGGGGATGGGGGAGGAGACTGCCAGCACACTTCTGTTGCTTTTAGGGTATAGAAGAGCAATCAGCTCATTAAGGTGAAGAGAAGTGGGGAGAGAGGGGAAGAACACAGATTAGTCACAGTTTACCAAAAGCATACTGTCTATGCACATGACTGAGTGTTGCTGTGAAAGTTGTCAATGGGCCATCAGCACCTTTATAATTTTGTAATGGTTGCTGAGTGAATGGTCAGTAAGCAAGATCTACCTATACTCTGAAGTAGTTATACATAACATTTGATCTGACATATTTCCCATCTTCCAATTTAGTCTTTCTGCTTATTTTCCATGTTATGTTAAGAAAACAGAATATTTTTACAACTATTTCCTTCCAAAAAGTTTAGTCATAAGTTAAATTTACCTTCTTTTTAGAAATTTTAACTGGATGATCCTTTTGTATTTTTTTTCTCTTTTTGAATAGTATCATTTTGGTTTTATCTCTTATTTGCACTATTTTCTAGTGGACTCTAACATTTTGTGTTTTAATTTGTATTACAAATTAAAGTTATCTTTAAAGGTTAATGTTAACCTCTTTTAATGAGCATTGCTGCCATGTATTATATATTCAGTTTTGAGAACAGCAGTGGGTTATTTCTTTCAGTTCTGGTGGTTAGGGAAATCTGAGAGTTGAAGTCCATGCATCTTTAAGTTGCTTGAGTTGAGAAACATTGCTCTACAGGAATGTTGAATGCCTTAACTCAGGGGTATCAAATTCATTTCATCATGGTGGCATCATGTGTATTGACGTACTGGGACATTTTTTCCACTTTGCTAAACTGGGCGTGGGTGGGGCCAGCATAGGAAGCACCCAGCTCATGGGCTGGAGGTTTGACAGCCCTGCCTTAACTGATGCCATCTGAAGATTCGCATTAACAGAGTTTGTTTCATTTAAATTGGCAATCTTTTTTTCTTTGTTTTGCCTTTTTCAGTACTCCAAGTATGAAAAAATAAATTAAGTTGACTTTTATTAATAGTGTTTTTAACCAACCTGTTAGCTCCTTTAACTATAATTAATAACAATGGAAGATATACCTATGAGCATCTGGAGAGGAGGGTAAGTGACACCATAATTATCATTAAATTATCATAGAAATCTTAATTACATTTGTGCACCGAGATCATAACAATCTTTTCTCTTCAACCCCCCCCCCCATACATACATATATATATAGATGCATCTATACATAGGGCATGTGAAATGTTCTCTGCTTCAGGAAGACACTCAAGGCACAGCCTACTTCATGCTGTGACTATAATGTCCCAGACATTCTTGAGATGATTTGTATTACAGATCTTTCAGTTCAAAGCACTATTGTATGATTAATGTGCTTTACTAGCCATCATAGAGTTAGTTTGGTGCACTGTTAATCAGAGGTGGGCTTCAAAAATTTCAGCAACTGGTTCTCTGCCCAGTTGCTGGGTGAGCATCGCCATGGTGGGCATGACCTATTCAGCCTTCTGCACCACCGTAGGCAGCTGTTTTTGCCTTCCCCAGGCTCTGGAGGCTTTCACCAAGCCTTTGGAAGGGTGAAAACTGCCTCCCCTGGGCTTCGGAGGCCATCTGGAAGCTGGAAACCCTGTTTCCAAAACTTCCAGGAGACTCATTTTTCCCCTCCCCAAGCCTCCGCATGTGCCCTGCACTTAACTTACATCCAAAATGGGCAGCATAGAGACTCCTGGGAGAGGCAGTGCAGGGCTAGCCAGGGATGGGGTTTGGAGGTTCACTGAACTGGCCATAACGTTAGTTGCGGGTTTTCCCAAACCAGGGCGAACCTGTAACAGCCTATCCCTGCTGTTAATGTGCTGGCTAAAATCTAGGAAACAAAGATTTTGGCCTGTTTTAGTCATGGATACTTGTGTGTATATTAGGGTCAGTCACTTTCTCTGAGAACAAACCACTTCACAAAATTGTTATTGTGGGGAAAACCGAAGGTGCAGTAGAATAAAATATGTTCACCATTTTGAAATGATCAAATATAAAGATGGGCTAAAACTTTAATCACCAACATCTTGCTTTAAGCAAAATGAAATACAGCAGCATCTCCATTCCACTGCTTAAACTCAAGGAGACATTCCTCTTTGTTAAAGTGCTTCCATCAGAAATAAGAACTCTTTTTATTTTATTTATTTATTTGTCAAGCATGTATAAGACAACAGATATGAATATAAACATGATTATGAATACATGAAATTGATACAAATAAATGGGGACAGTAGGACAGGAATGGCAGGCACTTTTGTACATTTGTGCACGCCCCTTACAGACCTCTTAAGAATGGGGTGAAGTCAACAGTAGACAGTCTAAAGTTAAAGTTTGGGGGGTTTGGGGAAGAAACCACAGACTGGTTTCTTCCCCACAGACTGTATGGTAGAGCATTCCAGGCACTGATCCCTCTGTTGCTGAAGTCATATTTTCTTCAATCAAGTTTGGAGTGGTTTACCTTAAGTTTGTATCTATTGTGTGCTTGTTGTTGTGGTTGTTGTGGTTGAAGCTGAAGTAGTCATTAACAGGTAGAACATTGTAGCAGATGATTTTGTGTACTATGCTCAGGTCAGACCAAAGGCGGTGTAGTTCTAAGTTGTCTAAGCCCAAAATTTCAAGCCTAGTGCCATAAGGTACTCTGTTGCAAGCAAAGGAGTGGAGAACTCTTCTCATGAAATATCTCTGGACTCATTCAATTGTATTAATGTCTGATATGCAGTGCAGGTTCCAGACAGATGAGCTGTATTCAAGAATAGGTCTGGAGAATGTGGTTTTTGGCACACAGTACATTCCTGCTTTTATCTAATAGAGCAATGCAAAACATTTGCACCTGGTGCTTATTAAAGCATCCTTGGGAGAATGAAGTACCTCCCTTTAGAACAGGGGTCCCCAACCTTTTTTGCACCAGGGACCAGTTTCATTTTAAAGAAAGTTCTGCGGACCGACTGGCCTAGAGGAGGAGGGGGGAGGGGGAACAGGCAGCGCATGCGCACGTGGGGGGGGGGGGAGTCGGCCCACTTGGCCCTCTAGGGCAGTGGTGAGCAAACTTATTAGTCAATAGAGCCAAATATCAACAGTACCACTACTGAAATTTCTTTTGAGAGTCAAAAGGTGTGGCTTGTTTTTTGGGAGTGGCTCAGTTGTTATGTGACCCGGTGGGCATGGCCAACTTGGAAAATGTGGTGAAACTTACTCTCTCTTTCTGTCTCTCTAAGTCTGCCTCTCTGTGTGCTTGCCATTCTCTCCCTCCCTCCCCCCGGGAAAGCAACAGAGGGGTCGGCATGTCGGCTGCGGAGGTTATCCTGCAGCGAGCGAGCGGAGGACCTGAGCTGCGGCTAGTGCCGCTGAAGCCATCCAGGCGCCGCACGCCCACCTCCCTTCCAGCCCCGTGTGCGCCGCCGAAGCCGTCCGGGCGCCGCACGGGGCTGGAAGGGAGGTGGGCGTGCGGCACCCAGATGGCTTTGGCGGCACGCAGCTTGGGTCCTTCGCCCACTCGCTGCGGGATAACCTCCCCAGCCGACATGCCGGCCCCTCCAGGAAGCCCCGGAAAGTGCAGTGTGCCGCGGGGGCCATTGGAAGGAGCTGGTGGAGGCGCACTCGGCCATCCTCTGCCCAGGGGGCTGCTCCCTCCTCCTCGCCGGCCCTGCGGCCCGGTTCCTATGAAGCCGCGGACCGGCACCGGTCCGCGGACCGGGGGTTGGGACCCCTGCTTTAGAACATTAAAGCAACCTAATCTTTGAGAAGCCCTCTTGGATGCTTCAGGTTGAGTCCCTGGTTTCCTCTGCAGATATGTAAGTACACTATCACTTTACTTTGCTGAGGTGCCAGTTGGTAGTATATGTAGGCAAAGAGGAACAGCTTTTAAAGGAGCAGATGGTGGTTCAAAACAAAATAAAAAAGGATGCTTTGAACTGGGAAGCTTAATGTAGACAAGCTCAACAATTATTAAAGTTTGTAGTTCTCAAAAGTGCAAGAGAAAAGCTTTATGTAACAGTTGAAAGGATATTGTCATGAGCTGATAGGTGAAAATGTTCTTATGAATCCAATTGGTTTTTTAAAATATATTCAGTGAATTGTACTCCACCTGTGTCTCTCTTTTAATTTGACTGAGATAACATATTTCTTCTAGAAAAGTGTAAAATACATGTTCTTGAAATGTGATTCCAAAAACTTGGCTCAGGGAAAGTTTTTTATATTCCAATGAAATTACCAAACCACCATTTTATTAATTAAATGTATAGTCTGGGTATTCATGCTTTTACAATAAGATTCATTCATCAGTAAAATAAATCAATTCCCAGTAGCATCACTTTAGTCTGTGTATGGGCAAGATAGGTGATGAAGTTTTTGGATGAAATTGAGAATTGTAGGGAATTGATAGAATTTTCAATATTTGATCTCATCTTTGAAAGTAAGTTATGTATGTGAATTCTAAAGCAATGGAAAATGGTAGCTGAATTTTGCAACATTCTAAAGGTAGGCTGTGATTGGAGAACAGCGTTTTGTGAAAAAAAGCCACATCAAATGAAATACATTGACTGGGTCCCCTTTACTGGCACACGGGGGGGGGGGGTCTCTTCAAATTACATAAACGGAGATATTAAGTCGTGGGCACCGCATCTATGTGACAGAGACGCTGGTAAACTGAGAATCTCGCACCGGTCCAAATCTTTGTATAACAGCTGCGTGCGCTTGGGGTGGGGGAAAGACAGACAGACACAGAGAGGTAAAATTAGGGAAAAACAACGGTCCCTCGAATCCCCTTCAAAATCCGGGAGGATCCGGCTTTTCCCTTTTTCCTCGGGAGGGGGGGAGAGGCAGTTTGACTGACAGTCAGAAATCTGATCCTGTTAAAGACGCGGTTAGCCAATGGGCTACGGAGATCCCTCGCTTTAGACTAGAGGCCCCTGGAGGAGAAGTAGAGGAAAAACCACTGAATGTAGCGTCCTGTCAGTGGCGCTTTTCGCTTGAAAGGAGAAGTGCTGGGAGAAATAATTAATGTTCTTATTACATTTGTAGGGACTTTTTGTTTTGGTGCGCGTGTGTGCGCGCGCGCATCCGATCGTCTTTGCCGTACTTTCAGGTGGGTTTTTAACAGCAACTTTGTTGTCTGTTGCTCCGGCGATTACGTGGTTGTGGTTTGAAAGGAGAAGATAGCTCTGCCTTCTCTCTCTCTCTCTCTCTCTCTTTCTCGCTCTCTTTTTCTCTCTTCTCTCCCGTTAGGTGTAACGCGAGTTGTGTTGTGCGCCATTACTAGTTCTGCACACGTTTACAAATGGGATCGCTCCAGGGACCAAAGCGGGCATGCCAGCTTGGCTCGCGATTTGATTTCTTGTTTTTCCCCCGAAGTCCTTTCCATCCTCTTGCTATCCTCTCCGGCTCTTGCTTGTAACCCAGAGAAAGGCAGCAGAGAAGGAGGGATGCGTGTGTTTTTATGAATGGCACTCTCGGAGGATCATTAGATATGCAAATTCAAGCAGTTCATTCATGACTTTTAAAAAAAATATCTAAAAGCCATCTTGTGTTCTCGGTTTTTTAAAGGCTCTTTGAAGGCTGCATCTGGAGGAACTCTCTTTTAAATCCAATGTCCAGAAAATAATAAAAATACTGCGATAAAGTCATCAGAATGGATGGATTTTATGACCAGCAAGTGCCTTACATGGTCACCAATGTGAGTGATCAGCTCCTAAGTTGTTGGGTCTCTTGGTGGGAGGGTGCAATTTGCAGTTAAAAGGGGAGAAGGCAAAAGCTTTTAATGGGGAAAATTGTTCTGGGTTTTTTTGTTGTTTTATTTTTGGATGGAAATGAAGGGAGTAAAATTTATAGTTTGTAATGAGATGTACTTTTAATTCAATACATTTCTATTTTTTTCCACATACCATTTCGGTTTGAGGAAAAACAAACCCCTCATTATTATAAGAAGAAAGAAATCACAATTGTTGCAGTTTTAGAAGCGTTTGTGTCTTCTTTGTCTTCTTAAATAGAGATAAGTCCCCTAAAGGAAAAAGTTTTTGTTTCCTTCTAAAGCACTTTGACAAATACAAAGTTAAAAATTAAAGTATAATGTCATTCTCCCAGCATCAATCAAAAGTTGGCTTTTAAAGAAATACCCTTGGTAGTGTTAGAACTTTAGGTTGCCAAATTAATACTTAACACCTACAGCCCTACCTTTCTATATAGGTGTATATATGGACATGTGTTTTCAGTAGGTGGATTGAACCTAAATATTCCTTTGCTTAATTCTAGTAATTCTAGTTTGAAATTAGTGATAAAATCAGTAGGGAAGCTTTAAGCTTTCTCCATAGCCGTAACATTTAAAACCTACTGCTAATATTGCTTGATATCTAACTTCTTCCCCTTTTTCCTTTTAAAATAACCATTCTATTCTATTTGTAGAATCTCTGTGGGAGAAATTGTAATGAGCGACCAGCAAATGTCAGGAAAAGAAAATTCATTAACAGAGATCTGGCTCATGACTCAGAAGGTGAGGATACGTGTTACGCAAGGGGGGGGAGAATAAATGTTACTGGCTCCCCCTCTTATAACTACATACCCTGTAATATGCTTTTTAAATGTTGATATCTGCGCATTTCTCTCCTTTTCCTCCCTCATGCATCTTCCTGGAGTTTTGTCTACATCTATTTATAGAAATGAGACAAGAAAACCACATCTCATGATGTGACACAAGCTGACAAAAGCAATTCACCACTAGGCTGATGTACCTTCAGTGACTCACCCCCTGTATTAGGTATTGCCAAATGGTAGGGATGTAAGCAAGCCCATATATCTGGAGGTGAAAATTTGACAAGAATTGATAGGTAGTAATAGGGGGCACACAGTTTGCTCACCTGTAGGCCTCTGTACGCTTCTTCCCCATTATCATTTCTTTGGGAGTACCTACTGGTATGTTTCAGAGAGATGCTGAAGTTTTCCTTTAACCATTAGAAATGAAATAGGAGGACATCTAGAATTCTATCTGCCTACTTTTTCCATCTCTACCCTTTGGCTTGTTACTCCTATAGTAACCAACTATGAACTACTCAGAAGAAAATGGTTCATTACACTTTTTATCATACCCTGTGAATCTAACACTTGGTAAATCCAACACGGATTGGTAGCTTTGTAAAGACTTCCCAGAGGATGATCTGCAATAATTTTGAAAGCCCTACACTCATGCAAAAATGCTGTATAAAAAGTCATCTGCTAATGTGGAAATAATGATTAATAGCAACAAAACCAAACCAAGAGCTTCATGAATTGATGCATTTGTCCTGCAGAAAACTGATTTGACCAAATTGCCAGTTCTGGTTTCCATGTTGGTTATATTTGGGATTTATTAACTAAATACATTAACTAGCAAATTCTTCCTTCCCAAAGTAATTTAAGTAAAAACCTTACTTTGCAATGGCAACTTGTCTGGATTTTATTTCTATCATTTTATAATATTTTATACCAAACATATGAGAAAAACTGCATATTGTTGAATACTCCTTTAAAGAATGTTAGGTTATAGCCTAATGTAGTTATTTTGGAGTAAGTTCCACTGAAATCAATAGAATTGTCTTTGAGTGGGTATGCATAAAGAAGTTCAAAGAATTTCTCTTTAAGTAGTCTTGGTCATTCAGAAATCAGGTCAATTGATTTTTATGGGTTCTCTCAATAGATACATGTAAATTATTATTACTGGAGTTGATTGTGTTTATTTACCAGATATATTTTATGCAGAAACTAATATTTGCATCTACACAAAATTAGACAAAATACAATAAATTACAAAGATCTTTGTTAATTTAGTATTACTTGAACATTACAGAACTGCTTGCCTTTTTAAAAAAATAATAATCTCCTATTCTTTTCTAGAACTGTTTCAAGATCTAAGCCAATTACAGGAAACATGGCTTGCAGAAGGTAAGGAGGGAAAATGTTTTCTACCCAAAATAAAGAAAGGGGGGGAAAAGCACTCTGGAAGAAAAAGGGAGGGGGAAAGGGAGGGGAGAAAAAGTCCTGAACTTGCTGTCTTAATGTTCAGCCCAATTAATTGAGCTCTAAAAGAGCCACCTCATGTGTCATGCATACATTAGAGCCTCTGATGAGTTTGTCTTTGGGGACTCTGGGGCTGCTCTATCCAATGTCATCACAAATTACCAGGAGAAATTGCTTCCAGCCCACAATCACATCTGCTTTTGGCAAGAACTAATGCACCAAGACTTCACGTTCCAAGCCTCTGTTCAGATTTTAATTGCAATTGATCAGGTTTATATTATTGTACCTCAGGAGACTGCCTACAGCCAGAACTGGGCTCGCTCTTTCCTTCAGAGCAGAGCATACAATTGTTTAGTGTTCTGGAGGAAGTACTTTTCTGATGGCAGAATATAGTTTCTCTGAGTTCATCAGGACGGGATGCTTCAAGATTTAAGTGAAAGTGTCTTCTTCCCTGCTTGCTCGCAACACCGAACGTTAGGTGTGTATTGGCTACTTAAGAAACGATGGATTTCTATTACCATTATTTCAAATTTATAGATATTTATTTTGCAAGGCATTTAAAGGGATAAACTTTATTTTTTTTCCTTTTCCTTCCTCTCGCACCTCCTTGCATTTCCATAATTCTGAGATAGTTTATTTTAAAGCAGTTGACAAATTATAAGGAAATAGTTTTAATGCTGGAGTTAAATTATTGTAGATTTTGACTTGAGTAGGATGAGATGCCGAGAGAAGTTTTGCAAAAGCTTAGGAAGTTGCTCCTAACCGAGGCATATTTTCTAACTAAAAAGTTGATGCTTCTGAAATGTTTGAGCTTTTTTCAGCATGAAGATAACTCAATTCAAATTCTTTTCGTTTTAAAAAATATGTATACAGTATATATATTTATATATAACTGACAAGCAGAACATTTAATTAAACCTCATTCAGGATTAGGTGATATCGTCTGTCTATGTGTACTCTTGTTTATGCATTTTTCGTATTCATTGGGGTTTTAATTTTTTTTAAACTCTTACTGAATGTGCATTGTTTGTTGAATGAACATCCTATTTCTTTTGGAAAGGGATAATTTGATGTAGTTGCTCAACAGAGAAAAGAGAAGTATTGTAATGGTACATACAAGCTGCCTACCTTTTAGACACTACCTTATATAATTTGCCAAATAATATGTAATTCTCATTAATTTATATATTTTTGCCATGCTTTTATGTACAGTCTCTAGCAAGGAAATATTAAATATGATGTACCGGTAATAGGTGGTAAACCTCAATATTAATATTGAAGCTTAGCTAAAATTCAGGAATAGCTGTGTAAAATAACTCTAGCAAAGATCTATATATATGATGAACTTTCAGCTTGTCTTGATAACTTGGAAGACCATCAAAGCACTAAGCATTCAGTATTGCTCATTTCATTCATTGAGTTTTAAGTTTTAATGCATGTCTTAATTTGGTAAATTTCAATTAAATGCAGTTTTTTAAAAGTGCAATCAGATAATTGTTTAAAATGTTTCTGAAAAGTAAGAAGGAAGAAAAATAGATTTTATATCATTTGCTAATCATGGTTCTGATTAAACAAAACAAACAAACAAAAATAAATAAACAATTTGAGCTATAGTCCTATACTTAGTTAGAAATAAGTTTTACTGAAAGCAATAGGACACTCTTCTGAGTTAGCATGCAGAAAATGCTTTGTGTTATTACCAATTAAACATGAAAAATTAAATTCTTACCTTAAAGACTTATGCTATTTAAAGTATTCTACCAACATATTTAAGTAATGTGTCCAGTGACCAGCATAAGACTTGGTTGAATCAAATCCTAAATGTGGAAACTAATTGAGTTTATGTGAAATGTAATAGTTGAGAGAAAGTTTTTGTAACCTAAGACTACAAATCACAATTATGACAATAATTAGTTTTTGCATTTTCCAAGAAAGAAAGAAAAAAAAAACTTTGAAATGCTCTGTAGGTAGGTAGTAGGTAATCCACACAAGATTAATTATAAAATTGGTGTTGAAATCAGCCTGGTTTGCTTACCCCCTGATTAAATTTTGTCCATTTATGTTCAGATGGTTGCTGATAAAGTTACAATTCTGTGAAATAATTAGCTCTCGTAATGCTTTGTAGCCAGAAATGTCACTTTAACTTTCTTAATTCTGCCACTCCTTTTTTTAAAGTAGTACAGTAGCATCTCACTGAATCATTATGGATTATCACTTTTTAGTTATTGGAGGATCTGTCTTCTTTCCCCTTCCATCCCCATTTTAGAGAAATAGTTTTTAGATAGGAAAGAATGAGACCACGAAAAAGAGAAAAAAATGATAGTTGATATATTTCAACTGCATATTTATCAGTATCCCAATTCTTCTGGAGAAGATGTTGCTTAAAATGAGTAATCATAAATAGTCTATTTTCTTTTCACAAAAGTGGCATTGGAAACAATGGCATTTACATATGTATTGAAGGTGGAAAAATAATTCAGTGGTGAATAGAATCCGATTTGGTTGCTGTAAACTAGTGTGCTGTAATTTGGTTGCTGTGATGTGTGTGCCAAATGTAGGATGTCAGATTCAAAAATGGTTTGCATCCAGTGGCACAAGAATCTAGCAGAGTGCTTTACCAAACTTTCTTTCTTGTTCTCTATGTGAGATACAGACTTAAACACTTGTTTTCCCTTCAGTGGAAACCTGCTGCTACTGTATTGAGGCTTAAAACAAAACAAACCATTGGGACCTGAACATTTGCAAAAAAAATGAAGGGCTGTTAATAATTTCCTAATTTAGTAAAGCATTACTATCATCTGCTAACAACCCTGGGTTATTCAGGTGCCAGTACTTCCTTTGTGCATACATAGAAAAGTTTATTCAAAATCTACGGGACTTTCAACTAAACCTGTTAATTCCCATGCATGCAGTGTCATGGTGATGCCATTTTGGCCCAGCAGATGATGGAACTCCCCTATTGAATTTGTAGATGTTGCATTAAATTGCTCTTGACAAATAGAAGTTAACAACTGACTTCAAATAATCAGCTCAAATATGAACTTAATGTATTTTTCATTATCGGAAGCTCCCGCTGTTTATTCTGTAACAAAAAAGGGAACGAAAAGACTGATGGTGCTGAAAGCCTGCTGTGTTATGATGGAAACAGTTTGTGGCTTGAAAGAAAAAAAAAGCTGAAAAAGAAGAATGTTTTAAATTTGTATTCAAAACATTAAAAATGATGGATAAAGTGTAATGTAAATGTTACAGGAAGTAAAACTCTGTTATATTAGTATTGATTTAACAAAATGTCATCTAGAAAGAATAATATGTTATATATATATGTGTGTGTGTGTGTGTGTGTGTGTGTTTGGATTTTAAGGGCTGATTAATATATATATATAAAGAAATAATTTCCTAAAAATATACTGGTGTCAGTGAAAATAATGGCCAGGTTTGCTGATTGAACTTCGTGAAAATTTCATATTCTTGGCACAGTTCACCTCTTGTTTCTTTTCTGGCTTTATTTTATTTTTCCCTTTCAAATAAATTTAATTGCCCCTTTTTATTTTGATCAAGAGAGAAAATGATATTGAAGTATCTTAAATCAGGATGCTAGTTTGTTATCTTCATCTTCACAATCAAGAGAGTTCTAAAAAACGTTCATATTTTATATAGTGTTTAAGTATGTCCTTTTAAAAAAAGAACTAAAGTATAAATTTTACAGTAGAAAGAATTAATGAGAAATACAAAGTTTGTTCAGTAAAAATTCCCGAGATATTTGTGGAAACAAAGTGACAGGGTTATCCCTAACTTGAAGGCATCTGTGAAATGAAACCTAAAGGAGTGAGGATGGGAGATTTGCATATGTCATAAAGATACCAAAGATAAAGTTAGGCTTTTGGAAGACATATTTATGATGCCTTTACCTGCACATAGATTTTAAGAGCATTTCTGCTCAATATAAAATAGTGTAACAACTTTGTATAATCAAAGAAATAATAATCTGTTTATAGGTCTTAGATGTCTACTTTCTAAGGCTTCAATACTAAGATCATTGGCTGTATTGACAAAACTATTTTGGATTTGAGATTTTATTAGTCACTTTTGCATCTCAAAGCTGTTAAAAAGTATTTCGACAGAAAGTGTACAATTTTGGAAATAGTGTGCTTTTTAATATGTTAAAATGCAAAATGTCATATTCTTATTATATAATTCACTTTAGAAAATTAATTGGAAGGGGCACCATTTCTTTATTTATATTTTAGCTGGTAAATAATTTCGTGTGTATAGAACAGTGAGACATGTATTTCTTAATTTGTGTAGCTCTTTTTTTTTTTTTCCAAAGGAGAATTCCTAGATCTTCAAAATGTTTGGCAATTTGGCTTATGGATTGCTAGAGTACTAAGAAGGAATGCTACCGGAAATGTTGTCCCAGTCTGTGTAGAATTGATTAAAAAGAAAAGGAGTAAAAATAGTGCCTTGGCTAATCTGCCTTATGCATTTTCCCTTTCTCACTCTGTTTCCTGTGGAGCCTGTAACTTTTCCATTCTGAGACCATCTTATTTTTTATTTTTTTTGACATCTCATTTATTGTATTTGTTTCCCTGATAGGGCCTGTGTAGTGTCCTGAAACAAAGCAATGAAATTGATGTGTTTATATAAAAAGTTCAAGTTTATTCTTCTGTCTCTCATTCTCTCTTCTTTTCTATTGGGGGTGTGACAAAAAAAGATTGCAGTTGAGACCACATGTTTCTTGCTGGATTCTGTTTTTGTGAATGAAGGCAGAACTCCAATTCTGACTGCTTCTCTTGAATAATTGTTTAAGAGATCAGCTGTCTCATTCACTGGCAAAGAGAATGACTCATACATCTTCTGCCTTGTTTGGCTGCAGGTCATTGTTACAGTGGATAGAGCTGGTTTTAATTAAATATCAACTCAACTTCTTTTGCTGTCTACTTTTCTGTCTTCTTTTGCTTCCCCCACACCATATACTTTTAGAGGGAGAAGGGATTACTTTTGGAAAAAACAAAACTAAATTTACCTTCAGTTTGTTCTATTCTGCTGTTGCTTAGCTTAATCACAAAATCTTAAAGATGTTGCCTTTTCTTAATATTAAAAAAAGTGGTCTGAGACATTTATGTGCGTATTGAAAATGTCAATATCTTATTGGAAAGTGATCCTGTGTATCTCTGGTCAGTGCCGTTATATCAAAAGAGCATATTTCTGAATAAATCCCGGCAATTTTTTATTATTTAAAAGTAAATAAATTTTATTTGGAACTAAAATCTCCCCATAGTGTTTTTAACCAACACTTCATTACCTTTACTTTCACCTAGGGAAGATTTGAGAAGTTGACAGGAGAAAAAGGAAGCAAAAGCAAAGAACAGAAATTACTCTCTCTCCAAAGTGAAACAATTAACAGCACCTTGTGTATTAATGCAGAATAAACCTGATAAAGCTGTTACCATTATTATATAGTCCCCTGTTCTTACCCCTTAAAATGCTTCATCTATTTAACTTTTAACTAATCTTAAGTAGTCCATTAGAACGTTACTGCAAAGGGGCTCTTTGTAGATATTTAATATTCTGTCCCCCAAAGAATCCAAATTCAACAGTCATTTATATTGATATATCCCGCCTCCTGCTCTGTCACCATATTAAAAACTACTATTCCTTTTATGAAAGACGCACTAAATTGCAGCAGTGACAAGAAAAAGAAAATGATTGGTATCTAAAACTACCTGTAGCCATCACACTTTTGTTTGGAAGATTTAAGGTATATTTAAATCTCCCAAACAAGAGTTAGTCTGTTTGGAGCATCTAAGGTATAGTTATACTTAATTGACTATCTGCTGGTCTAACTTTAGTGTGGAAACCTAAATTTCTTTGCAGGATGGTATCGCGAGGCACCTGACATGTTTACCATTAATCAACTACTGTTCTTGATTTTATTTTAAGATTAGATAAATCATGATGGGCTGATACTATCTAAATGAAGATTATTTGGTTTTGTACCTTGAAGGTTTAGCAGTTATATTTCTTCTATTTTTTGTGTGTTTCTAATACTAAAGGTTATTTTATTTCTACTTAATTGTAGCCATTGAGTTCTTATTCAGGATAGATTTTTTTACTTCAGAAAAAAACAAATATGTCGATTTAAAACTTGACAGGATTTCAAAAATTGCTATAAACAGGACTTAAAATGTAAGTACATTTAAAATATGCTGTAACTTTGTTTTCATTTTATAAAACAGCATATACTAGTTTTCTTCTTTACTGGTAAATTTCAGTGAAAACTAGTTACAGCTGTCACTATTATGAACAACAAAGAGCATACAGCTGTTAAATAGGTGGTATGTTAATGTGTTTGTATCTTGGAAGTGAAAGTTTAAACCTTGTCTTTACTTATTTACAAGAACAATAAGTATGATATTGGTCAATTTGGAAATATGGTACTAGCTCAAGTTACAAAAAATGCAGATAAATTGGAATTGTATTTGCTGAAGGGTGTGTGCTTTAAAACTCTCTACCCATTATGTGGTTCATAATTTTGTTTTGATCTGTATTTTAAAATGTCTTTATTTCAGCACAGTGAGATTGAAGTTACAGGTGCTGTTCTAAAAGTTAGATTTAATCTTTCAGAATAATGCTTTTCAACTGTTTAAACGTGTTTATGCATTCTAGCAACTAGCCTAGGATCTTTATTTTTGTGTTGCTAAAAATGCAGGGCAGAAAAAAATCATTTATTTTTTATTTGAATCAACAACTTGTAGAATGCTGCTGGTAAGTTTTTTTTTCTTTTTGACTTATGAATAAGTGGAAACAAGACTTAAATATAGCAGGTTAATGTGAAAAATCTAGCTTTTAATGTGATAAAGTCATACAAAATCTAACCCAAAGAGTACATGTGAAGACAGAAAGATATGCTGAGTTCCTGAAAGACGAGTTCCTTAGAGGATATTAAGAGCATTGAGGTTTATTATAGTAAAGGAATAATGGTTAATTGTACCTGCTATTCCAGTAGATTTTAAAAGGAGAAATGTGAATTACAGTGGACAGCCTGCTATGTGAATAATGGAGAATAAATAAGAGAAATCTGCAGTGTATTTTTAGCTTATCACCCGTTCATATTGCAGTTACATTGGTTCTTATAAACTGTTAGTACAGAGTGTGGAAATCATCTTTTCACAATTAGGGGTAATTGTTACTCTAGGATAATTTTTTTGCACCGTGAAAAGAGTAAACATTAGTAGTTCTCTCTGCGTATGGAAATAGAATATTTCACAGTGGTTGCATAGTTGATGTTGCCTATATGTCAATACATTTTGAGCTGAATACTATTAATGATGTCCAATTAACAGAATTATAAGCATTTGTGGTTCTGATGTGATCTGAAAATTTGGGCCTAAATCCAATCAACAATACCAGCACTGTTTATTAGCCAAGATACTTTTAGGCAAATCTTGTTTCCAAACAACATTTTGTCCTACAAGGCAAATTGATCCTGGAAGTAAGGGAGGCTTTAGCTTATAGTAAGTTCAAAGAAAATCAGTTTAGCCCTAGTTCTTCACTTAAGCTAAAGCTCTTTGGATCACAACTTCAGAAATACTTCAGTCACCCTCTTTTAGGTTTTGCCTTATGTGGGTAATTTTATATTAACTTCTCTATAGTGATTTTTAATTAGATAGCCTGCTTAAATCCTACCATTGTCCAGTAAGCTTTAAATAGGGAAAAGAAATAGGAAACTATCAAAGAAGAAATAATATATTTCTAGTAGTGTAATTAATATTTTTTTTTAAAAAATTTATTTGCTAATATGTGCTAGTACATGCTGTTAGCTTATAGATAAGTTAGTTTATAAACTTACTTGCTATAAGCTAACTTATAGATGTATGCATAAATTTTATTCGGATGTCCTGGTAATGCTTTCATTCAATAACAAATCCATATCAGTGAAAATGTTTGGTTGACTACTAGCTCTTGAAGTGAATTCTAGTTTAATTAATAAAATTTAAAATAATGATTTATAGAGAAGGATCTCTACGGTGGATTCTCTTGCTATGTCTATGATCATTAGCTGGAAGTAAGTTTCCCAGGATGTACTATGATTTAATTCTAGTCAAGTATGCACAAATATAAGCTTTTAATTATATCAAAGAATTTGGAGACTTATTATGTGAATATATTATGTAATTATATTCTGACTTTTAGATGGTAATTTGCTATATAAATGAATGAATGATGAATCCTTTTATCAAATCAAGAAGCCTTTATAATCCCGTTCCAAATTGTAAATGTTTAACAACAAAACTCTCTTAAAGGTGTGGAAACATATTTCCAAATGTGTGTGTGTGTGTTGTTTTAAAAAAAAAAAAAGATAATTACTTTGGAGTGAGCGAAGCATGAAATGTTTTATATCACTGATTTAGATGCGTTCTAGAATTTAATAAAATTGAAGGGAAATGTATCTTTTTGTCCATCCTATTTTCCTCCTTGCTATTTTTCCTCTTAAATATTATAGGACTACAAAGGTACAAGCTTCAAAAGCTTTGATGGGACTCAGCCTGCATTCTATTTGACCCCTTGGTTGCTTGCCTTAATGATATTAGCTTAATTTATTGCTACATAAATGCAATTCTACTTTCTAAATGCTGGCAAGATAAAACCATAAATCTAAGGTGGGTTAACTGTTCTCTACCTAGTTTTAGCAAGAAGATATTTAGTGACTAATACATCACCTTACTTATTGAAGTAAATGCTTGGCTTTGTGAAGTATGCCCAATATATGGGATGCTTGTGTTCAGTGCTGATTAATGCAACCTCAAGTGCAGAATTTCCCAGTGCATCTTCATTTGCTGTTGATTCCCATAATCATTTAATTTTGTTGTTTTATGTAAAGTGCATTCTTTTCTTGATCTGGCTAGTCCTAAGAGTTGGAATTAGCTCTTTTCCATTTAGTAGCTTCTTTTTAAATTATTGTTTCTAATAAATTATTTCTTTTCATTTTCTCCCTTACCTTCAGCTCAGGTACCTGACAATGATGAGCAGTTTGTACCAGACTACCAGACGGAGAGTTGTAAGTATAGCACTTTTTAACCTTTTCTTTAAAAAAAAAGAAAAGAAAATATTTTTAATAGTATATTTCTCCTTCCCTTAGCAAGTAGTTAGAACAGGAAATGTTAGGCCATGGCTGCAGTATAAAAATATATAAAGAGAACCCTCCCTGAATTGCAACAACAAATAGATTGATTAAAAAGCCAATGTCCATCTGTCTCTCCTCCTCCTCTTTTTCCCATTTATTTAATTTTCTAGATATTTTCATTGGGACAAAGAATAGGTTTTAGAGGAAATAGAGGAATTCTTTTAATAATAATAACAATAACAACAACAACAATAACAACAACAATAATAATAAACCTGGAAATGGCAATCTATTTAAATGTTCTAGTCGTGTGCAATCAGATAATCTTCAAAAATAGTTATCCAGTGCAGTTTTTAAGAGGACATAGGGAATAATAAATAGTAAAAATATTTAATTAATTGTCATTTATAGTCTATGTGAATGGCATGACATCCTTTTGTCAGTGATTCAGAATGTGGTTCTTAACATATTCTGAGAATGTGTGTAGTTTCTGACCCAAATTTACAGCCAGCTTTGTATTCTTAAAAATAGCTTCCACTATCAATGTTTTTTGTTTGTTTTAATTGGCAAAAAATAAATAAATGAAAAAAGGAAGTAGGAGGTACACAACTTTTGAGGCAAAACAAAATTGGGGAATATAGGAGTCAAGCAATCTGCTATTGAACAATTGAATTTTCAAGATTGTAGTTACTTGCTTTTAGCAAAAAAGCCTAATGACAGTGTGAACAGTAATAATTGGTTTTTACATAGGATTTCATTTGGGTTATTGTGCTACAAATGCCATTACTAAATTTAGCGCTAGTCCAACATTTTTCTCCACTTTTATAACTCTCTTCATTTTTATGAAAAGAAATAGCTTTTGATTCTCTCCCACAAAAAAAGAAGAAGAAATTAGGGGTTAAATTCTCAGGTGGAGTGTGGGATTCATGTATTTTACCTTACAAAGTGGCCAAGGATTTGTGTCTTTCATTATCCATCCTGCTCTTCAGCTATCTGTAGTCTTCCTACATTTCAATTAAAACTTAAAGGCAAAACATAAAGTGGAGCTCCTCCCATGGAGCTTTTTTAGAGCAGGAAACAGAGGAGCCAAGAAATTTGTCACTTTTCAGTAGTAAAGTAAACTCAGAAACACTACCAAACTAATTTTAAATCTTACTAAGCCAGAAATAGAAAGTGGAAGATGGTTTTATGGCAAATATTAGCTAAAAAACAGAATAGTATGTGGCTGAAAAAAGCACTCCTTAAAATGTGCTAGGATTCATGGTAAGATTCGTGTGTGGTTTATTTCAAAGAACACCTTAATGGAAGGGTTTTATGGTTGACTAATATCTCTTCATTTGATCCACATCATTGTTTGTTAATAGCTGATTATTTGCAAGAGCCTCCAGTGATGAATTTAAGGGAGCAAAGCAAAGGGCAAAGGTGTTATATAACAATGTGTATTCATTATGTACATAAATTGGATATCTGAATTATCTTATCACTCACATTGCTTTTCAGGACATTTATGTATTTATTCAGCAATTTGTAATTACATTTTTCCCATTGCTCTATGTTCTTGCCACCCTCAGAACAGGGGAAAATCTTCTGTCAATTAATAGATTTTCTTTAATGCACCATGGCTGTTCTTGTATTCTTAAAAATATTGGTAGTTGCCTATTCAGGTTTCCCAAGTTTATTTGTTCTTATTTTTCCATTCTTGGAGCTCATGGTTATTAAACTTGTTTCTTGGACTTTTGATCCAGTTATACTGTAGATATGTTAGTGAGTTTGTGTAAATCATCAACACTGGAAATACTATATTGTTGATTAATGCACTTGAACGGCACACTATATCTATGTGCAATTTATATTTTTTTATCCTGTTGTAACTATTTTTATAAATATCTCAAGGCGGCAAACTTATCTTATACTTCTTCCTCCTCCTATTTTCCCCACAACAACCCTGTGAGGTGGGTTGGGCTGAAAGAAAGGGAGTGGCCCAAGATCACTCAGCTGGTTTTCATGCCTGAGGTGGGACTAGAACTCTTACCAGCCTGGTTTCTAGCCCGATAGTTGAAAACACTAGACCAAACTGGCTAGGGAAAGGAAGAATCAGCATGGCGGAGAGCATAATCTCTTGGAGATCTGGTAAGATCATTTTCTTCAGTCAAATATTAAGTGGTATTACTAATAATGTTATCTGATTTTAAAATTCATTTTTTGAAAAATTTCTAATTGTTATCTGCCATGACAGTCCTATGGGAAGAAAGGCAAGGCACAATCCATCGTTATCAGCATCACAATGAATATATCATTCATTATTCTTTGCTTCAGTTCAAAAAGACATCCCAATAATTTCAAATGGTCCTTTAGAGTTATTATAACATGGTATTTTTTCCAGATCTTCTGTATGTTCTTCCACACTATAATTTTAATTCCTTTCTTTTAATATTCTTCATTAGTTACGTATTGGGGGGAAAAATCCATAATTATTCTTCTGCAATTGATGTGAAAGCTTCAATTAATTGCTATGGTTTCCTTCTCAAAATGAAGTTCCTTGACAAACATTTCCTATTTAAACAGGCTATAAGATTAACTTTTTTCAGTTCCTTACATAAGTTGTCAATTGAAAAAAAAACCTTTCAAATGACGTTAATTAATGCTCTTCCGTGAGAGCATTATGGGCGATTGCAAAGTGTGATAAATAAACCTAATTTTAATAATAGTGTTGAAAAAATGATATGACATAAGTAAAGGTGAAATAAAGTTGTTAGGAAGCAACGAGTATAATCTTAATGTTAAAGCATGATTAAACTTGATTTATTATATTTTAAAAGAATTTATGCATGGTTTTATTAGAGACTATGCAAATGAAATCACTTCATTGATTTTGTTAGATTTTATAAGACTGAATTTAAAACAGATTCACAAATGGACCACCGATGTGGATTTCACATATTTTTATGTTTTCGTCATAGGTAAAGTCATTTGATATCTGGAATGATTATCTTCAATTAAGCAGATCTTTCTGCTAAGCGCAAAACCAATTTGAGATAATCAAAACTATTCTAGTGAGGAATGCAAAGATTTGCCAACATTTTATTTTACAATTGACACAAAAATTAGTCAATGAGTCTTATAGAAGGGCCACAGATTGTTTATGTAAAATCCTGTCAAAGATGATCACATTTTCTTAAGCGAATCTTAGCCCTTCAGACATTAATGCAGTGATGTAGTTAAATATTATCTGTCCAGATAAATAGTCTTCTGTGTATGTCTAGGTGGATCTGTATGCAATTAGTTGGTTGCACATACAGAGACTTAAACAAAATTAAAATCCTATCAGCCATTTTTAGAAAGTTTGAGATATTTTCGTCCAAATATTTTATTCCCTTAGCAAGTGGACTTGGCTGTTTAACCTTTTGAAATTGTTTCCCAGACATACACTAGCACACCTTTGGAATTATGTGCTTAATATTTTCTGATTGTCATTGCAACTCAAATCTATACAATTTACATAATACAATTGAACAATATTATTTTTCCTTGTTGTTCCTTTTTGAAGGGCCAGAGTATTTCTATTTGTTGGAAAATGAATTCAGCAATAGATACTTTACCAAGTTACACAGATTGCTCAGTGAACTCTGTAAAATATTGCTTGGAATGAAAGTTTTAAATACATGTAAGCACAAATTTAGAAAGTTTTGTCAGTATATAGATATGTTTACACATATTTTTGGTATACATATATGCACAAATTCTAAGTTTGCATTTTTTGATAAAAGGATGTTTGTGTGCATGTGTATATTTATATATTATAATTTATATATTATAAATGTATAAAGGGCAAAATGAGAAAGAAGGCAACTTATGGATTACACGGTTTTCTTTTATTCAGTCACCAACCAGTTTTGATTCTATTTTGATGACTAGTTTCAACACTGATAGGTGAAGGAGAAAAACAGCCAAGCTTAATTTGGATTAATTACAGACCTTCATAGAATGAACTTACATGAGTTTCCTTAAATCGCAAGAACAGAGAGAATGTGTCTAGTTAGTTATTTTATCTTTAATTGTACTGAGGTTATTCTTAAATATGGTAATTTGCATCATTGAAAAGAAGTCTCTGTAGCTGGATAGTCATGAAAAAACTGCCTTCTTCTCATACTTTGCAATAAAAGGTGCAAGAAGATTTTGTCGTGAAATCATCTGATGTTTGAAATAGCTATTCTCAAGGATTCTGGAACTGATTTAACTAGTCCAGCAATATTTTTTATGTTTCATTACAAAGGAATTATCTAGGTTTGCTCGCATATGCTCTGGTTTTTAATAAACCTAGTCAGAAGCATGGATTATATTCCAGTAGTTCCATTTGACAAATATCTTGACACTAAATTGTGAGACTTACATTTGTTATATAGTATTGCTATGAAAGATTTGTTTGTGGTCTGTGATGGCTGT
The DNA here is from genome assembly GCA_039707465.1 of Rhabdophis nuchalis. Classification (NCBI taxonomy): domain Eukaryota; kingdom Metazoa; phylum Chordata; class Lepidosauria; order Squamata; family Natricidae; genus Rhabdophis; species Rhabdophis nuchalis. The sequence goes on along the minus strand of CM077647.1, from coordinate 43,602,309 downwards.
CTTTCATACACAGATTAATGTTAGTTACAATGATCGTACAGTTTCTTTATGCCTGACAAAGAACTGAACATGCAAACAACCAAAGAAAACCAAAGAAAACAAAGGGCCTTCTTTTTTGTAGGCATTGCACAATAATGGCAAAAATTGAATGGGAAAAACAAAGAAAACTGTATTCCACATTTGGGATGTTCCATTTTCTTGTCATTTAAAAAATATCTAAAAACATAATTCTTTTCTTCTTTCTCCTCCTCTTTTTCTTCCTTATTATTATTAATTTCATCTGTTTTCATCCTTCCTTCCCAGGGGATGTTGAAGGTAACTGACAACAAGAAACAAACAATTAACACCTAATAAAAAAACCCTTCAGACTAGAAAGGCCTAATAAAAGAGGTCTGTTTTCTAAAAAACAGAAAAAAGGACTGAACACAATTTCCCAAAGATATATATTTCAGACCTGGAAAGAAACCCAGGAGACAAGGACTCTTTTGTCTTAATCTTAATCTTACATATACACTTTCACTGAGTTTATTGAGGCCTATACTCAGGTAAAACGATTGCCCTTGAAATCTACTAATTAGAGTTTAGGTTTAGGTTTAGATTTTATTAGTTTTTTACACCGCCCTACTCCCAAAGGACTCAGGGCAGTGTACAGCCAAAGTTAAACAGTTATATAAAAGTTAAAAAAGTTTTTAAAAAACATATTAAACAATTTGGCCTCAAAATTAAAAAACCAAACAAACCCCGATTAAAATTAATAAAAATTCGTAATTTAAAATTCATTTTTATGCCAGCCCGGCTTGTTGGAAAAAAAAGGTTTTGAGAGCACGACGGAAGGTACGTAAGTCAGGGATAGTTCTTAATTCCAGGGGCAATTCATTCCAGAGGACAGGTACTCCTACGGAGAAGGCTCTCCCCCTGGGTGTCGCCGGTCGATATTGTTTAACTGACAGTACCATGAGGAGACCCACTCTATGGGAGCGTACTGGCCGGTGGGAAGCTCTTGGTGGCAGAAGGCGATCTCGTAAGTACCCAGGTCCTAAGCCATGGAGCGCTTTAAAGATAGTAACCAACACCTTGAATTGCACCCAGAAAACCACTGGAAGCCAGTGCAGCTTGCGCAGTAGGGGTGTTACATGGGAGCGTTGCGTCGCCCCCATAATTACCCGTGCAGCCACATTCTGTATCAGTTGGAGCTCCGGGTGCTCTTCAAGGGGAGCCCCATGTAGAGAGCATTGCAGTAGTCCAGACAGGAAGAGACGAGGGCGTGAGTGACTGTGTGCAGGGCATCCCGATCTAGGAAGGGACGCAACTGGTAGACCAGGTGAACCTGATAAAAAGCCCCCCCTGGCGACAGCCATCAAATGATCTTCCAAGGACAGCCGTGCATCCAGGAGAACACCCAAGTTGCAAACCCTTCCTATGGGGACTAAGGTCTCATCCCCCATAGCCAGCGATGGAACCAGCTGACTGTAACGGGACGCCAGGAACCACAGCCATTCAGTCTTGGAGGGGTTGAGCCTGAGCCAGTTCCTCCCCATCCAGATCTGCACGGCCTCCAGGCACTGGGACATCACATCAAGGGCAATATTGGGGTGGTCTGGGGACGAAACGTACAGCTGCATATCATCAGCGTACTGATGGAACTTTACCCCAAAGCCCTGAATGATCTTGCCCAGCGGCTTCACATAAATGTTGAACAGCAGGGGCGAGAGGACCGACCACTGGGGTACTCCACAAGTGAGGCACATTGAGGATGACCTCTGCCCCCCATCAACACAAACTGCGAACAGTCAGAGAGGAAGGAGGAGAACCACCGAAGTACAGTGCCCCTCATCCTTAACTCCTCCAACTGCCACAGCATGATACCATGGTCGATGGTATCAAAAGCCGCTGAGAGGTCTAAAAGGACCAGGACAGAGGAAGAACCCCTGTCCCGAGCCCTCCAGAGATTATCGATCAATGCGACCAATGCCATTTCTGTGCTGTACCCAGGCCTGAAGCCCGACTGGTATGGATCAAGATAGACAGCTTCATCCAGGTACTTGGGAAGCTGATGCGCCACCACACTCTCAACAACCTTTGCCACAAAGCGAAGGTTGGAGACTAGACAATAGTTTATCAAAAGTGCCGGGTCCAGGGAAGGCTTCTTGAGGAGGGGCTTCACCACCGCCACTTTCAAAGCGGTGGGGAAAAAACCCTCTCTCAAAGTCCCTCCTTGAGGGAAATTGGTGGTCTAGAAGCATGAAATATAAATAAATAAATGAAGTTGTTAGAAATAATACAGAAGGAGAACTAATAAGAATCGGAAGCCACTTAAACTAAGACTACACTTTTGCATGATTTTTTTAGCTCTTTTTATTCATTTCCAGAACCAATAAAAGGTTCTGATATTAACCTATAAGAAGGGAAATGGCAGCTCACCTGGAAAGCTGACAGCCTAGGATCAAGACCCAATGGTCTTGTGGTGAGGAGGGTGTGAGCTCTGACCTTACCACAGCTTCTGCCCACCTAGCAGTTTTAAAACATGCAAATGTGAATACATAAATAGTACCACATAGGTGGGAAAGTACCAGTGTTCAGTCAATATAGTCATGCTGGCCATATGACCATGGAAATGTTTTCTGACAATGCTGAATCCTTCGGCCAAGAAATGGAGATGAGCACTTCCCACTAGAGTTAGGCATGACTGGACAGGGAAAACATTTACCTTTACCTTATTAACTTCTAAAGGTTTTTCATGGTTTACCCGAGGGAATGTCTCTTATTTTTTTCTACTTACCCTGACATCATTATTGATATGAGTGCCTTCCTAGAAACACAGTGAATGGCTACTTTAGAAGTATGTCTTTTTCAATTGTAGTTCTTGATTTTAATACCACAATATACCTAGTGCTGACTGAATAGATTTTTAAACTTAAGAAAAATCCACCCACCTACATACGTACATATTTTTGTAGCAGAATAGTTTGCAAACATCAGCAAGGATATGTAAAAATTGTGCTTATACCAATACTCAGGAGGCTTCCAATACTTTGTCTAAGTATGTTTTTTGGGACTAACAAAATACTGTACACATTTTCAAGTCGGTGGAACAGTACAGCTTTCCATGTGCTTGCACATGATCCCTCTGTATAGGAATCATATATAAAAATGGAATGCATAAATCTTTTGCAAGTTAACTAGGAAGACAGAGAAAGGTAAGGATGGAACTACATAATTTTCCAGCAGAAGGTTGTTTATGTCATTCTCCCTGAAATAACTCAGAAATAAAATATACATTTCTCTAGGTAAAGATACTCTAAGAAGTACACTAATGTAGAGGGTCTCCTAGTTGATCATGTAAATAGTTTCTAAGAGGATAATATCTTCATTAATTTCTGGCATGTCCTAAGTCATTTCTCTTTCTGGAACCATCTTTGGGGTTGCAGGTGTATCTGCTGTGATCTCATTACTGTGGTCTGCAGAGGGTTTGGAGGATAATTGGCGTATATTTAACTTTTGCTCTTCTTTTCTATTTAGTACGTTAAGTTTTGTAGCATTTTATGATGTTCTGAACCTGAATCTGCACTTACTTGAGTTTCAGTGATGGAAGTCAACTTTGCATGAAGTCTTAGCATGAAGACCCTGAAATCCATATATAGAAACATGCTGCAAATATGTATGCATTCTTTTGGCAATTTTGAAGGAACAACTGGAAGTAAATACTTCCTACTTATGTATAATGTGGGATAAACCAATTTCCCAGCAAATGAGTATCAGAAAATTACATACAGGAAGGTAGAAATCTGACTTTTACCAGATCACACTATAATCAAGTTTTTAAAAATTGTGTTAATAGGAATAACCGAGCAAGACATGTTAGCTTGCCCCACCCCCAATATTTTATGTTCTTTGCAGAGTGTTTTAGACCTTCCATATTTCTTATTGTTATTATCATCATCATTATTTTATTCATCAAATTTGAATGAGTTTCATAAGTCCTGAAACATGTTCCTTGTAGCTCTCTCAGTCTTGCCAATGAAACCATCATTTCTCTGTTTGGACCATTTGCCTATTTTTAATCATAGAAATGTAGGCCACACTGGGACATTAATAAAAATTGTAAAAAAAAAAAAAAGGGGGGGGGGGCAATGTCAAAAATTGAATTGTCAAAAAGAATTACATTAATAGACCAGTGATCCCAAGGAGTTGAACTCCATTTTTCTATGGAGACTGGTGAATTTTGGGAATGCAAGTACATACAGATTGTCCTCAACTTATAATAATTTATTTAGTGACCTTTGAAGTTAAAACAGCACTGAAAAAAAGTGACATGACCATTTTTCATACTTAATGATTATTGCAGCATTTTCATGGTCACATGTCAAAATTCAGATTCTTAGCAACTGACTCATACTTATGACAATTGCAGTGTTCCAGGGCCATTTGGTTACCTTTTGTGACCTTCTGACAAGCAAAATCAATAGAAAAATGAGATTGACTTAATAACCATGTTACTAATTTAACAACTACAGTGATTTACTTAATAATTATGGCAAGAACGGTTATAAAACGGACAAAATTCACTTAACAAATATCTCATTTAGCAGCATAAATTTTCAAGGCCTACCTAACTGTACTCTATGAGAAGTCCATATATTTGGAGAGTGTTCAAGTTTAAGAAACCTGATCAAGTCCATTTTCATCTACTTTGTCTTGTTCTCCAAGTTTTCAAGGAACATCTTTTATTTAACCCGTTTTGATTTAAGATGGTCAAATGTATTAAGCAAACTGTTTTATCTTGTCCTGTAACTGTGCTGAAAGCTAACCACAAGCCTCTCAAAAGAGTATATCTTGCCCACTAAAAAAATATTTCTATAGATTACATGTTTATTCATATGGCAGATCTTTGTTGATTCGTTTTCCTCTCGCTTAAAGTGAGCGAAATAATTTTAATAATATAGTTGATTCTTTGTTCCTCCTTATCGCTATAATTTCATTTTGTGGTTAGCCCCAAGCATTAGCCTGTATTTAGATTGAAGATTTATCTTTCCTCTAGTGAGTGAGTTTCTTGTTAGTCTTTTTTCTCTGGAAGATTAGGAAGCTATTTAAAATTGATGAAAATGTTATTTCCTATTATGTATGTAAGTACGTACGTACGTAGGTACATATGTATGTATGTACTATATGCATGTTTGTATGTATGTAAAGAGGGATTGCTACAATGATGCTATTAACTTCCTAATTTATTTATTTATTTATTTTATTTTTCATATTTATAACCCGCTCCCATCTCACAAACAAGGGACTCGGGGCGGCGAACATAGAATTAAATCAATAAATACAAAATACAAATACATAGATATTAGATGCCTGTGTTGTAACCGTTTTTTAAAACCCTCGTTTATAATTGGCGGTGCTGGGGTTACGCAAGGCCGGCTAGTTGAAAGAAGTGAGTCTTAAGACATTTGCGGAAGAGGCGGACGTCAGGAATTCAATTCAATTCAATTCAATTTATTCAATTTATATCCCGCCCTTCTCCGTGAGGACCCAGGGCGGCGCACAGGAATTTAAAACAATATACAAAATAGTACCAATTATAATTTAAAAACTTATTAAATGACAAAGCCTGCGCTAAAACCAGATTAAATCCCCCATTTAAATTGTAAACTATCCCTCCCTCCTCCCTGGAACCCCCTAAAAGCCAAATTAAGAATTTTGTTCAAACACCCCTAGAACTGCGACCCGCCCACCTCTCTTGATACAGAATCCCTCATCAAGGAATGGTGCGGATTTCAGGGGGCAGGTCGTTCCAAAGGGCCGGCCCTGCCACAGAGAAGGCCCTCCCCCTGGGCGCCGCCAGTCGACATTGCCCGACCAACGGCACCCTGAGGAGGCCCTCTCTGTGGGAGCGTGTCGGTCCCAGGGATGTATGGGGCAGGAGACGGTCTTGCAGATAGCTAGGTCCCGAGCCATGGAGTGTTTTGAAGATGGTCGTTAGGACCTTGAAGCGCACCCAAAAGACCACAGGAAGCCAGTGGAGCTCGCGTAGGACAGGTGTTATATGGGAGTGTTTGGGCGCTCCTGTAATTATCCGTGCGGCCGCGTTCTGGACTAACTGTAGTCTTCGGGTGCACTTCAAGGGAAGCCCCATGTAGAGAGCATTGCAATAGTCAAGTCGAGATGTGACGAGTGCTTGAGTGACTGTGCGTAAGGCTCCCCGATCCAGTAAGGGACGCAATTGGCGCATCAGGCGTACCTGATGGAATGCCCCCCTGGCCACGGCCGCCACCTGGTCTTCCATAGTCAGCCGGGAGTCCAGGAGGACACCTAGATTGCGTGCCTTCTCCACAGGGGCTGGTGTTTCGCCCCCAATGGCCAGAGTTGGAATAATCTGGCTGAAACGGGGTGCCGGAAGCCACAGCCACTCAGTCTTGGACGGGTTGAGCCTGAGTTTGTTACTACCCATCCAGATCCGTACAGCCTCCAAGCACCGGGACATAACCTCGACGGCATCATTGGGGTGGTCCGGGGTGGATATGTACAGCTGGGTATCATCAGCGTACAGACGATATCCCACCCCGAAACCACGGATGATCTCACCCAGCGGCTTCATATATATGTTGAACAGCAGGGGCGAGAGGACCGACCCCTGAGGGACCCCACATAAGAGGGATCTAGAAGTCGACCTCTTCCCCCCCGTCAACACATATTGTGACCGACCAGAGAGGTAGGACGAGAACCACCGTAGAACGGTGCTTCTCAGCCCCAACCCCCCCAGTCGGCGTAATAGGATACCATGGTCGATGGTATCAAAAGCCGGTGAGAGGTCTAATAGGACTAGGATAGAGGAAAATCCTCTATCTCGTGCCCTCCAGAGATCTGCGACCAATGCGACCAATGCCGTCTCGGTACTGTGCCCGGGTCGGAAGCCGGACTGGCGCGAATCTAGATAGTCAACTTCATCCAAGTGTCGTGGAAACTGTTGGGCCACCACACTCTCAACAACCTTCACTAGAAAGTGGAGGTTGGAGACGGGACGATAGTTTTCTAATAATGCCGGATCCAGGGATGGCTTCTTGAGGAGGGGCTTCACCACCGCCTCTTTCAAGACGGTAGGTAAGGACCCCTCACTCAGAGATGCGTTGACAATGCCCTGAAGCCAGCCTCGTGTCGTCTCCCAGGATTCCAGTACAAGCCAGGAGGGACACGGGTCCAGTAAACATGTGGTGGCCCTGAGTCTCTTTGACAGCTTGTCCATATCTTTGATAGTAACAAAGTCAAACTCCTCCCACAATGGTGTCTCAAGAGCTGCTTTGGCACTCTCGACAGGGCTATTTACAATGGAGGGTAACTCGCTTCGAATCCGAGTGATTTTCTCCTGCAGATAAATCCCAAATTCCTCTGCTCGACCCTGTAAAGAGGCTTCCCGCGGCCTCTGTTGGAGGAGGGAGCGGGTTACCTTAAACAGGGCGGCAGGGCGGTTTTCTGCGGATGCAATAAGTGTGGCACAATATTCACGTTTGGCCAGCCTTATTGCCACTAAATAAGTCCTAATGTGGTCTCTTATTAGTGTTCGGTCGGATTCCATCTGCTCTCTAGGCGTCTCCTGTGGCGTTTCATCCCCCTGAGCTCCTCGGTAAACCAAGGGGCCCAGGTGGTTCGTCGCCGCAAGAGAGGCCGCAAGGGCGCGACTCGGTCCAAGGCCCCGGCAGCCGCACTTAACCATGCAGTCACTAGGTCCTCAGCCGAGTCGCGGAGCAAGTCCACAGGAATTGGCCCAAGCTCCTTCTGGAACCTTAACGGGTCCATCATATGGTCCAACCATATAGGGATGTTTGGTTCCGCCTCCTCACAGTGAGGTGTGGCGGTCGGAAAGTCGAGCCGAAGGAGAGCGTGATCTGTCCATGACAGGGGTGTGATGACTAAATCCCCTACTCCCAGATCACTACTCCACTGACCCGAGACGAAGATGAGATCCAAAGTGTGTCCGCCCTCATGAGTAGGGCCTAGAACTACCTGAGTCAGGTCCATGGCTGTCATGGAAACCATGAACTCCCGAGCTACACCAGAGGTCTCACCTGCAGATGGCAGGTTAAAATCCCCCATGACTACAAGTCTGGGGGTTTCAACCGCCACCCCGGCTATAACCTCAAGCAGCGCGGGCAGGGCTGTTGTTGTATAGCGAGGAGCCAGGTATACAACTAACACGCCCAACTGCCTCCCTAGGCCCCACTTCACAAGGAGGGACTCACACCCGGTCGTCTGAGGGACTGTGGTCTCCTTTGGCTCAAGACCTTCCCTAACCATGATCGCCACTCCCCCACCCCTCCCTAAGGCCCTGGGCTGATGGAAGGCTCGGTATCCTGGTGGGCACATTTCCACGAGGGGATGTCCTCCCTCGTGGCCCAACCAGGTTTCCGTAATGCCAATCAGGTCTGGGTCCCCCTCCAACACAAGGTCATGTAAGAGAGGGGCTTTTAGTACCACGGACCTGGCGTTGCATAGCATCAGTCCAAGGCCCCGGGTCTGCGGTTCTTGCTCACCTAGTCTGCGATGAAGGAAAGGGGAGTTGGAGCGCGTGATCACCTGTAACCATCGGCCACGACGCTCCAACTGATGGTGTCCATCCCCCCTTCCACCGTCCCTGCCCCTGCCCCTCCCCAAGACCGTATTGATGGCAAATACCCTAGTGGGACCGACTCTCCCTCAATCCCCCTTCGTCTTTTCATTTCCGCATATTGCCGGCCTTCTCTCTTGGCGTTCCCCTAATTGGTCCCCCCACCCCCCTTCCCTGGGAACCCCTAAAAGTCGGATTAAAAATTTACACAGGAATCCCCTGAGCCTGCGCTTCGCCCACCTCTTAGGATTAATAAATCCATCCTCGAGGTGTGTCCGTGTTAATTCAGGGGACCAGACCTGCGAGAGGGGACATTCTCGCAGGCAGAGGAGCTCAGATCTAGAATATGGTAGCATTTCAGGGGTCTTTGTTCCCCCGGAGGCAATCTGATGACATATGATGGTTTTGTTGGGAGAGGACTAGGATGGAAGGTAAAGTAGAGGTTATATATATTTGATGGTACATAGCCGAGCCAGGTGTCACAAGTATAAATATATAGGTATATAAATAGAGATGTTATGAATAAATATATAAATATATAGATATATAAATATACAATAAATATGATAAATAAAGGAAGGAGGATCTAATCACCAGGGGGAAGGGAGGGAGGGACTGGGGGCATAGAGGAAGGACCTAGAGTGTAAAATTTATATAGTCATAAGTTCATGAAAAGGAATCCGGGATAGTCATGATCTTTAAATAGAGGGAGATAATTAATTAATTGTCCCTCGCCTATTAGATAATTCCTTTGTTTCTGTCTATATTCTGTCTAATCTGTGGTTGTTGTCGAACTTGAAAGATGTTTTTTGTTTTTAATAAATTGGTCTTGGTGCATTATTCTTCTTTCTTCTGCAGACTCTGGAGATGCATTTTTTTACTTAAAAAAATGTAGCTCCTAGCTCTGAAGGATACAAAGACCTTGATAGCCTCACTATTGATCTAATCCACAACTGGCACACTACCACTATTAAAACAAATGGCTGCTGCCTGCTCCCCCTTCTCTATATATAGACAGTATTGATCTCTAATCCTTTTGGAAATTTAATTTTTATTTTTTATTTTTTAAAAAGTGACCTTGTTTTTGAGGTGAGCACATAGCGCTAACCAAAACTGCCCTCTCACTGTTGCAAAATATATGACAGACCAAGACCCATATCCTTTGGCTTGACTTCCTTGTGGCACTTAAGATGCACCTTGGATTGATTTCATCTATGTATCATTGTTTCCTTGTTTATTCAAGTCAGTAGATATGCCATGGCTAAGTTTTCCTCAGGTGGAAAAGTAAGATTTCATTTTGCCATTCTTTCATTACACAGTCTTGATTGCGTTCTCCTTTTCTTTCTTATGTACCCCTTTCTCTGTAGTACTTGGCTGCAGTGAAGGAATAATTAACTAACTTAGTAGGAAAGTTTGAACTGATCACTTATAAAGGGTTTTGGAAAGCAGATAAAAGCTACCTATCTGTTTTCTAGGCTGTGTCTTTTTCATTGAAAATACTAAAAGGGACTCAATGCATTATGGTCAGTGTCTCTTTGCATTTCTACCATCTGGCAGAAGACATCAAAGTATAGCCAGCCGAACAAATAGGTTTAAAGATAGTTTCTATCCTTGGGCTGTCAGACTTTTAAATACAACCACAATCACTCCATGCACAAGCTAGTTTCTTTCTTTCTTTCTTTCTTTCTTTCTTTCTTTCTTTCTTTCTTTCTTTCTTTCTTTCTTTCTTTCTTTCTTTCTTTCTTTCTTTCTTTCTTTCTTTCTTTCTTTCTTTCTTTCTTTCTTTCTGCTATAATTTTGCACCAGTGAAGTTAAAACCAATTTCATTGTATTTAAGTACAATGACAATAAAGATTATACTTTATACTTTATTACAGACAAAAAAAAAATCTTAGAACAAAAAACTATTAGTGAGGTTAAAATAAAATAGCCCTTAACTCAGAGAATCCCAGAAAATGCTTATGTAAAGATATAAATGCAACTTTTATGTAGATAAAAGTACAGGTTAATCCAAGCAAGGGGTGGAAATATCAGGACCAAATGCAGCCTAGTTTGAGAAGAGTTTTTTGAATTTTGAATCTTGAACGGCAAAGCCCAGGAGTCTTGGCTTCTCAAACATTTGTTTGGGTTAAAAAAGGAGACACCCTTAGACCTCTGTTAGCAAGTATTTGTTTGAAGGAAGCATATTAAGGGCACATGTCTTTATAAATAAAAACAAACATCCAGCTTGTCATGGTGCTTTGCAAACATTGGTAGGTTGTGAAATGCGATAAAGAGGATGCCATGAAAAAGATAGCAATGAAGTCCCTGCTTTAATAACCCTATTATATACCCTCATGTGAACAGTATATTGCTTGTCCCTCCCCCTTTCACAGTCTTCAGTATCCTTTAATTAGAGTATTTTCCTGTCCTTTATTACAGCTGTGGGAAGTGTACGCAGTTTATCGACATAAGTAATGACTCTGTCATAACATGAACTAAGCATATGCTGTTCATTAGATTAGACATGGTTAGTACTTACATTTGGAAAAGCAGTGTAATTAATTGGGATTTGACTTTAGAAGGCATGGCTGCTTTTAAATAAAATAACCTACAGTTTGATTGAAAGTACGTTTTAAGGTGAAGGCTCAAATATTGCTTTACAATTTCCATGTGAAACTTTGCCAAAGGCAACCAAAGATTTTTCTTTTCTTTTCTTCTCTCTCTGTCTTGAATATAGGATATATAGGAGTTTTCATTTGGATAAATAAGAGGTGTCTAATAAACTCATCAGACTTTAATACTCAGCAATCTAACAGGTGTAGGAATTATATTTTACAAATCTAATAACATTCTTCTGTAATGAGCCTGTTGAGTCATGCTGTAAAATGATATTGGTTCTGAAATGGAAAGCCATGTTTCAGAGGCCTTGTTACTCTTTCACAATGAGTTAAGACATCTGTATGTTATGAATTTTCTTGGACGATTAAAAAAATGGAAAGAAACTTCACATATTATTCTGACAGTTTCCCATTGTAGGAATAATATAACATGAATTCAGAAGAAATAGAAAAGCAAGGTACCCATGATCTTCTATACACTTTTCTGGATTGCAAGTGTTGGTATTAAATGTTAGTTAATTAAGGGAGAAAGAAAACCAGATGATATGTGTCAAATGATACCGCCTACAGGTATGGTGAAATGACCAAAATAAAGCCAGATTTTACAAGCTTTTTTGTAGTAGTCAATAAGCAAATGCTGTACTTATAAAGGAGCTGCTGTAGTCATTAAGCAAATCAACCCTTTGCTTTGGGTGCGGTTTTGTCAAAACCTGGAAATTAAATCAGATTTCTGGTAAATCCGCTCTAAAACAAAATCATGAGACCATGAAGACCACAAAGGGTTATAACTGCAGCCCAGTTGCTGAATGTCCAAAGTACCCCTTGTAAGGTTTAATGATAATTCAAAATTATGATGGCATTGGAAAAAAAATACTTATGACTGTTTTTCACATTTATAACCTTTGCAGCATCTCCATGATCACATGATTAAAATTCAAATGCTTGGGAATTGGTTCATATTTATGATGGTTGCAGTGTCCTTTCATGACCTTCTGACAAGCAAAGTCAGTGGGAAAGCCAGATTCACTTAACATCTGTGTTATTAACTTAACAACTGCAGTGATTCAGTTAACAACTATGACAAGAAAGATAAAAAATGGAGCAAAATTCTCTTAACAAATGTTTTGCAAATGTTGGAGTCAATTGTGGTTGTAAGTTGAGGACTACCTGTGTTGCATCTCTCCTTGTGAGGCAGTGTTATTGCAGCAAATAATATTGGTCAGGCTTGAAATCTTGACATAACTTTAATCTGTAGCGACAGCCAAAGATAACCTGTAAATCCATTATGATACTCTTTTTCAAACTGTGTTTTCTGAAATGCTAGGATTCCATGAGAGCTTGATGGATGTCTATGAAACTAAAAGCAACACAACAAAAAAGCTCATACAAATACAATAAAGGTGTCAATAGCAGTTTTAAGCTATAGTGGAAATGGTAGGACATTCTTGCATTAAAAAATAGATTTAGGGGAGAAAATGAAATTAATATAGTCTGAAAAAGTTGGAAATCTATGCAGTAGGGTAATAGTTACAAATTTCATAGGCGGTATGTTCGTCCCATTTATATTTATATATTTAACATCTTTAGGATGTTGAACATAGCAAAATTCTGGTTTATATATCAGCATATTAAGTCAGTAAATGATTTTTAAATGGTTCAGTTAAAAAGGGATAGAACAGAAACTATTTGTATGTATTTACATGTATGCATATATAAGTAGAAAAACTAGAGATATGCATAATCCAATGCAATATGAATATTTTATACTGTCATCATATATAACATATGTTTTTGTCTGTTTGGAAATTTGGGTTATGGCTCTCATAATGGATCTCATAATGGTCTCAAGTTGGAATGAAATCCCTTTCTAATGGAATTGAAAAGCAGCTGTTCTTTTCACTTACAATAGGAAAATTAGAACTTGTAATTAATTAGGCATTTAGCTGAGATATTCTGCATATAATTATATAACTCAGCTTTCCATCCTTCTGAGGTCAGTAAATCGAGGATCCAGATTGCTGGGGGCAATAGGTTGATTCAATAGGTTGATTTTATGTTCAGCTTGATTCTGCTTTGGACTATTTTCCTGTTATGACGGACTGTGTTATTATGTATTGTTGTTGTTGTTTACACTTTGCTGCTCGTCTCGATTTTCCTCCTCATCGCCAGTCCTCTCCCCTCAATACCATCGTGACTTTTATCCCCCTGCTGTAACCATCTGATATGCCTTGGTCCATCTGGCTTTGCAACGCACTGAAGCACTTTAAAAACCATAGTGACTGGCTAGTGGCTTACCAACAGTGCCACTGTACCTAAATATGACTATGGGCTGTGGATATTTTCTAATGGCAACTCTCCTCTCCGGAATTATGAACTTGCTATTTATTCGACAGCTGACCTCCGCGCCCTGCGAGAGTCCCCCCTCTCACAGGTTTGGCCCTCTGCTCTAACGAGGGCCCACCTTGATGACGGATTTCTTAATCTTGAGAGGTGGCGAAAAAGGAAACTGAGGGGTTTCTTAGGGGTTTTTTTAATTCGGCTTTTAAGGGGTTCTGGGGTGGGGGGAGGGTTTATTCAGTCAGAGGGGGGTCAAGTTATAGGGCCGGCTGGCGGAAGTGGGATAAAGGAGGAGTCCATTAGGGAGGGGGGATCAGGGGTCATCTCTGTTGAGGGCCGTCCCATTCGGTTGGTCTTAGGGGCGGTGGGAGACAGGATGTCCATCGTGCGTTGGGGGCTCGTGGTCGCTGGCTACGAGCGATTGCTTGCCCCAACCCCCTGTGCTCCACTCGTGGGCTAGGCGGTCAGGGATTACAGAGCCAGGGCCCTAGGTTGATGATCTGCAACGCCAGGTCCATGGTGAACAAAGCCTCCCTCATAAATGACCTTGTGTCAGAGGGGGACCCGGACCTGGTGGGAATTACGGAGACCTGGTTGGGCCCCGAGGGGGGTCTACCCCTCGTGGAAATGTGCCCACCAGGTTACCGTGCATTTCATCAACCTAGGACCTAGGCAGGGGTGGGGGGGTGGCGGTTATCGTTAAGGAAAGTCTGGAGCCAAAGGAGACCACTGTGCCTCAGACGACCGGCTGAGAGTCCCTCTTCGTAAAGTGGGGCCTAGGGAGGCAGTTGGGCTTGCTGGTTGTATACCTTGCTCCCCGCTATGTAACAGCAGCCCTGCCCAAGCTACTCGAGGTGATCGCCGCGATGGCGGTGGAGACCCCCAGACTCATGGTCATGGGGGACTTTAACCTGCCATCGGCGGGCAAAACATCCGAGGCAACTCGGGAGTTCATGGCTTCCATGACGGGCATGGACCTGACCCAAGTAGTTCAGGGCCCCACTCACGAGGGAGGACACACGCTGGATCTGATTTTTGTCTCTGGACACTGGATTAGTGATCTCGGAACAGGGGATTTAGCCATCTTACCCTTGTCATGGACAGATCACTCTCTCCTTCGGATAGACTTTCCAACCGTCACACCCCACCGCGGGGAGGCGGAACCGGAGACATCGAGTTGGTTCCGCCCCAGGCGCCTGATGGACCCGGAAAGGTTCCAGAGGGAGCTTGGGCCAGTACCTGTGTCCCTGTGCCACGGCTCGACTGAGGATCTAGTGGCTGCATGGTATAGTGCGGCCACGGGGGCCTTGGACCGAGTCGCGCCCTTGCGGCCTCTCATGCGGCGTCGAGTCACCCAGGCTCCTTGGTTTACCGAGGAGCTTCGGAGATGAAACACCGCAAGAGACGCCTAGAAAGTAGGTGGAGATCTTCTCGATCCGAATCTGACCGAACACTAATGAGAGACAATATTAGGACTTACTTAGTGGCGCTAAGAGTGGCCAAATGTGAGTATTGTGCCACCCTTATCGCATCCGGGGAAAACCGCCCTGCCGCCCTGTTTGGGGTGACCCGCTCCCTCTTGCATTTGAGGCCGCGGGAAGCCCCTCTGCAGGGTCGAGCAGAGGAATTTGGAGTTTTCCTGCAGGACAAAATCACTCAGATTTGGAACGAGCTGCCCTCCACTAGTGGTCCGGTCGAAGTGTCCGGTGCTGGTCTTGAGATAACACCTTGGGAGGAGTTCGACTTTGTTACTACCGAGGATATGGACAGGTTGCGGAGGAACCTTAGAGCCACCACATGTTTATTGGACCCGTGCCCCTCCTGGCTTGTACTGGCATCCTGGGAGGTGACACGAGGCTGGCTCCAGGGTATTGTGAATTCATCTCTGAGTGAGGGGTCCTTGCCTAACGTCTTGAAAGAGGCGGTGGTGAGGCCCCTCCTCAAGAAGCCATCCCTGGACCCAGCTTTATTAGAGAACTATCGTCCCGTCTCCAACCTTCACTTTTTAGTGAAGGTTGTTGAGAGTGTGGTGGCTCAACAGTTTCCCCTACATCTGGAGGAAGTTGATTATCTAGACCCGCGCCAGTCCGGCTTCCGGCCCGGTCACAGCACTGAGACGGCATTGGTCGCGTTGGTGGATGATCTCTGGAGGGCACGGGATAGAGGCTGTTCCTCTATCCTTGTCCTATTAGATCTCTCAGTGGCTTTTGATACCATCGACCATGGTATCTTATTGCACCGATTGGGGGGGTTGGGGCTGAGAGGCACCGTTTTATGGTGGTTCTCGTCCTACCTCTCTGGTCGGTCGCAATGGGTGTTGGCAGGAGGGCAGAGGTCGTCCCCGGGGCCCCTCACATGTGGGGTTCCTCAGGAGTCGGTCCTCTCGCCACTCCTGTTCAACACCTACATGAAGCCGCTGGGCGAGATCATCCGTGGTTTTGGGATGGAATACCATCTGTACGCTGATGACACTCCGTTGTACATATCCACCCCAAACCACCCCAATGATGCCGTCGAGGTGCTGTCCCGGTGTCTGGAGGCCGTACGGATCTGGATGGGTAGTAACAAACTCAGGCTCAACCCGTCCAAGACCGAGTGGCTGTGGTTTCCGGCACCCCGGTTCAGCCAGATAAGTCCAACACTGGCCATTGGGGGCGAACAACTGGCCCCCGTGGAGAAGGCGCGCAACTTGGGCATCCTCCTGGATTCCCGGCTGTCCATGGAGGATCATATGGCGGCCGTGGCCATGGGGGCGTTCTATCAGGTACGCCTGATACGCCAGTTGCGCCCCTTACTGGACCGGGGAGCCCTTCGCACAGTCACTCAAGCGCTTGTGACGTCCCGGCTGGATTACTGTAACGCTCTCTACATGGGGCTCCCCTTGAGGTGCACTCGAAAGCTACAGTTAGTACAGAATGCGGCCGCGCGGGTGATTATGGGTGCCTCAAGGCAAACCCACGTAACACCTCTCCTGCGCGAGCTGCACTGGCTGCCTGTGGCATTTCGAGTGCGCTTCAAGGTATTGACGACCATCTTTAAATCGCTCCATGGCTCGGGGCCTAGCTATATACGAGACCGCCTCCTGCCCCATACATTCCTTCGTCCGATCCGCTCCCACAGAGAGGGTCTTCTTCGGGTGCCGTCGGCGGGGCAATGCCGGTTGGCGACACCCAGGGAAGGGCCTTCTCTGTGGTGGGCCCGACCCTCTGGAACGACCTACCCCCCGACCTCCGTACTATCTCGGACCTCCGCCTCTTCCGCCAACATCTTAAGACGTATTTATTTCAACAAGCCGGCCTAGGATAGCCCCCCGTTTCTGACTTTTTAAAGAAAAATTTATAATTTGGTAAGGGTTTTAATATTGGGTTTTAGCACGGGTTTATTAATTTAATACATTTTAATTGATATTTATTGTATTTTGTGTTTTTAAATAATGCCTGTGCGCCGCCCTGGGTCCTAACAAGGAGACGGGCGGGGTATACATTTAATAAAATAAATAAATAAAATAAAAATAAATATAAGCTGCTTAAATGTGGCAGTAAAGCACTACAAAGTGCTATATAAGTGCTATTGCTATATAATTAGCATATCAGTGCAATTTAAAAAAGGGGTTGGATCTATAAATCAGGGACTTTCTAAATCATTTGGACTTCATCTGGTAACCTTCAATGAAATTTAATTCTGATTGATTTCAGTAACTGACTGACTGACTGTATTTGGATCCAACCCAGGGGCAACAGTTTTTACAAATGATATATTTCAATTATTTCAAAATATAAACATAAAATATATTATGACCAATGTCTGAAATGGTATATGATCTCCTCTACTTGAGCTGGAGGTTGGATTAGAAGACCTCCAAGGTCCCTTCCAGCTCTATTCTGATTGATAACACATTAAAGACACTTGAAAAGTAGTTTAATTTGGCTAGGTTTCCCTGTATTCTGTGAAACTGGTAGCTTGTCATGATTAGTTATCAATAGTATTCTATAATAAAAAGTATACTAGATCTTGGTGTCTCACAATGCTTAATTATTAAAAATATAAGATTCCAATTAACACTAAAAGCAAAAATGAACCAAATTTTCAGCTTCAAAAAAGAAAAGTGAGTGTGTTTCCTTCCCTTGTTCTTATTCCAGATGTAGAGAAAGTTATTTAGCTAGTTGAAATCAGGAGCTCATCAGCTGTCATAGCGAAGTTTTTGGCAAGAGAATAGTCCAATTGAAACTAAACATTGAAGGGAAATAGTACAATACTAAGAATCTAAAAGAATAAGCAAAAACTGTAGTTGGAATAGAAGACTCACTTCCTCCAAAATATAAAGATTGTTTAAACACATGATGCAATCCTGATGTCAGATTGTGCTTAGTCTTCTACACCTGGTCTTCCTTAAATAGTGTTAATATTTACTGTGCTATTATTAATATCTGGTTGCTAATACACTTCCAATATATCAGGTGCTTAAAGGTATATTTGGTTTCTCTTACCTTTGGATCATTCTGAATATACTGGTTGTGAGGTTTGTGCTAAATAACAATTTATTGATCTCAACAAGCATTCAGTTGCTGTTGCTTGCATTTCTGAGAACGTGTAACACAGGCAGACTGGAGTGATATACAAGATATGTTCATAAGAAATTAATTTGTTTCAGTACTTTAAAAGGGTAACATTTCCCCCGCACATACATGCTAGTCATTCCCAACTCTAGGGGATGGTGCTCATCTTCATTTCTAAGCCGAAGAGCCAGCACTGTCAGAAAATGTCTCTATCGTCATGTGGCCAGCATGATTAAATGCCGAAGGTGCATGGAACGCTGATACCTTCCCACCAAAGTGATCCCTATTTTTGAACTTGCATTTTTATGTGCTTTCGAACTGCTAGGTTGGCAGAAGCTGGTACAAGTAATCGGAACTCAATCCGTTAAGCAGTCCTAGGGATTTGAACCGCTGTCTGCTGACCTTCTGATCGATAAGCTCAGTGTCTTAGTCACTGATCTATCATAAACTTAGTAAGATAGTTTAGGGTATTAGTATCTTATATATGCTGAAGTATTTGTGCATATTCAGATAGACCTTGATTTACAACAGTTCATTTAGTGACTGTTTAAAATTACAACAGCACTGAAAAAAGTTACATAACCGTTTTTCACACATAAAACCATTGAAGCATTCCCATAGTCACATGATCAAAATCCAGATTCTTGACAATGATTTATATTTACTACAGTTTCAGTGTCCCGGCATCATGTAATCTTGTGACAAGAAAAATAAATGGGAAAGCCAGATTAGTTAGCCAGATAATTTAGCAACTGCAGTGATTGACTTAACAACTATACCAAGAAAGATCATAAAGTGGGGCAAAATTCACTTAACAAATGTTTCACTTAGCAACATAAATGTTGGGATCAATTGCGATCATAAATCAAGGATGACCTATATTTTGTACTAAGCTTGTTACAGCAGGTAGAGATTTGACTATCACAGAAGTTGTTTCAAACCAACTATCTAGTCCGTGGTTCTGTTTCTTGTATTTCACCAGCACTTCTGTGGAATTCTAATTTTCAAGAAACCTATTAATATTAGGAACCATGATTTCTTAATATGGTTGTTCTGGATCAGTCTGCTTTCTATTATTTAATATAGCAGAAGTGACACTTTCATGGATTCAAGAGGCTTTAGAACAAGAGTTCCACAACCTTTGCAGACCGGTGGGTGGGTGGGGAGGGATGGTTCCATGAGATAAACCAGCAGGTGTGAATATGTGCAGTTCTATTTGCATGAGTGCACATGCTGGCCTACTGTTCATTCAAGTGGGCATGCATTTGCTCTCTCATCAGCTGGTTCCGTGGCCCAATTCTGAACAGGTCAGCCACGGAGTTGGGGACCCCTGCTTTAGAATATGCTAGGATAAAAAATAAGAGTATAATCTTTGAAGACTGAAGTAATTGTCTCCAAAATTCATGCTAAGATTGGGAATCTTAAAGAAGGGGGTATCAATGAAGTTAGTGCTTTCATTTTCCAATATCTATTTTTCTGAAGAAAGTATTCTAGGTGGACATGATACTTTGCTTCTGTTTAGTGTTTCAAATGGAACCTCTGGGTTGTAACACATAGTTTGTGAATATAGAAAAATAACTTAGGCTATGCTATGTTATTTTGTATAAGAGTCACCTTGATTCTTGGTATTTCATTTTTGCATAAATCAAGTGCAAATATTCAGTGTCCCTTTGTTTAATGATTTCCAGACTGGGTCTAGGTTTCAGGATGGAAATGTTCATTATTAGCTTTGTTATTTTCTTTAAATCACTTAAAAATTTGTGCCATCTGAACAGTGTTGCTCCCTTCAGCTTTGAAGCTATAAAATGTTGGCAATTTTTAAAGATAAATCTTCCATTTATTTACTTCTTGTTCCCACCTACAATTTTATTATCTACTTTCCCCTCAGTCCCTCATTCTTACCACTATGGATATGAACAGTTTGCCCTTTGTTCTCTGTATCAAAAAAGGACACACTCATTTTCTTATTATATAGGCAGTGGTGGACTGCAACTGGTTTAACAACCAACTCAGTAACATGCTTGCATACAGCGTTCGAAATACAACAGTTTGAAGCTCCTTTGCATACCTTTTAAGGCAGCCCCAGTATGGAGAATAGTGGAGGTGCAGAAATCAGCTGTGTCACGTGAATCAGTTGAGCCAGAAAGAAGGAAATATAGGACAGGATAGGGCAGGAGTGGGTGGGTGGAGCCATCTGATCATCGGAACTACCAGTTCAAACCAGTCCGAACTGGCAACAGCTCACTACCAGATATAGGTGCATTTATTTATATATTTCCCTTTTATTTAAGCTGTAAATTGGGACATGAGTACCTTTACAGGTTTTTTTTTAAATATAGTGCTGACTTAGAACAATGCCTTTTTTATGTTAAGTAATATAATTCTTAGCGTTTGCAAGCATGTTGACTTACATTAAGCAACACACGCAGAAGCTATTCTTCATTTGGCTGGTATTTCATATTTATCATAAATCCACCATAAAATCAAAGGCTTCCTTCCAAATGGCAAGGATATTCCTAAATGTTTTCATTTGGAATATGTGAAATCTTGCAGATATTAATGTAGTGGAAGAGACTTAAACCCAGTGCCCTCCAATTGTCTTGGGAGTTATATAAATTGGGAACTATATTCCAACACATAGTAAGGGCACTAGGTTTCAAATGGTTCTCCTGGAGGATCATCTAGTTTACAAAGATTATGCATATCTCCTGCAAAGGAGTTTTACTGTAAAAGGGTTGAATTACCCTGATTGGAGTGTATGAATAATGCAACAATGATTCACCATTTGATTGTTATGAAAACATACAGTTTAATGAGTGTTGCAAAAGTCATTTCAGTTGTTTTATACTGAATTTGATGAATGGTATACCTCAGAGTTCCCCAACCTTTCCTACTTTTCAAACCAGTGGGAAGGGCAGGGGAATGGGTCCGCCTGAGCAGCAGGCAAGCAGGCACATTTGCATAGCTCTATTTGCATGCGTGGTAGAACGCACGCCTGCCATTTATGCAAATGCACTCCCTTGCTCACCATTTCTGCAATCCAGTTCCAAACAGCTCAAGGCCCAATAGTGGCCTGGGGTTTAGGGACCCCTGGTATATCTAACTCATTTTCTGCCTTCTATCTTTTACCTTATGTTCATTACAACTCTGATAAGGATAGGATAGGATAGGATAGGATAGGATAGCTTAACCCTTATTATCATTTTTACTGTGAGCACTATGACTCACATTAAAAATGAAATTCTTTTGCCTGTTCTCAAAAGAAAGTATATATCTACCCATACATAGCATGCATACACACGTTATATACATGCATAAATATATACCTGCACCATACATATATCTTAATCACTGTCCATTTTGAATACAAAGCAGAAAGATTAGAGTCCTCAAGTTTGATGCTCTATGGAACAAAACTGTGACTGAATCTAGAATTCTGCTTCAGATATCACAAAGCCTTCTTCCAGAAGGTAACGAGGAAAACAGGCTGTGAAGCATTCGAGACAATACTGTGAACCCTGCTCAAGCATCGCTTATATGCTATATCCTGGATAGAAGGGAATGAACTTCATCATTCATTCAGCGAATGAATGATCTTTTCTGCCATCCAAACATGCAAGACCTGTTTAAAAATTCTTTGAATTAAGTTTGCGTGATTCAGCTAAATGATGTGAAAATTCAGTTCTGATGAAGTTTACATCAAATAATGAGATATATAGTATATAGATAGTTCTTGAGTTGTAATCAAAATTGGAACCAGAAGTTTCATCATTAAGTTATGGGATTATTAAGTGAATTGTGCCTTACTTTGCAATGTTTTTTGCCAGGGTTGTTAAGTGAGTCATCTGTCTGTTAAATTAATCCAACTTCCTTTACTGATTTTACTTTTTTGTAAGGTTTTAAATAGTGATCAGCAGGTACAACTAGACATAGGTGATATGGGCTTTTCAAAAGGCTGTTTATATATTTGAAAAATTATATTTCTCAAGATAGTTTCCATGCCATCTCTTCAGTCAGGAGAGAAATCCCTGAAGTTCCTAGGGGGAAAAAACTAGATAAATTGGAAAGGAGAAGAGAATTGAAGGAAAGAGAGATAGGTGGGTCTTTGCATTCACAACAAAATAAGAACAATGTGAAATTAAGTGTTATGTTCTTCTAGTTCAGCCCTGGGCTTCTCATCATGTCCACAATGCATTTGTTCTTAGTTTTCTTAATCCTGCCTTTATTAGCTTTATAAATAAATTAAGGCAGAAAATATCTAATACCCCTTCCTGCTTCTTTTTTCTAAACAACAACCCTGTGGGATGAATTGGACTTAGAGAAAGTCACTGGCCCAAACTTACCCAGCTAGCTTTCATGGCCAAAATAAGAATAGATTCACAGTTTTCGGAAACTTGCAGATACTAGAGAATGATGGTTCTTGTCTCCAGTAATTTCCCAGCAAACATTACATAAAAGATTCAAAAAGTGTTAGTAGCCAGTCGATTTACTAAATATGTCCTGTTATTTTTTAACACCCTCCCTCTTGTCTGTGTCTACCACAATTACTAGCAGTGAATTCCACTTTTAACTTTGCATTGTGTGAGAAAGTATTTATTTCTGTAGGTCACAAATCATTCTGTAGTTATTTTCAGCAGATGAGTTTGAACACTGTGAAAAAGGGAAAAATACTTTCTTTTAACCACTTAGCAGTATTATATATCTCTATCAAATCTCTTCTTTCTTTTAATGCAAAGAGCTCCAATTACAGTAAGCTTTCTTTCTGGGACAAGTGGGTAGATCTTCCAACTGCTTTTTATAACTTTTTTCTTGATATGTGAGATCATTTCTAAACCTCATAATAGTCAAAACGTGGTCTCACCATAGATTTATATGAAGTTATTATTATATGGAGAGTTCTATTTTCAGTTCCATTCTTAATGATTCAAGCTATAAGCCTATCAAGCTACCAGCATGTAGTATATTGTATACTACATAGTGAGTTGCATACTGGGTTGGCACTTTCATCAGGTAGTCCACCATGACTCAAAAAATAGTTAGATTCCATAAAAAATATAGATGTTAGATCTATATATTTGGATTTGTTACATCTTATAAATATATAGATGTTGTCTATATATTTATGGATTTCCTTTATTTTTTTCAGATTTGAATTCCACTGCCGCCTGATTAGATTTTTGCAAATTAAGTAATGCAGAAGTTATAAACTTCTGCTAAACAAAAGTTATTTATCTGAAAAGATAAGCAATTATATACTTGCATTCTTTTTTAAAAAGTAGTAAATACTGTCTTAGTTTGTTATTACCTTCTTATAGTTTTAAAAAAGTGATAATGCCATGAACACCTTACTATATCTTCAGAAACGAAGACAAAAGGAAAGGGTATATTAGCCACTGAATCCATTAAATCTGGATCAGAAACAAGCCAAGTCTCCTCTTCCTCCTTCTCTTTTCCTCTGCTTCTTTTAGTCACAAGACAAAAAATATTGGAAAAGCAGAGTTGCTTTCCCAATATTTTTTGTCTTGCGACTATAGAAATACATTTAAAAGGCTGCATGTAAACTTCTGCTTTAATGTGCTGATATGAATCCTACCCAGTAATTTATAAAACTGAATTAGTCAAGTGCTGAATGTGTTACCATGTTTTCTTCAAACTCAAGTTTTTTTTTTTAATGTAGTATACCTTAATGGAGCGCCTACTATTTTTGCATCTTGCTATTTTCTTATTCCTAATAATTGCTCTGAGAAGGCTGGCTTTGAAATACAGAATCCTTTTAACATAAGAGGCAAAGACCAATCTGAATGGGACTCAACAAGCAACAGTTGCTTAGCATTTAAGCATTAATGATTTCTGGCTCTCTCCTTGTATTCACATACCAATTAAATGAGGTATGAAACATTTCAGGAATTCTCATTCTTAGAAATACAGTGTATGATTGAACAAGGTTAGCAGAGTTGAAAGCCTAATTGATGACTTTTATTTGTAAAATAAAATGGTTTTTTTTTAACTTTGGAATTTTGTGGTCTGTGATCTTTAGGCCTTCATGCTATGAAAGATTCTGCAGTTTTGGTTTTCTGCAAATCATATTACAATAAGCATGTTTCTGTTGATTTAGTAGCAATATCTGATTTAGGTGGGTTTAATTGTCCATCCTTTGCTTAGTGAGGGAAGTTCACTAATATACTAAGCTACATCCTATAAGGTAGACCAAACTAGCAAACTAATGCCATGTAAGTTAGTACTATTTTTATTCTGACTATAGTAACAAAATGCATTATCCCTCTTTTATTTTGTTCAAACTGGTGAGAAGCTTGTCTGCAATATCTATTCATGCTACTTTCTTGACTTGCATTCAAGCTGCTTTTTGTTTCTTTGGTAATGGTTTTTCATCTCTATATCCTGTATACCAAAATATTGCGTGGTTTGACCAGAAGACATACTCCAGCCTTATACATCTGCAGCATATATTTGATAATTATTAAGTATTAATTATTTTATTTGGACTTCCACTTATGCCATGAAAAAATACATTTCTTGTTCAAGAAATTCATTCATTAAATTTAAAACCACTCTTAATAAGTTTTGAAGTGTCACAAGCACTGGCACCTGATGAATTTTAGTTAAGTTTAGAAGAGTTCAGAAAAAGGTAAGTTAGTCACATTTATCTTTGTAATATCAACAACTATGTATTACTATCTTTTTTCACATTGCATGCACTATGGTCATGCAAATTTTCTTCCTCTTATTTTTGTTGGTTGGTTGGTATCTCACCTTTATTATTTTTACAAATAACTGAAGGTGGCAAACATAGTACCACACTTTCTGTTCTTATTTCTAGTTTATATTATTATATTATATTTTGCTTGCCATAAATGGTTCAGGAACCTGGAAATTTTGATCTGCTTTTTGTTCAGAAATGTTCTATCCATTGAGATGATATGTACAATACAGTGGTGGGATTCAAATGATTTAACAACTGATTCTCTGCCCTAATGATCAGCTTGATAGGTATGGCTTGGTGGTCATGTGACTGGGTGGGCATGGTCAATTCAACGTCACTCAGGTCAATGGGCACTTCGCCTTAGCTGTTACAGTGTCATAAGGGTTAACCGGAGGGGCAGTTTCTGTAAGCCAGGCAACAAAGATGAGGCTAGAAACAACACCAGAATGTTTACTTCCTGCCTTCCTTACAGGATTAGCCCTTTAAACAAAATGAGATTTCTTCCAACAATCGGTTCTCTGAACTGCTTAGAAAGTTACCAACCGGTTCTCCTGAATAGGTGCGAACTGGCTGAATCCCACCACTGGTACAATATCAACATAATATCAGCTTGGCAGAAACTCGTTTCTTATTGACCACCTTATGATATCTGAGAAGCTAGTCAGCAGGCGATAAGAGATATAAAGCCTCTGCAGCAGATAGCATATCCTTTTTGGTGTCACAACCTTAGATGATTCTAGTCTCATTTTTATTGCTATACCTGAATGTCTTGAAGGCTATTTATAGGATGGAATCAGCAAATCACTAAATATGGACATACTTGAAAATTGCATATTAGAAATGAAAGATTATTTATTGGTTGTCCACCCCAGAAAATATGCCATTCAATGGTGATTGGTTTTTTTAAAATCAAATCAACCATCAGCATTGTAGTGATGGGGATGGGAGAATCAGTGCTTTACATTTTAATCTTTCTAGCCCCACTCTGCCCTTGGCAACAGAATAGATATGCCAAAGGTTAGGAATGCATTATGATGTAATTCATTTTGAAAGTGGTTGTTTCAAGTTTTAAAAAGCATGAATGATCACCAGAATCTTTGAAGACCATGATATATGAGGCACCTCAAGCGATCTCTTCAGAACTGCCAACTTCTCCTGTATTCAAAACTTGAAACTTAGATGCAACAGCTGATAGATTTCTGAGAAATTGTATTTTTATGGCATATATAGAAATGTTATGAACTGTTGTGTTACAGAATAACAAGCAAAAAGGAAGATTGCTACTTAAAATTTCGATGTTAAGATCGGAGAAAGAAGTATAACCAATTTCACAAAGAAAGGCAGAGGCCAGGATAAAGAATATCTTGAGTTAAAATTGTTCCCATTTACCAAATTGTCCATTTAATGCAGGTGTGTTAAATTTTATTTCATTGAAGGCTGCTTCAGGGTTATGTTTGACCTTGGGTACCGGGGTAGATGGGAACAGGGTGGGTGTGGTCAGCTTGTGTTGGGATGCTTATGATGGCCAGAGCAGCCTGCCGGCAAAGACAATGCTGTTTTCGGTGGCAATGGTTGCTTGCAACCCTCTGCCAGCAAAAACAGAGTTTATTAGGGCTGCTCGTGGCCATCCTGACAGAGGTGGGTTCTTACCGGTTGGCTGAGTAGGTAGTAACATGGTCTGCCACGCCCCTGAGCCGGTTCTATTTGTGGCACCATAGGCGGCGCCATCTTGGTTTTTTTTTACTAATTCACAGGCGCAAGCAAAGTGCACATGCAAAGCACATTCCTGAGTGAACTGGCAGTAAAAGAAGCCAGAAAACCCCCTCCCTCCTGAGCTCCATTTTCGCTGGCAGAGACAGTGGACCAGCCCTTTGCTGTTTTCAGGGCAGCCCCATGGGCCAGATCTAAGTATCCCATGGGCTAGATCTGGCCTTGAGTTTGACATCCCTGATTTAGATGGCTTTTGAATGGTCTCTCAATACTTTTTAACAACACCAACTATTTCTTTAGGGTGCTTCCCTTGTTTTAACCTGTTTGTAATTGCTGAGGAAACATCTAGCCACTTTCAGAGAGAAGTGATAGGATATCTAAATGAAGTCGAATATAATATATTAAGGAAGAATTGGTACAAGTTTAAGACAACTAGCTAAGATTGCATTTCTGTCTGAGCAAATTTCACTTAAATACATTTCAATTCCAGAAAATCAGTAAAAGCTGAATTATTGCCATATATAACTGAATGGGAAAATGTTGTATTCTAAGAGAAGATGTTAAACAGGTCATAGTTATGTTTGCTTCTTTCAACTGTGTTGTTCTTTGCTTCTGTTATTCATTTTCTACAGTTGACAGAACTTTCTCTTAAATCATGTGGATTTCCATCCTGTGAACAGCTGAAACAGTTTAAGCTACAATCATTCATTTGGCCTAACAAGTCATTTTTACTGGCAGAATATTGAAAAATGATATTTGTAATTTCTGTATCATTTCTATTTTGGAAGCAGGTGAAGTGTGCTTGGTGTTTAGTGAAAGCTTGGCTTTCCTTTAGCAGGAGATGAATTTAAATTTCTTAAGTGGACATAAGACTGCAATCTCATCACCAAAGTAACTTAGTTTTTAAATAAGCTATAGAATATCTCGAATGGACTGACCAAGTGTTAAAATGCATTTCCATTTGTATTTTGTTCTCTGATTAAAATATAATAATCCTGGTGGCACAGTAGTTACAATGCAGTATTACAGGCTAATTCTGCCCACATCCTGGAATTCAATCCTGACAAGCCTTGAGATTGACTAAGCCTTCTATCCTTCTACGGTCAGTAAGATGAGGATCAAGATTCATGGGGACAATATGCATCATAAACCACTCAGAAAGTGCTGTAACGCACTATGGAGTGATATATAAGTCTAAGCACTATTGCTATATTGCTGCTGAAATATATTTTTTATATTCCAAATATTTATGGCTGACCAACTCACTTGAAGTGACTGGATATTGCACAACCAAATGCAGCAATTAAAGCACAACAATATAGATAAAGTAAGGTCATGAGGGAAGAAACTATATATGGTGCCTATAGTACAGGCCACCCAACCAAGCAGAGGAAGTAGATGAACTTTTTGCTAGTCAGCTAACCAAGGTATGTGGGAAGCACACCACAATAGTAGTGGGGGATTTTAACTACTCTGACATCAACTGGGAAACAAACACTGCACCAAGTGGAAGATCCAACAGGTTCCTAACAAACCTAGCAGACAACTTTGTTTCCCAAAAGGTAGAGAAGGGAACAAGGGGATCAGCAATATTGGACTTAATTCTCACTAACAGAGAGGAAATGATAGAAGGTGTTGAAGCCACAGGAACCCTGGGTGCAAGTGACCATGCAATATTGGAATTCAACATTATGCAAATGCAAGTAGTAGAACAAAGTCAAACTAGAATTATTATTATTATTATTATTATTATTATTATTATTATCATCATCATCATCATCATCATCATCATCATCATCATCATCATCATCATCTTGGACTTTAAGAGAGCTAATTTCAATAAACTTAGAGAGAGCTTGGGAAAAATTCCAAGGAGAATTTTTCCAAGCTTGGGAAATTTTGAAAAATGAGATTACAAAAGCCCAGTCTAGCACAATACCAATGAAGAAGAAAAATAACAGCTCCCAAAAGAAACCGGCATGGCTGCATAAAGAACTCTGACAAATTGAAAGACAAAAAAGATAAGTATAAAAAGTGGAAAGACACTTTTAGATAACCAAGGCAGAATATCAGCAAATAGCCCAAGCCTGTAAAGTTGAAGTGAGGAAAGCTAAGGCTCACAATGAAGAAAGGCTTGTCACAAAAGTAAAAAATAACCAAAAAAGCTTCTTCCAACATGTTAAAAACAAGAAAAAAGTTAAAGAAACAATTGGTCCATTGCTGGGAGAAAATGGTAAGAAGGTGACAAGCAACAGGGAGAAAGCAGAACTATTCAACTCATTTTTTGCATCTGTCTTTACACAAAGGGATAAAACAGTCCAATCTATCAAAAACAGCACCACAAAAATCAGATTAGAAACACAAATTGAAATAGGGAAGAAAATAGTAAGTAAGTACCTGTCTATCCTAGATGAGTTCAAATCACCAGGACTGGATGGATTACACCCCAGGGTTCTGAAGGTACTGGCGGATGAGATCGCAGAACCACTAAACTGTAACTTTCAGAGATCCTGGAACACTGGGGAACTACCAGAGGACTGGAAAAGAGCTGATGTGGTTCCCATTTTCAAAAAAAGGAAAAAAGATAGATCCAGGAAACTACAGACCCATCAGCCTGACCTCAATACCAGGAAAGATTCTGGAAAAAATAATCAAGCCGCGAATTACTGAACACCTAGAAGCAAACAAAATAATAACCAAAAGCCAACATGGTTTTGTCAAAAACAGATCATGCCAGACTAATCTTATTGCATTCTTTGATAATGTGACGAGGGAATAAATGGGGAACTCATCAAATTTGCAGATGACACCAAGCTGGCAGGAATAGCCAACACTCCAGAAGATAGGCTTAAGATACAGGAGGATCTTGACAAACTTGAACATTGGGCATTATCTAACAAAACAAAATTCAATGGCGAAAAAAATAAGGTTCTATATTTAGGCAACAAAAATGAAATACATAGATACAGTATAGGTGGTACCTTGCTCAATAGCAGTAACTGTAAAAGGGATCTTGGAGTCCTAGTAGACAACCATTTAAATATGAGCCAGCAGTGTGCAGCAGCTGCCAAAAAAGCCAACACAGTTCTAGGCTGCATAAACAGAGGGATAGAATCAAAATCACGAGAAGTGTTAATACCACTTTATAATGCCTTGGTAAGGCCACACTTGGAATACTGCATTCAGTTTTGGTCACCACGATGTAGAAAAGATGTGGAGACTCTAGAAAGAGTGCAGAGAAGAGCAACAAAGATGATTAGGGGACTGGAGACTAAAACATATGAAGAACGGTTGCAGGAACTGGGTACGTCTAGTTTAATAAAAAGAAGGATTAAGGGAGATATGATAGCAGTGTTCTAATATCTCAGAGGTTGCCACAAAGAAGAGGGAGTCAAACTATTCTCCAAGGCACCTGAGGGCAGAACAAGAAGCAATGGGTGGAAACTAATCAAGGAGAGAAGCAACTTAGAACTGAGGAGGAATTTCCTGACAGTTAGAACAATTAACCAGTGGAACAGAAGTTGCCTCCAGAAGTTGTGAATGCCCCAACACTGCAAGTCTTTAAGATGTTGGATAGCCATTTGTCTGAAATGGTTTAGGGAGTGATGGCTAACCTTTTTTGGCTCGCATGCCAAAAGCAGGGGGAGTGGAGGGGCGATGTGCACAGGTGTGCCACATCCATAATGCTATGTGCATGACACCTGCATTTGGCATGCTTTTAACGTCCTCCCCAGGCTCCAGACGCTTTATAGGAAGGCTGTTTTCACCCTCCCCCCACCTCCAGAGGGCAAAAAATGGCCTCAAAAGAAGGCCTAAATCAGCTGGCCAGGGCACACATGCACATTGAAGCTGACAGGGCAATGCCTCGCATGCCCTAAGAAATGGTTCCGTGTGCCACCTGTGGCACCCATGCCATAGGTTCACCATCATGGGTATAGGGCTTCCTGCCTAGGCAGGCAGTTGGACTAGATGACCTCCAAGGTTCCTTCCAACTCTGCTATTGTATTATTGTATTACAGTAGGTAGGTAGATAGAGGGATAGATAGAGAGGGAGAAATAAGGTAGGTAGGTAGGTAGGTAGGTAGGTAGGTAGGTAGGTAGGTAGGTAGGACAATTAATCAGTGGAACAGCTTGTCTCCAGATGTTGTGAATGCACCAACACTGCAAGTCTTCAAGAAGATGTTGGATAACCATTTGTCTGAAATGGCATAGGGTTTCCTGCCTAGGCAGGGAGTTGGACTAGATGACCTCCAAAGTCCCTTCCAACTCTGCTATTGTATTGGTGTAGCCAGCATTCCAGTTGTCTTACCAAAAGATCACCAGAGCTGTAAGACAACATTTTGAGGGCTTTCTGGAAAGATTACATATATTGGAGCTAACCTCATAATGAGCACAATGATGTTCCAGAGGGTGGAGGTACAACAGAGAAAGCTGATCTCTTGGGTCCTGTCAGATGGAGCTCCTTCTCATACAGGACTTACAGCATGATGTTCCTGCCAGATCAGGATGGAACAGATAGATGTACTTGAGAAAAGGTGATTCCTCAGATTAACATGGCCCCATGCTGTTCTTGTCAACCTTATGGCTCTTTCTTTCAATAAGTAACGTATTTGGCTTTTCTTTTTTCCTGATCTGGAAAAGCTCTGTAGATTGATTTGTCTCATAGTGTCTTCCTTTGAGGGGTAATGAGTATATAAGAAGCCAGGGAGAATGTCAAAGATATAATTGTGAAGCAAGGTCAATGACTAAGGTAAGTGCACAAATTTATCAATGGAAATTTCTCTGAGATGGTAAAAGCAAGAGTATTTGACAGCTTTATTGTTTTGGCTAAAATAGCATTCAGAACAAAAAAGCAGAATTATTAATTTTTGGTGTTCTATTTAATGCAGCATAAATTGTCTCAAAAAGCAAAGCTTATAGAATGCAATTTAGATTTGTATTTGAAAAATATGGATTAACCTGTAGGTATGAACCTGTAGAGTTCATAGTACACTGAGTTTGATTATCTGCTGAGTACTGATAATGTTACCTAATGAAAAGTCTGCAAGAAAACAGACAAGTTCAGAGAACATAAAGCATTCCACAGTTCAACTCTGATCTACACATATTCATTTCTACTACAACCTTCATAGCTTCATCATTTTCCTCTGATAGCATCTGCCAATCTCCTGTCAAGGGAGTCCCGCAAGGGAGATAGGGCAGTATATAAATGCGAATAAATTCAAATTCAAATTATTTCACTATCACAGTCATGTTCTATTACAGTGCTGACTAATAGAAATTAAGCTTGGCCAACCAATTGGGCTTTAATTTATTTTTGCTTTGTCTTTTAGATGACTCCTTGGTATGATAGACTCCATACAACAGAATTTAAATTTGAATTAAATTTAAAATGTAGCAACACTTATTTCTATTATATTTTTCACTTATGATCTTCATGTATTCTTCTATAGGGAAGGTAAGGAGAAAGAAAATTGGCTGGGAACTAGATTCTAACAGATGATATTTTTAATTTGGTTGTCTACTTTTTGGATGCCTTCTTTTCTAGAAAGTGGCAACTTCAACTGTATAGCTGTACTTTTTTTTTGTTAGATAAATGTCCCACATGGTTTCATCTCGCCCACATGATGCATCATTGCCAGTTGGCTCAGTTTTCCAGGGCTTGGGCTCATCATATGAAATTAGTTTCCAAAAATGAGATGCCATGCTGTTTCCATCTACTAATCTAGTGTGGGTTGGATAGATCTGAACTGAAGCCAAAGCAAAGCAAGATAGTAGCAAGATGGATTACATCTACTATCTTTGCCAAACTATTGTCAAGTTTTGCTACTTTGCTTTCTGCAAAATGATAACTGGAGGTTGCTGTCATTATTAATGTTTTCATTCACATGAGTGCTCCTGCAAGTAAATCCAGTGATGCAGACTGAAATGTGAAAGAGTTGATGCTGCTATTGTTATTGTCATTGTGTATTCTGCATATAGCCTTAAGTAGAACAAAGCTATCAGGGCAAACTACTGTTATATTTATTTCAAGTTGTCAGTGATTGATGACTTTGTTAGTTGTAACTGAGAGATTGATTGTCTGTTGATTGAATTTACAGTATTTATAACTTGTCCCAATCCCAAAGGACTAGGGGCAGCATGCAACACCAACCATACCTCCTTCCCAAAGCATGTTTTACATGACTAAAACAGAATAATATAAAAAAAATCACAAAGAGCCAAAATTAAACCCAAGAGAGGCATCCATAGTTATTTGTTTGTGACTAAATGCAGTGAAATAAAATACTTTTAATTTGTTGATTATAATAAGGCGAAGCTGTATGTACTTATGGGGTAAAAATATTACAGAGAAAGTTTGCCATATCACCCACTTATTAGTTACTCATTTTATTTATTTACAGAATTGATATGACCACCTATCTGAAATAATGATCCTAGAAGCTCACAACAATCAGCAAAAACCAAAATAAACACGAAGACCACACTCTCCTCCACTACAAGCATCAGACTAAATAGACTCCCAGCTCAATCCTCATTCCAATCTAACATACACAGGAAGAGGCAGGCGTTCATTACTTCTGGAAGATCTTTTAGATCTCAGGTGGAAGGTTATACCAAATGACCGGGGTGACCATTGAGAATTTGTGCCTCCAAGGTCTCAATATGTGACATGATTTAAGAGGGGACCTGGAGCATGCCCATCTTATTTAGCCTAGTGGATGAGCACATAACCTGTACCTGTGCCATTTAAAGCTTTAAAGGGGATAAATACAACCTTGAAAGCAACTTAGAAAACAACTGGAATTCAGAGCAGCTTGTGCAGTGGTGATCTAATTCAGATGAATTGTTATGCACTGAAAAGTGCATGCACAGTCGCATTCTGAAACGGTTGTAGCTTCTAGATGGTTTTCAAAGGCAACACCATGTATAGTGTGCACTGCAATTATTTTAATGGGAAATGACTAAAGCTTAAGGACTATGAACATTTTTTTTTCCAAATAATTCCATGCAATATATCTTAGTGCTAGTATATCCTAGTACTGCACAATTGTTAACTTTAAACATAATAACCAGCAATTTTAATTGAGTTCAGAAGCTTACTGTCAACCAGTATAGTGATTTAGTGTAGGTGTCATTATATTTCCAAGACATTTTCAGAAGCAACCACTTTTTCTAGGTACATTAAGTAAGCCATACTTACTGATGTTCAAGCTGTGAGATACTAGGATCCTAGTCCATATATGGTTGTGCACCAACAAAAGTTGGCTAAAGTTGCCAAACTACCACTTTTACCTGCTGTTGAGTGGAAGTCCTGAATCAAGGAAACCTTTCAATAGTGAACCATAATTTTATTTTTTGATAACACTTCTGAGGCATACGTGAAGATTCACTTGTTATTCTTTTTCCTTGTTTATTGTAAACATAGACCAGTAATTCTTTTGAAGCATTTGTTCAAGAACTTATAATTTCTTTCAGTTTGGACTTAATCACTTTCTACAAAATTGATCAGTGGGTCACCATTTCACAATCTTTTAAAGCACTCTGTACTTTTACTTTGATGTCTAATTCCTGTTTCCAGGATAACTTTTGCTTTCTTTTCAATTGATTCTCTGCTGCTGCCATCTCAACAATTCCATATTCCTAGTAAAGCTGAAAATATTTTCCTTCTAAAAATCTGCAGTCAGCTTCCATGCTGAGTATTTTTGAGCATGCAATTCTTGAAGTTCTTGTTAATATCGTACCCATGACAAACCCTATACATCTGCTTGTTAAATAAGGAACCCGTTATTTGACTCCAAAGTCTCTATTAGTAGCCCCACTCTGTATTTACATCACTTATATCATAATTCATAATTCTGCAGTCTAATGAATTTTATTTATATGACCACCTTACTAAACTCTCAGTGACAAAGGATGCCACTGATAAATACTAATATGAAAACAATAAAAAAGCAACAACCTCCCAAATCCTTAATGAAATAAGCCATCCAATAGGCTCTATCCAATTGAGTCCCCAGGCCCATTGGTAAAACCAGGTCTTCAAGATCCTGCAAAACAATTCCACAGGGAGGGCGTCTCTATGGAGAAGGCCCTTCTTCTTGATCCTGCTATATGTACCTCTTTAGAGTTAAGAGACCATAACATTCCCTACCTCCTGGCTCTGGTGGATTGGGTAGATCTGACTTGTCTATCAAATAACCTGATCCCAAGTCATCATAAGTTCTCTCTACATGTCAGGTTGGGTTCCTGGCATGTCAGGAGCTGTGTTGATTGACGGCTCTGAGCAGCTGTCTGTGAGGGATTTGGCTAAGGCTCCAGGTGGGGAAAGCACACAGCTGCAGTCAGTCAGTGAGGAGAAGCAACTGCCTTCTGTACCTGATCCAAGAACATGTAGGGCAGAGAAAAGGCAGGAACAGAGAATGTCAGCCACAATTCTTGTCAGGAGAAAGCCTTGCCCTTCTTAATGGACTACACAGAAAACTGGCTATTTAGCACAGGAGACAGATGAAGGTGATCCTGGGAACATCTTGATTCCTAGCTGTTAGTCATTATGATTCCTGCCTCAGTTTGGATTGACACCATATCTTGACTTAGATCATTTCTTGGAACGTTTCTTGCCTCATGAACTCTTTTGTGTTGTGGATTTATGTTTGCCTGGTGTATTTATTTTGATTAAGAAACTTTCAAGTGCCGTGTCAACTCTTTGGCCGTTGCTCTGTGGACTGGCATTTGTCTGCTCATGGCTGAAGTTAATTGAGACAGTTATGGGTTTTTTGTTGAAGGGAGTTGTTGTGGAATATTAATAAACCACAGTTATGTATGTGTGTGAGAGTGAACAGGACAGCACAGTCATGTAGAACTTTGAAGATTGCAACCAGCACCTTGAATTGGATCTGGAAGCAAATTGGCAGCCAATGCAGCTCTCATAGGAGAGATGACACATGTGCACATATAGGCCTGCACAAAACTATATAAGTCACTGCATTTTAAATCAGCTGAAGCTTATGAATATTTTTCAAGGGTAGCCCCATTGCAATAGTCAAGAGGGGAAGTGATTAGAGTATGAGTGACTGTGAGCAGGGATTATTGGTCCAAGAAATTTACTGACTCTTGGCATAACATAGTTCTTGAGAGGAACTGAATTATTTCATATAGGCTTGTAATTTTTTTTTACTGTGTGTAATAAAAATTGAAAATGAAATTCTTTATGTTGGTTTCTTTCTGGTTCAAATAGTCTGAAGTTCAAATTGTTTTAATTGGGTTTTAAACGGGGTGGTAGTTTTAATGATTTTAAAATTTTAGCACAGGGGATAATTATTTAATTAGGTTTTAATTATTTATAATTGTTATGTTTATATGTTTTTAACTTTCTGTGCACCGCCCCGAGTCCCTTTGGGGAAAGGGAGCGGTCTATAAATCCAAATAATAAATAAATAAATAAATAAATAAATAAATAAATAAATAAATAAATAAATAAATAAATAATTATAAAATACTTTTTTTGTTTTCTTTTGTTTTTATTTTAAATTTAATTTCTAAATTTTCAAGTTGTATCACTCTATTAGCCAATTTATTTCAGAAAAAATAGAACAGAATTCAAAATAATGTTGAGCTCGGAGGAACTGGAACTGAGAATTATGTAATTCAGCCCTTTGTGGTGTTAGGGATAACAAACTAATCTTTAGAGGTAGCTGTTCAGTTTTGTTTTAAAAACTTTTAGAAATGGAAAACTGATAATTTCGGTAGCTATATCATTCTACTGTTGTATAAATGTTATTGTTAGGAAGTGTTTCCTTATCATAATCATTTTATATGCAGGGACTCCTTTTTTGGATCAACAAGAACCATCTTGTTTGTTCAAACACAGCATCTGCCTGCATTTATTGTTTCTTGCCATCTTTGGTTCAGCCTTCCATTCAGCCATTTTCTATCTATATTAAAGTGGGAGGTGATATAGACAGTGATGTGGGTGTTACTCATAGAACATGGCCCTACCACTGTAGGCACTTCTAGACTTTCTCTGATATTCACTTTTGAACTATGTCGTTGCTGAGTCCTTTTGGAGAAGGGCGGGATATAAATCGAATAAAATAAAATAAAATAAAAATAAGAAGAGAAACATGTAAAACCAATGAAGCATCCACATCTCCATGGCATATAAAGTATGCTTGACATATTTGTGACTGACCAGCATTCAGCATTATATAGAACTGCTGAGTGTACCATTGTTTTACACACTTTTGATTTTAGATGGATTGGCATGTGTTAATCATAAAGCAGGTTCCACTGTAACCATGCTTCATTCATTCTTGTGTGCCCTTTGTGATGCTACTATCATTTTATAGATGGGATAAGAAGTGGGTTTCTGTTGGTTCACCCCAGATCAGGCAAACCATTAGTGGCGGCAGCAGGATGTTCCGCCTACCCATCCTGACAGTTCTGCACGTGCATCAGCGCACAAGCGAACTGGTAGTAAAATAAATTGAAACCCACCACTGGATGGAATTCTAGGTAGTGGAAGAGTTGTATTTAAATCTAAATTTATTTAAACGCTTTTTTTATATTTAAAGGCTTAGGAAGTATTTCCTTTTATTTAAATTAAATTTAGATTGCTCCAATTTATATTCATTCTATTAGGTCCTGGCTTCTGTGGTGGTAGGAAACAGTTTCTGAGTGTCTTCTTTGTGGCACCTTTTTATGTACCTGATTGGTTATCTCTCGAAGGTCTTTTTTGTCCTATTTAAATTACCATTACAGTTTGGTACAATTATAGTATCGGAAATTTTCATATGTTTTGGATTTGAAAATCGAGGTAAAAATTCCGACTAGGCTTCTTAGGGATTCTAAAAGTGTGTTACTGATTGTTAATTTTTAATTTTTCCAGACATCCAAATATTTCCAAATGTCATCATCCATTGCATATTTGGCTAGCTTCCTCTTGCTTTCATCCTTTTTATAGTTAGAATTAGTCAGATGGCCCACATTCTAGGATGTAGACATCCCAATGAATTCATTTGCACACAGCAGATCAAAGAATACCGGAAGTTCCTTATTTTTTTTCCTAGTTATCTAATTAGTCTTTGATTTCTTATGTGAAAATAAACTTTAAGTCCTGTTAATTTTTCTTTACTTCATATAAAAGCAAATGCATTGTGACCAAATAAGGTGTGAATTAATACTTATGAAAATCAAAAAAATAACCATGCATACATCTAATATATGTGTGCCACATGACCCTATCCACAAATATTTATACTTTTCAGTTCATAAGCATATAGAATAGAGGATTTATTATAACAGTTGAAAATAACATAGGAAAAGGGGGGAAAATGATCTTAGAAACACTTACTTCCCATAACTCTCGAAGAAGTCACAGCAATAGTGATAGCATTTAGACTTATATACCACTTTACAGCGCTGTCTAAATGGTTTACAGAGTCCCCATATTGTGTCCAGCAATCTCAATCCTCATTTTTCTGACCTTGAATTGAACTGCTGGCAGTCAGCAGAATTAGCTTGTAATACTGCATTCTAAGCATTGCACCACCAGACTCATAACAGATAACCCTCAACCTTTCAGACAACTACACTGTTAAGGTGTAGTCCAAATTCTAACACTCTGAAACTTTAGAGTGAAACCAGCTGCCTTTATTATGGCTTCATTCAATTACTTCTATTTTATGAATTGCATATTATAGTCTATTTTTATAAATAATGTAATTACCTCAACAATAACCTATATAGTATGTCAGACCGTTTTACTACTTGAATGGGAACCTTCCAAGCTATTGACTAGATTAGAAAACTAAAAATAATGAAGAAAGAATGCAATGCCAAACTATTGAGAAAAATGCAATATGGACATAGTCATCTATCCACCAAGAGTCAAACTCAAGGAACACTAATCTTTTTAAATAAATTGTGATTTTTGGGGGGCAGCTGTTCTTTTTTATTCTATTAAGAACATATAGCACAAGAAAAAATATGTTGAACAAAACTATTAACCCATATAATCCATTATTCTCTGTCACAGAGTGGGCAAATAAATACATTGTGGCCAAAAAAAATATTCCACAGCAATAATACAATAATACAATAGCAGAGTTGGAAGGGACCTTGTAGGTCTTCTAGTCCAACCCCCTGCATGGGCAGGAACCTTATATCATTTCAGACAAATGGCTGTCTAACATCTTTTTAAAGACTTCCAGGGTTGGGGCATTCACAACTGCTGGAGGCAATCTGTTCCAATGATAGAGATAATAATACCATAAGCAATTGTAATGATTAAGATGAACCAAAACTAAAGAAATAAAAAAGGATCCAAGTAATATTAACATATAAAAATAATTCCATTCTTTAACATATTATTAAATCTAGGTCATAGCAAACATGTTAATCCATACTTTTACAGAATGAATTCAAAGACTCATTTCAAAAATCAGTAAAGAATAAATTCCTTGAGTACCATATTTAGTAAAGAATACATTCCTTGAGTATCCTATTTAACTACAAGAGTGTAAATTTCCATGTTCCACTTACACTGTTGCTTTGTAACAGCTGGTATTCAAGACATGCTGTCTGCAATTTCAGATAACAGTCATCAGGACTGGCAGCCAACAGTAGTCCAACACTGCCATAAATTTGCCAGTCTCCTTTTAAATCCATTGAAATTAGTGTCTCTTATCATATCATATTGCATCATATTCCAGATTTAACTCTATTTAGTATAAAGATATTTAAAGGATTCTATCTTTTTTGCAAACTAGCTCCTGTTAGAATAGCAATGAAGATATTGCTTGAAAAAGAAACTGAGATGGTGTGATATGACTCTATCTACAAAGATCAGAATTATGCAGAAAATTATTTTTTCTATGACATTCTATGACAAAGTTGGACTTTGGAGAGGCAGGATAGAAAAAGTAAATGCTTTTGACCTTTGCTATTGTAGAAGACTCCTGGGAACACAAGTTTTAGCCAAGAAAACAATCAAATAGATCATAGAATTAATCAATTCAGAATTATCACCCAAGGGGCAAGTAACCAGGCTTAACTGATATTTTGGACACATTAGACAAAGAACCATCTCTCTGAAGAAATATAGTGCTGGAAAAGATGGAAGGAAGGGGGACAGGGGAGAACGACAGAATTGGTGGATCATTGGAAGAGCTGGAAGGATCATGTTAGGAATAAATTCTTCTAGAGAAAAAATCTGTATAGTTGTTAAAACATGATACCAATTTAATGTCACATAATCAAATCAATCAAATTCTTTCATATTTCTATGCTACAATGTAAAAATTCTTCAATTTATTCTTTTTTGATGTTAAAATCCTTGAAATGTTTAAGTATGGATTAAACTTGTTTTTTAACAGATGCTTCTATGGGGAAACTGGTATATTGGAAGTCTTACATTATGGGGTACAGTTCCTAAAGATTTTTAGCACTGAAACTTAGAATGTATGTTTAAAATCACCTCATTCAGATTTTCATATTAAGCAAGGTGCAGTTTTCAGTGATTCTCTAATTTAAACTTACTACTTACTCTTTGAGTTTGTGTTTTATTTCATCAGAAAGTTTATATAAGGGCAGTAAAGCACATGGGATTCTTTGTGTTTTCCAGAACATTAACAAAGTGCCTTGTATGTGCAGCTTGACATTTTGTTGCACTATGCACTTTGCCCCTTGGCCAGAGTTCTTGATGGGAAATGACTCATGTGCTTAAGTTTTTAAAATCTTCCATCATTCAACCTGAATGCATGCAGATCTCAAATGGTGAATTTCTGAGCCACTTGAGGAATACTGAATATAAGTAACCACAGCTGTATATTCATCATGCTTCAGGTTTTTTCCCCCATGTATAGCAATAACTAAGAATAGCAGTCTTCCATCAAGTCTGTAATCTCCTATAAGTCTATATATGCATAAATCAAAGTTACAGTAGATGCAAGTAGCAAAAAAAAAAAAGAATTTTTAAAAACATGGTCATTACTTTTTAATTTTTTAATGTATGCCATTGCATCAGAAATATTGTATTTATATTTTATATTTTCTTAGGAACACTGTCCGAATGATCCATGGAA
Source organism: Rhabdophis nuchalis (assembly GCA_039707465.1). Taxonomy (NCBI): domain Eukaryota; kingdom Metazoa; phylum Chordata; class Lepidosauria; order Squamata; family Natricidae; genus Rhabdophis; species Rhabdophis nuchalis. Next base: position 43,561,702 of record CM077647.1, on the reverse strand, counting down.
GTATTCATTTGATGATAGGGGTTTGGGTTATACTAACCAGAGATGGTTGAGATAATAAATGTTTCTTCTTGTGTAAACAAATAAAACATCCACACTCTTCTACCTACCCTTCCCTGCAAGATCTGTAGGGAAAAAAGTAACATAAAAATAACTTCTATATGAGATTTTTTCCAACTCAGGAAAAGTGAAGACCATTTTCAAACAAAACCCCAAACTCAAAAATGAAACAAACAAACAAACAAAAAACCCAACCTTCACTCAGGGACTTTGTCCTTTAAATGTATTTCAGTTTGCATTTTGATCTGAGTTTGGAAATGTTATCACCCACTTTGTCACAGACATAATTCACATCTTTCTTCAGGCACTGTAAACAAGAGAAATGGTTTAATGGCTCCCTAAAAGGCACTCTGCACTGATAGCTGAGATTAGACTGTTTAGTAATGGATTTTTGCGTGCTAGAGAAAGAAGGGGAGGGAGACTTTGGCAGGGGGAAATGTAGTGGAAAAGAATCTTTGAAAGGCAGCAATGAGGCATCTGAATGCTTGCTGGTTGAGTCTTATGCATGAGCAGGTAGATGTGTTTAAGGAATCTTCAGTACTGTGAGTTTTATCAGTCACTGCCTTTTTTGCATCTAGAATTTTGCTGCATGTTAATTGAGGCCATCTGAATCCATTAATCACCTACAATACAGAGTGAGATCTGAATTAAGACCATGGCTGGCCCTTGGAAGCTCTTGTGAAAAAGTGTTGGCCTCTTTAAACATGACCTTGTTGTGAGGCTGTCCATACCACACCATTTCCAAAATTCCTTGGTGGAGCTCAAAGTGAGCAAAACTTTTTGAAGACATCATGGTAATGATGTCTTGTTATTCAGATATATGAGAAACAGCCAAGGCATCCTCCTCAATGTACATTTTGGAGGAAATGTTCTGTTGTTCCTGGTTAAAAAGAGAGCATTTAAAAATATTTCGTTTGTTGACAAATCGTGCTTTGTGTATAGGGTTGTAAAGCCCCAGTTAGTTGCAGTTGGCAACATTTAACTGCATTTCACTGTCAAATGACAGGGCATGCCTCTTCTATATCTGAATATAGGGATAATCTTTTAGCTCCAAAGATTTGACACAATTTTATTTTTTAAAGGGTGAGGGGTTGTTTTGCAATAGGATAATGATATGCATCACATTTCTTCTATTTCACTTTTTTCTCTTTGCTCAGATTATATGTTTTATCTCAAGGTTAAGTTTTTGCTCATGCACTTAAACCAGGTGTTTTAACTTAAAACACCGGAAACTGCTCAATTTTTTATTCTGAATCATTATCAGCAATATTTTCTTTGAGGTTTGGCCCATGAATCTCTAGCTGATCTTCTTATGATTCAGATTCATATCCTTTGGTTGTGGGGGTGCACTTAAGGTTTCTTGAGAAGAAAGGAGAGTTTCACAAGATGTAGGTCTACAATGTGAAGTGAGCTGGTTCTATGAGCAAGCATCAAAGGGGCCAGATTTTCTAGGAGTTTCAGGTTGGGACTGTTGTTATTTTCAGTTCAGGTTTTCTTAAAACAAGCAAACATCACAACTATTGGGAAGAAATGTTAATACTTACTTATTCTTCTAAATATACTGTCTCTAACTTCCAGTACATTGTACAAATTTTCCAGTCACTGTTATTGAGCTGTATATTATATGTATATAGGTCATTATATGTAAAATGAATATATAGGTCATTATATGTAAAATGAATGCCATATACAGTCAGACCTCCAAAACATTAAAAAGCTCTATACACTTAAAAAGATAGTTTTCACTATCTTTTTAAGAATAAACTGAGTAAGAGAAACATGAAAATGCAGAAAAACATACATGAGATTTGGATTTTTTAATCCCTCTCCCCATTTATTATAGGTGATGTAAGTAAGATTTAGGAAGATCAGGAAAAAACATAGCTGTTATTTGTGTTCTGTGAGCATGAATTCTGTATGTCACATGAGATTTCACCAAGCCAGAGTAATTCTTCAGATTGCTAAATCGGAAGTGATTATTTGAGTAGTTTGTACTATTTTTTCAGACTATGGAAATCTGCTTGAAATCTGAAATTGTTCTCAAGAAGCAATTTTAAGTATTTCATTAAAGTTTCTGCCTCTGTATTCCATGGAATGGTGAAACAGAGAGTTGGGTAATATATTAAATTGGTTATTTGTGCTTATGTCTCTATACTGATGATAGATGCTATCCTCACGTCTTTTAATAATGTTTCCAATAGAAAACAATAGCTAACGTTATCCTCAGCCACAAAAAGCATGAACCAAAAGTTCAACCAATCTCACTAGTTTTTGTACTGATCATTGAACATTTGGTAAACCTAAAGCACCTTATTCTCAGAGCACTGATAGATGTTGACTAGTTATAGGGGGAAAAAATCTTAGCAGGTTTGAGTTGCACCTTGACATTAAAAACCTAACTTTGTTGCCTCAGACATTATATCTTGACATATCTAAAAAAAGGTGGCAGGGACTTTTCATAAAACTCCAGTGTAGTAATCTCCTAACTATGCCCTTTGAACCTTGCTATCCTTGTATCAGAACCCCCCCCAAAAAAATCTTATAGCAGACGAATAAACAGACATCATTTTCAGTTATAAAGTTATTTAATTAGCGTTGATCATGACTCCCGGTGATGGTGATTTGATAAGGAATAATTTAGTATTTAATAGTCTGTTACATGCACCAATTCTATCTGGAAAAGAAAAACAAATTGTATAAAATGAAAATAATTCATTTGGAAAGCCTTATTCCAGTGAGCTGAAAAACTGTTTTTTTTAGTTTCTTTACTGTTTTTTCATATCCCAGTGATGTCACATAAGATATTTGTACGATTTTTTTTTCATTTTAAAGGCAATTGTGAAAAATATTTTCTCATTATGGATTAAAAAAGAAACCAGAATCAACAAATCGACAATGGAAAAGGGCCTAAGGTATTGTTTCCAGATGTGCTATAGAACAGGGGTCCCCAACCTTTTTTGCACCAGGGACCGGTTTCATTTTAAAGAAAATTCTGCGGACCAGCTGGCGTAGAGGAGGAGCGGGGGGGAGGGGGAACAGGCGGCACATGTGCATGCGGGGGGAGGGGGAACAGGCGGTGCATGCGCATGCGGGGGGAGTCGGCTTACTCGGCCCTCTTGGGCAGTGATGGCGAACCTTTTTTTCCTTGGGTGCCGAAAGCATGCACGCGTGCGCTGTTGTGTATGCTCGCATGGCCATACCCATAACGCAATGCTTCTCCCACATGCCCCTTCCCCTGCACATCCGTGTGACAGCCCCTCTGCGCACTTCACCCCCCCTTCACAAACACGCATGACCCCCACCCCTGTGCTCGCCTTGCGGATGTGTGCGCAACATCCCCCACTTTTGGCCTCAGATCCCAAAACAGCGCTGGGGGAGGGGAGGGAAAGCTTTGCATCTCAAAACAGCGTTGAGAGGGAGGGAAACCACCTTTCTCAGCGCTGCCTTGTGATCGGAGGCTTCTCAAAACAGCACTGTTTTAACAGCGCTGTTTTGGGGAGGGAAGACTTTCCCCTTCTCAGGACTGCCCTGAGATTGGAGGGCCTCCAATAGTGCGAACGGCTGCGCCTGTGCATGCCCACATGGGGGGGAGTCAGCTCACTCGGCCCTCTAGGGCCTCCAACAGCCGCGCCTGCACTCTCCCGCATCCAGTGCGCGCTCTGCCCAGGAGGCTGCCCCCTCCTCCCTCCTCCTCCTCTCCAGCCTTGCGGCCCGGTTCCTATCAAGCCACGGACCGGCACTGGTCTGCGGCCCGTGGTTTGGGGACCCCTGCTATAGAAGATCAGTGTTTTAAAATCAAAGGCATCTGAATATATGATTATAAGGGCCACTTTTTAAAGCAAAAATAATGTGCCAGATTAGAAAATATTAATCAAACTCAAGATACACTATCAGTAGCATGACATACAATTACTAGAACCTGATAAAATACATGGAACAAAGCAGAGATATTTTAGAGGAGGGACAATTGAAGACTCTGGAGCTACAGTTAAGCTTCTTGACCTTTCATTGAGTTGCAGAGGAATCTGAAAGCAGAAAAGTGGACCTGAGAATTTTAATGCTTTTTGTGTCCCCCCCCCCCCAGTTTTTAATGGATAGAAACTAAAGTAGGAGGCCTCTTGTAAGTGTAGAAAGTTAAAACCCACCCCTCTCCTAGAAAAATGAAATATCCTAGGAAATATTGAAAAGGCAGAATATCATAATTCCCTGGTTGTGAAAAGGGAGAAACATGTTTTAATTCCTGCAGCTTCCTGCCTACCCCACCTTTTGTCAATGGGCCATTAAGAGGCCAGTCCAGTCTATTCACATAACAAAGACCCCTCCCCGTCAGCTCCAGGGTGATGGAATCAAGGCATACTGGTATTATACCCAACATGGAATCTGAGAAATCACCAAACCTAGACTCAGCCTAGAGAGTTGCCCCTGCACGGCCCCATGTGCGCCTGACAACCAATCAGAATACGTTTCTTACACAGGAGTAGGAAACAGATAGGTGGGGCCGAACAGATTATAAAAGACCCTGCAAGCCCCTCCCTCAGCCCTTCTTCTTCTTTACTCAACACCTGGAAGCATGTGATCACCTTTTCCCCAGGACCTCAAGCCATGTGGTCCTGTCCACCATTAAACCATCTTTCTAAGAAGCCTCCATGTTTCCAGTGTATTTTCCCCACTTGGAGTTAAATCCAGAAGGAGATTTCTTCCAACAGAAGAAAACAAGTCTTTTTTTTAAATCTCTTGAATAATGCCCCAAAATTGTTATTTGAAGGGTGAGGGAACAATTTATTGAGGTTTCAAATTTCAAGAAAAGTTGCAACTTAAATAGATGTTGGAGAAGCATGTTACTACTTGTTTATATGGCCCAGCATAAAAGGCAATTACAGAGTGAAGTGTGCTAAATAGGAATTACTATTTGAAGTCACCTGAAGGACCTTGAAACAAAAAATTTCATGTTATTTTGCCGTTATAAATAGGCTTGTCTATTACCTGATAATGAATGTGACCCTATAAGGGAGACATCTTTAGACTGCTAAGAATTTTCATTTTATTATTGTTTATTGGATTATGTATTATGGTTTGTTTTCTTTTCTTTTTTTGTTAAATTGTTTTTTATGCCCAGGGTGATTTTAGTTGAGTTGTGCAGCTATCTATCTATATCAGAAATTCTTAGAAAAAACAAGAAAAATTAGACATTCAAGATATTTTATTTTACAAATGCTTAATTCTTCGGAGGGGTCTATAACAAATAACATAATCATGTATTGCATAGTAGCTTATCTCCAAATGAAATTGTTAGATGTTGAAACTATGCAATCATTTCTGAAAGTCAATCTTAACTTTGATATTATGAATTTAAATGTGGTATCTGTTCTCATGTTTCTAAGAAGAGTCATATTGAATTTAACCAAAGAGATAGCGGGTCTAATATTTTATTTCCAAGAGTTCAACCAAATTCAAATAGATAATCTATAAATGGGAAATGGTGCTACAACAATAATGTTTGCCATTCATAATTTTCAGCCGTGATGTTTTGGAAGCATAATACCTTCTTACCAACAGGTTATTAGCCTCCTGATTTGTCTGAAAGATATCTAAATTGGTGGCAGTTCCTCAGTTCAAAATTTTGTGCAAGGAACTTCGTTTGATTAATATGTCCTGTTGGAAATTTGTGAAGTTTATTAATGCTAAAGGTTTCCCCAGAGTTTAGAAAAATAAATTAGCAAAAGTCTTACAGAGCTGCTGATGGTATTTCATTATGATTTTTGAGTTAGAATTTCAGTGAAAATGTATTTAATTTATAACTAAAATATTATTTTGAAGCATCTTATACTGAAAACTGCAGTAGTTTTTGGCATGAGGTAATTAAAAGCAAATGTGAATGGTTAAGGTTTGTTTCACTGATGGTGACTCACACCCTCATCACCTCTTAATTACACTGCTGTAATATACACAATTTGAGATTGCCTTTGAAGACCACCCAGAAACCACAGTTGGTAGAAAATGCAGCTGCTGTCTGTTAATGAGGGAGCATTGCCGCAGCAAAATAACTCCAGTCTTGTGGGCACTCTGTTGACTTCTTATCAGTTTCTGTATGGAATTTAAAGTTTTTGTAAATATCTATGAAGCCTTACATAGCTTGGTTTTCTGTTTGGGAACTATCTCCTTCAGGTACAATCTGTCATCTTCATAGTGTATGAGGGACCATCTACTTTTGGTTCTTATCTCAGTTGAGGCTAAGGGTCTGAAGGCAGTCTTTCTCTGTTGTGGCCTAATTGCTATAGCATGGTTTGTGCCTGCCCCCAAAGTAGACTGGCTCTTCTATACTTTGTATGAATACTAGAAGATGTCAAACTAGAATTAATGGAGATGTGGCCAACCTATAGCTATCATATCTTTGCATGAAGACTTTATTTGTACATTGTAGATCTGAATTTGTAAGAGGGATGGAGTCAGCTCTAGGAGAGAAAAATAACTGATAGTAGATTTAAGGAAGAAAGTTTGATAACTTAATTTTTGATTATGTGTTATCAAAGCCATGGTGACCACATAAATTTTCTCCATGATGATTTGTTTCTAACCTGGCTTTCCAATCATGTCATTGCCGCTATAACTGAATTCATCTACTTGCTAATGATCATCCCTCTTTTCTTTCCTTTCCACTATTTGGAACTTCTTTCAGAGAGTTAGATCTTAATTTATCCAAAATAGGATAATCTGACCTTGGTTACTTGTTCCTCAAGTGAGAGGAACAAGTAATCTCTGGATTGATTTGGTCAATGCTCTTTTGGTTTGTTTTCTTGACTGACTGTGATATTCTCTGCAATCTTGTCTAATACCAAAGTTCAAAAATGTCAAAAATCCTTCAAAAAAAGAATATCTTTATGTCCTTTTATTCCAAAGTCTGACTTTGGCTTTCATAGACTGTCATAGAGAGCACCATGTTTTGCACAATTCTGATCAGTGTAGATATGGACACATCCTGTCATTTGAATATCTTTTCCAACACTTTCATGGCTGCTCTATCAAGTGCTAATCCATGGCATTTTTATTAACTGCTGGTTCCTTTGTTGATGATGTTGATCATGTAATTAGCTTGCTTTTTTTAATAATTAATTTTAGTCCTGAAGCTCCTTGACTTTATCTAAATTATATTTCCCGTGAAAGTTGTAAATATTAAATATGTTTGCTATTTTTTATTCTTAAGCAAGGTTGGGAAGTCTGAGTACCTCCAAAGATTGTTGAACTACAGTTCTCCTTATTCTTAATTATTTCCTAAAGAGACTGACAATGATGGGGAATCATGTTTCAGTAACATCTGGTGGGCATGAAGTTTATCATACTTTTTAAAATCCTTATTGGTCACTCACAAATTCCCAAACTTTCTCCCCATTATATACAATTTATTTTAATATTTTAAAAAATCTTTTCATTTTCTTGACCCATAAACTATTCCACCTGGCCAAATTCTTACTTACATTTGGTCTCTGTCACAGAATATGTTGAATTTTATTTATTTATTTATTTTATTTTAATCACATTTATATCCCGCCCTTCTCCACGAAGGACCCAGGGCACAGGAATTTAAAAACATACAAAATGATAAATACAAAATTTAAAAACATATTAAATTACAATCCTATGCTAAAAACCAAATTAAAATCCCCAGTTTAAAAACTAAAAAATCTAAAATAGCCCGACGGGAGGTTAAGCTAGGCCGGCTTGCTGAAAGAGATGTGTCTTTAGACACTGGCGGAAGAGGCGGAGGTCCGAGATGGTACACAATTCAGGGGGTAGGTCGTTCCAAAGGGCAGGGCCCGCCACAGAGAAGGCTCTTCCCCTGGGTGTCGCCAGTCGGCATTGCCCGGCCGACGGCACCCTGAGAAGATCCTCTCTGTGGGAGCGGATCGGCCGAAGGGATGTATGGGGCAGGAGACAGTCTCACATATAACTAGGCCCCGAACCATGGAGCGCTTTAAAGATGGTCGTCAGAACCTTGAAGCGCACCCGAAAGGCCACAGGAAGCCAGTGCAGCTTGCGCAGGATCGGTGTTATATGGGAGCATCTAGAGACTCCCGTAATCACCCACGCGGCTGCATTCTGGACTAACTGTAGCTTTCGAGTGTACCTCAAGGGAAGCCCCATGTAGAGAGCATTACAGTAGTCGAGTCGGGATGTCACGAGTGCTTGAGTGACTGTGCGAAGGACAGCCCGGTCCAGTAAGGGGCACAATTGGCACATCAGGCGTACCTGATGAAACACCCCCCTGGCCACGGCTGCCACATGGTCCTCCATGGACAGCCGGGAGTCCAGGAGGACACCCAAATTGCGCGCCCTCTCCATGGGGCCAGTGTTTCGCCCCCAATGGCCAGAGTTGGAGTAATCTGGCTGAACCGGGGTGCTGGAAACCACAGCCACTCAGTCTTGGACGTGTTGAGCTTGAGTTTGTTATTACCCATCCAGATCCGTACGGCCTCCAAACACCGGAACAGCACCTCGGCGGCATCGTTGGGGTGGTCTGGGGTGGATATGTACAGCTGGGTGAATTGAACCTTTGCCAGATAACATAGGATAAGGGTGACGATGGAACAGTGAATGTCATGTAGTATAGAAAATTCAGGCAGTCTGGCATAGTTTTTGAAATGAATTTCAGTATTTTATATATATATATTATCATTCTTACATTCTTATCTGCTTGAAATTAATTTCTGTTTCTGTTTTTTTTTAATCCTTCCAGTGGCTTTTCATGGTCTTTCAGTGAAAATCAAGAAAGAACCCCACAGTCCATGTTCTGAACTCAGCTCTGCTTGTAGTCAAGAACAACCATTCAAATTCAGTTATGGAGAAAAGTGCCTGTACAATGTCAGGTAAAGCAAATAGTATATTTTGTATAGTTCTTTCAGTAGAAACTTTAACATCATGGTGATACAATAATGGAACAATTAAAATCTATTTTTTCTTGATCCTGGAAAGAGGTTATCTGTTGATGTAGCCAAGTTGTATTTGGTCATACAAGTTTGTAAGTGGGGAAATAAATTCTTGTCATGTTGATTCCTAAGAAAAATAAGCTAAAGTGGGAACACTGTAGGCTAAATTGTCACAAAAGGGCTTTTTTTCAAAAGGCAAACTGGATTTTGTTTTTCCCTGATCCCAAAGTCCTTTTGATTTGGGACAACCATGATCTTGAATGACTGAGAATCTTCATAGAGAATAGGCTAAATTATTTCCCTTAGATACAGGAGTTTCTCTTTCATAAATTTTACAGTTTAAAATAGTATTGGCTTCATGAACACTTGGGTTTTTTGTTTAGCTTATATTTTTTTAAAATAAAAATTTAAAACAACTAAACAGTGTCTCAATCTTGGTTTCTTAACTTGTTAAACTATGTGGACTTCAACTCCCAGAATTCCCTACATAGCTTAAAAGAAAAATAATGATTCCTCTATAATTAGGAATGCTGTGCTTCTGCTTGCTACCCCTTGACTGCTTTTGCCAATAAATGCAGCCAATAAGCTTATGGCTTTTTGTCATGATAGAACAGTAGTTCTTCTCTGTTATCATATCAGAGTTCCTGGTTTGCATATTTTGATGAACAAACCATCTGTATGTAAATCTATCCACTGACAATTGACATCAGATGGGCATGATTAAACAGGATGTACAGGAATGCTTGTGCATTTCTGGAAAAATCGGATTATAATGCTCACTGTCCATTGCATGCAAATAATTGTAATGAAATCTGGAATCAGGTTGAGATTAAACTATTATTCCTGTTTCAGATGTTCAACACATCTAAAAGCTAGCTATTCTAATATGTGAATAAAGGGATAAGAGGATGGTGTTGAATTATTTTTGCGGAATACTAAATCAAAAAAACATTATTTTGTAAACTAATCCAGAGCCAGTGAACACTATTAAATAAGTATTGAACCTCCACTTTAAGAAACAGCTGATACCTGTATTTTACTAATTAATTCTCACTATCTGCCTCATCAGGCTGCTATGCTGCCAGAATTACTAGTCTGTCATAGTTTTGTAGTTACTGTCTATGCATGATAGGCTCATATTTGTTTTGCATTGAAAAATGATTAAGAGGACTCCTGCCTTTATGGAAACAAGAACAGGGGCTTTGCTTGCACCTGTTACAGGAACAGTGCCAAACAAAAAGGGGAATGTAATCCTCTTTCAGATAGTGGGCCTTTTCCCAGTTTCAAATTATAGTGAAACAAGTGAAATTATGAACCATCTGAGTGCAGTCAGTGTGGACAGTGATCTGAAAACTTGTTAAAGTTGTGTAATGATATAGGATTATAGGAGTTGAAGTAAAAAAATAAATATTTGCAAGCCAGTATGGGTCATTATTACTTCCCTTAAGGAGATGCTGTTTTTCTTCCTTGGAACTGCTTTTTTCACACATTCTCCATTGTAGGTAGAACTGTGGCTCTATTCATTTTCATTTATATCTTATTTCATCTCTGTAATTTCCAGTGACAAAGAAAGTGTAAAAATGCAACAGAGCATAACAGCTGGTGTACATGCTCTGTAAAAGTATCAAAAACAATCTGATGGTAATGGTCTCCAACAGTAGAAACCTGGAAAAATTAAGCCCATTGCCAAAAAGAAATCAAAGTGGGCATGAGGAATGTTTCTTTTGGGGAAAAAAGGTCCATAAGTGGTATCCAGATGCATTAGGATGGGTATAAAGTGTCTGCCTTTTTATTCATCCCACAGAGTGCTTTGTAGTGATGTATTTACTCTTGGGAGTTCAAATAGCTCTGCAACCAAGAGACTAACTTTTTTGAAGAAAAGAAGAGCACCTTTGTAATATGCATAATTCTATTTTTATTTTAGATTTACTGTATGCTTCTAACATTCTAACAGTGCTTCTAACTCTAAGATGACAACAGACTTCTTCTGAGTGAGGATGGGTTATCTATCTCCTCTCTGATTTTCCAGAATCCCTTTCTCAGTGGTCATAGATAGATGCTGAGAATTGTAATGTAGCTGCATCTAGAAGATAATAGGTTCCTTCTCCTAGGTTCATATAAAGGAAATCCTTTTCTCCATTTCCTGGACTTCCTTCATCTTTCAAGAATATGGATTCTTAGCAGGTTTACTCACTTGTTCCAATCAAAAATGTCATATTTCTTTTGAAATTCAAAATCCTTATATACATGCATACAATCATGCACACACCTATAGAAACATTGCAAATAAAACGCAAGATGCCATATTTTTGGCATGTTTCTTGCTTAAGGATAAAATAAATCTTACTTTGGAGATAACTCTTAAATGATTGATGAAACTTAAAAATGAGCCCAACTTCAAACAATGAAGCAATATACAATACAATCTTTGACTTCCAATTATCCCTTTAACATAACTTATACTGTATCTTCCAGTAATCTTAAATCAATATTCTGAAATGATTCAGTGAAAGACTAGCTTATTGATAAGATTTGTTTCTAATTCCTATCAGGCTTTGGAATTGTTGCTAATGCAGCTTTCTCTATACCTGAGAAATCCCAATTTGCATCTTTGATGCTTCTTTTCTCGCTAATACTTGCTAGATTCATGTTAGAATTGGATGACCTAGAAATATGAATATACATGAAAACTGACAAGATATGATTTGAGATAAGACTCTTTGGGGATAGGGGATCACTTTTAACATCATTTTGTGGTAAGTTTTTGAAACGCAAAAACTTGAATCTGTTGTATAAAACTTTAATCAGTTTTGCTTCTCTGCTATGTGGAATATTTCTCATTTTTAAAAAAAAAATGTGATTGTAACCAATTTTATTTATGTTCTATAGCTTTAAAAGTCCATTTTTGTTAAATTAGCTTGATCCAAAATCTTTATAAAGCAGCAAAGCCGTCTTTATAAAAATTGTGGTGCAAGCATTTTGTTCTACATATTCTTAAAAAGAAAGAAAAACAAACTCTCCAAACAAATAGCAGATGTATCTAACAAGCACAAAGAATAATCAGTGTGTATTTGTTATGCATATTATATCCAGAACTTCCTAACTGGGTTAGGAAATAATGCTGGATAGAGAATGATTTATGCTTTGATCATCTAGTAGAATCAAGATTAAGATTGTAATATAGAATCAAGATTGTTCAAGATTAGCATTAGTTATTGGCAGGGGGAGGTTGAACAAATACTATGGTTTGTGCTACACTGTATTTGGTGTTGCCTAAATGCATAACGTGACCTTAGTTTTTGCATTTATAAACCATAATTACAAGATATGTGAACACAGCTATTATGGTACAGTCATGTAATCATGGCTAAAAAAAATATAGAGGCAAATGAGGAAATAAAATTCAACTTCCGAATTATAAATCTGGTCTGTCTGGATCAGCATTACCTAAAATGTGCCCTTCAGCTATATTTTGAGACTGTAACTCTCAGAATTCTCACCAAAACAATAAAGAGAATCAATAAAGAGAATCAAGGCTGCATACAGTCTTGAGTGTGTTATCAAGTCTAACTGGGATTTGCTAGAAACTGATTATTTACAATCAGTCTATCTGAAAAAGCCATTTATATCTCCCCTTGTTTAACCAACAGTGCCTATGATCAAAAGCCACAAGTGGGAATGAGGACTTCTAACCCACCAACTCCATCAAGCACTCCAGTTTCACCACTGCATCATGCATCTTCAAACTCGGTTCAGAATTCTAAACCTGACCGGATTTTTGCAACTCACTTGCCTCCATCCCATCCCATCCCAGACAATAACTTTCATATGGATCACAGGTAACAGAGTCAATTACTATGTTTCTTTTCCATTGTAAGTAGGTTTGCCACTTTTTTATATCGTGTCTCTTATTGAATATGTCAGGATCCTCCACCATAGTTAATTTTATTTAAAATATTGAAAATGATGTATGAGTGAATTCACATACATGCAGAGAGAAGAACAACAATCAATACATGGAAAGGTAAAATATTCTGAGACAATGCATTGTCTATCAGCATATATAGTAACCCTATATACATTTTAAAATGTTTCAGAAAAAGGTCCTTCAGAATATGCAGAAATTTGAGCAGAGTATTTCTGTGCTAGTTAATTAAAACAGCTTTTTAAAATTTCTTCTCAAACCTAAAAAAAGTTGCTATTGGTTTAAGAAACCAAAACAGCATATTTTTCAGAACTAGGCAGAAGCACGATCAAAGATATGCCTTCTTTAATGAATAGCAGAGAAGCTTGAAGCTTCAAGATATTTTCAGAACATGATATTTTCAGAACATGTTCAGTTCTAATACATAACACTATATTATAGCATATTTAAAACTATACACTATATTATAGCATTTTTAAAAAAATTCTGTTAACAAAGTTAACAATTCTAGCACTTTTTTTTCAAGTAATCAATTGAGAAATCATTAGCTCTAGACAATCTGAAAAGTTTTTTTTAAAAGATGGTATTTTAAGAGCAATAATAAAACATGTTGAAATCAACATCTCGTAAAATTCTACTGCATTTGGACAAAGTAGACAATTTTCTATAAATTTCGTACAGATAAATACTATTTATTTGACTGGGAAAAATTGCTACATAGGATTTTTATGAAGGTTACAAACCACACTTTCTTTGTTGTTTTGAATTTAATTACATCAATTGTACATAAATATTGCTGTTTAGTGTTATAATTTGCATAGTATCCATTGAAAGGGTGTGGGCTTTTTTGTTTTTTATTTAGTCCTTTGAGCATTTTGAAATGCACTAGCTTAGGAAAAGGAAGTTAAACAGCCAAAACAAATATGTTCAAATAACTTAGCAAAACCACAAAAGCTAAAAAAAACCCAACCCCAACCTAAACTGAAGCTTGAGCTACGTCCCTGAATCACCCTGCTTATTTCTTAAATTTGAATTTCCTAAAGCAAAGCATCCATAGATTAAATCAATATATTTTGTTTAAATTTAGTTATGGCTATATTTGAATTCTGATAATGATTGTTAAAGTCTAATTTATTCAGTTGGTTATATTCTAACCTTATCAGAAGGTATTCTAGAATTCTGTTTTAATGTGATACCATTTATTTTCCCCACTCCCATAGGGTATAGTAATGTATAGGCTCATAGCTGACATACTATTTATGAAATTTCCCTAATATACACAATGACACAGATAATCTGGTGATGGTTCCATTAGTCTTTGAATTTGCATTTTCATTCTAAAGTCATAATGTCACCATATAAATTCTAAGATTTTAAGTCACAAATATATTTCTTATTAGTTCCTTCTAATAGACTGTGATACTAAAAATTGCTTGTTGTCCTGCAATTTCATCTGCTAAAATGAGCAGACATGGAAGTTAATCCATTGAACCTGGTGGGATTTCCTCAATGTTAACATGCATTTTATTTACATAAAATAATATGAAGGTTCCAGAGAGAACTCAAAAAGTTAGCAAAATGTGATGAACCATGGCTCAGTATATTTGTAGCTTCGATAAATTATTAAATTGTTGTTACTCCCACATATGAGTTGGATAGTGGTAGAAGACTTTAAAGCAAACAATCAATATTATTGTATTCTATTATTTGTGAAAAGCCCAATTACCTTAATGAGTACCAAAAGAAATCAAAGCTACGTGTATAAACACATCTATCTATCTATCTATCTATCTATCTATCTATCTATCTATCTATCTATCTATCTATCTATCTATCTATCTATCTATCTATCTATCTATCTATCTATCTATCTATCTATCTATCTATCTATCTACCTACCTACCTACCTACCTACCTACCTACCTACCTACCTACCTACCTACCTACCTACCTACCTACCTACCTACCTACCTACCTATCTATCTATCTATCTATCTATCTATCTACACACACTATGCGTCCAGTTATTTTTCCCCTATTTTTATGCATCCCTTCTTAGTTTAGTTTGGATAATCCATACTTCCCTGATACATTAAATTTTCTGTACCACATTAAATGAAGTGTTTTGAATACTGAGCATGCTATTTATATATAAATTATCAATCCAAATAAATAATATCATTTAAGTAACTGCTACATGAATGACTGCAAAATCAGGATTTCTGCTAAATATTATATATACTTTATTTTCTCCTTGTGCAATATGAAATATTGTTTTCTTGTTTCATTCATTTCTCTGTTACTTTTTAATAGTTTATTAATATCAAATGAACAAAAAAAGAGCATACTTAGTTGATGCTTAATAAAACTGTTTATTATGGCAGGGCCAACCATGAAATCCTTCTCTAGGGGCAGCTGTTTTTATCTAATTCTTACAGAATGATGCTTCCTGTGCTGTCTCTTAGATTCTTGCTGATACTCTGCAGAAAATTGTATCTGTGTTTCTTTCCCAGGAGAAAAATTAATTTCCAAAATTTACTATCATTTTCCCCATGCCATCTGTTGTGACAGTTTATCTTCTCTCCCACCCTGACCATAATCCATTCTTTCTCATGGTACCTCTCTTTCCATCATCACTAGATTAATAATTATTTTCTGTGTTATTATCCTAGATTTCGCCGTCAACTCTCAGAACCTTGTAATTCCTTTCCTCCTTTGCCTGCCATGCCACGGGAAGGACGTCCGATGTACCAACGCCAGATGTCTGAGCCAAACATCCCTTTCCCACCTCAAGGGTTTAAACAGGAGTACCATGATCCAGTGTATGAACACAATGCCATGGTTGGCAATTCAGTCAATCCAAGTTTCCCTCCTCTGATGATTAAACAAGAACCTAGAGATTTTGCGTATGACTCGGGTAAGAACATAATAACATAAGAATAGCCTTGCTGGAATAGGCCACAGCCCATCCAGTCCAGCATTCTGTCTCACACAGTGGCTCACCATTTGCTTCAGGGTATTCCCAAGCAGATGTCTTCACCTGCTTATGATTCCCTGCAAATGGCATTGAGAAATATCCTACCTATCTCTCCATCCTGGAGGGTGTTCTTAGGCATCCATAATGATAGCCATGGATACCCTTGTTCTCCATGAACTCGTCTAATCCTTTCTTAAAGGTGTCGAGGCTGACAGCTGTCACCACTTCTTCTGGCAGGGAGTTCCATAGACCAGTGATCCTCTGGGTGAAAAAATACTTCCAAATATTTCTTTTCATTTTTTGTTCAGTAGGATTGGTTTATTTGACAAGATTTGATTTATTTTAAAGATTTAACTCTGAAAAACCTCTCTAAGGTCAACATTTCTAGATAATTTAGGAGCATTCTGTTTTAACACAGAACCATAATTACAAGATATGTGAACATACAGGTTTTATCATACAAGATTTATATGTGTGTGTGTATATGTGTGTGTGTGTGTGTGTGTATATGTGTGTGTGTGTTAGGTTTTTTGACACAAGCATATGTGTGTGTGTGTGTGTGTTAGGTTTTTGAGCTGATCAATAAATAAGTAAGGGAGACTAGGATAGATCTATTTCGAGCTTTTTAGCTCTCATCAGCTAACCGTACCCTTACTGGGATTCGAACCGGGGCTGTATTCCCGAATCCCAGTAAGGGTATGGCTAGCTGATGAGAGCTAAAAAGCTCAAAATAGATCTATCCTAATCTCCCTGACTTATTTAGTGATCAGCTCAAAAACGTAACACACATATAAAAAATAAAAAAATAAAGTTTTTTTAAAAAAAATACACAACGGAACTCATAGCTTTCTGTCTAGATGGTCTCTGGTGATGAGCCGAAAGGCAGAAAAGGAAACAGTATGTCTCCTCCCTTAATTGGGGCCCTAACACGGTGTTGTGGAACAATTATATATATACTGTGTATGTATTTATGTATGTATGTATGTATGTATGTATGTATGTATGTATGTATGTATGTATGTATATGAGAGATAATCACAGACAGAAGCCTGCCTGATGATGACAAGTGAGATCTTGTCGAAACGTTGCAATAACATTTCTATGCCTTATACACGGGAAAATCCCCGAAGCCAGCTATGCCAGCATACCTACACCCGTGAAAATCTACGAAAACACACACACACACACACACACACACACACATATATATATATATATATATATATATATATATATATATATATATATATGTATATATATATACACACACACACACACACACACACACACACACTGTGTGTACGTGTGTGTGTGTGTGTGTGTGTATATATACAGTATACAGTATATATATATAGTATATATATAATTGTTCCACAACACCGTGTTAGGGCCCCAATATGATCAATATGATCAATATATTTATTTATTTATTTATTTAAATTTCTAAACTGCCCCCTCTCCCCGAAGGGACTCGGGGCGGTGTACAGGAAAATTAAAAAACATCTAAAACCATAACAATACATACAAAATTAAAACCGAATTAAATATTAACCCTGTACTAAAATTTATAAAAACATTAAAACTGTATCCCATTAAAACCAGATTAAATAATTTAAAACTACAGACTGGGGCGAGGAGAATAAATTAGGCTAAGCCAGCCTGATGGAACAGATATGTTTTAACTTTTTGGTGGAAGGAGCGGAGGTCCGTAGTAGTTCTAATATCGGGGGGTAGGTCGTTCCAGAGGGTCAGGCCCATCACAGAGAAGGCCCTTCCCCTGGGCGTCGCCCACTGGCATTGCCTAGTAGACGGCACTCGAAGTCCCTCTCTGTGGGAGCGAATTGGCTGAAGGGATGTATGGGGCAGGATATGATCCCGCAAATAGCTAGGTCCTGTGCCATGGAGCGTTTTAAAGATGATAACCAACACCTTGAAGCGCACCCGAAAGGCCACAGGCAGCCAGTGCAGCTCGCGCAGGAGCAGTGTTACATGGGAGTATCTGGGAGCTCCCAAAACTGCCCGCGCGGCCGCGTTCTGAACCAGCAGTAGTCTTCAGGTGCACCTCAAGGGGAGCCCCATGTAGAGTGCACATGAGTGACTGTGTGAAGGGCGTCCCGGTCTAATAGGGGATGCAACTGGCGTACCAGGCGAACCTGGTAAAATGCCCCCCTGGCCACGGCTGTCACATGGTCCTCCATTGACAGCCGGGTGTCCAGGAGGACGCCTAAGTTGCATGCCTGCGCCACGGGGACTAGATGTTCGCCCCCTATGGCCAGTGATGGAGTCAACTGGTTGAACCGGGGCGCCAGTAGCCACAGCCACTCAGTCTTGGATGGGTTGAGCTTGAGTCTGTTCCTTCCCATCCAGATCCGCACGGCTTCCAGACACCGGGACATCACTTCGACGGCATCATTGGGGTGGTTTGGGATACACACACACACATATGTGTGTGTGTGTGTGTGTGTGTGTGTTAGTTTTATGAGCTGATCAATATGAGCAGTATGCTTCCTCCCTTAATTGGAGCCCTTACAGGGTGTTGTGGAACAATTACATACGTACATACATACATACATACATACATACATACATACATACATGTCGGTACCAGAGGTGAGTTGCTACCAGTTCATAATGGTTCAGGTGAACACGTAGAATGGAATGTTGGCCAGGATTGCAGAACCGGCAGTGACCCAGGCCATGCCTTCGAACTGGTTCCCCCATCACTGCCGCATGTTTTTTGGCATTTTTTAATGTTCTGCACATGTGCAGATCTATTTACAGGCAACTGTGCATGTGTGTGGAGCACACACGAAGCGCCTGTGCACTGAATCGGCATTAATGCCAGTAGCAACCCACCCCTGCAAGGTAATAGTCTAAAGTGGAAATTTAATACAAATATTTCATTTCAGGCTCTTTCCCAGCATGAATCAAGAAAGCCCATTGCAAGCATTAGATAAATTTTTAGAATCAATACTGATATTTTTATATTAACGATGCAGTAAAAGAGCTCTGATCAATCAAAACACTGAATATTGAAATTGTATCTCATAAATAATTGCAAATCAATGCAATTGTTCACTAATATTATTATTTATCTGAACTTGGCACTATCTAGAGATTTGGGTATCAGACAACATGACGATAGATCTAACACATGATTTCTGTAAAATCCCTCCAATTAATAAACCAACTTTTCATTGATAATCACCCTCAATATATTTACTTTTAAATGAAATTAGTAAGAAGGTAAGCAAGGGCAGTGTTTTGTAATTTACATTTCTCTGATTGTTGCCAGATGTAGTTGTAAGATATTTACCCCAATCTTTCGACATTCGAGAAGTTGTTCTTTCTGGAATCCTGTTTCTTTACTGAAGATATTATTATGTTGTTAGTCACTTAAGAACTGCTGAGTCAGTCAGTAGTGAAGGTTCTATCGATTCCTGTTAATTGTGTCCTTTTGCATTGGGTAGGATTTTTATTCCTCTCAGAGAGAAAGAGATTTCAAAAATGTGTCCAGCTTTTTG
The DNA here is from genome assembly GCA_039707465.1 of Rhabdophis nuchalis. Lineage (NCBI taxonomy): Eukaryota > Metazoa > Chordata > Lepidosauria > Squamata > Natricidae > Rhabdophis > Rhabdophis nuchalis. Next base: position 43,542,298 of record CM077647.1, on the reverse strand, counting down.
AAAACATTTTGCTACCATTGATTCAAGGAAAGGAGAAAGGCACAGGTTTAGGAACCCCATTTTAATCCCATCAAATATGCTTACTGGGGCTATTCAGCTGACATGGTAACAAAGTTCTTGTTCTTATATTTTAGCAGGAGGGGTTACCATTTCTTGTGCTTCTAGTCTGAACTGAAGCTGGTTTATCTTGCCCCTTCCTCATCATTCTGAAAGTAAAATAATATATGTACCTCTATTCCCCATGGTCATTTGGGAAGTATTAGTTTATATTTTGCATAAGCATAATTGTTGACTCTTGAATTGATTGTGCATAAAATAGTATTGACACCTGAACTGGTCCTACAAAGCATAAATGAAAACAGTTTTTTTATCCCACTGCTCTCCTAGATTAAGAGTATATTAAAATCAAAGTCTTATTCTACTTATCTTGCCTTTCCTACAAGGATATCAGAAAAATGAATTGAGTTATCTGTCTTCCATTTCATCAATACAGCAGGACTGTTAAAGTATTAATCTACTTGATCCCCTTACATATTTTTTTTTTATAATTTCTTTCAAGACTTAGGACTTGAGTCTTCATAGTAAAATCTGGATTTCCACTGTTGTTTGCCCAGGTGCACATGCAAAATTATCTGGAATAGGAATGGCAATAGCACTTAAATTACCATATTTTCTGAAGTATAAGACATACCTTTTTTCCTCTAAAAAAAGGTTTAAAATCTTGGTGCGTCTTATACATTGAATACAGCATTTTTTTGCATCCCAAAGCCCCACCCCTTTACCAAAATGGCCTTGCATAGCCTTATATAGGCTTTGCAGAGAGCTCCTGGAGGCTGGGGAAGGCAGAAATATTTTTTTTTAAAGGGCCATTATTTGCTCCCCAGCCCTTAGCAGCACTCTGCATGCCCCCACAAGGTTATTCATGCCTTTTTTTGACCAAAAAACAGGCCCGTTTTTTGTGAAAATGGGGAGGTTTGCAGAGTGCAAAAAGCTGTTTATTAAAGTGGTTGATGAGAATTACATTGATCAGGTGCTGTGCCAGCAGAAACAAAGTCTTAAGATGCTGCAGATTGTCAGCTATTTCCTTCTCCAGCACATGGGTAAATACACCTGGAACCATCTACCTACCTACTGTATTTCTCTCTCTCTCCGCTTCTATCTACCTATCTACCTACCTACCTATTCTCTCTCTCCCCCTTACCTATCTACTGTATTTCGTTCTATTTCTCTCTCTCTAGCCCTCTACCTACTAACCTATCTATTCTCTTTCTTCCTACCTATCTACTGTATTTCTCTTTCTCTATTCCTCTACCTACTACCTATCTACACTCTCTCTCCCTACCTACCTACCTACCTACTATCTTTCTCTCTGTGTATTTCTCTCTTTCTCCCTTTATCTACCTACCTACCTACTCTCTCTCCCTACTCACCTATTGTATTTCGCTTTCTTTCTCTCCCTCTCTATCCCTCTATCTACCTACCTACTTTTTTTAAAAAATTGCCTCTTCAAGACTTGGCTGCTTCTTATACTCTGGTGTGTCTTATACTCCGAAAAATATGGTATATACCACTTTACAGTCCTCTCTAAGCAGTTTACAGCATCAGCATATAGCCCTCAACAATCTGGGTTCTCATTTTACAACCTTGGAAGGATGGAAGGCTGAATCAACCTTGAGCCTGGTGAGATTTGAACTGCCAAATTGCAGGCAGCCAGCAGTCAGCAAAAGTTGTCTGCAGTACTGTACACTATCCACGTTGCCACCATGGTCCATAGAGGGCTGAATTTTTGATACATATTCTAAGTCAGTTATCTATCCTCTTTCTGACCCATGACCTGATTCAGAATGAACTGATGCTAGAAAATCGTGGGGTAGCTAAAATTTTGATTATGTTAATTTTCTATTCTGAATAATGAGCTGTGAATAAAGTCTTTGTGTTAGATGGATCTTGCCTATACATTTGTGGAGAGAAAGAATGCTTTTCATGTTTATAAATTGGTAAATGTAATATCAAGTTTTGTTTCTTATTCCCATCCATTCTTTTAATTTCAGGAATTGGCCTCTGCTTCTTCAGGAGAAAATATTAGTTTAAAATGATCTAGCAGGACAACCAGTAGTCATGAAGAATTGATTTGTGGCCGTAAAGTACTTTTTATGGCTCTAAATTTCTGCATTTAAGTTGGCACATCTGTACCAACATAAAATACAGTCAATGGTTTGATCGTGCTTTGCTTTGTTCTGCAGAAGTCACCCTTTCCCTTATCTTTGCTCTAAGAGTACTTTAAATAACCCTTTTGGAAGCATAATGCATTTTGCCATTGAATCATTGATTTTATTATGTTTATGGATGTTTAGGGATAAGTCACACTGAAAAGGAGCTTGCATAATATTACTTTGCTATCTAGATATTTTTTTTAAAAAAAAAACTCTTGCAAGATCATTATAGTAAGATGTTCCTTCTGGGAGATTTTGAAAGAGCCTCAACACTGCTTATTGCTTTTGAGCTCCATATTCTTACCCAATTTGGAAATCTGCTGAATGAAAACCATTATTATGGAATGATTATAACTCTATTAAAACATGACATTAATTATGACATCGGAAATGGCAGATCAATTAGTTGTAATTGCAGGTATGCAATTTCTATTGCAGAATGTTGAGATAATGGAACATGGAAAGAAATAGAAATGTCAACACAGTAGAAGATGTTTTATTTTTCCACCCATCCTAGGAGCCATGCTGTGGGGATAATTCAGACTGCAAAATGAAATAGTAATTTCTATTAGAGTGCAGTTTTTATAGGTGCTTTCTAGGTGCACATAATTCTGTAATGGGAAGCATTCTAGGTCACAGAGTCATAACATCGGAAAGCCATCTAGACTATTGAATTCAATTTTCTTGGCATAGAAAGCCAATGTAAATTATCTCTAAATGGATGGCTATTGTTTAACCTCTACAGAACACATTCAGCAAAGGATCTGCTTCATTTTCAAAATAGTAACTAGAATTTTGCTTTTTGACTGTAACACCATTATTTGGTGCCCTACCTTCCATGGCAATAGAGAAAAGGTCCTGTTCTTTTTCTGTACGACATTCCTTTAAGTACTTGAAAAGTATTAGGAGGTTTTCTACTTTCTCATCTCTATTAAAAATAATAAGATTTCCTAATAAGATTTATGTTTCGGATAGTCCTTCGGATAGACTTTCCAACCGTCACACCCCACCGCGGGGAGGCGGAACCGGAGACACCGAGTTGGTTCCGCCCCAGGCGCCTGATGGACCCGGAAAGGTTCCAGAGGGAGCTTGGGCCAGTACCTGTGTCCCTGTCCCACGGCTCGACTGAGGATCTAGTGGCCGCATGGTATAGTGCGGCCACGGGGGCCTTGGACCGAGTCGCGCCCTTGCGGCCTCTCATGCGGCGTCGAGTCACCCAGGCTCCTTGGTTTACCGAGGAGCTTCGGGAGATGAAACGCTGTAAGAGACGCCTAGAGAGTAGGTGGAGATCTTCTCGATCCGAATCTGACCGAACACTAGTGAGAGACCATATTAGGACTTATTTAGTGGCGCTAAGAGTGGCCAAACGTGAGTATTGTGCCACCCTTATCGCGTCCGCGGAAAACCGCCCTGCCGCCCTGTTTGGGGTGACCCGCTCCCTCTTGCATTTGAGGCCGCGGGAAGCCCCTCTGCAGGGTCGAGCAGAGGAATTTGGAGTTTTTCTGCAGGACAAAATCACTCAGATTCGGAACGAGCTGCCCTCCACTAGTGATCCGGTCGAGGTGCCCGGTGCTGGTCTTGAGATAACATCTTGGGAGGAGTTTGACTTTGTTACTACCGAGGATATGGACAGGTTGCGGAGGAACCTTAGAGCCACCACATGTTTATTGGACCCGTGCCCCTCCTGGCTTGTACTGGCATCCTGGGAGGTGACACGAGGCTGGCTCCAGGGTATTGTGAATTCATCTCTGAGTGAGGGGTCCTTGCCCACCGTCTTGAAAGAGGCGGTGGTGAGGCCCCTCCTCAAGAAGCCATCCCTGGACCCAGCTTTATTAGAGAACTATCGTCCCGTCTCCAACCTTCACTTTTTAGTGAAGGTTGTTGAGAGTGTGGTGGCTCAACAGTTTCCCCGACATCTGGAGGAAGTTGATTATCTAGACCCGCGCCAGTCCGGCTTCCGGCCCGGTCACAGTACCGAGACGGCATTGGTCGCGTTGGTGGATGATCTCTGGAGGGCACGGGATAGAGGTTGTTCCTCTATCCTTGTCCTATTAGATCTCTCAGCGGCTTTTGATACCATCGACCATGGTATCTTATTGCACCGATTGGGGGGGTTGGGGTTGAGAGGCACCGTTTTACGGTGGTTCTCATCCTACCTCTCTGGTCGGTCGCAATGGGTGTTGGCAGGAGGGCAGAAGTCGTCCCCGAGGCCCCTCACATGTGGGGTTCCTCAGGGGTCGGTCCTCTCGCCACTCCTGTTCAACACCTACATGAAGCCGCTGGGTGAGATCATCCGTGGTTTTGGGGTGGAATACCATCTGTACGCTGATGACACTCAGTTGTACATATCCACCCCAAACCACCCCAACGATGCCGTCGAGGTGCTGTCCCGGTGTCTGGAGGCCGTACGGATCTGGATGGGTAGTAACAAACTCAAGCTCAACCCGGCCAAGACCGAGTGGCTGTGGTTTCCGGCACCCCGGTTCAGCCAGATTATTCCAACTCTGGCCATTGGGGGCGAACAACTGGCCCCCGTGGAGAGGGCGCGCAACTTGGGCGTCCTCCTGGATTCCCGGCTGTCCATGGAGGACCATGTGGCGGCCGTGGCCAGGGGGGCATTCTATCAGGTACGCCTGATACGCCAGTTGCGCCCCTTACTGGACCGGGGAGCCCTTCGCACAGTCACTCAAGCGCTCGTGACATCCCGGCTGGATTACTGTAACGCTCTCTACATGGGGCTCCCCTTGAGGTGCACTCGAAGGCTACAGTTAGTACAGAATGCGGCCGCGCGGGTGATTATGGGTGCCACAAGGCAAACCCACGTAACACCTCTCCTGCGCGAGCTGCACTGGCTGCCTGTGGCCTTTCGAGTGCGCTTCAAGGTGCTGATGACCATCTTTAAATCGCTCCATGGCTCGGGGCCTAGCTATATACGAGACCGCCTCCTGCCCCATACATCCCTTCGTCCGATCCGCTCCCACAGAGAGGGTCTTCTTCGGGTGCCGTCGACGGGGCAATGCCGGTTGGCGACACCCAGGGGAAGGGCCTTCTCTGTGGCGGGCCCGGCCCTCTGGAACGACCTACCCCCCGACCTCCGTACTATCTCGGACCTCCGCCTCTTCCGCCAACGTCTTAAGACGTATTTATTCCAACAAGCCGGCCTAGGATAGCCCCCATTTCTGACTTTTTAAGAAAATAATTTATAATTGGAAAGGGTTTTAATATTGGGTTTTAGCACGGGTTTATTAATTTAATACATTTTAATAGATATTTATTGTATTTTGTGTTCTTAAATAATGCCTGTGCGCTGCCCTGGGTCCTAACAAGGAGAAGGGCGGGGTATAAATTTAATAAAATAAATAAATAAAATAAATATGTTTGAGGCCCCTGATTATCTATACAGTCATTTACTAAGTCATTTTCAGTTTCTCTGAATCTTTGTTAAAATATAGTGACCTAAAATGGATCCAATATTCCAGGAGAGACAATGGAACTATTACTTCTTATGATATGGTAACTATATTTCTGGTGATTCAGCCTAAAATTGTATTTACCCTTTTAGGAGATTACTCTTATTTTTAGGGTTGGTCTCCTATGAGATATGAGTTTAGACCCAGCATTATATTCTTCTAGAAGCAGAGTAGAGTAGAAGTCATTTGGATGACTTTAAAATTTAATTTGTAGAGAGAACTCCTTATTTACTTATGAAATTTATTTGGCCGTTCATCTTTAGCAAATAATTTCATCTTTAGCAAATAATTTCATAACACAGAACAATAAACAATAAAACAAACAATAAACAATAAAAACAACATACCATATTTTTCGGAGTATAAGACGCACCTTTTTTCCTCTAAAAAGAGGCTGGTTAAAAAGAGGCTGGGTATATATACATCGAGGCTGGGTATTATACATCGAATACAGCATTTTTTTGCCTCCTGAAACCACCGCCCCCTTCACCAAAACGGCTGCGTGCATACCCTTATGGAGGCTTCCAGAGAGCTCCTGGGGGCTGAGGAGGGCAGAAATGAGCAACAACCAGGGTGTTTTCCTCCCCCCCAACCCCCAGCAGCACTCTATAAGCCTCCACAAGCTTCCATGCATGCTCTATAAGCCTCCATGCATGCTATTTTTGACCAATAAAATGGCCTGTTTTCACAAAAAAGGGCAGCTTTTCCTTGTTTTCCCCCCCCCACACCTCCAGGAGCACTCTGCAAGCCGCCCCCCCAAGGCTGTTCATGCCTTTTATTTGAAAAGGGGCCCATTTTCACGAAAAACAGACCATTTGCAGGAGGTATGCAAACTGCAAAAAGGTGTTTTTTTTCCCCTTTTGGAAAGCTGTTTAGTTAGAGTGATTGATGAGAATTACGTTGGTCAAGTATTGTGCCTGCAGAAAGAAAGATTTGTTCCAAAGGTGGTCAGTGATTTCCTTCTCCAGCACATGGGTAAATTCACCTGGAAACATCTACCTACCTACCTACCCTCTCTCTCTCTCCCTACCTATCTACTGTATTTCTCTCTCTCTATTCCTCTACCTACCTACCTACACTCTCTCCCTCCCTCCCTACCTACTGTATTTCTCTCTCTCTCTCTATTTCTCTCTCTCTATCCCTCTACCTACTTACTCTATCTATCTGTACTCTCTCTCTCCCTACTTACCTACCTACTGTATTTCTCTCTCTCTCTCTCTCCACCTACCTATCTACCTATCTACCTACCTACCTACTCTCTCTCCCTCCCTACCTACTGTATTTCTCTCTCTTTATCTCCCTCTCTATCCCTCTATCTACCTACCTACTTTTTTAAAAAAGATGCCTCTTCAAAACCTGAGTGCATCTTATACTCCGAATAATATGGTAAGTACATCTTAAGCAAATAATTTCATAACACAGAACAATAAAAACAACATAAGTACAAGCACGACCATAATAAATACAAAATATGAAAACTAAAGAAACTCCCCTCTATTAGGTTCAGACAACAATTTGACCCTAATGTCTCTGAAAAAAACAATCCTATAATCTACTAAAGTGTTTTTTTTAAAAAAACATCAGTAAATTTAATCTGACAACAGCTGTTTTGTCAAAACCATTATGATTTTTAATAAGTACTGTTTTACTTTTATGATCAATAACTGTTATCTCCTAAATAATTTTGGATTGATTCATTTTTAGTTTTCTGGGTCGTGAATTTCTGTTTTTCTTAAGATATGACAAAAGTTGCCCTCTATCAGTTTATCAGATGCTTCACCTCTTCTTCCAAAGTGTTAAATGATGCTTTCATGTTTGGCCACATCCTAGACATCATCCTTATCTAGGATGCAAGATTTGTGTCTGAATTAATTTAAATTTGGAATATATCATGATCAGCTCAAAGTCAAGCTGGAATATACCTACTTCAGTCATATTGCTTTTAGAAATGAGTAGGCCAAAATTAGAGTTGAATAGGTCCTTTCTATTTATCAGGTATTTTTTGTTAGTTTTTTCCATAAGTAGATAATAGTATTCTTTTTTTATTTTGACTTTGCTTAGGAAAGCTCTCTTTGTTATTTTTAACTTCTTTTGTTAACCCCAACTTGCTCTGAGTTCTCATTCACTTTATCTCACAGATGGTTTGATCCCTTTGTTATTTGATCTGCTCCTCCTTTACTTGATTGTTTTAATGTCATTTTTGATGTTTGCATGCTCTTTAAACTTTTTGTGTCACCACATCTCCTGCTTTAGAAATATTTGGAACTGTTCCTTTTTCTTTCCCACCCTACCCATTTTTAAGAACTCCCACTACTTTGGAGCCTCTTTTTCAGTTAACTTCTCTAATAGGAACCTAATAGAAAATTGTTTTTATATTATTAAAATTCGGGGCAAGGTAAACTTTAACGTCATTTATTTTTCATTTTCTTAAAAACTAATTTTTAGTTTTTAGATAGTTTAGATAGTTCTCCCCCTCAATTCCCATAAAATTTCCATTCTTATTGTTTGTAATTTAGTAGCTTTCATGTTCCTTAAGTGAAAATACCTCCTTTAAAACACTAGGTTTTAAACAAACAAGATCCTCATAAGTAGTAGTAATTTTTATTTTTTACTAGCTATACCCGGCCACGCGTTGCTGTGGCCCAGTCTGGTTAAATGGCCAACCAATCTGTGTGTAGATCTACACCTGCACACATACACCCAACCACCATATAAGCCCCAACCTACCTACCTACTGTATTTCTCTCTCTCTCTCTCTCTCTCTCTCTCTATCTATCCCTCTACCTACCTACCTACTGTATTTCTTTCTTTCTTCCTCTACCTACCTACCTACCTACCTACCTACCTACCTACCTACCTACTGTATTTCCCCCCCTCTATCCCTCTACCTACCTACCTACTGTATTTCCCCCCTCTATCCCTCTACCTACCTACCTACTGTATTTCTCCCTCTCTCTATACCTCTACCTACCTACCTACTGTATTTCTTTCTTTTTCCCTCTATCTACCTACCTACCTACTGTATTTCCCCCCTCTATCCCTCTACATACCTACCTACCGTATTTCTCGCTATCTATACACCTACCTACCTACCGTATTTCTCCCTCTCTGTCTATCCCTCTACTTACCTACCTATTGTATTTCTTGCTTTCTCCCTCCACCTACCTACCTACTGTATTTCTCCCTATCTATCCCCCTTTCCACCTACCTGCCTACCTACTGTATTTCTCCCTCTCTGTCTATCCCTCTACCTACCTATCTACTGTATTTCTCCCTATCTATCTATCCATCCCTCTACCTATGTACCTACCTACCTACCTACCTACCTACCTACCTACCGTCTCTTTCTTTCTTTCTTTCTTTCTTTCTTTCTTTCTTTCTTTCTTTCTTTCTTTCTTTCTTTCTTTGTATCTATCTATCTATCTATCTATCTATCTATCTATCTATCTATCTATCTATCTATCTATCTATCTATCTATCTATCTATCCATCTATCTATCTATCCATCTATCCATCTATCCACCTACCTACCTACATACCTACCTACATACCTACCTTATTTCTGCCTCTCTATCTATCCCTTGGGGGTCATCTAGTCCAACTCCCTGCTAGGCAGGAAGCCCTATACCCATGATGGTGAACCTATGGCATGGGTGCCACAGGTGGCACACGGAACCATTTCTTAGGCCATTCGAGGCATTGCCCTGTCAGCTTCAGTTTGTATGTGTGCCCTGGCCAGCTGATTTAGGCCTTCTTTTGAGGCCATTTTTTGTCCTCTGGAGGTGGGGGAAGGCTGTTTTCACCCTCCCCAGGCTCCTATAAACCCTCTGGAGCCTGGGGATGACGTAAAAAGCATGCCAAATGCAGGTGGTCATGCACATAGCATTATGGATGTGACACACCTGTGCACATCGCCCCTGCACTCCCCCTGCTATTGGCACGTGAGCCAAAAAAGGTTAGCCATCACTGCCCTATACCATTTCAGACTAATGGCTATCCAACATCTTCTTGAAGACTTCCAGTGTTGGGGCATTCACAACTTCTGGAGGCAAGCTGTTCCACTGATTAATTGTTCTAACTGTCAGGAAATTTCTCCTCAGTTCTAAGTTGTTTCTCTCCTTGATTAGTTTCCACCCATTGCTTCTTGTCCTGCCCTCAGGTGCCTTGGAGAATAGCTTGACTCCCTCTTCTTTGTGGCAACCCCTGAGATATTGGAAGGCTGCTATCCTGTCTCCCCTAGTCCCTCTTTTATTAAACTGTATTTCTCCCTGTCTCTCTATTCCCCTATCTACCTACCTACTGTAATACAATAATACAATAGCAGAGTTGGAAGGGACCTTGGAGGTCATCTAGTCCAACCCCGCTGCTCAAGCAGGAGACCCTATGCCGTTTCAGACAAATGGTTTTCCAGTCTCTTCTCTCTTCAGTGTTGGGGCATCCATAACTTCTGGTGGCAAGATGTTCCACTGGTTAATAGTTCTCACTGCCAGGAAATTTGCCCTCAGTTCTAGGTTGCTTCTCTCCTTGATTAGTTTCCACCCATTGCTTCTTGTTCTGCACTCAGGTGCCTTGGTGAATAGCTTGACTCCCTCTTCTTTGGGGCACCCTCTGAGATATTGGAAGGCTGCTATCATGTCTTCCCTAGTCCCTCTTTTATTAAACTGTATTTCTCCCTGTCTCTCTATTCCCCTACCTACTGTAATACAATAATACAATAGCAGAGTTGGAAGGGACCTTGGAGGTCATCTAGTCCAACCCCGCTGCTCAAGCAGGAGACCCTATGCCGTTTCAGACAAATGGTTTTCCAGTCTCTTCTTAAAAACACATCCAGTGTTGGGGCATCCATAACTTCTGGTGGCAAGATGTTCCACTGGTTAATAGTTCTCACTGCCATGAAATTTGCCCTCAGTTCTAGGTTGCTTCTCTCCTTGATTAGTTTCCACCCATTGCTTCTTGTTCTGCCCTCAGGTGCCTTGGTGAATAGCTTGACTCCCTCTTCTTTGGGGCACCCTCTGAGATATTGGAAGGCTGCTATCATGTCTTCCCTAGTCCCTCTTTTATTAAACTGTATTTGCTGTCAGATGGGTGATTCTTTGTTACAGTTTGGTTCAGTCCGTATTAAACAGTTTAAAGCAGCTGCCTGCCTCCGTTTTTTTTTACCTCAGAGAACAGTCCTGAGCAGAATTTCTCCCCCACCCCCATGGGCCACCTGGGAGTTTGCTATCCTCTGTGCCTTTTTGGCCCCAAGAGGCCGCCGTATGAGGCCTTTTCCAACACTCACAGTTGAAAAGCAGTTTGATGGGCGTGGCTACGGGGATGTTAAATCACATTTCAGTGAGTACATTTGTGTGTAATTTGTACACAACACACGTGTGCTAGGCACAAAATGATTAGCTATTCTATTATCGGAAGTCCTTGGCTACGTTGTCTGAAAGTTTCGTTTAAATCGGCCCAGTAGTTTTTGAGATTAGTGGATTCGTACAAACTATTTTACGTTTTTATTTATATAGATTATGATCACAGATATTAAAAATAAGCATAAAAAATGAGAGAACATCTAAAAATATTGGTGTATTACAAGTGGACAGTCTGCCTAATTTTGCAGACAGTACAACAAAATTTAGCTACATTCAAAGAAACTACATCTGACTGATCGGATAACAATTGTACATTAAAAGATCGGCATTTTCCTTATAGAAAGTACAGTATAGTAGGTTGTGGCTATAGTTGGTTAATCTGCCCTACCTGGAGACAGAGATGGGCTGCTGAGGGTTCACATGGGTTCAGGTGATCCTCTAGCTAGGATACTGCACAGTTTGGTGAAACCCCAAATGCAACCCCTGGCTGGGGCCGCCCCCCCCACCCCGCCCCTTCGTTCCCAGGAATTTTCATGCATTCCATTCATTATGCAAGGTAAGTGCAGGGCCCACACTGAAGATGAAAAATGAGCCTACCAGAAGTTTCTGGCCTCCGGAGGCTCTCCAGAGCCTGGAGAAACAGTTTCCATCCTCCCAGAGGCTCAAGGAAAGCCTCCAAATCCTGGGGAGGGCAAAAAAAATGTTCCTCCCCTGCCATGGTTCAGGAGGACAACTAGGCCATGCCTTAACGTGTTGGTGGAACTTTTGAAGCCCACCCTTTCTTGGAGAGCTTTGTTAAACTCACACTCCCATACCACAGTTCTTTCTTTTGAAAGCTTTAGGACTAGGAGACCATTATCTAAAAAATCTTACTGGTATAAGTCACATTGATCCTAGAAGATTGTGGTTTAAATACATAAAATACTTTTACAAAATCTATTCTCTATCGTTTTAATAATTTTTCCTTCTCTTGAACGATAGATTTTGATTTTGATTTTGATTTGGCAATTTGTTAAGTTCACTTCAATGAGGAGCCTAGAATTTTAGATTGTCCATTCTTCTATAATAGTTATAGTTCCCTTGTACAGAAGTAGTCTTATAAGTTTGATCCTAGCATCCCATGAGTTATTCTTTCTTGAAAGGAATAAAATCTGATGCTATAAATCACATTATTGGGAAGAGATTCTTTTAAAAAATCTGGGTATTTTTTTTCTTTTAAAAAAGAAAAAGAAACCCCTCAGAAGGTGAAAACAGATCTATAAATAATTTTGAATGAAGGAAAAACAAAAAGGGGTATGGTGTCTTGTAATCTTGTATTTGATTAAATCAATATAAAATACTTTGAAACAAGTTCAAAAGAAGAATTGTTTCTAGGATCCTATAAAGTTTTGTCTTAAATTTCAAAACCACACCCATTCTGGTCCACGGAAAAGCCTCTCTCTACAGAACTGGTTCCTAGTGCTCAAAAGGTTGGGGACCACTGATTTAAAGTACAGGTTTTTGCTTTGGGTTATATATCCAGTGACTGCAGTCTGGAATAAGTACTATATCATAATAATGTATCATTTTCCTGCCTTTGAAAGAATATTTCCTAGCTAAATCCTCCAATCTTTATCATTCCCCCATCTATATATACAAACTGAAATGAGTGTTGTCAAAACTATTTTTATATAATTATAATCATATACATCACCTCACAGTAGCAATAGCTCCAAAAGATTGTCTTGTTCTTGATTTTATTTCTTCTCTCTCCTCCCCAAAGGAATAGATAAAATATCCTCTGAATCTACAGTTACAGTAAGTGGCATTGGCTAATGATTTGATTTGAGAATTGAGAATACAGTCTGGATTTACTCTTTGTGCATTAATGCAGGTCAAATGGACATCAGCTGAATTTTCAATCAGTAATGGAAGGCTGAAGCTTGTCTTAAACCAATCGCATCAGCCTTACCCAAGTCTGACTGATCCCTAGAGGCTATACCCAGTAAGCAAAGCTTTTATATGAATGGAGCCTGGAGTTTCATTCATAAAATGGATGCTGAAGGGGGAAAGAGGCGGGGGAGAGTGATGGGAGAAATACACTGGAATGTCCATTTATACAAAGCTGAAGGGTGTAGTGTTCCATCAGCTGCTACTCCTGCCCATTGACTTGAAACAGTGATTAATGTGTGTTGGCCTCCTCACTATGTAACTTGACACCATTTATGTGGCCTTGGCATGTTTCTAATGTATAGTGAATGAAAAGGCTACATGAGCCAATCAGAAACATAAACAGGAACTGGTTGGTCTGAATTCCATTCAAATATGTCACTATAGCCCAGCAGTGTTTGCAGTACTTAATTTTTTATAGACAGAGAACAGGGTAGAGGAAGAGGCTAAAGCACAGATGTTGGTGTGTGTTCCTAGCCAAAGATCACAAAAGGGAGTGAAAAATGGTATGTGTGTGCACTCATTTATGTGCACTTCTTTATAAAAAAAAAGAAAGCTAGTCTACACATCACTTAAAACTAATGCCATATGACTGAAATAAATACATAAAAATAGGCACTCAGTAGATTGCAGCTTTTATTTTTATTTTTTGCATTACAAACACATGTCTTTTTGATTCTGCAATCCTCTGTAACAAGTAACCATTTGTTAAAGGAGGCTGGTTGTTGCCTGATGTGTTTTCTGAAAACCGGATGTCATGACAATGCCAGAATAAACCAGCAGTTTGCTATAGAAAGCAATCTGGTGTATTTCAGGGAGGAAAACTATAGCTTTTATTTGTGTGTGTTTTGGTTTCTTTTGGAATGGCTGTGGACAAATTAGATTAGAATTTAAAGGTTGTTGCCAGATGAGAGGTTGGATTTAAATCCCCCCACCCTCCCCACGATGCCTGGATTTTGTATTTTGTATCTGCCATAATGTGATGTTTCCGTTATGCTGAATTTTAATTTTTAATGTTATTTTACAAAGACCATTTATTTTTCTTTTCTTTTGCAATCTGCTGTAATATGGCACTGTTCTCCCTGTTCAAATATAGGAAAAAGAGCTTACAAACACTTCACTTTGATAAAAATTTTAAAGGGGAACGAGTGAACGATAATTACACTTAAATTTGCTCCAGTAAAATTCCATGAATTACTTTACAGAAATTTTACCTAGAACACCCCTTTAAGTGTCAATGATTGTAGTCTAAGGAGAAAATCATGTTGCAAATTATAAGTTATATACAATTTTAATTGAAAATGAAAAATAGGTTGTTTTGTGGAGGATTTGCTATCTAGTTTACAATATAATCTATTTTCTTCCATTTTTTCTTAAAATATTTTTTTTGCCCAAGTTCCTAAAGAATGCCCCACGTCCTTAGATCTCTGAAGCTCAATATTGCTTATTCTGACTTGAATTTTCTAACCCATTCTGAAGTGTTTGAGGTTGTGCTGAAATATTTTTCTATAGAATTAAGTTTCTATTCACTTTGAAAAACAAATGGACATTTTTATCTAATTTTCTGAAGTTATTTCTCATTTTTATTTTATCAGTGTGTGTGTGTGTGTGTGTGTATACATATACATACATTCGCAGAAATCTTCAGTTTTATTATTTAATTCCTTCCATTATAAAAAGGATTTCTGCAACAGCTGCTAAACTACTTTTCCAGGAAACAGATTTAAACAAGAGTCAATTAACTTTATAGATTATAAATTCATGGATATTCCTTCTTTAAAAAATGCTTCTACCAAGATAGCCACTGATCTAAATCATATTGTCTTTCAGCATAGCTCACGTGGTGCACCAAATAAGGTAAAGCTTTATTTTAATATTGCAGATTAGAACCATTTTCATAAAACTGGTCAGAGAAAAAGCTGTGTTGAAATTGTTGTGGCACTTATCTGATCCAATTCTGAGGATTAAGAACATGCTGTCATCATGCTGTTCTTGACATATTTGAGTGGTATATTAACCCTGTCAGTAAATAAAACCTGGAAAGACCTTTGTTTGCATTACAACAATAGAAGCAATTCTTTTGTCGTAGTGCCATTAAGAGGAGGGACAATTTAGCATCTGAAACCTTAACAATAAATATTAGCATCTGAGTTACTTATTATATCTTTCAATCAGGCAATTTCCTTTCTTCAGCTGTGCATCTATTGGAACTGATCTGCTGCATTTCGTTTTACATATGTTCTGTAAATGTAAGATTGTTGTGTTCTCAGGATATGTGGCTTCAGAAGATTGTTGTGGTTCAACTTAATGGGACCTGTGTATTGTATGTAGTTTTCTTTTGATCTGGGGCATCTAATGTAACAATTTATGTTTTAAGCTATGCAGAAGCCAAGCTAAGAATATCATTAGGGTAATTGTTACTTTCAACAACCCTGTAACCAAATCTCCAGGAGAGATTAGCTTGCTTGCAAAGAAGCAAAGATCTGAAGTTCTGTGTTTAATACAGGGAAGAGAACTAGCAGATTACTGGATTTTTCAAAAAAATATAACGTAAGGTTGGAGACTTCTTATATTCCTCTGGCAGTCTACCTTGTTCCTATTGGCTATCTCTTAAGTATCTACACATTTGCGCTTCATTCTCGGGTGCTCTAGTACTTGGAGACAATAATTATACTTGGAGATGATTTCTGCTACAGTGAGTCCACACTGTACAAATGTTCTGGGCAAACATCATTAAGGAAAAAGGAGAACTCATTGTAGATATGGACAAAAATCACATTTGGGGAGAAGTATTACCATTTCACTCAGAGCTTATAAAACTCTGGATGACAAAGACTTTGCAATACTGGAAAAAAGTGTTTCGTATACATGCTTTGTAATACTGGGAGGCTGCAACTATTTTAAGATATTGAAGTTCAACTTCTAGAATTCCTCAGCCTGCAGTTGAAGCCCACACATTCTAAAGTTGCCTGACAGTGAGGACCATGATTGAAGAGAAGGATTGCCACTGCAAATATTGTAGTTGGATATATTTGAATTTGCTTTGTTACTTTATGTAACAAAGTCCTCCTTCCGCTTCTCAGAATGAAAATTGCTCATTGTGTGTCTGCCCATTGATTTAATAATGTTCAATTATAGCTGGATTGAAACAAAGGGATTGATGGTTAAGAGTATGAGTCAATCAGGGTTGGGATTATTTCTGTTTGTCCATCTTTTCTCTTCATTGTGCCTGTGGATACTCCCTTCTTGGTGTCCCATAGAACAGCCCTTTATGCAAACTGCCTTGATAATGATGCTAGCACGCTTACTTTGAATTACTGGGATTGATTTTGGTTTAAAGAAAATGCATGGATATTACTTGTGAGTCTTGTTATATACTGAATGCTGCTTCTCTTTATAGTTTGCTTTATTGCCCTTTCATCTATATGAAGTTCGGAAACAGCATGTCATGAATACTCAGTTATACTTGCTAATGCTAGCATCAACTTTTCAGTTTTAGGAAGTGTTTTTCATCACATGTAGAGGAATATGATAATAACTTGGTCTACTTACATGTTCTATAGCTTGGTGTCTCCCTACCTTATCAACTTACTTTATGAACATCAGTACCCAGAATTCTGGAAGTTGCAGTCCACATATCTTAAAAGTTGATAAACTTGAAAAACACTGAGCTATTCTATAGTACTAACTGCGATAGTTCAGAACCATCTGCTTTGTTTCAAGCATTATTATCGAATCTGCTATTTTTATTCTTCCCTCTTTCTTTAAAAAGGCCATCAACTTTCAAAATATACACAGTGACAGTTTTTAATCATTATCTACCAGTGCCAGTTTACTAGTTAAATTATTGCTAGGTATTAGTCAAACATTTAGCACAATTTAAAACTGCAATGTTAAATTTCATTTGTTGGCCTTTTTATTAAATAAGCTAGAAATGAAAGCAGCAGGGAATTTAATTGGCAGTATTTTTTTCTGGTTAAGTCATTACTTTGATGAACTTCAGAGCAATGTTTATGGCTCCTAATTAACCATGATAGTCATTTGATTGAATAATCACTTTGGAAATGTTTCTAAAATTTGATTAGAGCTTGACCCATTCTGATAGTCATAAATTCACCAACAGCACTTTTAGAATCATACAGCTTTAGGTCCTTTGGAAAATCAAAATCAAAACAGGAGAGTCTTCTTTTCAAACCAGAGTATAGTATTGAATCATATGGCTATGTTAAATGCAAAATGATGGATAGCATGAAGCTGCTATCATGTCAATTGAAATATTAAGAATTGATATATTGGGACTACAGGTTCCATCATCGATAATTAGTTTTCTCACTGCCCATGCAGGTAGTTCTCAACCAATAATCACCGCAGTGATCAGAACTTCTGTCACTAATTGAGACAGTTGTTAAGTGCTCTGCTTTATGACCTTTATTACCACTGTGAATTGGCTCCCCCCCCTCCCCCATTGACTTTGGTGCCGGAAGCTGGATGGGTAAAAAGGAGCGAAAAGGAGAAAAGAATTAAATTGTACTTACTGACCATGTGCATTTAGATACATTTTTACACCAAAAACATTGCTAAAGATGTTTAGATATGATCAAGAATTCTACATATTATATGTTCTTGTTGCCTTACAAAGCCTTCACAATAGAGATTTAACACATGGTCATTTCCATTAAAGAAATAAATGGATTTAAGGCAGAAGCAGTGATTAGAGCAGTGGTTCCCAACCTTTTTTTGACCATGCCCCATTTAAGCATGTCTAAAATCCTGATGCTCCCCCCCCCCCCCCCCACAATTACATATAATTCTTACTTTACTCCAACAGTGAACTCTAGTCATGCGGATGAAGTTTAAAAAGCCATTAACTTGATTTAAACATGATTCAAATTGCCCCCCTGCGGGGCCTGGGACACACATTGGAACCATTTGGTTAGAGCTTCTGTGTACTCTTGATTCAGTGATGTATAGTAACATTTATTCTATAGGACAGAGGTCTCCAACCTTTGCAACTTTAAGTCTGAAGGACTTCAGCAAAGCTGGCTGGAGAAGTCTGGGAGCTGAAGTCCTTCAGACTTAAAGTTGCCAAGGTTGGGGACCTCTGCTATAGGTTTTTTTTTTTAATGTCAGTATGATTGTTCTGCCCCTTCCTTTCTTTCTTCCTTGGGCATACTGTAATACTTAACATCCTTTCGGTAAAAATAGGGATTGCATACCAGGATATGGGATAAGGATCTGACTTGACAAACAGAGGTGGGGAAGGCACTTCAGTAGTTTAACACTTCTCTCCATTACCTTGCTTACATATTTTATAATGCAACTAATCTTTGGGCTACATGCAAAGCTACAAATTTCAGTAATATGAGACCACAGTTAAAGCAAACAATCTACATTATGCTGCTAATGTTGATATGAAGTTGCATGTTCCATTCTTCTGGTAGTTATTTACTGTTAGTTTGAAGTGGGAAACATAACCCCAAAAGTGTCACAATAAAGGTAAGTTTGCTTAAATGTTACAGGGATAGAAGAAAGAATTGCTGTTGTTAATGGGAGGATAGATTGTGTTTACAGTATTCTGCCGTGCACTGTTAGTATTTTTAACTGACTTTAAAAAAATCTTTTAAGTATTGCAAGTCTAATTTAACAGGTATAGTTCATAGTAAAAAAAGAACAAACATAACAAGGAATAAGGAAACGGATAGATGCTCTTGCTGTTATCATTGGCTACACTCACTTAGTGAATTCAATGTAAAATCTCATTTTCTTTTCCCCCTAATTCCTTGATAGGTATCACTAGTCACTGAGCAGTGAAATTGAGGATTGCGTTTTGGAAAAGGACTGCACACCACACTGAATAAATTACTTTTGATCCTTTATTGTTGTTTTCTAATTCTTCGGAGATCATCTAAGAAAAAATGTGATAGTATAGCAAACTAGATTTTGCTCGCTAGAGCGTTAAAATTAAAATTCTAGAATAATACATGTAAACAGTTTGCTATGGAATTGAAACTCAAGAATAACATTAATATCCTTCAAAAAAATACTGAAGATATCTTTTTGTGCAAGTACTGTGCACAAAATATGGGTTGACCAACAAGTCAGGAGATTGTGAGTTCTAGTCCTGCCTTATGTAAGTGACTGACTTTAGGCATTTTCAGCCCAACCTATATCACAGGAAAATATGTTGTTGTCAGGAAATATTAGGAGAAAGGAACATTTTGTGTGTAATTAAAGATAAAATAAACATTTATTAGATAAAAATATAATAAACAAGTAAGTAATTAAAAGTTATGCCAGTAGTTTGGAGGAATCTCTGGAGACAATCACTATTGGTTTACTTAAAAATAATTCTTTTATTCCAAATTTCTTGGAACATTTGGGGACTGTAAGAATTATTTTTGAAGTTAAATAATAAGAAGGCATGTGGCTCTAGAGTAAGTTCCCAAATGAGCATTATATGTTAAATAAGGAAACTATATAAATTGTCTAAATACATAAATAATAAATATATGGTAATTGTATTAATTTTACTATAACTTCTCTCATATTTTGGTGGGAAGCTGCTGCTTGTATCATTTCTGGGGTTTTTATTTTTATGAAGAATAAAATGGATTTAATGTTAGTACTATACATGAAAAATCAAGTTAGTACATGAACAACTGATATCTCTTCCACTACCAATTACCTATTTCACACTTAAGTTGCCAAACAACAGCATTAAAAAGCTCCAAGAAACCAGAGGGTGTGGAAAAACCTTGGCAAGATAGACATAGTTTTTTCTTATCGCCACTTCTATTAGAGCAGGCAAATAGAAAAAAAAAAAGTCTAGTGTTTGAACAAAGTTTAAAATTGTATTTATCAAGTTTTAACCTAATGCAAAAATACTCAGTGTATGAAATGTTTTTGAGAACTTCATTATGTATTCTGATTACATTGATTGAACATCAGAATAAAATAGTGTAAACTTATGGATAAGTGATGTTTCATTGAAGTTTGATGGAGTGGCTGATTATATGGGATGGTTGGTTTTAATATCTCATGTCAGTAAAAATGATTGCAAATGGTTTATTGGAAAAATCAAATATTTGTAGACATTTAAAGTGAATATGTTTTCTTTCCATCAAAACATTATCCTTCAAAACTAGGCTTTATCAGCTGAACATTTAATATCAGGATTTCTAAATGACTGGAATGCTAAAAAAAAACCAACCCAGAATCATTTGAATTTTAGAATTTGGACAACCCATGACCCATTGAGTCATTCTTTCAGATATATTTCTTTATCTAAACACAATGCAAATCCAAACTACTCATTGGTCTCCCACATTCAGCTTATCCCCTGCAATCTTCCCAATTTTCTCAAGTAATTTGTGGAAGGGTTTTAGGAAAGTTGTAAAGGAGGATCATGTGACTATGGCAGTGGGGTGGTAGTGCTGAACAGCAGCAGAGAGTGGCATTGAAATGGCAGAAACTTTCTAAAGCTTTATTCCCTTATGATTAGTGGATCACAGCATTCTGTAAGTTAATTCATTTGAGGTATCTCTTCCCTCATGATGCATAATTTCTCCCATTTAAGGGTTAAAGACATGGGAACTTTACTAGGATATAGATTCTAAATGGAACCAAGCTTTAGCAGTATTTTTTTTAATTGTTCAAATCTGCAACATCACTTTCATGTTTGCCATGTGCCCAGTTTGATTGTTTCAGTCAAACAATTCTCTGACTAATATTGCCTTCTCATTTCAGAAGTGCCTAGTTGCCATTCCATTTACATGAGGCAAGAAGGCTTCCTCACTCATCCAAACAGAACAGAAGTTAAGTCTCTCTGTATATATATATATATCCTTGTATGTATGCGTGAACTTTGTTATCTTATTGTCTAAAACCAGGATTTTAGCTTAGACTAAATATACTAAAAATGGACGGAATTAGAAAAATATTGTAAAATTGTGGTACCTGTTCCTGAAACACAAGCTTTCTTAGAGGTACACCTTTATGCTTTTCTAAATAACCCTGTAAACTCTGGAAAACAGGCCCATGTTGGGTGGTTTGAATTCTTTATTTCATATTTCTTCAGGTATGTTCCAAGTAACTTATGGGACAATTCTATGTTACTACAGTAGAAACAAATCTTTTCTGTAAAACAGAAAGTAGCATGGCAAAGTACTATTTATTCAGGCTTAGGTTTATTTTGAACATATTGTGCATTCCCCAGTTACCTATTCCTGTGCATCATAATACTATATATTTCTATCTGGCCTGAACACTGTCTTCCATTGTAGCAGTCCAGAGAAAGGCCCACCATGGCGCTACCCTGCCATCTGAGCATACTTCTCTCACAGGATTTGAATTGCTCCTCCACCTTTGAGAGTGTTGTAGCTCTAACTAATTTACTTTCTACAAAGGGAAGTGTCTTTCAGATGGCTCTTAGCACATGCTAGTTTGTTAACTGGCTGTCCTAAAGTGACCCTGGGCAAGTCTCTGGCTCTTTTCTGCCCCTTTTTGGTGTTCCCCATCCAGTGGACTTTGGTTCCTGGCTAACAATTTCCTGGCTCTGTAAGTCTGTGCAAGATGTTTCCCTATGGGAAACCAAGAGAGAAAACATTTCACTGTACCTAGTCTTTTATACAATAATTTTGTGAAAAGTTTCTTGAATTCTAAATATTACACTTTCTAGATCTTTGAAATCAAAAGTTTTCAGTAAAAAAAATTACTACTTTATTTTACTATATTAGATAGAAAGAAATGTAGGATTATTTACCATAACCTGTTCATTAATATCAGAAATTTACAATAGCTTTGTAAGAGCATAATAGGGTTCTAGTAATACCTTATGGACTACAAGAGCTATTTGTCCAAGATGAATTTTCTTTTTATCTTGTTAATCAATTCCCATATGTTGGTTTATTGCAAATTTGTACCTTGTGTCAAATATCAAGATTTTACATATACTGTACACCTTTTTGATTAGCAACAAGTTCAACACTTTTTCTATCAAGTTGTGTCAGAAAACACTACGTACATAACATTTATGTAGGAATAAGTGTGCCATCCTTTTGTAAAAAAAAAAATAGTTTTTAGATTTTTTTAGAGAACTAATTTAACTATTATAGTAACTTATTTCTTTAACAATTGACCAGAGTTATTTAAAATCACTATTCTTTGCTTTTAATTAACAAAATAAACTAAGCTTGTAAGATTACATTTAGGAAAAGGGAGAGTGCATGGCTTGACAATACTTTGTACTAAATATTGCAAAATAAATAAAATAAATTCTATGCCATTACCGTCAGTCTATTTTTATTTCACTATTCATTTACTACATTCTTTGGCCTTCTTTCAAGGCAAGACTTGTATGTGTGAAGAAACAGCTGATAGGTGAAGCTTTTCAATGTTTTCATTTGACTTGGCAAAATCACAATTTTTTTCTATATATGCCAATATAGTAATTTTGGGGATTCATATTTTATTCTCTCAGCAGATTGTTTTATTGCTAATTAATGCTCTAACCTGCAACATTTTAATGAGCCTGGTACATAAAGTATATGTATCTTGACCCTTAGCTATAGCATTTACTTGGGATTTTTTCAGTTTTTAATGCCAATTTTCAAAATTTCTCATATATTCTAAATAAAAATTCTGAAAGTTGGAGTTCCAACACATTGAAGGAGTTCAGGTTGGAAAGAGCAATGTATTTTAATAATCTGTTTCTAGTGGGTAATGTGTCTACTTTTCCTAAAATTACAGGTTGTATGTATGAAAAAGGTCCAAGGCAATTTTATGATGACACTTGTGTTGTTCCAGAGAAATTTGATGGTATGTTATGTACATACATTTTTTGTTCATCTATCCAGTCTTACAGAAGAAGTTCTATGTAATTAAACCAAAAGAGAATAAAGCTTTTTTACTTGATAAAACAGATAGTAACAATCCAATCTAAGAGAGATAAATATATAATTTGTTATTTGTGTGGTTGACCTTTGCTTTTAGAAATCAAAATATGTTTTGCAATCATATCACTCTGTTTTTGAAAGAAAGGATTCTAAATTCAGAACCAGGGCAATCTATTTTACTTCTAATTATTACTTCTGATTATTCCAATGAGTCATAGATAGGTTTTATGACATTATCAATGCATTTGATATCTATTTTAGAGATTTATTGAAAATTTATCTCATAATTAACAAGCAGAAAAGAATGCAGCTACTCTGCACTTATTAATAATCCAAACTCTTATCTTATTTTTCAGTCCCTGAAAGGATTAATTATAGAGAGCACAAGTGCATCTATTTTTCTATGTGTATCAACAGTTTTGTTGATTGTTATAATCTCTTGTATTTCTTAAAACGGATGCCCAAAGAGTAGAGTATATAGTATAATACCACACAATATAATACCACACAAAGATAGCTGACTAATATGTGTCATATGAAGCAAAGCATATTCTTCTCATTATCAGATATCAAACCAGTTTGTATTCTGAAGGGAAATTACTAATAAGATTAAGGTTCCTTTTTGTAGTCAAAGGAATTTGAATGGGTATTTCATGTCACATTAATTAAGGGTTCCTCTTCAGCACTGGGGAAAGCTGCTTTGCAAAATAGACAGCTAAGTGATTTATGTCTGGAATTGAAAGTTGTATCCATACTTACCTTTAAAAAAGTAGATGGACAGTTATGGCAACCAAAAAACAAGGAAACATGGGAATTATAATGGTTCTTTCCAGCTTTGCAATTTTTAAAAGTATACTCAGTCAACATTCTTTGACTGAAAGACTTGTGTTATCTACAAAGTCTTGTCCATCACCATTACCTCTTCATTCAGCTAAAGACAGCTAAGAATTCCTTTCTTGATTTTCCCTTTAAATTCATGATAACTTAATCCCCTCCTGAGCTTCTAGAAGTGTCAGAAATTTTGATTATTTCTAAAAACCAAAAATCCTTCTAAAAAGGGAATCCAGAGAAAACTGTGCTCTCATAATATTCATGTTTACAATAAAAAGACTAGTTTTTCCTGTAGAATAGTATCCAAAAAATAAATAAAAAATCAAGGACTTGACCATATGACTGAAGCATCACTTATTTCATTTGTGTTTTGTGACACAAATAAATATTTAATACAGTTTTGATCAAACTACTAACTTGACTTTTCCCTTTCCCCCAAACACCTGGAAACACTATTATATACTTACTAATCCAATTTTCAGCCTTAAATTTATTCAGAGGGCTTAGTTGATAACATTGATTCGATCAATTTTACAGATAATGAGATGAAAATTCTCTAAACTTTTCATCTGTATGGTGGTGTACTATAAACAGGTTAAATAAATGCAGAACGAATTGTCATGTAGGTTTTTTTTTTAAATCATTCATCAGTGTGGGAAATTCTGCATTTAAAAACAACAACTGCAGTACTCATAAGGTAAATAAAAATAATTTCACTTATGAAATTTTAGCTGATGATTGTATATTTTGAATATTTTATTCAGTAAGATGATTTTTAAAAACATGTAATTAACATTTTATTGGTTCTTATGGGAAAAATATAGCATGTTAGATTATCTTTGAGCTTCAATATATAAATGTACACTTTCTCAACTAACAGTGCTTTTCAGAAAATTGTGAATAAATAACTAAGTGATGTGAAATGCTAAAAAAAGGAACTGATTGATCCATAAAATTTGAGTACCATACAATAAAACCCTGTTATTCAAATACTGTTAAAAATTTTCATGTAAGTATTTGCAGGCATTAGAAGATTCATACATTGTTTTTCCTAATGAGAGATTATATCAAGTGTTGCATACAAATAGAGTCCTTCAGATATTACCATTTCCAAAGCTGGATCTTGCATAACTTTTGATAGCTACTTTCATACTGTATGAATTGACTCGGAATAAGTAAGTAACATTGCCTTTTAATAAGTTTGTAATTAGCTATTTCTTTGAAAAATTATAGTACATTCTGTTGTCCCAAAGTCATGAATAGTATCCTACATTCCCTTTCTCTCTTCTCTCTTGCTACAATAGTATCTTTTTTTGCTCTTTGTTGGTATTAAATTTACTCCATCCTTGGGTCCAATAAACTGAAATAAATGAACCCACATTTTCTTTTACATAGGTGACATTAAGCAGGAGCCAGGAATGTATCGTGAGGGCCCCACATACCAGCGGCGTGGTTCCCTTCAGTTGTGGCAATTTTTGGTAGCTCTTCTTGATGATCCGTCAAACTCTCATTTCATTGCTTGGACTGGCCGAGGTATGGAGTTCAAGCTGATTGAACCAGAAGAGGTGAGTAGGGCCTCCTATATTGCATCTGTGTACTTTAAAACATTGCTTTAGTACTTTTTCTTCTTTCTATATTGCCTTAATAAAACACAAAAGTAATATGGTCTTATGCATAATGCATCTTTGAAGTCTTTAAATATAACATTTATGATTTTGTGCATGCAAGAATCAACTGCATTAGACTTGCAGTCTAATATACATGTATTTTAATAAGCTCAACAGCACTAGATTGATTATTATGAAGAAAATCGGAGAGATCACTGTGTTCCTCACATTAAGATCCTGGAAGTAAAGTAGAATATAAATCCAATAAATAACCTTTCCCTTTATCAGCAAGGGTAGCAAATAGGGATCAGCTATGTCTATTGTACACATTTATACCTTGGCTAAGATTTAATTCACACAATATCAAGCATGCTATTGTCTTGAAATTCATTTTCTAAAGAATCTAATTCTACCACAGCTTTTAATATCTGAACTGGGCCTATGTATCTTCTCTGTTAACCTCTTTTTCTGTTTTTATATCCATTTTCATGTGATCTGTGATACTTCACACCTTTCAGAGATCCTACACATACAGCCTTTCATGTGTAAAAAGCCATGCATGGATTTTCAGATTCTATTATACTTTGGAACACATTAAAATATCAAAATCTCCATACAGATGCCAGAGATACTATTCTGTTTGAAATCTTCTTTTACCTCAAAAAAGAGGAATAAAAGAATGGTTAGAAAGGGCTAGAGTTGCTCCTTGAACTTTAGAGGAGTATTGGTGTGTTTGGAAGAAGCTTAAGAATTGTGATCCTGAATAGTATAGTCAAAGTTAAGTTTGGGGAAATGATGAAAAGATACCAAAGCAAACCAAAATAGATAAACAATGAAAATTAACCAGCTTTTGTGAGCCTGAATGCCTACTTCTAAGCAAAAGAGAGAATATGAAGGAATGGAATTAGGAAGAGTATGTAGCGGCCTGTTTTGGCCATCTGAATAGAACATCCCTAGAAATATGCTGATATTCAATTGCATCCTAACATAACATTAGTATTCAAACTTGAAATATACACAGTACATTAGAAAATCTTGTTAATTTTTTAAAAATATTTAGCTTGTACTTTTCTTTGAAAAATATAGCTAACATTTTTATTTCATTTTTTCATCAATTTTTGTTTTCAATTATATGTATATTATGTCTACATTATGAAAAGCTGCATTTATTTGAATATTATTTATTGTGTATTATTTTGTTTGAACAGTTTATGATGTTCAAAGATAAATGCATAGGGCCATCTATCTCTCAGACAAAAAAGGAGGCCTTAATCCTTTTAACAAGGGTTAAAAACAATTTGCTAAATCAACTGGATGTGCAAAGTCACAATTGCACACTCATCTTATGTCCTGTTGCACTGCAGGTTCTAAAGAGACATCAGATCAACATACATTCTCCCTCTATTAGAGAGATTTCTAGGGAAATCAGATAATTTTTTCCTGAACCATCTTCAGAATTCAAATCCAGCCACCACTTGTGCAGTAGGAAAATTTTGTGCTGCTCCAATAAGGAAAAAATACCTAAAGAACTTATGATCCTTATTTGTATTACTACTTTGCTTAATTATTTTCCAATATTTTTTAGAAATATATTTATTTTAATGTTTAACTTTTGTGCTGATCAGTGATTGTAATAAAGATCTATTCTGATTCTGATTTACCAGCTAAAAAGACAGTGTTAGCAACCAAAGACTTCCCTAACCGTCCTGTCCAAATGACCCAGAGAAGAGCAAGGCCTTTAATGAAAGGAACCTGCAGCATATGCCCTCTTTGCTAGATCTAATGGGCCAAGGATAAATAATGGTAAACAGGCAGTTTCATAAATAATCTGGCACTATGCCATGTAGGGCTTTATTGATGACATATATTGAATTCAGTGGTGGGTTACAGCTGGTATGCCCTGGTACGGGTGTACTGGTGCCTGCCGGGAGCACCAGTTACCGTTCCAGTACGGTACTCTGGAGGATCCACCCGCCTTCCTTACCTGTATTTGACCCAACCAGACCATTTGCGCGCGCACACAAAGCATATGGTGCCTGTGCGATGTTCTGCTGAGCAGCTGGAGCATCACGGGCATTGAGTGCGCATACACATGGTGGACGCCCACCACAGCATACTGGTTGTAACGGGATTTGGAACCCACCACTGATTTGATTGCATCTGAAAACCCATTGTGAGAGCATGCTCACAAAACAGAGGTTTTATACTAATATATAACACAACATAACATAATGTAATACAATGTTGCTATACTACATAACAGGAAATGGACCACTGCATTTTGGACCAGCCACTGCTTCTGTACTTTCCAATGCAGAGTTAAAGATGGAAATTCTCTGGATCAGAGGACCTTAAAACTCACATCTACTTAATCTTGATTGATTCAGTTGAGCTGAAACCTTCTTCATCCTCCAAATTTCCAGGATCTGGGAAAAACCTTGACAGTATCACTTTGGTTGATCCAGGGTGTGGATTTATTTATTTAGTGTATGTAACAAGGTGGAAATATACAATCAGATATCATTACCCCACTAACGTTATTTATAGATGTGAGATATATTATCAGCAGTAGTTTCATACAGGTCTCAAATAGGTACATGGAGGCAGTAGAGCTCTAAGACAACCTACAAAGCTGAGGTTTCAAACTCAAATTGTTCCTTTCCCCAATATAAACTAGAAGTGATCCTGGAAAAAGGAAGAGAACCACAGGAACGCCATGCCTGCCATACCAGTGGTGTGTTGCTCCTGGTTCGGTCTGGTTTGGCCAAACTGGTAATAGCAGTGGCGGGAGGCACAGAAGTATTGCGAATGTGTGGGAGTGCGCCTGAACAGTAGTGAAGAAATTGACAATCCACCACTGTGCTATACCTGTAAGCCAGTCCAAATGATACCATGACAGATGGCATAAAAATGTCCTGAGAGATCAAGGAAAGATAATAACATATATAAAAGTGCAATCTATCAGTGCAATCAACCACCTCATTATTATGGACAAGACTAAATGCTGGCAGGAAGGGGTCAGATAAAGCCAATTTTATCAAATTTATAAAACAAATTTTACAAAATGTAACAGATGGGTGCTAATCTCTCTTGGTGACAGGTGGCACGGCGCTGGGGGATTCAAAAAAACAGGCCAGCTATGAACTATGATAAACTTAGCCGTTCACTTCGCTATTATTATGAAAAGGGAATCATGCAAAAGGTGAGGAATTTGTATTTGTTGTAGTGAAATATTGCATGCTAATTTATAAGCTTCTTTAAAAATTCAAGTATTTCTAAACTGCATATCCAGTATGACCAATATAAGGAAGTTCATTAAATGTGTAACTTTTAAATTTCCTTATGAATCCTTCTCCCCAGCCTATTATCTTAAAATCCATGACTTAGAATGTAAACCTTGATGTAAATTGAAAAATTATAGTAGAATTTTGGTCAATTTTGTACATTTTTCAACACCATTAACTGATTGGCCTTCCTAATGCCTGTGTACATTTTTCTCCTTCACATACCCTCATGTCAGGGAAAACACAACCCACTTGCAAAGTATGTTTTTAACTTCCTTCAAAACCTTTTAAGGAGCCAAGACTCAAATCTGAGGCAGTAGTTTTCTTCAAAAGTTTCAGAAAATAAATAGAAGACTATTATCTTCAATTATAAAAAACATCTCTCTCTGTCTCTATGTGTGTGCGCATGCACACATACACAAACAAACACACACACACACACACATACACAATTGATTGTAATTATAATGGTTCAATCTTTTTTGGCCTTCATTTTGACCCTGCAGCTGTTTTTTTGATTGAAGCTATACATGCCATTCTTATCCTATCATTTTATTTTCATAATAATTTCCTTAATTTATAAATTTGCCTAATTTAATATTAATTAATGTAAATTTGAGTAATAAATTTGATAAATTAGTAATTAAAAGGTTAAGAATGCTGAGAGAGGGATTAGAAGATTGCATATCTTGCCAGATGATGGTGGCCAGAATCCTTATGCATTAGCTATACTGGGTCCATTTCGATGGAGAAGGTCCATTTCGATGGAGAAGGGCGGTTCTATAAATAGAAATAAATTCAAATTCAAATACTACTTGGGACTATTAGAAGAAGTAGTTCTGTAATATCTGAAGATCCCAGCACTGAGAGGAAGAGATAAAGTGATTGGCCTAAGATTATTTGATTTCAGTGGCTTGTTGGGTATTTCAATTTTGTTTCCCCAACTTAGTCCAGTACTTACACTAATAATCAGAATAACTATAGAAGTGTAGTCAATATTCAGTATATCTACTATTTTTCCTTAATCAAAA
Source organism: Rhabdophis nuchalis (assembly GCA_039707465.1). Lineage (NCBI taxonomy): Eukaryota > Metazoa > Chordata > Lepidosauria > Squamata > Natricidae > Rhabdophis > Rhabdophis nuchalis. Next base: position 43,512,683 of record CM077647.1, on the reverse strand, counting down.
CATAATTGTGATGCCTTTTTAAAGCCAATCTTATTCACTTGTTTTAAATGATCACTGTAAAAACCAAATTAACCAAAACACAAATAGGCATTTTATCAAGGGGGGAAATAAAATCAAAATCTGATGAAAGCAGTATTTCATTAGGCCAATGGTACATTTGTGAATTAACAGCTTTTAATCTTCCAAGAATGCTCTATTTGACAAAAATATTTTATCCAAAAAGAAGGGTCTGTGAATAGGAAAATATATAGTTACTATACTAACTATATTACTATAGTTAATATAGTAATATTAACATCTCTGAGTATTGCAGTTGCAAGAAAACATGCAAAAGAGACCTTATAATGGCGGGGTGGAGGTGGGGAGAGCCTGTGTTCTTTCAATAACTTGCCTCAGAATTACTGGGATGAAAAAGAGACTGTCATTGAATGATATGCAAAATTTCTGTTACAGTTTCTTTGGGGAAAATATCCATAATAAAACCCATGCAGAGAGATAAAAGTTCTGCCACTTTGCTGAAGACAGGCACAAAAAATGATGGCATTCAAAAGCCATCAGCTTTTTTATACTTTTCTCAAATGACCACAGCCTCTCTTTTCTGAGCTCTTGCAAAAATAACATCTTGATCGAGTCCATTATCAACTTATTTTCTTGAAGATGAATGTTTTTCTGATCAGGTTTAGTCACGTTCTACATCAAAATAGCCTGATGGTATATAAATACTAAAAGTTTCCAATGCACTTTTCAGCTATCATAAAATAAAAACAGAAAACCAACCCCTTTTGGCCTAAAGAGCCAGGAACAACTAATACAGCATCAGGTGATGTGATACAGTCTAACTTCATTTGCTTCAAGCTTCAATATGGCTCAAGAAAAGAATTGGAACTTAAAAATATATATTGAAAACTAATAGCACTGTCCTTGGCCTATCTAATCTTGTCGGCACTTGTCTGGCTCTTCCTTTGTCCCTCTTCTTTTCCTGCATTTGGGACAGCAGAAGCTTATTAACAATGAGACATAGGTTTGGATTGTTCAGTATATTTTTCAAATTAAAATAGTAATGCAATTCAAAAGAATTCTCTATGTTGGGGTTATTTTTTTAAATTATGTTCCCTGAACTCTTTTGTTTATTTGTTTTTACAAAATGTTGGTAGAGTTCCATGACAGACTAAGAGGAAAAGTTCATGCAGACTCACCCAATTTTTCTGTCACTAGAGCTTGCCTTTCATCAAGAGTTCTAGGTTATTTTTTAAAATGAAGGTTCTACAGCCTGAAAAAGTTTGAAAATCTCTATTCAATGTGATTATTTTTTTAAAATAGTAAAGCCATTTATCTTCCATGTCATTCATTGTCATCTAATTTTTGCCCAGTTTTCCTTGTGCATCTTATTTTCTGTGTTCCTGATGCACAAAATATTTTTTTTGATACCCCTATATGGCTGCAAAAGAAAATTGTACTTCTATCTCTTACAGCCTTTCTCTTTTCCACCCTTCTCCTTCTTTAACATTGCTCTTAAGGTTGCTGGAGAGAGATACGTGTACAAGTTTGTTTGTGACCCTGAAGCCCTCTTCTCCATGGCCTTTCCGGATAACCAGCGTCCCTTGCTGAAAACTGACGTCGAACGTCATATCAATGAAGAGGACACTGTCCCTCTGTCCCACTTTGATGAGAGTATGGTCTATATGCAAGAAGGAGGCTGCTGTAATACCCACCCTTATAATGAAGGCTATGTATATTAATTGGAGTGACAGGAGTGAAGCCCCTTTTTTCATCCTAAGCTTCTCCCTCTTTCATGAGTCCAAGACAAAAGCTGAATTCCCTTCAGTTGATTTTATAAGAATAAGGATTAAAAACTGTAAAAAGAATAAAAGAGTACTATAAAGGGGTTTCTTCTGTTGTATTACTCCTGTAGTCTGACATGGACAGTGCACTTTATTTGAAAAGGGAAGTTTAGAATCTAATTGTTTATTCTTTGGAACAAGGGTGGAAAATACAGGTTTTAAGTACAACAAAGCTGTATCATGTCTGAGTTTGTTTCTGTTTCTTACTTGATTAAAAATAATGTACATGTTCTCTAATTACCCATAGTACAGTTAATTCTAGACATGATCAATAACCATTTGTATACTACTTGGAGAATTATCTGTCATGGACACTCTGCTCTCTCTCCCATTTTCACTATATAGTCTAGCCATTTTTCCTGTCTTTTTTATTGCTAGACAGACAGTTATTTACCCCTTACACATTCAGAATATGTGCTCTACCACTGAGCTAAGGATCAATAATAGATGCTAGATTTCAAAACTAGAATTAGATTTTTAGTTTTGTTCCTTAAAAGACAGGTTCTACTTTTATTTTATCTCTTAAAAACATATCTATGTATCTTAAATACTACCTTGATTCTGTATACAACTCATTAAGGAAAGCATTCATTCTGGTCCAAAGAACACAGTTCCTGATTTGTGATTATAAATTGCAAGGCTGTAGCTTAGCTTCTGATATCAGGTGCCATCTTGTTATGCAAATACATCAACTTTTAATCATTTTAAACTTTTCAATGTCAACCTGAGCGTAGTAATTGTTTATACTGAAGTATTCTGCATATTCTTTTAATTTTATGTACAGGACTGTGATCACAAAGGGTGAGACAGAATGCTGTCCTTCCACTTTCTTTGATTCATAAATAGGTTATTTAATCAATAAGATTAACTGTACTAGTTCTCATATCTCATTATGCTATTTCAATCCACAGCAGTTTCTCCTTCAGCAAAGCATCCAATATACAAATAAGTACTTTAGTAATTTTTAGACAATATCCAATAATATGCATTTTAGCCTTTTTACTGCTGTGTTATGTTGATAAGCATATATACATACTAGCTAATGCTATCGCTTCTGCTGCTGTCTTTATTCCTGTAATACTCTCTTTGCTGAATTTACTATGCTCTTTATAAGCAATGCTGTAACTACAGGTAGTATTCAGGACAAAATAGATGACTTGAACCTTTTACTGCTTAGAAAAATGGCTTATGCCATAGCTGTGCTATATACAGCTTTTATGTGCATTGCAACATGGATAGGACTTTCCAGCTTGCTAAAGAGGAGCTCTGCTGAACCTTTTATAATGCTCCATGGAGCAGAGACCTCTACATAATATCAAAAATACAGTTATTTTTCTTTCTTTCTTTTTGGGCTGTATCATGTAGTGCTGGCACTGATCCTTAACAATTTTGTTAGGGACACTAATTGTAAGTGTGATTAGGTAAGTTTGGAAAACCCTTTAAAAGTTGTTTTAATTTTGGGGAAGGCAACATTGGAAAGAAGACAAAGATCTTATTCTTAAGTTCAAATTAAATGAATAATATTTAAGAAGACCTTATTGTCAGTGTTAACTTTTTGCATTGGAGCAGGAAATAGAAAGCATGTTTGAAGTTCGGAGAGTGGTTTTTCAAACAACTTCTCTTCCAGAACATCCATCCCAATACTCATATACATACTTTGCCCAGAAATCATCAACTCTGAAATAGAGAAAGGGCGGATAGGAGTCCATAATTATTAGTTTCAAAAATAATGTTTCATTGTAAATGACATATCTGAGATGCTGGGATGTGGTGATTTACTTTGCACTCAGTGTTAGTCAGGAACCCTATAAATCTATAAATGATTTATAATGCAATTCATTTCAAACTTAATGAGTATTAACCACTATAAACCACAGCTGCAACAAAGCACACTGGGCCTGCATCTCTTTCACCCTAAAACATTAAGAGAGTTTCATGTGTGCATGTTAAAAATTACATGGCATGTTAACCTTACAGAAATCTCTGCAAAAAGTGCTTCATGTTATCCCTGCCATGTTCAATAGCAAAATTTCTGTAGTTGGCTATAAAATTTGTTTTTTATTTTGTTTTTGAAAAGCTACCATTGGGATAGAATCAGTGACTTTAATCATGATGCCTACTGATGTCTCTATTGACTTCCCTCCTCACTTAACTTAAAAATGGGAGGCTAGCATTTTCAGAGTGCCAACTTCCAGCTGCCTTCAATCAGTTATGCTTTAAAAAATGCTCTACTTATAAAAAAATAACAATTGGGGAATGTCCACTTGCCCACTAAGAATATACCTAGATAAATGATGTGATAAAAGTCCTGAGAATATGTATGCATTTGTCATCTGGTAGATGGGTGATTTCTATCTGGCTGCATCCATTATGGCAGCCGTTTTGTGAATAGTCATCTCTGTCTATCTTTTTTTTTCTGAATGAGGTACTTAAAATTCCAAATGTGTCCCCCAGTCTTAACAACAGAAGTACCTTTGGAGGAGTCAAGATTTCTAAAGTGGCAAGTGCAAAATCACAATTGAAGCCCCACCTCTTGTACATACATAAAAAAGGGAAGGGTATTGATGTGATTGCACAGCTGCCCTCTTGCCCTCGAACCATTTGATCCTCTAACAAGAATTTAAAATAAGATTTCTCCTTGCCTTAACTGCTAAGTTATGGTAGATGCGCAGAAACATGATCTAAAAAAGGTGTTTTAAATAAACTGAAGCAGAAGATTGATAAAGTATAAATGCTTAAAGCCTTTACAGGGAAAAGCAAGTATCTTTACTAGAAACCTGAACACATTCTTCTTAATGATAATTGTATCTTTATTTTTTCAGGTAGCCAGACATTAAAACATATTGAGTTGGGAGGTCAAGGTTCTTATCTCCACCCCTCAATGCCCTTCTTATTGAAAATATTAATTCACCACCCTTATTGATAGCTCCAAAGGTAGCATTTGATTTGACCTGGGATTATCAGTCTTCTGGCCTCAGTTCACAGAATAACTGAGTACACCTTCAATCTCCTGTGTCATGTTTGCATTTTTAATGGGCAGGGGTATACAGAACATGTCACCTAGTAGCAAAAAAGGCAGACCAAACTCCTGGTATGGGTTAATTTAGATTTACAGAGCCACTTTTTAACTGACATAGATCCCCAATGCATGTCCCCCTTAAATAAAAGGTTCTATGGTTACTTTTGGTCCTGGTTTTATTACAAGGAACAGTTCTTTGAAGAGAAAATATTAGGTGAATGGGGTAGTTGAAAAAAGAAAGCCTGAGTCAAATGTCTTAATATTTAATATATATCTATATCTATATACTGTATATGGTAGTAATTCACTGAACAAAAAGATAATTCCCAGGGGGAAAATGGTATAAGAATTTGTTATCTGGAATTGTTGGATCCTTTTGAAATTGTACCTTTAAAAAAGAGTTTATTTTAAGTTCTGTTTTTATTCCACATTTTTCCAGGTAGATTAATAAATCTGGCAGCTGATTTCTGAAAGATGGTTTGAATGTCTAATGATTTTATTTTTATTTATTCAACATAATTGAAAGGTTTATTGGAAAAAGCAAATATGTCTATCCTTACTGCAATTACACCACAGCAAGCAACTATCATAGTTTATGTGTAGCTTGCTGCTAAAAAAAAACCAAATGAAGGCAAATATATTTCTAAAAATAAAGAAAACCCATTTCTTTGAGCAGTCACAATGGGTTGTTAACTGGTCAATCTTACTTGGAAACACAGTACAAACATTACAGTATTTCAAGTCAGGACATGTATCTTTTCCTCACTTTATTAGTGGTAGCCTTATCACATATACTTGTTGCCTTTTCCATATCTGGTCAAACTGTTCTAGCTTGTTATTTCTGAGATCTATCCCTTTCCTTCAGTTTTTTCCTTTTGAAAGCATTTTCATAAATAATAACTCACTCAGTGTTCTGGGAAACATAAATATGGAAATTACGGTTGATGTCAAAATCTGCCACCATAGCCTCTTGTAAAGGTATGTGGGAATAACCTTGGAAGACAAGAAGAGTTACAGCCTAGATATGGTCAGATAATTTAAATTTCATTCCAAAGGAAGAGAGGTGGTGAAAGCATCCTTGAAAGGAGCCTGCCCAATTTTCATGAGAGTAAGAATGAATGTCACGGGTTCTTTTAAATAGACCCAAGTCAATGGGCTTCAAGACAGCAAACACAACAACCCAGGTCCATAGGCAACCAACACACAGATTACTATTCACTCTTCCTTATTATTGCATCTATTTCTACTTCAACTACTACTTATAAGTCCGACTACTGGAGAAAAGTATTTTTCTGACAACTTTAGGCTGTTTTGTACTATTTTATTTCCGTATAAGAACATGCACTTTCTTCCTTCTCTTCTACATACTAACATTACCCACTCTAGCACAGCTTTTATAGCCATAGTTGCTATTGCTGGCTGGAGGGAAGGCTTACGGGAGCAGACAATAGCTGGCCAGGTGCTGACCATTTTCTAGGCAGCCTGCTCTCCCACAAGGAATTTAAAAACTTGCAAGATACTGTTAATAGAATGTTACAATAAAAATGAAGTTACTATTCCTGTTGTGGTTCTAGTCTGGACTACCTCATAAGGCAGCCCTCTCTGGCTGACAGCATGATGTACAGGATGGTTGGTTGGTTATAATAATGGGAGAGAGTAAACAAGGATGTTAGGGAGCTACATACAGCATTTTGCATACATCTTCCCCTGACAAAAATGTCCCTCCTCTGCTGCCAGACACAGGGAAAAACAATGAAGCAATACATGGTTTTGAATTGCCTGAATATGCTCAATGAGGAACAAATGCAAAATAGACGAAATAAAGAAAAAGAAAATTGTAGGTTATACTCTAAACATTAACCCTTGGTTACATCTAATACAGATCTGCGTTCATGATGTTTACACTCGGATCTTTATTTTTGATTCACTGAAAGATGAAGAATACCTTAATTCCAACTCTCAAAGTTTTAACCAAGAAGAAAAAAAAGAATGGTAAAGCCAGATAGTTATGTTCACAAATCTCAATGTTTGATAGGATTTGCTGAATTTGGGGGGGGGGGGGGGGGGGGGATATGTTCATTGTCAATTAGCTTCAGTGACTGTTTAAGGTAACAATTGTTTAGTGTCATGTGTCCTGATTTACTGGGGATTTAAATCTATCTGAACACAAGTGGATCAGGTTCAAATTCAAGTTAAGAATAAAATACTTGAAGCCAATAAGCAAGTGGAAATCTAAAATGTTTGGAGAGAACATTAACTCATCTTGAGGTAGAGAATGAGCTTGAAGTTGCTTATCAATAGCACACCAGTTAAATAGTTTTCCTTCCTGTTTTGGGGTTTTTATTGCTTTAAAAATATAGCAATTTTTTCTAAATTAACTTGTTAAATATTATGAGAGTATGTATTTCTAGGTTTTAAAATATAACTTTGCAGGTATTTTTGAATCATAGTTCCAAGTATCTGTCACTTTTGGCCATGATAAGGCCAGCAAGAACTCTCTGATTCAGGTCTCTCTGATAAGCCATAGTTTGTCCATCTTCAGTATTGTTTTTCATTATTTGGCTAAGTAGGTTTTTTTCCCCGAATTTATACCCCGCCCTTCTCCTTGTTAGGACCCAGGGCGATGCACAGGCATTATTAAAACCACAATAAGAACAATATAAATCAATTTAAAACATATTAAATTATTAAAACCCGTGCTAAAACCATTTAAAACCCTACCAAATAGCAATTTATACATAAAAAGTCAGAAGCGGGGGGCTATGCTAGGCCGGCTTTTTGGAATTAAGATGTTGGTGAAAGAGGCGGAGGTCCGAGGTAGTGCGAAGGTCAGGGGGTAGGTCATTCCAGAGGGCTGGGCCCGCCACAGAGAAGGCCCTTCCCCTGGGTGTCGCCAACCGGCATTGCCCAGCTGACGGCACCCGGAGAAGACCCTCTCTGTGGGAGCGGATCGGACGAAGGGATGTATGGGGCAGGAGGCGGTCTCGTATAGTTCCCTTTTTATAGTCATATACAGTAGGCTTTTATTTAAAATTTTGAATTTACAGCTTTGTTTTTAACTGACTTGGCTTTGTCCTCTATGCTTTGGCAGTGTGTGTGAGTTGGAGAGTTGTCTTGCTGTTTACAATTATTCAATATGTGCTTTTCCTAACCTGTTACCCTTTGATGACTTCCACCTTTTCCATAGTTCTCTAGCTGAAATGGTGAAACTTGTAACCTAGCATTTCTATTGGGCTGCAGGCTAGGAAAGATGGTTTACTCAAACCATCTGTGTGGTTTTGGCTGTAGTTAAAACTGCAAACTGTATTTTAGTTTACTATGTATGGAAGTGACATACAACGCCTAAAGGCAAGTAACTATTGCCATAATCTTTTTTTTTTTTTAAAACAACAAGTTAATATTCTATAGTTTCTGAACTTTATTAAAATCAGGGGCACTAACTTAGATATGAAGTACAGAATAGTGCAATCTACATAACTATTTTTATCACATACATGGTTTTCAAATTTATTTTTATCTGAATACTTCAGTTATTCTTATTGTGCTAAAATAATGATAGTTTTGATTTGGAGTTGTTCATCAAGGCATCCATACACACCATAAAATGTTACATATACATATAAACATACCCAACTTTTAAAATATTATTTAATCAAATTGAGCATCATTATACATGCTTTCATAGCTTGTTTATAACATATAACAATAACTTTCTTTGAAATGACATAGACAGTCTCTTCAAGAAAAATATCAATGGGTTCAGTGTGACATATTCCTAGGAATCATTGTTTATATAATCTAGATTAGTTACCTTTCTCTTCCTTTTGTTTTTGAAAATTTTGGTGCAATCATTTGGAAAACTGTAGTACTGTTCACTTATAAAGAGTTATCTATTCATGTAGAAGCCATTTACTTTCAAATTACAATTGAGAGATCTAGAATGACCATGAGGGCTTCATCTGTGTCCCACTGTAGGTCAAACACATCAACAATTAATGCCGTTTACATGCCTTCCCCTGGTACGAATCCTAACTGAAAGAGTTATAGATAATCAATTTCACCTGGAACTCCCAAAAGGGAAGATTGGTGACTGAATAGACATTATTAAGATAATATGTAATAGCTTGGACGATGGGAAGAAAGTGCATCAATGCCTTCTTTGAGGCTGGTGGTATCATGAACATATATAACTTACAGAGAAGCATTCTCTAGTACTCAGCTTTGTTCAGGCTATGGTTGCAGCAAAAACCATGTTTTTGATAAGAAAATATTTAGCTAGGTTTTAGTCTTACACATCAGACTAGCTGTTTTCTCTCCTATAGTAATGGAGTATGATCCTGTTGCAATGAACCTACATTTATTTAACACAATCAACCTTAATACAAGACTTTCCAAAATCTAGCGCTTTCAACAATTTAGCACCCAAATACTGCGTTGTGCTACAAAACCAACAGGGTAGTGGAGCCAATATTCCTATTAATTGACTGATTGATTATATTATATGGCCACCCATTCCACATAATATAACTCTCCTCATATACCTCTTTCCCTGTAATGATCTGCTTCATCACACCTTTTTTTTTGCTAATCACTACTACTATATTTCAACTGTCCAGCTCTCCAAAGAGGACCTCTCCCAATGTCCATTCCTGCCACACTTGAGTGAGTGGTATGCTTTTTTATAATAAGCTAAATCATAATGGATCACAGAACACTGACCTATTACATTTTCAGCTCTTATCACTAGTCCTCTCTCCATCTGATATTCCCTATGTCTCTCACTTCTGGAGATTCTACTGATCATCAACCATTTTCATAATCAGGGCAGAAAACATGGGACTCAATTATATTTCCCAGCATCTCTTGCTATTGCACACTGGTTAGCACTACTTATCATTTTGAGTCAACCAATATTTAGAAAGTAATCATTTTCCATCTTTAATTAGATACATTTCATTTTGGAACCTGATAATGAGCAATAAACTTTGTCTATGTCTATATTCCTATCTATGAAAATCCTAATCCAAAAGTAGATTTTTGATATGGGTCCAGCTATAATTCTATGTTCATTTTTTGTAATAGAGAGGCAGTAATAAATGTATATATAACTGGACTTTGGAAACCAAGATCCATGTTATCTTCATTCATAATCTTGGATCAGATGTTAACTATTTAGGATATGTTCTCATATAAAAACTGGAGAAGGGAGTACTATACATATCTTCTTGACCTCTTAAAGGAGTAGCAGAACCTAAAACATGGACATAAGCACTTTAGAGTATATTGCATTGTATTTCAGATAATATATTTTGAATATATATTTGTATGATAATTAAGTGAAAATTAGTAATAGTTGATAGACTATTAATTTTTCATTGCTATTTTTTTGCATTCATCATTTTTGGATAACATTAATATATACTCTTATCAGAGAATACCTAATAGTTCATCTTGTACTCTCTTCTATATTTTGCTTCTATATTTATCAATATGGAAATCCTCACAGTAGCTGTATATTCAAGTTATGAATGTTGCTGAATTTATAGCCCAACTTTCCACCAATAAAATTAAATAATAAAATTAATTAAACAATGGTGATCCAAAATTACATAACAAACAGTTTTAAATAGCATTAAAATTTTACTTGGCCAATAAAAATATTTGATGCATCTCCTTTACACCTCTGGAAATGGCTCAGTCCAACTGCTTGAAAATTGCATCTATTTGTTTTTTTAAATTTAGTAATTAAAATTTGACCAAGTAAAAACATTTAAAACAAAAGGAAAGAAAAGAAGAAAGGAAGGGAAAGGAAAGAATAGTGCAAATATAATTAAATGAAAGAAAAGATTTTTTTTAAAGTGACTTTTGATCTTTCTTACTGCAGCTATAAATGACTCTATTTAACTATCTTTCCCTAAGGTTACATCACAATTTCTTCTTTCCATATTCTACCCTTTCTAATTATATCCATAAATAATTTTACACTTTACCTAGTGTAAAGGATTTCCAGTCTGTAATAAACATAGTTTCTTTCTTTTTATTATTAAGCAAGTCAATTTTTTCATCTCTGCCAGTTCTGTCATCTTTACCAACAATATCTTCATTATAGATATTACAAAAAATTTCCAAATTTGTGCATATAATATTCTCATTGTGATTACAATGTTCAAAACAATCACCCATAAGCCTTTTCTAGTTGTTTGTCCATTGTCCCCAGCAAAAAAAGTTTTGATTTCAAATGATTATTTTAGCCAAATAATCAAGGACTGTATTTCAAGTTGTCCCCCAAGTATATAATGTAATAGTTAGAAACCTGGCAGGTTTGACTAAAACATTGAGTCTTTATTGATTAGCCCATGAGCCATATCAAAGTTTGAGAAACAAATTTATTACTAAATGTGATAAAAGCAATTTAAAATGGAATATGATAAAATACAATTTAAAATGAAATTGGAATAACAGTCTAAAATGAAGTTGGAATAGAATACAATCTAAAATTGTAATAAAAATTTAAAATAGTTTGTGCAAAATCGCTAATCTCAGAAAGTACCACACCGATCGCCACCAAATTTTCACACAATGTTGCTAAGAAAGGGAGTAACAATGATATGTACATTTTGTGTGACTGGCACATGTGTGTCATGTGCAAACAGCACAAACATAAAAGGTACGCAGTTCTCAGGTTTTCACCTCCCTGTACCTCCTCCCACCCGGCTGCTTCTTATGATGCTTCATGCACACACCCCTCACATTTCCAACGGTCATTTCCTCAGCAACCGAATAAGCCTCCAATGTTCCACATTGTATGGAGCCTACTAGGCCCAAAACAAGGCACAGAGGATAGCACACTCCCAGATGGCCTATAGAAGGATAGAGAGAGAGAGGGGAAAATACAGTAGGTAGGTAGGTAGGTAGAGGGATAGAGAGAGGGGGGGGGGAGAAATACAGTAGGTAGGTAGGTACGTCAAGGGATAGATAGAGAAGGAGAAATGCAGTAGGTAGGTAGAGGGAGAGAGAGAGAGAGGGAAAAATACAGTAGGTAGGTAGATAGGTAGGCAGAGGGAGAGAGGAAGAAATATAGTAGGTAGGTAGGTAGGTTGTGGGTTATACGGTGGTTGTGTACGTGTTTGTGTGTGCAGGTGTAGATTTGCCATTTAACCAGACTGGGCCACAGCAACGCGGGTACAGCTAGTAATTTAAAATATAGATAAAATATGATAAAATTATATTTCAGTGACACCCCTGCAATATACCCTAATCAGTCCCACATATGCAGATTTCAACCTGACTAAAATAAAATCTGGCTCATTAATTTGTCTGCTTCCTACTGGTTTTTGCCCTCTCCCCCCAAATATTTTCAAAATTGGCAATTTTAAGATATCCATACTGGGGAATTCTGGAAGTTGAAGTCCATAGACTTTTTTTTCTTTTTGGAAATCCACAAATCTTAAAGTGGTCAAGTTTCAAAAACACTAGTTTAGAGACTTCCCATTGGGACAATTCTAAACATGAAAAGTGTCACCCTAGAAATGCTGCAACATTCTGGGCTGTCAAGGAAGGGGATTTTGATGAGGGACTATGATCAACCACTAACCAAACTGAAGCAGCCTGCTAAAAGTTTGAAAGCTAGAACTGGATTAGCCTGTCCTACCCAAAGAACATTTTCCTGAGTACATATAGTCCTTGATTTACAAAATTATTGAGCAATACAGTTGTTACATGAGTTTTGCCCCATTTTATGATGGTTATTAAGTGAATCTGCCTTCCCCATTGACTTTGCTTGTCAGACAGTCACAAAAGGGGATCATATGATCTCGAGACACTGCAACCGTCATAAATGTTACAAAGGTGCTTTTTCAGGAGGAAACTGGACTTTCTTGTTTTTTCTTTGAAGACATTTCACTTCTCACCCAAGAAGCTTCTTCAACTTCTTGGGTAATGGGGATAGTGGGGAATGAAAGGATTTATATTCCTTGCAGACAACTGGTCATTTCCATCTTTTTAGAGGGTCATTGAAGCTTTTAGAGGTTTATCTGTGTCACCTGAGTAGTGTTCCTGGTTCCCGTAGGCTCAATTTTTCTTTTCAAAATCCATTCCTGCTCCCACACCATTCAAAGGTTGTTCATCCCAAATTGTATGGCAAAACGTCGGTAGAGATTCTCAATTATCCATGTCATGGTTGTCCCAAAGGTCCTTTTTCAGGAGAAAAAACAGTTGCTAAGTGTCTAAATGCTGATAACATGACCATGGGCATGCAGCATTGGTTCTAATTGTGAAAACCAGTCATAAGTCACTTTTTCCAGTGCCATTGAATGGTCACTAAATGAACTGTTGTAACTCAAAGACTACATGTTTTAAATCCTAAATTTTAAGCCCTGCAAGATGCTTAATCCAATGTTTCCCTCCAGTTAGCACTTACATTATGGTGTTCCCAAGAACCATTCTCAAGGGCAAAAGCAAAAGAAAAAAGAAAAGAAAAAGGCCATACAAGTGAAGATTTTATGATTCACTGAGTTTGAGATGGGCAGCTAAACAAACTGAATAAATAAATAAAAATAAATATAATTGTATCTCTATAGAGAAGGAGCAGCTGCATCTACAGTTCATGACCTGTCATACTTCATCTTTCATAAAGATACAGAGTCCTGATTTATATCTCCTTATTGAAATACCCAGACAATTCTGATTTATTTGCTGCCCAGTTACTTTTATCAAACCAGTACAATTTTGTTTCCTTTTATATAGCTACATTTTGTCATACTCTCTGTAAGCCTACAAACATTTTGATTACAAAATGACCTAATTATAATCATTTGAAGAATTCTAGTCAGTGACCATAATGTGCGTGATTTGATTTGTATTAACTAAAACATCATAAGAACATATTAATTTTAAAAAATAGTAGGGAAAGAAATACAAAACCATTTATCCAACATTGATATAAAGAAACTTGAGTAAAGAATTTAAATGTGATAATCATAATATAATAAATAACTAATAAACTGATATCTCACAAATTTCAGGGCAGTGTGGGTATCAACATAGAGAAGGCCCATCTGCAAATGATATTCTCTTGAATTTGGTGAGACTGATTTTTGCACATGTAGCATGTTATATCAAAGGTATCTTGCACACGGCTCAATAGTTAACTGATATACAGTTCAATGGTTTTATTATGATACACATCTTATGCATGCTCAGCCTGATAGTTTAAGTACCTTTTGCAAATCAACACAGTAATAAAGTGTAAGGTGAAATGACTTGTTAAGACAGATCAAGTGATTTTACCCAAGCCAATTCATCACTGTAGCCCCTATAGTTAATACCAGATACAGCTTCTAGGCCAACTACAAGGATGTACCCAATCCAACAATAACCTTTCTATACACCTTTGCCCCCCAAAAAGAGGCAAAGGTGTATAGAACGGAGAACAGAGAAAAATAGAATAGAATGTCTTGGTGAGGTTAGAGAAAAAGGAATACAAAGAAAATCCTTCCAGATTTCCTATTAGTAAACAGTGGTTTTTGTATGTTTGCTAAAAGATAAATCCTCATTCATAGCAGCTATTATCTAAATTATCTACAACCCAGAAAAATGCTTTCAACATTCTTGATGTTCCCCTGACCAAAGAATTGGGAAACATGTGATTTACAAAGAGTGGATTTCAAAGAAAAATTTAAGTTTTCTTGGTGCATATTTATAGTAAATATACTGGTTTTCAACCAGATACTACATTCAGAGCACCATCTCTTTCATTGATGTAAAAGGAAAAGGAGTTGGAGATATCTCTATTTTTGATCTCTCACTTTCATGAGATCGCAGTAATAATCTAACAAAACAGAAATCTCAGAAAGTTCTAAAGGTAAAGGTTTCCCCTATCCAGTTGTTTCTGACTCAGGATGGCAGTGTTCATCCCTGTTTCTTAGCTGAAACAATCAGCATTGTTAGAAGACATTTCTGTGGCCGTATGGCCAGCATCACTATATGATGAAGCACACAGAATGTTATTGTCTTTCCACCAAAGTGGGGATCTATGACAATTTGCCATGGCCAATTCACTGTGAGGCAAATCACTGTGGGACAAGAGTTACACTAATATCAAAGAAATGGTAGCATAGAATCATTAAAGAATGGATGCAAAAGGTGGGACAGAATAAAATATGAATGACAAAAAATAAAAACTTCTTCGTTTATTTTAAATACTTAAACTGAATTGTTAAATTGTCCCATGGTGAGTTGTCCCATGGTGAGATGTCCTGCAGTAAACTGACTGTGATGTGTTGGCTATGGGGACTTCACTGTGGTTAGTTGGCCATGGTGAGTTAACCGTAGTAACTTGGCTGTGGTGACTTATCCTAACCCGCTGAAGTGGTTCCTATTTATCTGGTCGCACTTACTGCTTTTAAACATAGAATTCATTATTGTCCAAGTGTGAGATGGACACACAAGGAATTTGTCTTCGGTGCATAAGCTCTCAGTGTAAATAAAAGCTAAAAGTTATAAATCATGATCATAGTCATTCTAAAAATACATTTATCATAAATCATAAGAAAGAACATTTAATGATAGTTATAGTACTCATCTCATAAGATCTAAGTGCCAGAGAATTTACTGTAACAGCATTGCCAAAAAGGCATTAAGAGTAGTCAACCTAATCTTGTATAGCTTCTTCTCCGGTAATATTGAACTGCAAACTAGGACATACAAAACTTTTGCTAGACCAATTCTTGAATACAGCTCATCTATCTGGAACAAGCACTGCATATCAGACAAATACAACTGAATGTGTCCAGAGATATTTCACAAGAAGAGTCCTCCACTCTTCTGCTCGCAACAGAGTACCATATGCCACCAGACTTGACATTTTGGACTTAGACAATTTAGAACTTCACGGTCTTCGATCCGACTTAAGTATAATGCATAAAATTATCTGCTACAATATCCTACCTGTCAATGAATACTTCAGCTTCCAATATAACACACAAGCTCACAATAGATACAAACTTATGTAAACTGCTCCAAATTTGATTGCATAAAATATAACTTCAGTAACAGAGTTGTCAATGCCTGGAATGCATAAGCATACCAGTGTGCCTATCATCCCTATTTTAATGTTCCATCATATTCATATTTATTTCATGTATTCATAATTATGTCTATACTTATATCTGTTAGCTAATTCACATTTGACGAATTAAAGAAAATAAAAACAAAAATAGGATACTAAATAAGCAATCAATATAACTCATACTAGGAAACTAAATAAAACAATATAACTTGTAAAAATACAAGCAACAAAGTTATAGTCATAAGTTGAAAAAGAGATAGGTAATAGGAAGATAAGAAGAATAGTAATACAGCCTTACTAAATAGTTTGACAGAGTTGTGGGAATTTTTAAAAAAACCTGCTAGGTGGACAGAAGCTGGTGCAAGTAACAGGAACTTACCATGCTGCTGCACTCAGGTGACCAAACCCTGACTGTCAGCCTTTCTAGCTGACAAGCTCACTGTGTTTAACCATTAAGCCACCACACTCCCCCAGAAAGTCTAAGAAGCCATAAACGCACATCACACAACAGCTGAATGAAAAGCTCTTTTAAATAATATTCTAATAGAGCGAAGAAATAATATGTGGAAGCAGTGATGATATAGATATATGCTGATCAGATCATACTATTTCAAGATACTTCATAGCAAAGTATTGGATATTTGACTGATTGAGATATTGATTTCAGTTATTGAAATTTGTGATGGGGGATTCATCTTCAGCAGAAACCAGCTTTATTTTACCGTATCCTACCTCCAATAACTTATATGGGCTGTGTTCTCCCTCAGTATATTTCTGCAGAAGCATAACAGGCATTGGTAATGCTGCTTTAAAAAAAAATTCAACAAACTTAAGGGAAATGATGTGGGGAAAAAAACCACAAACTGACCTTATAGTCTACAGCATGGGTGTCAAACTCATGTTATCACGGTTGCATCATGTGACATAGTAGGACTCCCCCCCGCTGCCTTTGCTAAACCAGGCGTGGGCATGGCCAGAGTGTGACACATCCAGCCCATGGGTCACGAGTTTGACAGCCCTGGCCTACAGCCATCACAAGTAGAATCAGTAGGATTTTCCCTTTCTTCTATAATCAAGCAGATGGGCTTAATGATTTTTTTTCAAGCCATAGTTAATTCATCTACAAATAATAAAGATTGGTTTGCAAATGTGTATAGAAAGAGAGAGACTTTACTGTTCATAAATGTTCCTCAAGTTTGCTTTGCCCTATCATTAGCAACAAATGGTGTTTGTTTTAGAAATATTATTTCTTGAATCACCTTGGAGTCAGTGTTGGTACAATAAATTATCTGAAAGGTAAAATGAACATCAATTGGTTAATGTGCTTGCTGCAGTTTATTTCATTCAATATTTCAGCCATTTTTTCTGGATTTCAAAATGCCATTATGAGTACAGTTTATTTCTTGTTTAAATGTAGTATTTAAAAAAGGGGGTGTGTGCTTTCTTGTTACCCATCATTGTTTTTTTAGATCCTTTCACTTCAGCAGTTTAATTAACATATTATTAATGTTGCTTTTGAGATGTAAGAACACGCAGGGAATACCACATGCTTATTCCCTGTACTAATAACCTAATAATAGTATTAAATTGATGTGGTCTGAAACAAGTTCAGAGCAGATCTAATTACCAAAAGATGATGTGCAGTAGGACTCCAATTATCTGAATCTCATTTAACAAAATTATATTTTTAATACAAATTAACAGTCTGTATCCTATGTAGCCCAGTGCTAAACTTGTTAATAGCACTGTCATCTAATTATTTATTTGTTCCCTGGACAATTTATCAAATAAGGATAGGTTCTCTTCAACATATCAATTAGTGATGAGATAAATGTTTTACATGTATTGTTTCTTCCCTATTGGCAACTAGTGTTTTTATGATCAAAAGGCTGTCTGCTCAAACTATTTCAGACTATAAAACTGCACATTAACTGTAGAAATGATGCACCAAGAATAAAATAAGCAAACAAGAGTAAACTAATGGTCCAATACGTACTGTAAATAAAATACAATTTCCCCCATAACTATTACAGTTTTAGACGACACTATTCAAGCACAATTCCATTGAGCACCAATTGATGACCATGTAGATGTACACACACACACACACACACACACACGGCTTAAACTTTACAAGATTTTGAGAACCATATACCAGTGACAATGAGTGCACTCTTGGAATGCCTGAAGGTTAAAGCTTAGGAACAGATTGTCTTGGGGGGGGAAAATGAAGTTGCTCAGTCGATACAGACTTGATGGCACAATTAAATGAGTCAATGCCTGGAGCAGGGGTATCTGCAAAATATGATCAAGATAGTAGTTACAATTGTACATTTAAAGCTATATACCCATTTTTTAAAGTTTATCATACATGCAATGCACAAAAAAATAAAATAAAAAAACCAGGAGAAATTTGCATCATCATGGCTACCATCTTTACTTTTTTGACCACACCTTGTAACTACATCTGGCCTGAAATCTCTCTTAGTTGGAAATAATGTTATTATATATACATTTATTATACATACATGTATTATATACACTATACATGTGTATGTGTATTCATTAAAATAACTTTTTAAAAGGAATAGAATAGAATGGCACAGAATGGCATAGAATAGATTAGATTAGAATAGATTAGAATAGAATAGAATAGAATAGAATGACGGCTACTTTAAAGAATAATAGAAACTATTGGACTTGTTTTTGAAAAAGTCAGAGTACTTCTGAATTATTTTCAACATTTG
Organism: Rhabdophis nuchalis; assembly: GCA_039707465.1. Classification (NCBI taxonomy): domain Eukaryota; kingdom Metazoa; phylum Chordata; class Lepidosauria; order Squamata; family Natricidae; genus Rhabdophis; species Rhabdophis nuchalis. Next base: position 43,494,008 of record CM077647.1, on the reverse strand, counting down.
CTCAGCCAAATAGATGTGAGTTTGCAGTTTCACCAAGGACATCTATCCAAACAATGGATTGTTTTATTATTGTTTAAATGCTCTTCCCATTTTTATGCAATTTGATAGTGTTATTTTTAATTTGCTTTGTATCTATTTTAATCCAGTTATGGATTGAGGAATTATGTATCATTGAGACTCAGCTAATTGTAACAGACTATAACTCCTGCAAATAAAATAAATAGCCACAAGTCTAACATATTTAATCAGAGGTTTCCTTAGTCATTATGTGGGTGAATCAAGAGTGCTTCAGAACCTGGTCATGTCACACTTCTACTCCTGTACTTCAGTAGAAGAAACAATTGTTCCTTCACACATCAAGATACACATCAAGATGAACAGAGAAGTGTTTGCATGCAGTAGTGTATGAACAAATTACATTTTCATATTTATTGGGCTATAAATTGAAATAATTTGTCCTTCCCGCTTTACTTTTCATGTATATTTTTCACATTCCCTACAGACTAAAAAGGGGTGAAGGGTTTTAATTTGCTGTCACTGTACTTGTCAAAAAAAACCACAACCCACCTCCCTCAAACAGGCATTTATCACTTATAGATGTGAGTAATGTATCCAATTAGGCTATCCAAGATTTGCTTTCTTTACAAACTGCTCTTGTTTGAAGTTAAAATGTATTTCTTGATTTATGATTGATGGTTTTTCAGCTCTGCCATTTAAAATGTAGCAGGCATAGGCAAAGGTGTTTGGATGACATTGACTATAATAAATAACATGAGATATGTGTTAAGAAAACTGTGAAATTAGATATTGAAGAGCATTGATGCTTGGGGTGGTAGATATTCTTGAATTTGAACAGAAATTATAAACAAAAGAGAAAGTTGTGTTAAATTAAGCCCAGGAAATTTGCTTACTAGTCCCACACTTACTAGTGTGGTTACATAACTGTGTTACCAAAAGATTTCTTATGTTAAATAATTATTGTCCTTAATACTCAACCATAATTTGTTGTTTTTATGAAGTTGTACAGAAAGAAAATGCAATTTCTTCACCGTAAAATGCTTAGCATTGATTTCAGATTAATCCCAGATGACAACTGTTGATTCCATTATGATTTCCTTTTAAGTTTATACATTCATTTTGAAGATCAGTATCTCTCTTTAACCTACATCAATTCATTCTAGAGTAGGAAAATAGCATTGAATATAATTATATACATATGAAGGCATTAATGTTGATTACGCTTTTGGGAGCTAGTCACAACATATCTCAAGAGCTTCAAGTATTCATACACACATACATACATTTTATATAGCTACCCATTTTACAGAAGTGAAACTGGAAAACTCATAAAGTTGAAGAAGCATATGTAATCAATGGAGGAACTACATAAACATAAACAAAGTCTTCCTCTCATATTGTACTTAAAATCTCATTATTAGCAAACTTTGGGTCTCTTCCAGAACAAAATAGATTTTTCATACATATTTTTAGGATAACGTCAGGCATCTGAGCATGTGTGTAGAAAGAAAAATGTGAAATTTGACAAGTGAATTTTAGCTTCTTTTCAAGTTATTTGTTATTGCAAAGCAAAGGGAAACAACTAGCAGTCCAAAGGATTCATGATACCCTTGATGGGCGATCAGTTTCGACTTCTAATGGGAATAATCAGTCTCCAGGACATGGGAAGGAGAGGAAGAAAGAGGAAGCCACCATGCACAAAACATTCCCACACTTTCCTAAAGATTACCTGCACTACAATTTCCTTGCTTCTGTAGTTTGTGTTTGAAGATATATTCAGTGAAGAGGGATAACAGAGCAGAGGATTGGAGGTGTTGATGTCAGATGTTCTGGCCTGCATAAACTTACGCAAGAAAAAAATGTACCAGCTTAAATACCCCCCCCCCCCCACATACAAATGATGGCTTATGGGTTTCCAATGCTCAGAATTCATCTGCAAAACTTTTCTCTGTGGAAATGTCCTCTCTTGCCATTTTGTCTGTACACCTATTGGTTTGTCTGGGGCATAAAAAGTAGCTCCTCCTGTCTTCTCAAATGATGAACACAAAGTCAGAACTACTCAATAAGCTATAGACAGAGTGTTGATCCATTGTCAGATGCATAAGGTAGACAAGACCAGCAAATTAATTCCACAAAAAGACTGGAACTATATTTTATTGACTTATAAGTGTTACTGTGCCTATTCTCACTCCCATCACATATGCCAGAAAATCAGGAGATCATTTTCCTGATTCTTCTTCCAAATATTTTGTTTCCCAAGAATATTTCAGCCCTCTTTGGCTAGGTAATGATTCTTGCCGAATTATCTCATAGTCATCTCTATTACTTTTTCCATATAACAATGGAGTTTAATGGAGTTTAAAAGAAGGAGGTTCAACTAGAGACATGACATAGATTGAAACAAAATGCTTTGCTTATAAGGTAACCATAGCAATATAGTTATTATGTTAATAAAATGTGAGGTTACAGCAAATACTCAAAAGAGTTCCAAGTCTACAGTGCTGAAGAGTAATTACTAGTTTATGATTGTAACCCCAACTCTTCAGTTCTTGTGAAAATGGATTATATCTTCATCATGCTTTGGTAAAAAACAAGAATATTATGGACCCTGGTTGTTTCCTAGAAGAGAAACTAAGAGAAGTTTCCAATTGTGAAAGGGTATTTATCCAATCTGTTCTGAGATGCAACATCTCATCATGCCAATTGTCATGAAAGAACAGCAGCAAGCCACTGCATGCACAACTGTGAAATTCCCAAATAACAGCAATCATATCAGCTATCTGGAATTATGCAAAAAAAATATGAACAGAGGTGACTATTCAGAAAACTTTAGATAAGTAATCATTTTCAACCTGAGATCCAATTTCATTTGTAAGGAAAGATATGAATGTGGTGTTAATAATAAAAAGAAGCATTATTAGAATAAGTGAAGCTTACATGACATGCCTCTTAATGCTAAGGTAGCGTAAAAGAACCTGAGTAGAATGCATCTTAATAACAACTATGCAAAGAGGTAGTTAGAGTCAGGTCCAGGCAAGGATACTCTGTAAAGTGCACTTTATGGCATGTAACTCTATAACTTAAATATTAGGTAAGGCTCCCAAATAGATTTGACAACTTAATGTTTTTTAAGTTATTCTCATTTGAGAATGTGATATAGTGGCCAATCACTCTTGCTCCAGGTTGAAATCACACAATGAATTATTGCATACTGTTTGGCCAGCAATGTGTGCAATAACTCTTGATCAGAAAAGTAGGAACGCTGCATGTTATTTGATCTCTTCAGAATGTGGATTTCAATATTAAAAACTACATTGAGAAAAGGGAATAGTTACTAAATTTAACTTGCATTTGAGCATCGCCATGATCATATAACCAGAATGTCAGTGAATAATTAATGCAAAGGCTGATGAGATAAGAAAAGCGACATAAAAGCAGTTCATAAATAACATACTATCATAAGAAAAAGCAATCATTTTAGCTCTCACTCATTGTGGTCACCATTTATTTGGAAGCTCTATATAACAGAAATTTAACATACACATAGAGACATAAGTGTTCATTTTGCTAAAAAAATGTTTTGCAGGCATCTGCTTGAAGAAAACTCCATGAGATATTTACCACATTGTCTAACCTAAAATTGGTCCGGCCTCCAATCCATTTGGTTAACTATGATCGTAGATAATTAGCAAAATGGTTTCCTGGCATTCTCAGGGAAAGTTTAGTTTTTAAGCTCTTATATCGGCTTAAGATACTTGGGAAAACCTAAGCTCTCTCTCCACCCAGGTAAATAACTAAAAAATTAAGTGGTTGCCATGTGTGAAGTATCTCTATCTTTGCATTATTCTTCTGCCAACTGCATGTTTTTATACTTGTAACAACTAAAAATAGTTTAAACAGCTGTTTAAGAAGTTGTCCATCCTATATTATTCAGAACATTAATTTTCTGAATAATACAGGGCAATTCTTTCTTTATTATAATTTTCTGAATCCATATTTACCTTATAAGAGGTGTATTTCTATTCTTTTCTTTATAATATTGTAACAAAGATACTTAAATCTAAGCAATGCCTAACAGCTATGTTGTTTTGGACCAATGTGTTACCCATGACATGTCTTAAAAAACTGTATACTCTCTTGGGAATAACAGGATGAAATCTTGGCTTTGCTAGTACAGTTGTTATAATTGCTTAGGAACATTGCTTCTGGTTAATCGTGAAGAAAAGATGCCAAATATCAGAAACATCATGAGCAGATTAGAGTTATGGTGCTAAAGAAAACTGTTGGACATATTCTTCTCTCCAAAGGCAGAACCACATAACCCAATTAAACCTTTTACATGACCATTCAGCATTACTTATGGATGTAAAACTAGGCTCTTCTTCATTGATAGTTGGAGCAGGTGAGAGAAGAATTTTAAAGATTGTTTATGGCATGTAGATGCCACCTTATGATATTCAATTCATTGAACTTCTAGCTATAAACTGAAATAAACATATATTCACATACCCAAAGGTAAAAGCAAATCATTAAAAAAATGAACTGGACAATTCCATACTTAAGAACAGGAGTGGTGTTGAGTTACCTTCCCTACCAGTTCAAAAATATGAGAGTGCACGCACATGTGCACAGCCATCCGTGCATGTGCTTTTGGTGAAAAAAGTGCCTAAATGGGATGCCATAGAGCCAGGGTGAGTGAGAATACCACCTCTGTTTAAGAAGGCAAATTGCAAGCAATCATGTGAATTAAGAAGGAAAGTTGTAATCAATCTCTGAGTGAATAAAGTTAGTTTCATTAACAAGACCACATAAAGATTCCATGTGAACTTCCCTGGAAAGAATGAAAGTTCTTGCCTGCTCTTTATGTAAGTAGAGCAATGGTGATAGATAGTATGACATATGTATCCTTGTCTTACTCACCATTTCCTGTTGTTTATTTATTTATTTATTTTATTAATCGTATTTATAAGCCGCACCCATCTCACCACATAGGGACTCGGGGCGGCGCACAGGGATTTTAAAATATAAATATACATATATACAAGAATATAAGCATTTTTAAAACTGAATTAAATTAAATCCACCCTGTGCTAAAACCCATATTAAAACCCCTGAATTAAAACTTTGGTCAACTAAAAGCAGTACAGTGTCGAGTAAAATCATGCCAGGCCGGCTTGTTGGAAGAAGTGTGTTTTTAAATGCTGGCGGAACAGGCGGAGGTCCGAGATGACACGGAGTTCGGGAGGTAGGGCGTTCCAGAGGGTTGGGCCCATCACAGAGAAGGCTCTTCCCCTGGGCGTCGCCAACAGGCATTGCCCGGTTGACGGCACCTGGAGCAGACCCTCTCTGTGAGAGCGTATTGGTTGTAGGGACGTATGGAACAGCAGACGGTCTCGTAGGTAACTAGGCCCCGTGCCATGGAGCACCTTGAAGATGGTCATCAAAACCTTGTAACGCACCCGGAAGGTCACAGGCAGCCAGTGCAGTTCGTGCAGGAGAGGTGTTATGTGGGATTGCCTTGAAGCACCCATAATCACCCGCGTGCCCACATTCTGGACCAACTGCAACCTCCGAGTGCATCTCAAGCGGAGCCCCATGTAGAGAACGTTACAGTAGTCCAGGCAAGAAGTCACGAGTAATAATAATAATAATAATAATAATAATAATAATAATAATAATAATAATAATAATAATAATAATAATAATAATAATAATAATAATAATAATAATAATAATAATAAATTTTATTTATAACCCGCTCTCTCTCCCCAAAGGGACTCGAGGCGGGGCACAGGAAAATTAAAAACAATAGACACAAACAGAATACAAAATTTAAAATCACAATTAAACATATCCTGCGCTAAAAACATCTCTAAAAACTAAAAACTGTCCCTAAAACCCCTTAACACTATAAATTAATTAAAATTACCCTAGGCCAGCCAAACGGAAGAAATGAGTTTTTAAAAGTTGTCGGAAGGAGCGAAGGTCTGTGGTTGTTCTGATTTCGGGGGGAAGGTCGTTCCAGAGGGTCGGGTCTGCCACAGAGAAGGCCCTTCCCCTGGGCGTCGCCCGCTGGCACAGCCTAGTGGACGGCACCCGGAGAAGTCCCTCTCTGTGGGAGCGAATCGGTCGCAGGGAAGTATGAGGCAGAATGCGATCCCGCAGATAGCTAGGTCCCGTGCCATGGAGCGCTTTAAAGATGGTAACTAACACCTTGAAGCGCACCCGAAAGACGACAGGCAGCCAGTGCAGCTCGCGCAGGAGCAGTGTTACATGGGAGAACCTAGAGGCTCCCATAACTGCCCGCGCGGCTGCATTCTGGACTAGCTGAAGCCTTCGGGTGCACCTCAAGGGGAGCCCCATATAGAGAGAGTTGCAGTAGTCCAGCCGGGATGTCACGAGGGCATGAGTGACTGTGCAAAGGGCACCCCGATCCAATAGGGGACGCAACTGGCGGACCAGGCGAACCTGGTAAAACGCCCTCCTGGCCACGGCTGTCACTTGATCTTCCATGGACAGCCGGGCATCAAGGAGGACGCCCAAGTTGCGTGCCCCATCCACAGGGGTAAGGTGATCGTCCCCTATGGCCAGTGATGGTCAACTGGTTGTACCGGGATGCCGGAAACCACAGCCACTCGGTCTTGGACGGGTTGAGTCTGAGTCTGTTACTTCCCATCCAGGCCCGCACGGCTTCCAGGCACTGACACATCACTGCTACGGCATCGTTGGGGTGGTTTGGGGTAGATATATACAGCTGTGTGTCGTCAGCGTAGAGGTGGTACTCTACCCCAAAACCACGGATGATCTCACCCAGCGGCTTCATATATGTGTTGAACAGGAGTGGCGAGAGGACCGACCCCTGAGGCACCCCACAAGTGAGGGGCCTAGAGGTCGACCTCTGCCCTCCCGTCAACACAAATTGCGATCGACCGGAGAGGTAGGAGGAGAACCACCGCAAAACGGTGCCTCCCACCCCCAACCCCTCCAGCCGATGCAATAGGATACCATGGTCGATGGTATCAAAAGCCGCTGAGAGGTCTAATAGGACCAGGATGGAGGAGCAACCCCCATCTCTGGCCCTCCAGAGATCATCTACCAATGCGACCAATGCCGTCTCGGTGCTGTGCCCGGTCCGGAAGCCGGACTGGCGCGGGTCCAGATAATCAACTTCCTCCAAGTGACGGTGAAACTGTTGTGCCACCACACTCTCTACAACCTTCGCCAGGAAGGGAAGGGAGTGCTTGAGTGACTGTGCAAAAGGCCTCCCGGTCAAGCAAGGGGCGCAATTGGCGGACCAGGCAGACCTGGTAAAACGCCCCCCCTGGCCACAGCCGCCACCTGGTCCTCCAGGGACAGCTGGGATCCCAGGAGGACTCCTAAATTGCGCGCCCTCTCCACAGGGGTCAGTACTTCGCCCCCCATGGCCAGTGATGGTGTCAACTGGCTAAACTGGGAGGCCGGAAACCACAGCCACTCGGTCTTGGATGGGTTGAGTTTGAGTTTGTTGCTGCCCATCCAGATCTGTACGGCCTCCAAACACCGGGACATCACCTCAACAGCATCTTCTTTATCTGTTACCTTCTTATTGATCCTCACCATATTTTTGTTGAAGGTATCATTTTGGTCATGCAATTTTTAAACATATATAATTATAAAACATTTCTGAAGGAAGAAAATATGGAGAAAAATAGGCAGTCAAATAGTCAGCTTCAGAGAAGTAGCATCCCTGTCTCCTTTCTTTTTGACTTCACAAATTTGGAAGATATTGACAATTATCAATGACAAATGAACTAATCTGCTACATGCAGTTTCTTGTAAATTATCAATGCAACACAAAACTTTGAAGAACACAATGGCCTTTTAATGATGATTTGAACATGAACATTAGGATTAGGAAAGGCGCCTATTTAATCTAATATGCTATAGCCTAGATTATGCAGAAACCAAACAAGTGCCTTCAGATGGCTTATAAAAGGAGAGGAGGGCAAAATAAGGTTTCTTTCCACACCGACAGTATTCTATAATTCAGAATGGAGTATTTAACCATGATATATCACCAAATATCAATTCATTTGTGTATTTACCGTATAAAACTATATAAACCCCTATACATTTTAATGTCCATCTCCATATCTATTGAAGTAAATTCCTGATACATTATGGTTGAAATTCAGGTTGTCAAATTTCAAGTATATTTATAATTTTGCAAATATTAGGTTTCTCTATGTTCAAGTTTCCAAAATTAACAGAAAAGAGATGTCTTAAAGTGCTATCCCATATGAAATAAAACCGTCAGACTATTATACCTATGGCATAGATTTTTTATTTAAATCCAGGACACTATTATAGTTTGTTATATACAAAAACATAGAAAGGAGACCAAAGCACTGATAGTAATAGCTCATAAATAACAATTATCCAGCTGCCTTTTGGCAAGTCTAGTCTGCTCAATGCTTAACCTCCAACTTGATATGTGCAAATTGCTTTGCAGTAGTAATATATACATTCTTGATCAGAATAGGAAAAAAAATAAAATGAATTTACACCTGATCATTAAAGTTAGTGATTGAGATAGCTGGATTGATAGAACAGTTTTGCTAAAACTGTTGTTCTCAGGAAGTCGATTTATGAACTGTGAATCTATCTTGATGTGCTAGTGTCTCTAGGTTTTTCATAATTTCTTACCTATTTCCATGCTCTGAACTCATGCACAACTAAAGTAAGTCATTAGTAACTTGGAAATGTACATAATTATTTGTAATTTCTTTTTTTTAAAGTAGTTTTAGGTTTATTTTGATTTATTATTAAACAAATTTTATGGCCACCCAACACACAATATGTGTATATTAGGCAGTGCATAATATTTAAAACCTACAACATAAAAATCCTGCCCCCCCCCCCCCCCCAAACTCAATGGTGGCAGCAAATAGGCAAGTATATTGTTCCCTTCTTTCTGTAAGGGATACAAATCTACCTTATGGTAATCTGTATTAAAGCTATGAAGAAAACAAAGTAGAATTATTTTCCAAAAAGAGCAAAATTGTTGATTTCGTAGGAAATTCTTAGTCAAAAAACACTCAACTATTTTTCATTATGATAAAATAAATAGCCCCAATATTTACTGCTTTTGTCTCTAAACTGCCATTTTTCTATAAATCTTGGTGGGGTGGGGGTGGGGGTATCTGGCTTTGTTGCTGTGAGTGGGTTGATTGGCTATGTAGTTGTATCATGATTGGTAGATTGATGCTGATTGGTGCTATCTGTATGTTCGTTGTTCTTTGTTATTGTAACAGCCTGTGTGGTGAGTGGGACTCGTCTGTTGGCCAGTGTTGGTTTCCAGATGTCTGGTAAGTGGGAAGTATTGTTACGTTTGTTCATGTTGTGGGGGTGTTTCTCTATTTTGATGGCTTCCCTGATTATTCTCTTGTTGAGCTGTTCAGTTTTGGAGATTAATTTGGTTCCTTCAAAAGGACATGAAATTGATTTTGAAGGAACCAAATTAATCTCCAAAACTGAACAGCTCAGCCTGTACAGACACCAGCCTGAAGATGGCAAGTGAGACCTCGTTGAAACGTTGCCAAGACAAACAAGACCTAACATATAAAATCCTCATCAATTACGTATAGCATGTCATTTGGTTACAAGTATTTGTGCATCCATCTTTTCAATTGCATATACAATCACTGATTATCCATCAAATATAGCTAAATACATCACTATCATTAACCATCATGTATTCAGTTATAATTAATATTCCTTCATTTTGAACAAACCATGTTCCTTTAAATCCTTAATTATCAATTTAATAACAATAAGTCTTTATTTAATCACCTATCTCATTCTATTATTTTTACAAAAGAATTTTCCAACAATTTATATTTATACATCACTACTTTCAATTATGCGCAGTATGACTAACAATTTAAATCAAATATACGTAGGTTCATTAATATACGTAGGTTCATTATTATCCTTATGCATCATATATTCAACCACAAATGTTATTCCTTCATTTTTAAATGAAGTGATTCTAAATTATTCAATTCTTATATATACTAATCTTTCATTACATCATTATTAATCTATTTAATAACAAAATGTTTTTATAGTATTATAAAAACATTATATTATCTCCTTCAAGTGAAACATGAATAAAACATTTTTCATTTCCAGGTTTTTTTTATCTAATCACTGATAAAACACGTCCCATACCTTATAAAATTGCTCATCTTCTTTTTTTTATATTGAAAAAGTTTTATTGGTTTTACATTTTTTAACAGGGTAGGGTAATGGTTACAAAGAAATTTTGAGAGCATTCACGTCGGAGTCGTCGGACCTTCCAAGACCTCAAATTACACATTAAAAAAGTTAACATAGAAAACATTTTCCATACCACTACAAGATGAGAGCAAGTACATTTACCTAAATTCTCCCTTCCATGCTGTCAGACATTTACAAAAAGTCCGGATAAGAATATTATGCAAAATTGTTCATGAAAAATCAAGGCAAAGTTATTTTTTTGATCTAAGTCTTTTGGCTATTGTATCTTCTTTCTCTCCTCCCTGGCCCCCCTCGGGCGGGGCCGTGGCCCCCTCCGTCCCCCCTGGATCTTCCCCCAGGGCAGAGGAATGTTTTTTAAGAAAGGCTTCCGCCTCAGCAACTGTTTTAATCCTCACTCTTCCTCCTTCCCAGAACACCAGCATCCCTTCAGGGGTCATCCACTTGAACCAAATCCCGTGATCAAACAAGGTTTTAGACAAGAAGGAAAAATTCCTTCTTGCATCTCTAATTTTTCTAGGGATCTGCTTCAAGATAGTGACCGTCTCTTGTTGATAAGTTAAGGGTTTCTCTCTCTGCGCTTTCAGGACTTCCTCTCTGGTTGACCTTCTAACAAGTTTCACATGTATCTCTCTAGGCACTTCATTTATCCTGGCATATGCTGAGTTAATTCTATAGGCTAGGTCAATGTCCCCCCTGATCTCATCCTTAGGTTTTTGTAAATAGTCTGCTAAAATTATGCTCATAAGATCAGGGAGGTATTCACCAGATTCCTCAGAAACATTTTGAAATCTCAAAAAGTATGTCATTCTTTCCATATCCATCCTAGACACATGCCCATTTATTTCCACAACCTCATTGGTAACATTTTTAATTTCCCCCTTGGCCCCCTCCAACCCCCCTTCCAGTTCTTTATTCTTCTGTGTGTTATCCAGCACTTGTCTTCTTGTATCCAACAGCTCCTTCTTGAAAATAATATTTTCAGCCCTCTGGGCCTTTATTTCTGATATCAAAGTTAGTATAGAAGTTTCAAGAGAAGCCATCCTTTGTTCCAAATTTACAAGTGCTGCTTCTTGTGCCATGGTTAAAAGTTAGAGTCACTGCCACCAAGATGGCGTTTTCCGGGTGGGGCTGGTGGGGCAAACCAGGAGCTCAGTTCAGTTCAGGGCTGTGAAGTTGCAAACAATTCAGAAACCAAAAGAGACACAATTTCCCAAATAGTAATAACGAAGGTATTCCAGAGAAGAAGTCACAAATCCATCAAAAGAATTTTTTTTTTCAAAAATCCAGAGAGAGTCCTGCTTTCAAAGAGACGCTGGAAATTTTCCTTAGTTGAAATAGTCAGGCAGGGACAAAAAGAATCCACTTCCACCGCTCATCTCAGCCAGAGGGAGAGAGTAGCAAAATAAGAATTTTTTAAGCTCAGCCAGACCCAGAAACAATGTTGCAAAAAGTCACAATCCACTTTCCTTTGTTAGAAACCGTCCGGAGTGAAAGTTTTCCGCTTTCTCTTTGCAGAGAAGCCATTTTAACGCGCCGCTTAAATCCGAGGGGGGGTTTTTTAAAAATAAACACCCCCCTCCCAGTCCGTTCAGCCTGGCTGGCAGCAAGGTAAAAAAAGTTTTTTTAGAAACTCACTCTCTCCTCGCAGCTGAAGCCTCGGGAGCCCTTCCGACTGAGCCGATCAGCCCTCCTCATTGCTGTAAATGGCGCCGTCTTCCTTAGGCGAAGGGAGAACCCCCCGCTAGCATGTTCTCCCTCACCTGAGCCGCGCCGGGAGCCACTTCCTCCACCGCCGTGGGGGGCGCGCCCCCCGACGAGCCGGCCCTACGGGAGACCCTCAAAAAAGAGGAGTCTCGCCCCCGTTGGGGGGCAGAAGAAGAAACAAAGAGGCGAGCGAGCGCTAGGCTCGCCCGTCGCCGCAGGAGCCGGAACCGGAAGCCAAAATTGCTCATCTTCTTGTTCTCTAATTTCAAATGTCAATTTACTCATTTCAGCACATTCCATTATTTTTCGAATAACTTCCTCCTGCATTGGTATATTCTTGTTTTTCCAGTCTTTTGTAAATACAATTCTAGCTGCTGTTAAAACGTTTACAATCAGATATTTCAAGTCTATATGTTTCTGGTATAATTCCAATTAAAAAAACTCTGGTTTAAAGTCTATGTGTTTATGTATCATTTTCTCCAACCACCTGTGGATTTTAGTCCAGTATCTTTTAGCTTCAGAACAAGTCCACCACATGTGGTAATATGAGCCCAGCATCTGATGACATTTCCAACACTTTTCTGATTTATTCTTGACATTCTTGCTATTCTTGTTGGGAGTAGGTGCCACCTGTAAAACATACAAATTTTCTTATATTGAAAAAGTTTTATTGGTTTTACAGTTTTTTCCAATAGGGTAGGGTAAGGGATACAAAGAAATTTTGAGAGCTTTCGCGTCGAAGTCGTCGGCCCTTCCGAGGATTCATAATAAATCATTAACAAAAAGCATTTTTCATAATACTACAAAGTGAAAACAAGTACATATTTCTAAGTTCTCAGTTCTATGCTGTCAGTCATTTGCAAAAATCCAGAACACATGTTATACAATATTACTCAAAAAGTCAAAGCAAACTTATTTTTTAGATCTAAGTCTCTTAGCAATTGTGTCTTCTATCCCTCCTTCCAGGCCCCCAGCAGGCGGGGCCGTGGCCCCCCCTGCCCCCCCTGGATCTTCCCCCAGGACAGAGGAATGTTTTTTAAGAAAGGCTTCCGCCTCAACAACTGTTTTAATCCTCACTCTTCCTCCTTCCCAGAACAACAGCATCCCTTCGGGCATCACCCACTTGAACCAGATCCCATGATCAAACAATTTTTTGGACAAGAAGGAGAATTTCCTTCTCGCTTCTCTAATCTTTCTTGGGATCTGCTTCAAGATGGCAACCTCCTTTTGTTAGTAAATCAATGGTCCTCCTCTTTGCACCTTCAAGATTTCCTCTCTGGTTGACCTTCTAACAAATTTAACATGTATCTCTCTTGGTACTTCATTTATCCTGGCATATGCAGAGTTTATTCTGTAAGCTAGGTCAATGTCCCCTCTGATCTCATCCTTAGGTTTATGTAAATAATCTGCTATAATTTTCTTTATATGCAGTTGACATTGTCATTTTATAGTTTTGAGACCACAATTTCTGCCATTTCTCTAACTCAATCCTATAGAAATAACATTATCGCAGTTATGAGGCGGGCAGGCCCACGGTTGAGGGGAAAGAAGAGACACGACACCAGGTTCTTCTTCGAACGGAGTGGGACGGCACCAGACAAAGTCATAATGCAACACAATCCCATGTCTAATTTCGCCCCCAAGCTATCATAGTTTCTTTAACTTGTTCTTCCTGTAACTTAACCTCTAATAGGTGTCCATATAATTTTTAATTACTTTTTCATCAGTACCTGTTAGAAATTTCATTTTATTATGAAAACTTTCCATTTTTCAATCTTCATTATATCTGAAGTGTATTTGCATATATGAATACCAATTCATTTCTATTCCTTCATGTTTCAGCTCTTGCATAGATTTAAGTTCACCCTCTGCATTCAATATTTCAGCATATCTAACTGTTCGTTCCTTTTTGTATATTATTGGATATGAAAAGGCTTCAATAATTGATATCCAGACTGGAATTTTTAAGTAATGTAACCATTTAACTTTCTCCCAATTTAATAACAAAGCCTCCCTTATATAGTGTCTTCTGAAGTAGCCATGTGCTTTTGTCCCCTTATACCATAAGAAAACATGCCGTCCCAACAGTAAGTCATGACCCTCTATATTCAATAATCTAAAACAGTGATGGCAAACCTTTTTTACCTCGGGTGCCCAAAATACATGCGTGCACGCTATCACACACACTTGAGTGTCCACCCACATAACTTAATGCCCCCCTCACCTCCATGGACCACGTGTTTTTGTGCAAGACTTCCCTGCCACTCCCTGCTCTGGCTGCTTCCCCTTGGCTAACACTCAGTGAGGGGAGAAGTTGCTCTGCCACAAATGGGCAAAGACTGGGGTGGGGGATGCTCGAGCATGCTCCTGCATCAAAAAACCTTATCATTCTCCTGTGTAAAGATTGGGCCCTTTTTACTCTAGCAGGTGTGAGTCCGGTTGCTAACACACACACACACACACACACACACACACACACACACACACAATCAAAGAGGATATCCTGAGCACTACACTCAATAGACAAATGAGGAAGGGAGCTGCTGGCATGGGGGAAAGACAAGTGGCAAGGAAAGAAGAAAAGAGACTGCTTGTCTTTCCCCCATGCAGGCAGCTCTCTCCTCATTTCTGGTTTGTGTTGGGCTGTTTTTCGCCTTTGGAGGCTTCAGGGAATCCTCTGGAGAGCGAAACACTGCCGAAAATCAGCTGGGCTGGAGCTGACAGGGCAACGCCTTGCGTGCTCTCAGAAATAGCTCCACGTGCCACCTGTGGCACACGTGCCATAGGTTCGCCATCGCGGATCTAGAATTTCTTAGTGTTATCCATTCCTTAATCCATATAAGATTTGTTGCCTGATAGTATAACTCCCAATCAGGTAAGCCCAATTCTCCTCTTATTCTAGCATCTTGTAACAATTTAAATTTTATTCTTGCTTTTTTCCCCTGCCAGATAAACTTCAGCACTATTTTATTTAAATCTTCAAAAAAGTCCCTCCCCAATCTAATTGGGATTGTCTGGAACAAATATAAAATTCTAGGTAAGATATTCATTTTAATTGTAGATATTCTCTCTATCATTAATAGTTGTAAGTTTTCCCATTTCATCAAATCGGTCGCAATTTGTTGCTTCGGTCTAAGATAGTTATCCTCCTTGGGAGTACTACATCTAGCTGTTAGATATATCCCCAAATATTTAACCTTGTTTGTAACTTGAATCTCCAAGACTTCCACCAATTCTTCCTTTTGTCTCGATGGTATATTCCTTGTCAATATCTTTGTTTTATCTTTATTTATTTTCAAATCTGCTACTTTTCCATACTCTTCTATTCTTTCTATCAATTTGGGTGCAATTTCTAATGGGTCCTCAAGAATAAAAACCAAATCATCTGTGAATGCTTGTAGCTTGTATTCTTTTAAAATTCTCATTCTTTTTATTTCTTCCTCTTCTCTAATCTTTCTATTTAAAACTTCTAATGTTAAGACAAAAAGTAATGGTGATAATGGACAGCGTTGTCTCGTACCTCTCTTTATTTCAATAGAATCTGTCAATTCTCCATTTATCATTATCTTTGCTGTTTGTTTGTGAAATACAGTTTGTATAGCTTGGGTAAATTTCTTACCAAAATTCATCTGTTCCAATTGTAAAGACATAAATCGCCAATTCACATTGTCAAAGGCCTTTTGTGCATCAAGAAACATCAAAGCCATTTGTTTTTGGGGATGGGCCTCATAGTACTCCAAAGTATCCAAAATTATTCTCATATTATCTTTGATTTGTCTCTTTGGTAAAAACCCATTTTTATCAGGGTGGATAAAACTATTTAAATATTTTTAAAGTCTCTATGCCAGTATTGATGCAAATAATTTATAATCTGAATTTAGGAAGGAGATTGGTCTATAGTTCTTAATTTGTGTTAGATCTGCCTCCTCTTTGGGAAGCAATGTAATATATGCTTCTAACCATGATTTACTCTCGGACATCACTTCATTCATAACTTCTAACAGTGGGAGAGACAAAGATTCCTCTAGAGCAGGGGTCCCCAACCTTTTTTGCACCAGGGACCGGTTTCATTTTAATGAAAATTCTGCGGACCGGCTGGCCTAGAGGAGGAGGGGGGGAGGAGGGGAACAGGTGCCGCATGCGCATGCGGGGGGGAGTCGGCTCACTTGGCCCTCTAGGGCCTCCAATGGCACGAACGGCCACACCTGTGCATGTGCACGTGGGGGAGCAGTCAGCTCACTTGGCCCTCTAGGGCAAAACTATTAGTCAATAGAGCAAAATATCAACAGTACCACTACTGAAATTTCTTTTGAGAGCCAAAAGGTGTGGCCTGTTTTGTGGGAGTGGCTCAGTGGTCATGTGACCCAGTGGGCATGGCCAACTTGGAAAATGTGGTGAAACTCACTTAATGGTCTTGCTTAGCAACCAAAATTTTGGGCTCAATTGTGGTCATAAGTTCTTTCTTTCTTTCTTTCTTTCTTTCTTTCTTTCTTTCTTTCTTTCTCTCTTTCTTTCTTTCTTCCATTTCTGGCTGGTCTTTGGTCTTCTGAAGATGGTAAAAATGGATTTATGGGCACTTGTTATATATAAAGGCAGCCCATGACTCTTTGGGATGCTGGTTTGAATCCAGGAAATGACTCAGAGGATGTGATTCCTTTGAAATGACCACTGGGAGAAAAATAGATCTTTAACCTGGTTAACCAAACAGGTAGCTTGAGGTGGAAGGAAATAGGAAAATAGATTTCTTCCTTTCCTTTCCTTTCCTTTCCTTTCTTCCACTGCCTCCCTCCCCCTTCCTCCCTTCTTTCCTTCCCTCCCTCCTACCCTCCATCCCTTTCTTTTTCTTTCTTTCCTTCCTTTCCTTCCTTCCTTCTTTCACCCCTCCCTCATCCCTCCGCTTGTTTCCTTCACTCCCTCCCTCCCACCCTCCATTCATCTTTCTTTTTCTATCTTTCTTTCTTTCTTTCTTTCTTTCTCTTTCTCCGTTTTTTGTCTTTCTCTCTCTCTCTCTCTCTATCTGTCTTTCTCTCCTCCCTCCATCTATCTCTGTCACTCTGTGTGTGTGTGTGTGTCTGATTCCCTCTCTCCCTCTCTATTTCTGTCTCTCTAAGTCTGTCTCTGTGTGTATGTCATTCTCTCCCTCCCTCCCCCCCGGGAAGCAGCAGAGGGGCCGGCATGTCAGCTGGGGAGGTAACAGCTGCCTCATCCCACAGCGAGCGAGCAGGTGGTTGGGTGGAGAACCCGAGCCTGTGGCTACCTTAAGCACCGCTGAGGCCATCCGGGCGCCACACGGGGCTGGAAGAGAGGTGGGCGTGCGGTGCCTGGATGGCCTCGGCGGCGCTTAAGGTAGCCGCAGCTCAGGTCCTCCGCCCGCCCACCCGCTCGCTCGCTGCAGGATGAGGCAGCCGTTACCGCCTCAGCTGACATGCCGGCCCCTCCGTGTAGTCCCGGAAAGTGCACCGCGGTGGCCGTCGGAAGGAGCTGGTGGAGGTGCACTTGGCCATCCTCTGCCCAGGGGGATGCTCCCTCCTCCTCCTCTCCAGCCCTGCGGCCCGGTTCCTATCAAGCCGCAGACCGGCACCGGTCCACGGACCGGGGGTTGGGGACCCCTGCTCTAGAGTTTTGTAGAATTCCACTGGTAGTCCTTCTGGTCCTGGGGCCTTTCCATTATTTTGTTTTTTAAGTGTGTCAGTTAATTCCATTATCATTATTTTACCTTCTAGTATTGTTCTAGTATTGTCTGGTGTCTGGGAGAGATTGGCTTCCTGTAGATATTGTTCAACTCCTTCCTCTTCTATATTCTCTTGTTCATACAAGTTGGCATAATAGTCTTGTATATTTTTCTTTTTCTCAACATTTCCATACTCAATTTGTCCTTGCTCATCCCTTAATTGTTGTAATTTCTTTGCTTCTCTGTCCTTTTTCAGTTTATACGCCAACCATCTGCTTGGCTTATTTACGTTTTGAAAGTAGTTCTGTTTGGCATCTTTAATTTTTTGTGCTAGTTCCTCCTTTTCCAGGAGATCCATTTTAATTATATCCATTTTTATTTTAATATCTTTTTGGGGGGAGATTTCTGTAACTCATTTTCAAGTATCTTATAGTCATTCTCTAAACCTTTATATGTTTGTATTTTCTTTAGGTTTCTTTTTCTTGTATAATCTATTATCAGACCTCTAGTGAAGGCCTTCATTGTATCCCAAAGGTTTTGCATTGATAAATATTCTTTTCTGTTTTCTTTAAAGAAGAAGGCCAATTCTTTTTCCATTTTCTGTACGAAATCTTTCTCTTTCAATATAGTATTGTTTAATGTCCATCTGGATCTTGTCCTTTGGCCTTTCCATTTGATTATAATTGGATTGTGATCTGCCCAAGTGCTTGTTTCAATCTCAACTTCCTGTATATTACAAATCAATTCCATTGAGGTGCATATCATATTGATTCTGAAAAATGATGAGTGTCTATTTAATAGAAAGTATATTGTTTTTTTGTAGGATTTCTTTCTCTCCAAATATCTTTTAAATTTGTTTCATCTATCATCCTAAAAAAGGACTTTGGAAATAATTTTCTATTTAACTTTGTTGTTTTATGTGTTTTGTAATCCATATTCTGGTTTACAATGCCATTAAAGTCTCCCATCAAGCAGATATCAACATAGTCTAAGTCACTAATTTTCTTGTGCAATTTTTTTTATAATATTCATCTTGTTTTTCATTTGGTGAATAAATTGCAATTAGGAGTATTTCTTGGTATTATCCATAATCTCCACCATCAAAATTCTTCCATCTTCATCTGTATAAATTTTGTTTCGCTGGAATTTTATCTTTAATGTAGAAGATCACTCCTCTTTTCTTACAGTTTGCCAATGCAGTAAATATTTTTCCAAGCTTTGGTTGTACTAATAGATGTTCATGTCTCTTTTGAATGTGCATTTCTTGTAGGGAGATTATGTCTAATTTTAACTTTTCTAATTTGTGAAATATTTTCCTTCTTTTAATTGCTGAGTTAAGTCCATTTATATTAATTGTAACCATTTTTTTCTTCCATGTTTATATTTTATATATAAGATTTATGGCTCTAGTTGATCTCAATTCTCATTGTTCTCTGACATCTACACCACGTAAGGCACCTTCTCCTATATCGATCCCGCCTACAGCACCTTCTTTTTTTCAATCTCAATTATGGGTTCCTCTAGTAGTTGTACCAATAATTCTTCGTTTCTGATCTTCTCAGCCATTCTTCCCAAGTGTTCTGTGTAGAAAGCTTCTGCCTTTTTGGTTGTATCTATTCTGTATCTTTGTCCTTGCCATGCAAATATTAAACCTTCCAGTACAAGCTATTTGTAGTTAACATCTTTCTTGAGCAGGATCTTTGTCAGAAATTGATATTCTCTTCTCTTCTCTCTCACTCTCCTTGGAATTTGTTTCAGAACTACAATCTCCTTGCCTTTATATTCCAATTTTCTATCTTTTCTTTCTTGTTTTCTGCAATATTTGTAACTTAATTGCTTTCTTAGTGAATCTTACGTGAACTTCCCTTGGGAGGGCATTTCTCTCTGCATATCTTGTGTGCACTCAGAATGTCTCGTCTATGCGGTCCACCATCTTCTCTTGGGATATCTCTAAAACATCTGTCAAGATTTCAGATATTATTTGTACCAGGTTCTCTCCTTTTTCTTCTATATTTTGAAATCTTATGAAAAATTCAGACCGATCCACCTCCCATCCTAATATTCCACTGCTTTCTTTTTCTATATCAAATTCCTCGGCCTTCTTCTCTCTTTGTTCAGCCTTTTCTTCAATTTTTTGCATTCTATCCTCGTATTTCATCATCCATGGTTGAATATTTTCTATTTTTCCCCTCTGTTTTGGCTGTCTTTTGTTCTATGTTTTCTGTTCGTTGCTCTATTGTTTCAATTCTCTTATCCATACTTCCAGTCCTCTTTACTATAGTGTCTAATTTCTCTTCATTGCTATCAGCTCTTGCTTGCAGTTTCTGCATTGCTTGCATAATTGCCTCTAGAGTTATTCCCTTCTCTTTTATCTATTGGATCATCATCTGTATTGATCTTTGTCCTCCTGTAGGTGAGGAGGCAGGGGTTGTTGTTGTAGAACAGCAAGTGTTGTCTTTCTACTCATCTTCCAGTTTTTTTCTTTCTTCTTTTATATTTTAGTCAAGTTAATGTCAAGTAGGATAAAAATCCCAGATGGCCAGTGAAGTATCACAAAAATATAGAACAAAACAATAAATGAAAAAAGAAAGTAGGCAAGGGAGGCCAAAAATGGGGGGGGGGGGATATAGAAAAATATAAAAAGCCAAAAAAGTAAAAGTCTTAACTCTCTTGTGTGATCTTCTTCAAGTAATTTCAATTTATAAGTTCCAGATTAGGGAGAGAAAAGGAAAAGGAAAAAAGAGGAGGAAAGGGTAAAACAGTTCTCTCTTAAAAATATGAATATCAATTAATAAAAAAAAAGAAAAGCAGAGTTATGGATAAGAGGAAAAATGGAAAAGGAAAAGAAGAAAAATTCTTGCTTCAAAATTTATTTAGTCCAGTTCACTTAAATTTAAAACAAGCCATCCATATATCTCGAATATCTCAAAGAGAAGAGAAGAAAGAGAAAAAAAATTACAGGAATCAAAACTTCAAAGCTTCAGCAAAAAATCACCACCTCACTGGCAGAGTAATATGAACACAGCCACCAAAAAAAAGAGAGAAAAATTTCAAAGTCTTTTTTTATAAAGTGAAAGTCTTTCCAAGGTCACTCTGAGCTTTCCCTTAGAGATTTTTATTCCCAAATGAGGTTTCCAGACACTGAACGTTTCACAAGGAACACCTGTATAAACAACTGTGTTCCTGCCACTATCAGGTCTTAACCAAATAACCTTGAAGGAAACAACTTCTCTCTAAACAGTTCAAACAACAAAAATTAGTAACATTTTTTCAAATCCACTAGATGGCAGTGATAATTGTATCCACTCTCAGTCCTTTTTCTTTCCACTTGGCCTTAAAAAAAAAGATCAGAAAATAAAAAATAGAGAAGGGAGAGCCACATAAAGAAAAGGAAAAAGGAATTTTAAAATAGTTAAAACTTAAGTATATTCAGTGTACCCACGGAGTCCAACGATAAAAATAAAGAAAAGGCAGAAAGAGTTAATCCACGTTAAACTGCAATGAAAGTCCAGCCTGGATTCCAACAATAAAAAGGGGAAAAGGAAGTCTTCAATTGGCCGTGCCTTAAATCCGCCACTTACTTTTAATCAGCCTTTATTTGAAATTCAATTTCCAAATCTCTCTCCAATAGAAAAAAATTGAAAACTCTCACCAAAATGGCATGTTTCTCTTCTGCTCTTGCCTTTAGGAGCTGTCAGCAGTTGAGCAGCCTAGGGGCTGACTCGCGATCACTGGCAAGAGGGGCTTTTTCCAGATCTCCAGAGACTTTGCGGTTGTCTCTGGTTCCACAGGATCTACCCCTACCTTTCACCATCTCTATGGGATGGTTTAGGACCAGAATGGACCATCCAAGTGACCCAAATTCGACAATGATTCCAGAGGTGCCGAAAAAGTTGACGTATCACTGTGACACTTAGTTCTGCCCTCCCGAATTCATTAAATTCTTATTTCAATCTGTTATCATAACAAAAATTTAGTATTGTACATGTCAAGGAAACATAGATCAGTGGTACAAATATGCCAGTGAATTAGTGAGTCTCAAGTTTAATTCTTAGCATAGGGATTAAAATATATAGCCAAACACAAAAGAATATTTGTAGCTAGGGACTAAACTGTAGAGTCCTTGGGATTCTTTGAGCATGGTTGGTTTCTTGCAGATATTTTGTTATCACACTAGGTAGAATTTCCATTGCTAGAAAGAATGGAGTTGGTTGTCCATTTATATAGAGTGGCTTGCCCTATCATTGTTGGTGGGAATGCTGTTCTTGGTAGAACCTTGAATAGGCTGTTGCTTACTATTTAATTGTTTAAGTTGATAGTTTGTTGCTTAGGGTATTATTTTCCTGTTTGATTGTTATACTAATATTAATCTTGTTATTAGTCTCTTCTTATGTGGACTTGCTGTTGAGGAAGTTTTTTGTGGTCTTAATGAAACATCTACATGAACACAACAAAGTTTAGAAAGCACCATGGTCTACAAATATAAAATTCAATCTAAGGTATTATCTGTTCATTTTCTACTCTTGGGGCTATGGTGTTATCCAACGTACAGCATTAACCCTTAACCACAGACATACTATTTCAGCTACACTATTACAGACATGAGGTCATAATGACCTCAGCAGCAAAAAGACATTCAATGTTTTCATGGTTGGATTTAAAAACTGATGTTTAGAGCAGTAAACCAAAAAATGTATTGATCTCTATCACATTGCGCAGGTCACTTTTTGATTCTCCATCCTTGAACTTCAATCTTTCTTGTCTAATTTTTACATTGATCCATTGAATGATGGTGCTAATAATTTCTTTAGAAAATAATAATTTACAAATCTCTAGGGGAATAAGGGAATTTCTGAGATTTCTAGATGCTGGCCGTAGTCTAGGTAATTGTACAACAATATTGTGACTAGTGGTTCTGGATCTATGGCTTTTAAAAGATGCATAACACCATTTGAATTTGTTCCTGCCATATAAATTATTGCATGATGTTGATTGTACCTGGTCATCAATTTCATTGGGAGCTTTATGATCACTAATGTAAGAATCAGTGGTGGCAGCGGGTTCCTCCCAGTCCATTACAAAATTTTGCCACAATTGATTCCACTTCACTCAGATCATTCTCTGCTTCTCCATACCATTTTAGAACAGTTTCTCAGAAGTTTGGATAACAAAATCACACTCTTTTTGGTAGAAAACGTGGCCCAGACATTATAAAAAAAAAAATACATTAGCAAAGATCTGCAGTTAAAATGTCTGAAACTCAAATTCAAATGCCACTACACAAAACACTAAATAACTTATGCAAGAATGATGCTGCATAGACCCTTATTGGTGGCAAAACAAAAGCTATTTGCAACTGGAATGGTCCATTTCTAAAAATAGGGGTGTTTCAAATATTTTGGAAAAGTGTTGTGGTCACTATGACTGTGGGTCTGTGGTTATGGGTTAATGTTGGTTGGTCTAGGACTAGACCAGCCAACAAAAGAGTGTATCTCCCTAAAGAGTACTTTGGAGCATATTCTGAACAGATCCAGATAAATCAAGATATATAGCCAATGTAGATATGGCTATTTGAATAAAGACTGAATGCAGTTCAATGACATCTGGAGACAGATTTAAAGGTAAACCATGTTGTGCCATTGATCAAAATGTAAGTTGTTGCTTCTACCACTTTACCCAGTTTAAAATCAAAGGGAGGGAATAGAAAATCCACTAGGGAAACTGAGTGGGATGGAATATACTTCATGTAAATCGTTGGGAGGGGGAGACAATAGAAATGACCTTGCATAAGTGCTGTCATAATTTTACTACAGGAGGAAACTCAGAGCTAGCTTGCTTGTGAGCAATAGACAATAAGGTCTAAAGGAAGGAGATGACTTTGATTATTTCCAATCACAATAGAGAGGATTGGTGGTTTAATGCAAGAGTTCTTCAGGATCAGGGGAATAAATGAAAATTCCACTTAAAGGAAGACTGTTGTTTTCTTCCATTACTTATACCATTGTTTCAACCTTTTTGTTGCTGTTCCTGCTCATGGGAAGCACATGGAGTGGGGTGGACAGAGAGAGGGAGAGAGAGGGAGGGAGGGAGAGAGAGAGAGAGGGAGGGAGGGAGGGAGGGAGGGAGGGAGGAGAGAGAGAGAGAGAGAGAGAGAGAGAGAGAGAGAGAGAGAGAGAGAGAGAGAGAGAGAGAGAGAGAACTGAAGGTAATAGCTATGACTGAAGCAATACCATTTCCATCCATCTTGGGCAGCTAATCTTTCATTCCCCAATAGGAAGAGCAAGAGAAGATTTCAGAGAGAGTGGACATATTACAGAAGAGCATGTACTTTCCTGGATGAGCTAAAAAGATAAGACCTGTTTTGTGCATGCTTCTGTGTGCCTAAAACAAACTTAAAAACAAAACTGTAAGCATAATCTGTCAGGTCTTGAATTGTTAGGAATGAATCTTGGGCTTCCAAGTTAAGCCTATGCTCTCCAAATGACTATACTTCTTTCTTTCTTTCTTTCTTTCTTTCTTTCTTTCTTTCTTTCTTTCTTTCTTTCTTTCTTTCTTTCTTTCTTTCTTTCTTTCTTTCTCAATTCCCCATGATGACTGCATCATACTGTGTTGCTGGTGACTGAGGTGCTGCTTCACCTTCTGCAATGTTGCTTGATCTTTGATTTCCTGTGAAGCACAATGAATCTTACATTAGACTGTTCAAAGTCAGGTGGTGCACCATCTGTTCCCAGGCTTGGAAAACACTGAGTAACATAGATCAACAGAAAGCAAAGCAACAGCTTCACTGGATTCATCAGAATATTCATATTCACACAGTGACAAGGAGGCAGATGACTTCATTTTCCAGCCTTGAAAGAGGGTGGGAGGACTGCCTTTTCTCTTACAGCTTTTTTCTTAAACCTGTCCTGATGTTGTTACTATGTGTTTTGATTTTCTCTCTCTCTCTCAAAATTAAAATGCATTGGATATTTGATGAATACAAATAGTGTGATGAAATGTGTTAATGAATCTGGTAATATTTGGGTTGCAGGATGCTATAGGAATCATTCAATTTATAGTGCAAAGAATGTTTCATATGATGGCCCTTAAGTTGTATGTGTGAGTTTATTTTATTTTTATTTTATTTCGAATTTATAACCCGTACCTTCTCCTAAAAAAGGACCCAAGGAGTTTCCACTGCAGAAGTTGCTGACAAGGAAAACCACAGAAGATATAATAAACTCATCTATAGGCAAGAGCCTGTTTAAAACTAGTTGTTCCCTTTCTTCTTGGTTTAAGCTTTTCCTTTTGTAGAGTTGCCCAAGGGGCAGCCCTAACACTATATAGAGTTGTTGCTTCAGCAACTAATTTTGAATATGATAAAAACAAGGCAATAACTGTATTGGATATTCATGATAAAATGTATTTAATATCTAGCTTGAAATGATGGGCTTGAACGCTTGTGCTCCAAACATGGGGATTTTCAGATTTTATTCCCAAGCATAAAATTAAATGCTCAGAATAAAAATGTTTCAAGCTGCATTGTTTCAAACATGCTGGGCTCTTCTAGAACATGATATAGATAAGCACTTTCGAGATTTGCAATTAGAGCATTGTCTGGGTCAATACTACAGCAGGGGCTGGTCAAGTCCTTACTTGATTTTGCTTAAACCCAGGTTCTTAGTACTGGCTCCTGTAGATAAAGTGAAAGTGATTATCAGGCACTTCCAACTGTATTTTGGGAGAGGAAGGGTACATTTGCTATATAAATGTAAAGCTTGGAGTTTCAATATCTTTTTTGGCAAGAATTTTAAGCAGCAATTTATGTTGGAGAAACTCATGTCTTCACAACATTTTCTCTATACTCTCGTCTGCTTACCATCCATCAATGTAGGCCACCCCAAATAATATTTTTCATTCTCTAATTATATTCATTCAAAATGGTTCTATCAATAATTTCCAAATTTATATCTGATTCCTCTGTTACAGTCTTTTACATGAGTGTCCAGCAGATACCACCAATTTATGAATGTCTACACTCTTATAGACCCATAACAATTTAGATTATTAAAAATGCATACTTTCTGACTTTATATTTAAGCCTTTCATTCATAATTAAGCCTGTAACTTACCTTACCTTACATGCATGCATTCTGCTTTTCAAATGATTTTATTTCTGATCTATCATCCTTCTTGTCTCTTAATTCCACAACCACCTATTTTTTCTTTCTTTAATTTAATTTGATTATTCATTCCAAATTTATATGACATATATCTCATATTACAAGTTGGTATTTTTCATATAATGGGTTTGTTACATGATTAATCCATAGATATTGAGTGCCATTAATAGCCATTGCTAGTTGAGGCTTTCACATAATGATTTGTAATAATATAAAGTATGTGAGACTAGTCTCACTCATATTTATGCAACATACTTTGCTAAGAGTAAGGACAATTCCTACCTTTCTAATAATATTGGCAGGCATATGTTTTCATAAATTTTCCCTTGAGTGAGGTGAGATAAATTTTGTTCCAATAAGATCTGTATTAATTTGGAAGTCAGGATTCTGACTAGATTAGTTTTTTTTTTAGAAAAAAAATATGTGCATGGAATGAAAGAGTACAAATTGCCTCACTGCAGAAGGAAATGGACACCCAAATAGACCAAGGACCCCAGAAAGAAAAGAGAGTTTGCCCTGGTGGCAATTATTTAAGGATGAGGACTGTTTTGTTCTGTCTTTTTGAAAATGCCGATACATACCTGGAGCCAAGTTGGCATTACCCTCTTCATTTCTTATTTCTTTGGACGTTGGATTGTGGCTCTCTAAATTCCAGCCTCAACTGCATTACTGCTCTAAGTATATGCAGCATGTTCATTTATCTTACACATGAAAAGTGATGATAAAGTGCCATTTATTTTAAACATTAAAATTAAAGTAACTCTTCGAACCCTTTGAAAGGGAAGACATTAGGTGTCAACAATATTTAGTCTTCTTTGTATCAAGTGAAGTTAAAAATCACCCTATTTGCACTTTGGTCTCTGAAAAACAGTCCTAGACAAATCACGGTGATTATATTGCATATGTCCATGTGTGTGCATTAGACTGACACGTGAATATTCCAAATAAGCTTCAAACAGTTTCCTTCTGGGCTGTTTGTATACTTCTTTGAGATAGACAAATGTTGCCAAAACTGGCAGCCTCCCCTTGGCACCTTCCAGTGTAGTAACAGCAAAAATGTTACAATTCACAAAACAAACTCCACACATCTCAAACTGATATTGTATAACTCAGCACTTTCCCAACAGCATGTGGAACTGAGAGGTGTTGTATATTGTGCTGTAGATGTGTAGACACACTATCTCTTTTCCTTGTTCCTCTGCCTCTTCCAAAAAAGATTTGAAATATCTTGCAACTTGCTTTGAAGATTTTTTAATTTGACTTTTGATGGCAACTTAGCATCAATAAAGCACAAACCACACACTTGTTGAGAATAAGGATCCTTCAACAGAGGTTCCAAAAGAAACTCAAGGCTCCTTAAAGGTAGCCTCATATCTAGGATGCAATGTCCAGATCATCTCCAAGAATTGTTACCAAAATGTAATTTTAAGAGTGAAATTATTAATTCAGTTAAGTTTATCTTGAAGTAGTTTAAATGTAAAGTTCAATTAAGTCAAATTTATTTATTTTTCCCATCCTTATTTGTGTGCTTGTTTTGATCATACCTATTCCTTAGTCTTCTTCCAAAATTATTCACTCCTGACTATTTTCTTCATGGATTATTGCTTTTTTTAAACAGCCTGAACAGAGTCAGAAAGTGATAGAAGATGTGCAGACATTCCTCATAATCTAGATTGGCAGGCAACAGAGCTAAATCAACTTATAAGAGTAGCCAATTTTCTTCAATAAAATTGCATATAGTCAAAAGGACAATCTTCTGTAGAAGAGACAAATATTATATTGCAGCATAAGCTGGTATGTTGCTATGGCCTGGCCTAATCTACCTCACCTAGCCTGCAGCCCGAAGTCTAAATTGTTTTAATCGGGATTTTAAGGGGATATAGCTTTAAGATTTTAAGATTTTAGCACAGGGTGATAACTATTTAATTTGGGTTTTTAAATATTTATATTTGTTATGTATATATGTTTTTTAACTTCCTGTGCACCGCCCCGAGTCCCTTCGGGGAGAGGGTGCGGTTTATAAATTGAAACAAATAAATAAATAAATAAAAATAATGGCATGTGTTACTACTACTCTTCCTAAATAAACATTAATGCAAAAGATGCAGACAAGAGTACCACATGACTTATTATGTCAACCTTCATGCAAAAATAGCGGAAAAATCCTGCTAGTTTAGTCTTCAGGTCTTTACTAATCTATTCAAGTTTTACTTGTGGTTTTAATGCTTAATAGCACAGCTCATCATGCAACTTCTGGTTTAATTAGAGATCTGTGAGGAATGATTTCACTGGAGAGAAAACTCCTGTGCTCACTCCACCCACTAATTATCTGCCTTTTCTCTGACACAAATATTTGATAGTAGGAGTTATATTTTCAGAGGAAAGAAAAAGATGAGTACCTTTGATAAAATATAACATTAAATGAATGAATGCAGAAGTGAAAACGTTTTTAGTTTGGCTACACTCATCTGTGAACCAGGAGGATAAATAAATAGAATTGCATAAAATGTATGTATACGAACTTCTGTTTATCAAAAGTAGATCAGTGGTGGGATTCTCTTACCTTCCCTACTGGTTTGTAAATGTGAGTGTGTGTGCACTCGCTTAGTTCAAATGTGCTACAACTGTACATGTGCACCATCTTCTGTGCATGCGCAGTCCTTGCGCATTATATCGAGGTGGGGGTGGGGCAGAGCCTCTTGCACCACCCCTACTCTTTCGGCCAAATTGGAGAGAAATGGCTGAATACCATATCTGCACTGGATCTATACTTTCAGTTTTACTTATGTTTCAGCTAATTAGTTAAGCACTGATTGAACTCTTAATGGGGTTCTGAAAAACCCAGAAACTAATTACTGCATATACCACAAATATAAAATTATTTAAAAAATTCTGCTTTGAACCATAAATATAGGTAGTGCTTAACTTACAAGGACTAGTGCATAGTGAAGTTACAATGGCACTGGAAAAAGGAACTTGCAACTGTTTTGCACATATGACCATTGCAGCATCTCATGGTCACATTCGGATGCTTGACAACTGACTCACATTTATAATGGTTGCCGTGTCCTGTGGTCATATGTCCCCTTTTGCAAACTTCTGATAAGCAAAGTCCATGGGAAAGCCAAATTCATCTAAAAATCATGTTACTAATCTAACAACAGCAGTGATTCACATAACAAATGTGGTAAGAAAGATCATAAAATGGGAAAAACTTACTTAACCAATTTTCTCATTTAATTTTGGGCTCAATTGTAGTTGAAAGTTAAGGACTACCTGCATTCTTCAGTTTAAGGCTTGATGAAGGGAAAAAATAGTATTCAACGAGCAACATTACAAAGTTTTAAAATATACTTGCAAAGAATAAAATATGTGAAATAGTGAAGAATGATACATCAAACATTGGGGTCATTAAATCATAACAAGGTGGTATGGTTTTGATTTAGTGTGTTATGATTTATTAATATGGTATCTAGATTAACGTCTTGTATAAATTATGCCAGTAGAGATAATTCAGCAAATCATGATTAAGCAAAACAACCTGACATGATATACATTACAACTATTATCTTTTGATTCCTTTGTTATGTGGCCTATTCATCACTTGTCAGTTTGATTTATACTATCTAAATGGAGTTGAATTCAGAATTCTTTTTTTTTATAACATTCAGATAGAATGCAATTTGGGAAACAGGTCAAAAGCAATGAACTAAACTTTTCTTATTCGGGTTGTTGTTTATTACAGATTAAGTGGACTGTGGTAAATGTTAGGAACCAAAAATAGATGAAAAGATGATATAGCATACTTCTTCATGGGAAAAAAAATCCTGAAGACATTGAAAACAAATACAACTTAGCAACATTTATGCAGTATTTTTGAGAATACAGAAATCTAAAAGCATTCTAAAGACAGGTAGGTATCATTCTTTTCAATATTTGTTTAATTAGAGAAAAAGTGATTCTCTCAACAACGCACATTTCCTTATGTATTTATTTATTTAACAATATTAATTGACTGATTGACTCATTGAGAATTTATGTGATCTATAAATATGCATATATGCAAGCCTGCCTCCTGTCGATTTGGCATTAAAAAGAAAGATGTGAATTTGCATGTGATGGGAAGATTAACATCTGATTTGATAGTCAAAATGACATATGCTTGATGATGCAATAATGCAAATGTTAGGACATCTGACTCAAGATGCAGCTTTTGCATGATTACATAATCATTCTCTCTGTATCTTAGAGAGAGAGAGAGAGAGAGAGAGAGAGAGAGAGAGAGAGAGAGAGAGAGAGAGAGAGAGAGAGAGAGATTGATTGATTGATTATGGCCCTTTATCTCCTACAAACCCAATATGTGATAGTGATGTAAAGAAACCCAATTTGATGATGGCTGAAACAAAATTTCATAGTTGTTTTTTTTAAATACTTATTTTCGTTAGCTCTTTATTTAAAGTTTTATGCAAGTTCCATGAAAACATTCTCTAATATGCAGATACAGTTTATTATTTCTTTCTTTGTTTGTTTGTCTGTGCTACTTCAATTACAATAGACTCTTTTGGGTTAAACAATGTTACACATGATACATGGACTGTAAGACGTAGTAAGGAAAGGAAATTAAAAAGTCATTAAAAAGAAACAGCTGAATCTAATTAATACAAACCATTCACTATACTACTACATCAAAATATCTTTACTTTCACAGCATCCATGTATGGTTTTAGATTAATCTTTAGTTTTTAAAAAATTTTTTATTGTTTCTTTCTGGGAATGTAATCAAATCTACTAATATTTCTTTCTGAGAATCTAATCTATTTAATTACAAATTTCTAGGTAGTATAGTCCCTTCAATCATTCACTCTTCTTTCATATCACTGTTTTACACCTCCACTATCATTCATTTTGTTCATAATACAAGCTACCTAAATTTACTTACTTTTGTCACTCACTTTGAATTCCATTTGCATAAATTCAGCTTCCATAATGCTTGACCTATTTTTTATTTTACCATATACAGTTTTACAGCATTAAACTTGCCTTGACAACTCTCACCTCCATATGACATCATAAACAGAAGCATGCCCTTATAAACAGCTATTTTTGTATATTTTGACATCCATCCCCCAAGACAGTGTATTCCTTTTCTTCTACATTTCCACCACAACTTAAAATGTTTATTTCCCTCATCTTTACTAAACATTCTATAAGGGTATGCTTACTTACTTGCTCTCAGATGTTGGCATGTAACATAAATTGCATTTGGTTGTTTCACTTTCCCTGTCAAATGCAGCTATTTACTTTTTAGATCCATTTTTCTTCCTGCATTAGACAATATACAAGAATTAATGTTTGCTGAAATTCCTTCAGGCTGGCAGCTAACAACATGGCATCAACTGTAACGAAAACTTTATTCATATCCAAAACCATCCCATCTGTACTATCACCATGAATATTCCTAATACATTCATTGGGTAGCACATATTGTAGCCCTCTTCCCATATTGAATTACTTGTTAAGCATTTTATTTGTATCACTTAAAGCAGGCATGTCCAAAGTCTGGCCCGCGGGCCATTTGCGGCCCGCGGGTCGGTTTAATACGGCCCTCCAACAGCCCTCACTGCTCGGTGTAAATGTGGCCCTCCCTTCCTCCCTCTGTCTCTGGGGCTGTGTGGCTGGGAGGGAGGTGGACGGAGGTTACGGACGCCTCCTCCCGCAGCGTGCAAGGGAGCAGGCGGGGTGAGCACCCAAGGCTACCGTCATCTTAAGCACCACCGAGGCTGTTGCCCGGCAGGGGCATCAGGCAGGGAAGCCGGTCGCGTCTCCATCGCGGCTCCCTCCGGCAGGCACCACGGCTTATGTTCTGAGGCCGCACGTCCCACCTTGTGCGGCGGGAGCTGCACGTTCTGGGGCTGCGTGGCTGGGAGGGAGGTGAACGCGCCAAGCAGACGTTCTGGGGCCGCGCGTTCACCTCCCTCCCAGCTTCGCAGCCCCAGAACGTCCGCTTGGCGCATTCACCTCCCTCCCAGCCACGCAGCCCCAGAACGTGCAGCTCCCGCCGCACAAGGTGGGACGTGCGGCCTCAGAACATAAGCCGTGGTGCCTGCTGGAGGGAGCCGCGATGGAGACGCGACCGGCTTCCCTGCCTGATGCCCCTGCCGGGCGACAGCCTCGGTGGTGCTTAAGATGACGGTAGCCTTGGGTGCTCACCCCGCCTTCTCCCTTGCCCGCTGCGAGTGGCGAGGGAGTGATTGACAGACACAGAGAGAGACAGAAGGGGAGGGAGAGAAAGACAGAGAGACAGACAGAGACGGAGAGAGACACAAATAGAGAATGAATCGGAATCGGATTGAATCGGAGACAGATGGGGAAAGAGGGAGAGACAGACATACAGAGAGAGGGAGGGAGGGAGAGAATCAGAGAGAGTGACACACACAGAGACAGGGAGAGACAGAGAGAGGGAGGGAGAGACAGATAGAGACTGATTAAGTGAGTGAGAGACAGACAGACAGACAGACAGACACATAGAGTGACAGAGAGAAAGAGAGAAAGAGAAAGAGAAAGAGAGAGAGAAAGAAAGAAAGAAAGAAAGAGAAAGAAAGAGACAGAAAGAGAGAGAGAAAGAAAGAGACAGAAAGAGAGACAGAAAGAAAGAGAAAAGAGAGAGAGAGAGAGAAAGAGAGAGAGAAAAAAAGGGAAAGAAAGAAAGAGCAAAAGAGAGAGAGAGAGAGAAAGGGAAAGAAAGAGAAATGGAGAGAGAGAGAGAGGAAGAAAGAAAGAGAGAGAAAGAGAGAGAGAGTGAGAGAGAAAGGGAGACAGAAAGAAAGAAAAAGAGAGAGAGAGAAAGAGCGAGAGAAATGGAGAGAGAGAGAGGAAGAAAGAGAGAGAGAGAAAGAAAGAGAGAGAAAGAAAGAGAAAAAGAGAGAGAGAGAAAGAAAGAAAGAGCAAGAGAAATGGAGAGAGAGAGAGGAAGAAAGAGAGAAAGAGGTAGGTAAGTTTTTTAAAATTTATTTTCAATACATTGTGAAAACTCAACTGTCAGTTGATCTTAATGTTATGAAATGAAAAGTATGTCATTTGCAATTAACTTGGCATAAAATAATTTATTTGCATTTAATTGTAATGGTTCAAAGAATGTTCGGAAAAATGTTCGGCCCTCCACCATGTTCACTTCATCCAATCTGGCCCTCTTTGAAAAACGTTTGGACACCACTGACTTAAAGCATTTTGCTACTTACCTACAGAATAACTATTTTCCCCAAAATGTATTTCTGATATTTTTCATTGCCATCATTAACTGCATAAGATGCTACCTTTGTACAGTTTTAAACCATTTTTTTTTATTTCTTTCAAAAGATCTATTTTCACATCTGGAGGAGTTATGGAGAATGACTCTGAAAGCGGAGCTGATGACTGTAGCAAAGACTGAAGGAAATGGTGAGAAGACCAGTCCCTTGGAACATTTCTGGATGAGGAGTGGATGAGAAATCACCCACATGTGTTCTTGCAAGGAGAACATAACATAGCATTTTTCTTTGGGTTTGAGCATTGGGAGTTGACAGGATTAGCTATCTTGTTTGCAACCATGGTGGAGACTTTTAAAGGACACTTAAGATAGCAAACCTCACTTTCTAATCACTTTTGGAAATTGCTTATTAACTACTTCTAAGCTATTAAAATGCTTTGGAATGACAAGTATGAAAATACCAGGTGAGTCTGCCTTTAATCCTGAGTGAAAGAAAACTTTAATTATAAGCTTAAGAAATTAAAGAATCTGAAATAAACAATAAAATACTATTAAGGATTAAAGATCCAAATTAAATTGGAATAATGAAACTTTTACAATAAGATTTTGGAATTAATTTAAAGTAGAAACACCTTCTCATAGGAAATAGATTCTGTTTTGGTTTTATAAGACACAATATAAATAAATAATTTCACAATTTCAGAAAACAGACACTAGAGAGGACTAAAGATTTTAGGTAGATGAAAGATATTCAGGCTTGCAAGTAGGCCACAATATGAATACTGTCAGGAATAATATCTGCTTCTATGGATAGACAATATCTAAAAGATGTTATTGAAGAAATGTAAGATGTAAAACAAATGTTAGCTATTATGACAGAGTTGATATTGAAAATGAATTTACAATTGACAGGCCAAGAAAATGACTTCGAATAGGAAGTTTCACTGAATCTATAAAAAAAATCGTTTAAGGTTTTAAAATTTATAAAGAAAATACAAAAGAGTGACCTGGATAATTTTTTCCTATTGGAAAAATAATCCTATTGGGTATACAAAAGCAGCTTATTAAAGTCTTGAAGAACTCTCTGGAATAGGATAAAGAAAAAATGAAAAGAAAACAAATCCTATAAAAATATTTGAATAAGATAAAGATTATGTATGTTACTAGTAAAAGACAGGGACATAATGGTATATGCATATATGTATCATATATATATATATATATATATGTAGATAGATAATGATAGATAGATAGATAGATAGATAGATAGATAGATAGATAGATAGATAGATAGATAGAGAGATAGAGAGATAGAGAGAGATAGGCAGATCAGTTGATTCTGGCCTTAGGCGGATAAAGGATAGAGATATAACTAGGTTAATATTGCTTCCTCAATGGTTTGTTTGTTCCTTTTAAAAGACTGACTGACTAATTGACTGATAGACTGATTTCTGGCTACCCGTTTTGGACTTTTTGCTGACATGAGAACTGAAAAAATGATTTGCTGGACTTTTTTCAGAGATGGGGAACGAGATAAAAAGATAAATATTGAAATTTTAAAGACTGTGAAGAGATTAAATTTATTTATTCTTGTCATGAGAATGGCCTAGAATTAACTTATTTATATATTTTTTCTCTTTATTTTCTTTTCCATTTCATGCAATTTTAATCTTTTTATTTTCGTTTTTCTCCTAAGCTTAGTTGCATTTGATTTTATGGTTATAATAAAAATGATTAACAAAAACAAAAAACAAAATCCACTGCATTTACTGTTCTACTTTTAACTAATACCTAATATTGTACAATATTTTTTCTTTTCAGCCACATATAAAAGCATTCTTTTAGATGCAGGGTTTTTTTATCCATAGTCTCTTTCACTTCATCATTCCACCTAATACCTTTTTCATAATTCCAATTAGAATAGTAATTCTACACACTTCTGATGTAGTCAACAATATTTTCATATGCATCTACAGTGACATAAAGGTAAAAGTGAAGGCTTCCCCTGTTCTGTGTGCCCTTCATTGCGCAAAAGCAGGCTATATTTTCCAGACCAGAATACATAGTTTGTCCCATCCAGCCGGGTAATCAGTGATAAATTTGGCCTTGTGCCATCTTCTCTGGGATATTAACTAAACTATTCAACACATGTCTGTAAACTATAATGTGTGTAGCAACTCAACTCCTCTATTCACTGCAGCTTGCACTATAATCTGGGCCCATAACCAGTGTTAGGAGATATCTCCATTGGGAGACAGCAAAGTTGTGCAGCGGAGTATGCAGCTAGAGAAACGTTGCTGGTGTACACACAATTAGTAGACCAAACAAGTCAGCAAACCACAATCTTCCTTCTTCCTTCTTCCTTCTTCAGTAATTCACAGCACATGAACAGTCAATTATCAAACAGTAAATCAGCAAATCCAGCAGAGAGAGAGATATGTACTCTCCATACCTCCTCTTATAGTGAAGATAATTACTCTCTAATTACAGTCTCTAACATTCCAACATCCTTAAAGCCACAATGACCATTTGTCATCATGGTATTATATATTGCCTATCCACCGCTAGGAGTCTACTAACAACAATCTTCCTTTTTTTTTTTTTACTTCATAGACACTTAACCTATCTATCTTACTTTAATTCATTTCATTTGAAAATTTATGCTCTTCACAGTTTACCTTTTCTTATACCAACACATGATTTTCCACATAATATATATTCCATAGCATTTTAGTAATACCAATCTTAATTGTACCTATGTATACTGTACTGTATTATCAACAAAGATAATTCTAATCAGTTTAGGCACATTCTGATCAATAAACCAGAAGTGTAGACAAAAGGCAATTGTATAAATCTGTTTGTACACACTACAATCACTAGTATATAAATCACATATGTGCAGAGTATTGACATATACTCAGGATAAATTATAGTATATTTTGTATTTTATTTTCCTATGTGCCATATTTGTACATATGTGTATATGGTTTATAATATATCAAAACATTGTTTAGAAGAGATTTGCTTTCTATTTCTATTTTGATTCTATTAATATTTCATTTCTCAAACACTTCACTCATAATGCACTCACTCCATCCACTATTTTTAATGAATGAACAGCATGCAAGCTATCCAATGCTGGAATATCAAGTTTGACAGGTTACCCCTTAAGCAAATATGGAACATTTCAAATCTTATAGAAATTTCCATTAAGCAGACTGGATTCTTGAAAATTAACTGTCTTTACAAGCAATGTGCATCAAGAAAACTATGTTTTTAATAGTGATCACTTGCCAGTGCTTCAATGTTTCATCTCTGAGTTGAAAAAGCAATTTGTGAGAAGCTGCAGTATATGGCCAGGACTGATTAGGGATAGCTTTCTTTCCCTAGTCTGTTGAAAAGTGAGAAGCTTAATCAATATTGAAATAGCTTCTTCCAAAACAGTACAGATGTTCTGAATAATTTATCTTTATTTAACCAATATGGTTACTTTTTCTAGGGGGTTTAATGTTCTAAAATTTCCATTGCCCATCTGTAAATGACTTAGTTGTAATGCTAGAGTCAATGCAATGGTTTTATAAAATCATGCCTCTTTTGTTTGAGAAAATTTTAAAAAATGGTAGTGTTTCACCACTTTCCTTGACTCACAGCTTTATGAAACTCTCTGAAGAGGATGACAATATTTACTAGATCTGTGTTTTGAAGATGTTCTACAGCCTTGCTATTTTCTTTCTTCTTGCTTCTCCTCATGCCCATGGATAAGCACCCAGAAAGAAAATCCATGGCTGCAGTTTTATACACATACAGCTGGAAATAATTTCTACTGGAAAATATAAGAGTTACATTGAAGTAAACATAAAAGGATTTGGTTTAGATTTGAAAGTTAATGTTCATGGGAAGTATAAGTTTATGGGAAAAGTAAGACTTAGAAAACTTTCTGACAGAATTTTCCAGCTTAAAGAATACCAATGGCAGAGAGCCTCCTGATGGTCTTGGGACTTCTAACATGTTTACTTGGTGGCACAGGAACCAGACCAGGTCCTATCTGTTTGCCAAGGCTCGCACGAGCCGGATCGTAAAATTTAGCGATCCGGGGCGATCCGGTTGGACCGGGGACCAGGAAGTAAGTAACTTCCAGAACGCATGGCTCGCTCAGTCCATTGCATTTCCCGCCTCTCCCGCCGCCCACGTGTGAAAGGCCTTGGCAGCTTCATAGATGGGCCATTTAAATTTCGTGCGGCAGCATCCTCCCCCCCCAGCGGTGCAAAATTTAAAAGGCCCAGGCCTTGAAGCTGCCGGCGCCTTTCACTCTTGGCGCGGATGCAGAGGCTGGGGGGGGGACTTCGCGTGCGCAAAGCCATCCCAACCCCCTCCAGCCACGCCAAGAGTAAAAGCCCCGGGAAGCTTCAAATTTAAAAAGCCCGGGCCTTTTACACTTGGCGCGCCTGCAGGGGGTTGGGGGGGGGCTTGTGCAGCTAGCGCCGCCACCACCACCAAAAGCTTCAATCCAGAGGCTTCAGCATAGCGATCCTGGGAGGGGGCATCTGTGCTGCGATCCCAAAGAAAGGGCAGGCTGCAGGAAAATTCCCCCCCCCCTTTCCTGCCGATCTTTATTGGGATCGCAGCACCAGAAATACATCCCCAAAAGCCTCAATCCAGAGGCTTCAGCCTAGCGATCCTGGGAGGGGTTGTCTGCGCTGCGTTCCCAAAGAAAGAATGTGTGTGTGTGTGTGTGTGTGTGTGTGTGTGAGAGAGAGAGAGAGAGAGAGAGAGAGAGAGAGGGAGGGAGGGAGGGAGAGGGAGGGAGGGAGGGAGGGAGGGAGAGAGAGAGATCCTACCCAACCTTGGAGAGTTATCCAGGGCTGGCAGCAATGTTTTCTCAATCTCCCCTGCTTCTCTCTCTCACACACAAACACATACAGCTCCCTCTGCCCCCCACCCCACCCAAAGACAGCGACATTGCTTCACTAACCTGCTTACCTGCTCCATTCTCAACTATGTCAGTGGCAAGAAAAGTAGTCTGTGGGACTATTTCCAATTTCGCGAGACTTTTTTTTTTTTTTTTGCGAGAAGTTGGAAGGTCTGAATTTCTGGTATTTTTTTTACCATGGTCGCACTGACTAATTTTCTTGTCCTTAACACACAGCGGAGAATGGAGCTGGAAAGCAGGTTAGTGAAGAGATGTGGCTGTCTTGGGGACGGGGGAGGACTTGGCATGGATGGCCTGGCTGAAGGGCCTTCAGGTAAGCTGGTGCGGGGCATTGGGGCAGCTCCGCAGCCCCTGCCTTGCTTCGTCCTCCCCCCCTAGCCCCCACTGTCTTGCCTCATTCTTTGCAACGCGCAACCTCACAGTAACAAGAATTGCAGGCAATTCCCACGACTGCCTGATTCTCAACCAGCCGGGTACTGAAAGAGAGGTGGGCTGCATAAAGGAGCATGGCAGGGCTTCCTGCCCCTCACCCCCTTTATGGATGCAACTTAGGGGTGGCATGTGGGGCGGGGTGGAGCATGGAAGAAGCAAGACAGCATTGACTGAGCTGGAAGTCACGTAATACGTTATCTTGGTCTTCAAATCAGAGCTGGGAGTAATACAATTCAACTTCCTACTCACTGCAGGATTTACAACATCATCTCTACTGAGCAAACATGAACTTCTTGGCCAAACCAAGTCTCATTCCTTGCTTTTGCTTTTCATTTTTTCTACCCAAATGCAGGGGTCTATATTTCTTCTGGTTAAATTCTACTCATTTCAATCATTACCCAAATCTCTTTAGAGTTTAAAAATATTCTTTCTCCTGCAGAGAGAAAACCTATATCTCTCAGTTTGCATCATTTATAGACTTGATAAGCAACTTCTGAACTATCTCATCAAAGTCACTGATAGAAATGCTGAATGATGGCCATTAACAAATACTCTGGTTGTGGTTTCTCAGCCAACTGTGCTACCTAATCTATATTGTATAATTTTACTAAGGGGGGACTATTACAAACAACTTGAAACTTAGCCAAAGTCCACATTCACTAAGCCTAAATGTTCTCTTGTGTCTCCCCCTTCCCACCTGCCACCTGCAAGTTGTGCCCCAAAATAGTAAAACTTCCCTAAAATAACACCCCCAAAAAAATAAGACAGGGTATTATTTTCGTGGAAATACAGTAGGATTTATTGGTTTTAGTTCATAGAATATATCTACGAATATAATTGGAAGGGATGTGTGTGTGTGAGAGAGAAAAAGAGAGAAAATAAGAGAGGAAGGGGGAGAGATACACACAAGAAAGGCAGGAAGGAAAGAAGGAAGGAAGGAATGGAGGGAGAATGAGAAAAAAGAAAGAGAAAGAAAGAAGGAAAGAGAAAGGAAGAAAAAAAGAAAAAAGAAAGTGGGACAGAGACAAAAGAAAGAAAGAAAAAGGAATAGAGAGAGAGATGGAAGGAAGGAAAGAAAGAAAGAAAGAAAGAGCAAACTTATGACCACAATTGAGGCCAAAATTTTGGTTGCGAAGCAAGTGCGTTGTTAAGTGAGTTTCACCACATTTTCCAAGTTGGCCACACCCACCTGGTCACACGACCACCAAGCCACTCCCACCTGGTCACATGACTGCCAAGCCACTCCCACAAAACAGGCCACACCTACAGAATAGGTTCTAAAAAATTTGAAACCCACCACTGAACCAAACATTACTTTGATCAGTAGCTACAGATAAGTTTGGATTACATAGATTCTCTGGACTCTTTTCTGCTGAGATTTCAGCTAGGACATAGTATTGATAACACTTTGGTTACCTTGTTGGCCTGACACACTATGAAATTACAGTTTCAAGCAATTACAACCAGGAATCACAAAAGCTATATGTAGATGCTGCAGTTTGATATAGGGATTAATTCCTATTTCACATACCATCTAATTATATACAATTCAGTTTTGAAAATCTATATACATAAAAATTTAAAATAGTTTGTGCAAAGCTGCTATCTCAGAAAGTACTGCACCGATTGGCACCAAATTTTTACACAATGTTCCCAAGAACTTCCGAAGCAATCATACATACAGTTTGTGTGGCTGGAACACCTGGGTCATGTGCAAGCAGCACAAATGTAAAAGGTCCGCACTTCTGAGGTTTTCACCTTAAGCTCCTCCCACCCAGCTGCTTGTTATGCTGCATCACGCACATGCCATTCCCCCGCGCTTTCAACATCACATTTCCAACAGTCGTTTCCTCAGCAACCGACTAAGCCTCCAATGTTCCCTCACACATGGCACACTCCCATGTGGCCCATTTTTGGTCCCAGGAGGCTGTATGGAGGCCTACTGGGCCCAAAACAAGGCACGAGGGTGGCACACTCCCAGGTGGCCCATTTTTGGTCCCAGGAGGCTGCATGGACACCTTCTAGGCCCAAAACTAGGCATGGGGGTGGGTGGCACACTCCAATATGGCCTATTTTTGGTCCCAGGAGGCTGCATGGTTGGTAGGTAGGTAGAGGGATAGAGAGAGATAGGGAAAAATATGGTAGGTAGGTAGGTAGGTAGAGGGATAGAGAGAGGGGGGGAAATACAGTAGGTAGGTAGGTAAGTAGGTAGGTAGAAGGACAGAAGAAGAAATACAGTAGATAGGTAGGTTGGGGGTTATACAGTGGTTGTGTGTACGTGTTTGTGTGTGCAGGGGTAGATCTACACACAGATTGGTTGGCCATTTAACCAGACTAAGCCACAGCAATGCACAGCTGGGTACAGCTAGTGATTAAATAAAGGAATTGTGTAGTCAATATATCATGGCTTTTTTTAGTGACATTTTTGAAAATGTCAATATGCCTAAATTACACTTTTCTTCAGTTGGTCTATATCCGTGATGGCAAACCTATGGCACAGATGGAACATGGAGCCATACCGGAGGGAACACGAAGCATTGCCCTATGTCAGCTCCAGCACGCATCTGTGTCCTGGTCAGCTAATTTTCAGCCTTCCGGAGGGTGGGGGAAGCCATTTTCACCCTCCCCAAACTTCAGGAAAGCCTCTGGAGCCAGAAATTTGGAAATGAACTTCCATTTTGCCTATTGGGTCATTTTTTCCCCTCACCAGGCTTCAGGAAAGCCTCCTAAAACCTGGGGAGAGCAAAAAACACCCCACAGACAAACCAGAAGTCCGGAGGCTTCAGTGAGGCCTGTGTGCATGCACGGGGGTGGGAGGGATGGGGGGACGGAGGAGTTATGCACACATGTGCAGGGGGAAAGGTATTGCATTATAGGTGTAGGCATGCACACACACATTGTTGTGCACACATGCCCTTTTCGTACCCAATCAGAAGAACATTTGCCATCACTGGTCTATATCTTATGAAATCAAGATGATTATTGCAATTAAATCTCTGTTTTATGTTTTTATATGGAGGAGCTTCACTTACGCTGTAATGGATGTCCTTTGATTTTTTTGAACATACACCACAGATATTGCTATTCCTTGGCTTAGACGTTGTTATTTTATGTTCCCTCACTAAATCAACTGTAAGTAACTGAGTTTTGTCTTAAAAATGGGAAAAGAATCGGAATATAAAATCTTCCATCACATGTTGGTTCCAACCAATCATAAATAATTTTATATTTATCAGGGCTAATCATTCTACAGTTCCTGCTTTCAGTCTTGAAAATGTCAATGTCCATTATTTCTAAAAATTAATAGTGCTTTTGTAATCTAATTTTTGTGGGTATAAATAAAGTACAGTTTGGCGTAACAATGCCACATTTTAGATATTGTTGAAAGCTATATACTTTCAGATAATAGGTAAAGCAGTTTCTTAACTTTAGCTTAGCAAATTTTGGGACTTTTTGGGACTAACATAAGAATAATGCAATAAAATTAACATCATAATATCATTAAACATAATAGATATGTTTAATGTGGGGCTATCACAAAAAGTCAAAATTGAGCTGTGAGCTTGTGATCAAAGCCTATCCCTTTAAAAGAGGGACAGAACTTCAATCATGTTGTGGTCCAGTGGTGGGATTCAGATGTGGGTTGCTACTAGTTTGCACTGGTTTGGGTGAAGTGGTAGTGGTATTTTGGCCTGGGTCGCAGAATCACAGTGACCCAGGGTGGCCACACCCCTGAACTGGTTCCCAGTCACCAGGAAATGTTTTTTAGCAATTTTTTTCATGTTCTGTGCATGCACATAAAATTTACAATGTACTGCACATGCTCAAGCAATGTGCAACTGGTGCGTGTGCAAGCGTGATGTGTACCAGCAGCAACCCACCCCTGGTGGGATTCAAATTTTTTTACTACTGGTTCTGTGGTCTTGGCTTGGTGATAGTTGCTTTGAGCCTCTGATCAGGAGGGAACTATCTTTTATGGCAAGGCAGCACAGGGAGCATGACACAGTTGCAATATTGCCACAAGTCATTTTATTATTTTATAACCTGGGGGAAGATTGGAAAGAAATTATGTAAAGCACTTATCAACAGGATAACTTTTCAAGCAGAAAACAGTGAGACCAAATGTGGTGTGGTAGGCGAAGTCTGCAAAAGAATACCCATATTTTTTTTGGAGTGTAAGATGCACTGGAGTATAAGGTGCAGCAAGATTTTGAAGAGGCAAATTAAAAAAAAGTTTTTGCACTTTGCAGACCTCTCAAAAAGGCTCGTTTTTCATGAAAATGGACCCTTTCTTTTTTAAAAATAGAGCATGAATAGCCTTTAGGAGGCTTGTAGAGTGTTCTACAGTGAGGGCAAAATTGAGCAAAAATGGCCATTTCCCCCTCATTTCTGCCCTTCACAGCCCCCAGAAGCACTCTGAAAGCCTCAGGCTATACATGGCTATTTTGGTGAAGGGGATGAGATTTTGGAAGGCAAAAAAATGCTGTATTCCATGTATAAGACTCACCCAGATTTTCAGCCTCTTTTTTGATGGAGCAAGGTTATACTCCAAAACATACAGTAATCACATCTGGAGAAAAATATGTTTAAAAAAGACCTCCAGGACATTTCTCTGGAAAAGGCATCTTAGAAGGAGCTGAGAAGCATTGTCCCATTTTCCCCTCTAATCTGGTCACATGATTCGTAGGAGTTGCTAATAAGGTTATAAAGAATTCCCAACACCATAAGCTCATGCTTTACTATGTGCTTTATATTTGGGGTGGAGATGACATAAAATAGTTGCATTAAGCCTAGGACATATCTTTAACACATTTGTGTTAGTGCTTAATTGAATTAAAACATGTATTTTTAAAAGCAGACCCCCTCCAAAAAACCCTCAAGTTTACTGCAAAGAAATACAGTGTAACAAGCAGAATGGTTCCTATGCTAATGGTAGCTAATCCTATTTTGCACCACAGATTGAATTTAAAACAATTCATTCATTTTAAGTACTGATAGTTGCTGTATTAGAGATTATACTTCAGTATGCTCTGGGTTATATAGGAACGTGATGGCTCAGTGGCTAAGATGCTGAG
This sequence comes from Rhabdophis nuchalis, assembly GCA_039707465.1. NCBI lineage: Eukaryota > Metazoa > Chordata > Lepidosauria > Squamata > Natricidae > Rhabdophis > Rhabdophis nuchalis. Next base: position 43,450,486 of record CM077647.1, on the reverse strand, counting down.
CTTGTCAATCAGAAAGGTCGGCAGTTCGATGGTTTGAATCCCTAGTATCGCGTAATGGAGTGAACTCCCATTATTTGTCCCACTTCTGCCAACCTAGCAGTTTGAAAGCATGTTAAAAAAGTAGAAAAATAGGAACCACCTTTGTTGGGAAGGTAACAACGCTCTGTGCGCCTTTGGCGTTTAGTCATGCTGGCCAGATGACCATGGAGATGTCTTCAGACAGCGCTGTCTCTTCGGCTTTGAAATGGAGATAAGCACCGCTCCCTAGAGTTGGGAATAGCTAGCACATATGTGCAAGGGGAACCTTTATCTTAACTTTTATGCTCTGGCTTAAGTATGTGTTATTATATGTTATTATTAAGTATGTGATATCCTACTTTCTTTTTTCTGGGGACAAAATGCACTTCTTTACCTGAAGCAAACACCAGGCTAATTCAAATTCTGCATTGGTTTAAGATCTAAGGTTGCTGGAGTTGCTGTTTAGTTTCTGTCACACATTTCTTATTGCCATCATGTGGAAATTGTGACTTTTGTTGGACTGAGAATCGTCCATGAAATGGCATAAAAGGAAATAACAGTTAAGATAAATTTTAGTCTTTAAGAAATGGTAGAACACTTTGATTAGAGTAAGGGGAATACTGAAATACTGTACTTTTAGTTTGTACTTTTTGCATTAATCCAGATATGCAGAACCAGTTAGAATGATGTGGCTTTGACTACAACTCCCATTTCTTGCTGACCTCATTAGCTAAAAGTTTGACAGTTTTGAGTTTTGGATTAATTAAGAGTACAAGATTTTCCAAAGGAAATGTTTATTTCCTTCTGCATTCACTTGAAACTACGTAAAACACAATTGTTTAAACACAGATTTGCTCAGTCAGAGCTTCATATAAAGTGCTCTCTCCCTTCAACCTTGATTAAAGAGCAGTCCAAGCAATAAGAAGTACCAGGCTTGAGTGATAGACAGATGGTGGCTCTTGTGATGTCAGGAAGTGTCAAATATTATGGTTGGCTGTAGAATGATGGATAGCTTCCAAACAGATTGAGTAACAGACAGAAAGAGCAAGAACACCATTTGTTGAAGTTATAGACATTGTGAACAGAAGGAAACAAGGCAGGGCACACTTTGACAAATCTTTTGCCCTCAATAAAAAAATAATTTAAAGCTTGTTATATTGCATTAGCCCTTTCGGTATACAAATGGTACATCCAGAATGAATGCTTGTTCTATCTCTCACCCTCTCCTACAACTTCTAATGGAAAAGATAACTGCTTGATTTTGTACTAGTATGTGGGAAATGGGGCAAAGAGACAGCTTAGCCCCTAGCTGCGTAGCGAGTGGAGTAAGAGACTCAAGAGGGATTCTCCGTAAGTTCATGCATTGTAAAAGTGATAACAGAAGAGCTGTATTTTCATATTTGCAAGTTTCTTTTAATGTAGCATAACAATAAAACAAAACAAAAATTATGTTTCCGGTCTCTTCTACCTGGTAAGGCTGAAATATTCTGTTGTTGTTGTTGTTTAAAAATTGTTGATTTACATTTCAGAAATTAGTTAGAGCAAGTGACACCACCTGTCCGACTTAATGTGGTCAAAGGTTAAGAAGAGCAGGAGCTGGTTAATATTTGGAATGAGATTCCTCCAATAATGAAAGTTAGACTGACCACCTCAAAACTATGTTTGTCTACATAGTAATGGGCTTCTAACATAGCAATACATATTATTCTGAGCAAGGATCTCTTGCAAAGAAAGAATGTCATCTCAAAATTATCCCACATCAATTAGTGATTTGTGTCATTGCATGTGTAGTAGACCAGAGATTGAGAAGCTGATATTTCAAAAAGAGCAGAGATACTTGGATGGATGTAGCAAACTGATAAGAAATGTAAAAACTTACTTATTGCCATATAGCATCAAATGCAACTTATCTTTGCTATACACATCTTACTAAATGCAGTTAGGAACAATACATTGGTTGATAAAGAGTTATGATAAAAACCCAATGAAGCTTATACATCTATTTGAACTGGGTCAGGATTTCTCATCTACTAATTTGCCTTAACAAATGGAAAAAGATCAAATGAGAATATATAACATGAGGAGGAAAAGCAAAAATGAAGAAGTGTCCATGTGGAACAGACATTTTGGATGCTTATTTCTATGTGCTTTGTGCATATTAAGTGTTTTTTTGGTTACTTCCATATAGACCTTCACTCTCCTCATTGCTTAATTGCTTGGTCTATTTGTTTCCTAAAGTAATGGATGTTTTCTGATGGAAAAATAATTATTTCTATTTCATAACTATTCTAATAAATAAATATCTCTCATGAATGTCTTTAACTAGCTATGTTCTTTCCCCACCTGTTGTTCCTCATTGCTTTTCTCAGCTCCATTATGGATTAGGTAGATGCTTAGACCACCATACAAGGAATAGAATCTGAATGTCATTGAGATTCCACAAAGAATGTGTTTTAAATAAAGTCTTCTTGCATGAATCAAATATATTCCTGATGTAATTAAATGCAACCCCTAAAGAAAGGAAAACAATATGCTTGAATGGAGAGAATCATAGACATAAATATATACCTTAATTTCCTAGTCTATTTGCAAAGAGGGCTATCCATAGAAAAAGTATAGCTTCTTTCATCCATTTTGATAATGTTCATAGCAGTCAACCAGCATCTTTTGTTTGGCACAGAAATCTTTAATGGACCTCATTCTGCATATCTATAAACCTGAACATTTGAAAATTTAGATGTGCTTTGAATCAAAGTTCTGGGATACATAAATTCAATCCAACTCACAGCTGAAAAAATTATCCCAGATCCTTTAATTTTGTGTAAACATGAGGCTTCTTGAATAGGCTCGGTAAAGAAAGCATAGTATTTAACTCTGGAGTGGTGACTTCTTCATCTGTTTAAAATTTATAGACAGTATAGGAGGACAGCTGTGTAGTATATAGTACATGGGATTTATTCCACCGAATATTGCTACATTTCCTTTGACCAATTGATTGACTAATACTAATTTCTAGAATGTATAGATCTGTTATAACAATATGGATTTGTGCCCAATGCCTGAGACAGCCTTGAAGCATAACTTCATCTTAAACTTGAACAAGATTGATGCTGATGGAGCAGGAAGAAAAGATCAATATTAAAATACTTTGCAGAACTAGAACCTGGAAGGTTTGGCAAATAAGTCAACCCTATCAACATTATTTTGTTAACTAAAGCTATACTGAACATGCTTGCTTGGAGTTAATTCTACTAGAGGCCATACACTTCTGAGTTGACATGCATAATGTCCCGTAAATCAACTTCAGTAAAAAATGATTCCTTGTTATATGCCTTTGAACATAAATTTAGCACACTTCTGGAATTCTGCCAAACCTGCATTCAAAATGAACATGACTTTCTGCTGACAGGTATGGAGAAAGCTGCATCATGAAACAGTAGAAGGGTCCCATGATGGTCTAGCCAGCTGTCAAAACTCCTCATTTGCCCAGCCCATTTCTAACCCATTTTAAGGGAAGTGATTAATGAATGTTTTCCCACTGTTTGGTAACATCTGGTAGCAGGAGAGAAAAACAAAGCCAGAAAAATCCACCAGGTTCTGACTTAAATCTGCCCATGAACCATAACTATGTACAGCATCATTTGGTAGCCTCCTATTACATTGGCAGTGAGATTAGTTGATATCCCTTTAACTTTAAAGGGAAAAAAAGCTCTTTAATTCAGCTATGAGAAAGAATCTTGACTTTGAACTTTGAATAACAGACATAATGAGCTAAAAGTCATAACTACAGGTAGTACTCAACGTACAACCACAAAGAACCAGAAAAATTGTTTTTAAGTGGTGCAGGCTTTAAGTAAGCCACCATGAGATCACACCCAACTTTATGACTTTTTGTGGCCATTGAGTGAATCACTTTAGCCATCAAGTGAGACATCACAAGACCATCACAAGAGCATGTGACTCTGGGATGCTGCAACTGTGGTTGCCAAGCACCCATATCATGATTCCATGATCATAGGGATGCTGTAATTGTTTGTACATGTGAGTACCAATCATAAGTCACTTTTTCCATGCCGTAATAATTTTTGTCACTAAATCAATAGTCATAAGTCATGAACTATCGGTAGTCAGAATGTCATTTCTGTTGTTTTGATTAGACATAACATCTTAATATTTCACCCTAGTTCTATAATCTTCTAATATTTCTCTTTCCCTGAAACCTCTGTTTGGAGTATCCATTCAAATCCAAACAGCATTTTTCTCAGTTCCTTTAAGTTAGCTTTGAATGAAATTATTGTAAATAAATATTTAATCCCTAAGAGAAATTTACTTCAAGATTTCCTCAATGAATGATGATTTTATTTTTAAAAAGTGAAATGTTTGTGTTTGCTAAATAATTGTACTTTTCTCTTTTTTCCTTGTACAGATGTTGCCAGTGCCAGTATATTTTGTATATTGTTGACCATATTACTTCAAGAAGGAGCTTCAAGTGGAGAGGGAGGAGCTTGCGCCACGTCCTCACAGCATGGGGTGTCAGCGCTCTAAGACCTCCGTTGACCCTTTTGCTGCCCCTTTGTCCATTCGGACCTAAACCGTCCTGAAGGGACGGCGACAAGGAAGACAAAGTCTTGCTGGTCGCAGGGGTACCGCAAAACCCCTGTTTTACCCAAGGGAAGAGCTTCTGCAAGGCGGCAAACAGGCAGCCCTATGGGCTGACAAAGACGGGGCACCTCCGGAAGGAAGGAAGCTGAAAGGGAAAGTGCGAGACCAGGAAGGTATTTCTTTTTCTTTTGAAACATTTTGCCTAAAGAAACTTTTTTTTTAGTAAAACTAAAGCTTTTAACCAAGAAATAAGCGGCAGAATTAATCTAATATGTTTTGAACTGGGAGGTTTTCTTTTTTTTCTTTTTTTTCTGTAATTGTGGATTGAAGCGTCAGTAATAAGATTTTTTTTCCTTTGAAATTGATTGGACTATTTCTTTTTCCTTTTAATTTTTGTTACTTAAATTCTTGATTTTGGAACTATTTTTATAATTCTTCCTATGACTTACCACTTATTTTTAAAATCCAACAAGAATTATACTCTTTACTCTCTTTAACAATAAAGAAGAAAGATATTTTAAAAAGTGAAAATCTGCAACACTGCCACTGGGAGGTCAGAGGCTGTCTTTATGAAACAATCTATTTTTCTTACTTGGAGATTGCTGAAAATTGTTTACTAAAGCTCACAGAGATTCAAGGGCATGGATAGTTTTTAACAGGTGCTCTTTGATAACTGACAGTAATATTTTCCTTTGGAGAACACAACAGGAACTGTATTTCAAAGTAACCCAATGAAAAGATAAAATAGGTCTGAGACCAGGGTGGCAGTGAGAACCAAGTTTTACCGTTTTTTGATTTGTCAACATGGTTCCATATCCAGAAGAGGATACTTTAGAAAATCAGAAGGCTTTGGCTGGAATCTTAAATCTTTTGCAACAATATGGAAGAAGAATCGATAAAAAATTGGATAAACTTATGTCTATTACACCAAGGTATGAGCAGTTTGAGGCTCCAAAAACTAAAGAGAAAGAAGAAAATGTTGAAGATAAAGAGATACTCATTTTAGTTGAAGGCAAAGATATGATAATAGAGAATCTTACCAATAGATCAAATGTGGGAGAAGATAAAAAGGAAATTCTGAAAAGAGAATTTGATGAATGTGAGCCTCATATTGGTTTTCAAGAAAAAGAGGGGAAAAAAGAATTGAAGATGGATGTAAGAGGAGAAATCTCTCCAGAAATAGTCTGATATTTAAAGACAAACAATGTGTAATGACAGGAACTGGGCAGCGATATGATTTGAGAGCTATACAGGACAATAAAGTGCGAAAAGAAGTTTATAAGAAACCCGGAAAGAAGAATAAAAAGACACTGGAACCACAAATGGCAAGAGAGACAAGTTTACCTCGCTACTGAAAAGACACTGGCTGGCAATGAAAGTTGATAACTAAAGATTAGCCATCCTTTGATGATAATAAATAGAAATTCAGTGTGTCATAGATTGTTTTAGATTGTCATTGAAGGATTCCTAGTTAGTAAATAATTATCTATAATAAGAGTAATTAATGATAATGGTATAGTTTAATGATATATATCTATGTATATATGTATGTATGCATGAGTATGGAATTGGACATAAACAATAAGACTTTTAGTTAACTACATAGGAATGTTGATGGAGGGGAGAATTTTAGTACTCTAAATTGCTTTAGATTGTTATTGAAGAATTACTAGTTAGTAAACAATAAGTCATAAAAGGAGCAATGAAATAATAAATAACATATACATATATGCGTATGTATAAATGTATGTTTATCAGGTTGGATATAAATGGTAAAAGATTTTTAGTTAATTATTAAGAATTATTAATGGATATTGTTTAATAAAAAAGGGGGGCTAGAAATAACATAAATTGATTTCTATGCAGAATACGTTTCCAGGATGAAGTACCAGAGGAGATTTTTTGGAATAGACAATGAATGCCATTATGTGGTTATGTTTAAGTAAGACTTGTTTGAAGAAGAAGATAGACTAAATATGGAATATTAGAGGAGAATTTTGGTATAATATTAAGATATATAATGATTTTTTTGATTTAAATTCTATAAATTGAGATTACTTATGAGCAATGATGGTTCTAGAAATGCACAAGAGTTATGTGTAACCAGTCAACATGTCCAAAAGATACAATGTAGAATGATGGTTTTTCCTTTTGGTATTTTTGTTTTATTAAAAAATAATTATTTTTTTATAAAAAAAAAAAAGAAGGCACTTCAAGTGAGATGCTTTGTGTTCATGAAGAAAGCACTTTTCTAAAAAAAAATGTACAGCCCTATATAAACAGCTACTTTAAGTTATTTTGCAAAAGCTGTTCATTGTATTGATGTTTAATGTCAAGTTGTGATTAAAAACAATGTTTAGTCGAGTCTACCTTCAACACAATAAAGCTTTCAGCAGGAAAAATCAAGGCGTGAGACTTTTATCTGATATTTGTTTGATTATTCAAAGCAATTTTACTCTAAAAAAGGAAAAAGTAGGGAAGTAAATCAACTGCCTGTTTTGTTTTCCATGGATAACTTCAGTGAGAAGAAAAAATAAAAAATGGTATATATTATATATTATAAAACATATACTGGAAACAAATTATTATTATTAAACAAGACTGTGCCCTTCGCACAGTCACTCAAGCTCTTGTGACATCCCGACTCGACTACTGTAATGCTCTCTACATGGGGCTTCCCTTGAGGTGCACTCGAAAGCTACAGTTAGTCCAGAATGCAGCCGCGCGGGTGATTACGGGAGCCTCTAGATGCTCCCATATAACACCAATCCTGCGCGAGCTGCACTGGCTTCCTGTGGTCTTTCGGGTGCGCTTCAAGGTTTTGACGACCATCTTTAAAGTGCTCCATGGCTCGTGGCCTAGTGATATGTGAGACCGTCTCCTGCCCCATACATCCCTTCGGCCGATCCACTCCCACAGAGTTGGCCTTCTCAGGGTGCCGTCAGCCGGGCAATGCCATCTGGCGACACCCAGGGGAAGAGCCTTCTCTGTGGCGGGCCCTGCCCTTTGGAACGACCTACCCCCTGAATTGCGTACCATCACAGACCTCCGCCTCTTCCCCCAGTGTCTAAAGACACATCTTTTTTAGCAAGCGGGCCTAGCCTAACCCTCCCGTCGAGACTATTTAGATAGTTTAAAATTGGGGATTTTAATTTGATTTTAGCATAGGATTATAATTTAATTTAATATATTTTTAAATTCTGTATTTATTGTATTGTTTTGTATGTTTTTAAATTCCTGTGCGCCGCCCTGGGTCCTTTGTGGAGAAGGGTGGGATATAAATGTGATTAAAATAAAAAATAAATAAAAATTCTATGCCTGGAAACCATTGGATATTTCTTTAATGCTGAATATACATAACATTTTCAAAGATGATTTAAAACAAAGTTTACTTGTGACCTGAAACTTGAAACCGCTGGGAGTGATACCCCTGTTTTATTATCTTAATAGCACTGAGTTGGTCGACAGATATTTCATCCTACAAATTTTCTCTGTTACGAAAATGCACAACGTTAATCTCTGCAATACTTTATAAACTGACCATAAACCAATGTTTATGGTCAGTTAATCATTGTATTACTTTGCTTTAGGTAATTTAGTACATTACCATAATGCAACAACCTACTTAATATAAATTTTAAAGTGAGCCCTGACAAAGTTGCAGGGCATTAATATATTATGTCTTTTAACCAGAAGCTCAAAAACAAAGTGAAGTTTGAGTATGCCTCAGCTTTTCTTTGATGGAACTTAATTTTATTATGAAGGGCACTGTGCCAAAGTGCTAGAGTTATTTATTATCTGTACTGCAGTACAGCCTACTGGCCTCAGTTAGAATCATATCCCAGTTGTGCAAGGTACTGTGTAAATGACTTTCAAAAGTGTGTCTTCTATGGAATTCAAACTGACATTTCATTTCCAAAGAGTTAATTCCATAAGCAATGCATCCGGAAAAGGTCAGCTTGCTACAACATTGCTTTTGAAATCAGTATTATTGCTCAGATAATGCAACATCGGGATAATATTCTGTAGACATTCTCAATCATCCAGGTCATGGTTGTCCCAAAAGTACTTTTTTTTGGGGGGGGGGGTGACAAAAATGCCAATTACCTCCTGAAGAAGCACCTTTGGAACCACCAGCACAATATGATTCCAAATCTGCCCTTTGGTTAATAAATAAATTCTGCATAGATAGCCCTCAATTTACAACCACAGCTGGGACAAGAATTTCTGTTGCTAACCAAGGCAGTTGCTAAGTGAGTCAGACCTGATTTTATGACATTTTTTAACAAGACTAAGCAAAACATTGCAGTTGTTAAATGAATCATGCAGCTGTTAAGGAAATCCAGCTTCCCTCATTAACTCTGCATGTTGGAAGCCATCTAGAAAGGTTGCAGATGGTGATGCTGCAATCATTGCAACTGCATGCCAGTTGCCAAGCACCCAAATTTTAATCATGTGATTGGAGGGGGAACTGTTTGTGACACTCATAAGTGTGAGAATTGGTTGTAAGATACAATTTATCATAATTTAGTGTAAATGGTCAGAAAGAAATGCTTGTATGTTAAGAGCTACCTGTATAGGTTTATCATATAGAGTTTTTAAAAGCTGAAGGGTTTTCTTTTATTAATAGTGGCCAGATTCCTTTCTGCAGCTACTTAATTTCAGCTGTTTTAGGGCTACAGGAGCTGTGATGCAAAAAGACAAATGACCATTAGTTTTGATAGTCTTACATTAATTGCACAGTTAACTTAAGATGCAATTTAAGATGCAGAGCCTTGCTTATACTATCTTAAGCGGTCTGGGATCAAGGTAGCTCAGACATTGCTTTTCATCATGCCAATCTGCCTGTGTTTTAAGCCCGGTGTTGAAAATTATATGAGTTACCAGCAAAGAAATCCAAGTTGGACCTGATCTTCTAGAGACACTTTTGATTGTTAAACTGTGGTCTTAAGGAAAAATAGAAATACATATATTGTCAAATTCTTAGGTCACTTTTCCCCTTTATTAATTTGATCATCCTGTACACAGGTTGCTGCTTTTCTGCATTAATATTTTATGGTTAAAAAGTGTGATTGTTCATTCAAATTAAGCAAAGATACTTCTTCACATATAAAATCCAGAATTTATTTATTTAAAATATTAATATATGGCCTATTGTGGAAAACAGCAGATATTAGATGCAGTAGGAAAGGCAAAATGGAGGTGCAGAATATACTTATATGTGTATGAACATTGGACATGAGTAGTGTGGAGTATGGACCCAAAATGCTAGTCCTGCTTCCAAGCAGCTACAAGTTTATAATTTTGTTTATTTAAATTTGGATTTTCTTTTCTAGTGTTCTGTACAAGATAGCAAGAAAGGCAACTTCCATATCCCATATTTTCTGGCTATTGACTATGCTTGTATTTTTATCTGAAGAGACTGAATTGTTTTTCTAAGGAAAAGTTAAGCAAAAACAAATAGAAAGCGTCCATCAACAACAACAAAATGAAAACCCCAGAAATACTATAGGAAACAACTGGCAAAAGTTTTATTTTGGGGAAAAATTGTTTATTCATGTCTAGATACTTTATTGTCTAGATTTGGGTAAATTTATGCATGTGTAGCTTTAAACATTGCCAATAAAATGTCTTTGAATTCCTTTTACACTTATTGTGAACATATTGTTCTTGAATTACTGCCAAATCAATTTTTTCATGAATATCTGCCCTAAAAGATTGCACCTAAAGCCAGTTCAAGTCTCCAGAGAACTGAAAAAAATCCAGTAAGAAGTAACACCTTAGGAAAAAGAAACAGGGTTTTTAATTGCTTTGTGCACTCTATAATTGAAGGCAGGCACCTTCTTGAGGCACTCACTGCCTAGGGGAGTGTGACTCCACTTGGCCTTGCCTAATTAATCCTGTGATACAAACCTTCTGGCTTCAATTTTCACATTTCTGACTCTTTTTAGAGGTGATAATAAAACTAAAAAATTATGTAGCTACTGTATGACTATAACTCTGCTAGTGGAACACAAATAAAATCATATGGATGGAAGACTTCCTTTTCAGGGTTTGGTCCCTCTGACCTTGTATAGCATCAGGAGACATAGGTTTGATGAATATGGTGAAGCAGAGCTACTAAGTCCAGTGCCACGATGAAAGCCTAGGCAGATTTTTTTTGTGGTGGTGGTGGCCTTTGCTATGGGCACATGCGGAAATACAATGATGTGATGCTTACCCACAGAGTTTTGCAATAGCTCTTAATGAAAGATAAATTGGGCACTTTAAATCATTAATAGGTTGTTAAGAGAGCATAACCTCTTCTAGTAACCTCTCCAGAAGGACATAGAAGCATACAGTTTTCATTGTAACGTAACTGTCCCTCTACTCTTTCCTTGCATATTATTCAGTCCTTTAAACAATGGTTTTGAAGATATAAGATAAAATATGCACTAAGTCACATTGTCTTGAATAGGATGTTTCAGAAGTAATGAACTTTAAACTGTTTATATTGTGAGAGCATTGGCTCATTTGCTGTATGAGATATAATTAGGATTATATCCCCCAGGTGTTTTGGACTTCAGCCTAGTCATCTCCTAGAAGGCACAAGTATAAGACATAGATGACATTTTGACAAGAGAGGAACCGCCCCCTCCTCCTCTCTCAGGTTTAGTAATTCTCCCACTTTTCCAGCCCACCCATTAAAATGATAAGAAGGAGAATGCCAAATCTTCCTAGGAACTCAGATTTTGAGAACGGCAGCAAAGGAAAATCATGCTTGTGCTTGGGATAATAAAATGTGGAAAGTTTAAAATGAGAACAAAGAATTCTGGCAATTAATTTTGTGTTATGACTAAGGTTACCTAGGTCAGGGTTCAGCAACCTTAAACACTCAAAGAGCCACAAAGGTCCTAACCAGAAGCCCCCTGTTCAATTCTGGAGCCAACCAGAAGCCTGGTTTCCCCATCGCTGAATATCCTCCTAGCATGGTGGGCTCGCAACTTGGGTGTTCTCCTGGACTTTCGGCTGTCTCTAGAAGACCATATGACAGCCGTAGCCAGGGGGGCTTTTTATCAGGTTCTCCTGATACGCCAGTTGCGCCCCTTTCCTGGATCGTGACACTTTATGCATGGTTACACAAGCCCTTGTCACCTCCTGTCTGGACTACTGCAACACTCTCTACATGGGGCTCCCCTTGAGGTGCACCCATGCTCCAGTTAGTTCAGAATGTGGCCGCGTGGGGGATTCTGGGAGTGTCTAGATGCTCCCACATGACACCTCTCCTGCGCGAGCTGCACTGGCTGCTTGTGGCTTTCTGGGTGCGCTTCAAGGTACTAGTAACCACCTTCATGGCAAGGGACCTGGTTACCTGCAAGACCACCTCCTGCGACCAAACACCTCCCACCAACCAGTTCGCTCCCACAGAGAGGGCCTCCTCAGGGTGCTATCGGCCAGGCAATGTCAGCTGGCGACCCCTAGGGGGAAAGCCTTCTCTGTGGCAGCTCCTGCTCTCTGGAATGACCTACCCCCTGACCTACGGACGACCACGGACCTGCGCCTTTTCCATCGGACCTTGAAGACCTATTTATTTCGTGAGGCTGGCATGGCATAGTTTTAATTGTTGTTAGTAGGGGTTTTAGTAGGGTTTTAGGACAGACTAATCATTTAATATATTTTTAAAGTATTTTATGTTTTATACTATTGATTTTTATCATTGCCTGTATATTGTCCTGAGTTCCAAAAGGGAGAAGGGTGGTATAAAAATCTAATAAATAATAAATAATAATAATAAAAATGGTGTACTTTTTCCTCTACCTGTCCTAAGCAAAAAATCTATCAATTGTTGAACTGACCAGAAAATCCGCCACTTGCATACAGTCTCCTCCTGGTGTGCTATACTTTCCCCCTCCCAACTGGAAGCTTCTCTCAAAATTGTGGCACCGACCGGCAACAGGGAGCCACAGCAGAGGGATGAAAGAGCCACATGTGGTTCCAGAGCCGCAGGTTGTTGACTCCTGGCCTAGGTAGAGGCAAGCTTCTGTAGAATTCTTTAAGCTGTGTTAAATTCTACAATAAACGGCTGTTTACAAAGGCTGATAGGCCTCCATCTCAAACTTCCCTGAAACAGCCCCTCACAAATCCACCCATCCACACAAAGCCAATAAGCAACAAAACCAACTTGCAAAGGCAGAGAGGAAGTCCAAAGAAAAGGTGTAAGTTTACAGGGCAAGGTCCAGAATTAAGATCCAAAGGAAAAGGTAAGTCCACAGGGCAACGGAAGTCCAAAGCCAAAGGCACAAGACACCACAGAAGCACAAGTCAAGACTGAGTCAAGGCCCACTCTACTCTCCATTACCTGAAATTGAATAGGGCAGAAAGCTGTTCCTCATCAAAAGAATCTTCTGCCTCTCAACACCACTCCTTGTCTGCAGGTGGTCTCCCCCCCCCCATGTCTGTGAGGGCTGGCAGCTCCCCATATAGTCAACCATCTTCCCCAATGACTGAGGGGTCTGGGACACCAGGAGAGACATGTCATCCCCATCAGATGGTCCTGGTTCCAACTCCTCCTCTTCCTCTTCCAAACCGGGATCTAATGAGGCCATGGCACTTTGCTTTCAAGCATGGAACCAATTTATAGGCTGCTAGATTGTGGCTTTCTTCTTTCCACATCTTTGGTGTAACAGGGAGAAAAGTTGAACTGGTTACTCTTTACGTGTAACTATTGCTTATATAATGGTTAATAGTAATGTATATCTGTGTTGAGAATTTCCTTATAGGGAAAGAAGAGAATGGGAAAAGTCAACATGGCCAACTTGCCATAGGACAATTCAACAATTCAATCTCACTATTTAAAATAATTTAAATAATTGTCCCACAGCAAATTGTTCTGTGGTGAGTTGGCCATGGCGAGTTGTCCTAGACCTGGGAAAGAAGTGTGAATTGTACAAACAGAATAATTGGGGCAGGGGGATTGAAGGTTGTGTTTGAAAGGAGATTAGACAAGTTATGCTTTAATCATCTTTCTGTCCCAATTTTTCAGGCAGCTAGAACTAGAAAATGTTATTTTAAAACATGGAGCTTGAATGTCCATTCTATGATTGTGAAACAGAAGTGATAGGTGAGCGGAAAGAAATAAATTGCAAGTTTGTGATAGGAAAGTCTTTTCTCTTCCATTTTTTAAGGCCATTAGAAGTGGGAAATTTGTTTTTTATGGATATTGTATTGTTGATGAGTGTAAGACCTATTTTTCAGCACTCTTCACTTCTTCAGCCAACTGAATAATGGATTACAGTTAGCATAGAATAATGATTTGGTCTATGGAAGCCAGGTATCTTGCAGCTCAAGATACAATGTTCCCAGAAAGTAATGATGGATACTTGAAGATCTGTCGCTCAATTGCCAAAGCCCAAAGTAGCCAATAAACATTGGGCAGATCCAAAATCCCAATTATATCAACACCAACATTGTGAATAAGTACTGTAATTTAGCAAGAACTTTGTCATGAGGATAGGAAAACATTACTTTAACATCAGAAGTTGTAAACAGGATTTTAGACTAGTATTTGAGGCAGTGTTGTGAAGGAACATATTTTTTAACACTGAGGCATTTTTGTGACATGGGTTCTGTGCCAAAACTAGAACTAGAACCTAGGCTCCCCACTCCTTAACAGTACACCTGCATAAAGCTATTTAAAGTTATACACCAGTTCTTCAATAGGAACTGCTCCCTGGTCACTGGAAATATGAAAAATATAATATCCAAAAAAATTAAAGATTGGGCTTGTATATGTTGAGAAAGATATAACAACCAGTGCTTGGAATCCATTTATAAGACTCTAAAGTCAATGGTCATAACATGAGAAAGGCTATGTGTTCTGACCCAGGTCCCCACACACAACAAATCCTCTGTAGTTAAATCGATGATTCCTTTATTAGGAGCGCCAGCAGCCCCTGCAAAAAGTGTCTCTCTCACAGGAGGCTAACAAGTCTGTGTGGCAGGGAGATGAATAGTTGTCTGCCACATCTATTCATCTCCACCTTTTAACCCCAGAGCTAGAGTGGAGCTTAGTTAGCATTGATGACTCTTCTATCCCAAGAATTGGCCCCCAGATTTCCACTGCTCCCCTCTCCTCTGCCTTCTGTGCATCTGCGTGTTAGGCACTGGACCCAGCTCTCCCTCCTCTCATTAACCACCTCCACACCTGGGGGCTGTTGATTCTCCATCTGAGGGCTGATGGACAGCCTATGCTCCACCTCTGTCTCTCTCTCTCTGACAGCTCTGCTCCCTCTTCCTCCTCAGAGCTCTCAGGTTGCCTTGATGCTGACCCTGACGCCCACATCTCTTCCTCTGATTCGGTTGCTGAACAGACTAGTGGCTGACAGTATATAACACTATGAAGTATTAGTATTTAGTATTTATTAGATTTGTATACCGCCCTTCTCCCTTTCGGGACTCAGGGCGGTGTACAGGCAGCGATAAAAATCAATAATACAAAACATAAAATATATTAAAATATATTACATAATTAGCCTGTCCTTAAAACCCCTGATAAAAACCCCTACTAAAACAGTTTAAAACTACGACAGGCCGGCCGCATGAAATAAATAGGTCTTCAAGGCCCGATGGAAAAGGCACAGGTCCGTGATCATCCATAGGTCAGGGGGTAGGTCATTCCAGAGAGCAGGGGCTGCCACAGAGAAGGCTCTCCCCTTGGGGATCGCCAGCTGACATTGCCTGGCCGACGGCACCCTGAGGAGGCCCTCTTTGTGGGAGCGCACTGGTCAGTGGAAGGTGTTTAGCAGCAGGAGGCGGTCTTGCAAATAGCCAGGTCCCTTGCCATGGAGCGCTTTGAAGATGGTCACTAATATCTTGAAGCGCACCCGGAAAGTAAAATATTCCTTAGCCTGCCCTCTTAGCAATAATTACTTTTTAATAATAATTATGGAATAAAAATTATATTAAGAATTCTATTAATATCATAGAAGTCAATGAGATTTTCTTTTAAGCAAACATTAAACAATCTGTGACCTATTGGATCACTGTTTCAGAGATATTTTCTTTTATAAACATATAGAAACAGAGTGACCCTTCTCCACAAAAAAAGAATAAGTGGAAGCAAGCATGACTTTTAATGTTCTGTCAGCTTTCCCACTGAATTTTCTTGTGCAAAACTGGCAGTGAGTATCAGATCTTCCTTCCTTCTTCCTTTTAACTCTTTCTTTCCTTTCTCTTTTTCTTCCCTTGTCAGCAGGCAGGTAATTGGCTGCTGCTGAATGGGAGATGGAGTGAATGATTGCAGAAGTGTCAGAGAACTTGTCAGGGAATTTTGAAATGAAGATCACACGATCACAAGAGCAGGCTGGCATGCTAAAGCAACTACAACTTCCCCAAATTTCATTTGGAGTCATGGTTTAATCCATTTAAGGTACTTCAGTTGACTAAGTTTTTCATATGATGCATCATTTTGCATCATTTTACAGACAATAGTTTTACTACTACATGGATATAGAGAATTGAAAAGTGTGGTTACTTAGAGCTTCCATTCTGGGGGAAAAGTTGTAATGGATTAAGAAAAAAAGTGCCTTTCCCCACCCTGCATGAACCCTCATCATCAAAGACACTAGGTCAAAAAAACAAAAACAAAAACAAAGGGATACTGAATAAGAAGTAATATATTTGAGATCAATAAAAACTCAGTACTTAATCTGAGTCTGGCTTTAAATGGCAAGGTCAAAATAGTAAATGCAGAGTTTATAGCAACTGAAAGGCATTGAAATAGTTGATTCCGACAATAATAGTTGTAACCAACTGCAAGATATGTTGCTGTGCAAACATCTCATTGTCCTTCGTTAATTCTAGTTGATTAATTAAAGAGGACGGAGTAGCACAGCTAATCATGGCCTTTTTGACACTCTTAATCACATTTGAAGCGACTTTGACTGAATTGTTGAGCAAACTATTCAGATTGTTGCAAATAATCTGTTTATTTTTCCTAGAAAGGATTTCCTGTACTATTTTGTGGGTGGGATAAAGGATCATGCTGTCTGTCTGCTCTTAAAGCTTTAGGATAGGATCCAGTCTATTTTGTAACAGGTTTGATTTGACACCAAATTCTGCATGCATAATTGTTTATATCTTGATTTATTTTTTTGTCAAAGAAAGGGGGTAACATTTTAATTAAAAAACATTCAGTATGGAGTGAGGGGAAGTTACTGATTAATCCTGTTGATGATTAAATTCATAACAATATTGAAGAATTATCTGACAACAAGAGAAGGAAACTAATTTGAAGTTCAGAAACTGCACATTTTATTTTTTATTTTATTATTTTATTGTATTTTATTTTGGCATCTTTTGCCCTCATTTAAAGTGAACACATTATAAAATCTGTTAGAACAGATTAATGTTCACTGGTTTTTCTTATAACAATTAGTATTTTACTTAATAGCATATTTTACATATTATTGCTTGCAATGCCATAATTCATGGACTGATTGTATATTTTCACTAAAAAAAGAAAAAGCCTTGAAGGAACTCTTTTTTTCTTTCACTCTAAAGAGCTCATTATACAGGTCATACTGATGCATAATGTGCAGACACATACTATTGGAAGGAAAACTATTTCTGCCAGATATTTCTAAAAAGAAAAACTTCAAGGAGGAAAAAAATCTCTAACCCTTGTTGTATTTGCAATATTCATGTCAGAATTGACCCACCTTTTTTTTGCACCTTCCCTCTATAATGTTCAAAAACCTCCTCTGCTTTCAGCCTAGGACTTGGAAGAGAGCCAAGTTTACCAAATCTTTTTGAACTACTAAGCCTACCTGGAAATTTGAGACTATGTGATGAGCATCCCATAAAATGGCTGTCACACTAGCCATGATGATTCCTAAAACATTTATTACACTGGTGTAATGAGATTGTTCTCCATTAACTTATTCAACCTTCCAAAATTATCTCTATCATTTAAATTTATTTCTGTCATTTTCTGGGCAGATAAGTGCATCTTCCTAATATTAATGATGGTTCTAGACATACTATGTGGAATCCAGAAAAGGAGTTCTGGAAATTTGCTTTGTAACATCATAGTTTCCTTTTTTAAAAATTTATTTAACAGTATTGTTTTTAACTAATTCAAATTATATCAGATTCCAAGAAGAATGTTTAGGATTCTGTGGATCATGAGTTAACACCTCAGGGAATACTCCTGGAGAATAGCTGCTTTCCAACAAAGTATGAATGCTGGTGAGTGTGATGTGAACCTATTAGCTCTGTCAAACTCATGTCTTCGGCAAATTCTCATATAGTTTACATATATAATTGGAGAAATGCTATGAGTGCTCACTCATTTCAAGAATAAATGAAATTAAATGAAATGCATCACATTTTATTAAAGAAATGAATGGGATAATGGAATAAATGGAATTAATTAATAGAAATATCCCTTACATTTTAGATCTATTGTTCAGGGATGTTTTTAAAACTGGAAAAAAATGCATTGTACTGCATTGTTTAGAAAATATATACAAATCAATACATTTCTGAAACTTCTATCAATATAGATCTAGTAAAAATAAGGGATGTATGAGAACAGTTTAATATGTCAAATTGGTATGGTATCAGTGAAATATCTGAAATGGATGATTTGGGGAAACTCATATGGCTATGAGATGAAAATGATCCAACCTGGAGTATAAAACAGTGGAAAAGATTAGAACCACTCATCATCTTTAATTCTTTTTGAAATGGAGAAAGACTAAAACTTTGTTTAGAGGAGTAAAATACTGTCATGTAAATGAAAGATGCATGGATCAGAAGATGTTGTATAGATATTGTAGAAATGAAAAATGTGGAAATAAAAAAATACAGAATTAAAGAATAATTAAACCAGTGAGGCAAGGGTGAAAATCAGCAGGTTCTGACAGGTTCTGGAGAACCAGTAGCAGAAATTTTGACTAGTTCAGAGAACCGACAAATACTACCTCTGGCTGCCGCCAGAGTGGGGAGAGTGGAGAGGGAATAGAGATTTTGCAGTATCCTTCCCCTGGAGTGGGGTGTGAATGGAGATTTTGCAGTATCCTTTCCCTGCTATGCCCACCAAGCCATGCCCACAGAACCAATAGTAAAAAAATTGAATTTCACAACTGTAGTGGGGTAATAGTGAAAGGAAACTCATGTTAATGGGGCCACCAGATATTAGTAAGAAAAAAGGAAGCAAAACTGGCATCATCCAGAAATGCACCATACTTGCAAGGACTTATCGCAGAGACCCGATGAGTAGGAATAAACAGAAGAGATGTCCCTGCTTCTTTCTTTGTTTTGATGCATAGTTTGACTTCCGTGTAGTTACATTCATGTAATAATCTTGACAACTTTATGTACTAATTTATTTAATATATTTATAGCTTATTGCATTTCTGGGAATGTCAGGCAATGTAAAGCAAACCAAATAATATTTTTAAAAATCCTAGATTACAAGATTAAAAGAGCATCAAAAATATTGCTTTCAAAACAGAGTAATTTGTGTAATTTTATAACTGTGAATCCTCACAGTGAATAAAATAGAAATGGTTAAATATATTTGATTTAATAGCAATGCCTGCTCTCCAGGATTTTATTTTATTTGATCAATATGAAAAGGATAATGCAGGAATATTATTTTTTTATTAAATGGCGTTTGGCAGAATAGTAAACTTCTGTTCTAGGGACTGAAAAATAATAAATCAGAATACATAGTCATGTATAGGAACAAAAAAACTGATCAGTAGTCAAAGCATAAAAAGAGTATCATGTAGTTTAAATAGTTATCTTTTATTTGAAAATAGAGACACTTTGTAGTTTAAGAACATTTTTGCATACAAAAGTATGTGAATGTCTGGATAGTCAATAATTTCAGCACAAATTCCAGGAAATGTAGAATATCAAAATTGAATTAGGAAGAGTTCACTGGATTACACAGTACCAAATGTTATTGAGTTTCTTTACAAAACAACATTTAGACCATAACTTAATAGACTGCTCTGTGTGCTTTGCTAAGTATTACTAAAACAAATCTTTTGGATATGCAGAATATATTTTCCTATATTGAAAATACACTGAATAAGTATATGTTGTTTTTCCCCAACTATTGTCCAGGTAAGTGGAATTTGTTGTATTTATTTTAAATATATATTTATAATTAGATTTGCAATTTCACAATTAAAATACATTTCAATACTACCCTGTTTTCCTGAAAATAAGACCTCCCCAAAATATTGCAACACAGCAGCAGCCATGAGGTGACTACGATCACTGCCTCCTGCATCTCAAAAATAATAAGACCTCCCCGAAAATAAGGCCAAGTGCTTATTTTGGGGGTCAAAATAAAATAAGACCCTATCTTATTTTCAGGGAAACACAGTATCTTTCTGTTGTTTTAAACAATTTATTTTGTATCCTAGTAGAAAATTAGTTTCTATACGGTTGAGTTATGGTTCTGCTCTGAAAACAGGATAATGCCATAGCTATCCACTGCTTAGCTGTGCAAACAACCAAAGTATGCAGGGAAGTGTATCTAGGCTGTTATGCTTACTTCGTATATACAAAATTTCAAGTGGGAACATGTTTCAATATATATCTATGTATCTCCCTCTGTCTCTACTCTGCATGCTGAGGGATCCCATATCAAAATAAATAAATAAGTAAATCACTGTAGTCAACTTTACAATAGCAGATCATCTATAATCTGATGTCATATGATTCTATGAATTATGTTTCTCTCAATCAGAACAAATGAATTACAATGTATCTCATCTTTTTTGTTTTATAAAGAGAGAGGAAGATGAGAAACAGGGAAAACAATTAGAAATTCTACCAAATAATTGAGATATGATTATGTTTGTACAAGTCATTTTTTATTCCAAACAACTACATGGATTATTCTCCCTTCCTAACCTGTTGCATCAAATCTTTCAAAAGGGTTGTGGATTTTTTTTTAAGAGACAGAAAGATGTAGAAGAACATAAATCAATCTTAATAAAAATGGAAATATTTCAATGAACTTCCCTAGATCTCCACATTATCTTTTAATAGCCAGACTGAAATCATACACTATTCCTATTATGATCCCTACAAATTAGCTACTAGGTGTAATAGCCAATTAAGAAATGGAAAAGTTGTAGAGTATCTCAACTCAAAAGGTCTTGCCTCAGCTTGAAATCAGTTCTAGATCTGCCAGATTACATATCAAATTGTTTAGGGCACTGGGTGAAAGATGATGTATATATGCACTTTTGTTTTGCTTTAGCAATAGCACCTGTGGTGAAATTCAATTTTTTTTACTACCAGTTCTGTGGGCGTGGCTTGGTGGGCATGGCAGGGGAAGGATACTGCAAAATCCCCATTCCCTTCCTACTCCTGGGAGAAGGATATTGCAAAATCTCAATTCCCACCCCATTATGAAGCCAGCCAGAGCTGGTATTTGCTGGTTGTCCAAACTACTCAAACTTTCCACTACTGATTCTCCAGAACCTGTCAGAAGCCACTGAATTTCACCCTTGAATAGCACTTAGACATATATACTGCTTCATAATATTTACAGTCAGCATATTGTCTCCAATAATCTGGGTCCTCCTTTTATTGACCTTAGAAGGATGGAAGGCTAAGTCAATCTCAAACCTTGCCAGGATCAAACTTTAGGCTGTGGGCAGAGTTTCCCTGCAATACTGCATTCTAACCACTGTACCATCGGAGCTCTAGTTATAATGTGACTCATTGGTGCGTGTAGGTGGTTTGTTCCCTGACTGAAGCAATCTTTTGCATGACTTCGCCTTCCAAGGGTTTACTTCTAGAATTTCAAATTCTTATCTTGGTAATTTAACTTCTTTCCCACAAGCAGCCTCAATGACAACTACTGGAAAAACATTGTGTTGCAAAAGAAGGTGATATGCAGTTATTTCCTCATTACACCCTCCAATGTATTTGATATTCAGGAAAATAATGATAGCTTTATAGCTGCATAATCTCACAGCACATCATTGCTCATTTCTTTTCACCTAAGAGACATATATAAATGATATGTATTGGAAATCTAAATAGAAGATCTTTGCAATGCATTTCATATATTTTGGGTCACATAGAGGTGAGGGAATCCATGTTATTCTAGGATGAATAGCAGCTGGAAGGAAAGCATTGATTAAACTTCCTCAGCTGAAGGAATAACTCTGTGGCTCCTATTCTCTGCTTGTTCTTATTGTGCTGAGGTTGCATTAGACATTTAAAAGGAATTAGGAATGAAAATGATACCGTGTAGATCCACTCTATCTCATATGGAGAGTAAAAGAAAAGTGAATATTCTTTTCAGTAATATTTGGTATTTTATTGGCAACCAGAAGGGAGGGTTTACTATTTCTTTCTGGAATTTTTTTTTTTCTTGAGCCCAGCACATCAGGATTAGTAATTAATAATCAGGTCTAAGCTTCTTAGATATTTGATGTCATCAGATTGAATAAGGCCATTGTAAAACAATTCCCTTGTCTAAGCAATGAGAGCAATTCATTTATCACAACTACTTTGGCCCACTTTCTGATCTTCAATTGTTGCATGGGAAAAGAAAGTCCATTACAATAGCAATTGAAAACATTAATAGTCTATGAAAAGCTGTAGGCCAGGAAAAAGCAACATGACGCTTTTGCCTGGGAGACCTATCTACCCATGGATTATTGAGTGAGTGATTGATTTAGTGATTTTTTTTTTTAGTGGCACAATCCTATATCACTGGGCAGTTAACAAAAATAGGAATATATAACGTACTGAAACCTAACAGTGTAAAAACAAAACTCAAAGCTTAAAAGACCCAATGAAAAGATATGTCTAAGTGTTTTTCTAAACTGGAACAACAAGGGAGCCGTTCCATGTTATACAGTATGCCATAATATAGGCTCTATCACTGAAAAAACTCCAGAATTGTTAAATATATTAATGTTTAGGGTTGTACTGCTGCCCTAAGAACACACTGCACTTCTGAAATTATAGGTCTAAACTGTATATCCCTTTGTATCAGTGATGGGTTTCAAATTTTTTTAGAACTTATACTGTAGGCATAGCCTGTTTTGTGGGAGTGGCTTGACAGTCATGTGATCAGGTGGGAGTGGTCAACTTGATGTCACTCACCAGGAGATGGCATGGATTGGGTAAAATGTGGTGAAGCTCACTTAACAACACTCTTGCTTAGCAATCAAAATTTTGGGCTCAATTGTAGTCATAAGTCAAGGACTATCTCTACCTTCCTCTCCATGGCAACCTTGTCCTAGTAAACTATTTCTCCTTTCTGGCAATTTTCCTCTCTGTTAGAGGCACCAAAATAATCCATAAAATCTAAGGTTTTCTGCTGCAGCAGGGGGTTGGACTAGATGAGCTCCTAGTAGGTTCTTTGCCTGGCTTCCTCCCTCCTCCTGTGATCTCCTCAGTGCTCGCTTGTGCTCTCCCTCCTCAAGTGTAGTTTGATTGCAGGTGGAGCCACGTTGCCTTTTCAAACTTGTAATCAGTAAAGCTGGGCTGGATTTTTACATAGCTTTATTCAGCTGTGTGTGTGTGAGAGAGAAATGGATGGGGACCTGGGGAGGAAGTCACTACACTTGGGAAGGGAGAGCACAAGCAAGCACTGAGGAGACCACAGGAGGAGGAAGGAAGCCAGGCAAAGAGCCATGCTGTAGCACACACACTTTCCCTGGATCAGCCCAGCTTCACTGATTACAGATTTGAAAAGGCAACATGGCTCCATCTGCAATCAAACTACACTTGGGAAGGGAGAGCACAAGCGAGCCAGGGTCCTTCCCTCCAGCCCTTGGCCAAAGCCCCGCACAGCACCAGGAGAATGAAGTTTGAATTCCTCTGACCCACATGTACCTTTTCCAGTTGCTTCAGAGAGGGCTTCAATGCTGCTCTTGCCTCAGGTCCTCTAAATAAGCCCCTTCCTTCCTTCCTTCCTTCCTTCCTTCCTTCCTTCCTTCCTTCCTTCCTTCCTTCCTTCCAAAGCATGGGTTCTAACCAGCATGGTAGATTTGTGGAACCTCTTCTACTGAACCGGTTAGAATCAACAGAAACCCACCCCTGCTTTGTACAGTATAGCAAGGATTTTCAATGCAGCATGGAAAACATTAAAAAATGGATCTTTATAGGAAATATAACATTCTTATCTCTTCTTGTTTATCTGTAATGTTCTGGCTCTTCAAGGGTTGACACATGAAAATTACCTTGCAATAGTATAGACTTGGAATTGCTAGTGCAAATGCCACCAATACTGGGTCTTTCTTATCCTCTTAGATACAATATGGATATATTATCTATCTCCCCTTCATCTAGATATAAGATATGGATATAATTAAAAGTGGAAGTAATAAAATCTTCTCCCATTACAAAAATATCCTGTCGATTCCAGCAGCAATACCAAGAGGTGTTCTGTTCTCTGTCAAGACTTACAAGTAGAGGATATAGTATGATATAGGCCATTTATCCTCAAACTATGGCCCATGGGCTGGATATGGCCCACCAATGCAAAGTATCAGGCCTGCGGAGTGGTGGGAGTCAGCCCCGCTCCTCACCCTGCCCCTCATCATTGGCCTTATCTTCCAGCGAGTATCCACTCCAGCTGCACTTTTGATTAGTTATTTCACTGGTTGAGCTGCACTTCTGATCACACTGCTGCTGCTGAAGGTAAGGCTGAAGGGTGCTGGGGAAGACCAGCTGACTGTGAATGATCTTGCCAGTGCAGCCATGTGCTCTGGAGCCAGTGGGTGAGTAGGAGAGTGGCTGCTGCTGGCTTGAAAAGCAGCTCTGTTGCCAGCTTTTAAAATAGTGCTTTAAAAGTCTTTAAAAACACTTTAAAACAGCCTTTCAGGAAGTTTTACACAGCCATATGATCTAGGGTTGGTGAGTTAGTAGGGGAGGGGCAAGTACAGCAAGGACAAAGGCAAAATGGACTGCTAAATTGGCCATGCCCACACAGTCACATGGTCTCCTCGTCCTCCTGGAGCCCATTCCCTGCCCCACTCACCTCTGGCAACTCTCTCTTGGAGCGGAGAGCAGGTCCCACATCCAGCACCAATAAAGCCAGAAGTAGCTGCCCACCATTTCCTGTTGCAGTCGGACAGTGAAAGAGAGACAGAAAGAGAGACATATTCTGCTCAATTTAGCTCTGTCTGCTCCTCTCGCTCTACCTTTGCCCAGTTTTGCAAGGATTCAGCAGATGCGGTTGGATTCGTCCCATACTTTGCCTGCCAAGCATCTTCAGGGACACCTAGGGATTATATTTTCTGGCCACTTTGGACCGAGCTGTAGGATGTGTATGCATCTCTATATGAGTGTAAAGCTGCTTGGGATGATGTTCCTCTGAAGTGCATGTGGCAATCTAAGGCAACAACCTTATTGCATTGTGATGTAACAGCCTGACAGTAACTCCTTTTACAAGGTTTACTTTTGTATATTTCCAGAGACAAAGAGAACTGGCCAAATATCCTTACAGTTATTCCTTGGGTGTTTGGATTGGGAAGTGGAGGTGGGGAGTGAGGCAGAGAGTGAGAGGGGGAGAGAGAGAGGGAGAGAGAGATCGACCAACATAGGGAGACAGAGAAAGAGGTGAGAAAGAAGAGAGGGAGGGAGGGAGAGAAAGGGAAATAAAAAGAGAGATGAATGGGAGAGAGTGAGACCAAAAGAGGGGTAGATAGAGAAAGTGAGATGAGAGAGAGGGAAGGAGGTAGGGGTAGAGAGAGGGAGAAAGAGAGAGATGGGAGAGAAAGGGAATGAGGGAGAGAGGGAGAAAGAGAGAGAAATAAAGAGATGAAAGAGAGGGAGAAAGAGAGAAAAAGAGAGAGGGACCCCCAACACACACACCTGTTTGACATAGAAAACACAGGGAGCCACAAAACCTGGCTAGGCATGGTTGGGGAGGTCATTTGACTGGTGTGAGTGACATAAAGTTGGCCATGCCCAACCAGTTTTTGTGGCTCACAGTGTATTGTTTTCTGTGGGAAATGGGTCAAATGGCTCTTTGAGTGTTTAAGGATATATATTATGCTATATATTATATATATAATTGTTTTCACAACTGATGAGAGCTAATAAGCTCTAAATAGATCTAACTTGGTCTCTCAAATTTAAATTTATTTATCAGCTCATAAAAACTAACACACACACACACACACATATTATACTTCTTCTGGGAACCAGACACTCTCTCTTGTGATTGCCTTTTGTTTTCTGAACATTCAGCCTCTTCTATTCTGGGCTGCTACTTGAATCAAATGCATGGGGTTGTTAGAACGATGCTATTCTGCTGATAAAGTATTGCAGAATGCTGTGGCAACAATCTAGGGCTCAGCAGGGAAGCTGTAAAGACAGCTATTTTTGTAATGTTTAAAATTATACTAAATTAATAAAAAAAACTCCTGCTGAGCTTCCAGATTTAAAATAGCATATTGTTGTTGTATAATTGATCAGCGAATCAGGACTCGGTTAATTCACTACATACTATAATGGGGAAAGATCATAGCATTTCTAAAGTTTAAGAATTTAACCAGTTGCAATAGAGTATAATGAGTGTTGGTAAATTAATCATAGGAATGAAAAGAATTTTAGGAAAGTTATAAGGCTTTAAATTATATTTTTGTTTAATTTTACAAACTCAGAGAATGCATTCAACAATTAACTTTACAATTATTACTGCCCCCCATCCCCCAATGGTTACTGCTGCCCTCTTTATGAGCAGTTCTTTGTTCTGGACAATGAAGAAAACTACTGATTTAATCTGTTTTCCCAAATGAATGTCATAGTTAAGCTCTGTTAACTATTTGTGTGCCATTTCTATATTGTGGAAGGTTTTTTGCATATATTTTTCATTAAAGATATTTACTAGCCTATTTTTAAAAGTTCATAAATAATTTTATAATTTCCTTCTTTTAGACAATAAATCTCTTTATTTATGATACTCAGTACTATGGGAGGAAGTTGTCATATCTCTTGCAACTTATCAGAATTTCTATCCAATCCACAGGAAGTGCCAGACTTGAAAAATCTAATCCAATTCAATAGGATTTACTAAATCTGATTCAGCAGAGCCAAAATGAACAACAATTTTGCTGCTGCAATAAAATGCCCAACGACAGACAATTCAGTTGCTTTAAGCAGGAAAATGCATCTTCTTTTTCTATCCAGGGCCATGTCCCATTCCTGGGAGAGGGAGGTGCTTGGCAATTATGGATGAGGTCAGAACTCTCCCTTTTCCTTCTTGCCACTGTCACTTTTCCTCCCTATCCTATCTTTCTCCATGCACAGAGAAGGGTCTGCCAGAGAAAGATCAGTCTTCCCCATGCATGTTGAGTCAATCATATGCAAAAGATGTCGACTACCAAGTCAATGACATCACAATTCTACCTGTTTATGGTGCTCACAGGAAGTTTGAAAGTGAAGGAAAATGCGGTCTGAAAAAAGAAGACATTTTTCAATATATAGCAGCTCTTCTGAGATTTTGAAAAGAGCTATAAATATAAATAATTCTTATTTTGATTTATATAAACTCTATAAGCAACTCTTATTTCCATCTCATACAGGTGGTTTTTGACATACCATTTGTTTAGCAATTCTTTGAAGTTATAGTAGCACTGAAAAAAAGTTATTATGACCACCATAGCATCCTGACAACATCCTCAATCATATGATCAAAATTTGGATGCTTAGCAATAAGTATATACTTATGATAGTTGCAGCATCTGAAGATCATGTGATGACATTTGCAACCTTCCTAGCCAGCTTTCAATAACCTAAGTCAATCGAAAAAGCCAGATACAGTTAACAATTGTATGATTCATTTAACAACTGCAGTAATTTGCTTAACAGTCAGACCAAAAAAGTGGTAAAGTCAGGTACATTTAACAATCATCTTGTTTAGCAAGGCTCAATATATAATACAATAGCAAAGTTGGAAGGGACCTTGGAGGTCTTCTAGTCCAACCCCCTGTCTAGGCAGGAAGCCCTATACCATTTGAGACAAATGGTATAAGAGGATCCAACATCCTCTTAAGGAGGATGTAACATTCTCCTTAAGGATCCAACATCCTCTTAAAGACTTGCAGTGTTGGGGCATTCACAACTTCTGGAGGCAAGCTGTTCCACTGATTAATTGTTCTAACTTTCTGGAAATTTCTCCTCAGTTCCAAGTTGCTTCTCTCCTTGATTAGTTTCCACCCATTGCTTCTTGTTCTACCCTCAGGTGCCTTGGAGAATGGTTTGACTCCCTCTTCTTTGTGGCAACCCCTGATATATTGGAACACTGCTTTCATGTCTCCCCTAGTCCTTTTTATTAAACTAGACATACCCAGTTCCTGCAACTGTTCATATGTTTTAGTCTCCAATCCTCTAATCATCTTTGTTGCTCTTCTCTGCACAGAGTATCCACATTTTTTTCTACATCATGGCAACCAAAACTGAATGCAGTATTCCAAGTGTGGCCTTACCAAGGCATTATAAAGTAGTATTAAAACTTCACGTGATCTTGATTCTATCCCTCTGTTTATGCAGCCTAGAACTGTGTTGGCTTTTTTGGCAGCTGCTGCACACTGCTGGCTCATATTTAAATGGTTGTCCACTTGGGCTCCAAAATCCCTTTCACTGTTACTACTATTGAGCAAGATACCACCTATACTGCATTTTGTTTTCTTGCCTAAATGTAGAGCCTTAATCTTTTTGCCATTGAATTTCATTTTATTAGATAGTGCCCAATGTTCAGGTTTGTCAAGATCCTTCTGTATCTTAAGGCTATCTTCTGGAGTGTTGGCTATTCCTGCCAGTTGGTGTCATCTGCACATTTGATGAGTTCCCCATTTATTCCCTCATCCAAATCATTGATGAAGATGTTGAAGAGTACTGGGCCTAAAACAGAGCCTTGGGGTACTCCACTTCATACTTCCCTCCATGTAGATGCAGTTCTTTGAGGACTACAGGTTGAGTGCGATTGGTCAGCCAGTTACGAATTCATCTGGTGGCGATGCTGTCTAACCTACATTCTTTTACTTTATCTAGTAGTAGGTTATGGTCTACCTTGTCTGTAAGTCAAGAACTAACTATGTGGTTGGTAGACAATAAAACACCATCAGAAAGTAGCCTTTGGGCAGGATAAGTTGGACTACATATGTATTGAGACACCTCTATGATAAACTTGATAGACTGTTACATAACAGGTGAAGATTATGTTCTGCTTCTTCCTTTTATGTCCATATTTACTTCACAAAAAGCATTCTGAAACATTGTTATATGGAAATGTCATCATTGAGTACCTGTATGTGTGACATTGGCATCCAACAGCATATTTTCTAATTTTTGAACATCTCTTTAATCTCACTCTCCTCATACTCTAGAAGATAGGATTCACTTTATGAATTTTTCCTTTTTATTCTGTTATTAATTACAGATAAGCTACTTCACACTTGACTACAGAATCCAGATTAAAGGAGCATTTATTCAATAACATCTTATGTACTGCTGAGGCAGCTTCTGATGCCTTCCCCCACTTCTCTGTGTCATTCACCATTTTAATTCAGCAGCCTTGTCAAAAACACCCCACAAAACTATAGCCCAGCTCCACTAATTGCCACTTCCACCCCTAAATCAGCAGTTCATGCTCTTTCTATGCAAACTACCCAACAGAATGGCAAGCAGACAGACAAAGGAATCTTGAACTCTTGCAAGCAATAATAACATAGCTTCTGCTGTTAACAGTCAATCTTCTACAGAAACAAAAACAAAGATGCAGATCTTAGGTATCATCTACATTTTTTATAAAGGATGCTAGTGTAAGAAGTCAATTTTCAGACATAGAGAAATATGCATTCCTGACCTAAAACAGCTTACAAGCCCGAATTATATAACAATACTTTCATTAAATACAAACAAAAGAGCCAACAGTCAGTGTACATATATTCACAGACACATCAGATAGGGTTTCAGAGGGTTCAGAGAGCACATGTTCCTTTTGTTATAAAGTAAACCTCAACCTAACGTATCCTAAAACCTAGTATATTATCCTGGCCAATAAGATATCTTGGAGGGCACTACAGGTAGCCCTCAGTTACAATTACAATTGAGCCCAAAATTTTCATTGCTAAATGAGTTGCATTAAATGAGTAGTATCTCATTTTATGGCCTTTTTGCCACAACTGTTAAGTGAATCATGCAGTCATTAAGCAAATCCAAATTCCGTCATTGACTTTGTTTGTTGCAAGCCATCTGAGAAGGTTTCAAATGGTGATCACATGGCCTTGGAACAATGCAATTGTTATAAATATATGCCAGTTGCCAAGTGCTTGAATTTTGATCACATGACCATAGGGATGCTGCAACAGTTGTAAGTGTGAAAAATGGTCATAAATCACTTTCCCCCCTGCTGTTGCTAACTTTGAATGGCACTGAATAAATAATTGTAAATCAAGGATTATCTGTAGAAGAACGGCAAAGTAGCAGCTCTTATTTGAAGTTCTCCATCAACTGAGTTGAAGTAATATACCTACCCATCAGGAATAATAGTTGTTAAAACCATATCCTTCATAATCTAAACAGTCCACAATAATGAATTTTATATGTTAACCATATTTTGTAGAATGTGCTGTTTTTATTACATTTATTGTCAACAAATGAACACGAATTTTCTAATTCCTGCTTTATGAAAAGAATTAAAAATATTTATTTATTCACTTTCTCTACAGGTTACCCAATATCTATACATTCTTACTCAGATTTTTCCAAGATATAAATATTGAATTAAAGGACAGATTAGAACTCACTAAATTTTTCAGTTCTTTGAATGTGACAACACAGTTCTCAACAGTTTATACATATCAAAATACAAATACGGCTTTGGAAAGAATACATACAATATACATTAAAAATCAGAGGCATGTAATGACGATAATGGATAATGGATAAAAAAACCCCAGATTTAATATAGATGCAGAACAGGACGGGATTACAGATGAAGACTTTCAATATTTTTAAAAACTATATCACATTGCTTATTTTCTGGAAGCCAGTGAATTGTTGTGGAATGTAATCTGGATTTCCAGGAGGGAGGGAAGGAGAGGCTACATTGAAAATAAATTCACTGTACCTTCTCCTGGATTATCCTTTTTCTCCTTAAAAAAAATGCTCTAAATGCATTTTAAAAGGAAGTTACTCTTACATAAGCTGCTCTCAATAATGAGGATACATGAATAATAATACAAAACATATATCGGTACTTATCCATATGTGGTTTTTCAAAAAAAATTATAAGCAGCTTCGAGGGTCCCCTTTTTCTCAAAGTGGAATTGGATTATTTTGATGGAGTTTGTGATTTCTTAGTGAACTGGATTTATAGAGAATAGATATTGAGAATATGATTAAATGAATTCCTGTCAGGCTATCAAAAACCAAGAAAGACACTGAGTTACTTCTAAGCAGTTTCCTTTATTGCTCCTCGTGTTCAGACAAACATCTTGTAAAATTAAAGCAACTTCTTCCATCATTACAGATGTATTCTTATTGAGAACCTCTATGGAGGAGGTACTTTGACCTTCTTTCTCCCAACAAGCTATCTAAACTTCACTGTCTCTTGAACCTCTGGAATACAGCCCCTACTTCCCTCCCTCCCTCCTGGAAATCCAGACTATATTCTACAACAATTCACTTGGTTCCAGAAAACAAGCAATGTGATATAGTTTTTAAAAACATTGAAGACATAAGATGGAATCTTCTCAACTAGATCAGATTACATTGCTTGAAGGAAAGTTAAAAAAAATAGTTTAGGTTATTGTAGGGCATGAGCAAAATAATTAAAAATAATTCTAGACTTTCAGAGAAATGAAAATAAAAGGGTTGTTCAGATCAACAATTGGTCAGATTCCCATCAAAATTATTAAATTATGTTGTGGTGGGGAGGTCTTTTGGAGCTGAAATTTCAGAGTCAACTGAGTGGCTAAACATGAAAAAAGGAATCCCAGGTCCATGTCAACCACCTCTAGATGATCCTGTACAAATTGCAATGTGACATTCAGATACAAGGCAACATTTTTGAAACTGGCAAAACTGTTCCAAACAGTTAATACCCAAGGTAACATTTTTGGAACTGATAACACTGCATGGAATTTGGAATGTAAATTATAGGCACTCACATGAAAGAGCTGCTAATGAAAACATACTGATTGACAAAATGGCTGCCATATAGAGTGTACTCCACCATAACTTATCACATTATTAGCAATCACGTTAAAACAATCTCAATTCTTATCGTCAGGTATACTCCAAGAATTCTAATAATACAAATTTTATTCTGAGCAGGAATATAGCATTTTGAAACTATAACCATCCATCATTTGGTGGAATGGTGCTATAAAAATAACATAGTTTTGAATGTTAACAGAACAGAGGAGATCATTGTTGATTTCAGAAAGAGCCAGCATAGTCATACTCCATTTTGAATCAAGGATGCAGCTGTGGAGGTGGTCAATGGCATTAAGTATTTGGGGGCACAGATAACTAACAAATTGACTTGGTCTCTTCATGTGTTATCTTTAGTGAAGCATGCAAACCAGTGTTTGCATTTCCTACATCGGATGAGGAGAGCACATGTTTCTCCTTCTATCCTGGCCACTTTTTACAGAGACACAATTGAGAGTGTTTTAACAAACTGCATCACTGTTGGTTTGGTGGTAGCAGAGCCTCAGATACAGCCACTCAATACAGAGTGGTAAGGACAGCTGAGAAGATTATAGGAAGCTCACTTCCCATTACTCAGGATACTGCTTATAAGCATTATGTCCTTCAAGCTATATTTGTTCTGTAGGGAGAACAAAGCGGGCAGGAACTGAGGCAAGGCAGTTTGCAAGCTAACAACAACCTTTTATTAATGTAACAAGGCAACAAGGCAAAGCAAACCCCAGACCGGCAAACAGCAAACACCCGGGTCCCCTAGGGGAGAGGGTGCGGTTCTACAAATCCAATAAAATGAAATGAAATATGACAGATGACAGCTCTTTTATAGTGGAGCTGTCAGGCACTTGGTCAATGGCAATTCTGTATTCTTCCGCCAACTGGTTGCTCGCGTCTCCGCCAATCAGGAGCGAGCTACGGCAACGGAGCCTCGAGGGTGCAACACTCCTTTCTTCCCAGTTAGCGTATGCATAGTCAGCCAAATATGCCAGCCAGAGTTGACTTCACCCAGATCGTCTTAGTCGGGGGCGGCGACCACTGGAGGAGGTGGCAGAGAGTCTGTGGAACTTCTGAGACTGTGCACCCATGTTGGCTGGGCGCTCGAACTCCGCAGGACGGACCGGATCTGCTGGTAAGTTTGGCAATGAGAATGCATCTGTGGGGGGGAGTCGTGTGCGTCTCAAGCTGCGTGGGAGTGGCCTCAGGCGGTGCTAATCCTCCAGGGCAGGATTGGGCCTGCCCTGGGCACTGGCTGGAGTCAGTGACTCGACATCTGAGTTGGTTAATGTGATGGTGCCACTCTCGCCAATTGCAGAGTTGGACCCTATAAGAGTAGGGTCTAATTAGTTGAATGAAAGGCCTGGCAGCCACCTGGGACTGGTTCCGTAGTTTTGGGCATACACTGGGTCCCCCACTTTGAACGCCCACATGGCATTGCCTGCAATGGGAATCTGTTCTGCCACATAGCTTGAGTGTAGCCAGTCCAGGGTAGTCCGGAACCGGCAGCCCATAAGCTTTTCCGCAGGACTCTGCTTGGTAATGGGACAAGGGTGGTATGCTGCGCCAGGAGGTATTGGGACAGCCTGTCATGCCAATTCCCAGGCCCCAGGCAGCCCAATGCTTCTTTTGTTAACTATACCACCCTTGTCCCATTACCAAGCCATTTCCATATGGACCCACACCCAAGGAGCCCAGGGGGCATCCCATTCATGGACCGGCACCTAGGGGGAAGCTGCCCTAGATTGTTGGCACTGCTGACAGGCAGCCACCCAGCCCTCTATATCCTGATCGATCTTTGGCCACCACATGTAGGTCCTTCCTAGTGCCTTCATGCGCATGATGCCAGGATGGGCAGAGTGCAAGCAACTCAGGATAGGTAACCTAAGCTTTTGGGGAATCACCACCCTATTGCCCCACAACAAAAATCCGTTTAGCACAGACAGTTCATGCTGTCTTGTGTAATAAGGCAGACACTCTGGTTCTACTGGTCCTTGTGGCCACCCCCTGAACACCCAGTCCAAGACTTGGGCCAGGGCTGGGTCCAAAACAGACAGCCTGGCTATGTTGCCTGCAGACAGGGCCAAGGGCAATTCCTCAACTAAGAGGATAGTGGAGGCAAGGGCTGGATTTGCTACAGTGGCTGGAAGGGGGCAGCAATTTAGGGTGTCGGTGTGCCCCAAGTTTTTTCCCGACCTGTAGTGCAGCTGATAGTTATAAGGGGCCAGAAAGACTGTCCACTTGGACATTCTTGGGGATAATATCTGAAGGGTCTGGTGATCTCCCGCCAGCAGACTTAGAAGCGGTTTATGGATGGTTATTAAGTGAAAATAATGGCTATAAACATAATCATGGAAACGTTTAATTCCTGCTACCGCAGCTACGGCCTCTTTATCCAACTGACTTGTAGTTGCATTCCACAGCAAAGAGCATGTGTGAATAGTAGGCAATTGGGGCTTCTGAGCCATTGGGCAGTATGTGGCTCAGAACTGCCCCAATACCATATGGCAAAGCATTACACACCAAGGTGAGTGGAAGGTGGTCACTGTACTGAACCAACAAAGCCTTGGACATTAGGTTGTCCTTGACAGCTTTGAAGGCATGGGCTTCCTTGGGTCCCCAATGCCAGGGTATTTTGGAGTCTAGGAGCCTATGGAGAGGCCCTGCTATTGATGCCTTATGAGGCAAGAAAACGGCGTAAAACTTAAGCAGCCCCAAAAAAGCCTGAAGCTTTGCCTTGGAAGAGGGTGCTGGCACCTTCTTGATTGCCTCCACCTTGGAGGGGGTAGAGTGGAGGCCCTCGGCGTCCACCACATACCCCAAGAATTCTACACTGGAGACTCCCAACTTACATTTCTCCCACTTCAGCTTCAACCCGGACTGGCGAAAACGAGTCAGTACTGCCCTTACTTTAAAGATGAGGTCAGCCTGATCTGAGGTGGAGATGAGCACATCATCAAAGTAGGGGACCATCCCCAGCAGCCCTTGGAGCAATTGCTCCATTAGCCTCTGAAAAATGCCTGGAGCTATGCTAACCCAAACTGGAGGCGTTTGCATTTAAACACCCCCCCCCGGTGCGTTACGGTTTGAGCCAGGGCAGTGGCTTCATCAACCGGGAGTTGTTGGTATGCTTGTGCCAAGTCTAGCTTGGCAAAACCGTTCCCCCGATCCAATGAGTGGAGCAGGTGTTGCACCACTGGCACCGGGTAAGGGTTGGCTTGCAACCCCCTATTTATGGAACATTTGTAATCTGCACATATTCTAATACTACCATCCTGCTTTATGGGTATCACTATGGGGGGTCTCCCAGGGGGAGAGGTCAACTGCTTCTAATACTCCTTGCGCAATTAATTTATCCAGCTCTAAGTCTGGGTTCTCCTGGGTTTGAGATGGATTGGCGCCACCTGGGGATCCAAGCTAAGGGAGATGGGGGTCCCAGTATATTTACCAAGCTTGTCATCAAAAACATCTGCGAACTCGCTGGTCAGGGCGGCGAAGGCATCAGTGGAGTTTACTGCAGTAGAGTGGATGCCGGAGTCGTTGAGCCCTAATGCTATGAACCAGTCCAGCCCCAGGAGGCTGGGCAGATGGCCATCAACTATAATGAGGGGCAAGGGCCCCTGGAAATTCTTGCTTGCAATGTTAAATGTACCGCAACCCACTATGGGTATTGGCTGTCCCTGATAGTCTCTAAGATGTAATAGAAACTGTTGAAGCTGGCTTTTAACCATCCCCGGCACTTAACGCTTAATTGTGTCCCAAGAGACTAAAGTCTTGGAGGAGCCCGTAGGCACCTCCATCTTACAGGGCTTTCCCTCTATCAGAATGGTCAAGTGGATCTTGTGGGTCGGTGTAGCAAGAGAAGCATTGCTAACTGACAAGTCAGTAGTGATGGTGAAGCAGTCTTCATGACATCTAGGCAGTTTTTTGTCACTTGCTTCGAAAAAATGCACTCAGGAGGTGATTGAAAGGTTGGCAAGGTGGCCCTGCAGACCTTGGCTAAATGGCCTTTCCTGTCACAACGACGGCAAATGGCGGCTTTGAACCTGCAGATGGACCTTGCATGTTTCCTGCCACAACTCAGGCAACCTGCCTGAGGTTAAAAGTCAATCTGAGCCCGTTTTTTTCCTAGAAGTCATTTTCAGACGGCTAACCTTTTCTTCCTCCTCAGAGCTCTCTTCTTCATCATCTTCTTCATAGTGAATGGCATGGCTCTTGCTGGCAGGTGGCAGAAATTTCTGAATTTCTGCGGTGGACTTATCGGACATTTCAAAAGCTGTGGCTTCATCTACAGCTGCCTGCAAGCTTAGATCTTTTCGTGCCAACAAATGGTGCTGGAGTCTGAGGTCTTTAATGCCACAGACCAGCTGCTCTAATAGAGCATCATCCAGCACTGGAAAGTCACAGTGCAGGGATGCCGTTCTGATGGAAGCCATGTAATCACAAATAGATTCGCTCTCTCTCTGGGTTCTTTGCCTGAAGGAATAATGTCTAGCTATGCAGGAGGGAGTTGGAGAATAGTGATTTTTAAGTTTCTCCAAAAGCATCTCCCAAGGCACCACATGGACAGATAATGGGGCAGCCATCCCAAACACTCATGGCCACAAGCACTGAGGAAATAATAATAATAATAATAATAATAATAATTTTATTTCTTATAAACCGCACCCTCTCCCCACAGGGACTCGGAGCGGTGCACAGGGGAAATAAGAACAATGGCTATATACATATTTCATTAAAAATAAATTAAATTAAGTAACCTGTGCTAAAATACCCATTAAAACTATCTAATTAAAAAATCCCCAAAAATCCTAAAAACAGAGGAGTAGCTATCCCAGGCCGGCAAGGCAGAAAAAGTGTGTTTTCAATTTAAGACGGAAGGAGCGGAGGTCCGTGGTGGTCCTAATATCGGGGGGGAGGTCATTCCAGAGGGCTGGGCCCGCCACAGAGAGAGCCCTTCCCCTGGGTGTCGCCCGCTGACAAAGTCTAGTGGACGGCACCCGGAGAAGTCCCTCTCTGTGGGAGCGAATCGGTCGTGAGGATGTATGAGGCAGGATCCGATCCCGCAAGTAGCTAGGTCCCGAGCCATGGAGCGCTTTAAAGATGATAATTAATACCTTGAAGCGCACCCAGAAGACGACAGGCAGCCAGTGCAGCTCGCGCAAGAGCGGTGTTACATGGGTGTACCTTGTGGTACCCATAATTGCTCGCGCGGCTGCATTCTGGACTAGCTGAAGTCTCCGGGTGCACCTCAAGGGAAGCCCCATGTAGAGAGAGTTGCAATAGTCCAGTCGGGATGTCACGAGGGCATGAGTGACTGTGCGAAGGGCGTCCCGATCCAATAGGGGGCGCAATTGGCGTACCAGGCGAACCTGGTAAAACGCCCTCCTGGCCACGGCTGTCACCTGATCTTCCATTGACAGCCGGGTATCCAGGAGGACACCCAAATTGCGCGCCCCATCCACAGGGGCAAGATGTTCGCCCCCTATGGCCAGCGATGGAGTGAGCTGGTTGAATCGGGCAGCCGGAAACCACAGCCACTCGGTCTTGGTCGGGTTTAGCTTGAGTCCGTTACTTCCCATCCAGATCCGCACGGCTTCCAGGCACTGGACATCACCGCTACGGCATCGTTGGGGTGGTCTGGGGTAGATATATACAGCTGGGTGTCGTCAGCGTATAGATGGTACTCTACCCCAAAACCACGGATGATCTCACCCAGCGGCTTCATGTATATGTTAAACAGGAGGGGCGTCCACCCTAAAAACGCCATTTTACTGGCACGGATTTTAACAGCTAAACATGGCACAAGAAGCAACGCTCGCAAGCCTTGAACAAAGAATGACTGCCCTTGAATCTGTTATACAAAATTTGGTATTAGAAATTAAGGCCCAGAGGGCAGAAAATGTCAACTTTAAAAAGGAATTATTGGACACTCGAAAACAAGTGCTTGAGAATACACAGAAGAATGAAGAATTGAAAGGGGGGCTGGAGGGGGCTAAGGGAGAGATTTAAAATGTTTCTAATGAGGTTGTGGAAATAAATGCGCATGTGACTAGGATAGATTTGGAAAGGATGACATATTTTTTGAGATTCCAGAATGTTTCTGAGATGGATGGTGAATGTCTCCCTGATCTTATGAGTACAATTATTGCAGACTATTTACATAAACCTAAAGATGAGATCAGAGGGGACATTGACCTAGTCTACAGAATAAATTCTGCATATGCTAGGATGAATGAAGTACCCAGAGAGATACATGTAAAATTTGTTAGAAGGTCAACCAGAGAGGAAATCTTGAAGGCGCAAAGAGGGAGTCCTATGATTTACCAACAAAAGGAGATTACCATCTTGAAGCAGATTCCAAGAAAGATTAGAGAAGCCAGAAGGAAATTTTCCTTCTTGTCTAAAACATTGTTTGATCATGGGATCTGGTTCAAGTGGGTGATACCCGAAGGGATGCTGGTGTTCTGGGAAGGAGGTAGAGTAAAGATTAAAACAGTTGCTGAGGCGGAAGCCTTTCTTAAAAAACATTCCTCTGTCCTGGGAGAAGATCCAGGGGGGGCAGGGGGAGCCATGGCCCCGCCCGCTGGGGGCCCGGGGGAGAAGGGGGAAGATACAATTGCCAAGAGACTTAGATCTAAAAAATAACTTTGCCCTGGTTTTTTTTTTGAGTAATATTGTATGATATTTGTAATCTGGATTTTTGCAATTGACTGACAGTATATAACTGAAAAATTTAGGAATATGTACTTGCTCCCAGCTTGTAGTGTTATGTGAAATGTTTCTTTTCTTTCTTTTTAATAATGTAATTTGAGGTTCCGGAGGAGCCGACGACTTTGACGTGACCACTCTCAAAATTTCTATGTAACCCTTACCCTACCCCACAAAAAAATGTAAAC
Organism: Rhabdophis nuchalis; assembly: GCA_039707465.1. Taxonomy (NCBI): domain Eukaryota; kingdom Metazoa; phylum Chordata; class Lepidosauria; order Squamata; family Natricidae; genus Rhabdophis; species Rhabdophis nuchalis. The sequence goes on along the minus strand of CM077647.1, from coordinate 43,411,778 downwards.
TCAATAAAACTTTTTCAATATAAAAAAAAGGAGGGGCGAGAGGACCGACCCCTGAGGCACCCCACATATGAGGGGTCTCGCGGTCGACCTCTGCCCCCCTGCCAACACAAATTGCGATCGGCCAGAGAGGTAGGAGGAGAACCATCGCAAAACGGTGCCTTCCACCCCCAACCCCCCCAGCCGATGCAATAGGATACCATGGTCGATGGTATCGAAAGCCGCCGAGAGGTCTAATAGGACCAGGATGGAGGAACAACCCCCATCTCTGGCCCTCCAGAGATCATCCACCAACGCGACCAATGCCGTCTCGGTGCTATGCCCGGGCCGAAAGCCGGACTGGCGCGGATCTAGATAATCAACTTCATCCAGGTGACGGGGAAACAGTTGTGCCACCACACTCTCGACAACCTTCGCCAAAAAGGGAAGGTTGGAGACAGGACGGTAGTTGTTTAAAAGAGCTGGATCCAAAGAGGGCTTCTTAAGGAGGGGCCTCACCATCGCCTCTTTTAGGGAAGCAGGCAAGGAACCCTCACTCAAGGATGCGTTGACAACCTCTTGGAGCCAGCCTCGTGTCACCTCCCAGGATGCCAGTACAAGCCAGGAGGGACACGGGTCCAGTAAACATGTGGTGGCTCGCAGTCGCCCACGTAACCTGTCCATATCTTCGGAAGTAACGGAGTCAAACTCCTCCCAAACAAGATCTCCCTCGTGGCATCTCACTGGGCCATGAATGGGGGCTAACTCGTTCTGTATCTGAGCGGTTTTCTCCTGCAGAAAAGTCACAAATTCCTCTGCTCTACCCTGTAACGGGGCTTCCCGCACCCTCTGTTGAAGGAGGGAGCGGGTCACCCTAAACAGGGCGGCAGGGCGGTTGTCTGCGGATGCTATGAGAGTGGCACAATGATGACGTTTGGCCACTCTCAGCGCCACAATGTAAGTCCGTAAATGGGCTCTTACCTGTGTCCGGTCAGATCCAGATCGGGTAGACCTCCATCTTCTCTCTAGGCATCTCTTGCGGCGTTTCATCACCCTCAGCTCCTCGGTAAACCAAGGGGCCTGGGTGTTTCGCCGCCGCACGAGAGGCCGCAAGGGCGTGACCCGATCCAAGGCTCCCACGGTCGCACTATTCCATGCAGCCGTGAGGTCCTCCATCGGGGCACGGGTCAGGGATACAGGAAATGGCCCAAGCGCCGTCTGGAACCCATCCGGGTCCATCAGGCGCCTGGGGCGGTACCAGATTGGAGACTCTGGTTCCGCCTCCCCGCGGAGGGGAGCAGTGGTCGGAAAGTCGAGGCGGAGAAGTGAGTGGTCTGACCATGACAAGGGCGTGATGACTATATCCCCTATACCCAGATCACTCTTCCATTGGCCTGAGACAAAGATGAGATCCGGTGTATGTCCACCCTCGTGAGTGGGGCCTTGAATTACTTGGGTCAGGTCCATGGCCGTCATGGAAGCCATGAACTCCCGAGCTACCTCGGATGATTCGCCCACCGATGGCAGATTAATTAATGACTAAAAGTCTGGGGGTCTCCACTGCCACCGTAGCGATCACCTCGAGGAGCTCGGGCAGGGCTGCTGCTACATAGCGGGGAGCCAGGTATACAACCAGCAAGCCCAACTGCCTCCCTAGGCCCCACTTCACACAGAGGGACTCACAACCGGTAGTCTGTGGTACAATGGTCTCTCTTGCCTCAAGACCTTCTTTTACAATGACCGCTACCCCACCACCCCTGCCTAGGGCCCGCGGCTGATGAAATGCGCGGTAGCCTGGTGGGCACATTTCAACGAGGGGGAGTCCTCCCTCGTGGCCCAACCAGGTCTCCGCTATTCCGGCCAGGTAGCTTCGCTTACGACTATTGGACAGGCAGGTGAAGTCGTTGGCCTCTAAAAACCACTCAAACCGTTCGAGGTAGGCGTCCCATGATTCGGTAGCCAGGCTGAATGCCGTGAATGCCGGGAGAATTTAGCCTTAGCCTTAAAAAGAAAAAAACGAAGTGACTTGAGGCAGCTCTCTCAGTGACTCACCTCTTTTTACCTCAGTCCCTATATCCCATCCTCGTCACCAGTGTTCTGTAGGGAGAATGAAGCGGGCAGGAACTGAGGCGAGGCAGGTTGCAAGCTAACAAAAACCTTTTATTAATGTAACAAGGCAACAAGGCAAGGCAAACCCCGGACCGGCAAACAGCAAACATTTGACAGTTGACAGCTCTTTTATAGCGGAGCTGTCAGGCACTCGGCCAATGACAATGCTGTATTCTCCTGCCAGCTGGTTGCTCACGTCTCCGCCAATCAGGAGCAAGCGATGGGTTGCTACGACGACGAAGCCTTGAGGACGCAACAATATTGTTAGAGTATTGTTATTGTTAAGTATTGCTAGAGACCCTCACACAACCACTTCACAGTCTGTTTCTATTGTTTCCCTCTGGGAGGAGGTTATGAAAATCTATAGCAGGACTACCAGATTCTGTAACTGTTTTGTTCCTTAGGCCATCTGTTTTGTAAAATCACAGGATTCTTCCCCCCTACATGTATATGTATATATCTGAACTAGACTGTGCTGTTTCTCTGTGTCATATGTGTATGTCTGTATGGGTATATGCATAATGATTATCTTTTGAAAGTAGAATGCAACAAAATTTCATTTTAATATATGCTGATTAGTGTATATTTAAATGACAATAAAGTATTCTATTGTATTCTATTCTGATTTTTAAAATTTTCTAAGCATGCTTTTAAAGTCTATGTCAGATATGGTGGCATTCTTGTAATTAAGATAATGATACCTTACTTGCTGGTCCCCTGCTAAGAAAAAAAAATTAAACCAGATAGGAATGGAGTTTATAATCTCTATTTCATGTTAACCCATTGGCAGAAATGTTTAGCCTCTGCTTGCTCATTAGTAGCCCTCTTCTTCCACCCTGCCTCGCAATTCATTTTTCTCACTGTAGCATTATTTTGCACATGTGAAGTCAGAGGGAGTAACAAGGATAACAGAGCAGCTTTAGAGTGTTTCTTGAGATTGAAAAGTGAAAAAGATGGCAGAAATACTCTGGATTTACAGATTCAACATCCCACTGCATTACATTACTTCTGTGTGAACCTATATACATTTACATTTAAATATGTACTTTTAAATCCCAAATTACTTGTTTGGCGAGTTGTATGCCATTCAGAATCAGTTGACAAGAGCTGCATTAGCCTTATAATCAAACTGAATCCTTGCAGAGTTCTTTCATTGTTTCCAGCCTTCTCCCACTTTTTTTTCCTTTAAGGCTGAATATTTCATTTTCCATGAAGAAATTCTGATGATATATTGAGTTCTGTGTAGTTTTCTCTTTTCAGCTGTCCCAGGAAAAATGGTTTCATCATTCCTGGAATAAGCTATGCTTCAATGTTCTTGCTGCTTAGATATTTGAAGAACCAAGCTCTTAACTGAGTTTTTGTTACAAGAAAGAAGCCACTTTTCAAAGTATGCAGGAACTGAAAAAGGCAGCAAAGGCCAAACTGTAACAGCAAATATGCACTCAAAGTGATAAATAAAATGTGGCTTATCTTTCAAGCATCTACTTATACAAGGACAGATGTTGCTCTCTTGTCAAGGCAGTTGCATTCAGTACTGTCTGAAAAAGAAACAGAAATGAAGTTTCTAGAACTGATATATATTATACATCATGAAATAGAAAAAAAAACTTGCTTGTACATCATAAAAAGCAGATTTTTTTCTCTTATGCCATTTCTGCTGTAATGATATTATCCACTGTTTCTCAAACTTAAAAATTTCAAGCCATGTTGACTTCAAGTCCCAGTATTTTCCATACAGCATGCTGGCCAGGCATTTGCCAAATTCCAAAAAACACTGGAATAATTTTCTACTAGAATTTTAATTGCTTTGAAGTCTTCACTTGCCAAGAAGAGGGCAGAAACCTTTAATCAGCCAAGAGGTCACCATTATAGCCCACTTTTCTGTTAATTGACCTATAGTCTGGGCATAATCTGTACCTTCAAGTAGTGAGATTGAACCAAACACCAGTGTGCATGTCTGTTCTTTGTTCTTCTTTAACACACAGTCCTGATGCTCCACTCTTTTTCTCTTATCTTTCTGGTAAAATAAAAACATGGTTTTGAGGGACTATTACAAGTTTGCTTGCAGAAGTTTTCAAAATTAGTCCCAATGTGGCGAGTAGTTATGTTGAGGATCCTAGATAGCTCTCTTACTGTAACAGTAGGTGATAATGATTTTGGGAAACAAGGCAAAGAAGCACAGCTAAGCTACCCACCAGGTAAAAGTAAGTTAGCCCACAAAAGCAACATGGCTATGGCAAGAGACTCCGAAGAGACTTTCCCTAGTTTCTTGAGTTGTAATGGGGATGACAAAACTTGAAGAATTGATGTAACCCTTGCAAGGTAGACCATGCAGGATGAGTCACTTCTACTTTATTATAACACTACAGTAACATAATCATAGACCTCTGAAAGTTTGTTTCCCATCCATCCTTTTCTTTAATTTTCTTTTATTCTATACCTTTATTATATTGAGGTTACTTAATAAAATGTTTTTAAAAGAAAATTGATATAAAATGGAAATATAGCTGGATTCTGTTTGTACATTAGTTCTGCAGTACTTTGCAAGGCTTTCTCCAGTCTTTGAGAAACCATGAGGAAGCTAAGGAAAAGGCTGTACCATAAACACCCAAAGGCCATTGCTAATTCAATCTTATGGCAAAGAAAACATTGTTTTCTCCCTATTTTACAGGTGACATTGGTGATTTTGGGTAATTTTTCCTATTAGTTTGGAAAGGCACAATTGTGATCCAGATAAGTGCATGCATAAGTATACGCATATCCAAGATAAGATAAAAAGTAGATTTCAACTGAGAAGAAAAATAATGGAGCACATTTGGATTGATGTGCTTTTATCCACATTATCAAAGTGTTTCTCAATATTACTAGTTAGGGCTTAACAGAAAGTACTATAATACTGACTGCCAATTCATCTTTCTCCCAATCTTTTAAAACAGTATCATTGCTGTGCAGTCTTTCAGAATGCATAAAAACATAGGTCCCTGTCTCAAGTAGCATACAATATAATCATCAAAATGAATATTTGAATTGGAAAAGAGAGAAAGGGTAGGTCGTCAGTGAAAAGAGAAGCAATACATGGTATTTCAGGAGGCTGTAACCTTTGGTTTTGATGAGATGATACTTACAAGATTGATGACCCACACTGCTTCCTTGGGTCCTCGGTGATCATCTAGCAGGGCATAGAAACCTTAAAGCAAATGACTGATTGGAGCAGATGTGCTCCAGCTGTTAATGGTTCTTTTTTTTTTAACGTCAATTGAATTTTCTCTGAGACTTAAAGTGAAATAGATTGAAATTCCTCACAGAGATAAGTATCACTGTTGAGATAAAGGACCCCAAAATTGGCTCAGACACATTCACATATATAAGAATAAAGGCAGATGATAAAGGCAAATGATTTACAGATGGTACCTGGCCCCAGCAAGGATTTCCAAAATGTTACCTGCTACATCTGACAAATGTTGGAAATGTGACTCTACCAGGGGCACCTTCTTTCACCAGTGGTGGACCTGCCCAAAGGTTAAAAGGTACTGGACTACTATCAAACATTGGTTGTTAGAAATCACAGGATTTGATTTTCAATTGGACCCAGTTATATTTCTGTTGGGGATAAAGCCAAGAGAAGTACCTAAAGAGGCATGGTACTTATTAATACACATCACAACAGCGGCATGCATGACATAGGTGCAATACTGGAAGTCAAAGGAAATCCTAATGAACCAACAGGTCCTGGATAAGATTCTATGATATGCAGAAGCGGACAGGATGACACATATTCTTAAAGGGAAAAGCGAATCGCTTTTTAATAAAAGTTGGGATTTCTGGTATCTATGGCTGGGAAACAGAGTGTCGGTTTTTAATGGGAGTAGTGGTTAAGATTTAGTCAATAATTGTTTTTGAATCTTTTTCTCTATATAAACTCTAATAAACAGCTATTATTAGAAGTGTAGGAGAAATATTGAGAATTAGGGATTTATAAGATGACTGTAAAATGTGTATAAGACCTATCAGCTTGGGATGAATTAGACTAAAATTGGAGGAGGTATTAAACCCCTCAGTATTTGTTCAATGTTTATGTGAATTATTGCTTAATAGAAATTTATATTAAGGGAAAATATATATATTAAGTTTGGAACGTTGAAACGCCACCCCCAGAACCCATCAGAGAAATAAACAAGCAAAGGCAACAACGAAAAGAGGAGAGACGAGGAGGGAAAGGAAGGAAGGGTAAAGTAGATAAAGTAAGGGTGGGGAATTAAGAGTAGGAGAGAGGATAAGAAAGAAGAGAGGAAAGAGAGGAGAAAAAGAGAGAAGAGGGGAAAAATGAGAGGAGGAAATAAGAAGGCAGAGAAGGGAGCTTGAGAAGGTAGGAGTAAGGCTGTTGCAAAATAAGATGGAGACAGAGGGTGGCAAGAAAACGATCCAAACTGTATCATATAGTATATATGTAAGAATGTGTATAGAGATTAATGATGAATAGATAAATGTTAAATAGTATTTATAAAAATGTATATCAATGAATGTTTTTGAATTGGGAAAAATAATAATAATAATAAATTTGAATTAAAAAAAAGTGTGTGAAGTAGAGGAGAGAGGAAAGGGAAGACGAGAGGGATAGGAGAGAGGGCAGGGGGGAAGAGGAGAAGAGAAAGAAGGAATGGAGAGGGGAGAGAGAAGAAGAGAGGAAGGGGAAGTAGAGAAGAGAAAGACGACAGAGGGAAGAAAGGAGGAAGGGAGGAGGAGGGAGAGAGGGAGAAGAAAGTGATGGACAATGTACAAATAGGATGTAGGGAGAGAGAAGAGCCAATAATTGTTTAATTGTTTTTGGGAGTTGATGATAAGATGAATTGATATAAACATTTAATAATATAATATGATGTTGGCTATGTAATAGTATACATGCGGTTATATGTTATGAAAATCGGGAAAAAAAGAATAAAGGCAGATTAATGCCAGAACCATGTTCACCAAATCCCATGAAATCTTTTTGGTACCCAATTAGCATATATACAATATAAATGCATAAGAAAAATGTATTTTAATAACTAATGGGAGATTTGTGAATTCATTAAAAATCAGCTCCATTATAAAAAAATTACAAGATATGCAATAATTATTTTTGCTGTATATTTTGTATATTACTGGAATGTTACAATAAATTCACCTATTATATAAATTACAATACACACTGAATACAATATGTCAAGTAGCTTGAGGTAGCTCCATATCATGTTATTTGTAACATTTTCCTTTTAGAAATTAATTTTCTTCAGTTATTAATAATTATTAATTATATAGAATAGAGAAATTCACAAGAAGCTGTTGCATTAAGAGGGCAACTGAAGGATAATTGTTGTCCTGGGCTGTATATAGGTAAATCACATGGTCCTACATAGAGCATTCAGTTTATCATGTGCTATAATCGCATACGAAATAGTGAGACCACTACTTCTAGAACACTGATGGTTAACCTTTTCAGGACTGAGTGTCCAAAGGGTGCCCCAAACCCCATAATGCAATGGATGCGCCCCCCATGCATGAGCCCTGTGCATGTGCACATTCCCCCCATAGTTGCCCCTCAGTGATGAAATTTAATTTTTTTTACTACCGACTCTGTAGGTGTATCAGGGAAGGATATAGCAACTCACCACTCACTTCTCCGACTCGACTTTCCGACCGCTGCTCCCCTCCGCGGGGAGGCGGAACCAGAGTTACCAATCTGGTACCGCCCCAGGCGCTTGATGGACCCGGATGGGTTCCAGACAGCGCTTGGGCCATTTCCTGTATCCCTGACCCGCGCCCCGATGGAGGACCTCACAGCCGCATAGAATAGTGCGGCCGTGAGAGCCTTGGATCGGGTCGCGCCCTTGCGGCCTCTCTCGCGGCGGCGAACCACCCTGGCTCCTTGGTTTACTGAGGGGCTGCGGGTGATGAAACGCCGCAAGAGATGCCTAGAGAGAAGATGGAGGGCTAGCCGCTCTGAATCTGACCGGACACAGGTAAGAGCCCATTTACGGACTTACATTGTGGCGCTGAGGGTGGCCAAACGTCATCATTGTGCCACCCTCATAGCATCCGCAGAAAACCGCCCTGCCGCCCTGTTTAGGGTGACCCGTTCCCTCCTTCAACAGAGGGAGCGGGAAGCCCCGTTACAGGGTAGGGCAGAGGAATTTGTGATTTTTCTGCAGGAGAAAACCGCCCAGATACAGAGTGAGCTAGCCCCCATTCATGGCCCAGTGGGATGCCACGAGAGAGATCTTGTTTGGGAGGAGTTTGACCCCGTTACTTCCGAGGATATGGACAGGTTACGTGGGCGACTGCGAGCCACCACATGTTCATTGGACCCGTGCCCCTCCTGGCTTGTACTGGCATCCTGGGAGGTGACACGAGGCTGGCTCCAAGAGGTTATCAACGCATCCTTGAGTGAGGGTTCCTTGCCTGCCTCCCTAAAAGAGGCTATGGTGAGGCCCCTCCTCAAGAAGCCCTCTTTGGACCCAGCTCTTTTGAACAACTACCGTCCAGTCTCCAACCTTCCCTTCTTGGCGAAGGTTGTTGAGAGTGTGGTGGCACAACAATTTCCCCGTCACCTGGAGGAAGTTGACTATCTAGATCCGCGCCAGTCCGGCTTTCGGCCCGGGCATAGCACCGAGACGGCATTGGTCGCGTTGGTAGATGATCTCTGGAGGGCCAGAGATGGGGGATGTTCCTCCATCCTGGTCCTATTAGACCTCTCGGCGGCTTTCGATACCATCGACCATGGTATCCTATTGCATCGGCTGGGGCGGTTGGGGGTGGGAGGCACCGTTTTACGGTGGTTCTCCTCCTACCTCTCTGGCCGATCGCAATTTGTGCGGGCAGGAGAGCAGAGGTCGACCCCGAGACCCCTCACATGCGGGGTGCCTCAGGGGTCGGTCCTCTCGCCTCTCCTGTTTAATGCATATATGAAGCCGCTGGGTGAGATCATTCGTGGTTTTGGGGTAGAGTACCATCTGTACGCTGATGACACCCAGCTGTACATATCTACCCCAAACCACCCCAACGATGCCGTAGCGGTGATGTGCCAGTGCCTGGAAGCCGTGCGGATCTGGATGGGAAGTAACGGACTTAGGCTCAACCCGACCAAGACCGAGTGGCTGTGGTTTCCGGCTGCCCGATTCAACCAGCTTTCTCCAACGCTGGCCATAGGGGGCGAACATCTTGCCCCTGTGGATGGGGCGCGCAATTTGGGTGTCCTCCTGGATACCCGGCTGTCTATGGAAGAGCAAGTGACAGCCGTGGCCAGGAGGGCGTTTTACCAGGTTCGCCTGGTTCGCCAATTGCGCCCCCTATTGGATCGGGACGCCCTTCGCACAGTCACTCATGCCCTCGTGACATCCCGACTGGACTATTGTAACTCTCTCTACATGGGGCTCCCCTTGAGGTGCACCCGGAGGCTTCAGTTAGTTCAGAATGCAGCCGCGCGAGTAATTATGGGCACCTCTAGGTTTGCCCACGTAACACCGCTCTTGCGCGAGCTGCACTGGCTACCTGTCGTCTTCCGGGTGCGCTTCAAGGTGTTAGTTATCATCTTCAAAGCGCTCCATGGCTCGGGACCTAGCTATCTGCGAGATCGGATCCTGCCCCACACATCCTCACGACCGATTCGCTCCCACAGAGAGGGGCTTCTCCGGGTGCCGTCCACTAGACTTTGTCAGCGGGCGACGCCCAGGGGAAGGGCGCTCTCTGTGGCGGGCCCGGCCCTCTGGAACGACCTTCCCCCTGATATTAGAACGACCACCGACCTCCGCTCCTTCCGTGTAAAATTGAAGACCTATCTCTTTCGACTGGCCGGCCTTGAATAGTTCTCTCTGTCTTTTAACTACAAATATTTTAACGGGTTCTTAATTTTATATTTTTAGCACGGGTAATTCTATTTAATTCTATTTTAAGTATGTTTGTATTATTGTATACTGTTTTTAACTATGCCTGTGCACCGCCCCGGGTCCCTGTGGGGAGAGGGTGCGGTTAATAAATCTCAATTTATTATTATTATTATTATTATTATAAAATCCCCATTTCCTCTCCACTCTGGGGCCAGCCAGAGGTGGCATTTGCCAGTTCTCTGAACTACTCAAAATTGCCACTACTGGTTCTCCAGAATCTGTCAGAACCTGCTCAATTTCACCCCTGGCACCCCTTCCCCTGCATGTGCATGCACCCCCTGCACACACCCTGCCCTGCACGCATGCACACATGCACTCCACACACACACCCTGCCTCTGACACGTGTGGCAGAGACCTGAAGATCAGCTGGCTGGCTGGAAGCATGCACATGCACATGCATAGCAGAGATGAACTGGAGTGATGGCTTGCATGCATTCAGAGAGGGAGCTGCATGGCACCTCTGGCACACATGCCATGGGTTCGCTATCACGGTTCTAGAGCAACATTTCTCATCTTAGCAATTTTAAAATATGTGGACTTCAAATTTCAGAATTTCCATTCAACAATTTTGGGACTTTGAAACCCACATATCTTAAATTTCTAAGGATGGAGACTTCTACTGTCGAATTACTGCTTCTACTGTCTACTTCTACTGTCAAAACCTTACTGCTAAAGTTTTATGTAATATTAGTAGAAATGTGTGACATCTGTCCATTATGCCCAATCTTGTGAGATAATAGAAAAGAGAGCTTGATCTTATGAGTGACATTCTGTCAGTACAAATATTTTATAGTTTTCATATTTCAGTTATTATCTTAGTGCTAAAAGTAACCCCTCAATCTTGCTTCGTAGGAGCTATATTTATAGTTTTTGGATCTTTCACAACTTCTGAGTAAGCAGAATTAGCAGAAAGCCATATGTCTAGTTGGGTGTGCCCCAATGGAAAGTTTTAATGCATATCTGTAGATGGCATGTCGGCAGGCAAAAATACATGTTTATGCAAATGAATGAATTCAGAACAGCCCAGTTCTCAGGCTGTTCATTCCAAGATGGTCCAATACAGCCTCCTTTAATCTCTTGAATTTATTCATATTTACCTATATATATATATATATATATATCCCAACCAGGCAATACAGCCCAGTAACTTCCTTTTCCAATGAGTCTTTTTCTCTATCATTGTTTCCTGATTAGAACTGAGCAAGATGTTTCCAAAGAATCTCTATTCCTGCACTCCCAATTTGGTTATAAATGCAGGAACATTAGAAAGGGGAGCAAGAGTTATGATGTTACCCTCTAGAACAGGGGTTCCCAAACTTGGCAACTTGAAGACTTGTGGACTTCAACTCCCAGAATTCTCCAGCCAGCAGAGCTGGGAGTTGAAGCAGAGCTGGCTGGAGAATTCTGGGAGTTGAAGTCCACAAGTCTTCAAGTTGCCAAGTTTGGGAACCCCTGCTCTAGAATGTAAAACAATTGATAAGAAAACAAATAAGTGATTCTTGCATTCTTATATACTTACTTTCAGAGTCTCAATTTACATTAATTGCATACTAATTATATTTAAATATGAGCAATCTTAAAAGGACTCTACATTTTAAGTAGAGTTATGTTCCATCTCCTTTCTTCAAATGATAATGTATTTCATATTTATTGATTAATTCACTGGTATGATTTATATGATTGCTTATTTCATAGCAATGACTTTGCCAATGTACAGAAATAAAAGCCAGATACTGTTACCCCAACAATCCATGTGCAAATGTCCAGGGTTAGAAAAATCAATTTCAACTTTTAAGTAGCTACCTTACGAAAATCATAAGTTGAGGACGTGACCCCTGTATCTTAGAGTAGCTTCTTCTCCATACAGACACAAATACTGAAGAGTAAATCTTCTGATTACTACAGTAGTTCATAGTCATTATAGCCTCAAATTCTACCTCCATAATGAGTGAGAGAATTGCTGCACAATGAAAATTGGAAGCTGATAAATTTTCAAACTTTTTTTAAAATTAAAACAGTGAGACCTTATGAAATGCTAAAGAAGCTAAGTTGCTTATAAGGATGCTTTCCTTTTAATAATAACTTTATTGACTTGTTCTATTTATGTTTAATGGCGGTCACTTAGCTGATTACCTCCTTGATAGAGGTATTTATCTGGGAGAGATGGGTTTATACTTTTCTTTCAGATAAGCAGATATTTATAATAACAAACTATCCTAACTGAAATTGTAAACAGGCAATTTTGCCTATTTTTATTATTTCAGTTCAGTTCAATAGAACTATATTTCTCCAAAAATATATATTCTTTTTTTTTTTAAAGTAATTTTATTGGTTTTACAATTTTATAAAAGGAAAGGGGTAAATAGGATATTTTTAACAATATTTTAGAGCTTCCATATCGGTGCTGGTGACCGCCTCCGAGTCTTCTTACAATATCAATTCCATTAAAGAATTTAAAAAAAATAGGAAGGGGTACATACATTTCAAATCGTAAGTTTCATAATCTAAAATTTCATACATTCAATTGTTTTGTTTCTATAAACATCCTTACAGGAATTACGATATATAAAAAAAAGAAAAGAGAAAATCATTTTTGTGATCTGAGTCTCTTTGCTATTGTTTCTTCTTCTTCTTCCACCCCACCAGTAGGCAGAGCCGTGGCCCCTCCCTTTCCCATATCTTCATCATCTAGGATTGAGGAGTGCTTTTTAAGAAAGGCCTGGGACTCATCTACTGTTTTCATTCTAACTTTTCCTCCCTCCCAGAACACTAACATTCCTTCAGGCATCAACCATTTAAACCAAACCCCCTTTTTGTGTAATTTTTTGGATAAGAAGGAGTATTTCCTTCTTATATCTCGATTTTTTTTCGGGATTTGCTTCAATATGGCTATCTCATTCTGCTGATATATCAAGGGCCCTCCTCTTTGCGCTCTCAGGATCTCATCCCTTGTTGACCTTCTTGTAAATTTGAGGTGTATCTCTCTGGGCACATTATTTATTCTGGCATATGCTGAATTGATTCTATAAATTAAATCAATGTCCCCCCAGATATATTCTTTATTTTTTTTGGTATAATCCGCTAGGATCGTAGCCATTAATTCTCTTAAATTTTCTGTATCTGACTCAGGAACATTTTGAAATCTTAAAAAGAAAGACATGCGTACAAAATCAATTCTAGACATATGACCTGTAATATCTGTAATTTCATTCTTAAAATCCTTTATCTCTTCCCTCATCACAACTGCCCCGCCCTCCAACCCCTCAATTTTTTGCTTATTATTTGTTATTTCTCTTTGTGCCTCCAACAGTTCCAGCTTTGTGCTCAAATTGTCTTTCCGAAATTGTTGCATTTCATTCATTATTCTCTGGAACATCTCCTCTATCGATGGTGATTTCACCTCCCTTGCTTCTGTTTCCTTCTGCAACAGTTCAGTAATTTTTGGCTGTGAGGTTGGGCTTGGTCTTGTAGATGTTGGGGCAGAGTGTGATTTCCCTGGTGGAGGCTTTCTCTCTGCCATGGTTAAAAGTCTTAAATCTTTATGAGAACAAAGGAAAGAAGATGGCATTGGTGGGTAGGCAGTCCGTGAAGTCCGAGACAAAGGAACAAAGAGAAAGTCTTATCAAAGTTCAATTAGATTTTGCAGAGTCCAGGGAAGAGACCAAATTGTATTTTTCAGAAAGGCTTCACAATAGATGAGAATACTGAAAGTCACTAGAGTAGGCTCTTTTGTGTATATTTTAAGTTGGTCTTGTTTAGCTTATTAAGCCAGAGGAATGCTTATAATCAAAGGACTTTCACCTGGAAACAAAGAAGCGCCATCTTCCGCCTTGCTGGCAGTGGTGGAAAAAGCAAAGTTTGTAACAAATCCATTTTAACTGTAGCAAGACTCAGATGCAACATTTATACTGCAATTCCTTGTTTAATAAAACATTTCCTTTAAAGATAGTCAATCAGATGTCAATTCACTCTCTCCCGATCCCAGGGGTGATTTTAAAATGCCGCTTTTATTTCCAAGGGGGAATTTCCCCCCTGTATTCTTCTGTTCAAGAAGTTGAATTTATTTTATTTATTTTATTTTATTAGATTTATATCCCGCCCGTCTCCAAAGAGGACCCAGGGCGGCGAATGTAGAGGGTCATAAACAAATAACTCACATTCCAGTTGCTTTAAATCCAGAGCCTCAGCTCGGCCATTCAGCTCCGGTAATTCAGCTCACACAGGAAATCCTTCATTCTTCTGGCTCCTTCAGCGAAAGGGAATACTCCCCCCGCACTCCGTCTTTCGGCTCCTGGGGCGCAGTGGGCCAGCCCCCCAACCGCCGTCAAGGTGGGGGCCTCTCCGCAACCGCCCTTACGGGGGGGGCTTTCCGTGCTTCCCTGCTCCCGAAGGTGCCCGTCAAAGGAACACAGCGGCGGACGCATTGAAAACGCATCCATCGCGTCTGAAACCAGAAACACTCTCCCAAAAATATATATTCTTTTATTGGAAGATGGCAGTGGGAATCAACCTTAAGGATATACAAAATCCAGACCTTTTTTAATCAGTGAGAAGCTATTAATTTAATCAACTTTTCCTGTAATACTATTGAGACAGTCTTCCTGTTTTTACATAGAATAATAAGATATGTAATTTTTGTAGATTTATTGATTGCAAAGAAAAATAAAAATTTGAGGTTGACAGACTGTAGCACTTTTCTCACTTCAGCCTTTCTAGCAAAGATGAAATCTTTAGTCACCTGTTGATTTTTACTATAGTATATTCATTTTCCTGTATTTGAAGTTGTATGGAAGAAATCGTACCAGTAGACTAAGGGAAATTTATATATAACATTATACATTATACAGAATTATCATTGTTGTTTTGACTTTTCCATGTCAACATTATGATGTAGGAGTACAATGTGGTGGCAAAATAATAAAGGTGGGATATAAATAAAATAAATTTAGTTAGTGGGTGCAAGTAATATGAATTGTGTACTATATCTAATTCACATCCTATAGCAATTTCTACCTAGAAATCACATACTTTGCATCAGTTATTCAATAAGATCATGTAATGTATGATGTCTTTATAACTTCTACCATCTAGGATGGCAATATAGCCATATAGCCATTAGCCCATCAAAGAACTAAATAAATATATGAATCTCTTGTTACATGGCTCTTCTCAAATTTCTTCTTTAAGACTTCATTAAGACTTTTTCCTAGTGCATGATGGTAGTTGTATGTGCCTAAACTACAACAAAGCAGGTTTCTTTCCCTGAGAACCTCTGGCATTTCCAGAGAACCTGGAAATTAAGTTTTCCTGATTTGTAAGATATGAGGCCAACAAAAACAAAGATTTAACAAAGAAACCATGATTTTGAAAATATGGGTTTTAATGCTTGAGGCAATTTTATTTTAAAAAGAAAATAATGTGTGGTATAGATAGTATCATTTGAACAGGACTACCAAATGTGGGCTGAAAAAATCTGATGTCCTATGTCCTGGGTTTTTTTCTGCTACCTAATGATCATTTTATGTGTGAGGTTAACTTTTGCAAGCTGCTCTGAAGCTTAATTGGATCTGATGGTTGATTCCATCCATATATCCACTCATGCATACATGCATAACCCACTGTATATACAATTCTCTTTGAATCAGTAGATGGTGGAAAGTTGCATTTGATGAACTAATCAAAAAGCTTCATTAAGACTCCCAATGAATAATCAATTTAGTATTTCCTAACAAATGTAGGAAATAAAGAAAAGGATCATGCAAAAATAGACTATTTTATTTTTATTTTATTTTATTTAGACTTATAAACCACCCCCTCTCCCCGAAGGGACTCGGGGCGGTGTACAGGGAAAAAATTAAAAACCATATAAACAGACAATATATAACAAAGCTAAAAACGAATTAAATTACCTTACCTGTACTAGAATTTAGAAATATTAAAATAGGAACCCTCCTAAACTAAAATTCCCTAAATCTAAAATCCATTTATGTCCTTGACAGAAGTTATGTTATGCTGTACAATACAGCAGTCATTATTGGTCATTATGCCTGAAGAAAAACCCAAACCTACTAAACATAAGTAGGTAAAACTATAGTTAAGAGGACTAGATTGTTCATAAGATACAAATTCTTTCTCAAAAATAATTGGATATAAATCAAGCTTCATAAAAAATTAAGGAAATTTCATTTGACCAACCCACTTTAAGATTTAATAGGAACCATTAAATGGAAACAGTATAGCCAGATAATGAAAGAAATACTGAAGTTATTGTGTTCTGTTGTGTCCTCCCAGGGTCCTTTTGTCCTTTGATTGCACTGGTAGATAATATTATTTCGTTCCCAAGGAAATATGTCCTTTTGATTAGGTTGTAGATATTCTCTCATTTGTCACTGTTATATCAAGCTCCGCCATATAACAGCAGGAACTCTTGATTATTTAATTGCTTGTAAGAACTCATTAAATCTTACTATCAATCATGGGACATATGGTAAATATCACCCAATGGTGCAAGAGATTGTTACAGAGATCTGTCACTTGGGCATTCCCTGTGTTTTCTATCATAAGCTTTCTGTTTAGTTGTTCAACCATTCAAAATCAGTGTTAATAAAAATTTACAGAAAATAGTTCACATAGTACTGTACATCTATGGCTAGAAGAAATAGAAAGAACATAGAGGAATTAATTTTAAATTAACAATAGCAATAATAACAACAATAATCTGTGTCATACTTTTCTAAAAAGCTGACCTACTATAGTAACTACAAAATGAACTATGATTCACAAATTCATCACACTGATGAACTAATTCCCACTGACAAACAAAGATAATAAGTGTCTAATTTTACAGTATCTGGTCACTAGGAGTTGATAACAGCTTGATGTCACATAATCTATCCATCAGTTAACCAATCAAATGAAGATATTGTATATTCTATACCACACATGAGCTACTGCAAAATTAATTTGCTTCCCTTCCCTTCTTAATAGCTGAATTTATCTTCAGGGAAATAAGCATGTCAGTTTGCATACAGGAGCAGAACCAATCAGGTTGCTTTGAAAAATAAGTTATTTTCTTCCCAGCTTCTAGTTCCTCTGGCTCTGATTTCAGTTTTCAAAGTTAAAGATATGGTATCTGAACATGTCCTTTTGAACATACATCCAACTAACAAAGAAATGGAATAAATGAGGAAACACAGAGAATAATGGTTTGATAGTGAAGAAAGAGGAGGAGAAAGAAACACTCTACACTAAACTTTCCCTTGCCATCTGTAAATATTGAATTAAAGTTCCTATGGTTCCCTCTCTAACTCCTTTCTGGGTTCAGAAATTCTACTCTTAAACATAACTGAAGAATAATATGGATAAGAAGGCTGCAGCCAAGTAATAAATGATTAGCACTGTGAAATAAATAATATTTAGAGAAGGAAGGCATCACAAAAGCAGAAAAAAGGATGGCAGATGTGCAGCATCGCTGGTTACAATGGGCATAGTCCCTTGAAAAATTGGGGCCATAGGAAATTTACAAGGTATGCAAATGGCATCCATGAAAGTTCACAATGACTCCCCCCCCCCATTAACAGTACTTTAATGTTACTCTTCTCCACATTTACAGTCCAAGAATATAAAATTCCTCATTATAAGGAATTCATTCAGCAAATTAATAGTCTTTGCATATAGTTATGTGATCAAGAGGTGTGGATCCATGTAGCAAATTTGAGGATTTTCAATTCAAATACACTGGAAGGGTAGCAGACTGAGGAAAGATGATGATTTATGTAATCGGTTAACTGATAGAATAATGTCTGCAGCCTTACAACCTTCTGTCATCAACAGATATATTAAACTAATCATTGAACATTAGGACTTGGCTTCAGGAAGGTTTCCTGCTCTGGTTTTCTCAGTAGCAGCAAATGTACAGAAACAATTTGTTATTGAAAAATCTTAGTATGTTGGGAACTATTGGCTGTTTTGTATCTTTTTTGTTTGTTTGTTTTATGCTTATTTCCTAATTAGTAGAAATAGGTAACTACAAATATCAGGCTCCAATCCTCTTTCTCTTTACAACAGGTGACAGTGTCTAAAGCTCAAAATTTGTGGCAATGTGGTTTATAGCTTTCAGTCAAAATAAAGAGAAATAGTATGTAAGCCTTTCATGTAACATTGGCTGCAGAAAATCAAATGATCAATTAATATATGCATATACATATTAAAAAGATTGTGTGCTCCTAGTTAACATAAAAAAGTCTGAACCGGCTCTAAATTACAGGTAAAGAACTTATCACTTTGAAGATATTACTAAATTCTCTGCAGACCCAGCCAGCATTACCAGTTCAAGTTATGGCAAATTATTTTTGGATCAGCAATGGCATTTGACAGCACCAAGTTGGGAAGTGATATTGAAAAGCTAAGCAGAGATCAAACTTAGTTCACAATTGAATAGGAGATCACCCAAAGATATAGACTAGGATGGAAAGTAAAACATTATGTTGAGAAGAAGACCATTTCTTTTCCTTGCCAATAATGATCATCATGTAATAATGGAAACCGCAGGATCTGAAAGAGTTTATATTTCAAAAGATATATTTCAAAAGAGTATTTTTACTGTGTAGATAACACTTGATTTATTTGTTTAGCGATCACTTGAAATTACAATAGTGTTGAAAAAATGTCTTTGTACTTACAACTATGACAATGATGCCCCAATCACATAATCATGATCTGAATGTTTGGCACGTGGATCACATTTATGACAGTTGCACCATCCCAGTCTCATTAGATCACCTATTTGTGATCTTATGAGACTATTTGCTGGCTTCTAACAAGCACATGAAATAACAACCAGAAGGGAAGATGACATAATGATGTACCACTTAACAATTTTTCTGGTTCCATTTGTGATTTGTAAATCAAGAGTGCTACAATAGCTTTGATCAATATGTTAGGAGAATGCTGGAAGGGGCAATTCATTTCAGACTGTGGTGGCACAGTGGTTAGAATGTAGTACTGCAGCCTACTTATGTTGACTGGCAGATGCCTGCAATTTGGCAGTTCGAATCTCACCAGGCTCAAGGTTGGCTGAGCCTTCCAGCCTTCTGAGGTGGATAAAATGAGGACCCAGATTTTGGGGTGCAATATGCCAACTCTGTAAACCACTTAGAAAGCCCTGTGAAGCAATATATACTGTAAGTCATTCCCTCTGGAACGACCTGCCCCCCAACCTTCACACCATCACGGACCTACACCTCTTCCGCCGGGCGCTTAAAATGCACTTTTTCCATCTGGCTGGCCTGGCATAGATTAATGGTTTAATTTTAAATTCAATATTTTTAATTGTTTTAACTACTTTTTTAGCACAGATTTAACTATTTAATTCTATTTTACATTGTGTCTATTTGTTGTGGGTGTTTTATTCTTTCTGTGCATCGTCCTGAGTCCCACCTGGGAGAATAGGGCAGTATATAAATCTGAAAAATAAATAAATAAATAAAGTCTAAGTGTTATTGCTATTGCTATCTGATCCTCTTCTTCCTAGAAGCAAATACTCTCTTCTGCCACTGGGATTCTGGGAAATGACATTAGGCATTTATTTCTTAGTTATACTTTTGAATTTCTTCATCTCAAAAGGATTTAAGCAATTTAATTTTAGTGTGTTTTATTCAGTTGAATATTTCTGTTTTCTCTAGAAAAACCCTCTACTTTTCAATTACCATCCCAAAATTATTGATAAAACTACTGAAAGTCTATTTGTTGGAAGGACTGTCATAAATCTCAAAAAGTATACTCCTAAATGAAGTTAAAATGTTAGTCTACAAACCCAATCCTCCAAAAAGAATGCCTGGGGCTCATCTGATATGATTTCATCCAATATAATGTAATACTATTACATTAACCTTGACTATCTATATTACAAATTGTTAATATAAGTCATACATCAAAAGATTGTATATTGTCTAAAATTCTGGGAAATTTATGGCTGGCAATACTACTTAAGAGCCAGTAATAGCATATGGCTACTGGATATGCTTTATTCTCTCATGTCAAATGGTTTAAACTAAAGAAGTTTTTAATATCTATTGATGAGAACTTCTTGACATTATAGTAAGATTTCTATTTAATAAATCTAGGATAGAGATGTGAATATAAGAGTAATGAATGCTATTTTACTGAAGCACAGGAGTGATTGTCTGCAGCTATATTTTGCTCAAGGTTTTTGAAAGAGGCAAATGACATTATGCAATGAAGTACAGAAAATTTCCAGGAAGTAAGCACATAAACTTTGGTAAGTGATCAGAACCCATGAAAACCTCTTAAAGAAACATCTTAAAGAGACCTAAACTATAGTCAGAAAGTAATAACACTAGTAACAGATTCATCTCTTATAGCTGTAAAAAGTAATACAACCTTCATTTATTAAAACTGCATGAAATGATATTGTTGTGGCAAATTCCTTCTGGAATTAACTTAGTTAAACTTATTAACTTTGATAAATGATATAGTACACTTTTTTTGATTTGATAGACAATAATCACTTCACAGATAGACTGCATTTCTTTAGGAAAACAGAATAGCAATTGCATTAAGGCATAAGCTATAGCTAAGCTATTGCTAAGTTTCTCAGTAAGAAAGAAAGATAATACAAAATTACATTTCTTACCTGTTACTTTTTACTTCCAACTTTGGAGCTAAAGAATCTTGGTGTATGTGAGTGTGCGTGTTTGGGTTTTTTCCAAGTTTCTTTTAATCCAGTTAGTAACAATTCATTTTTTCTGAAATATCATGTTCTTGTCTACCCATACTGACAATATTAATTAGTTAATAATTAATTAATTATGCCTTATATGGATATGATATACTATATATCTAACAGCCATATAATACTGAATGACGGAATTTTAAATCCCGAGAGGTGGCGAAAACGGAACATAAGGAGCTTTTTGGGGAATTGTTTAATTCGGTTCTTAAGGGGTCCCAGGGAGGGGGGTGGGTTACATGGAAAAATAGATGTGAGTAAAGGAATTGCCCCACAAATTAACATCTCCAGGCCAGTTCGCGATCTCGATGGAGAGGTTGTTAGGTCTGATATTGGAAGGGGGGCTAGGGTCGAGTCAACAGGGGGCCTTCCAATCAGGACAGTCTGGGGGAGGGGTAGGTATGGCGGGAGCAGGGGATCATTGAGAGGACGCTCCCGCTACTTACAGGCGGTTGCGTGCTCTCATCCTCAGGGCTCCTCCTGCAACCCAGGAGGTCAAGGATTTCAAAACCGGGGCCCTAGGCTGATGCTGTGCAACGCCAGGTCCATGGTCAACAAAGCCCCCCTCATCTACGACTTAGTGTCAGAGGGGGACCCAGACCTGGTGGATATTACCAAAACCTGGTTGGGCTGCGAGGGAGGAGTACCCCTCGTAGAAATGTGTCCACCGGGTTATCGGGCATTCCATCAGCCACGGGCCCAGGGTAAGGGTGGGGGAGTGCCGGTTATTATTAAGGAGAGTCTTCAGCCGAGGGAGACCTCTGTGACAGCCGGGTGTGAGTCCCTTTGTGTGAAGTGGGGTCATGGGAGGCAGCTGGGCTCGCTGATTGTGTACCTGGCTCCTTGCTACATCTCAGCAGCCCTGCCCGAGCTCCTTGATGTGATCATTGAGGTGGCGGTTGATACCCCCAGGCTTTTAGTCATGGGGGATTTCAACCTGCCATCGGTAGGCGGGACATCTGAGGTGGCCCGGGAGTTCATGGCCTCCATGACGGCCATGGACCTGACCCAAATAATTCATGGCCCCACGCACACTGGAGGACACACTCTGGACCTTGTTTTTGCCTCCAGTCAGTGGACGAGTGATCTAGGATTAGGGGAATTAGTCATCGAACATCTGTCATGGTCAGATCACTCTCTCCTCTGGTTTGACTTTCTAACCGCTACACCCCACCGCAGGGAGGCAGAACCAGAAGTGCCAATATGGTTCCGCCCCAGGCGTCTGATGGATCCCGAAAGGTTCCAGATGGAGCTTGGACCAATACCTAAATCCTTGACCCGTGACCCGACTGAGGACCTAGTGGCCACCTGGAATAGTGCGGCCGCGGGGGCCCTGGATCAGGTTGTGCCTTTGCGGCCTCTCACTCGGCATCGATCTACCTTGGCTCCTTGGTTCTCCGAGGGGCTGAGGGAAATAAAACACCAGAAGCGACACCTAGAGAGCACCTGGAGGTCTACCCATGCTGAATCTGACCGAACACGGGTAAAGTCGCATTTGCGGACCTACCTAGTGGCGATAAAAGCGGTGAAACGAGTCCATCTCGCCGCCCTCATCGCATTCGCAGATAACCGCCCTGCCACCCTGTTTAGGGTGACCCGCGCCCTCCTCCACCAGAGGCCGTGGGAGGCTCCCTTACAGGGCCGTGCAGAGGAATTTGGATCTTATCTGCAGGATAAAATCATTCAGATCCGCAACGAGCCGACCTCCAATTGGACTAGTCTGGATGGGATGACAGAGATAGGCCTTGAGACCACTGTTTGGGATGAGTTTGACCCCGTGACCCCCAATGGCATGGACAGGATACTGAGGCGGTTGAAGGCCACCACATGTTTATTGGACCCATGTCCCTCCTGGCTTGTACTGGCCTTCCGGGAGGTTACACGAGGCTGGCTCCAGGGAATTGTAAATGCTTCTTTGAGCGAGGGGTTCTTGCCAGCCGTCTTGAAAGAGGTGATGGTAAGGCCCCTCCTCAAGAAGCCCTCCCTGGACCCAACTCTATTATCCAACTATCGTCCAGTCTCCAACCTTCCCTTTTTGGTGAAGGTTGTTGAGACTGTGGTGGCACGACAATTCCGCCAGTACCTGGAGGAAACTGCCTATCTAGACTCATGCCAGTCCGGCTTCTGGCCCGGACACAGCACAGAGACGGCATTGGTCGCATTGGTAGATGATCTCTGGAGGGCTCGGGATAGGGGTTGCTCCTCTATCCTGGTCCTATTGGATCTCTCAGCGTCTTTCGATACCATCGACCATGGTATCCTATTGCACCGGCTGGAGGGGTTAGGGTTGGGGGAACCGTACTTCGGTGGTTCTCCTCCTACCTCTCCGACCGATCGCAATTTGTGTTGGCAGGGGGGCAGAGATCGACTTTGAGGCCACTCACTTGTGGGGTGCCGCAGGGGTCGGTCCTCTCGCCTCTCCTGTTTAACATCTACATGAAGCCGCTGGGTGAGATCATCCATGGTTTTGGGATTAAGTTCCATCTGTACGCTGATGACACCCAGTTGTACATCTCTACCCCTAATCACCCCAATGATGCCATTGAAATGATGTCCTGGTGTCTGGAGGCCATGCGAGTCTGGATGCAGAGGAACAGGCTACAACTCAACCCGTCCAACACCGAATGGCTGTGGCTTCCGGCGCCATGACATAGCCAGTTGGCTCCATCCCTGGCTATTGGGGGCGAGTCATTGGCCCCTGCAGAGAGGGCTCGCAACTTGGGCGTTCTCCTGGACTCTCGGCTGTCCTTGGATGACCATCTGACAGCCGTAGCAAGGGGGGCCTTTTATCAGGTTTACCTGATATGCCAGTTGCGCCCCTTTCTGGATCGTGACACCCTGCGCACAGTCACGCAAGCTCTTGTCATTTCCTGCCTAGACTACTGCAATGCTCTCTATATGGGGCTTCCCTTGAGGTGCACTCGGAGGCTCCAGTTAGTGCAGAATGTGGCCGCGTGGGGGATCTTGGGAGCACCAAGACACTCCCATATAATACCTGTCCTGCGCGAGCTGCACTGGCTGCCTGTGGCTTTCCGGGTGCGCTTCAAGGTTTTGGTAACCATCTTCAAAGCGCTCCATGGCATGGGTCCTGGTTATTTGCAGAACTGCCTCCTGCCTCATACCTCCATCCGACCTGTCCGCTCCCAGGGGGAGGGCCTCCTCAGGGTGCCGTCCACTGGACAATGCCGACTAGCAGCTCCCAGGGGAAGGGCCTTCTCTGTGGCGGGGCCAGCCCTCTAGAACGACCTACCTCCCGACCTTCGCACTACCATGGACCTTCGTCTCTTCCGTAAAGCATTAAAGACTTACTTTTTTCATGCGGCCAGCCTGGCATAGTTTGTTTTTACTATGATTTTAATAGGGTTTCTTAAGTTTATTCTAACTCAGGTTAAATTTATTTAATTTAACTTTAAATTTATCTATTGACTGTATTTAAATGTACCTTTTATTTTCCCTGTGCACCACCCTGAATCCCTATGGGAGAAAGGGCGGTATACAAAACAAATAAAATAAATAAATAAAATAAATACCTTTGAAAGGTGAAATATAGAATAGAAAGAAGTGACAAATTTAATTCTGGACCAAAATGACTGAACTTGAATCTTGTTGAAAAAAAATCCTGCATTCTTACAAGTTGTTTTCCAATTTTCATTCAAAAAGGATGAGAATTCTGATGAAATTCTCATGGATGAAACATGGTATTTAAGGGTATATCTGCTTTAACATATTAACAGAGTTGAAAGGGGCCTTAATAATAATAATAATAATTTATTTCTTATAAACCGCTCCCTCTCCCCACAGGGACTCGGGGCGGTGCACAGGAGAAATAAGAACAATGACTATATACATATTTCATTAAAAATAAATTAAATTAATTAACCTGTGCTAAAATACCCATTAAAACTATCTAACTAAAATCCCCAAAAGACCCTAAAAACAGAGGAGTAGGTCTTCTAGTCCAACCCCCTACCCAAGCAGAAGTACCCTACACTATTTCTGACAAATGGGAGCACAGTCTCTTCTTGAAAGCTTCCAGTGATGAAGCTCCCACAACTTCTGTGGGCAAGCTGCTCCATTGTTTCACTGTCAGAAAATGCCTCCTTACTTCCAGGTTAAATATCTCCTGGTTCAGTTTTCATCCATTATTCCTTGTCTGGCCTTTGGGTGCTTTGGAAAATAGCTTGTCCTTCTTCTCTTTGTGGCAGCCCCTCAAATATTGAAACACTGCTATCATGTCTCTCCTGACAGTCCTTCTCTTCACTAGACTAGCCATGCTGAATACTTGCAACTATTCTTGTATGTTTTAGACTCCAGGGCCCTAATCATCTTGATTGTTTTTCTCTGCACTTTTTCTAGAGTTTCAATATTTTTTTTTTGTAGTGCGATGGCCAAAACTGGATCCAGTATTCTAGATGTGGTCTTACTAAGGCTTTACAGAATGGTATTAGTAATTGATCTTGAGTATATCCCTCTATTAATGCAATTTAGGGTTGCAGTGACTTTTTAAGCTACCTGTTGGCTCATATTTAATTGACTGTCTACTAAGACTCCAAGATCCCTGTCACAGTTACTGCTATTAAGCCAGTCTATATGTGTACTTTTGGGTTTTATTTCCTAAGATTTTACTTTTCCCTACATTGAATTTTATTTTGTTAGATAGGGCCCAATGTTAAAGTCTGCCAAGATCCATCTGGATCTTGAGCCTATCATCTAGGGAGTAGGCTATTCCTGCAGGCTTAGTATTAACCAGAAATTTGATAAGTTTTCCTTCTATTCTCTCATCTAAATCATTTATGAAGATGTTGAACAGTACTGGGCCTAAGTCTGGTACTGCACTGCTTACTTCCCTCCATGTAGACTGTGTCTATATGAGCATTATGCACTGGTCTATGATCAGTTATCTATACTCCCAAGATTTGTAGAAGAATGTGCATGTTGCAGTTGATTCTTTTATTTTTCAGCTGTAATATATTGTGAACACATTAAGCAATGGGGCAATGCTTATACCTTTTGGAAACAATCCTTCCTTTTTCTAGCCATCACAGCCCAATCAAGTTTTTCATAGAAATTGATATTAATATATCTGCAAATTAACTACTTACCATATTTTTCAGAGTATAAGACGTGCCCAAGTTTTGAAGAGGCAATTTTTTTAAAAAGGTAGGTAGGTAGATAGAGGGATAGAGAGGGAGAGAAAGAGAGAGTAATACAGTAGGTAGGTAGGTAGGTAGGAAGATGTTTCTAGGTGTATTTACCCATGTGCTGGAGAAGGAAATCACTAATAACCTGTAGTCCCTAATCTTTGTTTCTGCAGGCCCAGCACTTGACCAACGTAATTCTCACCAACCCCTCTAACTAAACAGCTTTCCGAAAGGGAGAAAAAAGTTTTTACACTCTGCAAACCTCGCCCATTTTGCGAAAAATGGGCCTGTTTTTTTCCAAATAAAAGGCATATTCATGCCTTCATAGCCTTGGGGAGGGGAGGGTCTTGCAGAGAGCTCCTGTGGGGGTGGGGGCCCAAAATGAGCAATAAATGGACCGTTTTTTTGTTTGGTCCAATAAATGGACCAAAATAAGGGCCTTATTTTGGTCAAAAAAAGGGCATGCATAGCCTTATGGAGGCTTATAGAGTGCTGCTGGGGCCTCGGGGGGGGGGGAATGCCCTGTTTTTTGCTCATTTGTACCCTTCCCAGTCCCCAGAAGCTCTCTGAAAGCCTCCATAAGGGTATGAACGGCCATTTTGGTGAGGAGGCGGGGCTTCAGGAGGCAAAAAATGCTGTATTCAATGTATAAGATGGACTCAGATTTTCAGCCTCTTTTTAGAGAAAAAAAGATGCATTTTATACTCCAAAAATACAGTAGCCTTTTTTAATGCAATAATTAAATACAAACAGCATGAAATGAATATATGGCGTTGGACCCACTGAAATGGGCAGGTCATTTATTCTACAATCTCCTTGGCTTCCAACATTTATATTAATAATTAAGGAAATCTTTCAAAGGTATCTTCTTGTTATTACTCAAAAAGCATGGAAACAAAGAAAGGCACTTGGCAAATGAAATAGAGACAATATTATACAACATTAGTACCCTCTACTATGTTGTAACAGTAAAGCAAGATCAACTATTACAAAAGAAAGTGAAAGAACATTGTGAACTAGACTCTAAATGGCATCGTCTCTTTTCTAGAGGAAAACAAAAATTTGAAAATTTGAAGATAAATTTATCACTAAACTGTACCACAAATATTGGATGGATGCAGGTGAAACTCTGAGCAGGTTTTGTGCCGTATTGATTTTAGGGGTATTTGCATGCCTTTATATTGTAACATTAAATTAACTGTTTTATTGCAGCTGCCTGATTACAACTAGAACAACTTTTCTTTCTACTGCAAGTAGGTCTCTTTGTCCTAACACACTCAATGCCAAATTTCAAGCACATCAAAAAGTCACCCTACTTGCTCAAAGTATGAAGTGGGAGGGGGGAATCTTCTGTTCTCTCAGCCAGTTTTAAAATGTGTATTAACAAACACAAATGGGACTTGCCAGTGCAGCAAAAAAATAAAGCTGCCTGTTACATGCACAGTGTATCTTTAATGAAGTTTAAAAATGAGCTAAACATTTCCTTGGGAATTCTAAAAACACTTATCTCTGAGGCAGTTATTTAGCTTCACAAGTCTTTGTTGTTTAACAAGCTGGAGAAATGGGTCATCTAATGTTATATTAATCAGTAAATTAATATTTTAATTTGCTTTTCTTTGTAGTTGAGATGCTTGCAGCATCTCCAGTGTTTTCTCTCTGTATATGCTGATGTTAAGTGGTAACATTATCATATTGTACCTTGGAGTAATGAGATAAAAGAGTCCAGTGATAGTTTTATTCTTGGGAGAAAGGAAGGTTTATAATGACATGGGCATAATCTTAATTGTGCATGAGAACTCCTGTGAATCAATAGCTTTGCGCATGACTTATAGACATGCATAGGGAGAAGAGATACCCGTATTTATTCGAGTATAACGCGCACACGTGTATAACGCGCACCCCCTAATTTTCGATTTAAAATCGGTATAAAATTTTGTTTCA
The DNA here is from genome assembly GCA_039707465.1 of Rhabdophis nuchalis. Classification (NCBI taxonomy): domain Eukaryota; kingdom Metazoa; phylum Chordata; class Lepidosauria; order Squamata; family Natricidae; genus Rhabdophis; species Rhabdophis nuchalis. The sequence goes on along the minus strand of CM077647.1, from coordinate 43,383,938 downwards.
CTTTTTCTCGGCTCAGACCAAGCATTGTAAGTGACAAACATTGTTGAACACCTGCGGCCATGATAAAAATCGTTTATAACGTGCACCCTCATTTATAACGCGCACCCTCGTTTATAACGCGCACCCAAACTTTGAGTTCTTTTTTTGGTAGAAAATTTTGCACGTTATACTTGAATAAATATGGTAATTAGAAAAGGTGGTAATTAAAAAAGATGGTACTAAGATCTGCTGGAATTGTGGTGATCCTGGTTGGTACTGGATTAAGAACCTGGCACTCAAGCATGTATGACAACATAATAATGAAACTCCTTAGAACAGGAGTCTATCTTATCCTACACAATGTTCCAGGAATACTAAACTAGAAGGGATGTGAGCAGACCATCTCCATTCATATGTTCCAAAAATACATAGAAAACAAATAGGAGGGTGCTAATCAATGTTCCCTCTAAGCTGAGCGAAGGGAGAATTCCCAATGGTCCTATGGGGCTTTGTCGGTTCCTGGGAAAACACATAATTTGATTTTATATATGTATAATGTTTTTATGTTTGTACGTTTTTTAATCTCCTGTGCACCGCCCTGAGTCCCTTTTTCTACAAATTAAATTTGATTGATTTGATTGATTGATTGATTGGGTTGTAGCCTGTGTTTCTCTGCAATCTGGGGTTTCTCAGGCGTTACATTGTCTGAAGCTCTATTCTGGGCTCAGCAGTCTTTCTGCCATCCCTTTGCTTTAAGGTGAGGGGGAAACAGTGTGGAGTTGGACTGCCTGAGCCAAAGGGGTCCACGGGATCTTGAGACTTGATTTTTGAGCAGTACCAATCCATTCCACTCTTTCCTGTTCCTTTCTGTCCTTCTATCTTCCTTTCCTTTTCTTTTTCCTTTCCTTTCTCCTTCCCTTCCCTTTCCCTCCCTTCTTCATCCTTTCCTTTCTTCTTTCCCATTTCCTTTCCTTTTTTCTTTCCTTTCCCTTTCCTTTTCCCTTTCCTTTTCCCTTTCCTTTCCCTTTCTTCTCTTTTCCTTTCCTTTTCCCCCCCGCATTTCCTTTCCTTTCCCTTCCTCTCTATTCCCTTCCTTCCTTCCTGGGGGGTCTGAGGGAGAGGGAGGGGACCCTTTTCTTCCTTGCCCCCTCCCCAACATCTGCTCTGATGGCAATTATGGTTAAAAAAAATTCAGGTGCTCAGGCATGAAAATGTGCCCCTCAAACACTATACTTTTCCCGCGCACACTGAAAAAAAATTAGAGGAAACATTGCTGCTAATTATGTTATGTCTACTTGTGGCTTTCCAGAACTGCTCAGAAAAATATATTGTAAAATTGCAAAGGATATTTTCCCTTGAAGATGTATTCAATCAATGCTTTGATTGTCTATCAAGATTCTGAATCATACAGGGCATCGTTTTTCCAAACATGTTTTTTTCCCCAAAAGGCAACTGAACTTTCTTGGTGTTTTCTTTGAAAGTATTTCTCATCCTAAAAGCTTCTTCAGTTGCAACATATTCTATTTATTTTAATAAATATTGTTATTCATTATTTTATATGTTATTATTTATCTTATAAATTAGTATTTATCTTATAAATTATCTTATTCTTAGAATAAGGTTGGCAGTTCGGTGTTTTGAAACCCTAGCATCCGTAATGGAGTGAGCTCTTTTTACTTGTCCCAGCTTCTGCAACCTAGCAGTTCAAAAGCATGTAAAAATGCAAGTAGAAAAATAGGAACTTCCTTTGGTGGGAAGGTAACAGCGTTCTGTGCGCCTTCGGTGTTTAATCATATCTGCCACATGACCACAGAGACGGACAGTACTGGCTCATTGGCTTTGAAACAGAGATGAGCACTGCCCTCAAAAGTTGGGAATGACTAGCACATAAGTGCAAGGAGAACCTTTTACCTTTTACCTTTATTCTTAGAATATTTATTCTACGTCAAGGATCCCCAAACCCTGTGCCATGGACCGGCCTGTTGTCTGCAGTCCTCCAGAAACCAGATCTTACAAGCAAGTGAATCATGTATTCAGGGGATCCAGGCAGTATATTATTTATTATTTTAACACAGGTTAAATTTATTCAATTTAATTTTAAATTTATCTATTGACTGTATTTATATGTATTTTACCCTTTATTATTCCTGTGTACCGCCCTGAGTCCCTACGGGAGAGAGGGCGGTATACAAATCAAAATCAAAATAATAATAATAATAATAATAATAATAATAATAATAATAATAATAATAATAATAATAATAATAATAATAATAATAATAATAATATGAAACCATGTCCCCCCTCCCAGTCCGCAGAAAAATTTACATCCACAAAACTGGTCCTTGTCAACCAAAACTAGTCCTTGTCAACCAATAGTGGTACTATTCAAAGGGCATTGTAAAAATATACCCAGACTAATCAGTAAATAATTTTGCACAACTTTCTCATATATTTAAGTTACTCATTTCTGATCAATTCTATTAATTGTTAATACAGCACTATATTCTTTTCTTTCATATTCTATACTTTCATTTCACATTTCATGAGGGCTATACACATTAACAGAGAAGGTGAAATGCCTGCCTTTCTTAATACAGGAGTCATTCTGTCTTTCGGCAATAATATGGCACCTACCTAAGAATATTGGTCAAAAATAAGCAATACATTGTTTTGAAAAGTGATTTTTTAAATTACTGGGATTGTCTTGTTATTAAATATATATGGTGCAGTATTTTAAATAATTTGTAAGAAGAGAATATTCATTACTTAGAATAATGAATAGAGCATGTATATCTGTGGCCTAGATGTGGAGCTCTTGCCTCCCAATCAGGAGGTGGTGAGTTCAATCCTAGGTAGAGGCAGATGTAGGGTCTTCTGCTTGGGCAAGGTCCCTTCCAGCTCTGTTAATCTGTTAAATCTTTCCAACTATATTATTTAGCTCTTTGGGCCATAAAGAGGTTAAACCAATCAGACTGACCCTTCTAATGTTCAGAATGCTCAAGGGTTGAACATCACTATCTATGTGATAGCATCAGTGGCTCCTTTCTTACTTGGTCCCTGCTCCCCTGTGTCATTCTTCCAATATGACTTTTAGTCTGTTCTCTATGTTGCAGCCATTCTAAAAATTAAATAAGAATGCTAATAATAATATTTCTGGCCTCAAAAGGGCCAACTGCTTTGCCTTATTTCTTGGTATGTTTAGTTTTTTAATTTTTTTATATGATTAATTTTTAAGATTCTACCTCTGATCAAACAATAAAACTTAATTAATCAATAAAACAAATTTAAAAGAATTTATGTAGAACAATTCATACTAAGAATTTGTTTAGAACACTCAAAACACAATTTGATTCTTTTAGAAATCTTGAGATTTCCTGCTACGTGATCGATCAATTCCAAATTCATATAATGGGCCATAAGGAACTATAAGATCATATCTCAGACCTTTGTCCATCTAGTCCAAAGAGTCTATTCAATTAGCAGTCAGTTCCTCCATGACGAAGATAGTTAGACGATCCTATCCAAGATATATCAACATTTAAAATTATTGGATGGATCAATGCTTTTTGTTCAGAGCAATAAATTGCATCAATTAAAACAAAACCCAGGAATTTCTTCAAGTCTTAGATTATACAATTATTTAAAATATGTGCATACAAATCTAGTCAGAAGATCTAAAAATATGTTTGCAATGCCTAAAAACTCAGTTAAATAAATAATAAATAAATTTAAATAACACAACAGAAACAAGTGTTAGAAATTATATTCCAAAAAACAGATGATGCTATAAGGCAGATATCAGCACCAATCTGGCCTCCAAAAGAAAGTCATTTTGAACCTAGCATGTTCTACAGAAAAGTCCCTTTTCTGCATTCCATATAAAACATTTCTTCCTATTCTGAGATGACAAGGAGCCCTCTTAACCTCCTCCAGCCCCCACCAAATCAGGCAGGTTTCCTTGAAATATCAAGTTCCAAAATCCAAAACTAATGTTTTTAAATGTTCTGATTGCAGCTTTGTACTCCAAAGTTGTACAGTCAGTGCTATCTTTTGCCAAAGAATGTTCCGGATAATGTGCTTACTATTGTGTTCAACACTAGCTGCATCTTCCAAGTTGCTATTGAAAGCAGCTCCATGTAACATGGACTTTTTGTCTCCAAACCTGCTGCAGAGACATTGCAGGCACCAATGAACAAATACATTTAGGCATTGAGTGGAAAGATGAATCAAGGTATACACAAAAGTTATTAATCTTATCCTTCAAACAATATAATCTCATCCAGATCGCTGCCTAATTCCTGGTTTTATGAACTACTAATATACAGTTTCTCTTCTTGACAAGATTTAGTTTCAGATTTATTGGCCCTTTTTCAGATTATTGCAGGGTCTGGACCACTGATTCAATTAATTCAATGTATTTACAAAATTTATTTATTTATTTATTTATTTATTTATTTATTTATTTATTTATTTATTTATTTATTTATTTATTTATATCAGATTTCTATACTGCCCTATCTCCCAAGTGGGACTCAGGGCGGTGCACAGAAAGAATAAAAACACCCATACATGTAATCACAGTATAAAATAGAATTAAATTAGTAAGTCTGTGCTAAAAAGTAATTAAAAACTATTAAAATGTTATATTTAAAATTAATCATTAATCTATGCCAGGCCAGCCAGATGGAAAAAGTGTGTTTTAAGCGCCCGGCGGAAGAGCCGTAGGTCCGTGATGGTGCGGAGGTCGGGGGGCAGGTTGTTCCAGAGGGCCGGACCCGCCACAGAGAAGGCCCTCCCCCTTGGGGTCGCCAGCCGGCATTGACCGGTAGATGGCACCCTGAGGAGGCCCTCTCTGTGGGAGCGGACAGGTCAAAGGGAGGTATGTGGTAGGAGGCGGTCTCGCAGATAGCCAGGACCCGTGCCATGGAGCGCTTTGAAGATGGTTACTAACACTATCAGATGACTCTGATAGTGCAAAGTAGAGTTGGTGTCCAACTCCAAATCTCCTGATGATATTATTCAGCAAGCTGGCACAGATGTTAAGCTTCTAGGATCAAGCAAAGCTCCATAGAGGAAATATCAGAATCACTGGGGAGCACTGCATCCAATTTCAGTCATGGATAGTTACTCAGCAAAAGTACTACCATGTTTTCCTGAAAATAAGGCAGGGTCTTTTTTCTTTTGACATCCAAATAAACACTTGGCCTTATTTTTTGGGGGGAGGGGTCTTAATATTTTTGATGTTCCGGAGGCAGCGAGTGTGGTCACTTCATGTTGCTGCTGTATTTTTGGGGAAGTTTTATTTTTGGGGAGGTTTTATTTTTGGGGTAGGGTTTATTTTAGCACATGCACTCAAATACCTGATTGGGATTATTATCCAGGAGATCTTATTTTCAGGGATACAGGTATCATTCATTATATCACAATGATTTGGTCTTCTATAACTGGCATCATCTCTTGAGAATTTCAAGCAAAACTATTTTCAGAATTTGGGTTTGACATCTGCAAATCCAAATAAACAGAAATTTACATTGCTAGTAAAAATATCATGGCTTTAGGTAAAGGATACTAATATAATGTAATGAGATTGCATAGTTCTTAATAGCTACATTTACAAAGCACAGATAGAATATGATGGAAAGATTGTTGAATGGCTGCCAATAGGCAGTGGTAGGGCTGATGGATAAGTTGTCTGACCTTAGCATAAGGCAACTTCCTCAATTCAAATGCAGTATAAATAAAGTAATAAAAGCTGTGATATGTTTATGTACATTCATGACTCAGCAGGCTGATCTGAATAAATCTATTTCCTAGAGCAGCTATTTGCTTCCTATAATATATGTTATAGTAGTAGTTGGCATTGTATAAAGGAACATCTGCAGCATATGGACTCACTTCCAAGTCCAGATGGGAGATTCCACAAAAGGTTATGGAGAATAAAAAGGCTAAAATTCTGTGGGACTTTTATGTCAAGACAGACAGGCAGGTACTGGCCAATAGTAATAGTCAAGGACCAGAGAAGACATCAGTGGTGATAAGTGTACAAAGTGACAGCAACATCTAAGCCCCAGAGCTCACTGTAACAGCATTGCCAAAAAGGCATTAAGAGTTGTTAACCTAATTTTGTGAAGCTTCTTCTCAGGTAACATTGTATTGCTAACTAGGTCATACAAAACCTTTGCCAGACCAGTTCTTGAATGCAACTCATCTGTTTGGAACCCACACTGTATATCAGACATTAACACGATTGAGCGAGTTCAGAAGTATTTCACGAGCAGAGTACTCCACTCTTCTACTCACCATAGAATTCCTTATGCCACCAAGCTTGAAATTTTGGGTTTGGACAATCTGGAACTATGCCACCTGCAGTTCGGTCTAAGCATAGTGCACAAAATTGTCTGCTATAACGTCTTGCCTATCAATGACTTCTTCATCTTCAACTATAATAATACATGGGCAAACAATCAATACAAACTTAAGGTTAACCATTTCAAACTCAATTGCAGAAAATAGGACTTTAGAAACAGAGTGGTCAGTGCTTGAAATGCTCTACCTGATTCCATTGTTACAGCCTCAAACCCACACAGTTTCAATCTCAAACTGTCTACCATGGATCTCACACCATTCTTAAGAGATCTGTAAAGGGGTCATGCATAAGCACATCAGCGTGCCTACCATTCATGTCTTACTGTTTATCTGTATTTACTTCCTTTGTTCATGTTTATGTTCATACCTATACCTGTTATCTTGATAAACAAACAAAAAAATAAAGATCAGGGAGAAGGAGTATAAGAAGCTGGAGCAGTACCAGAGCTTGAAGGAGAAACTAGAATAATCCTCCCCAAACATCAGGGACTGGTTCCATGGAGGGAGGTTTTTTCCATGGACCGGAGTGGTTTTGTATGCTGCCTGCATCCCACAGATGGGGCTTCATTTGTTTCCATGGCCCAGTTTCTAGCATGCTGTGGTTTGGTGCTAATCCATGGACCAGGGATTGGAGATCCCTGAACTAGAGAGAATGTGGAAAGTAAACTCCAAAGTAGTGGTAGGAACAATTGGGCTGAGAGTTCCAAACTTAGAGAATCCCACAAACAACAAAACTCTCTGTTCAGAAGAGAACAGTGTTAGGAATGGCTAATAATTTTTATGTATTCATATGTATATACAGTGGTACCTCGGTTCACGAACTTAATTGGTGAAATGACTCTGGTCACGATCCGAATTGGTCGTGAAGCGAGGCACAATTTCCCATAGGGTTTAATGTAAATCCGGTTAATCCATTCTGACCTTGTTTTTTGGTCGTGATTCTTGAACTGACTCTGTTCGCGATCCGAAGTGGTCGCGAACAGAGGCACAGTTTCCCATAGGGTTCAATGTAAATCCGGTTAATCCGTTCTGACCTTGTTTTTTGGTCTGTTTCTCTCCACGACCGTTCCTACAGGAAGTCGCAACCATGTTAAAGCCTATCGGCGCGGGCAGAAGGACGACATCATTAAAACAAATGTGGAAATAGCAGGTTTCTCTTTAAGCAATGTCACCACACTCCCCTTCAAAGGCTGGAAGAGAGCTCGGAGGTCCTCTAGTCCAGCCTCTGCTCAAGCAGGACTAGAGCCTCCGCTAGTCCAGATCAGGGGCTGTCTCCTTCTTTCTGAAAAGCCTCTGGGGATGGAGCTCCAGCGCGGCCGCTTTTGGCCCCTCCATGCATCTGGGGAAGTGGCACGGAAGATCCGGTGCGTGTCTTACAACCAAAGCCCCCCGCACCCCTCCCGCTGGGAAGTTGCAAGACACACGCCAGATCTTCCGCGCCACTTCCCCAGATGCATGGAGGGGCCAAAAGCGGCCGTGCTGGAGCTCCATCCCCAGAGGCTTTTCAGAAAGAAGGAGACAGCCCCTGATCTGGACTAGCGGAGGCTCTAGTCCTGCTTGAGCAGAGGCTGGACTAGAGGACCTCCGAGCTCTCTTCCAGCTCCCTCCGGCAGAGGCGTAGCGTGGGGGGTGCAGGGGGGGGCCAGCCGCACCGGGCGCAACATCTGGGGGGGCGCGCTGAAGCTGGAGTCCGACCTGAAGCTGAAGAAGCTTTGGTTTTGCACTTTAAAAAGCCAAAAGCGGCGGCTTTCGGACTTTGGCGGGACTTCGCCCTTCATTATCCAGCGCCGGGTGAACGAATCTTTAGCCTTGCAATCTTTTCAGTTCGAGCGGTTGTTTACGACGGGGGGATTTTTCTTAAAGAGGCCCCTTAAAGCAGCCAGTTTCGAGTAAGTCTGTAACAACTTCTTTCTTTCCGATCTCTCCATCTCTCTCTCTTTCTCTCTCTGCTGGCCCGGATCTGGAGAGGGGGAAGGGGAAATGTTGGTCTAGCTTCCTTCCCAAAGTCAAAATCGCTAAAGAAGAAGAAGAAAATAAACCAGGCAAGCAAGGAACGAAAGAAAGAAGAGATTCCAGTCCAAACTCCCCCTTAAATACATTTTCCCTTTCTAATCCCATTAGAATCCCTTCGGAAGTTTACTTGCCTTGCCCCGGTGTCAGTGCCCCGGTGTCTGTTTTCTTTACAAAACAGCGAACGTTCTTTGAATGGGATTAGAAAGGGAAAATGTATTTAAGGGAGAGTTTGGACTTTTCCAAAGAGGCTTTTCAGAAAGAAGGAGACAGCCCCTGATCTGGACTAGCGGAGGCTCTAGTCCTGCTTGAGCAGAGGCTGGACTAGAGGACCTCCGAGCTCTCTTCCAGCTCCCTCCGGTTCACTTTGGGGCTGGAGCAGTGGCTTCCTTCCGCCCAGGAGAGGTGTGCGTGTGTGCCCGCTGTTTCAATCTCCCGTCCCCGCCTGGCTCCCTTGCTCTGAGCTGCGCTTTGGAGCGGGCAGCGATCCCTCAAAAGCCCCCAGGCTGGTCCTCCTCACCCGGCTCCAGAGCGGCGCTCCCCGCCCGGCCTTTGGAGGGGAGTGTGGTGAAATTGCTTAAAGAGAAACCTGCTATCTCCACGTTTGAGTCCAAACTCCCCCTTAAATACATTTTCCCTTTCTAATCCCATTCAAAGAACGTTCGCTGTTTTGTAAAGAAAACAGACACCGGGGCACTGACACCGGGGCAAGGCAAGTAAACTTCTGAAGGGATTCTAATGGGATTAGAAAGGGAAAATGTATTTAAGTGGGAGTTTGGACTGGAATCTCTTCTTTCTTTCGTTCCTTGCTTGCCTGATTTATTTTCTTCTTCTTCTTTAGCGATTTTGACTTTGGGAAAGAAGCTAGACCAACATTTCCCCTTCCCCCTCTCCAGATCCGGGCCGGCAGAGAGAGAAAGAGAGAGAGATGGAGAGATCAGAAAGAAAGAAGTTGTTACAGACTTACTCGAAATTGGCTGCTTTAAGGGGCCTCTTTAAGAAAAATCCCCCCGTCGTAAACAACCGCTCGAACTGAAAAGATTGCAAGGCTAAAGATTTGTTCACCCGGCGCTGGATAATTTTTTTTATTTATTTAAATTTATATCCCGCCCTTCTCCACGAAGGACCCAGGGCGGCGCACAGGAAAATTTAAAAAACATACAAAATACAATAAATATAATTTAAAAAACTATTAAATAACCTATCCTGCGCTAAAACCAAATTTTAAAAACCCAATTTAAAACTACCTAAAAGTCCCCATGGGAGGTTAGGCTAGGCCGGCTTGTTGAAACAAATATGTCTTAAGACATTGGCGGAAGAGGCGGAGGTCGGTGATGGTACGTAATTCAGGGGGTAGGTCATTCCAAAGGGCTGGGCCCGCCACAGAGAAGGCTCTTCCCCTGGGTGTCGCCAGTCGGCATTGTCCGGCCGACGGCACCCTGAGAAGGCCCTCTCTGTGGGAGCGTATCGGTCTAAGGGATGTATGGGGCAGGAGGCGGTCTCGCATATAACTAGGCCCCGAGCCATGGAGCGCTTTAAAGATAGTTGTCAAAACCTTGAAGATAATGAAGGGCGAAGTCCCGCCAAAGTCCGAAAGCCGCCGCTTTTGGCTTTTCAAAGCGCAAAACCAAAGCTTCTCCAGCTTCAGGTCGGACTCCAGTTTCAGCGCGCCCCCCCAGATGTTGCGCCCGGTGCGCCCGGCCCCCCCTGCACCCCCCACGCTACGCCTCTGGCTAACAACCCACGCTATGCCACTGCCCTCCGGTTCACTTTGGGGCTGGAGCAGTGGCTTCCTTCCTCCCAGGAGAGGTGTGCGTGCGTGCGCGCTGTTTCAATCTCCCGTCCCCGCCCGGCTCCTGGGTCCCCTCCTCCCTCCGCAAAAGTGTCACCCCACCCGAGCCCTGTGCACCCAAACTTTGAGTTCTTTTTTTGGTAGAATAAATACGGTACGTTCGTAGGTAAAATGTCTGCGGCTTCCATTTGTGGAGCGAAACGGAGTTCGTGAACCCGAGCATTTTTACGAACTTTTCTGTTCGTGGAGCGAGGCGGAGTTCGTGAACCGGGGCACATTTTTTGAAATTTTTGGTCGTAATCCGAATTGGGCGTGAAGAGAGGCGTTCGTGAACCGAGGTACCACTGTACATAAGATGACTAATAGATAAGTACTGGGACGCATAACACAAAACATGTGTTTTGTGTTATGAAGGCAGAAGGCAAAATCACAAAACTGTGTCTCATTTATTTTGACCATGCCATGCAGGGGAATTCATTGGAGAAAGCAACTTTTGGAAGAGTTAATGATGAAAGGAAACTAAGCTGTCAAAGAACACAGTGCCTGAATACCATAAAAACTGATACCAGCTAAAGCATAGAGAGGTTCAAGGAAGTAGTTTAGGATCAGAAGATGTGGAGAGATCTAGCACATACAATAGAATCGCCAAGAGTTGAACACAACTGAATAGATGGCATCATTGTTTTATCATTGTAAGTAATAATCATCATTATTACTATATGATATATATCTAGCGGTCATCTATTTACATATGTCTTTATATACTGAAAGGGCATATGGTGGCTTGGTGGCTAAGTTGCTGAGTTTGTTGATCAAAAAGGTCGGCAGTTCGAATCCCTAGCGCCATGTACTGTTACTTGCTCCTGTTACTTGCCCCAGCTTCTGCCAACCTAGTACTTCGAAAGCATCTAAAAATGCAAGTAGAAAAATAGGGACCACCTTGGTGGGAAGATAACAGTTTTCTGTGTGCCTTCTTCATTTAATCATGCCAGCCACATTGCCACAGAATTATCATCAGGCAGCACTGGCTCTTCAGCTTAAAAACGGAGATCAGCACTGCCCTCTAGAATTGGGAATGACTAACACGTATGTGCTAGGGGAACCTTTTCCTATAGATACTGAATACATACTGTATATCCAATCTGTACCTAGAAGAAAGTTAAATATACTTTCCCAATAATTAATAAACATTAGAAACAGAAGAATTAATCTTGCCACCTACAAAGAAAGACACAAATCAACCTACAGAAAATACACTACTAAATATGATGATTCCAGGAGTTTTGTTAGCTATGAAAATTGGCATCATGGTTGCCATTAAGTTAAAGTACAATAACTGAAAGCCATGTATTTATCTGAATTGCAAGTATCCAGACTGATCAATGGGTCAAGTCTCCATCCCATCAACTTGATATTTATTTGCTCTTGATGACAGGCTGACAATGAGAGAAGGCCACTATGTACCTGACTGAAGTGCTTTGATGGAAGTAATTATAAGCATACCTTAGAAGAGTGAAAATCCCACTATAAAGAGGTTATTTGTGAATGAGACCTAATAAGCCATGCCGATCGCCCAATGTGTGAAGTTCCTTACCTACAAAAAATGCAAGTGCACACCAACCCACCCCACACCATTTAGGAGATGAGAACATCATTTAAAGCCAATTACAAAACTCTAAGCAAGCATAAAAATGTTTGCCAGCCAGAATAATTTTAAAATACAAGAAGAGGTTTCTGCATAGCTTTGCAGATTGAACATGATTGTACTGGTATTAGATTTTAACAATACACCTTAATTTTTATGCAGCATCCATGCAATTAGAGATGGGTGAATAACTGAGAGGGAATACATTAATGCCCTCCTAAAAATGAATTCAAGTTTCTTTGTATAATCTTTGTGAAAACTCTCGAATCTTAATTGAATATGTTAACATTTTTCCTCGTGGATTCTATTTTAGTATAGTCATCTCAATGACTATCAAAAATAACATTATTTTTAAATGGAGGGCAACAGTCAACTTATCAATAGTGCCAAGTCAAATGAAGGAAATCAATATATTTTTTTTATAATAATCATGTTCTTAGTTATGAGACGATTTGAGAATAGTGCTCTATTTTATCTTATAACACTTCTCTAAAGTTGTCAAACTCCTTGTCTTTTTGTACTTCAAATTTTAGAAAACATTTTTGAGACTTATGGATGATTAAGCTTATTATCTGGGGAGGTCTTATTTTCAGGGAAACAGGGTAGTTTCTTGAAATTTGTAGCATTTATAACGTTCCTGCATGGGATAAATTATTGGGGGGGAAATGACATTATTTAAGTCATTAGATGAAGGCTGGCCCTTGAATCCCTTTTGAATATTATTCTTCAATCTGTGGTTCACAGCACAGAACATTTTGGTTAAAGTGACTGTTATGAATAAAAAGAACAACAACATGCTTATTGGAGGTTCATCATATAACAAAGGTTCATTTATGTATTATTGAAGCTCTCATGTCCTTAACCTTTAATTGAAATTAACTAAGGTTCCTAAAATGAACTAACCTACAAAATATGTTCAAAATCCAAAAGCCATGCATCCATAGATTTAAATTTGTCAAAATTGTGGTGGTGTTGAGCTGCCATGCCACTGCCTACAATTTTAGTAGACCAGTTCTCCCTATCCTTGCAGAGGCTGGGTGGACCATCTCCTCCTTTAGCCACTGGACAATCAGGCAGACTAGTTCAGCCCTAACCCTTCAGAGACTAGGGATATCAGGATTGAAATACCCAGCTTCTGAAGGGTTAGGGCGGGACTACTCTACCTGATTTCCAAAGGCTGATAGAGGAGTTGGTCCACCCAGCCTCTGGAAGAATAGGGGGAACTGGTCTACTAAAATTCTTCCATCCATTGCTGGTGAGCAGTCTGCTAAAGTCAAGGAAGTTGGAAAATGCTCCTATTCTCACTGCTTTTTTTTGTCAATGGTCATTCTGTTATTCTGTTTAGGTAAGAAAATATCTCTGAAACAATGATTCAATAGGTTACAGCTTGTCTAGCATCTTACAAATGCCTGCTTCCAGGGCATTTACAGTTATAAAATAGAAGTTGTATTATTTCACATGTTTAACGTATCTTTGAAGAATGGACTGCATAATGTACTATTCACATATTCAAGATGTAGCAGTGATTGAGATCTGAACAGATAGGAATTGACCTGATGTTTTCTCCCTTTTAGATCTTACATTAATTATATATCTTATTATAATGAATCAAATTGGTATTAAACTATCAAACAATTAGTTATTTGAGTGCCTCCACATAAAAATAAGAGAGAAATGTGCCTTTAGAATGACAACTTGATTAATGCTGTTATTGTGGCAACTTGCATCTTTTCCACCCCAAGATCACATAGATGCTGTATGAGATCTGAGGCAATTTTTTAAATATTTTGCCAAGTTCATAGCATTCTATTTTCTATATATTTGCCAGATGTCAAGTAATAGGTAGCACTGGAGCATTTGGTGAACCTGAACTCTGTACATTTGATAAAAATGAACTATGAATCAAGAATGCAATGCACTCTGTGGCGGGCCCGGCCCTCTGGAACGACCTTCCCCCTGATATCAGAACGACCACTGACCTCCGCTCCTTCCGTACGAAATTGAAGACCTATTTCTTTCGACTGGCCGGCCTTGAATAATTCTCTCTGTCTATTGATTCCAAATGCATTTTAATGGGTTCTTAATCATTTTTAGCACGGGTAACACTGTTTAATTATGTTTTAAAGTATGTATTTTGTATTTATTGTATATTGTTTTTAGTTTCTCCTGTGCACCGCCCCGGGTCCCTGTGGGGAGAGGGTGCGGTTAATAAATCCGAATTTGATTTGATTGATTGATTAGCCCTTAACATGTTGTAATTTTTTGTTATAGTAAATTAATATAATTACCTCCTCTGGGAATCCTTACAATTTACAAGGATAATAACTTTTTGGAAACAAGACTACTCTGTTTCCCTGAAAATAAAACCTCCCCAGATAATAAGACCAATTGGACCTTTGAGTGCATGTGCTAAAATAAACCCTCCCCCCAAAATAAGCCCTCCCTGAAAATATTGCAGCGCAGCAGTAGTCATGAGGTGACCACGCTCACCGCCTCCTGCATCTCAAAAATAATAAGTCCTCCCTGAAAATAAGCACAAGGGCTTATTTCAGGGGTCAAAAGAAAATAAGACCCTGTCTTATTTTTGTGGAAACACAGTACATATTAGCTAAGATAGAGGGGGTGCTTTAAAATTTGGCATTATACTTATGAAGTAGTTTATGGAAAGTTACTTTATTTTAGACCCAAATCTCCCTGTTTGACCTTTTATGAAGCTTCAATTAATATTTATTTGCATCTAAAACTAAAAAGGATGCAGGTTTACATTTTTATGTCTCTGGTTACTCAACACATCTGATAAAATATTCCCCCTTGAAATCTACATGGATGAAGAAAGTCACACAGCTGACAGGTTTCTGCAAACAAGCAGAAATAAAATAGGAGGCTCGTGAAGAAAATGTTGTTTTACTATCTTTAACTGAAGGTTAAAATGTGTGAGAGTAGACAAAGTCTGACTACTGACAACACATTGTAGAATACTGACATTCTCATCAGCAGAAGGCAGACAGCGTTGCATCTACACAATGTCTCTTGCTAACATGATGGAAAACGGATGGTGCAGTAGATATGCTGAAGAAACAGATGCAAGAGAACCGTCCCTGACAAACTTCATCTCTGAGAGTTGCCTTTTTCTCTTCTCCTGTGAGCTTTTGACAACTCCGATTATTCTGAAATTTTGGATTGGAAGAAGATCGCATACACTGAACAAAAGTCAATCATTCCAAACTATACATCTGAAGCACTGTAGATATTTTTTAAAATCAAGTTTATATATTGCCTTTCAGGTAGAAAACAGGCTCCCAGGAATATTAAAAGCATGGAATCTTACAGTTAGAAAGTGGAGTAATATTATACAAAAAAGAGAACAAAAGCTAGAAACTCATTTCTTTAAAAAAAAAATCAGTAAAATATAAAATAGCATTTGGTCAGGGTAATGTTTCAACAGGTTCCAAAAAGATAATTAGATAAGTAAAGGTCATTTTTTTCTGGATGGGTAAAACAGGAGAGCTACTTGAGAAATTTTTGAACTAAAAATAGAAAAATATTCATGTTTTTCTGCTAAAGAGTTGTAACGTTTTAATTTATAAACCTGACTAATCTCCTATTATGGTTTAAGCCAGGGATCTAAAAAGTGCAGCCCAGGAGCCTTATGAAGGAAGCTAGTATCTCTTTTACACCCTCTCCTTTGCATTTTGGAGGGTTTAGGGAAAGGTTAAATGACAAGATTGGTGCCTTAAGCCTGGGCTAAGGCATTCCAGTGATCACGTTACAAAAAATAATGAATTGGCCAATACATTAAAATTCATTTTATTGCATTAAAAATATAGTCCATGATGGTGAACCTATGGCACACATGGCATCACCAGTTCCTCTTCTGGGTTTCTGACATGCTTGCGCATGTTACGATCAGCTGTCCTTTGTGCATGCGGCAGTTCCAGAAACTGGAAGAGCTGATCCGTGCACATGCATGGCAGTAACCGGAAGACTTGCTGGCCAGCATGCATGCATGCACCAGAAACTGGAACTTCATTTTCTGGTGCATGCATGGCCCCTAGGCAGCTCCTCTTCCTGGTCGTGAGCTAGACGAGCATGCACACACACATAAAGCATGTTCACACGTGCAAAGTGTTTCCTTTTTGGCATTCTGTGCAGAAAAGGTTAGCATTCACTGTTATAGTTGATATGACCACTCCTGCCATTTATACAATTAATATTCCCCTTCTGTCATATTAAAACTTACAATTTGGTAACAATCTAGAGAGCTATTTACAAGCAACCTTCAAGGGGGTCTGTAAAACTTTATTTTATAAAATGGAAATGTGTAGCCTCAGAACCTGTAACCATCTGCCTGCAGATAATAATTACTGTGAAATATTTTAATATAGTCCATATAACATTTGTCATACAGATATATTATTTTTGCACATTGGAAAATGATGATACTCGATAACCCTGACCAAGAAATATATAATTATCTTTACTCACTTAAAAAAATGAAACCAGAAAATTATATAAAAATGAGATACATATTTGGAACATAATCTCATACTATAGAATTATCTATTGTTGCACATGATCAGATTAAGACCTAATAATATAATATAATCATACAATAAAATAACAATAGAGACATAGAATAAAACAAAAGTTATAATTCACTAGAAAAATTGTTGTGAGTAAAATAGACATGAAATTTTTATATTGAAGGGATTTTAGACATTAACACCTCAGTCCCTGTATCATTTTTGTTTGTGATTTTCCCTCCACTGTAATCAAAAATGGCAGGCTCGGAGTTTTAATGTCAGGAAAGAAGCTGGGCAGGTCCACTTAAAAAGAGAATGTTTTGGAGCATCATAATTTCTTATCTCTAATTATACCTTTCTGAATACTAAGGAGATAAGAAGCTCATTGGGAGAGGGAGAGGGAGGGATAGAGGGAGAGAGAGAGAGAGAGAATAATTGCTTTCTACATGATGAATAATGGGAGGGGAGTGTGAATTGGGAAAAGATTTTTCCCTTCCTTTAATCTTAGTCCTGATATAATATACTGTTCTTCTCTTGAATATCCCTTTCAGTATAGTATAACAAAAGTGCATTAAAATGAGCTTTTTTCTAAATGCATTTTCTTTTAAATATGTGCACTGTCACATCACACTGCTTTCCCCAATCCATCGTAAAATATGCTTTTTCTTGTGGTGACCTCAAAATAAGAACATGCAGAGATTACCAAGAGTGAATTAGAGCTCCCTCAAGCTGCCAGCCAAAGAGAACAAAAGTATTCCATCACTATACTCTCTCCCAAGACATTACAGTTCCTCCTCACTCCACCCACTTTGAAAATATGTATATGTACACACACACACACACACACACACAAATCTCGACTAACCTGTGTAGATAAGTTACCCTTTGTTGTCATGTTTTACTCTACGCAATTTGGTCCACAATAAAAATGAAATTCTGTTTTGCTTGCTTTCAAAAGAAAGTATATATCTACCCATACCTAGCACATATACACATGCTACACACACACACACACACACACACACACACACACACACACCACTGTCCATTTTGATTACGTACATGATTGAATCTAGATGATCTGCTTCGGATATCATGAATTCTCCTACCAAAAGGTTAACAAGGAAAACAGGTAGTAAAGAGGATGTGTAGTGTCCCAGACAGTCCTGCGGATTCTGCTCAAGCATAGCTTATGTGCTACATCCTAGATAGAAGGAAATGGACTACCTGTAATGTCTTGTGCTAACCTTACCACTCTCTGCATTGCCTTCCTGAAGCAGTAATGTTTCTAAACCAGATTAATGCAAATGTATAAGGAAGGAAGGAAGGAAGGAAGGAAGGAAGGAAGGAAGGAAGGAAGGAAGGAAGGAAGGAAGGAAGGAGATTCAAAGCTGGCTTGCTACCATTCCTTTAATGCATATTGTAATGCATGTTAATCAGAAGGCAGTTTGGCAATTATGTGCAGGGAGAGTAAAAGAATTAAGCCTAAACAATGCAGACGGGCTTCAGGAACAGATTGATAAACCTTTATTGGAGTGGGGGTGGTAAGATTATCTCAAACACCAAGAGTTCCCACCAATAAGGCAATAGACCACTCACTTATTATGCAGAACTGACGTTTTGTAAGAAAATGTGAACATAATCATCTTGGTTTCAAATAAGCCATAACAGAGCAAAAGGACAATATGTCAAGAATAGCCAATAGGCTGTGACTAGCAAGATCCCGAGTACGGTAGTTCTAATCAGGCAAACAGTCCTTGTGTAGATCTGCTTCAAATGTAGAACATAGGTTTGGACAATAAATTATACAAACTATTGAATTATATTTTTTTTAAAGGCTTACTACTGTAAATGAAAACAGAGCACTGTCTTGCAAAATAAAGCCTACTGATAAAGAGTCATCTAAATGTCATCTGAAGTTTTATAAGACGTTCCTGGAGTAAATTTTCTCTTTTGTTTTTCCCCCCAATGTGATTTTGTTGATTTTCTTGTTTATAAGCAGCATATTTGTTTAGTATTTTTCTCCCATTTAAATTTTATTTTAGATGTCAAGATTTCATCTTAGTTTGATAAGAACCAGCTGTTTTCTTCAAAGATAATTTTCTGGAACTGTTGTTTGCCATAATTACATTGCAATTACAGAGTCATATCCATTAAAGCAGATGAGGATTTCTATGTGTCCTTCTAGCTCATTAGAAGTCATAAAAATGATAGATGTGGGTTTATTATTGCTCGACTATTGCCCTCTTTGGCTAGAAGACAAACCGTTTTTTTAGGTGGGTGGGATAAAAGTTTGAGAAAATAACTTTTCAAAAGCAGTCACGTGCCCAAATGTGGTCATGGTGATACAAAAATACTGAGATTTCAAATTCCAAAAACTTTAAAGATTATTAAAGGATTATATGGTATATTTGTGTGCCTGATGTAGCTAGTCACAGCCAGTAATGTGGTTTAAAAGCCTCTTCAGTCTAGAGATTTGATTAGTTCTTTGACAGCTACAAAGAAGAATGTGTAAAAAAGTTTTTTCAGCCCAAGAACGAAATGAGCTTTCAGATAACATATTGTGAACAACATACTTAAAGAGCAAACTACAGCTCAAAAAAAGGGGGGTATCTTCATTTCTGCCATGTAGCTTCCTGTGTTTGACTATGCCGAAACTCAATGGCACATCTACCAAGCACAAGAGCACAACAGTGAAGCACCAGAATACTCCATTTTTCCACTTTACAGTACAGATTCATGTCCTTCAAATACACAGTCCAATAACTTTTTACAAAAACACATGATACATCAAAAGGTGCTGAACAGCATAAGAAGGAAGACAACCATTTTTTGTTATATGAGAAGTTCTTTCAATACTGAAAGATATAAAAAGGAATCCCTTTCTCATTTTTCTTCTTCTTCCATTCAATGGTGTCCAATTTTCAGATACTGCCTGGACAAATCCCTGCAGTTTTTGTGGCAAGTTTTTTTTCAGAAAGTGGTTTATTTATTTATTTGTTGGATTTATAGACTGCTCCCTTTCCCCGAAGGGACTCGGGGCGGTTAATCTAAGGTCTCCAAGTTGGCTTTATGCCTAAAACAGAAACTCACAGTCTCCTAGTCTCTAGTCTGGTGCCTTAATCCCTATACCAAACTTGTACTTTTCTCATAAAGGTAAAGGTTCCCCATGTACATATGTGCTAGTTATTCCCAACTCTAGGGGGCAGTGATCATCTCTGTTTCAAAACCGAAGAGCCAGCACTGTCTGAAGATGTCTCTCTGGTCATGTGGCTGGCATGACTAAATGCCAAAGGCACACAGAACACTGTTACCTTCCCACCCAAGCTAGTCCCTATTTTCTACTTGCATTTTTTACATGCTTTTGAACTGCTAAATTGGCAGAAGCTGGGACAAGTAATGGGAACTCACTCTGTTATGTAGCGCTAGGGATTCAAACTGCCTAACTGCTGACTTTTCTGATGGACAAATGCAGTGTCTTAGCCACTGCGTCCCTTATATTTTTTTCTCATATCAACATATAAAAATGAAGGACTCTGTCTATGGAATAAGAATGCAACCATTCCTTCCATAAGTAGTTTGTCATAGCCACATGCTGGTCCATAATACAGTAAGTATCTAATCAGCCACATCATTGAAAAGAAGCAGTCAAGCTGTTTTTTATCTATGTTTGACCAGTGGGAAAGAAAGCTTTCTCCTTTTTGCACATCAAGTTGAGGAAATTCTTTAGATGGAGAATTTCATACCAAATATATAGGCATGAGGTACGGTAGCGAACAGATAGTTATTTAAATAAATTGTTTGGCTATCCTTCTAAAATTAATGGTATGCTGAAATCTGCCTTGCAGTTCTTATAATTTTTCTCCGCTACAACTGAGGCTTCTGTTCTTCTCTTAATCTCAGGTTGCTTGAGAATTTCTTTATCCCTTTTAGTATTTTTAACTTACTCAGTTATTATTGTTGGTGGTACTCTTGTTGACATCCCCCTCCCCTTGTTATTCTTTTTTCCATTACAGAATAGTCCTTGGCTGTTTGAAAAATTAATTGAAAGAATTCCCTCATGGTATCTTCTCTTAGGATTTAATTGAAGTCATGAAGGTGTAACTCACTGGAGATCTGATTATACAATGAAAGACAGAACACTGACACACATCCGTCAGCTACCATATAATTAGAGAACAAAGTGCAAGACCACCACACACCATTCATAAGAATTTTTCCAAAACTCTCTTTTCCTCTAAGAAAATTTTAAGAAGCATAAAATTGAATGGGAGCTATTAGAAAAAAGAATGCAAAATAATTTGTGTCCCTGATACATTTCTGAAAGCCATATCTGGCTCATTGGTTGGATGTGCAGTAGGTACATTATTAAGAGAATAGTTTGAACCTAGTTAATGCAAGAAAAAAACGTGGTGTGTCAGTGGCTAAAACACTGAGCTTGTCGATCAGAAAGGTGGGCAGTTCTTTACTTTTACCTAATGCAAGCAATATTCTTTGCTGGAGAAAGGATACAATTAAATTTGTCTTTCTGTATTTTCAGAACATGTTGCAAGTTCTTAATATTACGTTAATTTCTTTTTTCATCATCTTCTTGCTCATTGTTTCGGGAAATTAAGTGCTAAATATCTTGTTTTAAATATATATTATAATCCTGGACAAAACTACAACACCCATCATTTCTAACCAGCAGTCCAACACATCTGGATGACTGTTGTATATTATACAGCCATATGTTTTATATAAAGTCCTCATTTAGAATTGCCTGAATAGCCAGGAAGATCTTTCTAATTTAAAAAGAATATTTGTGGATTTTGTCATACAGCATCTGTTCTAGTGCTAATTGACAGTCATAATTAACTATGATTTTTTTAAAGAATTTTTTGCTATAAATGGAAGATCATGTTATTCTGTGATAGAAGCTTGGTTTCTTGCGAAGATACTGATTTTTTTCATTGCAATTGGTTCTTATTCTCAACTTTTTAGAAAAGTATTTTTAAAAAGAAACTTTTATATTTAGCTTTCTTAACCATGAGCAATCATTATAATATTGCTTTAATCTGGTTTTCTTATGATTAAGCTTTTATTTTTATTTGTAGTTCATTTATTTTGTAATACTTGAGAAAAGGCAGTATATAAGAATCATTCTTTATCTTAATGCTATTATTTTAGTCCAGGTACAAATCAGATATTTTGGACTGTATTTCCAATTAGCCCTATCATCAAGTATGCTTCAGAAAATGAATCTGGCAAAAAAAAAAAATATATTGTGTATTTTGACTTCCTTTAACTCATTGATTTGAGTGTTCACAATTTTGCACCATTTTCTATAGGTTTATGGTCATCCCTTGGTAAAACAAAATTCCCTATTTAATTCATTTTAATTAACATTTGTTAACAAAGAAGCTTTGTTGTAAATATTCAAAACTTGATTATATAGTTTAGATGTTTAGATTTTTTTTCTCTTTAACGAGTTTGGCTTTCATTGCATTTTGCAAAGCATGTTGCTATGACTCAGCCTTTTCTGAGGAAGAAGTGGAAGGCTGAAGATTGCTTCGTGAAAAGACAAGTATCTGGGGAAATGACTTTTTTTTCTTAAGTGGAACCAGTATAGATAGAATTGGTATAAGCTTGTCTGATGGCAAATAGTCAGCTTTTTTCATTCAGTTCTTTATAATATACCTTTTGCAGAACTGAAATACCTAGCATCTGGCTGGCTCCAGGACATCGTGAATGCTTCTTTGAGTGAGGGGTCCTTGCCTGCCGTCTTGAAAGAGGCAATGGTGAGACCCCTCCTCAAGAAGCCTTCCCTGGACCCAGCATTGCTGGAAAATTACCGTCCGGTCTCCAACCTTCACTTTTTAGCGAAGGTTGTAGAGAGTGTGGTGGCCCAACAGTTTCCGCGACACCTGGAGGAAATTGATTATCTAGCCCCGCGCCAGTCCGGCTTCCGACTCGGTCACAGCACCAAGATGGCATTGGTCGTGTTGGTGGATGATCTCTGGAGGGCGCGGGATAGAGGATGTTCCTCTATCCTAGTCCTATTAGACCTCTCAGCGGCTTTTGATACCATCGACCATGGTATCCTATTGCACCAACTGGGGGGGTTGGGGCTGGGAGGCACCGTTTTACGGTGGTTCTCGTCCTACCTCTCTAGTCAGTCGCAATGTGTGTTGGCAGGGGGGCAGAGGTCGGCCTCGAGACCCCTCTTATGCAGGGTTCCTCAGGGGTCGGTCCTCTCACCCCTCCTGTTCAACACCTATCTGAAGCCGCTGGGTGAGATCATCCGTGGTTTTGGGGTGGATATTGTTGTGTCCTCGACCTGCGACCGGTCTCGAGTTACGACCGGCCGCAGGTCTTCCAGGCTGCCTCTTGGAGCCTTGGCAACAGGCTGTAGCAAGGCGGCCAACCGACAGACGCGCCTGATTGGCTGAGGCGCGCCTGGCCCTTGCTGCAGCCTGATTGGCTCCCCCTTTGACAGCTCCAAATATAAAGAGCTGTCAAAGCGCGGGAGCCCCTGTCTACCGCACCTTTCTTTTACTGAACCTTTCTTCTTCTGTAAGCTGTGCCTAGCTAATAAAAGCTATGTCTTTGAGCAAACCTGATTCCGGACCCTGTCTTTACTTGAAGTTACAACACTGGCGACGAAGGTGGGATCAGGCAGCGCTCATCGAGAAACAGCGAAAAGATTTTTTACCCTCCCTGTTTTGTTGCGGTACGATCAACCGGATCGTTTCCTCCGCTCGGCCCATCGATGCGGCCACGGAAACCAGGGCCTCCCCACGGGCCACCTCGAGCTCTCCCTGCCGGTCAACGACGACCAGGCCAGGACGCTCGACGACCTCTCCAGCTGCGGCGGCCGAACCGTGGGACACCGCAACCTGGGCCTCCCCACGGGCCAGGACGCTCGACTACCTGCCGCTGGGCCTCACCACGGGCCACCTCAAGCACCTTCCTGCCGGCCCACGACGACCAGGCCAGGAAGCTCGATCAGGGCCTGCGAGACGGCCGAGACCTCGACCCCCTACCGTGGGGAAAGCCTTTCCCCGGGGCGATTACCCGTTCAGGGCCCCATCGGTCGCCGCTGCGGCCAGAGGGGCCACCGGCACCAGCGCCGGCCACCCCATTGGCCACCGGCACCAGCCCCGGCCACCCCATGGTCTCCGCGGCAGATTCCGGACAACCGGCAGTCCCCGCCGCCGCCACCAACGAAACGAAGAACCCCGAGACGCCAGACCACCGCCGCGCCAGCAGCACCAGCAGCAGAGCAGCGGCAGCCGACCAGCAGCAACAGCGGCAACCATCCGGCTGCCTCGCTGGGGGCCAACAACCCCGCCCGGCCGGGCCTGGGTTTCCCCGACTCCCGGCAACCATCGTCGGCCTGGCTCAAGCCGACCAGTCGACCAGGCCTCCCCATCGAAGACCACGCCTCCTCGCATGACTACCGGCAAGCTTCATCGGCCTAACTCAAGCCGAGCGGACGACCAGGCCTACACAACAATCGCCACGCCCCCTCGCCCCGACTCACCGTTCCAGAGGACTCCGCCTATCCGGTAGGCCCCTCCGATGACGCCGCTGGATCCACACCCCGGCAGGGAGGAGCTTCCTCAGATACATCCTCCTCGTCCGGCATCCGAGAGACTCTGAGGCTGACTAAGCGGACTGCGCATGCTCCGCTCTCCTGATGGACAGCTTTTTCGCGCATGCGCAGACCGAGGGGGGAAAGGGGTCTTCCAGGCTGCCTCTTGGAGCCTTGGCAACAGGCTGTAGCAAGGCGGCCAACCGACAGACGCGCCTGATTGGCTGAGGCGCGCCTGGCCCTTGCTGCAGCCTGATTGGCTCCCCCTTTGACAGCTCCAAATATAAAGAGCTGTCAAAGCGCGGGAGCCCCTGTCTACCGCACCTTTCTTTTACTGAACCTTTCTTCTTCTGTAAGCTGTGCCTAGCTAATAGAAGCTATGTCTTTGAGCAAACCTGATTCCGGACCCTGTCTTTACTTGAAGTTACAACAGATATCATCTGTACGCTGATGATACTCAGCTGTACATTTCCACCCCAGACCACCCCAACGATGCTGCCGAGGTGTTGTCCTGGTGTTTGGAGGCCGTACGGATCTGGATGGGTAGTAACAAACTCAAACTCAACCTGTCCAAGACTGAGTGGCTGTGGTTTCCGGCACCCCAGTTCAGCCAAGTAACTCCAACTCTGGCCATTGGGGGTGAAACATTGGCCCCCATGGAGAGGGCGCGCAATTTGGGTGTCCTCCTGGATTCCCAGCTGTCCATGGAGGACCATGTGGCGGCCGTGGCCAGGGGAGGCGTTCTATCAGGTACGCCTGATGCGCCAATTGCGCCCCTTATTGGACCGGGCTGCCCTTCGCACAGTCACTCAAGCACTCGTGACATCCAGACTTGACTACTGTAACGCTCTCTACATGGGGCTTCCCTTGAGGTGCACTCGAAAGCTACAGCTAGTCAAGGATGCGGCCGTGCGGGTGATTATGGGAGCCTCTAGGTACTCCCACATAACACCTCTCCTGCACGAGCTGCACTGGCTGCCTGTGGCCTTTCGGGTGCGTTTCAAGGTTTTGACGACCATCTTCAAAGCGCTCCATGGCTCGGGGCCTAGTTATACGAGAGACCGTCTTCTGCCCCATACATCCCTTCGCTCCCACAGAGAGGGCCTTCTCAGGGTGCCGTCGGCCGGGCAATGCCGGTTGGCGACACCCAGGGGAAGGGCCTTCTCTGTGGCGGGCCCTACCCTCTGGAATGACTTACCCCCCAAACTACGTACCATCTCAGACCTCCGCCTCTTCCGCCAGCGTATTAAGACGCACCTTTTCCAACAAGCCGTCCTAGCATAACCTCCTGTTTTGACCGTTTTTAGATAGTTTTAATTTGAGCGATTTTATACTATTTTAGCACAGGGTATATTTAATAGTTTTTTAAAATTTTGTACTTTTGTTATATTTGTTATGTTTTTAAATTTCCTGTGCGCCGCCCTGGGTCCTTTTTGGAGAATGTGTGGGGTATAAATTTGAATAAACTAAACTAAACTAGCATCTTCATTAGCTTTTGTAAATCTTAAAACACATATTTTATACAGATGTTTTACTATTATTTTAATTGATAATTACAATACAATAGCACAGTTGGAAGGGACCTTGGAGGTCTTCTAGTCCAACCCCTTGCCCAGGCAGGAAATCCTACATCATTTCAGATGGATGGCTATCCAACATCTTCTTAGACACTTCCAGTATTGGGGCTTTCACAACTTCTGGAGGCAAGCTGTTCCACTGATTAATTGTTCTAACTGTCAGGAAATTTCTCCTCAGTTCTAAGTTGCTTCTCTCCTTGATTCATTTATTTCTTTAAAATGTCATTCTGTTTCTAAATTCTCATTATACAATTTGTTTTTATTATAAATTGTGATGAGAATTTGGTAGCCAAATAAATAAATATCCATATAGCATTCATTTTATTCTTTAATAAAATCCTGTGAAATTTAGAGAGACAGGCAGAAAGAAGATGGATTAATTTTAAACTCAGTCCATTTGGGGATAGTTGTCTCTGGAATTAGAAAATACAGTATGCTGGTGATAAGGCTCCCTTTCACACCTTTCTATAGATTAATAGAAAGACACTAATTAATAGAAAGACACTAATATTGAGTGGGCCAAGGATTATGGGATTTTTTATTTATTGTAAATTTATACCCCGCCCTTCTCCTTGTTAGGACCCAGGGCGGCGCACAGGCATCTAAAAAACACAAAATACAATAAATATCAATTAAAATGTAATTAAATTCATTAACTCGTGCTAAAAACCCAATATTAAAAACCCTACCAAATCACAAATTTCCTTAAAAAGTCAGAAACGGGGGGCTATCCTAGGCCGGCTTGTTGGAATAAGTACGTCTTAAGACGTTGGCGGAAGAGGCGGAGGTCCAAGATTGTGCGAAGGTCAGGGGGTAGGTCGTTCCAGAGGGCCGGGCCCGCCACAGAGAAGGCCCTTCCTCTGGGTGTCACCAACCGGCATTGCCCGGCCGACGGCACCCGAAGAAGACCCTCTCTGTGGGAGCGGATCGGGCGAAGGGATGTATGGGGCAGGAGGCGGTCTCATATATAGCTAGGCCCCGAGCCATGGAGCGATTTAAAGATGGTCATCAGTACCTTGAAGCGCACTCGAAAGGCCACAGGCAGCCGGTGCATCTCGTGCAGGAGAGGTGTTACGTGGGTTTGCCTTGGGGCACCCATAATCACCCGCGCGGCCGCATTCTGTACTAACTGTAGCTTTCGAGTGCACCTCAAGGGAAGCCATGTGTAGAGAGCATTACAGTAATCCAGCCGGGACGTCACAAGTGCTTGAGTGACTGTGCGAAGGGCTCCCCGGTCCAGTAAGGGGCGCAACTGGCGTATCAGGCGTACCTGATAGAACGCCCCCCTGGCCACGGCAGCCACATGGTCCTCCATGGACAGCCGGGAATCCAGGAGGACGCCCAAGTTGTACGCCCTCTCCGCGGGGGCCAGTTGTTCGCCCCCAATGGCCAGAGTTGGACTTATCTGGCTGAACCGGGGTGCCGGAAACCACAGCCACTTGGTCTTGGACGGGTTGAGCTTGAGTTTGTTACTATTATTTTGGTCTTGCTACATAACAATTATAGGCAAATTTTCAGGAAATGGTGTGCAACTGAACTCAACTGTACATAGTTACATTCACCTATAAAATTTTGAAGGATCAATTGTCCAAAACTGTAAGATTGGGTAAGTGTGACTACATTAAATGTGGGGAGAATGCCCCTTTCCTGTGATAGACAAACTCTTCCTTCTCATATCTTTTGTGTATGCAGAGCAAGAATATCTAAATAGGACCTGTATTGAAATGATCTAAGACATTTCCTTCAGGGAGAAGGAAATAATAAATGTTATCTGACTTCAGCTCTAGGGAAAAAGAACATTGTATTCTGCACTGACATTTCATCCCTAAACCTCAGTCAGAATGACCTTCTGGTAAAATATATAACATTTACTTTTCAGTTTCAAAACAAAGTGCATTCTGAAACATTAGAAGGAAAATTATTAAAGGCCACTTGATGATTCATGTAATGCAAAAGAAATAAATGGTTTTTAAACTTAATGGAAGATCAAGTCACAAACTGTGGGTTTAATTAATTTCCTACATCTATCATTCTTGCTTTGCTTCACTCTATTTAAAAGCAAAACAAAAACCAGTTTCTTCATTGTTTGTCCCCACCCAAGGAACAAGTCAGATTTCAGTGAAAAATAACGATAGATAGATAGATAGATAGATAGATAGATAGATAGATAGATAGATAGATAGATAGATAGATAGATAGATAGATAATACATAACAAATAAAACAACATTGAGAATGAGTTTACAATTGAAAGCATGGATGAAAAGGAAGAGGAAGAAAATTATGAATTTAAATATTTTGAATAACAGAATAATAGGGTTGCAAGGAACCTTGGAGATCTTCTGAATCAATTACCTACTTAAGCATGAAACCCTGTGCCATTTTAGACAAATAGTTGTCCAATTTGCAATAAACCCAGTCCAATAAAACCTCCAATGTTGGAGCAGCCACAACTTCTAAAGGCAAGTTGTTTTATTGAGCGGTTTTAAGTGTCAGGAAATTTCTCCTTAGTGCTAGTGGTTTTTCCCCCCTTCCTTTATTGATTTTCCATGGAAAAGATGTACCACCTCTTCCAAAATTAAAAGGGACACCCAGAAACAGAAGAATTATCCATCAAAAATGTTAAGTTTCCTGGCTCCATATATGTGGCCAGAAATACATATTAGGATTGTGGTATGTACAAAGTTAGATAGTAACTGAAGTATAGCTCAACCTAGAAAAAAGCATGACTGCCCTATGATTGTGCAATATGCTTTATAATTCTGCTTCCTCAAAAGCTCTCAGAATTTTTGTATTGTTTTAACTCCTCTTGTCAGCCAGGCCCCTAGAAATTGATAGAACAGTGATTGTGGAGTACATTTTTTACAAAGGAAATATGAAATACTTACAAAAAGATGCCATTGAATAACAAATAAATCCAGGCAAATATAAGCAATATGTAAAATCAAGGATGTTCTACAATGCATGAGAAGGATCTGCTGGAACAACAACAACAACAACATCATCATCATCATCATCATCATCATCATCATCATCATCATCATCATAATAAAAATTTAATTTATAGACCGCTCCCTCTCCCCATAGGGACTCGGAGCGGTGCACAGGGAAAATAAAAAACAATAAATATACAAACATATTTAAAAACAGATTAAACGTTGTTCCTGTGCTAAAAATTCCCCATTAAAATACTAAGATTCCCAATTAACTTAAATTTACTAAAAAAAAAACCATAGAAAGAGAGATTACCCTAGGCCGGCCAAGCAGAAAAGATGCGTTTTTAATTTTAGACGGAAGGAGCGGAGGTCCGTGGTCATTCTAATGTCGGGGGGAAGGTTGTTCCAGAGGGCTGGGCCCGCCACAGAGAGAGCCCTTCCCCTGGGCGTCGCCCGCTGACAAAGTCTAGTGGACGGCACCCGGAGAAGTCCCTCTCTGTGGGAGCGAATCGGCCGTGAGGATGTATGAGGCAGGATCCGATCCCGCAGATAGCTAGGTCCCGAGCCATGGAGCACTTTAAAGATGATAACTAACACCTTGAAGCGCACCCGGAAGACGACAGGCAGCCAGTGCAGCTCGCGCAAGAGCGGTGTTATGTGGGTAAACCTTGAGGTTCCCATAATTGCTTGCGCGGCTGCATTCTGGACCAGCTGAAGTCTCCGGGTGCACCTCAAAGGGAGCCCCATGTAGAGAGAGTTACAATAGTCCAGTTGGGATGTCACGAGAGCATGAGTGACTGTGCGAAGGGCGTCCCAATCCAATATGGGGGCGCAACTGGCGAACCAGGCGAACCTGGTAAAACGCCCTCCTGGCCACGGCTGTCACATATAGCACAAAGACTAATCAATAATCACAAATAACCAAATTATAGAAAATAACAGTTGTATTAAATTTTACCAAAAGAAAAAAGCAGTAATAAATGGAGAAAGAGTAATAATAAATGGATAAATTAAGAAATAGCCCAAATATTAAGACAACCTTCTGGTCTATGTGAATAGAATATCCCAGAAGATACAAAAGTTGTGGAACAACAGAATAAACTTAGAGAGAGCTTGGGAAAAATTCCATGAATGAGAATCCTCAAGGGGAAAACAACTCAAGAAGCATGGGAAATTTTGAAAAATGAGATTACAAAAGCCCAGTCTAGCACAATACCAATGAAGAAGAAAAATAGCAGCTCCCAAAAGAAACTGGCATGGCTGCATAAAGAACTCTCTGACAAGTTGAAAGACAAAAAAGATAAGTATAAAAAGGGGAAAGAGGGGGACATAACTAAGGCAGAATATCAGCAAATAGTCCGAGCCTGTAAAGATGAAGTGAGGAAAGCTAAGGCTCACAATGAAGAAAGGCTTGCCACAAAAGTAAAAAATAACAGAAAAAGCTTTTTCCAACATGTTAAAAACAAGAAAAAAGTTAAAGAAACAATTGGTCCATGGCAGGGGAGAAAATGGCAAGAAGGTGACAAGCAACAGGGAGAAAGCAGAACTATTCAACTCATTTTTTGCATCTGTCTTTACGCAAAGGGATAAAACAGTCCAATCTATCAAAAACAGCAGCACAAAAATCAGATTAGAAACACAAATTGAAATAGGGAAGAAAATAGTAAGTGAGCACCTGTCTACCCTAGACGAGTTCAAATCACCAGGACCGGATGGATTACACCCCAGGGTTCTGAAGGAACTGGCAGATGAGATCTCAGAGCCACTGAACTATATCTTTCAGAGATCCTGGAACAGTGGGGAACTACCAGAGGACTGGAAAAGAGCTGATGTGGTTCCCATCTTCAAAAAAGGAAAAAATATAGATCCAGGAAACTACAGACCCATCAGCCTGACCCCAATACCAGGAAAGATTCTGGAAAAAATAATCAAGCAGAGAATTACTGAACACCTAGAAGCAAACAAAATAATAACCAAAAGCCAACATGGTTTTGTCAAAAACAGATCATGCCAGACTAATTTTATTGCATTCTTTGATAATGTGACAAAATTAGTGGACCAGAGGAATGCTGTCAATATAGTTTACTTGGACTTCAGTATGGCATTTGACAAGGTAGACCAAGGTAGACAGCATCACCACCAGATGGATTCGTAACTAGCTGACCAACTGCACTCAACATGTAGTCCTCAATGGAACTGCATCTACATGGAAGGAAGTATGCAGTGGAGTCCCCCAAGGCTCTGTTTTAGGCCCAGTACTCTTCAACATCTTTATCAATGATTTGGACGAGGGAATAAATGGGGAACTCATCAAATTTGCAGATGACACCAAGCTGGCAGGAATAGCCAACACTCCAGAAGATAGGCTTAAGATACAGAAGGATCTTGACAAACTTGGGCACTATCTAATAAAATGAAATTCAATGGCAAAAAGAGTAAGGTTCTACATTTAGGCAACAAAAATGAAATGCACAGGTAGAGTATAGGTGGTACCTTGCTCAAAAGCAGTAACTGTGAAAGGGATCTGGGAGTCCTAGAAGACAACCATTTAAATATGAGCCAGCAGTGTGCAGCAGCTGCCAAAAAAGCCAACACAGTTCTAGGCTGCATAAACAGAGAGATAGAATCAAGATCACATGAAGCGTTAATGCCACTTTATAATGTCTTATAAGGCCACACTTGGAATACTGCATACAGTTTTGGTCACCACGATGTAGAAAAGATGTGGAGACTCTAGAAAGAGTGCAGAGAAGAGCAACAAAGATGATTAGGGGACTGGAGACTAAAACATATGAAGAATGGTTGCAGGAACTGGGTATGTCTAGTTTAATAAAAAGAAGGACTAGGGGAGACATGATAGCAGTGTTCCAATATCTCAGGGGCTGCCACAAAGAAGAGGGAATCAAACTATTCTCCAAAGCACCTGAGGGCAGAACAAGAAGCAATGGGTGGAAACTAATCAAGGAGAAAAGCAACTTAGAGGAGAAATTTCCTGACAGTTACAACAGTTAGTCAGTGGAACAGCTTTCCTCCAGAAGTTGTGAATGCTCCAACACTGCAAGTCTTCAAGAAGATGTTGGATAGCCATTTGTCTGAAATGGTATAGGGCTTCCTGCCTAGGCAAAGAGTTGGACTACATGACCTCCAAGGTCCCTTCCAACTGTATTGTATTGCATTGCATTGCATTGCATTGCATTGTTGTATTGTATTGTATTGTATTGTATTGTATTGTATTGTATTGTATTGTATTGTATTGTATTGCATTGTATTGTTGTACAATACAATACAATACAATAGCAGAGTTGGAAGGGATCTTGTAGGTCTTCTAGTCCAACCCCCTGCGTGGGCAGGAACCTTGTACCATTTCAGACAAATGGCTATCTAACATCTTTTTAAAGACTTCCAGGGTTGGGGCATTCACAACTTTTGGAGGCAAGCTGTTCCAAAGGTTAATTGTTCTTACTGTCAGGAAATTTCTACTTAGTTCTAAGTTGCTTCTCTCCTTGATTAGTTTCCACCCGTTGCTTCTTGTCCTGCCCCCAGGTGCCTTGGAGAATAGTTTGACTCCCTCTTCTTTGTGGCACCCTCTGAGATATCGGAACACTGCTATCATGTCTCCCCTGGTCCTTCTCTTCATCAAGCTAGACATACCCAGCTCCTGCAACCGTTCTTCATATGTCTTAGTCTCCAGTCCCCTAATCATCTTGGTTGCCCTTCTCTGCACTCTTTCCAGAGTCTCCACGTCTTTTCTACATCGTGGTGACCAAAACTGTATGCAGTATTCCAAGTGTGGCCTTACCAAGGCACTATACAGTGGCATTAACACTTCATGTGATCTAGATTCTATCCCTCTGTTTATGCAGCCTAGAACTGTGTTGGCTTTTTTGGCAGCTGCTGCACACTGCTGGCTCATATTTAAATGGTTGTCCACTAGGATTCCAAGATCCCTCTCACAGTTGCTACTATTGAGCAAGGTACCACCTATACTGTACTTGTGCATTTGGTTTTTCTTGCCTATATGTAGAACCTTACTTTTTTCACAATTGAATTTCATTTTATTAGATAGTGCCCAATGTTCAAGTTTGTCTAGATCCTTCTGTATCTTAAGCCTATCTTCTGGAGTGTTGGCTATTCCTGCCAGCTTGGTGTCGTCTGCAAATTTGATGAGTTCCCCATTTATCCCCTCATCCAAATCGTTGATGAAGATGTTAAAGAGTACTGGGCCTAAAACAGAGCTTTGGGGGACTCCACTGCATACTTCCTTCCATGTAGATGCAGTTCCATTGAGGACTACACGTTGAGTGCGGTTGGTCAGCCAGTTGCGAATCCATTTGGTGGAGGTGCTGTCTAACCCACAATTTTCTATTTTATCTAATAGTAGGTTATGCCTTTATCAAATGCCTTACTGAAGTCCAGGTAAATTATATCAACAGCATTCCTCTGGTCCACTGATTTTGTCACTTTGTCAAAGAATGCAATTAGATTCGTCTGGCATGATCTGTTTTTGACAAACCCATGTTGGCTTTTGGCTATTACTTTGTTTGCTTCTAGGTGTTCACTTATTTGTTGTTTAATTATCTTTTCCAGAATCTTTCCTGGTATTGAGGTCAGGCTGATGGGTCTATAGTTTCCTGGATCTGTTTTTTTTCCTTTTTTATATTGAAAAAGTTTTATTGGTTTTACATTTTTTCTATAGGGTAGGGTAAGGGATACAAAGAAATTTTGAGAGCATTCACGTCAGAGTCGTCGGCCCTTCCGAGACCTCAAAATACACAATAAAAAAATAACAAAAAAAAAACATTTTTCATAACACTACAAGGTAAAAGCAAGTACATATACCTAAATTCTCAATTCCATGCTGTCAGACATTTACAAAAAATCCAGAAAATATTATGCAAAATTGTTCAGGAAAATCAAGGCAAAGTTATTTTTTCGATCTAAGTCTCTTGGCTATTGTATCTTCTTTTTCTCCTCCCTGGCCCCCAGCGGGCGGGGCCGTGGCCCCCTCCGTCCCCCCTGGATCTTCCCCCAGGGCAGAGGAATGTTTTTTAAGAAAGGCTTCCGCCTCAGCAACTGTTTTAATCCTCACTCTTCCTCCTTCCCAGAACACCAGCATCCCTTCGGGTGTCACCCACTTGAACCAAATCCCATGATCAAATAAAATTTTAGACAAGAAGGAAAATTTCCTCCTTGCTTCTCGAATCTTTCGAGGAATCTGCTTCAAGATAGTGACCGTTTTTTGTTGGTAAATTAAAGGGTTCCCTCTCTGCGCCTTCAAGATTTCCTCTCTGGTTGACCTTCTAACAAATTTCACATGTATCTCTCTAGGCACTTCATTTATCCTGGCATATGCTGAGTTAATTCTATAGGCTAGGTCAATGTCCCCCCTGGTTTTTGTAAATAGTCTGCTAAAATTGTGCTCATAAGATCAGGGAGGCATTCACCAGGTTGCTCAAAAACATTCTGAAATCTCAAAAAATATGTCATTCTTTCCATATCAATCCTAGACACATGCCCACTTGTTTCCTCAACCTCTTTAATAACATTTTTAATCTCTCCCTTAACCCCCACCAACCCCCCTTCCAATTCTTCAGTCTTCTGTGTGATTTCCAGCGTTTGCTTCCGTGTGTCCAATAGCTCCTTCTTGAAAATGATGTTTTCTGCCCGCTGGGCCTGAATTTCTTGAACCAAAGTTTGTATAACAGTTTCAAGAGAAGCCATCCGTTGTTCTAAACTTGTCAGTGCTGTTTCTTGAGCCATCTTAACTGTTAGAGTTAGTGCCACCAAAATGGCGTTTTCAAGGTGGGGCTGGTGAGACTAACCGGGAGCCAAATCAGATCAAGGTTGGAACGTTGTAAAATTCAGGAACCAAGAGAGAGACAATTTTCCAACTCAATAGTTATAATAACGAAGGTAATCCAGAAAGGAACCACAAATCCAACAAGAAAAAAATTCTTCATTAATATCCAGAGAGAGTCCCAATTGTAAAAAGACGCTGGAAATTTTCCATGTTTAAAATAGTCAGGCAGGGACAAAGAAAAGCCACTTTCCACCGCCCATCTCAGAGCCCAGAGGAGAGAGTAGAAAAATATTTTTTTTTTAACCAGCCAGACCTAGACACAATGTTGCAAGTAGCCGCATACCACTTTCCCTTGTTAGAGACAGTCCGGATTTAAGATTTCCGCTTTCTCTTCCAGAGAAGCCATTTTAAAGTGCCGCTTAAGTCCGAGGGGTTTTTTTTTAAAACAAACACCCCCCTCCCAGTCCATTCAGCCTGGCTGGCAGCAAGGAAA
Source organism: Rhabdophis nuchalis (assembly GCA_039707465.1). NCBI lineage: Eukaryota > Metazoa > Chordata > Lepidosauria > Squamata > Natricidae > Rhabdophis > Rhabdophis nuchalis. The sequence goes on along the minus strand of CM077647.1, from coordinate 43,349,239 downwards.
AAAAGTCTTTTTAAAACTCACTCTCCCTCGCAGCTGAAGCCTCGGCAAGCCTTCCGATCTCTTCCGCTCAGCCCTCTGCATTAAAGTGAATGGCGCCGACAGCCGTTGGCGAAGGGAGAACCCCCCGCAGCATGTTCTCCTTCACCTAAGCCGCGGCAAAAGGGCCGCCTCCCCCACTGCCGTGAGGGGGGGGCGTCCCTGCCGAGCCGGCCCTACGGGAGACCCCCAAAAAAGGGGCGTCTCGCCCCCGTGGGGGGGTAGAAAAAGCAACAAAACGGCGAGCGAGCGGTAGGCTCGCTCGTCGCCGCAGGAGCCGGAACCGGAAGCCTGTTTTTTTCCCTTTTTTGAAGATGGGAACCACATCAGCTCTTTTCCAGTCTTCTGGCAGTTCCCCGGTGCTCCAGGATCTCTGAAAGATATAGTTCAGTGGTTCTGAGATCTCGTCTGCCAGTTCCTTCAGAACCCTGGGGTGTAATCCATCCAGTCCTGGTGATTTGAACTTGTCCAGGGCAGACAGGTGCTCACTTACCATTTTCACTGCTGCTGTGGCCTAGAGGTGGAGTTCTCGCCTGCCAATCAGGAGGTTGTGAGATTCAATCCTAGATAGAGGCAGATATAGGGTCTCCTGCTTGGGCAGGGAGTTGGACTAGATGACCTGCAACTCTATTAATCTGTAAACAAATCTGACTGAGTTGGAGGCTGACTAGGTAAAGCATGATGTGTAAATAATGTGATACAGCATAGTCACATACAGTCTTTGGTATTCTCTGAGCTCGGTTGTTTACTTGCGGACATTTTATTATCGAACCAAGTAACACTGATGATGTTAGCTAGTTGAGAAATGAAATATCTGCAAGCAAACAGCCAAATTTATAGAGCACCAAGGATTCCACAGTTCAATTCTGAGTCAGAAATATTTTTTTTATTGGAGCAGTATAGTTCTGTCTTTTCTTTTATACACTGATGGATTAAATTGAAAAACTTTCTAAAGTGCTTTGCATTGTAGGAAGAGAGGCAAAAAAGCAGAATTTTGATAGTATCTTTCCTGACTTCGTTGTAAGTACAACATCTGTAGATTCTGTCTCTTTATTAAAATAAAAGTTTCTGTCAAGCAGAAATGCTTGTCAGTTTCTTTGTTCTGTGCTGTACACAGTGGCAGCAGATGCTGCTCGAAATTTGACATGGACTATATAGAATATTGAATGTTCTTGTTGAAGGACCAAGAAAAGCATATACTATTTACATACTAATTGTGGCAGAGCTTGCCCTCTTTTTTAATGCCATAATTATCTAAATAATTCCATTCTGAGTTTGAACAAAGATTTAGAGTTGCTTCTTACATTCAAGCACTCTGCATGAAATTCATTCTAGCTTAGATTTCATATCCAAGGTTTGCCGCAGCATAACATTGGAACTTTACTTCCTGACTGTTTGATAAAGAGGGTGCAAATCCCACACCAAGTTAATCAATGGCATAATGTGGCATTGAGCCGGACATGTCATCCATTTGTTTGAGATGCTTTGTGCAAATAATTAAGTGTTACTAAGCCAAAACTCTGCTAAAGCAAAGTGGGACAATAATTGTAAACTTGTAGATATCATTTGTCAGAATTCTGTCAAACACAAGACTAAAAAATGATCATTCATCTTAGAATTTTACTCTGTAACTTATCATTTAACATGCAAGGAACTGTTCACATTATCTATGCCAATAAAGATGGGGGTAGTTCCCCCATTTCAGAAACTTTGATTTGAGTTGTTGTAGCTGTCACATTGTTTGCATTGTTGCTGGCTGCACTTTCCCTGGTGATGTCAAGCCAAGAGTGTTCAGTTTGCTTCATTTAGAAAAGAATAAAAGTGTGTAAATAACAGCTCAGGGCTGCTAAAGATTCACCACCTGACACTGGAAAAATTCACTGCTTACTTCCCGTTCTTCCTCTTACGGCCCCTTCCCCAGGGGCAGCAGCTCTGACATTTGTCTTCTGGTTGTTTTATAGACGGATTTTCGAGTTGTGAGGTAGTCTTAGCAGCTCCCTCTGACTATACCAGGGGATTCTTATAGTCTCTTCAAAGACTTATAAAGAATGTTAGCCAGAAGAATTAGTTGCTTTGGAATACTACTTCTCTTATATGTGATGAAGAGAATAATCTAGGTAGAAGAATGAGGAGAGAGTAGGGGGCTCTTGGCCAATTCATCATCTATCTTGACCAACCACTGGCAGTGTTTGCTTCTTTTCCCATATTGACAGGCACAGCTCTACAAGCAACATAAAGAAAGTGGGCTCAGTAATATGAGATAAAAGTGAGGGCTGTTTCCAGATGCAGGGCAGAGAAAGGGTATGAGTCAGAATAGGCCACACTTCTTTTGTGCCTAGCCTCTTGCATCAAAATTATTTCACATGGCTGCTCCATGTCTAGCCTGTTATACAGAGACAGGATGTTACACTAGCAGAAGTAATAGCTTATGCAATTATCTGAAAGGGGACCGATTTTACTCATTTACACTCTAATACCTCCTAACCTCAATCATGTTGATAAATAGCTACAGCATTTTCCTGTGCTTCAACATTTGTTGTGTTCTATCTTTTATGAATAACATGAAAAACTTCTCATGAACCAAAAAATCTGGCAAGATTTGTCCAATATGTTCTAAAGTCTTGTTCTGTATTCTTTTTCTGCCACCATTTTGTCTTGTACCCAATGTTCGTGATAGAGAGAGAGAGAGAGAGAGAGAGAGAGAGAGAGAGAGAGAGAGAGAGAGAGAGAGAGAGAGAGAGAGAGAGAGAGAGAGAGAGAGAGAGATTTAATCTGTTTTTCACAGTGAACTTTCCATGTTCAACTTCAACTATGAAGAAAATGCCTTGGAGAGGTCACCTAATATTTGCTGCCTTCTGCAATAGTCAAATTCTAGCTGATTTTGCTCAAGCTATTTCCAACTCCCTTTGCTGTGTGTGTGTGAGAGTGTGTTGTGTGTGTGTGTTTGTTTGTTTGTGTGTATGTATGCATATACATATTTTAAGGGGGGAAATAGTCCACCTATACAGATTGTTTTTCCTGTGTGATCAGAACCTGTCTAGAATACACCCTAAGAGAGTTCCATTACAGGAGAAAAAAGAGGTAGGGGAATTTCTGGAATCAGTAAAGCACCTCCAGCTTCATCCTCCAACATAGCTCTTTATCAGTAGGTAATAAGACAGATAATTTAACTGTACAAGCTCTAATTGGTCTAATTCACTAACTGACCTCTCACCACTTGATTCACTAGTACAATTGAGCTCTGATAAAGCCTTTAATTGTAAATTGCACACAGCTGTGAGCTGCTCCTCATGCTGGCAGAAAAACACTATCATCGGCTGTTTCATCTCTACGACCTGCTAATTTGGAGCATATGTAACTGTTTTTAATGCTGAAGGCTTGACATACCACAAACAGCAGATGTTGCAGCTGCCCCTGAGACGCTTTATTTAATTCAATTACATCTTTTGGAGATATGTAAAAAAGCCAGGCGAGAGGCAAGAGGGCAAGAGATTTTTTTTATTTAAAAAAAGGGGGGAGCCCCTGATTGAGGCCCAGGTGGCTCGATAGGCAAATGATTGGGTGAATGTCTAAATGATCTTTTTAATTGAGTAGACTGACGGCTAATCAGGGTCATGAAGTGTTATCACACTGATGAGCAGAGTGGAGCCCTGGGCTGCTCTGCAATTAATTCTGCTTTTGTGAAAGAAAATGGGGGAGGGGGGCTGAGAAGGAAAGATAATGTTATACCATCTGGCAATTGTTTATGATAAAAGCAAGCAGTTTGCTACAAATTCAAGCTAAATGCTATTCAGGGCACTGTTTCTGTAGTTAATGCTATGCCTGTGGCTCAGAGAAAATGTGGAGACCAAATCTTTGTCTAATGTTCCCCCAACATTTGAGCCCATGTGGCTCCATTTTGACTTTGCTTATTGAGAAGGGCAAAGTAGTGCCAGGGACACTAACAAAAGTTAAGCCAACTCTGGGGAAAAGAATAAACTGTCATAGTCATATGATGGCTAGTAGGAAATCCTTGGATGTAACTGTTATCAATACTTGAAAATTGCAGGTCCTGATAATATCCCTGTGCTGACCAGCTGGCCATTGTTCTCACAGACATCTTCAATCTCTAAAATCCCTTTATATAATTGGATATTTGATTGGCCTAATGTTATATTCCTAGCCGCAGAAATGTATAATCAGAATTTTAAGGGGTAATTGTTAGGGTTTTAAGGGTTTTAATAGTGATTTTAGCACAGGGGTAATTTAATTCGGTTTTAACATTTTGTATTTTGTATATTGTTGTATTTATTGGATTTTTAATTTCCTGTGCACCACTCCGAGTCCCCATGGGGGAGAGGGGGCGGTCTATAAATTAATTAATTAATAATAATAATAATAGTAATAATAATAATAATAATAATAATAATAATAATAATAATAATAATAATAATAATAATAATAATAATAATAATAATAATAATATCACTTATTTTAAAAAAGGGACAAGAGAAAGGAGTTGATAAAACTAAGCCCCTCTCTGCTATACAAACTCAATTGTATGTTTGTATGTTAGAACTCTCTAAAGGTGAATTTGACTTCTAGTGATTTCACAATATACTCAGGAACTTTTACACACACTAATTAACTGAGGGTGATTCTCTTTTATCCATTGGAAGATGAAAATTGCTTCTACAAATTCAACAAACACGATTAAAGTAGAATCCAAGTAAACTTTCCAATGATCATGACTCTCAAAGCAGTAAGCACAAATACTCTTTAGCCTAAAGAGGATAATATAATTTCTAAGATCACCCCTTTTTCTTGCTGAAAATATCTAATCATTATTCTAAAGGAAGCCAATGAATCTTTTTTCAAACTTGGATTGGTGTCCTGCTGGGCTGAAATCAAGAACTGAGACATACCTTAGAGCAGAGGTCTTTAAACTTGGCAATTTTAAGACTTGTGGACTTCAACTCCCAGAATTCTCCAGCCAGCTCTGCTAAAGTTGCCAAGTTTGAAGACCTCTGCCTTAGAGAGAACCTCTAACCATATGTGTTATAAAATATACAAGTAGGCCTTAAGGTATGACAGGTCATTTAACAACCATTAGACGTTACAACAGAGACCTCCGCAAATGTTAGGTACAATCCAATTTCAAAGTTATGACCACATGTAATTCCCCAGCATAATCAACCCTTCATCCTTATCTGTAGAGATGCTGCAGCATGCCGACACCCCCCCCCCCTCTTCTTGCCATAATCGGTCCTCACAGGCACTGGGTTTGCTTCCCCATTCCAGTCACCATTCAATCACTTTTTAAAGACATCCAGATCTCAGGAAGTAGGTGTAGGGAAGTCTGCTCCATTGCTGGACCATTGCTGGGCCACGTGTTACAATTAAGAAGAAGAAATACTACCAGTTTTGCTTTCTTCACTAGCATTGGTTCCCCCAGCATTAGCAACATCTAATGATGAAAGCAAAACCAGCAATATTTCTTTTTCTTGTTTGTGCCATGTGGCTCAGCAACAGAGCAGCCTAACTGCCTGAGTTTTGAGGATCTTCAAAAACAAATGTGTGGTTGCCGTGGGGGTGAGACTTATACAGCTTTGAGGAATCCAAGAGTAGGGAAGCAGAGTATGGGTGATCTCAGAGGCTGAGGGGAGGCCTTGAGAGGTCTGATGCAGGTGGACTTGTGGCTGTACTAATCTTCTTCCCTACACCCCTTGCCAGTGGTGGGTTTCATCAGGTCCATGGAAGACCATGTGGTGGCTGTGGCCAGGGGGGCGTTTCATCAGGTTCGCCTGATGCACCAATTGCGCCCCTTCGCACAGTCACTCAGGCCCTCGTGACATCCCGACTCAACTACTGTAATGCTCTCTACATGGGGCTTCCCTTGAGGTGCACTCGAAAGCTACAGTTAGTGCAGAATGCAGCCGCGCGGGTGATTATGGGAGCCTCTAGATGCTCCCATATAACACCAATCCTGCGTGAGCTGCACTGGCTTCCTGTGGTCTTTCGGATGCACTTCAAGGTCCTGACGACCATCTTCAAAGTGCTCCATGGCTCGGGACCTAGTTACATGCGAGACCGTCTCCTGCCCCATACATCCCTGAGACCGATTTGCTCCCACAGAGAGGGCCTTCTCAGGATGCCATCGGCCGGACAATGCCGACTGGCGACACCCAGGGGAAGGGCCTTCTCTGTGGCGGGCCCTGCCCTGTGGAACGACCTGAACTCCGTACCATTACTGACCTCCGCCTCTTCCGCCAGTGTTTAAAAACACATCTGTTTCATCAAGCCGGCCTTACATAGCCTCCGCTGTTGACTAATATAGATAGTTTTAAAATGGGGGTTTTAATTGGTTTTAGCGCAGGATTTCATATTTAATAGGTTTTTAAATTTTTGCATTTTTGTATTGTTTTGTATATTATTTTAATTTTCCTGTGCGCCGCCCTGGGTCCTTTTGGAGAAGGGCGGGATACAAATTGAATAAAATCAAATCAAATCAAATTCCTTGTCCAAATTGTTAGGGAAAATGGTCTCAACCATTGACATTGTCCCTTGGGCCAGATTCCATCTATATGACGTTCCCTCCGGTGGTGGAGATCCCTGGTGGTTTGGAGGGGATACTTCTTCCGGTTGCCTGACAGGCTCACCATCACCACAGATGCTAGCTTGTATGGTTGGGGAGCTCACATGGGCTCTCACGATGCTCAGGGACAATGGTCCTTGCAGGAGTCCTCATCCTAGAGCTTATGGCCATTTGGTTGGCTCTCGCGGAGTTTCACATGTGTGAGCCAACTGAGGGGAGGGGGACAACATGTACTTGTCTTAACTGATAACATCACTGCCAAGGCACACGTGAATTGACAGGGGGGCACCCTTTCGGGAGACCTCATGTGGGAGGCCAAACTTTTGGGCACATGGGCAGAGGTTAATTTGGTCTCACTGTTGGCGGAACATATTTCAGGGGTGGAGAACTCCAGGGCGGACTGGCTGAGCAGGGTAATAATAATTAATAATTTTTTGATTTGTAGACTGCACCCTCTCCCCAAAGGGACTCGGGGCAGTGCACAGGACTTTAAAAACATGTATAAATATAACAATACAATATTTAAAATAGAATTAAATAATTTACCTGCGCTAAAAGTTTAAAATCTTAAAACCTTAAAACCCTTTATACTAATCCCAGCAATCCCTATTAAAACAATTTAAATTTATATTGCAAACCTAGGAAGGATAGATTAGGCCAGACCGGCCAGATGAAAAAAGTAGGTTTTGAGCTTTTGGCGGAAGGAGCGGAGGTCCGTGGTTGTTCTCAGTTCGGGGGGTAGGTCGTTCCAGAAGGTCGGCCCCATCATAGAGAAGGCCCTTCCCCTGGGCATAGCCTGCTGGCATGCCTAGTGGACGGCACCCAGAGAAGTCCCTCTCTGTGGGAGCGAATCAGCCGCAGGGATGTATGAGGCAGAATGCGATCCCGCAAATAACTAGGTCCCGTGCCATGGAGCGTTTTAAAGATGGTGATCAATACCTTGAAGCGCACCCAAAAGACCACAGGCAGCCAGTGCAGCTCGCGCAGGAGTGGTGTTACGTGGGAGAACCTGGAGGCTCCCAGGACTGCCCGTGCGGCCGCGTTCTGGACTAGCTGTAGTCTTCGGGTGCACCTCAAGGGAAGCCCCATGTAGAGAGCGTTACAATAGTCTAGACGGGATGTGACAAGTGCATGAGTGACTGCGAAGGGCGTCCCGATCCAATAAGGGAAGCAACTGGCGTACCAGGCGGACCTGGTAGAACGCCCCCCTGGCCACGGCCGTCACTTGATCTTCCATGGACAGCCGGGTATCCAGGAGGACGCCCAGGTTGTGTGCCCTATCCACAGGGGCTAGTTGTTCACCCCCAATGGCCAGTGATGGAATAAACTGGTTGTACCGGGACGCCGAAAACTACAGCCACTCGGTCTTGGACAGGTTAAGTCTGAGTCTGTTCCTTCCCATCCAAACCCACACGGCTTCTAGACACCGGGACATCACTTCGACGGCATCATTGGGGTGGTTTGGGGTAGATATATACAGCTGGGTGTCATCTGCGTACAGGTGGTACTCTACCCCAAAACCACGGATGATCTCGCCCAGCGGCTTCATATATGTGTTGAACAGTAGCAGCAAGAGGACCGACCCCTGAGGTACCCCACATGTGAGGGGTCTCGAGGTCGACCTCTGCCCTCCTGCCAACACAAATTGCGATCGACCGGAGAGGTAGGAGGAGAACCACCGTAGAACGGTGCCCCTCACCCCCAACCCCTCCAGTCGATGCAATAGGATACCATGGCCGATGGTATCAAAAGCTGCCGAGAGATCTAATAGGACCAGGATGGAGGAACAACCCCCATCTCTGGCCTTCCAGAGATCATCTACCAATGTGACCAATGCCATCTCAGTGCTGTGTCTGGGCCGGAAGCCGGACTGGCATGGGTCCAGATAAACCATTTCCTCCAGGTGCCGAGGAAACTGTTGAGCCACCACACTCTCTACAACCTTCGCCAAGAAGTGAAGGTTGGAGACCGGACGATAATTTACTAACAATGCTGGGTCCAGGGAAGGCCTCTTGAGAAGGGGCCTCACCACCGCCTCTTTCAAGACGGCAGGCAAGATCCCCTCACTCAAAGAGGCATTCACTATCTCCTGGAGCCAGCCTCGTGTCGCCTCCCAGGATGCCAGTACAAGCCAGGAGGGACATGGGTCCCATAAACATGTGGTAGCTCTCAGTCGCCTACGTAACCTGTCCATGTCTTCGGAAGTAATAGAGTCAAACTCCTCCCACAAACTTGTCTCAAGACCTGCCTCGGGTAATCCCTCCAGACTATTTTCAATGGAGGCTAACTCGCTCTGAATCTGAGCGATTTTCTCCTGCAGATACTCTCCAAATTCCTCTGCTCTACCCTGTAGAGTGGCTTTCCGCGGCCTCTGTTGAAGGAGGGAACTGGTCACCCCAAACAGGGTGGCAGGGCGGTTATCTGCGGATGTGATGAGAGTGGTGCAATGATGACGTTTGGCCACTCTTATCACCACAAGGCAAGTCCTCAAATGGGCTCTCACCTGTGTTCGGTCAGATTCAGACCGTGTAGATCTCCATTTCCTCTCTAGGCATCTCTTATGGTGTTTCATCACCCCCAACTCCTCGGTGAACCAAGGAGCCTGGGTGGTTCGAAGCCACATGAGAGGCCGCAAGGGCCGACCCGATCCAAGGCCTCCGTGGCAGCAGTACTCCATGCTGCCACTAGGTCCTCCATTGGGGCGTGAGTCAGGGTCACAGGTAGTGGCCCAAGCTCCGTCTGGAACCTCTTCGGGTCCATCAGGCGCCTGGGGCGGAACCATTTAGGAGTTGAAGTTTCCGCCTCCCCACGGTGGGGTGCAATGGTAGGAAAGTCGAGCTGGAGAAGTGAGTGATCTGACCATGACAGGGGTATAATGGCTAGCTCCCCTATGCCAAGATCACTCATCCACTGACCAGAGACAAAAATCAAATCCAGCGTGTGTCCTCTCTCGTGTGTGGGGCTCTGAATTACCTGGGTCAGGTCCAGGGTGAAGGTGGATCATTCTGAACGGCATTTACACCCTTCTATTTTCCAGGAGGTCGCAAGATGGTTTGGCGGTCCTGTGGTGGACCTCTTCGCCACCCCAAGCAACACCCAGCTGCCCAGGTTCACTTCCCTGGGGGCAAAGGGAGTGGATGCTCTGCGGAACCCCTGGCCCCAGGTCTACTTTATGCCTTTCCTCTACTGTCACTCTTTCCCAGGGTAATTCACAGAGTTATTGTCCTCCAGGCAGAGGTCATCCTGATTGCTTCTCACTGGCCCTGGAGACTCTGGTTTGGGTCCTCATGACCCTATCGACGGAGCCTCCATGGCAACTTCCAGTGGACAAGTCTCTTCTTCTCCAGGAATCAATGGAACACCTGGACCCCAGGTGGCTGCAGTTGACCACCTGGAGGTTGAGTGGCTTGTCTTGAGGAGTGGGCAGTATTTGGATAGAGTTGTATGGACCATACAGGCCTCCAGGAGGCAATCCACCACTCGCATTTATAATGCGACTTGGAAAAGTTTCGCCTCTTGGTGTGAGCATAGGGGGTTACAACCAGGGGAGGCTTCCATCTCATGGGTCCTAGAATTCCTCCAAGATGGGCTCAATAGGGGCCTTGCACCAAATACCATTAGACGCCAAGTGGCGGACCTGGTTACTATTATAAAATGGGGTGGGGGTCAGACCTTATCTCACCACCCCACGGTGCAGTGATTTGTTAAAGGGGCCACCAAATTACACCCTCCGGTAGTCCACAGGTACCCATCCTGGGGCCTTCCGCTGGTTTTATAAGCCATTTTGGGCCCACCTTTCGAACCTCTTCTGGAAGTTCCTTTGAACATATTATCCTGGAAGATGGCTTTCTTAGTGGCGGTCACCTCAGTGCACTGCATCTCAGAGCTACATGCCTTGCCAGTATGAGGGGATCTTTGCAAGGTCTACCCAGATAGGATGGTACTCCAGCTGGATCCCTCCTTTGTCCCTAAAGTTAGTTCATGGTTCCACCAGTCACAGGAGGTGGTGTTACCAGACTTCGGTCCTTCTGAGCCCATTCAACAGGAGGATACCAGGCAGGGGATTGATGTCTGAAGGGCCTTGGAGGTTTACATGCAGCGCACGGTAAGTTTCCATAAGATGGAGGCCCTCTTTGTCTCCCTCCAGCTTTCATCCCTGGGAAATAGAGTTCCGGTTACCTATATTGGGCAATGGGTATGACAGGGTATTGCTCTTGTGTACAAGGCCAAAGATGGAAGCCCTCCATCAGGGATTACTGCGCACTCCACAAGAAGTGTTGCTATCACTAGGGCATAGGCTACTCAGGCCTCTCTGGAGGAGATATGTTGGGTGGCGACTTGGGCGTCCCCAACACCATTTATCAGGAATTATAGGATAAACAGGTTTGCCTCCAGCGAGGCTGCCTTTGGTCGCCGTGTACTACAGGTGGTGGATTGAGCCATATCTACATTTGACCCACCCTGGGATGGGACTTAGTTGCTTGGGTATGTCCCATTCTTGGATACTATCTTCCCCTTATTGAGAAAGAGTGTTGTTTCTTATCTGATACACCTCTTCTAATAAGGGGAAGATAGCATCTGTACCTCCCTTGTTCTTATTGATGGGGTTTGTTATGGTGAAAGTTCCATGAAGGATTCCATTGGGGTCCAGTTTGTATATTGGTTGTTTCATTTGTGTTACTAAAGCAGTTAGCTACTACCGATGAGTCTGTCTTCATTTACTTCATCTTAAAACTGGGATTAGGCACCTCAGCATGGGGGTTTTATAGTGGCCTAATTAATTAGTAATCAGACTCAGTCCAATCAGAGATGGACGGAGATAACCCATTCTTGGATGCTATCTTCCCCTTATTAGAAGAGGCGTATCAGGTAAGTAACAACGCCCTTTCTCACACAGATAACTTTATTTATTATAACTAAGGGTAAGGAAATTTGGAAATGATAAAAAATAATTTAGATAATGCTTAGTTAAACTACATAATTTGCAACCATTAATGAAGCAATAGTTATCAATATAAGCCAGTGATGGCTAGCCTTTTCCTCCTTGTGTGCTGAAATCACGTTTGCATGTCTGATAGAACACACATGTAAGCCCACATCCATATTGCAATGCGCCCTTCCCCCTGAGCATGAGCGCATCACTCCCTGTGCTCTCCTGCCTTGTGGTGCATGCAGGCATCCCCTATGCACTCGTCTCTGCACATCCGCACAACATGTTTTAGGTCCAGTTCCCTGAAACTAAAAGTGGGGTGCAAGGGGGAGCGCCACACCCCCATGCTTGCCCCACCCCTATGTATGTGCGCTTGACAGATAGGTGTGCCACCCCGCCGCCCTGGGTCCTTTTTTAGGAGAAGGGCGGGGTATAAATTTAAATAAATAAATAAACATGCACAGCAAAGACCCCAAAATCAGCTGGATGGTGAGAGGCGCACACACATGCACAATGGTGCTGAACTAGGCGACGGCTTGCATGACTGCCGAGAGGGTTCTGCATGCCCCCTGTGGCACACGTGCCATAGGTTCACTATCATGGATATAGGCCCATGTTTCTCAAATTTGATAAATTGCTGACTGGGAAATTCTGGGACTTGAAGCCCAGTCATCTTAAATTTGCAAAGGCTAAGAAATATTGATTTAGATAGTACAAAATCATGGAGAAATCAGCTATCCATAGTTCATAGACATTTACTGTTTCTAATATGATTGCACAAGATGTCACTTCACGTCATCTTTTTCTTGTCTTTCATGCATAGAACCTGTACAGATATTACTCTAATAATTTTAGTATGCCCATTTATTTCCATTTTTCATCTCAACTGAGAAAAAAGTCTCTCTCTCTCCCCAGCCCTCCCACCTATGTGATATTTGTGATGTTATTTCAGTATGTTTTACCTATCCTACTATTACAATTAATAGTCACAAGATTAAAATTCAGAATTGTATTTACGCATCTCAAAATTTAGTTTGTAAGACACATACTTTAATAAGAGTCAAGATTAAATCGTGGCCATTCTCTGATAGTGACTTATATAATCTTTTATAGTTATCCACCCATTGCTATTGCTTATCAGAATCATGCATTATGAAGCACATTGTATTCCCCCCACCACCCCGTGAGAATGCCCAGAGATGCGGACAGATTGTAAATGATTTCAGCACTGGGTGGGTGATGTTAGAAAGTCTATGTAAGTCACTACTGGGAAAGTGGCCTGTATTGCAACATTTGCAGAAGTGTGAAATCTGCTGGGTAGTTAAATTGCAATCAGCATATTTGTGTGAAAAGTGCCCATCTGGGTATCTCATATAAGAATTTGCAAAAAATCTTTAATCCTAACAAAGAAAGCTGATTTTACATCTTTAGGAATGAAAAATAATAATATCATCAATTTGGCAAGAAGCCCAGCATATAGACCTGTTGCCAAGATACTGAAGGAGATAGGCATCCTTCATTTTATTGCTCCTGTATATATGTGACATATATAGGTTGTGTAGTTGCATGCATAATCCCCATTTGTTTTCCTATTGGTGCAGCATGTATCCAATTAAAATATGGGCTTAACAAAGAGTGATTCCTGAGTGAAATGAAGGCCAATTGCCACTCCTTTCACTACAAATGACAAACTTCAGGTAGGCAGGGACCATACTTAATTTAGGGTGTATAGAATAGTATGATAGATACTGTGTTTCCATGAAAATACAACCTACCTCCAAAACAAGCCCTAGCAATTTTCACACCTGCACCTAATATAAATCCTAACCCAAAATAAGCTCTAATTAAGTCCTGCCCACTGTCTGGTTGTATGAGGTGGGTTGAGATATAGGCATAAAAGTCAAGCCAGGTTTGGGGGTGAGGAGTAGAGCTTCCCCATGTGCAGCACACCTGCTTACCTTAGGAGCACTACAGCCAGGCCTCCCATGCCCTGATACCTGTTGCATCAACTGTCCGACTTTTCATGCAGCCGCTTGTGGGTGGACACCCCATGGTGTTTTGTGCCAGTGCTGCCGCTCATAGTAGAACCCTGCAAGCCTCATTGTGCTAATGCTGCTGCTTAGGCAAAATGCTGGAAGACTTGTCACACTGCTGTCGCTGCTTGTGGCCGAATGCTGCAAGCCTCCACACACCATTGCTGCTTCTCAGGGCAGAATGCTGCAAGTCTTGTTGCACCTGTACTGCTGCTCACAGAAGATACTGCAAGGCTTGTTGCACTGGTGCCACTGCTTGTGGCAGAATGCCACATCCTCATCACCCAGGGGCTGCCACTTGGGACAAAGCACCACAGGCCTTGTTGCGCCAGTGCTGCTGCTTGTGGCACAATACCACAATCCTCATCGCACCAGTGCCTCCACTCATGGCAGAACATCATGAGGCTCATCAATCTGGTGCTGCCACTTACAGCAGAATGCATCATGGCTATCATCATGGCTATCATCATGGTTATCATCATGCCGATGCAACTGCTCATGGCAGAATTTAGCAAGGCTTGTCAGGCCAGTGCCACCACTTGTGGCAGGATGCCCTGAATGCTGCTGCTCATGCTCACAATGCCACAACACACCACGCAGCTTCCTATTGCGAGTGATGCCACTGGTTCAACAAGCTACACAGAGTTGGGCCACAAGTAGCCTCAGAAGAAGTTGGATGGTGGTGCAACAGCTGTTGGAGCATGGGAGGCATGGCCTCAGAGTTCCTAAAGTAACTGGGTGGGACATCTCCTGAAAATAAGACCTGCTTATTCTGGGTCAAAAAGACCTGATCTTCTTGTCAGGGAAACATGGTAGGATTATGACATGAAGTAGTTGCACCTCCAACTGTTATTATGTTATCATTTCAATGTAATTCTATTTTATTAAATACTAGCTATACCTGGCACACGCGTTGCTGTGGCCCAGTCTGGTTAAATGGCAAACCAATCTGTGTGTAGATCTACACCTGCACACATACACACAACCACCATATATCTACCCTCTATCTACCTACCTACCTACTGTATTTCCCCCCTCTATCACTCTACCTACCTACCTACTGTATTTCTCCCTCTCTGTCTATCCCTCTACCTACCTACCTACTGTATTTCTTTCTTTTTCCCCTCTATCTACCTACCTACTGTATATCCCCCCCTCTATCCCTCTACCTACCTACCTACCGTATTTCTTGCTATCTATACACCTACCTACTTACCTACGGTATTTCTCCCTCTCTGTCTATCCCTCTACCTACCTACCTATTGTATTTCTTGCTTTCTCCCTCCCTCCACCTACCTACCTATCTACCTACTGTATTTCTCCCTCTCTATCTATCCCCCTATCCACCTACCTGCCTACCTACTGTATTTCCCCTCTCTGTCTATCCCTCTACCTACCTATCTACTATTTCTCCCTATCTATCTATCCATCCCCCTACCTATGTACCTACCTACCTACCTGCTTACCTACCTACTATATTTCTTCCTTTCTCCATCTACCTACCTACCTACCTACCTACCTACCTACCTACCTACCTACCTACTGTCTTTCTTTCTTTCTTTCTTTCTTTCTTTCTTTCTTTCTTTCTTTCTTTCTTTCTTTCTCTCTCTCTCTCTCTCTCTCTCTCTCTCTCTCTCTCTCTCTCTTTCTTTCTTTCTTTCTTTCTTTGTATCTATCTATCTATCTTTTTTGTGTGTGTAATTTGTACACAACACACGTGTGCTAGGCACAAAATGATTAGCTATTCTATTATCGGAAGTCCTTGTCTACATTGTCTGAAAGTTTCGTTCAAATCGGCCCAGTAGTTTTTGAGATTAGTGGATTCGTACAAACTATTTTACATTTTTATTTATATAGATTGTTAAATATCAACTCAGTGTACCATTTGGAGCAATGTATCTTTAAATAGTTATTTGATTTGGTTTCATAAAACATTGAGTTAGGCTATAGTTGTTTAGTTGCTTATCCATTTTTATTTTATTACTAGCTATACCCGGCCACGCGTTGCTGTGGCCCAGTCTGGTTAAATGGCCAACCAATCTGTGTGTAGATCTACACCTGCACACATACACACAACCATCATATCAGGCCCTACCTACCTACCTACTGTATTTCTCCCTCCCTCTCTATCTATTTTATTTTATTTATTTATTTTAATCATATTTATATCCCGCCCTTCTCCACGAAGGACACACAGGAATTTAAAACATACAAAACAATACAATAAATATAAAATTTAAAAATATATTAAATTAAGTTATAATCATATGCTAAAATCAAATTAAACCCCCCAATTTAAAACTATCTAAATAGTCTCGATGGGAGGGTTAGGCTAGGCCGGCTTGCTGAAAAAGATGTGTCTTTAGACACTGGCGGAAGAGGCGGAGGTCCGTGATTGTACGCAATTCAGGGGGTAGGTCGTTCCAAAGGGTAGGGCCCGCCACAGAGAAGGCTCTTCCCCTGGGTGTCGCCAGGCGGCATTGCCCGGCTGACGGCACCCTGAGAAGGCCAACTCTCTGGGAGCGGATCGGCCGAAGGGATGTATGGGGCAGGAGACAGTCTCGCATATAACTAGGCCCCAAGTCATGGAGTGCTTTAAAGATGGTCGACAAAACCTTGAAGCGCACCCGAAAAACCACAGGAAGACAGTGCAGCTCACGCAGGATCGGTGTTATATGGGAGCATCTAGGGGCTCCCGTAATCCCCCGCGCGGCTGCATTCTGGACTAACTGTAGCTTTCGAGTGCACCTCAAGGGAAGCCCCATGGAGAGCATTACAGTAGTCGAGTGGGGATGTCACGAGAGCTTGAGTGACTGTGCGAAGGGCAGCCCGGTCCAGTAAGGGGCGCAATTGGCACATCAGGCGTACCTGATGAAACGCCCCCCTGGCCACGGCTGCCACATGGTCCTCCATAGACAGCCTCCATATCCCTCTACCTACCTACCTATTGTATTTCTTTCTTTCTCCCTCTATCTACCTACCTACCTACTATATTTCCCCTCTTTCTCTATTCCTCTACCTACCTACCTACTGTATTTCTCGCTATCTATCTATACACCTAGCTACCTATGGTATTTCTCCCTCTCTGTCTATCCCTCTACTTACCTACCTATTGTATTTCTTGCTTTCTCCCTCTACCTACCTACCTACCTACCTACTTACCTACTGTGTTCCTTCCTTCCTTCCTTTTTCTTTCTTTCTTTCTTTCTTTCTTTCTTTCTTTCTTTCTTTCTTTCTTTCTTTCTTTCTTTCTTTCCTTCTTCCTTCCTTCCTTCCTTCCTCTTTCTTTCTTTCTTTCTTTCTTTCTTTGTATCTATCTATCTATCTATCTATCTATCTATCTATCTATCTATCTATCTATCTATCTATCTATCTATCTATCTATCTATCTATCTATCTATCTATCTATCTATCTATCTATCTATCTATCTATCTATCTATCTACCTACCTACCTACCTACCTACCTACCTACCTACCTACCTACCTAACTACCTACCCACCTACCTACCTACCTTATTTCTCCCTCTCTATCTATCCCTTGGGGGTCATCTAGTCCAACTCCCTGCCTAGGCAGGAAGCCCTATACCCATGATGGCGAACCTATGGCATGGGTGCCACAGGTGGCACATGGAACCATTTCTTAGGCCACGTGAGGCATTGCCCTGTCAGCTTCAGTGTGTATGTGTGCCCTGGCCAGCTGATTTAGGCCTTCTTTTGAGGCTGTTTTATGCCCTCTGGAGGTGGGTGAAGGCTGCTTTCACCTTCCCCAGGCCCCTATAAAGCCTCTGGAGCCTGGGGATGATATAAAAAGCATGCCAAATGCAGGGGGTCATGCACATAGCATTATGGATGTGGCACACCTGTGCACATCACCCCTGCACTCCCCCTGCTTTTGGCACATGAGCCAAAAAAGGTTAGCCATCACTGCCCTATACCATTTCAGACAAATGGCTATCCAACATCTTCTTGAAGACTTGCAGTGTTGGGGCATTCACAACTTCTGGAGGCAAGCTGTTCCACTGATTAATTGTTCTAACCTGTTCCACTGATTAATTGTTCTAATTAATTTCTGAGAAAATTTCTCCTCAGTTCTAAGTTGCTTCTCTCCTTGATTAGTTTCCACCCATTGTTTCTTGTTCTGCCCTCAGGTGCTTTGGAGAATAGCTTGACTCCGTCTTCTTTGTGGCAACCTCTGAGATATTGGAAGGCTGCTATCCTGTCTCCCCGTCCCTCTTTTATTAAACTGTATTTCTCCCTGTCTCTCTATTCCTCTATCTACCTACCTACTTTAATACAATAATACAATAACAGAGTTGGAAGGGACCTTGGAGGTCATCTAGTCCAACCCCGCTGCTCAAGCAGGAGACCCTATACCATGTCAGACAAATGGTTTTCCAGTATCTTCTTAAAAACACATCTAGTTTTGGGGCATCCATAACTTCTGGTGGCAACCTGTTCCACTGGTTAATAGTTCTCACTGCCAGGAAATTTCCCCTCAGTTCTAAGTTGCTTCTCTCCTGGATTAGTTTCCACCCATTGCTTCATGTTCTGCCATCAGGTGTTTTGGAGAGTTGGAAGGGACCTTGGAGGTCATCTAGTCCAACCCCGCTGCTCAAGAAGGGGACCCTATACCGTGTCAGACAAATGGTTTTCCAGTCTCTTCTTAAAAACACATCCAGTGTTGGGCATCCATAACTTCTGGTGGCAAGCTGTTCCACTGGTTAATAGTTCTCACTGCCAGGAAATTTCCCCTCAGTTATAAGTTGCTTCTCTCTTGATTAGTTTCCATCCATTGCTTCTTGTTCTGCCCTCAGGTGCCTTGGTGAATAGCTTGACTCCCTCTTCTTTGGGGCAACCCCTGAGATATTGGAAGGCTGCTATCATGTCTTCCTTAGTCCCTCTTTTATTAAACTGTATTTGCTCTCAGATGGGTGGTTCTTTGTTACAGTTTGGTTCAGTTCGTATTAAAGAAATTAAAGACACTCCTGTTCCATCAGGCCGGTTTGGCCTAAGTTATTTACCTAGCCTTCAGTCTGTATTATAAATTGTTTTAATTGGGTTTTTAAGGGATTATGTTTTAACTATTTAAATTTTAGCACAGGGATAATCTATTTAATTCAATATTAATTATTTATATTTTGTATTGTGTTTGTTTTAAACTTCCTGTGCACCGCCCCGGGTCCTTTCGGGGAGAGGGTGTGGTTATATAAATTTTATAAATAAATAAACAGTTTAAAGCAGCTCCATGCCTCCGTGTTTTTACCTCAGAGAACAGTCTTGAGCAGTATTTCTCCCCCCCTCTCTCTATGGGCCACCTGGGAGTTTGCTATCCTCTGTGCCTTTTTGGCCCTGTATGAGAGGCCTCCATTCCAACACTGACAATTGAAAAGCAGTCTGATGGGCGTGGCTACAGGAAGTGAAAACACATTTCAGTGTGTACCTTTTATTTGTGTGTAACTTGCACATGACACACATGTGCTAGGCACAAAATGAGTAGCTATTCTATTATCGGAAGTCCTTGGCTACATTGTGTGAAAGTTTGGTGTAAATTGGTCCAGTAGTTTTTGAGATTAGTGGATTCGTACAAACTATTTTACATTTTTATTTATATAGATGTTTATTATTATTTTTTATTTTTGGAATTTATACCCAGCCCTTCTCCTTGTTAGGACTCAGGGCGATGCACAGGCATTATTAAAACCATAGCAAAACAATATATACTATTAAAAACATATTAAATTAAGTTAAAACCCGTGCTAAAAACCCTTTAAAACCCTAAAAAATTAAAATTTATCAGTAAAGTCAGAAAACGGGGGGCTACGCTAGGCCGGCTTGTTGGAATAGGTACGTCTTAAGACGTTGGCGAAAGAGGCCAACATATATGCACTTATGTTTATTTTTTGTTAGCTCCTTGTATATGTAATTGTATTTCCATTTGGAAGTTGCTTAGGCTGTTCTAGGCTGGACTATGCTGCACATGAGAATGTGAGAGACCTCACAGAACTGACATACTACTTTTGTCAGTCAAGACACTAACAATTAACATATTTGTTGCTTGCAGTTAAGTGTCCGGCCTGGAAGCCATCTTTTGCATTGGGCCTTCCGGCCTGCCACATTTAATGCGGTGGGAAAATGTGAGAGGGGATTATAATAATAATAATAATAATAATTTTATTTATAACCCGCTCTCTCTCCCCGAAGGGACTCGAGGCGGGGCACAGGGAATTAAAAAGTTAGAAAAAATACAAAATATAGAACAATAAACATACATAAATACTGACTAAAAGGCATATTAAACAGAAAACCCTGCGCTAAAATTCCCAAATATTTACTAAAAATCCCTAAACAATCAGAAGAGACTATCCTAGGCCGGCCAAGCGAAAAAGATGTGTTTTTAGTTTCAGACGGAAGGAGCGGAGGTCCGTGGTAGTTCTAATATCGGGGGGAAGGTCGTTCCAGAGGGCTGGGCCCGCCACAGAGAAGGCCCTTCCCCTGGGCGTCGCCCGCTGACAAAGTCTAGTGGACGGCACCCGGAGAAGTCCCTCTCTGTGCGAGCGAATCGGCCGTGAGGATGTATGGGGCAGGATCCGATCCCGCAGGTAGCTAGGTCCCGAGCCATGGAGCGCTTTGAAGATGACGACTAGCACCTTGAAGCGCACCCGGAAGACGACAGGCAGCCAGTGCAGCTCACGCAAGAGCGGTGTTACGTGGGTGAATCTAGAAACACCCATAATTGCCCGCGCGGCTGCATTCTGGACTAACTGAAGTCTCCGGGTGCACCTCAAGGGGAGCCCCATGTAGAGAGAGTTACAATAGTCCAGTCGGGATGTCACGAGAGCATGAGTGACTGTGCGAAGGGCGTCCCGATCCAATAGGGGGCGCAATTGGCGAACCAGGCGAACCTGGTAAAACGCCCTCCTGGCCACGGCTGTCACTTGATCTTCCATGGACAGCCGGGCATCCAGGAGGACACCCAAATTGCGCACCCCATCCACAGGGGCAAGATGTTCGCCCCCTATGGCCAGCGATGGAGATAGCTGGTTGAATCGGGTAGCCGGAAACCACAGCCACTCGGTCTTGGTCGGGTTGAGTCTGAGTCCGTTACTTCCCATCCAGATCCGCACGGCTTCCAGGCACTGGCACATCACCGCTACGGCATCGTTGGGGTGGTTTGGGGTAGATATATACAGCTGAGTATCATCAGCGTAAAGATGGTACTCTACCCCAAAACCACGGATGATCTCACCCAGCGGCTTCATATATGTGTTGAACAGGAGAGGCGAGAGGACCGACCCCTGAGGCACCCCACAGGTGAGGGGTCTCGAGGTCGACCTCTGCTCTCCTGCCAACACAAATTGCGATCGGCCAGAGAGGTAGGAGGAGAACCACCGTAAAACGGTGCCTCCCACCCCCAACCCCCCCAGCCGATGCAATATGGAGTATGGGAGATATATAGTCAAAATAACATTCCTTTCTCAGAGAGTCAAGGACAACTTGCCCTGCACTTGGAGTGGTGTGACTGGGAGGCATTCACTGTTGGGACAGTGACTGAATGACCATGTGATGGACATGTGAGAGGGGATTATATGGAATATAGGAGATATATAGTCAAAATAACATTCCTTTCTCAGAGAGTCAAGGACAACTTGCCCTGCACTTGGAGTGGTGTGACTGGGAGGCATTCACTGTTGGGACAGTGACTGAATGACCATGTGATGGACATGTGGGTGCGGTGGGAAAATGTGAGAGGGGATTATATGGAGTATGGGAGATATATAGTCAAAATAACATTCCTTTCTCAGAGAGTCAAGGACAACTTGCCCTGCACTTGGAGTGGTGTGACTGGGAGGCATTCACTGTTGGGACAGTGACTGAATGACCATGTGATGGACATGTGGGTGCGGTGGGAAAATGTGAGAGGGGATTATATGGAGTATGGGAGATATATAGTCAAAATAACATTCCTTTCTCAGAGAGTCAAGGACAACTTGCCCTGCACTTGGAGTGGTATGACTGGGAGGCATTCACTGTTGGGACAGTGACTGAATGACCATGTGATGGACATGTGGGTGCTGAGCAGGGACTGGGACTTTCATTTTGGTGGGGAAAACCTGGAAGCTTTCAGATTCGGGTTTTCCCACATGTGCCAATATGACATTCTAATAAAATGGAACTGAGGAATCTCTAGCCTTAGAGCCTTCTTTCATTAGGAGTGTTGGAAGCCTGACATTAAAATCACAAGAAACAAATAGCTGCATCACTTTATCTATATAAATAAAAATGTAAAATAGTTTGTACGAATCCACTAATCTCAAAAACTACTGGACCGATTTACCTCACTTTTTCACACAATGTTCACGAGGACTTCGGATAATAGAATACCAACTCATTTTGTGTCCAGCACACGTGTGTCATGTACACAGTACACAAATGTAAAATGTACCACTGAAAAATTTTTCACCTCCCTGTAACTCCTCCCACCTGGCATTTCCAACAGTCAGTTCCTCAAAAAGACTGTACGGAGGCCTCTTATGGCCAAAAAGGCACTGAGATAGCAAATGCCCAGGTGGCCCATAGAGAGAGAGAGAGAGGAAGAAATACAGTTTAACAAAAAGGACTAAGGGTGACATGATAGCAGCCTTCCAATATCTCAGAGGCTGCCACAAAGAAGACGGAGTCAAGCTATTCTCCAAAGCACCTGAGGGCAGAACAAGAAACAATGGGTGGAAACTAATCAAGGAGAGAAGCAACTTAGAACTGAGGAGAAATTTCCTGACAGTTAGAACAATTAATCAGTGGAACAACTTGCCACCAGAAGTTGTGAATGCCCCAACACTGCAAGTCTTCAAGAAGATGTTGGATAGCCATTTGTCTGAAATGGTATAGGGCTTCCTGACTAGGCAGGGAGTTGGACTAGATGACCTCCAAGGTCCCTTCCAATTCTGCTATTGTATTATTGTATTACAGTAGGTAGGTAGATAGGGGAATAGAGAGAGGGGGGGAAATACAGTTTAATTTGTTTTTATTATTATTTACACTTATATACTGCCCTATCTCCCGAAGGACTCTAATAAAAGAGGGACTAGGGGAGACATGATAGCAGCCTTCCAATATCTCAGGGGCTGCCACAAAGAAGAGGGAGTCAAGCTATTCTCCAAAGCACCTGAGGACAGAACAAGAAGCAATGGGTGGAAACTAATCAAGGAGAGAAGCAACTTAGAACTGAGGAGAAATTTCCTGACAGTTAGAACAATTAACCAGTGGAACAGAAGTTGCCTCCAGAAGTTGTGAATGCCCCAACACTGCAAGTCTTCAAGAAGATGTTGGATAGCCATTTGTGTGAAATGGTATAGGGCAGTGATGGCTAACCTTTTTTGGCTCACGTGCCAAAAACAGGGGGAGTGCAGGGGCGATGTGCACAGGTGTGCGACATCCATAATGCTATATGCATGGCCCCCTGCATTTGGCATGCTTTTTACGTCATCCCCAGGCTCCAGAGGCTTTATAGGAGCCTGGGGAGGATGAAAACAGCCTTCCCCCACCTCTAAAGGGCAAAAAACGGCCTCAAAAGAAGGCCTACATCAGCTGGCAAGGGCACACATTCACACTGAAGTTGACAAGGGAATGCCTCGCGTGGCCTAAGAAATGGTTCCGTGTGCCACCTGTGGCACCCATGCCATACGTTTGCCATCATGGGTATAGGGCTTCCTGCCTAGGCAGGGAGTTGGACTAGATGACCTCCAAGGTCCCTTCCAACTCTGCTATTGTATTATTGTATTACAGTAGGTAGGTAGATAGAGGGATAGATAGAGAGGGAGAAATAAGGTAGGTAGGTAGGTAGGTAGGTAGGTAGGTAGGTAGGTAGGTGGGTGGGTGGGTAGGTAGGTAGGTAGATAGACACAGACAGTAGGTAGATAGGTAGGTAGGTAGGTAGGTAAGTAGGTAGATAGGGTGATAGAGAGAGAAATATGATAGGTAGGTAGGTAGAGGGAGAAAGGAAGAAATATTGTAGGTAGGTAGGTAGGTAGGTAGGTAGATGGATAGATAGGGAGAAATACAGTAGGTAGGTAGGTAGGGGGATAGATAGATAGGGAGAAATACAGTAGGTAGGTAGGTAGAGGGATAGTCAGAGGGAGAAATACAGTAGGTAGGCAGGTAGGTAGATAGGTAGAGGGAGAAAGCAAGAAATACAATAGGTAGGTAAGTAGAGGGATAGACAGAGAGGGAGAAATACCGTAGGTAGGTAGGTGTATAGATAGATAGCGAAAAATACAGTAGGTAGGTAGGTAGGTAGGTAGGTAGGGGGAGAAAGGAAGAAATATAGGTAGGTAGGTAGGTAGGTGGATAGATAGATAGATAGATAGATAGATAGATAGATAGATAGATAGATAGATAGATAGGATAGATAGATAGATAGATAGATAGATAGATAGATAGATAGATAGATAGATAGATAGATAGATAGATAGATAGAAATATAGTAGGTAGGTAGGTAGGGGGATAGATAGATAGGGAGAAATACCGTAGGTAGGTAGGTGTATAGATAGGTAGCGAAAATACAGTAGGTAGGTAGGTAGGTAGGTAGGTAGGTAGGTAGGTAGGTAGGTAGAGGGAGAAAGGAAGAAATGTAGGTAGGTAGGTAGGTAGGTAGGTAGGTAGGTAGGTAGGTAGGTAGGTAGGTGGATAGATAGATAGATAGATAGATAGATAGATAGATAGATAGATAGATAGATAGATAGATAGATAGATAGATAGATAGAAATACAGTAGGTCAGTAGGTAGGTCAGTAGGTAGAGGGATAGATAGATAGGAATAATACAGTAGGTAGGTAGGTAGGTAGGCAGGTAGGTAGAGGGAGAAAGGAAGAAATATAGTAGGTAGGTAAGTAGGGGGATAGATAGATAGATAGATAGATAGATAGATAGATAGATAGATAGATAGATAGATAGGGAGAAATACAGTAGGTAGGTAAGTAGGTAGGTAGGTTATAGATATATAGGGAGAAATACAGTAGGTAGGCAGGTAGGTAGATAGAGGGATAGATAGAGAGGGAGAAATACAGTAAGTAGATAGAGGGAGAAAGCAAGAAATACAATAGGTAGGTAAGTAGAGGGATAGACAGAGAGGGAGAAATACGGTAGGTAGGTAGGTAGGTGTATAGATAGATAGCGAGAAATACAGTAGGTAGGTAGGTAGGTAGAGGAATAGAGAAAGAGGGAGAAATACAGTAGGTAGGTAGGTAGAGGGATAGAGAGGGGGAAATACAGTAGGTAGGTAGATAGAGGGAGGGAGAAAGAAAGAAAAAAATACAGTAGGTAGGTAGGTAGAGGGAGAAAGAAAGAAATACAGTAGGTAGGTAGGTAGAGGGATAGATAGAGAGGGAGAAATACAATAGGTAGGTAGGTTGGGGGTTATATGGTGGTTGTGTGTATGTGTGCAGGTGTAGATCTACACACAGTTTGGTTGGCCATTTAACCAGACTGCGCCACAGCAACGCGCGGCCGGGTATAGCTAGTCTATATAAATAAAAATGTAAAATAGTTTGTACCAAGCCGCTAATCTCAAAAACTACTGCACCGATCTGCCTCAAATTTTGCCAAACAATGTTGCCAAGGATTTCCGATAATAGAATACCTATTCATTTTGTGTCTAGCACACGTGTATTGTGTGCAAGGGACACACATGTAAAATGTACCCACTGAAAATGTTTTTACCTTCCTGTAGCTCTTCCCACCCTGCTGATACGTCACGAAAAAACTCCCTGCATGTGCGACTGACATGCACCTCCCTGTCAGAGCCCAATGGTCTGTGTCCCTGGCGGCATATCGTTAGGGGCATTGAAACGGTGCATTGCCCCCAGCAATGCACCATCCAGTGCATGCGCCTTCCTCTCTGAGGCCAATGGCAGCCTGCACACATGCGCCTCCCTGGGCCAGGCCAACGGCCAAAGCTACCCGGTAGCTTTGTAGGACACCGCATCTGGCATCTCCTGGGAGGGGTGGAAAGCCTCGCCTCCATGCCTCCTCGATGCTCCTGGCACCTCAACCGCCCCTCCATTGTCAACCAGCCCCCCTCCCTGCCCCCCTCAAGCCAACAGCCCCAGGCCCCCTGCAGCCCCGTGGGACGCCTTGTCCGGCCTCTCCTGGGGGCGGGGGGGGAAAAGCCTTGCCTCCGCACCTCCTCGCCACTCCTGGCGGCTCTACTGCCCCCCCACAGCCAACTTGCCCCCCCTTCCTCCCCCCTCAAGCCAATGGCAGGAGCCAGCCTGCAGCCCCGTGGGATGCCACATCTGGTCTCTCCCGCAGGGCAGGGGGGAAAGCCTCTACCTCGATGCCTCCTCGTCGATGCTGCCACCATGCTCGCCACTTCCAGTGCCCTTGCCCCTGCCACAGCAGCCCCACTGGCCCACCGATCTCTTCTCGCCACAGAGAGGTTGGAGGGCCGGCAGGAGCGGCAGGCATGGCGGCAGCATTGGCGAGGAGGCGTGGAGGTTGAGGCTTCCACCCAGCATCAGTGAGGAGGCACAGAGGCAGAAACCTGCCTCCCACCCCCAAGAGAAACGGACATGGTGCCCTGCGAAGCCACAAGGTGGCTGCTGCCGCTGGCCCCAAGGAAGGGAGGGAGGGGGGCCAGGCTGACTGTGGGGAGGCATCAGAAGCGCTAGGAGCCGCAGGCACAGCGGCAGCATCAGCGAGGCAGAGAGAGAGAGGGAGAGGGAGGGATAGAGAGAGGGGGGGGGAGAAAAATAGTAGGTAGTAGGTAGGAAGGTAGGTAGGTAGGTAGAGGGAGAAAGTAAGAAATACAGTAGGTAGGTAGGTACAGGAATAGATAGGGAGAAATACAATAGGTAGGTAAGTACAGGGATAGAGAGAGAGGGAGAAATACAGTAGGTAGGTAGGTAGGTACAGGGATAGATAGAGAGGGAGAAATAGAGTAGGTAGGTAGGTAGGTACAGAGATAGATAGAGAGGGAGAAATATGGCAGGTAGGTAGGTAGGTTCAGGGATAGATAGAGAGGGAGAAATACAGTAGGTAGGTAGGTAGGTAGGTAGGTAGGTAGGTAGGTAGGTAGGTAGATAGAGAGGGAGAAATACGGTAGGTAGGTAGGTACAGGGATAGATAGAGAGGGAGAAATACAGTAGGTAGGTAGGTAGGTAGGTAGGTAGGTAGGTAGGTAGGTAGGTAAGTACAGGGATAGATAGAGAGGGAGAAATATAGTAGGTAGGTAGGTACAGGGATAGATAGAGAATGAGAAATACAATAGGTAGGTAGGTAGGTACAGGGATAGATAGAGAGGGAGAAATATGGTAGGTAGGTAAGTTGGTAGGTAGGTAGATAGAGGGAGAAAGTAAGAAATACAGTAGGTAGGTAGGTAGGTAAGTAGGTAGGTAGGTACAGGGATAGATAGAGAGGGAGAAATACAGTAGGTAGGTAGAGGGATAGATAGAGAGGGAGAAATACAGTAGGTAGGTAAGTAGGTAGGTAGGTAGGTAGAGGGAGAAAGTAAGAAATACAGTAGGTAGGTAGGTAGGGAGAGGGATAGATAGGGAGAAATACAGTAGGTAGGTAGGTAGGTAGGTAGGTAGGTAGGTAGGTAGAGGGATACAGAGAGGGGGAAATACAGTAGGTAGGTAGGTGGGTAGGTAGGTGGGTAGGTAGGTAGGTAGGTAGGTAGGTAGGTAGGTAGGGGGATAGATAGAGAGTAAGAGATACAATAGGTAGGTAGGTTGGTGGTTATACTGTGGTTGTGTGTACACAGTTTGGTTGGCTATTTAATCAGACTGGGCCACAGCAACGCGTGGCCGGGTACAGCTAGTGAGCAATAAAAAAGGAATAAAAAACAAGTTCACTGATAGTGATATCACAGTAAAAGTGATTTAGAACTGAGTGTGTAACAAATTAATGACAACTGCATAACTCAATATTGGGGAAGGTCTGATGAATAGCAGGCTTATTAGTAGGAAAATTCTAATTCTACATATTTCCAAAATCAATGTGCATGGGGTTTTTTTCTGACAAAAGTACTGTTCACCAGGTATACCCATTCAAACCTAGCTTGTAATGTGGTCTGTTTTTAAAATGGCAACCTATATTTAAGGTTTGTCCTAACTGAAAAGGTTAGGAGCAGCAGATTTAAAACTATACAGTTAAAGCAGAATAACAGACTGTTTGCAAATTCAGTCTGTTGAAATTTATTCTATTTAATAACAGGGCTGATTGCTGAATTGGCCTTTATTACATATAAATTCAAACATGCAAATATGAAATTCATTACCTTTTTTTTCTTGAACTGTACTTTGTGAAGAGCAAGATCTGTGTAGGATTTACATGTGTGTTTAGTCTTGATCTGAACATTTGGACTCCTGCTTCAGAGCAAACTATGGCTGAAAAAAAAGATTGCAAGCTCTTTTCATTTATGCTAATCCACTACTTGACACTCAGAAAAAGGTCACAGAGGAAACAGATCTTGACACTATTGTGATGCAGCCAACTTGGCAAAGACACTTGGCTGGGCCCCAGATCTCCTTTGCCCTTTGGGCAAAGTATATATTGAGGAATAGATATAGCTGTACAATAGGTAGAATATTGTTTTAATAAATCTATCCATTGTGCTGAATGTTATGTCTAATTCACCAAGGATTTTAGAGTCTGATCAGATCATCAAAAGTTCCCACACTTCATTTTTTACCTCTTGGTTTGCACATATTATTTCTCCCCCTGTCTGTCTGTGGCTACAATATATCAATTGCCCAGGAACTTCTAGCAAAGAAATATAGTAATATTCCACAAAATAACCCACATCTGCTTAATAGGGATGGATTTCAAAGAAGTAATTGTAAAACTCTTTCTGTATTATTAGAAATCTTAAAAGTATGTGGAAATGGATTTTAATTCTCTCAACACAGCAATACCACAAATCAGTTTTGTGCCCTACAAATATTTATTTCAGAATGCATATTTGTTTTCCTATGACTGCGAACCTTAAGGTTGATTATATTCATCCTGAAAAATGAATTTACAATATTTCATTCTTCAACATCTTATCTGTGTAATCATAAATCACCCTTCTTCAAAATGAAGTTCTCCAGATTCGAGATGTACAAAATTTATATTTGGAGCTTCAGTTTGAAACTACTTCAATGAAATAATCCCTTCTAATTAAGTATCTAAATCAAACCATGAGAGTCAAGGTCTTGAACTGAATCTGTCAACTTCAAATCCATTTTAAAATTCTGTAGACTTTTATGTGTGCAGAGGCACATTTACATAAAATTGAACAGATGATTTGATTCATAAATTCAAATAAAACTGAATTGATTCTTTGAAATGAATTGCAAAAGGTATCATAACCTTATGTAAGGTTCATTTTTCACTTGCTACCTGATCCTTTTTACAGGAAATTGTATAGATTGAATTTTGGATCGTCTGTACTTTACCACTGAGCCATGATTTCTCTGAGTGAAGTTCTATTATATGTTAGCTGTTTTGCATCTGTTTCTAATGGTAAAATCTCCTTAGATACTTCCTACATAATGAAACTTTCTCCTTGTTACTTTACTTGAAGAAGTCTTTCCTGCCTCTGTGAGAAATGTCAATCAAAATGCCAATTTGCTAAGTTTTTCAAAGCATTGAGAACTACTTCAGAGTCTCCCCAAACACACAAAATTTTGAAGTTAGCAAAGCCATCATATTAAAAAATGAATTATGAACTTTCCTGTTAAATCTTGTTTTAAAAAAATGCATCAGTAGCTATATGAATGGGATCTTTTTTATAAATGTGAGTCTCACTGACCAGAATGGTGATTTTTCAATTATGTCTTTGTCAGTACAGCTTAAGAATGATATTCTTATTTTACTGAGCTGTAATCAAGCAAACCCAACATTGCCCTGGGAGCACTGCATAACTATTATTCTTGAAAGAGAATCTATAGCCATGATTTCAGGAAGGATTTGTATTCTTGGGACATGGATTGTCACTCCTCAGATTGCTAGCCAAGTTTCTACACTTTGTTTTCTAGTCCATGCGTATACTGTACATGTTTTCCAAACTGGCTGTTCCTTTTCCCCCCCATGAATATTCCAATCTGGTTTTCTACTTGTTTTTAAAGCAGATATTGCACAACAATATTAATGTGAAAACTTTAAAGCCAGCAGTCCAATCCTGTGATTGCAAGCATTGAAAGCAAGCCTAGCATTTTAACATCTCTCAGTGATAAGGTTCAGGTGTCATGGGAGGTACAATTGGAAGGTCACATATTTCCCACAGTTAGTTTAGCTTTGGAGTAAACAAGATAACCTCTTTATTTACAGCTGTTTTAAATAAAGTCAAAATGGACTCACTAACATTTCATCAAAGAAAACATTTTAACCCACCCACCCCACATTGTTAAATCAGCTTCCATTTCCTGCACACAATATTTCAATATTTTCATATTGAATTTTTTTTTACACCTCATTGTTTTGGGCAGAAAAATTTAATTCCATCACATGTTTGCAATTATGTAGGTGAAGCTACAAAATTGTGGTTGTTTGGATGGAACATACATATATGTTTATGCATATGCATACACACATACATATACATACATACACTTACACACATATACATCAACAGCACTTAGACTTGAAATTGGAATTTATTAACCGCACCCTCTCCCCACAGGGACCCGGGGCGGTGCACAGGCAGAGCTAAAAACAATATACAATAAATACAACATATATATATTAAAATAGAATTAAATAATATTTACCCGTGCTAAAAGATATAAAATTAAGAACCCACTAAAATTTGGTGTCAAAAGACAGAGAGAACTATTCAAGGCCGGCCAGTCGAAAGAGATAGGTCTTCAATTTTACCCGGAAGGAGCGGAGGTCAGTGGTCATCCTAATATCAGGGGGAAGGTCGTTCCAGAGGGCCGGGCCCGCCACAGAGAGCGCCCTTCCCCTGGGCGTCGCCCGCTGACAAAGTCTAGTGGACGGCACCCGGAGAAGCCCCTCTCTGTGGGAGCGAATCGGTCGTGAGGATGTGTGGGGCAGGATCCGATCTCGCAGATAGCTAGGTCCCGAGCCATGGAGCGCTTTGAAGATGATAATTAACACCTTGAAGCGCACCCGGAAGACGACAGGTAGCCAGTGCAGCTCGCCACTTCATAAGCAGTTTACAGAGTCAATAATGTGAGTCCTCATTTTATGAACCTCAGAAGGATGGAAGGCTGAGACAATTATTAAGCATTCACATATGTTAAAGGAAAATGTATAAATAAAAAACTAAAAAAAGAAAAGAAAAAAGAATTGAACTCCTGGCAGTCAGCAGAATTAGCCTGCAATACTGCATTCTGACTGCTGCACCACACATACATGCATTCTACATGTAGATCCATTGAACGTCCACTTAGAAACTGGCTAATTAAGAAAGTTAGTTCTAAAGGGCATGATAGACACACAATTTCAAGTTCTAAGATGTAGTTCACTTGGTCAAAATGTTGCTTTCATTTAACTTTCATGATGTATCATTCTTATCAGGAGCAAGCTGTGTGATGGTTGTGGGTATTAGTATATTTCCAGGCAACTTGCTTGCTGTCCATCAAGGTCTCGGCCTTTTAATACACAAGAGGTTAATTATTAGCTTGCCTGCTGCAAGCAAAGCACTAAGTACCACCATCATATTTATTTGCTGGATAACACTTATGGACTCCCAAGATCCCACTTACTGACCATGCATAGCACAGCACTTTTGGGAATAAGCAAGTGACCAACAACAACTATTATCTAAAATAATCTATATCTTTTAAATTACCCTCCTTATGTACATTATGATGAATTTATACTGTTTCACAATCATTTTTCTCTGCCTTGGAGAGATGCTGCAACTATAGTATTTTATTACACTCTGACAAATTGAACTCTCTGACAAATTGAAAGACAAAAAGGATAAATATAAAAAGTGGAAAAAGGGGGACATAACCAAGGCAAAATATCAGCAAATAGCCCGAGCCTGTAAAGATGAAGTGAGGAAAGCTAAGGCTCGCAATGAAGAAAGGCTTGCCAAAAAAGTAAAAAATAACAAAAAAAGCTTCTTCCAACATGTTAAAAATAAGAAAAAGGTTAAGGAAACAATTGGTCCACTGCTGGGAGAAAATGGCAAGAAGATGATAAGCAACAGGGAGAAAGCAGAATTATTTAACTCTTTTTTTGCCTCTGTCTTTACACAAAGGGATAAAACAGTCCAACCAATCAAAAACAGCACCACAAATATCAGATTAGGAACACAAGTTGAAATAGGGAAGAAAATGGTAAGTGAGCACCTGTCTGCCCTGGACGAGTTCAAATCACCAGGACCGGATGGATTACACCCCAGGGTCCTGAAGGAACTGGCAGACGAGATCTCAGAACCACTGAACTATATCTTTCAGAGATCCTGGAGCACCGGGGAACTGCCAGAAGACTGGAAAAGAGCAGATGTGGTTCCCATCTTCAAAAAAGGGAAAAAAACAGATCCAGGAAACTATAGACCCATCAGCCTGACCTCAATACCAGGAAAGATTCTGGAAAAGATAATTAAACAACAAATAAGTGAACACCTAGAAGCAAACAAAGTAATAGCCAAAAGCCAACATGGGTTTGTCAAAAACAGATCATGCCAGACGAATCTAATTGAATTCTTTGACAAAGTGACAAAATCAGTGGACCAGAGGAATGCTGTTGATATAATTTACCTGGACTTCAGTAAGGCATTTGATAAAGTAGACCATAACCTACTATTAGATAAAGTAGAAAATTGTGGGTTAGACAGCAGCACCACCAAATGGATTTGCAACTGGCTGACCAACCGCACTCAACGTGTAGTCCTCAATGGAACTGCATCTACATGGAAGGAAGTATGCAGTGGAGTCCCCCAAGGCTCTGTTTTAGGCCCAGTACTCTTTAACATCTTCATCAACGATTTGGATGAGGGGATAAATGGGGAACTCATCAAATTCGCAGACGACACCAAGCTGGCAGGAATAGCCAACACTCCAGAAGATAGGCTTAAGATACAGAAGGATCTAGACAAACTTGAACATTGGGCACTGTCTAATAAAATGAAATTCAATTGTGAAAAAAGTAAGGTCCTACATATAGGCAAGAAAAACCAAATGCACAAGTACAGTATAGGTGGTACCTTGCTCAATAGTAGCAACTGTGAGAGGGATCTTGGAATCCTAGTGGACAACCATTTAAATATGAGCCAGCAGTGTGCAGCAGCTGCCCAAAAAGCCAACACAGTTCTAGGCTGCATCAACAGAGGGATAGAATCTAGATCACGTGAAGTGTTAATGCCACTGTATAGTGCCTTGGTAAGGCCACACTTGGAATACTGCATACAGTTTTGGTCGCCACGATGTAGAAAAGACGTGGAGACTCTGGAAAGAGTGCAGAGAAGAGCAACCAAGATGATTAGAGGACTGGAGACTAAGACATATGAAGAACGGCTGCAGGAGCTGGGTATGTCTAGTTTGATGAAGAGAAGGACCAGGGGAGACATGATAGCAGTGTTCCGATATCTCAGAGGGTGCCACAAAGAAGAGGGAGTCAAACTTTTCTCCAAGGCACCTGGGGGCAGGACAAGAAGCAATGGGTGGAAACTAACCAAGGAGAGAAGCAACTTAGAATTAAGGAGAAATTTCCTGACAGTAAGAACAATTAACCTCTGGAACAGCTTGCCTCCAGCAGTTGTGAATGCCCCAACCCTGGAAGTCTTTAAAAAGATGTTAGACAGCTATTTGTCTGAAATGGTATAAGGTTCCTGCCCATGCAGGGGGTTGGACTAGAAGACCTACAAGGTCCCTTCCAACTCTGCTATTGTATTGTATTGTATTATTGTATTAGCTGAAGTGATGGCAATTTTAAAAACTATTTGGTTGCTTGTATTTTGTCAGCACTACATAGTAGACCAGACTAAGAAACCAATAGCTTATAGGTCAAGATAACATTTGAAAGTAGCATTTTAATATTAACAATCTTGCAAGCTGCATGGAATGCAGTTTATAGAAGTCAGCAGGGTGAGTGAGCCATGGTTTTCTAAGTCCAACTACTGTCAATGGATATATGATCAAACCAGAGGTGGGTTTCTGCTGGTCCACCCCGACCAGGCAAACTGGTAGTGGAGACATTGTGAGGTTCTTCCCATCCACCCGGATGCTTCTGCGCATGCACAGAAGTGTGATGCAAACACACGAGCATGTACGGTGTGTACAAGCAAACTAATAGTAAAATAAATTAAAATCCACCACTAGATCAAACCAAGTTCCAACTATATTGTTTTTCTTTGGAGTTCTAAGTTTTTATACAGGTAACATTGTATTTACAGGTGGCAATGATAAAATTATTGGCTTTTAAAAAGTGCAATCAGTTCAGGAAACCCATTTTTGACAATTGCTGTACAAATTGAATTTGATCTTCACTGCACAAATTCTCTAAAGTAGGCCCACTAGATTTTTTAAAAATGTAATCCCACGTAAATTAATGTTAAGAGCTTTGATGCAGGTCCTTTCCTTTGACACTAAAGTGGAAAAGTGCCCAATTTATAAATATGTCATTATTTTTTTCCTTCACAGGAAGGAAATGCTAAAATATAAAGCAATGTTTGTATCCTTTCTTTCTTCATGTCAGATTTCTTTTTTCAAAAGTCTCCACTGAGAATTTTCCAGATGTATCTTTCTGTTTACAGTTTTGAAGAACAGTTAGAAACTCCTCTATCTGAAAAGTCAACTTTCTCCATTCAGCAACCCAAACATTCTGCTTAGAACTGTCAAATTGCAGATAGAATATTGATACCTCCCATTGCCAAGGTTACTACAACTCTATTTTAATTGTAAACATTGTAGGCAATTATTCAAACTTTTTCCTGTTCTGTAATTTTAAAATAAAAATATCTTCCATTTGAATCACCCATGTAACTACTGTCAGGACCCAGTTCTCTTAAAAAAGTCAAAAATAACAAGAATATTAAACATTTTTTATTAATCTGCTCTGAACTGCTTAAGAATTTGTTGTTGAATGAAACTCCAGTATTTAAGAGTAATGGGGAAAGGGACTTTTTTTTTACTGAATTTGAAAATGGATGCTTTTTTTAAAGCATTAATTTGTTTACAGCTGTGATTGACCTCAAACCAATCCAGGTGAAACTGACATAGCTAGAAACCACAACCAAACCACATCTAAAAGCCCTAACATTTTTTTTTCCTTAAAGGAAATGGAGGGGGCGGAAAATCCTAAAAGACATGCTTACTATCTAAGCAAGCTTCTATTTCAAAGAGATTGTCCCACATTTCACCACAAAGTGTCAGGTGTCCACATGCATCTTTTGAAGTTTTTTTTAAAAGAATATAATGTTAGTTTGATGTCTATGATTGTGAATATATTCTAATAAACTAGGGCTTTTCTAGGACAACCTCTTACAATAGTTCATTTATTGACGGTTCAGAATTACAATTTGTTTTTTCCACACTAACCATCATTGCAACATTCCCATAGTCACATAATCAAAATGCAGATACTTGGCAACTGACTATAATTTGTGATGGTTGCAGTGTCCTAGGTTTATTTGATCATCTTTTACAACCTTCTGAAAGGCAAAGTCAATGGGAAAAACAGATTAGGTTAACAACTGTGTTACTAACTTAACAACTGCAATGATTCACTTAAAAAGCAAGAAAGGTAATGAAATGCAGCAAAAATCCTGTATCAAATGTCTTATTTGAGGACATAAATCAAGGACTATTTGTATTAACTTTGGTGACATGGTCCCAGAGCATACATGTAGTCCAGACATGAAATGTTCCAAACTTTACTACCAGTTTAGAACCAGGAGCGTGTGCATGTGTACTCATTCAGCGCACTTCTGCACATGTGCAGAACCTTCTGTGCATGCACAGAGCATCTGTGACAATGTCTGGATGGATGGGCAGAGCCTCCATCCACCATCCCTACTGGTTCGCCCGAACTGTGGCGAACCTGCAGAATGCCACCTTCAACGTAGTCTGAATCCTGGAATATTTTATTTCATGATCATGACTAATTCACAATTCTCTATGAAATTCATTAGCAATAACAATAATTAAATCTGGTGCTAGAGAATTCTGCAAATTACCTTTTTATAATTGTAAGTACTTCTTTCCTCACCGTAGATTCTACTGGTAATCTCATGAACTGACCCTATTACTAATAGGGTCAATATTGAAGGACTATTGAAGCAATAATGAAGGAAAATACTTTTATGAAATTAAAAACAACAAGAAACAGAACAAATAGTATTTCAAATAACAATCAATATAAATATATTTCTACATTTTTTTAAAAAAAAACTGCAGTTAAATTACCAAATTTATGTTAACTGAATAAAATATCTACTGGTAGATGTAGTGTCACCTATGAAAGATAATGATTATTCTGGGGAGGTTAGTGGCATATTTTGGTTTCTCTTTTATACCAAGAAAAGCACAGATGTTTGGAGCTCATTTTGAGCAAGCCTGCTTATTTTTCATTCTAGCTTGCTGGACAAAGCAGAAGGGAGGGGGGAATCTTCCCATAGCTTTTCTCATTTTGAAGGTCTCAAACTTTTGATCTGCATCCCTGAGTCATATCTCAGCCAGCCAAGGTCAGGCCTTGCAGTCTGCTGGCCATATCAGAGACACAAGGTCATGGTGCCATATTTTGATAAAAATTGCGGGGTTGTTGTTAGTTTGGAGTTTCTGGGGAAAAAAATAATGCTAGGTAATGTTGAAAACCTGGTCACTCTTGAGGTAATTCTGCTATCACTATTAAGGAGCTCCTGAGAGCCTGCAAGGGATTTGAGTTTTGCCTGGTATGTATGCTTTTTATTTTGTGCTATTAACTCTGTTTGCTTGAGCTATTAAAACTAAATATTTACAGGAGTGTTCATTGTTTCTGGATCCAAAAGAACCAATTGTCTGGTTCATTGCCCTGGTGACAAAAGTAAGATCCAGTGACAATGTCCTGGTTCTGGGAATGGAAATCTGCTAGGCAAGGTGATAGTGCCCAGAATGAGTTCCCTGATTGTCCCAACACAGGTGTCTGGGGGGTAGTGTCTCAAATATTTAACTGGTTGAACTCACCAGTATCAGACCATCAGGAGTTAGCACAGTTTGGAGACTCGGCTCCCAATTCAATGTTTAAAATGCAGTTATTGGGAGTGGGAGAGAAGGAGCAGAAGTCAGTGATTGGGTCAGGGTGGATCTTTCTTAGTGCGCTAAGTAATGCCTGGGAGCAATTTAAAGCTCCTTGGAGAAGGGTGCAGCTGCAGGCTGAAGAAATTAAAGCTGATAACATTCGGCAGGACCTCCTGAGAGCAGTATTGGAACACACCCAAGAGACGGGGGAGCCAAACCAAAAACGAGCTCTAACCATGGGTGCTTGGCTTGCAAAATTAAAGACGACAAACTCCATATCCAATCTTTGCCAAGTTGAAACTCTTACTTCACCCCCTGAATGGATTCCAGAAACTCAGGATGCAGGTATGCGGAATTCTGATGAAGAAAACTCTAGTTTGATGGAAGAGAAGGAAGGAGGTGAGAATGTTTGGGCAACGAAAGCAGAACCTTTGGTTACTCATAAATCTAAGGGGCTGCCTGGTAAATCACAGTCTGCTCAAATAACACAGACTGTCGGAAATTATACTCAGCAGGAATTAGCCGACATGCTTAAGACTAATAGGCAGAAGCCAGGAGAGAGACTGAGCCAGTGGTTAGTGAGAATGTGGGATCAAGGAGCTACTAGTCTTTATTTAACTGGAGAAGAGTTAGTTAAGTTGGGAGAATTGTCTAAAGACACCTTGATTAATCAATATTTCAGTTTGCCTAATTTTACTGCTGCACAATCCTTATTTGATTGGTGTATACTGGCCATACAATACAGATACCCGACTGCTATGAACTGGGAGGAACAGATGCCTTTATGGCATTCCATTGAAGAAGCCATTGATCAATTAAGAGGAATGGCAATGCAACAAGCAATTTATCAACAGGGGTTTACAGGACCCGACGCTCAAAGTCTCACAGATGGAATGAATGATTGTTTAATTAACGGAGCCCCTTCCTACATGCACGGTCCTTTGCTAACATTGCTGGGTCAAGCACAAGGAATATCTGTGGGGGAGGCTGTAGTACTGATAGGGAAATTAGAAGTCTTTCTGAGAGAAAATGCTTTTAAGGCTCCCACCCAAATTGCTAAAGAGAGAGTCAATTTTCGAAAAAGAAAATCCAAAAATAGAATCTCAAGAAGACAAATGTTTACGGAACTTCTTAAAGAAGGTGTGCCAAAAGCAGATTTACGTTGCCTTCCGAACTTAAAGTTGCATAAATTGTGGAAGGAAAAATGTGCCACTGATAGAAAACGGCTCCAAAAAAATAAACAAGTGAAGCAAATTATCCCAGCTGTCCCATTAGGAAAGCAATTGTATTGTTCTCTTCCTAGAAGAAGAGTTGGGGGGTGGAAGATGTCTCGGCCTTTACATAAGTCTCCAATGAAGCTAGGAAAGGGGCCTAAGCCTGAAGACCAACGCCCTTATTTACCATTAACAATTTACTGGCCTCGTAAGAAGGCACAACGAGTAATGGCCCTTGTTGACACAGGGTCAGAAGTGACACTTATATATGGAAATCCTGCAAGGCATCGTGGAGAAACTGTGTATATCAATGGATATGGAAGTGGAGAAGAGCGCACCACGCAGGTGAGGATGAAACTAGCTTTGGGAAGTTCATCCCCCGTTATGGCAAAAGTGATGATCTCTGCTGTGAAGGAATATATCATTGGAATTGATTTACTGAAAGGAAAGGAGTTTTGTACAATGAAGGGCCGTTTTGCCTTTGGAGTTTGAGCTATTACTTGACAAGAGCAAAATGAGAACTTTGAAAATATCTCTTCCTGAAGAGCTAGTAAATTTAAAATAATATCAGATGTTGGAGGTGGGGGGTGGGGTGGGGGGTAAGGAAATATCTAAAACTATACAGGGGCTTTTGGAAGTGGAAATTTTAAGGCCAGCAATCTCTCCTTTTAATTTCTCTGTCTGGCCTCTGAAAAAGCCTTAAAGAACAAGGAGAATGACAGTATATTACTTTCATTTAAATAATTGTATTTCATCACTGGCAGCACTTGCAGATATGGAACTCTGTGCTGGAACAGAGAAAAATGCTGGAACATGGATGCAGTTATACATTTAACCAATTCTCCCCCCCCCTTTCAATTGATTCAAATTTTCAAGATCAATTTGCATTTATTTGGGAAGGCAGACAATGTAACTTTTGAGGTTTTTGTTACAAAGGTACCATGTTCATGGAAATCCTACAAAATTTCAAGAATTCACAACTTAAATAGATGGCTCTAGGGGTTTTAGTTCCCCAGAAATAGCATAAAAGCAACCTGAAAGAAATTCTTTTAATTTGTTCCAGGAGTGGGGGGATTGGCTGCTTCCTACTTCAGTGTAAAAATAATTGTAGTAACTGGGCTGAATTTTAAGTCCGTTACCAGAATAACAGTAGCATTTTTGTTACTCTTTTCCTACAGCTGTTAATGTTAGGAAAGGTGGTTGTTTCTCTTGATAATGGTTTGCTAACTGCTTATCTATTGTGCAGGCCACAAAATGCTTTGAACTCCATTTTTCACCAATCTTAACCCCTGTCTTGCAACAACAATCCACTATTATCTCTAATGCAAGAACAATTTCTTTGATGGCAATAAATGTGATTCATAAAGAAAGGAAGGGGGTTAACTCACATATCTTAATTTTTAAATTCTACATGGATTAAGAAAAATGTCTTGGTTTTTATTTAAGTAAACTTTGATAGAGCCTCCAGGGGTAGTTATGGTCTATTTGAAAAAGTTCTTTAAACAGATTTAGAAACAGTTCAAGCACTGAATGTGCATATATTTCCTTCTACTCTGCTTTGCAAGTTTTGATTTTGAAAAGTTATGGGGAATTAAACATTATTTAAAGGTTTTTTTTTTAAGTTTAATTATATAATGTAAACAGAAAATGCAATGAATTGTTTGTTTTGTCTCAAGATTGCTGTCAGGCATTGTTATGATTATGCTAATCTTTGAAGATTTATCTTTACTGCAGAAGTAGACAACTGATCTGCAAACAGGTGGGCAGTTACTCCTAATGAATCCAAGGACTAGATACTGGTAGGAAAAAATGTCCTATGGTCAGAACATTATTACATCATGGTTATGAATGTACAGAATTTTCCCCTTGTCTGAATATTTAAAGGGGGAAGGGAATGTTACAAAATTGGAAAGATGTTGTCAGAAAGGTAAAACTTTCAGTTCAATAAGCTGTTCAGAAGTGCAGAAATGTGGATTTCCTGTTGGAAAAGCAATAGCTGATAGTTTACTATGCACTACTACATGGAGGGAATCACAGATAAAACACCACCTAGTAAATGGGACAATAAATGACTCTACAACAGAAAATTGAGACCATTTATATTCCTGGAAGAGGCTAATAACAAGCCCACCCATAATTGGGCTAGATCTCTGGACCTGTAGAACTGTGGCCTAACTGCACCATGACCGGATTGCCCTCAGGTCTAGTCTGACTGTAAAGGGAATCAAGGTATTAAGCAGTATAAGAGAGCCAGAGTACAGAGGAGAATGCCCTATATAATAAAGCATGGGGTCAAACGTGCCATGTCACACTGCCATCACGTGATGTTTTCCTCATTTGGGGAGCTGGGGTGGCGTGGCTTGCCCAGGACGCTTTTGGTTCACAGACTGCCAGTTTGTCAACCCTGAGAGATTAAATTGACTTGCCCAACTAATTAAAAATAGCCAGTAAACAGATGGATAAACCAACAAAAATACCTTAAAGGGTGGATTTACATCCAGGGGAAAGAAAGTACACAAAACCAGAAGGAAGGTTAATGAAGAAGTGCAAAGTAATATACCTATTGTTTCCAACTGCTTTCTGTCTCCTGAATAAATTCTGTTTTTGAGCTTGCTAGTGTTGCAGTAATTTTGTAGATCATAAGTGCCACAAAGACAGCTAGCATGAGTATGCTTCGATAATTATTGCTATTATTGTTGAATTTATTTTATTTTACCAGTACATAGGTGTGAATACTCGAATACTATCCATGTGGCCATAAATGTGGGACCTCCACCTGCTAGCAGCTATTTCAGAAGGAACATGTGACTTTAAGCAACAATGCTGAATGTGTTCACCCTTTATCTACAATTTAAGAATTTATAAAGTCTTCATACACCCAGAAGTTGTTGGAGGAGTTTAATAAAGTATTTTCAGAATTGAAGCCAACTATAACCAAAGACATAAATTTCTCATAGCATCCAATTATAGATTTTCTAATGACTATATTGTTTTGATGTGTATTTTGTATGTTGAAGTTGAATGATTTCCATTTCAGTGTCAATGTAAAATTTATTATTTGAGAATCTGGAATTTATACAGAACAATAATATGAAGGAAAATTCAAATATGTCAGGGGTAGAATTAGTGGTAATGCGGAAGACCATTGTTTATATCGAGGAGGTTAGAGACATATTTTGATTTTTCCTTTATTTTAAGAAAAGTGTTAAAAGTTTAGAACTCATTCCAATCTTGCCTGCTTGTTTTTCCTACTTTAATGTCTAAACAAATGACTGGAAGAAGAGGAATCTTCACATAGCTTTAAAAAAATTGCTGTAGAAATCTCAGGTTTCTAGTTCCCATTTCAGAGTCATATGCCTGCCAGTGGAAGATCAAGTCTTGGAGTCTCCTGACCCTATTAGTTATGATGCTATATTTTGATAAAAACTGCAAATAACTTTGTTATTAGTAAAAAGCTTCTACAACAAAATCTGATGCATGGTACTGTTGAAAAGGCCGCTTTTGAAACAGCTCTGATATCATTATTCCTGACAGCCTGTAAGATATTATTTACTATATATTATGTTTATCTTATGCCTTTAATTTTGTTTGAGTTAATAATAAATTGTAAAATATCTTTGTTTACTAGTATGCTTATTGTGTCTGGATCTAAAAGAACAGATTATCTGGGCATTTGATCACTGCCCTGACCCTTGGCAAAACAGTAGATTGATTGATTTAAATACATTTGTATGCCACTAATCTCACTGGGAAGTTACAGACATACAATTAAAATATACTGTAAAGCATCAAAACAATCAACAGCATTGTTAAAATTAAAGTGTAGTTAAAATAAAACTCACTCAGATGGAAAGTGAAGGAGCAAATTCTCCACTGGGAGAAGATGGGGCTGTTTTCTATTCTATTAGCACGTCCAAAAATGTGGCATTTCAAGCTAGTTGGCCTAGCCAAGGTCTTTTTTAAAAAAAAAAGCAAAACAGTAGGTGCAGCTCTCACCTTGGGAGGGCATGATGTTAC
Source organism: Rhabdophis nuchalis (assembly GCA_039707465.1). Classification (NCBI taxonomy): domain Eukaryota; kingdom Metazoa; phylum Chordata; class Lepidosauria; order Squamata; family Natricidae; genus Rhabdophis; species Rhabdophis nuchalis. The sequence goes on along the minus strand of CM077647.1, from coordinate 43,307,264 downwards.
AGACGGTGGAAGCCGTGGCAGAAAAGGCTCTTCCTCTGATCTCATTTCATCCAGGACCTCTGAAGCTGTCAAGCAAACCACCTGCTCTAACATCTTTCCAAAAAAAGGGAAGATGGAAGACTAGATGGAAATTTAGATATTGGGTTTTTTTTTTAAGGAGGGATAGAAAACAGGGTTAGAATTAGAAAAACTCCTTAAAAGTTCCAGAAATGTCCCTTCCTGCAGTGAGGGATTTATTCCTGCATGTATCCACCAGGCTGCGGAGACTTTCACCAACCAGATGGGACAGGGATTTAATTGATAGGTGATTTAATTGATAAGTGATGAACCTATTTTTCATCCAGTTTAAAAGGATCAAACTGTTCCTAGATAACTGGGTAAGTGCCTTTTCCATAGGCATCTTAAATGGGCCTGCCTCATGTATGGGTTTCAAATGCAAATGAATCAAAACAACTTTGGATCAGGTATTCAATAAATTCCTCTGCATGGCTCTGAAGATGATCAGTCAAGCCCTTCTGTCCCAGGAGAGACCAGGTAATCCTTTTTTTTTTATAAACAATTTTTATTTTTATTTTTAAACAAACACAAACAAATATAACAAAAAACAAAAAACATAAACTCCATCTTCCATTACAGATTGTAGAAAATGTGTCGGTTGGTTACAAGCTGTGCATCTCTTCCATAGTCATATTCATATCAAATCACACATTTTAGTTCAGATATATTTATATATATTACAATTATTATACCTCAACCTTCATTTGACTATCTTGTTTCCAGCCATTGATAAAATTTATTCCAAATTTCATAGTATTGTTCACTGTCTTGCTCTCTAATTTCAAACGTTAATTTACTCATCTCTGCAAATTCCATAATTTTATAAATAATTTATTGCTGTGATGGTAATTTGTCATTTCTCCAATTTTTTGCAAAGACGATTCTAGCGGCTGTCAAAATATTCACAATTAGGTATTTCAATTTTTTGTCAAATGTTTCTAAAGTAAGTCCGAGCAGGAAGAGTTCGGGTTTGAAATCTATATGTTTTCATGTTATTTTCTCCAACCATGTGTGGATCATACTCCAATAATTTTTGGCCTCCGAGCAAGTCCACCACATATGGTAGTAAGTACCAGGCGTCTGATGGCATTTGAGAGACCAGGTAATCCTGAACGGAACTGCTGGGCAACACTTTGTGAATGGAATAGGGGTGGAGAAATAGTGGTAGTCTTTCATAGCAGCACTGTCTGGTTGGCTTCATCCCTGTTCTCTGTGAACCATGGAAAGTGTCAGGAGGGATGGATCAAGAGAGGCTGCACATGCATGATCTTATTCAGAGTCTCAGCTGCCCTTTCATTCCAGAACATGACCAGAATGTTATCAAGACTGGCAGCAAAGCCCCCAGGATAGCCCCCCATGCCAAGACCTTTTGGAAACCATTTGGGTCAATCAATTGTCATCCTCTTGAATTGGTCTGACTTTCCGGCAGAGAAGGGAAGCATATAGAATCTGAAGGCCACTGGCCATGATCTGATCATAATCTGATCAGATACACACACACACACACACACACACACACACATTCATGTTGCTATTGTTCTAACAAGAACATATCCATTGCCCCAAGTCCAACCCAAGATTATCTGGGATGGGCCTAGAGTAACGATGGTGAACCTTTTTTGGCTCGCATGCCATAAGTGGGGGGAGTTCAGGGGGAGTCGTGTGTGGGTGTGCCACACCCATAATGCAATGCACGACTCCCCCAGTGTGCATGCATGCACTACAGACACAACCACTCCATTTTTTGCATGCTCTTACTGCTCCCCAGGCTCCAGAGGCTTTATAGGAGCCTGGGGAGCTTGAAGGCGAAAACAGCTTCCCCTCCCCAAGGCCCTCTGGAGGTTTCAGTGACCTTCAGGAGACTTCCCTGAAGCCTCCGGAGCACTCAAAATGACGTTCCAAGCAAATTGGATGTCATTTCCGGTTTTGGGCATCCGTCATTTTGAGTGCTCCAGAGGTTTCAGGGAAGTTCATGAAGCCTCCGGAGGGCCTCCGGGGGGGAGGCCTTTGGAGCCTGGGGAGGATGAAAAAAGCATGCAAAAAAGGGCGAGTTCAGCTGACCAGCATGCGCATGTATGCTGGCCAGCTGACAGGGCATCGCCTCGCATGTCCTGACAAATGGCTCCATGTGCTACCTGTGGCAGGCATGCCGTAGGTTTGCCATCACTGGCCTAGAGCAACCACGGTAAACATAAACGCCTGGGTTCCTTCCGAGGCCAAACACAGGGATGGCAAGTTGAAAGTCTCCAAGGATAATAAGCCTAGAGAATTCCACTAGCAACTCTGAGATGGCTTCCAGCAGTTCAGGCAGAAAGATTGTCATGCAGCAGGGAGAGTGCTATAGTAGCAGCATTCCCAAATGAGCCAGGAGAGCAGCTTTATAGTCAGGGGCTCACAACCAGAAACTTGGAGAGCAAGGTCCCTGAAAGTCAGGAGACATTCTTGGATGATCATTGCAACTCCTCCCCCACCTCAGTAGGATCAGAAATTAGTTTAATATAAACATTTAATTATGAAATTAGTTTAATATAATCATAAACACAAACATAAACTCTTCCCTTTGTAAATGGTGATGGTACGGTGATGGTACGTAATTCAGGGGGCAGGTCATTCCAGAGGGCTGGACCCGCCACAGAGAAGGCTCTTCCCCTGGGTGTCCCCAGTCAGCATTGTCCGGCTGACGGCACCCTGAGAAGGCCCTCTCTGTGGGAGCGTATCGGTCTAAGGGATGTATGGGGCAGGAGGCGGTCTCGCATGTAACTAGGCCCCAAGCCATGGAGTGCTTTAAAGATAGTTGTCAGAACCTTGAAGTGCACTCGAAAGACCACAGGAAGCCAATGCAGCTCGCACAGGATCGGTGTTATGTGGGAGCATCTAGTGGCTCCCATAATCACCCGCGCGGCTGCGTTTTGGACTAGCTGTAGCTTTCGAGTGCACCTCAAGGGAAGCCCCATGTAGAGAGCATTACAGTAGTCGAGTCGGGACGTCACGAGAGCTTGAGTGACTGTGCGAAGGGCAGCCCGGTCCAGTAAGGGGCGCAATTGGCGCATCAAGCGTACCTGATGAAACGCCCCCCTGGCCACGGCCGCCACATGGTCCTCCATGGACAGCCGGGAATCCAGGAGGACACCCAAATTGCATGCCCTCTCCACGGGGGACAGTGTTTCGCCCCCAATGGACAGAGTTGGAGTAATCTGGCTGAACCGGGGTGCCGGAAACCACAGCCACTCAGTCTTGGCAGGGTTGAGCCTGAGTTTGTTACCACCCATCCAGATCCGTACGGCTTCCAAACACCAGGACAGCACTTCAGCGGCATCGTTGGGGTGGTTTGGGGTGGATATGTACAGCTGAGTGTCATCAGCGTACAGGTGGTACTCCACCCCAAAACCACGGATGATCTCACCCAGCGGCTTCATATATGTGTTGAAAAGGAGGGGCGAGAGGACCGACCCCTGAGGAACCCCACATAAGAGAGGCCTCGAGGTCGACCTCTGCCCTCCCGTCAACACATATTGCGACCGACCAGAGAGGTAGGATGAGAACCACCGCAAAACGGTGCCTCCCAGCCCCAACCCCCCCAGTCGGTGCAATAGGATACCATGGTCGATCGTATCAAAAGCCGCTGAGAGGTCTAATAGGACTAGGATAGAGGAATAACCTCTATCCCGCGCCCTCCAGAGATCATCAATCAACGCGACCAATGCCATCTCGGTGCTGTGACCGGGTCGGAAGCCGGACTGGCGTGGGTCTAGATAATCAACTTCCTCCAGGTGTCGCGGAAACTGTTGGGCTACCACACTCTCAACAACCTTCACCAAAAAGTGAAGGTTGGAGACCGGACGATAGTTCTCTAATAAAGCTGGGTCCAGGGATGGCTTCTTGAGGAGGGGCCTCACTACCGCCTCTTTCAAGACGGCAGGTAAGGACCCCTCACTCAAAGATGCGTTGACAATGCCCTGGAGCCAGCCTCGTGTCGTCTCCCAGGATGCCAGTACAAGCCAGGAGGGACACGGGTCCAATAAACATGTGGTCGCCCTAAGTTTCCTTGACAACCTGTCCATATCCTCGGTGGTAACAAAGTCAAACTCCTCCCAAGAAGGAGCCTCAAGACTAGTCTCGGACAGTCCCACAGGACCACTGTCGATGGAGGGTAGCTCCGAATCCGAGTGATTTTCTCCTGCAGATAAATCCCAAATTCCTCTGCTCGCCCTTGCAGAGGGGCTTCCCGCGGCCTCTGATGAAGGAGGGAGCAGGTCACCCCCCTTTCTTCATCTCCCTCTCTGTCTCTGTCTGTCTTTGTCTCTGTCTCTCTCTCTCTGTGTCTCTCTCTCTCTGTCTCTCTCTCTGTCTCTATCTATCTATCTATCTATCTATCTATCTATCTATCTATCTATCTATCTATCTATCTATCTAGCTAGCTAGCTAGCTAGCTAGCTAGCTAGCTAGCTAGCTAGCTAGCTAGCTAGCTAGCTATCGCTTATATATATATATATATATATATATATATATATATATATATATATATATATATATATATATATATATATATATATATATATATATATATATATATATATATATATATATATATATATATATATATATATATATATAAGCGTATGCCTGATATGCAATACAGCCCCGTTCGAATCCCAGTAAGGGTATGGCTAGCTGATGAGAGCTAAAAAGCTCGAAATAGATCTATACTAGTCTCTCTGATTTATTTATTTATCAGCTCATAAAACTAACATACACACACACACACACACACACATATACATGTGTGTGTGTGTGTGTGTGTTAGGTTTTTTGAGCTGATCAACCTTAACAAGGTGTTGTGACACAAGCATATATAGCCTGCCTGATGATGACAAGTGAGATCTTGTCGAAACGTTGCAATAACATTTCTATGCCTTATACACGGGAAAATCCCCGAAGCCAGCTATACATGTTGCATATACATGTTGCCAAAACACTTTTAATTTTATACGGGAAAAGACCTGAATAAACCCATACATACATACATACATACATACATACATACATACATACATACATACATACATACATAAAATTACCTATACTAAATACTCCTGTCTCAGCTGATGTAATAAGGGAGAGCCGGTTTGGCTGAATTGCTAGGCTCCTGCTAGGAGTACTGGGCCTAAAACAGAGCTTTGGGCCGAGTATCCCACTGTTTACTTCCCTGCACGTAGATGTAGTTTCATTAAGGACTACACAATGAGTGTGATTGTTAGCCTGTTGCAAATCCACCTGGTGATGATACTATTTACTTCACACTTTTCTAGCTTATCAAGAAAAGTAGGTTGTGGTCTACTTTGTCAAATTACTTACTGAAATCCAAGTATATTATGTCCACAAGCATTTCACTGGACCACTAATTTATTGACTTTGTCAAAGAATGAAGTAAGATTTGTTTGGCATGATCTGTTTCTAACAACCCCATATTGGATTTTGATTATAATTTTGCTTGCTTCTAGATGTTCTCATCTCAGATTTTTTTATTATCTTTTCCAGTATCTTCCAAGGTATTTATGTCAGGCTGATTGGTCTGTGCTTTCCTAGATCTGGGTTTGTTTCCCCTTTCTTTTTCTTTTTGAAGATGGGAACCACATCAGCTTTTTTTCCAGTCCTCTGGTATGAGATGTCATTAAAAATTCATTTCTTGAACTCTCTTTGACTCCCCCAACTCCCAACAGTGTGGTCAGTGACAAGCTTAGTGAACAATTTCACCAAGGGCATTTCAAACATGGCAAACAGTTCTAAGGCAAGTGGACTCCCAGTCTACTGTTCGATCCTTAGGAGAGACGTTCGTGAACTAAAATTCAACAAACAAACAAACAAACAAACAAACAAACAAACAACAAGCACACTTTTTCTTTTTTAGATAACAACTTTGTGCTTTTAATTAACTTACATGAGCTATTATGGTATGGTTGTGTGTCATTCAAAGCCTTATCTGATAGAAGTTCTGAAAACATATTTGAAGAAGAATCAACCATCCAATAGAAAAACATCAGGTACCGAACACATATTACTGAGCTGTTTAAAGGAGATGAAGCAGTTGTAGTGTTAACAACTCTTTGTCAACAAATATGCAAAAGATTTCATGTCTTAGAGTCTGGAAAAAGATTGGTATATTTTGGTATACATACAGTATGTCTTCAGCTTACTGAAGAAGAATGAAAAATGCAACAGAATGTGCAAATTAGTAATCATTGCAGTAATACTTCAGCAAGTATTGCTTCATCTATATAAATAAAAAATTAACTATGAGTTTGTTCAAAACCACTAATCTCAAAAACTACTACACCAATTGCCACCAAATTTTCACACAACGTTCCTTACAAGTGCAGCACCAACAATATGTACAGATTGTGTGGATGCCACACTGGTACCAGGTACATGCCACACAAATGTACAACTGCAGCTCTTCTGTGATTTCCTCTCTCGTTCACTCGCCCCCGCCTCCTTCTGCCCCTCCCACCTCACCGTTCGCAACGCCGGCATCGGCATGCCCTCCAGCTCTTTCCACCCCTCCCATCTTGCCACTCACAACACCGACGCTGACACACTCTCTGGCTCCTTCCACCCCTCCCACATCGCTGCTTGCAACGTCGACAATGGCACGACCTCTGGCTCCTTCCGCCCCTCCCACATCGCTGCTCGCAATGCCGATGCCACCATGCCCTCTGGCTTCTTCTGCCACTCCCACCTCGCTGCTCGCAACACCTATGCCAACACTCCCTCCAGCTCCTTCCGCTACTCCCACCTCATCACTCGCAATGCCGACACCACCACCCCTCCACCATCTGCCCCCCCAGGCCACTGCCAAGTCAGCGGCCTCTTCCTCATCCGCCCCTGCTGCCACCACCACCAACTGCCCCCCATGCCGCTGCCGAGTCAGCAGCCTTTCTCTCCTCTCTCTCTAGGTAGGTACATAGGTAGGTAGAGGGATAGAGAGAGAGAGGAAGAAATACAGTAGGTAGGTAGGTAGGTAGGTAGGTAGGTAGGTAGGTAGGTAGGTAGGTAGGTAGGTAGGTAGAGGGAGAGAGGAAGAAATACAGTAGGTTGGTTGGGGGTTATACGGTGATTGTGTGTACACAGGTTTGTTGGCCATTTAACCAGACTGGGCCCCAGTAACGTGTGACTGGGTACAGCTAGTATCTGAAATAGAATATAAGTAGAATACATTTCAAAAACAGAGATTAGGCAGATAACATAATGGTTAATGGAGGCTGCAAGATAATATAAGACAGAGGTTTACTTTTGCTTTACTGAACTCACTGCCTTTGACTGCATAAATCATGTTAGAATGGGAGACATATGATGGTTAAGGATGTGCTAGAACAGTGGTGGGCAAACTCATTAGTCAACAGAGCCAAATAACAATACAACAATTGAAATTTCTTTTGAGAGCCGGAAGGTGTGGCCTGTTTGGTGGGAGTGGCTCAGCGGTCATGTGACTGGGTGGGCGTGGCCAACTTGGAAAATGTGGTGAAACTCACTTAACAACGGTCTTGGTTAGCAACCTAACTTTTAGGCTCAATTGTGGTCATAAGTTCTTTCTTTCTTTCTCTCTCTCTCTTTCCTCCTTCCCCCCCCTCTCTCTCTCCATTTCTCTCTTTCTTTCTTCCTCTCTTTTTCTCTTTCTCTCTGTCTCTGTCTGTCTCTCTGTCTTTCCCTCCCTTCCCCTCTGTCTCTCTCTGTGTCTGTCAGTCACTCCCTCTCTTCCCTCTCCTCCCCCCACAACCCCGGAAGCAGCAGAAGGGCCAGCATGCCAGAGGTTACGGACGCCTCCTCCCGCAGCAGCTACCGGCATCTTGGTGGCTACCGACCACCAAGGCTGTCGTCTGGCAGGGAAGCCGGTCGCGTCTTCATCTCCCTCTCGCAATCTCCGAGACTGTAATTGAGCGGAGCATGCGCGCGCCTATCTTTTCCCCACAGAAAAGAGAGGCGCGCGCATGCTCCGCTCAATTACAGTCTCGGAGTCTTCGTAGCGTGCACGACTTCCCACCACTACGAAGTCTCCGAGACTGTAATTGAGCGGAGCATGCGCGCGCCTATATTTTCCACAGAAAAGAGACTTCGTAGCGGTGGGAAGTTGGGCTGTAATTCCGTGGGACGTACACGCGCCCATGTTTTCCTGGATGTGGAAAAGTGGCGAGCTGCTTCACTGCTGCTGCTAATGCTACCCCCGAGCCTTGCGCCCAGCAGGGGCATCGGGCAGGGAAGTCGCGCGCATCTCCACCGGCTCCCTCCGACAGCCACCACGGCACACGTTCTGGGGCTGCGGGCTGGGAGGGAGATGGACGTGCAGCCCCAGAACGTGCGCCATGGTGGCTGCCAGAGGGAGCCGGTGGAGATGCGTGCGGCTTCCCTGCCCGATGCCCCCTCTTTGACTCTTCCCCCCCCCGAGGCAGCAGAGGGCCCAGCATGTTGATTGGGGGGGCTCTGGCTGCCTCCCCCTGGAGTGAGAGAACGGGCGGGGGGAGCGAACGGGGTTGAGAGCTGTGCCGGAGCCGTCCGGGCGCCGGGCGCCCGCCTCCCTGTGCGCGCGGCTCCCGGACGGCTCCGCCACAGCCACAGCCCCGGGCATTCCCCCCGCCCGTTCGCTTGCTCCAGGAGGAGGCAGCCAGAGCCCCCCCCAACCGACATGCCGGGTCCTCCGCTGCCTGGGGGGCGGGGGGGGGGAAGGAGAGAGGAAGAGCCGTACCCGAGGGGCCAAAGAGCCGCTCATGGCTCGCGAGCCGCGGTTTGCTGACCACTGTGCTAGAACAATAGATAGTCCTTCTGAGTCAACTACTATAAGAATTAAAATTGAAGAAACAAAGTTAATCAGAACAGAAAAAGAAGTAAGCACAGGTATATCTGTTTAACTTTATAAAGTGAATATTTTATGAAGACTGGAATAAGTGATACAAAAATTCAAAATAGGAGGCTAAAACTCTTAACAATTTGTATCTCTGTGTTGGAGATACCATTAAAAAATAATTGTAAAAGGAACCATAAAATATGGACAAACGTTAAGTATTAAGGAGACAAAAGTAATGCCAACCAGCCTGTTTAGTGAATTTATAGTGTATGACAAAAAAAAAATGATGTGCCAGAAAGTTATGATTTCTTGGGCTGAAAAATCAATAAAAATGGTTAGTACTAGAATAGGAGATTAATCTCACAGCTCACTTGTCCATGCAATTATCAGAATTTGATACCATGATGCAATAGTACCATACCTTTTTTGGCTTACACAGAGCAAGTGCTGTAGTGTTTCTGGATAAAGAATGGGATTACAAATGTTTTCAAGGAACAAAACAAATCCACTAAACTGCAATCCCTCATTGAATTAGTAACTCCTAAGAAATGTCATGTTCTAATCCAATGAAAATCTATATTTACTACATTTGTTCTCAAATGGCAGCTAAAAGCAATATACTGTAAGGTTCTGTGCTCTTACATGCAAGGGCTCTGTTTAATCAAAGATAGATGTTCTATTTCCTTCTTCAATAATACACCATATATTATGTTACCTCTAGAGAAATCACTCAGTAAAGACTTAAAACAATTCTTAATCATCTGCTAATACCCTCCAAAGGGCAATTCAGTTCTTAGGAATTCTGGAGTTGCAATGATTATCATTGCCCTGAATTATTAACAGGTTTATATCAAAGCACAGGCTTAAGTTGCTTTGGTTTCTGTAAAAAAAAATTCTCTGATCTTTGGCAATCATAATTTATTTACAGCTTCCATACGTTCTATTCTCAGAGAAGAAATAGGGACATCTTTTAAATATGGCCAAAAGGCACTACATTTTTATATGCAGTGCTGTCACAATATTAAAAAGTACAGCCAGTTTTCTGATGTGAAAGGCAGGTTATCTAAACATTTTCTTCCCCTGAGAGAGAGATATTCATAATATTTATTCTAAAATACAAATATTGGGGCTTTTTGCTCCATGTGAATTGTCCTTAGGTATAGTAAATACAGTTCAGATTAAAATTAAATCAGTGTATAGGAATAAGTAATGTTTACATTTAGAAAAAGGATATGTGATGGGAGTGATTTCAGAATGCAATCACAGTGTCTTTTGTATCAAGATACAACATCCCTTTTTTATACACTTTGAATTATTGCTAAAATTAATTATAAATGTAGGATTACATTTACATAGAACACATTTATGTTTATTGTGGCTATTTGCTCAAATTTTAGACTTGTAATATAAGTAATATAAAATGTCTTTTTAAAATATAAAATAAGTTGAAATTGGAGGAGGGTCATTTTTTTTAGATCTATTTGACTATAAGTTTGTTTTTCTACTTTTGGAACAAACACAGTAAAAAAGAAAAATGCTGGAGAACTACATTCATATTTTAAATGGGAATCTGTATTAGGCTCTTCCAGATGTTCCTTCCTTTAAAGCAGGCGTCCCCAACCCCTGGGCCGCGGACCGGTGCCGGTCCATGGCATGATAGGAACCGGGCCGCAGGGCGAGAGAGGAGGAGGAGGGAGGAGGGGGCAGTCCCCTGGACAGAGCGCGCGCCGGATGTGGGAGAGCGCAGGTGCGGCCGCTCACGCTATTGGGGGCCCTAGAGCAGTGGTCGGTCGGCTCTTTGGCCCCTCGGGTGTGGCTCTTCCTCTCTCCCTCCCTCCCTCCCCCCCCAGGCAGTGGAGGGGCTGGCATGTCAGCTGGGGGGGATGCAGTTGCTTCCTCCTGTAGCGAGCAAGCGGGCAGGTAGGGGAGCACCCAGGGCTGCAGCTGCCTAGGCAGCCGCCGGGGCCGTCCAGGTGCCATGTGCCCACCTCCCTCCCAGCCCCATGTGGCGGGCAGCTCTGGAGGGCGCGCCTCGGTGGCCATTGGAAGAAGCTGGTGGAGACGTGCCCGGCTGTCCTGCCCAATGCACCTGCTGGGTAACTTCAGACGGCAGGAGCTGCATGTCGCAGGGCTCGGGGGCAGCAGCAGCAGCAGCAACAGCCGCCTGCAGAAGCCGTTGAGGTGCGCTTTCCAGGGCTGGCTGCCACGCGGGGCTGGGAGGGAGGTGGGCATGCGGCACCCAGACGGCCTTGGCGGTGCTTGGGTGGCCGCAGCCTCGGGTGCTCCCTCCACCCACTTGCCTGCTCGCTGCGGGAGGAGGAGGCAGCCATGGCCTCCCTGGGCAGCGTGCTGGGCTTTCCGCTGCTTCTGGGGGGGAGGGAGAGACTGACATGCAGAGAGAGACAGAGGGGGAGGGAGGAAGAGACAAACAGAGAGAGACACAAAGAGAGAGGGAGAGACAGACAGACACACACGCACACACAGAATGACAAATGGGTGGAGGGAGGAGAGAGACAGATAGAGAAATAGACAGAGAGAGACAAAAGAAAAAAGAGAGAAAGAGAAAGAAAAATAGAAAGAAAAAGAAAGTGGGAGAGAGAGATAAAAAATAAAGAAAGAAAGAAATGAAGAAAGGACTTATGACCACAATTGAGCCCAAAATTTTGGTTGCTAAGCAGGACCGTCGTTAAGTTGAGTTAAACCACATTTTCAAGTTGGCCATGCCCACCTGGTCACATGACTGCTGAGCCACTCCCACAAAACAGGCCGTACCTTCTTTTGGCTCTCAAAAGAAATTTCAATCATGGTACTGTTGATATTTGGCTCTCTTGATTAACGAGTTTTCCCACCACTTCCCTAGAGGGCCGAGTGAACCGACTTCCCCCCGCGTGCGCATGTGCCGCCTGTTCCCCCCCCCCGCTCCTCCTCTACGCCAGCTGGTCCGCAGAATTTACTTTAAAATGAAACCGGTCCCTGGTGCAAAAAAGGTTGGGGAACCCTGCTTTCAAGAGTTTTGTCAGTTAGCTGACTAAGAGGTTAGTAATGCCTCAACTTCATAAATCAAAATATTATTTATTGCTCAGATAAAAAGTGTGTTGAAACTTTCTTGACAAATAATCAGAACAAGAAGATTGTCAATTATTTGCAACTCTAGAATATCCTGCTGCCCGATTCAACCAGCTGATTCCATCTCTGGCCATAGGGGGCGAACATCTTGCCCCTGTGGATGGGGCGCGCAACTTGGGTGTCCTCCTGGATACCCGGCTGTCCATGGAAGATCAAGTGACAGCCGTGGCCAGGAGGGCGTTTTACCAGGTTCGCCTGGTACGCCAGTTGCGCCCCCTATTGGATCGGGACGCCCTTCGCACAGTCACTCATGCTCTCGTGACATCCCGACTGGACTATTGTAACTCTCTCTACATGGGGCTCCCCTTGAGGTGCACCCGGAGACTTCAGTTGGTCCAGAACGCAGCCGCGCGAGCAATAATGGGAACCCCTAGGTTTACCCACATTACACCGCTCTTGCGCGAGCTGCACTGGCTACCTGTCGTCTTTCGGGTGCGCATCAAGGTGTTAGTTATCATCTTCAAAGCGCTCCATGGCTCGGGACCTAGTTATCTGCGGGATCGGATTCTGCCCCATACATCCTCACGGCCGATTCGCTCCCACAGAGAGGGACTTCTCCGGGTGCCGTCCACTAGACTTTGTCAGCGGGCGCCGCCCAGGGGAAGGGCTCTCTCTGTGGCGGGCCCTGCCCTCTGGAACGACCTTCCCCCCGACATTAGAACAACCACGGACCTCTGCTCCTTCCGCCTAAAACTAAAAACACATCTTTTTCGCTTGGCCGGCCTAGGGTAGTCTCTTTTAAGGTTAGGGGATATTATAAGGGATTTTAGCGCAGGGTTATTTGTTTAATCTATTTTTATTTAGTTTAGTCATTTATTTATATTTGTATTTTTAATTTTGTACTTTGTTGATTTTAGTTGTTTTTAATTCCCTGTGCCCCGCCTCGAGTCCCTTCGGGGAGAGAGAGCGGGTTAGAAATAAATAATAATAATAATAATAATTATTATTATTATTATTATTATTATTATTATTATTATTATTATTATTATTATTATTATTATTATTATTATTATTATTATCTAGAACTGTGATGGCGAAACTATGGCATGGGTGCCACAAGTGGCACACGGAACCATTTCTTAGGGCACACGAGGCGCCCTGTCAGTTCCAGCGCACATGTGTGACCTGGCCAACTGATTTAGGCCTTGTTTTGAGGCCATTTTTCACCCTCTGGAGGCTTCAGGGAAGCTCCTGATGCCTCTGGAGGTGGTGGGGGAGGCTGTTTTCACCTTCCCCAGGCTCCTAGAAAGCCTCTGGAGCCTGGGGAAGGTGAAAAAAGCACGCCAAAAACAGGGGGTCACACACATAGCATTATGGGTGTGGCACACCCATGGATGACCCCCCTGTGCTCCCTCCACTTTTGGCACATAAGCCAAAAAAGGTTAGCCATCACTGATCTAGAACTTCAAGATTGTTGTGGTCACTGTGGCAGAACCCTTGGGATGGTTGTGAAGATTATTTTTTTTAACTTTGTTTGCCAATTTGTCTTTATTGTGGTGTTGTATTACATATATAGAGGAGATCGAGTTGCACTATACATAAGAAAAATCTACAACTCTACAGAAATAGAATAATGATGAGAACTATCTTGAATGCATTTGGGCCAATATTAAAGGTTCAGGGGGGGATGACATTACCATAGGTCTATACTACAGGCCACCCAACCAAGCAGAGGAAGTAGATAAACTTTTTGCTAGTCAGCTATCTCAGGCATGTAGGAAGCACACCACAATAATAATGGGGGATTTTAACTATCCTGGCATCAACTGGGAAACCAACTCTGCACCAAGTGGAAGATCCAACAGGTTCCTAACAAACCTACCAGACAACTTTGTTTCCCAAAAAGTAGAGAAGGGATCAAGGGGATCAGCCATATTGGACAATTCTCACTAACAGAGAGGAAATTATAGAAGGTGTTGAAGCCACAGGAACCCTGGGTGCAAGTGACCATGCAATATTGGAATTCAACATTATGCAAACAAAAGTAGTAGAACAAAGTCAAACTAGAGTCTTGGACTTTAAGACAGCTAATTTCAATAAACTTAGAGAGAGCTTGGGAAGAATTCAATGGTTGAGAATCTTCAAGGGGAAAACAACTCAAGAAGCTTGGGAAATTTTGAAAAATGAGATTTAAAAGCCCAGTCTAACACAGTACCAATGAAGAAGAAAAATAACAGTTCCCAAAAGAAACCAGCATGGCTGCATAAAGAACTCTCTGACAAATTGAAAGACAACAAAAGGTAAGTATAAAAAGTGAAAAGCGGGGGACATAACTAAGGCAGAATATCAACAAATAGCCTGAGCCTGTAAAAATGAAGTGACGATAGCCAAGGCTCACAATGAAGAAAGGCTTGCCACAAATGTAAAAAATAACAACAGAAAAGCTTCTTCCAACATGTTAAAAACAAGAAAAAAGTTAAGGAAACAATTGGTCCATTGCTGAGAGAACGTGGCAAGAAGGTTACAAGCAACAGAGAGAAAGCAGAACTATTTACTGTATTTTTTGGAGTATAAGACACACCCAGGTTTTGAAGAAGCAATTTAAAAAAAAAAAAAGTAGATAGGTAAATAGAGGGATAGAGAGGGAGGGAAAGAGAAAGAAATAGAGTAGGTAGGTAAGGAGAGAGAATAGTTAGGTAGGTAGGGAGATAAAGGAAAAGAGAGAAATACAGTAGGTAGGTAGGGAGAAAGAGAATGTAGGTAGGTAGGTAGGTAGGTAGGTAGGTAGGTAGGTAGGTAAAGAAAAATAGAGAGAGAGAAATACAGTAGATAGGTATAGGAAAGAGAGAGAGAGATAGGTAGGTATATAGAGGGAAAGAGAGAGAGAGAGAGAGAAATACAGTACGTAGGTAGAGAGAGTGAGAGAGTAGGTAGGTAGGTAGATGTTTCCAGGTGTATTTCCCCATGTGCTGGAGAAGGAAATCGCTGTAGCATCTAAAACTTCATTTCTGCTGGCGCAGCACTTGATCAATATGATTCTCATCAAGCACTCTAATTAAACAGCTTTCTGAAAGGAAAAAAAATGTTTTTGCACTCTGCAAACCTCCCCAAAACAGCCAGTTTTTCGCAAAAATAGGCCCGGTTTTTTTTTCAAATAAAAGGCATGAATCGCCTTGGGGAGACTTGCAGAGTGCTCTTGGGGGCGGGTGCCAAAAATGAGCAAAGAAAAGGCCTGTTTTTCGTGAAAACAGGCCCTTTTTTGTCAAAAATAATTGCATGCATAGCCTTATGGAGGCTTATAGGGTGTTGCTGGGGGCTGGGGGGGCAAAATGGCACATTTAAGGCTCATTTTTGCCCTCCCCAGCCCCAGGAGCTCTCTGGAAGCCTCTATAAGGCTTGGCATGGCCATTTTGGTGAAGCAGGCGGTGTTTCGGGAGGCAAAAAATGCTGTATTCGATGTATCAGATGCACTTAGATTTTCAGCCACTTTTTAGAGGAAAAAAGGTGTGTTTTATACTCCGAAAAATATGGTAACTCGTTTTTTGCATCTGTCTTTACACAAAGGGAAAAAACAGTCCAAACAGCACCAAAAATCAGATTAGGAACACAAATTGAAACAGGAAAGAAAATGGTAAGTGAGCACCTAGTCTACCCTAGATGAGTTCAAATCCCCAGGACCAGACAGATTACACCCTAGGATTCTGAAGGAACTGGCAGACGAGATCTCAAAACCAATGAACTATATCTTTCACAGATCCTGGAGCACTGGAAACTGCCAGAGGACTGGAAAAGAAATGATGTGGTTCCCATCTTCAAAAAAGGAAAAAAGATAGATCCAGGAAACTACAGACCTATCAGCCTGACCTCAATACCAGGAAAGATTCTGGAAAAGATAATGAAGCAATGAATTAGCAAACACCTAGAAGTAAACAAAGAAATAGCCAAAAGTCAACGTGCTTGTCAAAAACAGATCATGCCAGACTAATCTTATTGCATTCTATGACAAAGTGACAAAATTAATGGACCAGAGGAATGACATCGATATAGTTTACTTGGACTTCAGTAAGGCATTTGATAAGGTAGACCATAACCTACTACTTGATAAAATAGAAGAATGTGGGTTAGATAGCATCACCACTAGATGGATTCGTAACTGGATGACCAACCACACTCAACGTGTAGTCCACAATAGAACTGTATCTACATGGAGGGAAGTATGCAGTGAAGTATCCCAAGGCTCTGTTTTAGGCCCAGTACTCTTCAACATCTTCATCAATGATTTGGATAAGGGGGAACTCATCAAATTTGCAGATGACACCAAGCTGGCAGGAATAGCCAACACTCCAGAAGATAGGCTTAAGATACAGAAGGATCTTGACAAACTTGAACATTGGGCACTATCTAATAAAATGAAACTCAATGGCAAAAAGAGTAAGGTTCTACATTTAGGCAACAAAAATGAAATGCACAGGTACTTCACTCAATAGTAGTAACTGTGAGCAGGATCTTGGAGTCCTAGTGGACAACCATTTAAATATGAGCCAGCAGTGTGCAGCAGCTGCCAAAAAACGTCAACACATTTCTAGGCTATATAAACAGAGGGATAGAATCAAGATCACATGAAGTGTTAATACCACTTTATAATGCCTTGGTAAGGCCACACATGGAATACTGCATACTGTTTTGGTCACCACGATGTAGAAAAGATGTGGAGACTCTAGAAAGACTGCAGAGAAGAGCAACAAAGATGACTAGGGGACTGGAGGCTAAAACATATGAAGAACGGCTGCAGGAACTGGGTATGTCTAGTTTAAATAAAAGAAGGATCAGGGAATACATGATAGCAGTGCTCCAATATCTCAGGGGTTGCCACAAAGAACAGAGAATCAAACTATTCTCTAAGGTACCTGAGGGTAGAACAAGAAGCAACGAGTGGAAACTAATCAAGGAGAGAAGCAACTTAGCACTGAGGAGAAATTTCCTGACAGTTAGAACAATTAATGAGTGGAACAGCTTGCCTCCAGAAGTTGTGAATGCCCCAACACTGGAAGTCTTTAAGAAGATGTTGGATAGCCATTTGTCTCAAATGTTATAGGGTTTTCTGCCTTGACAGAAAGCCAAGAATTCCATTGTGTAATTTTATTGATCAGCTCAAAAACGTAACACACACACATAATAATAATAATAATAATAATAATTATTATTATTATTATTATTATTATTATTATTATTATTATTATTATTATTATTATTATTATTATTATTATTATTATTATTATTATTATTATTATTATTATTATTATTATTATTATTATTATTATTATTAATAATAATAATAATAATAATAATAATAATAATAATATTAATAACCCGCTCTCTTTCCCCGAAGGGACACACACACACACACACACACACACACACACACACATATGTGTTAGTTTTATGAGCTGATCAATAAATAAATCAGAGAGACTAGGATAGATCTATTTCGAGCTTATTAGCTCTCATCAGCTAGTCATAACCTTACTGGGATTCGGACCAGGGCTGTATTGCATGCCAGGCAAGAGCCTTGCCATTAAGCCAGCTAGGTTCTGTTCTTGTCAGCTGAGACAGGAGGATAGTTATATATTTGTTTCCACAACACCCTGTTTGGCCCCAATTAGGGGAGGAAGCATACTGCTTCCTTTTCTGCCTTTTGGCTCATCACCAGAGACCATCTAGATAGAAAGCCATGAATTCTGTTGTGTAATTTTTTAATATGTGTGTTACGTTTTTGAGCTGATCAATAAATAAGTCAGGGAGACTAGGATAGATCTATTTCAATCTTATTAGTTCTCATCAGCTAGCCATACTCTTACTGGGATTCGAACCAGGGCTGTATTACATGCCAGGTGAGAGCCTTGCCATTAAGCCAGCTAGGTTGGGGCCTGGTTACTTGCAGGACCGCATCCTGCTACTGAATACCTCCCACCGACCAGTCCACTCCCACAGAGCGGGCCTCCTCAGGGTACCGTCGAGCCAAACAATTTCGGCTGGCGACCCCCAGGGGGAGAGCCTTCTCTGTGGCAGCCCCTGCCTTCCGTCTGGCCCTGAAAACGCACCTATTATATATATATTATATAGTTATATATAATTCTTTCCACAACACCCTGTTAGAGCCCCAATTAAGGGAGGAGGCATACTGTTTCCTTTTCTGTCTTTCAGCTCATCACCAGAGACCATCTAAACCTGTCTCAGCTGATGCAATTGGGAGAGCCAGGCTGGCTGAATGGTTTAAAGGCTCCTGCCTGATATGCAATAAAGCCCCGGTTCGAATCCCAGTAAGAGTATGACTAGCTGATGAGAGCTAAAAAGTTCGAAATAGATCTATCCTAGTCTCTCTGATTTATTTATTGATCAGCTCATAAAACTAACACACATATGTGTGTATGTGTATGTGTGTGTGTGTGTGTGTGTGTGTGTGTGTGTTAGTTTTATGAGCTGATCAATAAAATTACACAATGGAATTCTTGGCTTTCTGTCTAGATGGTCTCTGGTGGTGAGCCGAAAGGCAGAAAAGGAAAAGCAGTGTGCTTCCTCCCTTAATTGGGGCCTTAAAATTGTGTTGTGGAAACAAATATATATATATATATTTGTGTCACAGCACCCTGTTAAGCCCCAATTAAGGGAGGAAGCATACTGCTTTCCTTTTCTGGCTTTCGGCTCATCACAGGGTGTTGTGACACAAGTATATAGTTATCCTCCTGTCTCAGCTGATCAGGAAGAGAATCTGGTGGCATAATGGCTAAGGTTTCTGCCTAACATGTAATACAGCCCTGGTTGAAATCCCAGTAAGGGTATGTCTAGCTGATGAGAGCCAAAAAGCTCGAAATAGATCTATACTAGCCTCCCTGATTTATTTATTGATCAGCTCAAAAACCTAACACAGGTAGATAGGTAGGTAGGTGGAGAGAGAGAGAAAAATAGAGAGAGAAATACAGTAGATAGGTAGAGGAAAGAGGGAGAGAGAAGGTAGGTAGGTAGTTAGAAGGATACAGAGAGAGGGAAGAAAACAGTAGACAGGTAGGTAGGTAGGTAGGTAGGTAGATAGGTAGGTAGCTAGAGGGATAGAGAGGGAGAGGGAGTAATATGGTAGGTAGGTAGGTAGATAGGTAGGTAGGTGGATAGAGAGGGACAAATACAGTATGTAGGTAGATAGAGGGATGAGAGGGACAAATACAGTAGGTATTTAGGTAGGTAGGTAGGTAGGTAGGTAGGTAGGTAGGTAGGTGGATAGAGAGAGGGACAAATACAGTAGGTATTTAGGTAGGTAGGTAGGTAGGTAGGTGGATAGAGAGAGGGACAAATACAGTAGGTAGGTAGATAGATAGAGGGATAATGAGAGGGACAAATACAGTAGGTATTTTGGTAGGTAGGTAGGTGGATAGAGAGGGGGGGGGAGAATTTGCTATTTAACCAGACTGGGCCACAGAAATGCATGGCCTAGAATGGCTAGTAAGTATATAAACATGGAAAAATGAAATAAATAAATAAATAATTCACAAAAATGACTGTTACAAAACAATCATTTTCTGAAGTCACTCATATGGAATTACAGACAACTAACTTGCTGAAAAATCTGTATTCTAAGACCTAAACCACAACTAGCAATCTTGCTAAAGAACTGAGTTTCAGAGAAAGTAATATGAAATGGAAGACTAGTAAAGGATGATTACATGGATCTAGTTACAACACATATAATCTAAAGTAGATTAGATATTTAAATTTTTAATTGGGGAATCATACATTTAAGGGCTTTGTTTAATGGAACAATTAACTAACACCTGATGCAAATAAGAGAAGCTCAAGTTATATAATCTGCGAGGGGTATTATCATTTGATTTTCCAGAAGAGAGAAATGAAAACTCAGTTTGGACATTGCCATGAGAAGGTAGGATGAAAGGCGATACACAATTGTCCCAGCACCTGAAAGGCATTTTGAAGACCAGCCTTTTCATTTAAGCATAAACCTGCCTTAGTTAATTGAGGTAATAAGGAGTCCTGTTTATTTATGGAGGATTCCAGTTTGGATGTAAGACTAACTGACTTGACTTAGCTTTTTATCCGTTCTAAGCTGCAGTAGGAGCCAAGAATTCAGTTACTATGGCCCATTAGCTTTCAGTGAAATTCATCTGGAATTTAGGTGTTCTAAGTGTTTTTGCTTGTCAAGCTGTTACCGAATTAACAGAAAGTTCAATGGCCTTATAATGGAAGAATAATCAACAACAGACTGGAGTTCTGATGTGCCATTTCTCTCTTGATAACCTGCTAAAGATCACAGGCAGCATCAAAATAGAACAGATGTTTCTTGCAAATGGGAGTGAAGATCAAATATATTTCACCTTCTAGACAAAATGTTAGTCTTACACCACACCATTTGGTCTCACTTCTAATATTTCACTTTTAAGGAAATAATTTATTCCATTAAAAATATGATTGCAATTATTCTGGTATTTGGGTCACTATTACCCTGATTAAAAGATAAAATTCCTTATTACTAGGCTATCACAATAGTTTCCAATATCAAAATGACTGATATTAATGTGAAAATTTCCTATCCAGTTGAAAACTGGGACTCAAGCTACTTTATAGACAATAAATTCAGATTTCAAATGAGATGTCTGACATTAAGAATCTTCACTGTAAAATTGGGCTGTAATGGGTTCTTTTGAGGAATGCTACAGAACAGCACCATACTTTTTTTATCTTCCCTGTGCTTCTCCACAGAGGTTTTCATTAAAACAATTAAAAAAAAATATTTTCTTAAAAAACTTATTTCCTACTTTAACACTTATTACTATGTTACCCCATATACATACTAACATCTACGTCCAGATCTTACATCTAAGGAGTATATTTTTCTTTATTGCTTCAGTTTATACAAAATGTTGACCAACATTTAGCACCTATGGCTGCTAAACGGTTGTCTTGTTGATTTTGGAGAAAAAGAAGATTCTTTATTAAACAGCAGAGTACCACAAGGTTCCCTCTTAGGCCCAGTATTGTTCTATATCTTCATAAATGACCTAGATGAAGAAATAGAAGGGGAACTCATCAAATCTGCAGATGACTCTAAGCTGGCAGGAATAGCCAACACACCAGATGACAAGCTCAGGATCAAAAAAGATCTTGACAAACTTGAATAATGGGCCCTGGCCAACAAAAAAAGCAGAGCTTTACATATAGGCAGGAAAAGTACAGATTACTTACAGATTACAGGTGAGACATATCTAAAAAAGGTAACTGTGAGAGGGACTTTGGAGTCCTAGTGAAAGATCACTTGAATATGAGCCAGCAGTGCGCACCAGCAGTCAAAAAAACTAATGTAATCCTGGGTTGTATAAACAGAGGAACAGAATCAAGATCACGTGAAGTATTAGTACCACTTTATAAAACCCTAGTAAGACCACACATGGAATACAGCAACCAGTTTTTGTCAGCATACTACAAAGAAGATGTTGAGACCTTGAAAAAAGTTCAGAGAAAAGCAACTAAGATGATCAAAAGCCAGGAGACTAAAACATATGAAGAACAGCTGCAGCAGTGGTGTGTTCCTACTGGTTCAGACCAATTTGGCTGAACTGCTAGTGGTTTGGCAGCCTGGGTCACTAGAACCAGCAGCGACTTCCGCCTGCCACACCCTGAACTAGTTCTTTTGGTTCATCTCATTTTTGGCTTCTGTGCCAGCAGTAGTGGTTGCCTGAACCCAGCCCTGGGCTGCAGCTGGGCTAATCCAAAGAAAAGAAAAATTAGGGGTGACATGATAGCAATATTCCAGTATTTGAGGGGCTGCCACAAAGAAGAGGGGGTCAAATTAGGTTTAGGTTTAGGTTTATTAGTTTTTTATACCACCCTACTCCCGAAGGACCCAGGGCGGTGTACGGCCAAAGTAAATTATTCTACAAAACACCACAGTCGAGGAATGCCTGTATCCTATTCGATTCTGATGAATGCTGAGCAATGCTTCCCTTTTCAGTTTGTTTGTTCCACCCAACACAAATCTTCAAACACACCACCATTCTCATCATTTACTTAGTATTTTTGAAAACAGGTATAGTGTAATGTTCTTCTGGCTGTCTTAATGTCACAAGTAAGAAAACAAAGGGAAAAAGAGCTCATGCTGACCACTGCAAGGTTTTTATTCCACATGCCCCCCACCAGTGGTGGGTTTCACATTTTTTTAGAACCTACTCTGTAGGTGTGGCCTATTTTGTGGGCGTGGCTTGGCAGTCGTGTGACAGGATGGGAGTGGCCACCTTTTAAAATGTGGTGAAACTCATTAACAACGCTCTTGCTTATCAACCAAAATTTTGGACTCAATTGTGATGTTAAATTCTTTCTTTCTTTCTTTCTTTCTTTCTTTCTTTCTTTCTTTCTTTCTTTCTTTCTTTCTTTCTTTCTTTCCTTCCTTCCTTCCTTCCCTTTCCTTTCCTTTCCTTCCATTCCCTTCCCTTCCCGTTGGGTCACTGGCAGCGGCGGGCCAGATTTACTTCCAGGTACGCCGGTGGAACCCCCTCTCACCGGTTCTCTAAATTTCACCAACCGGCTCTCGTGAGTAGGTGTGAGCCTGCAGAAACCCACCACTGCCCCCCACCCTGCCAAACTTAATATAATAGAATGTTGCCTGTTAAGCTAGCAAGGGTTGTCTGAGAAGAATTGCTCTGTTGGTAGGATTTGTACAATCAGAATAATAGATTTGTTTAAACAGAGTCTAGTCCAAGGTGCTGTTAGTATGTTTTTGAAATTAATGTCCAACACCAGTATGAAGTAGAAGCTAATATTGGGATTGGTACATACACTTCTCATACAAGCCATTCTTTTGGGGACAGTGTTTGGAGTAACTGGCCCATCCATGGTTATAGAACCAGATAGATGACAATCTGAAAGGAAACCAGTTTGAGTTAAGATAGAAAAAAGATCTACTCATGAGTCAAGGGGAAGTTTCCACTGCCTCCCCCCCAACAGTGCTAGAGAGATGTACAGTATGGTAAGTGTGCACATACATGACAAAATAGAGATTCCTCAGCTGCTTGATTTAAAAAGATAAGATTCAAATTTAAAAATTAGCTAAGGATAAAATTTGAATATGTGCCAATGTCAACTAATAAAAAGTTGAGCCCAACATACTCTTACTTTCTTAAGCTTGTTGTAAAATGTTTTATTTGTCCCTAACTAGTCACACACATCCCACAGAAGATCATATTTAAAACTGCTGGGTTATTTTTAATTTTCCCTGTGCATGCCTGATTTAAGACCGCATCCTATAAAATTTCCAAGCATGGCTATTAACACTGGATTACAAAGAATATCTCCTACTTTGGGAGAGACAAGAAAGTGGAATAGGAATATTCTTAGGGAATAAGGAAAAATAATTCAATTTATTGAATTAATTTTTAATTCATTATTAATGCACTGTCGCTATATTTTATATGCTTGTGTTTCTACCATTTTCAGGGAATAAGATATGTGCAATTTCTACACAATTTCATTTGAATTTGTTTAAAAGATTATTAGAAAAAATACCTTGCAATATTGTTCAAACTTGGAAACTATATGAGGAACAATTTGGAAAAAAATATTAAGAATGAAAGTACAGCATATCTAAATTAACAGCTGGCAAAACAGTTTGCCCAGCTGTTTTCTACTTGAAATCACTCCAGGTTCAACAATAGAAACACAAAAGGCAGGTGTTTCAATTAGTGAAAAAGTCATGCTGACCAATTAATGTTGGGTCAAATATTGTTTTTCACCATATCTTTCAAAGATCACCAAACTCTGATTTTATTTTTCTTTTTGTATGAATCAGAGAAGGAAACTTAAGGAGAATCAGAAGCCTTACATTTTCAGCCAGACAAAATCTTGGCTATAGGACTGAGACTAAGGAAAATCCAAGATTATTGAGTGGAATCTCCCAGAATCTCAAAATATCCCTTAAAAAAAAAAATCAATTCCTGCATCTGAAGAGCTAAGAGAAAAGTGAAGACACATGCACAAAACAAGACCTGAAATAAGCAGGAAGTATACATAAGAACCTGCCTGTGGCCTCAAGGAATTCCTTTGAAAGAAAACTATATATCAGTGATGGCTAACCTTTTTAGCGCTGAGTGCCGAAAGTGCATGCATGCACACTCATAATGCAATGTGCATGTGATCCCCCACATGCATGCACAATCATCTGCATTCACCCTCACGCTTGCTCACATGATCACCTGCTTGCGATGGCTCCCATGCATGTGCATGTGACCCCACCGTGTTGGTCCTTTCCTCATGCATGCCTTTGTGGACCCCCTCAGGAATGCACATCTGACATCAGGGCATGCATACATGACCCCTATGTGTGCACCCCAACCTCACACATGCATGACAGGCACCCAAAATCCAGCTGGTTGTTGGGAAGCGTACACGCATTTGCAGCAAAGCTGAGCTGGGGCGACAGCTTGCGTGCCTACAGAGAGGGCTCTGTGTGCCACCTAAGCTGTATATCATGGTTCACAAGGCAAACAGACAAAACACACATGCAGGCACAGACTTGCTCATTGAATTAAAAAGAAACTACTGGCAATTTTGGTTCTCACAAGCTTGCGTTGTAAATAATATGCATGGAATTATAATACTCTTAAAAGATTGTCCCTTTAGCTTAGACTACAGATCCAGGATGAAGAGAGAGGACATGTGTTTACTGTGGGACTAGGTCAACTTGTTCCTTTAACTTCTCTGTTAAAATAATCCAAATAGTTTCATTTTTTTTCTTTTACTGTGGAACATCTTTAAAATGACACTGTTCTCTACAAGATAGAGATTTCCCACATTTGTTTTCTTGCTTCATTTTTTTTTTAAAGAAAGCACTTTCTCTCTTTCTTAATTTAAACCATGGATCTGGTTCTCACCAGATTCTTTTGTCCAACCATCCTATAATCGAGTATTTCCAATTCCCTTTTTTGCATAAATTAGCAGCATAAGGAATCCTGGTTATCTAGAGATACTATGGATTTTTTTTAAAAAAATGTTTGTGTGAAAGAGAGAGAGAGACTAAGGCAGAACTAGAACTCAGTTTCCTCTACTAGCTTTTATCAGTCTGGTTCCTTTTTTATTTTTACTAAATATGGACTAACAAATAACAAGGCAATTCACAAACAATATATATACATACAACTGCAAACAACCTGGATCCAGTTACTCTACTTAGGCCCAGGAAGGTGTAATAGCTAGACTCATCCTCACAAGGTTGGTTGTCTTTTGTTTCTTCCTAAGGCCTTGTGCCTGATTACAAGAGGACCTGACAATGCTGCTCCCATTGCAAATCTTGTTTGGAAAAGGAAAGAGCAGAGCAGTTTGGAGCCCTGGCCATTCTCTGGCCCTGGTTGAGTCCTACTTGGAAGGGGATTGACAGTTCCAGCAATTACCACTGAAACAATACACACGATGTTGTGATGCACAAACCCTTAAAAAATACTGTAAATCCTAAACTATGCATTCAACTTCCTGGTGCAGCAAATTGCCCTGGTGACAATTTGAACTGTTCACAACTATCTGCAACTATTACCTAGTCGTGTTGGTAACCTCTCAAGCAATCTCTCAGCTGATCGAGGTACTGCTCTGGGAATACTGTCTCAAGGGAGGAATGGACCCAAATGGTCCCATGGGTATCTAATCTCAATTACAACTAGAAAAAAAACCATAGAAGTTTGCTGAATCCCACTTCTGACACCAACATTGTCATGGAATTTTCACAAACAAAAGAGCACAACACTAAGGGAAAATAAAGAAACTTTTTCAATGATTATTGGGTGTCTGTTTGGCAAGAAAAGAGATTCTGAACAATAGAAAGACAGAAGAACTTATAAATTTGTGATCAAGGGGTGGGGAATGTAAAGGAGTTAGATCTGTCCAAAACCATGGACACAGTTTGAAAAAGAAAAATATATTTTTAAACAAGAAAATTTCCCAAGCTGTTAAGAATGCCTATGGTAACAAGATGGACTATCCCCTCCTGCTTTTTATAAGAATTTATTTTAGGTAAGGGCTTTCCACTGTTTGCTTTGTATTATGATTAAAAAACTACTTTTTCAGCAGAAACAGCCATGCTAGAGTTATGCATTAGCCTGGGGCTAGTTCAGTTTACATATAAAAGTGGGGAGCAAGAGAGCAGAAAAAATAGGGGGGAAAACTCTGCAAGAGTATATGTGGGGGAGGGGTGGCAAAAAGAAAAAGAAAAAAAGATGGAGTATTTGGAGAAGAATTTTCAGCTTTATTTTTATTATTTTTAATTTTTACATCAGAGGTTTTATTTGTTTGTCCATTGTATCCAAAATAAATAGATTCTGATATCAATTGTACATTGGTTTTTAAAATCTTTTGAATCAAAATGCATACTTGATCCCAATATTTTCTAAATTTCTTAAATGTCCTCACAAATTAAAAATGTGCCCTCGGTTTGA
Organism: Rhabdophis nuchalis; assembly: GCA_039707465.1. Lineage (NCBI taxonomy): Eukaryota > Metazoa > Chordata > Lepidosauria > Squamata > Natricidae > Rhabdophis > Rhabdophis nuchalis. The sequence continues at coordinate 43,280,828 of CM077647.1, read as the reverse complement.
CCATATTTCCAATGAATATTGAAAATTCCCTTGTACATTTTTTATAATTTCTTCAATGTCATGTTACCAGCAAAATGCTTATTAAAAATTCATTAATATTATAATTCAAAGTTAATTTCAACCCCTTGTTCCACATATTTTCCCATTAATCTAATTGTATATTATATTCATGCTCATTTTATCATACAATCTTTAAATTGTTTGTCCTCTGTTTCCATATTCAATAAAATGTATGCATTTTAACAATAATATGAGAATCATGTGTACACAACGCCATATCAAATTAAGTTTTACCATTTTTCAAATTCATAATTTTTCTTATACTTAAATTTATCTAAATGGGGCTAGGCTGATTTCTGAGGTCACCCTCCTTTGACTTTATATGAGGATTATGTTTACAGAACTATCTAGGTCACTACCTTAGCAGGCAGAATTGTGGATTGTATGGAATGAAATTTTGGTCTGAACTAGCAAAGTTCTATTGTTTTCAGCTTGGCTGTCTTATGAATTTTGACATCAAAGAATATAATACAAATGTATCCATTATCAGATGAGTGACTTTCAAATAAAATTTACATTACTAATTTATAAAGCAGGACCATCCAAGGAATGCCACAAACTGTGCTCTAATCAGTGAAATTTATAATCTCATTATAATCAACAGGTACCAATAAATCAAAAATGTGTTGGCTTAAAGTCTCAAAAATTAAGTTAGTTTGAATTTCAAGCTACTGTTTCATTCCTAGATCCCTTGTGATTCATAATTTTGCCTCCATTTAGTTCTTACATTCCTTATACTTGAAATAAACTTTGCTTTCCAACACCTATTAATAATCCAGATGCTGGTTTTTTTAAAATATGCTATATATTTTATTCCATACAATATATCTGTGTGCTTTCCATCTTTGTTTGAACAAAATCCTAAAAGCAAAAGTCATTAATCACCAGATCCATTAATTAGCAAGGTTTAAGGGTGTGGCTTTTAGCCAATGAGAACCAATTGTTACACTCTACAACTATCGGGGCAATACAGAGGCAATACCCAAACCATTTTTTAAATCCACAATCTACATATTTCTCTGAACTGCCTGAGAATTGGCTCACCCAATTATGACAACCTCAAGCTAACATAGTTCTCTTACCCCACTTCTTATTTATGAAGACTATAATTCCAAAAGATATGGATTGTCTGTCCACTTTTTTTTTACAAAAAATATTTAAATTCAAAATTAAATTGTCATCTTTAACATAAACTTTATCTCAAAATACAAGAAAAAGATAAAAGTAATGGGTGTCTCTTAAAGGGTTAAAAAAAACCTGGTTTTTCTCAAGAAGGATTTAAGTTAAAAATAAAAGAAAGTAGTAAATAGTTCCAGTGAGAATTCATGCCATTAAAAAAAGAAATCAGGATAATCCATTGTTATAGACTATCTCAAATCAAGCTTCACTTCTGGTAATTTTGTGTGCATGCAATTTCTTTGATAATAATAAGCAAGTGTTTTACAATTATTATTTTTCAATTTTGGATTTTTAAAAACTTTTCAATCTAGGTAACCGTCCTTGCATTTCTAATTCAAGAATTAACTATCTTTGGAGGTAAAATTACCTAGTTGGAGGTCCAAATTCAATGTCAATGATTTTTCAGTATTTCATGACCTATTGATATGAAATTTAACAATTTATTCTAGCTACTATTTGTCTAAGTGATAGTTATCTGAGTTACTTCTTCCTTTCTCCTACACTGATCCAAAGAACCTGTGCTTTAACTTTCTCTTGATAGAATACTTGATAGGTACTAAACTTCTAAAAGGTTTTGTTGCAGACCACAGAAGATCATGAGTTGAGATTCCTAATAAGATGTCTTTCTGGGAATCTTGTCATCCAGCTGTTAGAACAGTCTCTGACAGAGCTACATTTAAGACAAGTTGATGTGACTAGTTAGCTTCCTTACAACAGACTACTAGGTCAAGTTGAAAATTCTATTTCTGATTAATAATACCTTAAAAATCTTGGACTTGGAGTATCTGACAAACTACCTTTGCCATTACTGATCATGAGACAAATTTCTGTTACTTATTTCAAGACTTGCAGAATGTACCTTTGTGATTACTTGTGAATGAGCCTTCTCTGTGGTCATGAAATCTTTCCTCTGAAGTCGATGAAATATTTATTCCTATATCAATATCTTTTAAGAATCTGATGAGTACTGTTCTTTCCACACAAGCCCCATACTGAGCAAATTCATACAATAGATCTGTTTTGATACTGTTCTTATCTATCCTTTAAATAATTTAAAAATAATTTATTTAATTTAAATAATTATTTAAAAAAGGATTTTTATAATTCTTTAGAAAGTTGTATTATAATATCATTGTTTTAAAACATTAGTGCTACTTCTCATACAAAAACTCCCCAAACATCTTTTTAGGTACTTGGCCTCGATGTCAAAAGTAGTATTAAAAAGGAGAAATAAAAAACAATAATGGAAAGTGTGTTTACATCAAATTTTAATTTTTTTGAATGTAATGTGAATATTTTTTAAAAAGGAAGAGTAACATGGTTGTTTTGAAATAAAATATATTGTTTAAAGTGATTAAAACCTCCTTTACAAACATATTCTTGTTCTATAGCCTACTCAAAGGGAATTATCAGCTTGTCGGGTGAGATTTTAATCATTTTCATTTTTAACATAAATATTTGGCTAATAGATACAAAAGGTATTTATTCTTCCTACAGTTGGCTCTCTTTCCCTGGATTAGTATAACATGACAGATGGCTGATGTCATCTTTGCTTGGAAGAACTCAGCTGGCAGTAATAGCATGGTACATTTCTAGGGATTTGTGATACTGTGCATAAAAAGCATGCATTTGAACCAAAAAGGAAAGAAAAAAGAAAAACAAATGCCCAAAAGGGATTTCCCCAAAGTAAATATCTGTCTGTGCTAGCCTACTGTTCCTTGTTGATGTATCATAAACAGAAGGATCCCCAGCTAAAGAAGCATGGAATCTATATAAAACTCTATCAATATTGACATTAGTCTTGAGGATGCATTGCAAATGCTACAGATTGCAAATGCTATGGATCTTTTGGCTCAACATCTTCTGTTTTTGAGTGAAAATAATGAAAACAGATGTTTACTTTTTTCCTGCACACAGGGAGAATGTTACATGTATATATTCTGGAAGATCCCTAGTAATGGATATGTTTGAATAGAAAGAGAGGTCTTCGTTTTCCTTATTTTATTATGCAAATATCTTAGCCAAAGGAGATCAAGCCAAGTATTTTTCACCTTCACCTACTGTATGTCTGTCTTCTCAACAACTTTGCAAAGTAGGGAAGAACTAAGATAAGAAAAAAGATGTACAACCACATCTGGAGCCTCAAACAACTTTTCCAAAACTGTCAGATCACATCTGATGAAAGCATCATGAATTCATGCCATTTTGAGGTCAGCATCAAACAAAAGACCGTGTTCACACTTGAACCATGCTTAGTATAATTTATTAACAAAATTGATTCCTCTAATTAGTTCTGCCATACATATACACACAACAAAAAAGGGGATGGAAAGCAAAAAGTCTTCATCCTGTTCATGTGACTTGCAGAGATCTGCCTACTGCACATTTGTAATACAGTCACTTGCTGTAGTTTTCATAGAGACCATGAGATTAAGTATGAACCCATTTACCAAATCTACCACTTACCATCTACTACCCATTCCCACACTCCCTTACCATTCAGATTTCATCTGCTGAGTTTTATAGTAAACAGAAGCTATATGAAAATAACTTTCATATAAATTTATATAACTAACTATTAAAAATAGAATAAAATTGTTTACCGGCCAAGTGTGATTGGACAGAACTGTATCAGCAGCTCCTTAAGTAGTCTCAGCTTTTGGAGCTGGTGCAGGAAGAACATTCTTTATTGTGCTTTTTTGACAATGTTTTTGATGTTTTAAGTCCTAAAATATTATATACCTAGAAACGTAATCTATATCTTGGATTTATTTTGAACACCACAGTCTGAAACCAAGGACTCTTTCAGATGGCTGCAATAAAGTCAGTTTTTGAACCATCAGAAAGATATCACAGCATAAAATATAAGTTCCCCAGTTCTGACTCTTAATATAATTTTAAAATTGGAAGCCTGCATGTTCCCCGCCTATATATGATATCTATTAATAATCATAATTTCACTCTGGCAAGTTACCCAAACTATTAAAATATTTTAAATTCCAGATTTTAATTTTTTTAATGTATTTGTAAATTTTATTTTATCATACATTGGGATAAAAGTATTATTAAATATTTCATTACGATATTTGTGATATTAATTCCTAAATATTTTTAAGACATCTGGAAAGTCTTCAAACTTGCCTCAATTCCAGACAAATGAGAAGCTATAGTATACAGACATATAGTGAGAGTTGATCTGGAACCCATTATGAGACAGTCAACACTCAGCCCATGGTCTGGTGAGCCTAAGGATCCTTTTATCCAAGCCCCCTCTCATTTCCTTCTTCTGTTTATTCTCTTCAACTTCAGCCTTCTAACCACATATATGAACAGAGCTGAGAAAAGATTACAGTACTTAGGTCCTCTAGCAATTCTAGTTTAATTCTGCATTGATCTTGTGCTCCTCCCTACACAACTTGCTTTGTGTTTATAATAGCAATAGCAATAGCATTTAGATTTATATACCACTTCACAGTGCTTTAGATCCCTCTCTAAGTGGTCTACAGAGTCAGTATATTGCTTCAACAGTCTGAATCCTCATTTTACCAACCTCGTAACTATGGAAGGGTTGAGTCAACCTTGGGCCTGGTGAGATATTAGCTTAAAATATATATATTGCCTTTATTTGTGTTTTATATACTTATTCCACAACTAATATAAAATACAGATAGTCCTCACTCAATGACTAGTTGCTTAGCAACCATTTGAAGTTACACTGCACCCCCAAAGTAATTTTTAGGATTAGGATTTGAAGTTCTAATAACCACCACCCTCATGATCACATGATCACATTTGGGTGCTTTGCAACTGGCCCACATTTATTGCTGCAATTTATAACATCTTTTGCCTTAAACTAGCATTTATTTCTAGTTTCTAGCGAAAAAATCCCATTGTGAAAAATGGGTTGGCTTAACAACTACAGTGATCACTTTTTAACCCCAGTGTTTGCTTAATGACTACTGCAAAAAATCTAATAAAATTGGGTCAGTCACTTGATGACCTGCTTAATGACTGGTATGACTTTTATTGGTAAGTTACAGATGTAAGTTAAGGACTATCTGTAATATCAAACTTTCATGTTATAACTAGCAAACTTCTTATGAGTACCAAATGCTAAAAGATTCCATTGTGGTGTCTTCTTCTCATCGAGTTCTTTAAACATGAATTCTTGTTTCCCATTCATTCCTCATCAAGTATTCTTTATATTCATTTGTTCCCATTCAATTGTGGAACAGAGTAACAATCTCTCTTCCTTGTGGCTGAAAAGCAACTAGTATATACCATATGCTTCCTTTTAATCATTCTTCTGCCGGTGGTTTGAAGGCTTTTCATTTTAATATAGCATGGAAATATTAATTTATTGGGAAAAAATAATATTTTCTCCATCCCAATTTATCTTTGAGCCCATGAACTTTTTCAGAACATTTTCTTTTACCTGATCATTTATACAGCTTAGTATATAACTTGATTTTGACATTTGATTGAACTTAAGAGACAAGACTCTAGACATACTGTATTCTACATCGTTATCTGAAATTGGGTAGCTTATCGTTAGATTTTGAGAAAAGTTACTGAATTAAAATAATATTTCATTCATATTCCATGATTTCTCTAAGTTTTGAATCAGTTCCAAACCCCTCTGGGTGATCTCTGAAACCCGAGAAGATGAATTTTTAAAATCTTACTAACTTGTTGATTCATTTCATTTCATTTATTTGATTTATATACCACCCTTCTCCCTCTCGGGACTCAGGGCAGTGAACAGCCACAATAAAAAGAAGAAATACAAGAGTTAAAATAGCAGATTAATAAATATTAAATAGTTTGGCCTCTTAAATTATAACACCCAATACTAAAACCCAATTAAAAGACTATGACAGGCCAGCTGCACAAAATAGATGTGTCTTCAGGGCCTGACAGAAGAGATGTAGGTCTCTGATCATGCTTATTTCAGGGGGGAGGTCATTCCAGAGGGCAGGAGCTGCCACAGAGAAGGCTCTCCCCCTGGGGGTCACCAGCCGACATTGTCTGGCTGACGGCACCCTGAGGAGGCCCTCTCTGTGGGAGTGGACTGGTCGGTGGGAGGTATTTGGCAGCAGGAGGCGGTCTTGGAGGTAACCAGGTCCCTTGACATGGAGCGCTTTAAAGATGGTCACTATTTATTTATTTATTTATTTATTTATTTATTTATTTATTTATTTATTTATTTATTTATTTATTTATTTATTTATTTATTTATTTATTTATTTATTTATTTATTTATTTATTTATTTATTTATTTATTTAAATTTATATCCCGCCCTTCTCCACAGAGGACCCAGGGCGGCGCACAGGAAATTTAAAAAGCATACAAAATACAATAAATATAATTTAAAAAACTATTAAATAATCCTATCCTGCGCTAAAACCAAATTTTAAAACCCAATTTAAAACTAACTAAAAGTCCCCATGGGAGGTTAGGCTAGGCCGGCTTGTTGAAACAAATATGTCTTAAGACATTGGCGGAAGAGGCGGAGGTTGGTGATGGTACGTAGTTCAGGGGGCAGGTCATTCCAGAGGGCTGGACCCGCCACAGAGAAGGCTCTTCCCCTGGGTGTCGCCAGTCGGCATTGTCCGGCCGACGGCACCCTGAGAAGGCCCTCTCTGTGGGAGCGTATCGGTCTAAGGCAGGGGTCTGCAAAGTCGGCTCTTTTAAGACTAGTGGACTTCAACTCCCAGAATTCCCCAGCCAGCTATGCTGGCTGGGGAACTCTGGGAGTTGAAGTCCACCAGTCTTAAAAGAGCCGACTTTGCAGACCCCTGGTCTAAGGGATGTATGGGGCAGGAGGCGGTCTCGCATATAGCTAGGCCCCGAGCCATGGAGCGGCGCTTTAAAGATGGTTGTCAAAACCTTGAAGCGCACCCGAAAGGCCACAGGAAGCCAATGCCGCTCGCGCAGGATCGGTGTTATGTGGGAGCATCTAGTGGCTCCCATAATCACCCACGCGGCTGCGTTTTGGACTAGCTGTAGCTTTCGAGTGCACCTCAAGGGAAGCCCCATGTAGAGAGCATTACAGTAGTCTAGTCGGGATGTCACAAGAGCTTGAGTGACTGTGCGAAGTGCAGCCCGGTCCAGTAAGGGGTGCAATTGGCGCATCAGGCGTACCTGATGAAACGCCCCCCTGGCCACGGCCGCCACATGGTCCTCCATGGACAGCCGGGAATCCAGGAGGACACCCAAATTACGCGCCCTCTCCACGGGGGCCAGTGTTTCGCCCCCAATGGCCAGAGTTGGAGTAATCTGGCTGAACCGGGGTGCCGGAAACCACAGCCACTCAGTCTTGGCAGGGTTGAGCTTGAGTTTGTTACCACCCATCCAAATCCGTACGGCTTCCAAACACCGGGACAGCACTTCAGCGGCATCGTTGGGGTGGTTTGGGGTGGATATGTACAGCTGGGTGTCATCAGCGTACAGGTGGTACTCCACCCCAAAACCACGGATGATCTCACCCAGCGGCTTCATATATGTGTTGAAAAGGAGGGGCGAGAGGACCAACCCCTGAGGAACCCCACATAAGAGAGGCCTCGAGGTCGACCTCTGCCCTCCTATCAACACATATTGCGACCGACCAGAGAGGTAGGACGAGAACCACCGCAGAACGGTGCCTCCCAGCCCCAACCCCCCAGTCGGTGCAATAGGATACCATGGTCGATGGTATCAAAAGCCGCCGAGAGGTCTAATAGGACTAGGATAGAGGAATAACTTCTATCCCGCGCCCTCCAGAGATCATCGACCAACGCGACCAATGCCGTCTCGGTGCTGTGACCAGGTCGGAAGCCGGACTGGCGCGGGTCTAGATAATCAATTTCCTCCAGGTGTCACGGAAACTGTTGGGCTACCACACTCTCAACAACCTTCACCAAAAAGTGAAGGTTGGAGACCCGACAAAAGTTCTCTAATAATTCTGGGTCCAGGGACGGCTTCTTGAGGAGGGGCCTTGCCACCGCCTCTTTCAAGACGGCAGGTAAGGACCTCTCACTCAAAAATGCGTTGACAATGCCCTGGAGCCAGCCTCGTGTCGTCTCCCAGGATGCCAGTACAAGCCAGGAGGGACACGGGTCCAATAAACATGTGGCCGCCCTAAGTTTCCTTGACAACCTGTCCATATTCTCGGTGGTAACAAAGTCAAACTCCTCCCAAGAAGGAGCCTCAAGACTAGTCTCGGACAGTCCCACAGGACCACTGTCGATGGAGGGTAGCTCATTCCGAATCCGAGTGATTTTCTCCTGCAGATAAATCCCAAATTCCTCTGCTCGCCCTTGCAAAGAGGCTTCCCACGGCCTCTGATGAAGGAGGGAGCGGGTCACCCCAAACAGGGCGGCAGGGCGGTTATCTGCGGATGCAATAAGGGTGGCACAATACTCACGCTTGGCCACCCTTATCGCCACTAAGTAAGCCCTAATATGGGTTCTCACTAGTGTTCGGTCGGCTTCGGAGCGAGAGGATCACTAGAATCATGAAGCGCACCCGGAAGGCCACAGGCAGCCAGTGCAGCTCACGCAGGAGAGGTGTCACATGGGAGCGTCTAGATGCTCCAAAAATCCTCCACGCGGTCGCATTCTGAACTAACTGGAGCCTCCGGGTGCATCTCAAGGGAATCCCCATGTAGAGAGCGTTACAGGAGTCCAGGCGGGGGGTGACGAGAGCTTGAGTGACAGTGCATAAGGCATCACAATCCAGAAAGGGACGCAATTAGAGTATCAGGTGAACCTGATAAAAGGCCCCCCTGGCCACGGCCGTCATGTGCTCTTCTAAAGACAGCCGAGAGTCCAGGAGGACACCCAAATTGCGAGCCCTCTCTGTGGGGGCCAATGACTCGCCCCCAATAGCCAGTGATGGTGTCAACTGGCTATACCATGACGCCGGAAGCCACAGCCACTCGGTCTTGGATGGGTTGAGTCGAAGCCTGTTCCTCCCCAACCAGACTCGTACGGCCTCCAGACATCGGGACATCACTTCCACGACATCGTTGGGGTGGTCCGGGGTAGAGATGTACAGCTGAGTATCATCAGCGTACTGATGGAACTCTACCCCAAAACTACGGATGATCTCACTACGGATGGCTTCACATAGATGTTGAACAGGAGGGGCGAGAGGACCGACCCCTGTGGCACCCCACAAGTGAGGCGCCTCGAAGTCAACCTCTGCCCCCCTGCCAACACAAACTGCATCAGATCAGAGAGAGAGGAGGAAAACCACCATAGAACGGTGCCCCCCACCCCTAACCCCTCCAACCAGTGCAGCATGATACCATGGTCGATGGTATCAAAAGCCGCTGAGAGATCTAATAGGACCAGGATAGAGGAACAGCCCTTATCCCGAGCCCTCCAGAGATCATCGACCAACCATCATACCTACCAATTCTCTTCAAATCAAATGGTTGATGTATCTCATTCTCCTTTTAGGCTGAGTTGCTTAATCCGATTTCTCATCAAGTCAACCTGGATCCTTTTTCTCAAGTAACAGTCAAATTACTTGCCATCCAAGATTTTTCAGCCTCCATTTATTTCCAGAGCAGGCATCCTTATTTCCATTGCTATTTTAGGAATTATCATTCTTACACATCTCTTTGTTATTAAATTTGCCAATTATTTAGATATTAGTAAAAAATAAATAGCAAAAAACATCAGAAAAATTCAATCAGGAAGGGAATAATCTACTTACCACATGCTCTCCTTGGTGGCCAGTTACACCCTGTCTACGGATTGCTATTACCAAAGAGGAATATTTAGTTGTAAACTCAGTTTTAAGGTGGTTTTCAAAGTACATGTCAGACCTGGAAGCATTTCTCTGCTCAGCAGTATTGCCTTCTTATGTGTAGCATTGACATGAGAGACAGAAATTGTCATCAAGCATGAGTGGAGGCATACTGTGATTAGAAATTCTATGTGACTTTGCCAATGGGTTTGCTGTCACAAGTGGTTACTATGCTGCCTATATCCTACAACAGCGATGGCGAACTTTTTTAGGCTCGCATGCTGTAAGAGGGGGGAGCACAGGGGGGTTGTGTGCCAGGCTGCCACACCCATAATGCAATGCGCCCCCCCCAGTGTGCATGCATGCATAATAGGCACTCCCCTCCATTTTTAACATGCTTTTTTGCCCTCCCCAGGCTCCAGAAGCTTTATAGGAGCCTGGGGAGGGCAAAAACATCCCCCCTGGAGGCCCTCCAGAGGCTTCAGGAGCTTCCCTAAAGCCTCTGGAGGGCTGTTTTCACCCTCCCCAGGCTCCTATAAAGCCTGGGGAAGGTGAAAAAGGGTTTTAAAAATGGCTGAATCAGCTGGCCAGCACGTACATGCACGCTGGCCACCTGACAGGGCAATGCCTCGCATGCCACCTGTGGCACGCGTGCCATAGGTTCGCCATCACTGCCCTATAACATAATATATGTATGCACAAGGGCCATCCTGGGTGCCAACAAGAAAGCATATAAAAAATCAATTATCTGCAAGTCTGAGAGACTCCAATGATGTATAATGGAGAACTCGCCCATGCAAATACTTGGCTACCAGAAAAATGTGGCCGCTTGAATATTTTCTCCTGAAATATGTCCACTCAAACTGAGAAGCACTGGAAAATATTAAGAGAGATCAGACATTGTTCATATTAACTGAAGTAGTAATTCTGTTTTTGTGTAAGCAAACAAGATACTAAGATAAATTCATTGCAAAATGTTAAAACCAAATACTTTTGTATTAGAAGGCTTTTCACCTCTTCCTTCTTCATACACTATTTGAGACAATGATTGTATCTGGAGCAGACTCTAAAATATAGTTTATGCAAGTCCAGTAACAATAAAATGTTAAAAATATCCAAGGTCTGAGAATATATATATAAATCATTCAAGTCTACATTATAGGGTTGGCCAGTCCACAGAACAGATGTGATGCAGCTCTCCAGCTTTCCATTTTTGTAGTTTTAAATTGCCAAAATTCATTGGAAACATAAACATTATTCAGTGGGGGGTTTTTTGTTATTGAAAAATATCAATAACAGGAGTTGGATGCCTTCTATTATTGAGACATGATATTCACTGATTAATTCATAACATTTCAAAATCACTGCTTGGGTTCACAACAGTCATATTGGCTTATTATTTGATGTAAAAATGGATGATTCTTAAATTATATATCCTAGTCTAAATTATTTATTTAATGTATGGCATCAAAAACATGGATAACAGTAATAAAATTATATAGGAGTATATAATACTATGGTACATGTATGATAGAACCATGTAGACAATTTTGTAAAATTTGAGTAAATAAATTCTATATTAATTATATGTTACATTTACAGTATATTGATTCATAAGAATGGAATACATTTACTATATATTAATATCTAGGCCATTTGTCTAATTAAATGTAGTATTTTTTAGTTGGAGAAAGTCTGCTTTTCTCCTTTCTCAATGGTGGTTAATGACTATGTGATCCAGTGTCTGATGAGACACTGACAAGAAAGCATATAAAAAATCAATTTCCTGCAAGTCTGAGAGACTCCAATGATGTATAATGGAGAACTTTACTACTGCAACACTGTCTACATGGGGCTCCCCTTGAGGTGCACCTGGAGACTCCAGCTTGTTCAAAATGCAGCCGCGCGGGGAATTCTGGGAGTTTCTCGATACTCCCACGTAACACCTCTCCTGCGCGAGCTGCACTGGCTGCCGGGTGCACTTCAAGGTGCTAGTGACCATCTTTAAAGCGCTCCATGGCACGGGACCTGGTTACTTGCGGGACCGCCTCCTACCACATACCTCCCTTAGACCTGTCCGCTCCCACAAAGTGGGCCTCCTCAGGGTGCCATCCGCAGGACAATGCCGACAGGTATCCCCAGGGGGAGAGCCTTCTCTGTGGCGGGGCCTGCCCTCTGGAATGACCTACCCCCCGATCTTCGTACCATCACAGACCTACGCCTCTTCCGCCGGGCATTAAAGACACATCTATTTCAAGAAGCTGGCCTGGCTTAATTTTAATGGGTAAAGTTTTAATTGATTTTAACCTTTTCTAATTCAAATTTTCAGCACAGACCCTAATTTAATTCCATTTTAAACTGTTATATATTGTATTGTTTTGTATATGTTTTTTATATTTCTGTCCACCGCCCTGAGTCCCCTCGGGGACATAGGGCGGTATACAAATTTGATAAAATAAATAAAAATGAGACCTGCCACAGTCATAATCAGAGGAGGATACTCTGCCCCATTTAAACAGTGAGTCTTGGCAGATGCCGTGCAAGATCCGGATCCTATTCAGAGTTTTCCAGCACTGAGTAGGTAGCATTGAAATCTGCTTTTTGTGTGTGTGTCAGATCAGATATATATTTAATCTGACCCATTGAATAATCCAGTTTACTTCCCACTGGATTTTACACCAAGGTTAGCATAATGCAATATCAGTAGAGAGTTTCTGGATTTAAGCCTTCTGATTAATAATATGGCATATTGAAATGCACCAGAAGTTGTGGATTACTGACTGGGCTTTTTTTTGTATCCTCTTAGAAGTTCATCTTGTCATAAGCCTGGTAGAGCAATATGGCTCAGTATGGGAAGTCAGCAAGTTTTGATGCACCCACTTATTATCTACATTGCATTGTTCAGCCTAGCATACAGTTGATTTGTATGGCAGCTACTCATCTAGACAGGGCTATGATATTTAGCTGTAGAGTACACCAATCCAATTGCTTGAGCTAGAAGTAGAGGCACCCTATTAAGTTCCACAAAGTTTATGGAATACAGTATATGAATTCTAACATTAATTTTTACTGCAATGCTCTCTATGAGTTTTTGTATAAGAGAGAGTTTAATCTAATATTACACCAAGAAAAATAGGTTAAACACAACCCTGATATACCAAGGAGTAATATTAGAAAACTCTTTTTGGAAAAGAGTTATAAGTGGAAGGCTGTTATTGAAGTATACCAGGGGTGTCAAACTCAAGACCTGTGGACTGGATCTGGCCCATGGTGGGCTTAGATCTGGTCTGCAAGTGGCCCTGGAAACAGCAAAGGACCGGTTCGTGGTGCCTCTGTCATTTGTCGCCCTCCTGCACTCCATTTTCACTGGCAGGGCACTTGGGCCACCACAAATGCCCCCAACATGAGTGATGTTGATCTGACCACACCCACCCTTACTATGTCCTTTCCCACACCATCTTGATGCAACCCTCAATGAAATCGAATTTTACACCCTAAAGTATACCTTCAGAACTTTTTTGTCCGTTTGTTATTACACATTTTTTTTCTATTTGCTCGTGCTTGGGATGAATCTCTAGTCAGCAAAGAGCTTTCTCTGAGCTTTTAGACCTTCTGTGAGGGAATTGTCAGCATCTTCCATATGTTCATCTTGGGATGCCAGGACTAGGTAATCTTTGTAAGCAAATTTCCCTCTTAAGTAATCCCCCACTAATCAAATCTACCTTAAGTGTAACTCAAATCCAAGATTAATTTTATTAGCATCAAGAAAGTTAGGTTCAAAAAGTGAAGAACGAAAGTATATGAAAAAAATATTACTAAATATTGTTGTGGAAGATTTTTATTGTTCCATATCCAATCTAAATGAATAACAATGGGGACTGATGTGCTGAAGGAAATTCACCGGAAACATATTCAGTATTTTAAAAGCATTGTTTTAATAAGTGAAGCACGTGCATGTATCAGGATGGTTTGAATTTTAACATTTGTCCCCAAATGTAATACATTACAGTGATAAATGTGTCAGGTCAGTGTAAAAAGGAGTAATGCTGTTAGACAAATATCTATGATTGTAGAACTAAGATCTCTTTCTATATCATTCCAAATTTGCAAACAAAATATAGCTGTGACATTTATTGAAGTTTTTATTGCTTCTCCTGTGTTTCTTAGACCTAGAGCGTAACATGAACAATCTGTGAATCCTTGCATTTAGGGAATACTTGTGTATGTGTGTGTGTGTGTGTTGCATATACATACACAAAAATAATAAGCAATGCAAAATCTATTTTACTTATAAATTTTTCTTATTAAAATTGTGACTATTTCATTAATCAATTTTAAACAGATCCACTTCATATTATGCAACATAGAATGGCTCAAATACCTTAATAGAATTTAGCATTCTGCAGGGAGACTTTTAGAGGAAGTGGTTGCTGTTGCTGTTGCTGTTGTTGTTGTTGTTGTTGTTGTTGTTATTATTATTATTCTTTCAAAGTTATTCTTCCCTGGCATTGTGTACTTCTTTCAAAGTGTGATTAAATAATCACAAGAAATGCCTCCAAGGGCTAATCTGCTTTATTTCCCAGATTTTCACCTTGGGGACATATTGTCCCTTGTCCCTGAAGCCTCAGGGACAGAAGGGGACGCCACAGGATGGCTCAGCAGGAAGCTGCGATCCTGATGAAACAGTGTTCAGTTAATGAAGGCATGGCCCATGGCCTCTGCTGGTATGCCATATGTTTGAAGAAATGCTAATGACTACAATTCAAATACCTTTTTCATCTTAACTATATGTAAATGTCTTTATAAATGCTTGCTTATAAATATACTATCACATTTTAAAAAGCTAAGTGCTAATGTTGCTTTCAACATCTATAATACACAATAATTAAAACTTTAGCAATTCTGCTTAATTATACCTTATGGGAAACTGTACAGTAATTTATAGAAATTAAGCAGAAAAAAACTCAGATCAACAGAAAGAAAGCAGGGAAGGAGGAATTGAATAATAAATCTCTTACATCATTAATATACCTTCAAAAATTGTTAGAAAAAAAATGACAGAAGGCCCATTTGAGATATAGCTGAGATGTAAGGGAAAGATTAGCTTGGGAACTTATAACATTCCTTGAAGAACAGTGTGTCGGTTGTACCCGTTATTTTGCACATACACACATATAGACATTCTCTATAATTTCAGTAATTTTTTTCAGCATGGTATTCTTATTTATAATATTTATTTTCTCTTTCCAAAATCTGTTTTTTTTTTAAAATCTGGCTCTCCATATGACAGTGATAGCAGTGTTGTTGTTGATGATGATAGAAATTACTTTAGTTAAGATCCTTGAGCCTTAACATACCAAGTTTGTTGTTTGGAGAGCAAAGTGTAGAGATGAATGATAAAAAGAGCTTGTAAGATTATTATGATAGGTATCATCCTTAATAGCTGGCAAACTGTATCGTATTTTTCAGAGTATAATGTGCAATGGATTATAAGACGCCCCAAGGTTTTGAAGAAGCAAATTAAAAAAAAAGTTTTTGCACTCTGCAAACCTCCCAAAAACAGCCTGGTTTTTTTGCAAAAAATGAGGCCTGTTCCCCCCCCCCCAAATAGGACATTAATAGCCCTTAAGAGGCTTGTAGAGTGTTCCTGGGGGAGGGGGCAAAAACAAGAAAAAAATGGCCCATTTTTCACAAAAACAGGGCCATTTTTTGTCCAAAAAAAAAGGGCATTAGGAAGCTTATAGAGGGCTCCTGGGGGCTGGGGGGGGGGGCAAAATTGAGCAAAAAAACCCTTTTTGCTCATTTGTGCCACCCCCGCCCCCAGGAGCTCTCTGGACGCCTCCTACAAACTATGCACAGCCATTTTGGTGAAGGGGGGGGTTGGAGGCAGAAAATGCTGTATTCAGTGTATAAGGTGCACCCAGATTTTCAGCCTCTTTTTTGAGGGAAAAAGATGCATCTTATACTTAAGTATACTTATACTTAAACATGTAATAAAGTTTTTTGATACAGATGATAAATATAAATAGGTAACATTTTAAACAGACTATCTAAGAAAGTGCCCTAGAATCATTGGTCAAATATCTTCAACTAACTGGAAGCTATCTAAGTTACAGGAATAAACATTTCTAGGCTTAGCTACAAATAAAACAGACTGGACCTAGGATGTTGTATGCATGCAAAAGAGATGTTCTCCTTTTAAGCCAGGGATGGTGAACAATGGCCCCTTTATGAGACCATCATTCTCCACATGGCTGGTTCAGGAATTCTAGGAGTTGAAGTCCACAAGTCATGAAAGGCCCATTATTCCCCATCCCTGATCAAAGCCAACATTTCTCAACCTTGACAGCATTCAGATATATGGGTTTCAGCTTCCAGAATTCCCCAGCTACTTCTGCTGACCAGGGAAATATGAAAGTTGAAGTCTATATATCTGAAATCTGCCAAGATTGAGAAATAATACTCTAAGCTGTGGACTTATATAGCAAATACTATTCATGGTACTATATATGTGATAGTAAAATTATAACAATATACTATTCCAATGTTTTCTAGTTTAGCAATTTCTAAACATACGGAACTCCTAGGATTCATAGGGAATGAATGCCACTCGGGAATTTGGGGAGTTGGATTCTAAAAATTATTAAGACTGGGGAACATTCCACTTGCAAGCATATAAGAAAAATGCATATTAGAGGAAGAAGGGTAAATGTAGAAATGTTAGTGCAATCTCATGATGCAAGCTCTGTTCTTTTTATACTTACACTGTGATGCTGCATGAATGGATATAAGGGGAGGAAATTGTGTGTTGACATCACAACACATGTTTTAGCATTTTGAGCAAATCTCAATTGCTGCAGATGCAACTGAGAAGGATAGTTTATGACAGTGATAGTGAACCTTTTCGGCACCAAGTGCCCAAATTTGAATGTGAACGTGTCTGTGCTAGAGCCCCAGAAACATGAAGCCCAGCTAGCCAGTGTGCATGTGTGCACTGGTCACCTGGTTTTCTTGTTTCTAGCGGGCGCACGCACACCACCCAGCTGATCTTATGGGTTTCCAGGGCTCTGCATGCACAAAGATCAGCTTGCTGATGCACATGCTGGAAACCAGAAGAGCATTTGGTAACAGTGCACATGCCCACAGAGAGGACTCTGTGTGCCACCTCTGGCGCACATGCCATAGGTTCACCATCATGGTTCTATGATAGTGTGCTTTAGATTTTGATTGCACAATTTGGAATAGTGGAAAAGCTAAACATTTAAACAAGTCAGAAGTTTTAAGTTTGAAATTAGTCAATTTTTATTATATGATTTCTAAATGACAGCAGCTGAATGCTTGGCATGAACAGTGAATCAAAAGTGCAAACAGTAAAATCTTCCATGAGGCTGAAGCCCTAAAAAATCTCAACCAGATATTTTTAACTGAGAACCTCATTTAGATACAGGAATCTAAAAAATACACATGAAGCTTTCTTATCTATCAAGATCCGTCTCCCCTTAGAGTAGACATTCCAAAATGGGATTACCACTTTTCATTGCAATGGAATTTCAGTCATGTAGAAATCCCATATTTGCCAGAGGGCATGGGAAATGATTTTTAACAAGTTAAAAGGGAAGACAAACTAAAATCATAAATGGCACATAAATAACTGCACTTAATTTTTAATATGTTCATTATTTATATACAGGCTATTCTTATTAGACATTCAAGGACACTAACAAAGAAAGATGACAACTTATATAATGATTTTAGTGACACATTGAAAGAAAAGTAAAACAAAACAAAACAGGAGTGCATTGTGCAAACCAGTGCATTGCAATAAAAACGAGCAATGGACAGTTATCTTAGCAGGCTCGAAGCCTGCCTAAACAAGAAATGGGGCAAACCAGTTCAGAAGGGGGAAAATACTATGAGCACAATCATCCCCAAAGACTAATCTTGCATTGCTGTCAAATAAACCTAAGACATCGTAGGGACACAACAGAGGGCAACTGCTGTTGAAGCAATAAATAACAAGCAATGAGCCAGTACATGTAATTCCTTATTCTCTTCTGTTTCTAAGAATGAAATAGACTAAAGTCAAGGAGAGACAGAAGCTTCAAAATATATTGACTTAGTGGAGGACCCCTGACCTCTGTTTTCAAAGCTGCTTGTTGACTGCCCTTCCTTAGGCCCAGCATATAGCATGAAAGCATCAGAGAGCCAGAGTTCTTTGCACTGGAGGTACCCTGAAAGCTAATTATCTCCTGAGAACTTGCAAGAATCTTAAGGGTTATGCACAAGATGTTAACTAATCACACAGCTCCCAGATATTTGTAACATGCAGTGTGACTGTGAGGTTGCATTTAAATGAGCGCCAGGCATGATTACTGATGTGTTGTTTGTTAGTGCTGCACAGCAAGCAAAATGCTACATTACACGGTGCCAAATTCACAATAGTTGCTAGTTTATGCTTCAGAGAGGAAAGAAAGCATACAATGATTAATCAGGGTGCAGTGTTCCACAGGCGGTATTCGATAATAAGAATAATAAACTAAGGAGTACTTGAGGAGAAAATAGATGACAAAATTAATTACAAATTGCAAATATCATGCAAATGAATGCAAGACAAAGAGGTGAGATATGCATATTTTTATGTAAAAATATTATTTAAATTATTATCTTTTTTTAACTCACAGGAGCATCAATAACTAATAGGGCCAGGAGCTACATCAGAACATTGTACATTCATTTAAAACTTCTACATGTAACCAGCAGTAATAGTAAATTAGTGTTTTTAAGTGAATGACCAAACAAATAGATTTTAAAATTTATCATAAACAAATGGATTTTAAAATAAATTAAAACTTTTAGATAGTTATTACATGCTTTGCAAAATTCTTGTTTCAATAATAGAAACAAACTTTTAGATTAGATTAGAGTTTGGGTATTTGGGTATTTTGAAAGTGGCAATTGCCTGTGCTACTCCTGAACAAGCAATCAAGGAAACATTTGTGGATACATATTTTTGAATGAACATCTGAATAGGGAAAACTTGCCCAAACCTTTAGGTCCTGTGTCAGTAACCTTAAACACCCAAAGAGCCACAAAAGTCGTAACTGGAAGCCCCCTGTTCAACTCTGGAGCCGACCAGAAGTCCAGTTTCCCCACCATAGTGTCTCTTCCTAGCAAAGCATCCTTTTTTCCTCTGCTGACCAGAAGTCCAGTTCCCCATAGACTCTCCTCCTAGCCTGGCATCTCTTTTCCTCTGCTAATCGGATGTCTGGTTACCCCACCATAGAATTTTCTCCTAGCATTGCATCCCTTTTCCTCTACCTGTCCTAACTGAAAGCCCTATCAATTGTGGAGCCATCTGGTGACAGGGAGCCACAGCAAAGGGATGAAAGAGCCACATTTGGTTGAAGCTGCTTTAGGTAAACAGTGATTATATAATCATACATGTGCATAACTGAGGACATGTAGGATATGCAGAGCATAAAAGTTCCTCGGTCATTTAAAATTATTTTTAAACAATCTGATTGTCTCACAACGTTTTGTTTTCAGTGAAAAATAATCAAGAAACCGTACTGTTCATCTTATGGTGTTGATTAAATTGATCAAGTGACAAAGGTGGACATTTTATAATCTGCTATAGTCACAGTCTCTGGGATGATAAATTCCAGCTGAATCTCTTCCAGCATCACATGGCCAACAAATATAAAGGATTTGTGTGAGGATTCAGAGAGTCAGGGTGACCTATTAGAAGATTCCTAGAATGATTTGATTTAATTTTAGAACATATCCGGTCTAACTTCACTTTTACATGAAAATCACTTTTGAATTTTTTTGCTTGAAACTAAAAGAAATGAAATTTTAACCTGGGGATTTGATAATAGAACTGCTTATGACCATAAAAGTACTGTGTTCTGTTTGTGCTATGGTTTACTCTAATCCAGGGGTCTCAAACTTGTGGCCCGTGGGCCAATTGCGGCCCACAGGATGGTATCTTGTGGCCCCACCGTAATATGAAAGTATAATATTAGTGTGGCCCACAGGGGGAGTGAATCCCTTATGCGGCCCAGCCTCACCCAGACTCTGCCTCCAGCGGCCCCTAGGTAAATTGAGTTTGAGACCCCTGCTCTAATCTAAAAAGTCAGTATATTGCAAGCTTATACCTGAGGGGTCCTTGGTGCTCTTTGAGTTTGCTTGTTTTCTTGCAGACGTTTCATTACCCAAACTGTCAGAACTCATAATGAGTGCAATTTGCTGTCAGTTTTTGTTCTGGTGGCTTGCCTGTTAGTATTGGTAGGGGTGCCTGCTGGGAGAACCAGCTACCGTTCCGGTATTGTGCTCCAGAGGACCTGCCTGCCCATGCTCCTTACTGGTATGTGAGGTTTTGAGAGGAGCATAAGGCAGCTGCACGATGCTGTGCCAAGCAGCTGGAGCATCACAAAGGTGTCATGGAGCATCGCGGGTGATAAGTACACATGTGTGTGCTGCACGCATACTGCACACATTCATGTGGTGGGAGCCTGGCCCCGTTGCACCATACCAGTTGCAACTGGATCCAGAACCCACCATTGGTGTGGGTGGTCTTAGAAATTCTTTGGTTGGGCTCTTTGCTATTGGCTTCACTGGCAATTTCTTGATTGGGATATTGTTTACTTGATTGTTGGTCTGATGTTAATCTTGGAGTTAATCTATGTTGATCTGGGTGCTGATTGCTTGGGCCTTTTTTTCCTTTTTGGGCTGGGTGACAGTTTATAGATATTGTTAATGTCTGTGTGTCAACTGATGTCTAATTTGTCAGAGTGCCAGACTTCTTGAAATTCCCTAACATTTTTGAACATGGTTTGTTCTAGGATAGTCACATTTTTCCAATTGAAACTATGATTAAATCTGTTCATATGTTGTGAAATTAAAGAATTTTCATCATGTCTTCTGATTGCTAGTTGGTGTTCATGGATGCATTCTGCCAGTCTTCTGCCTGTTTCTCCTACATAATGGTTATTGCAATCCTACATTGTATTTTGTAGATGATTCCTGTTTTTTCTCCTGGTGTGTTGGTCTGCTTAGGATATTTTAGAAGGTTTTAGTTGGCTTGTGTTTTATGCTGATTTCTGAGGTTTCTGAGATATTCTTGAGATATATGGCAGTATACTGCCTTTTAGAGTTTGTGTTAGTTGTATTGGTTTGGTTTGAGTGTTCAGGGACTTATTGATAAAGTTGTGTGGATATTCCTTTTGTTAGAATGTGTTGTGTGGATGTTCTCTTTCCTTTTTCTGCTGTTCTGGATTGCTGCAGTGTGTTTGGGCTGGTCATCAATAATATCTCAGAAACAACTGATAGACTATTACAACTACATGGAATCAGCATAGCTCACAAGCCAATTAAAGCCCTTCAAAGGAATCATCTACAACATACAATATATGGACTGCAATGAACATTATGTAGGACAAGCAGGCAGAAGACTGGCAGAATGCATCCATGAAGACCAACTAGCAGACATGATGAAAATTCTTTAATTTCACAACATATAGACAGATTTAACTATAACTTCAGTTGGAAAAATGTGACCATCCTAGATCAAGCCAAGTTCAAAAATGCCAGGAAATTTCTTGAAGCCTGACACTCTGACAAATCAGCTATCAATAGACACTTAGACATTAACCATATCTATAGACTATGCAAAAGAGACTATCAACCCACTCAAAAAAGAACAAAAATGCCCAAGCATCTCTCCACTAACACCCAGATCAGCATAGATTAACTCCAAGTTTAACATCAGACCAAGAAACAAGTAGGCAATGCCACAATCAAGAAACTCCCAATGAAGTCAATAGCAAACAGCCCAACGAAAGAAACTTTAAAGCCACCTCCATAATCACTGACAGGCAAGGCACTAGAAGATAAACTTACAGTAGACTACGCTCCTTACTAGCACTGATATTACCTAGTTTGGGTAATGAAATGTCTGTAAGAAAACAAACAAGCTCAGAGAGCATCCTGGACCCCTCATGCAAACCCTGAACTAAAAATATTATCCTTTATTAGAAGGTTGAATCTATAAAGTCAGAAAGTTTTTTCCCACTTTTTGCATGCGCTCCCTATTTTTGTTTTTTCCCATTTCCCTCTTTTTCCTTGAAATATTTTTTGTTGTTTGTACTGAAATCAATAAAGTTGTAAATAAAAAATTCCATATAAGAGCTGTGATGCACTTTGAGGTTATCCATCAAAATCCAAGATCTAAACTTGTTGAATAAATCATTTTGTCCTGTAATAACCATCCTATAATATTTTGTTATAATTTTCTGCTGTAAAATATTATGACAAATAATTTTTCTACCAAAATATTACCCCACTATTTAATGAAATTTGTATCTACTTGATACATTGCAGGAATAAAATCATAGATTGAGTTGAAGCAGGCTACAAATGCATAATGGGTGAATTTTAAATTCAGAGGACTGATAATCTTTGCAAGTTCCAGAACTGAAGAGAAACAGATTTTTTTTTCTCAGATGTTGTATAACACAGGTGTGAAACTCACCATGTCATGTCACTGTCACAAGATGCATCTGTCAACTTGCTAAGCATTCCTGACCTGCTCTCGAGTAGCCATAGGCAGGGGGATGGGGAATCAAACATCACAGCTGTAGTGAGGAATTTGCATTTCAGTCAAACAAATCACATTCCAGCTGGCCACATCAAGGTCATATCCATGCAGATCCATAGTGGCTGGAGGGACCTCTACAACCCACAAAATTGCTTCATTGGAGAATGTGACTGATGACACATTGGGGTGAGAGGGAAAAAAGGATCAGAGCTTCGACACAAATTAAGTGAGGTCAGAGTTGACTTCACTTGGTCCCTGCCAACATGAAGCTTCTAATAAATAGCTGGATTTCTTTTGAAGCTTGGCTTGAGGATCCTGATTTAATTAGGGCATTGATCGGAACCCTGACAATGTCATGATGTTTTCTCCTTTGCAGGAAAGGAAAGTGGCCTGCCTGTGATGCACCCAGCCTGCAAGCTGCTAGTGTAACACCCCTGTTATAGGAAGCATTATAGAAGGAGAAGATGCCATTGAAGAAATATTTTTCTTTGAAATTTATATGATCAAAGCAAACCGTGTTAACTGTTATTTCTCCTTATCCTCTTATATATTAATTAATTATGGAAAGGGAGCATGGCAGCATCTCTAGGGTTAATGCTTCAGAGAAGAAATCCAAGGTTTTAGTTGCCAGACTTTAGTTCCTATCAACTCTTAGATAACATAGCCAATGACAAGAAATTATTGGAATTGGAATCCCAAAACATCTGGAGAAATTGGTTTTGTCATACAGGATCCTATAATTTCTGATTTGAAATGCAGAGCCACACAAACAAAGACATCACTGACAAGAACAGTCATTTCCTCTGTCTCCTGCATCCCTCCCCTCCAAAATCAAACTATTAGTACTTGGGGAAGAGGTATGGAAAAGTATCAGGAACCTGACATCTTTCTTCCAGCAAGGTAATATTCAAACGTGTCCTAATCAAATAATAACTTGAATGATGTTATTCGTTAGATGCTTTTGGGTAATAGCTGCCATTTATATCAGGCCTCATCTCCCCAGGAATGAATACAATCTCCTGGATTGCAAATACAACAAAGTGTATTACCACACTTTAAAGAATATAACACTTCATTTTGTGGAATCCACATAGATTCACCCTATGATTACTTTTCTAGTCTTTACTATGCCTGGAGACTTAAAGTCATTCTGAGAAAAACAACAGTGAGTAAGAAGAATTCTGCTGTTGCAATTATTGTTAAGAATACCTAACCCTACTCTTTGATAAACAAATTACACTTCTAAAAATGAATGAAAAGGACTGTGTTCAGAGAGTCATCATATGGGGATTTGATGCTTGATTGTTCTTTTTAGCTTTCCTCTTAATTTTGATCTTTAAAACTTTACTGTACCTGGCTTGATTCAGGAAAAAAAATCCAATTTGCCTTGTATATAGATTATTTTCAAGCCCTTGTGTAAATGCACAGTATTCCAACTCCAAAAAATAGTTACATAGAAACAACACACATTCTTCTTAGTTATCTATTTAAAAGCATTTATTTGCAACTGTAAATAGATGATAAGCAATGGTCAGTTTTGTACCTCTCGTTAGTATTGAGCATCTAGTCATAACAACATTTTGACATTAACCTTGGAAACAAATTCCAAAGTATAACTAGATAAAAATAACTTCATAAAAATCGTCTACCCAGCACTTCAGCTGTGAAATCCCTCTCCATTCCTATATGCAAATCCTCTGTTTAAGGCAGTGCCACATAGGCTTAGAAATCTGCAGGGAGAATAAAACCTTTGAGTGGGAAAAGAAAAGAGAAATAACAATTTGGGAGTTAGTAATGGGATGTAGATGGTCAGGTTGGTTATTTCAATCATGCATAACTAAAACATCCATGTCCAATTTTCTTTTGGGAAACTCAAAATGAAAACTAGCAGGAGTTATTTGAGAAATAATAATAATAATCTTTATTGTCATTGTAATAAGATTCTAATAAAATTACAATGAGATTGGTTAACCATTTATTGGTTAATAAATAACTACCATGATAAAATATATATGATCAAGAGGCCAATATGTATCATTATGGCAACCTGTGATAGAGCTCAATGTCTGTTCTGAACTTTTAAAGGAAAAGTTTACAAATATGGAGGAGGACAACTATGACAGTTGTGGGAAATATTAGTGGACAGTACGAATGAAATAAAGGTGGAGCGATAGTTCATTGATCAACCAAACCTTCACTCTTCTGAATGAATTGTTAAGATTGTGTGGCCATGACTCAGCTAGGCACTTGTAAAAAAAAAATCAAATCTCAAATCAATCACTCTAAGTGGCAGGACACACAGCAGAGGAACAGAAACTCAGCATATTGATTTATCTTTCTTCTTATGTTGGATTGTCAACCTTTTAGTCCCAGAAGGGTAAATAGGACATTGTATAAATTATTCTTAACAGTGCTGACAGCTGCTACCTCTTGTGTTTCAATGTAAGCAAAATTTACAGATCCAGTTTCATTATTATATAAGAAACCAACAAAAAGTTCATATTGTTTATGTTTCCCCTGAATGAGTTCCATGCAAGAAATGAATGCTTTCTTGTATTTTTTATACACACAAAGATATAGGTTTGTATTTGAATATGTGCTTATTTATATATTTATAGACAGATAACCAACATGTATTCATATGGCTGAATATTGAATCTACAATACAGAATTACTTTCTAGTCTTTAATAATGCAACAGTGGCTTGGTATAAAATGTCCAGTTGCTAATCCTGGAAATAAGGCTTTTTCTCATAGCCCTTTAGATAGCCATAAATAAATAAACAATTTTGCCATATGTAGAATGCAGCCTCCATCTCATGGTATTTTTCCTTGTCAACCTGGTAGGAGTTTTTGGAGGGGGGAAGGTTGCTATAAAATAAAAATATTCAACTTAGGCATTCAGATAAGTATATGGAAGGATTCAAACTAAACAAGAAAGATCATTCATCTAGCCCTGCCCCACAGCATTCCAGCTTTGAAATTGTTTGATTATATATCTGAAATAACAAATTTTGTTATGACTACAGGAACATTTATTCAGTAAACCACATAATCAGGAACTGCTTTATTATGTTCGGGGCTTGGCTGAAGAGATACTCAAATTCAGGCAAATGATTTAGCAATTATGTTCACTGCTCACTGAATGCTTGAAAGTTAGTGATGGAAAAGGTGAGGGCTCCATTACCTACTCCACTCTCAACTCAGCTTGAATGCCACAAGCTAACTCTTTCCAACATTTTCAAAGAGAAAATGTATTGGTAAGAAAAGAGTAACAGATTGGCACATGGTACATTTTCTGGGTACCCAATATGTATATAATTCATTTGTTTATTAGTTAGAACTTAACTAGACATGGATTGTAATGAACAGATTATCTAGACCCCTTCCAGTTAGGATTTAAGAGGGACAGAAGCAGCATTGATTGAACTTGTCAATGTTGTCCGGTAAGAGTGGGATGAGGGTACTGGATCCATCCTTGGTCTCCTTGATCTCTTAGCAGTCTTCAATGCCATTGACCACAGTATCCTTTGGGGCTGGGCAGTACAGTCTTGAGCTGGTTTAGCTCCTTTCTCCAGGGCTATCAATACTGATATGGAGTAAGAGGTCCAGCCTATGGCCACTGTTCTGTGGAATGCTGCAGGGTTTGGTACTCTCTCCACTCCTTTTTAAGAAATGAAACTCCAGGGTGAGATCATTCACCATAATGGGTTGATGTATCATCTTTATGTTGATAATATTCAACTATATTTCTTCATCCCTGGTGAGCCAAGTGATGCTGTTGCTGCCCTCTCATGGAGTCTGGAGGCTTTGGGACCTGAATGGGGAAACAATAGGCTTTGGCTGAACTCTGGCAAGACCAAATGACTTTGGGTACATGGAGCTCCAAGATCCAAGACAAATTTAGTTCTGGGTGGGGCTGCAGTACCCCAGATAGACCCTGTTCACAAATTGGAGATTCTCCTATGACTCCTATTCAAAGAACAGGTGGCAGTTGTAACTAGGAAAGCCTTTGCACAATTTTGTGTTGTGCGCCAGTTGCAGCCTTTTGTAACTGGGAGTCCCTGCACTAAGCCACTCAAGCTTAGTCATCTCACATGTTATGACCCAGATCATCTAACCAGATTCAGACTTCAATAAAGTCCTTTATTGTGCTGTTATCCCAAGACAAATGGCCCTACCATGACTGGTAAATATCCATCCCAAACTTTCCTGAAGGCACCTGTAACACAATCCTACAAACTAAAGACAATAGTCACCAGAGCCTGAAGGTAGGGAGGAAGCCTGTAGTCCAGAAACAAGGGTCAATTTCACAAGGCAAGGTCTATAAGTCATAAACAAGTTTTAAGGTCCATAAGCAAGATTCAGAGTCCACAGGATAGAAACATGATCCAAAGCAGAGTTTTTCCTAGGCCAAAAAGTGTTTTCTGAAGGAAAACAATTGTTCCAATGAGGAAACCCTTGCCTAGCCTCTAATTAAATCAGCTCAAATAGGTGTTCATTGTGAGAAAGAACAAACAGGACAATCTTTTCACCAGCAGCTCAAAGGCTTTCTTTGAACTTGTCTCCTGTCCACTCTCCATGCCCTTAGAACAAGAAGAGGAGGCAGCTGTTCCTCATCACATGGAATCTGCTACCTCTCATTACCACTGCCTATCTGCAGCCAACCCTCCCCTGTGTTTGTGAGGGCAGGCAGCTTTCTGTCCAGTCGACCACCTTCCTTGATGCCAAAGAGGCCTGGGACAGTATTATCCTCAGTTGCTGGACTCTCCAGGAATTTCAGGGGAGACGTGCCAACTCTGTCAGGTAGTCCTGATTCCAATTCCTCCTCTGAACTATGATCTTATGCGGCCATGACATCACATTTGGACTACTGCAAAGCCAGAGTCCAGTGGCATAGACAATTCTTGGAGCCCCTGGGATGGTCTATTTTACACCTGACTAATTGCTTCCAGCTGTGATTCAAGGTGTTGGTTATTACCTTTAAAACTCTGCATGGGTTCCAATTACATTTACTTGTTTGTTTGTTTGTTTATTTAGTTTGTCAAACATACAAGCATACAAGATAACAGGTATAAGTATGAGCATGGATATGAACAAAGGAAATGAATACAAATGAATGGGAACAGTAGGACAGGAACAGTAGGCACACTGGTGCGCTTATGCACAACCCCTTAATGGACTCTTATGAATGGGGTGAGGTCCACGGTAGACAATTGAAGGGGGTTTGAGGCTGTAACAATGAAGTGAGGTAGAGCATTCCAGATGTTGACTACTTTGTTGCTAAAGTCATATTTTCTGCAATTGAGTCTGGAACAGTTTACCTTAAGTTTGTATCTATTGTTTGCCCGTGTATTATTGAAGTTGCAGCTGAAGTAGTATTGACAGTTAGGATATTGCAGCAGACAATTTTGTGTACTATGCTTAGGTCAGACAATAGGTGGTGTAATTCCAGGTTGTCCAAGCCCAAAATTTCGAGCCTGGTTGCATAAGGGATTCTATTGTGAGCAGAGGAGTAGAGTACTCTTCTCATGAAATACCTTTGGACCTGCTCAATCCTATTAATGTCCGATATACAGTCTCGATTCTAGGCCAATTTGAGAACTGGTCTGGCAAAGGTTTTGTATGCCCTAGTTTACAGTACAATGTTACCAGAGAATAAGCTTTGCAAAATGAGGTAACTATCTCACTCTAATGGCACTAGTCCAACCTTCTCATGCTAGCAGAGGGAATATGCTGCAAAATTCATCAGTCAGGGGATTTTAGTTGCTGAGATCCAGTACAAGACCTTTCTCTGACAAGAATTCTGCCCTTTGAAACATCTTACCCCCTGAGGTGAGGTTGGTTCCTGCCTTTCTGATATTCTGTAAGAGTCTGAAGACCTGGCTCTACCAATTGGCCTGGGACCCAAACAGAGGGAATATCACACTGGAAGTGGTTAACAAATTAAGAGAAAAATCCACTTCTCTCCCTGCACACCCTTCTCTCTTCTTCCTCATTTGTTAATTGCAATTTCACTTAGAAATAGTTATTTTTTTATTAATATGTTATTATTTTTAATGTTGTAAACAAGCCACCCCACCCATCCCCAACTCCCAGGCCATGGACTGCTACTGGACAGTTGCCTGTTTGGAACCAGGCCATGCAAGTGGTGGGAAAGCACATGCATGAAGCTCCATTTGTGTGGATCTGCATGCATGAGTACGCACACATGTCTGCTTGCACAGAACAATTCCCTCTCCCCTGCCTTACCTACCAGTCTGCCAAGTTGGAAACGCTGGGAACACTGTTGTAAGCTACCCAGAGCAGGGATGGGTTCTGGCTGTTGCTACTGCTGGTTCACTCAGGGACGTGCTGCGTGCATGCATGATGCGTGCTATGTGCACCTGCACAGTATTGAAAAAAAGCCACGCATGCGCAGAAGCCAAAAACAAGACACGCCGCTGAGAGAACCAGTTCAGGGGTGTGACAGGCCAACTTACTAACTATTTGGCCAAACTGGTCCAAACCGATAGGAACCCACCTCTGACCCAGAGTCACTTTGCAGTGACACAAAGTTAATAATGAAACCAATAAACAAACAGGTGTGTTTTCTAGTTCTTGAAAACATCACCAGAATACTTCAGCTCATTTCTTTTTTGCAGTTAAAATTCCAAATAAGGCATCATGATGGGAGTCCTTAAACTCTATCCTTTCTGAATAGAGAGGATGGATAATTAAAAAAGCTTCACTAGGAATCTGTATAACAGAAAGCAACAGCATAAGCTTAGTTGCTCAGCTTTAGTAATAAATTAAATTCAAAATTGTCTCCAAGATAAATTCTAAAGCAATTATTAAATATACTGGCATCAGTAATTTGTTCCTATGCGTATCTATACTTACACATCAACACCAAACATCAAAAACACAACATCAAAAACACAACAGACAACAAAAAAGCTAAGAAAGAAGCAAAAAGACTGGAGCCCATCTTTTCCAGAAACCAACTCCCAGATAAACAGGGATTAATACCAGACAAACAATCAAATAGAAAACAATATCATAATTAAGGAACTAACAATGAAAAAGACACATCACCACCACACCACATTGGCAAACTAAGTTACCATATATAAACAGGGACCAAATCCCAGACTCACTGATATTGTTATCTATTCAGCAATGAACCAAGCTCAAAGAGTCCCAAGGACTTCACAGTACCTACAGCATAATTGGATAAACATCTACATGTCACAAAGTTACCCAACATTTGTTTTGGCCAATATTTCTGCTGAATATTTCAAAGTAAGGAGAAAGGATAGGACAAAGAAGACACATTGAATTTCTACTTAGGAATTTAAAACATTCAGAAGTCTTCTATCGTACCCAGAGTGTCTCTATGAGGGAGGTGGGTGCTTAGGAAGTTTGATATAAACAAACAAACAAACAAACAAACAAACAAACTTACAATATATCTATTGGTCTTTAATGTGAAGTTTCTAAAACATAATTTTGATACTTTGGACATTTTGGAAATTTGAATACCTCGCAAATATTGCAATAATAAACAAGTTTGGAATTAAGGTGAAAATAAAAGATAATTTACTGGCTCACATTCTCACCCTCATACTTTGTGTCACTGCTCATGCTAATTTGATGGATATACAGTGCTGTTAAATCTTCAGAGGTGAAAAAGAGCAACATCAGCTCAAACAACTGAGAGGCAGCCTGCAAGCATGGATGAAAAGTGCATTATTAGTGCAATGTCACAGCAGGACTTTATAAAGTTGGCAGGGAAAAGTCTGTAAGTTGTAAGAGGAGTAAAAAAGGAAAAAGAGGCACATGATCATAGAAACCAAAGGTAATACCTATGGTATATTCCCACAAACACCTGAGAGAAATAAAAATACTTCAAATATTCAAAAAGAAAAAAATAAGAAAGGCAAGAGGTAGAAAGATAAGATCATTATCAAAACTGTGCTGAAAATTGCTTTTTCATTTTTGCACTCATTTAATCCATTTGATGAAAAAGGATTTTCTTTCCAAAGAAAAAAGTGAAATTTGGGGAGGGGGCAGATTGTTCATGAATACATTTTTTTCTATGAGAAATCAAGATCACTCGAGGGTTCAGCAGAGGATTAGAGATATGAGATATGTCCCTGAGAAAGCAAGAGCAACAGTAATAACCTAAAGTTTTTTTAAAAAAATAACCACCTAAAATGGGGCTGTGGAGCTGGCAAAGAGCCATCAACACTTCCTTTTGTCATCTTCTTTTTCATTTTGAAGTAGTATGGCAAGGTAGCACAGATAATGCTTTAACTTCAAAATTACATTAGTAATGAAAGCCCCTTATACGTTCCTCTCATGACAAACTCACAGTAATTCTGCTCACAATGCTTTGCTTAGAAGCAAATAAAGTATTGGGCTAATAAGTAAAGCATTGGACTGGTAATAGTTTAAAGAGACAGAGAGAAGTAATGAAGTTTCATTATCTCCTTTCTTTGTAACAAGATAACTACCTTGGACATTGAATATTGGCAAGATGATTTAAGAAGGATGCAGAGAAGAGCAACAAAAATGATAAAGGAAATGGAGGATAAATCATATGATGAACGGCTGAGAGAGCTAGGTATGTCCAGCCTATTGAAGGTAAGAATTGAGTGCAACATGTAACTGTCTTCCAGTATTTGAGGAGCTGTCACGGAGAACTTATTTTTCAAAGCAGGACAAGAAGTAATGTCTGTAGCTTGTTAATAAGAGATTCAACCTAGAAGTAAGGAGAAATTTTCTCACAGTGAGAACAATTAATCAATGGAATTGCTTGCCTCCTGGATTTATGGCGGCTGGAAGTTTCCAACAATAGATGGGACAACCATTTGACTGGGATGGTATAATGTCTCCTCCCTATAGAGGTTGGGCTAGAAAACTTCTGAAATTCTTTCGAGCTTTTGGTTCTAAGATAACTAGTCTTTTTGCCATGGAAAGGAAAACAGCATATGTGAAACTACACCTGCCAAGAAATACATTAATTTTTGAGAGGTAGGCAAAATCTGGGAATGTTCAGCGGGAATGTTCAGCGGGAAGACTTACCTTTCAATATACGTATCTAGATCCGCGCCAGTCCGGCTTTCGGCCCGGGCACAGCACCGAGACGGCATTGGTCGCGTTGGTTGATGATCTCTGGAGGGCCAGAGATGGGGGTTGTTCCTCCATCCTGGTCCTATTAGACCTCTCGGCGGCTTTCGATACCATCGACCATGGTATCCTATTGCATCGGCTGGGGGGGTTGGGAGTGGGAGGCGCCGTTTTACGGTGGTTCTCCTCCTACCTCTCTGGCCGATCGCAATTTGTGTTGACAGGGGGGCAGAGGTCGACCTCGAGACCACTCACTTGTGGGGTGCCTCAGGGGTCGGTCCTCTCGCCTCTCCTGTTTAACACATATATGAAGCCGCTGGGTGAGATCATCCGTGGTTTTGGGGTAGAATACCATCTTTATGCTGATGACACTCAGTTGTATATATCTACCCCAAACCACCCCAACGATGCTGTAGCGGTGATGTGCCAGTGCCTGGAAGCCGTGCGGATCTGGATGGGAAGTAACGGACTTAGGCTCAACCCGACCAAGACCGAGTGGCTGTGGTTTCCGGCTGCCCGATTCAACCAGCTCACTCCATCGCTGGCCATAGGGGGCGAACATCTTGCCCCTGTGGATGGGGCGCGCAATTTGGGTGTCCTCCTGGATACCCGGCTGTCCATGGAAGATCAAGTGACAGCCGTGGCCAGGAGGGTGTTTTACCAGGTTCGCCTGGTTCGCCAATTGCGCCCCCTATTGGATCGGGACGCCCTGCGCACAGTCACTCATGCGCTCGTGACATCCCGACTGGACTATTGTAACTCTCTCTACATGGGGCTCCCCTTGAGGTGCACCCGGAGACTTCAGCTAGTCCAGAACACAGCCGCGCGAGCAATTATGGGAACCGCTAGGTTTACCCATGTAACACCGCTCTTGCGCGAGCTGCACTGGCTACCTGTCGTCTTCCGGGTGCGCTTCAAGGTGTTAATTATCATCTTTAAAGCGCTCCATGGCTCGGGAGCTAGCTATCTGCGGGATCGGATCCTGCCTCATACTTCCTCACGGCCGATTCGCTCCCACAGAGAGGGACTTCTCCGGGTGCCGTCCACTAGACATTGTCAGCGGGCGACACCCAGGGGAAGGGCTATCTCTGTGGCGGGCTCGGCCCTCTGGAACGACCTTCCCCCCGATATCAGGACGACCACGGACCTCCGCTCCTTCCGTCTTAAATTAAAAACTCACTTTTTCTGTCTGGCCGGCCTAGGATAAGTCTCTCTGTCTTTGGGGTTTTTATTGGAATCAGTATTGTTTAGTTTTAATGGGGAAATTTTATCGCAGGTTTGTTTAATTTGTTTTTAGAATTGTTTTGTATGTATGTATTGTTTTTATTCTGCCTGTGCACCGCCCCGAGTCCCCGTGGGGAGAGGGTGCGGTTTTACAAATATTAAATTATTATTATTATTATTATTATTATTATAAAGTCTTTGAATTGTCTGTCTTTCTGAAAGTCACAAAATTCACAAGGATAATGTAGGTGTTATATCCCTCAACAATAGAAGTTTCCACTCAGGTCCACTCTCAGCAGGGGGCTTACAGTTTAACCTGATTGGTCAACTGTGGGGCTGTTCTGATTGGTCAGTTGGTCAACTGTGGGGCTGTTCTGATTGGTCAGTTTTGCCGGCTGCTCCCTTTAAAAGGAGGTTGCAGCCAGCTGCTTGTCACTTGTTTATGTTTATTGGATTTGTTGCTATGCCTGATTAAAGAGCTGAATTCACTTCTTAGCTTGTCCTTCCTTGACCCGATCTAACACTGGCAACGAAGGTGGGATTGGAAGGCAACTAGGCAAAGAGCAAAGCACCCAGGCAAGCAACCAAGTCTAGAGCTCAGCAAGGACATGCATAACCAGCAGCCAAGGTGAACGACCGAGCAGACAGCAACATGAACCTGCAAACCACCCCAGCTCCATTCGACCCAGCAACTGAGGACTGGGAATTCTACATGATCCAGTTTGAGTGTTTCCTGGAGGCACACGACCTCGGGAACATCACGGAGAACCAGAAAAAGAACATGTTCCTCAGCTACTGCAGCCGAGAGGTGCTAGCTATGGCAAAGGACTTGTGTGAACCAACACCCCTTTAGTCGGTCACCTGGTCAGCCCTACAGCAAGCACTGAGGACGCACTACTCCCCCAGATCATCCAAGTCAGTGAGGAGATACGCGTTCCACACCAGGGTCCAGAAGGACGGAGAGACCGTAAACCAGTATGTGGTTGCTCTCTGCCGGGCAGCGGCGCATTGTGAGTTCCGGGACTTGGACGAACAAATCCTCAACAGCATCATCCTGGGCTGCTGGGACCTGAATCTCCAGCGGAGATTGCTATCTAAACCCAGCCTGACCCTGCAGATCACCCTGGATGAAGCTCGAGCCTCTGAGACCACTGACAAGTTAATGCACACCATGCAGCCTGGTGGGTCAAGGAACCCCAAATCAGCAGCAAGCATCCATTTTGAGGACACAGAGCAAGCTGAGAATATGGAAGATGCCGAGGCTTTCTGCATGCGCAGTCATGACATCAGGCCGGCGCAGAAATTCGAACCGCACTACCCTCCCTGCGGGGGCTGCGGAGAAGACCATCCCAGAATGCAATGTCAATTCAGAGAACCTTCTGCCAGAGGTGCGGCAAGAAAGGCCACATCATGAGGGTCTGCAGGAGCAACCGACCCTCAGAATGACCTACGACACCCTGGCAGCCGACCGAGCACTCCTCAACGCAATGGCCATCCCGAACAAAGCCATCCACACAGAGACCAGAACAGAGGGCTTGCCAAGTCCAGCAAATTCGCACCGGAGACTACCCCTGACCCACCATCCACATGTCCATCGGCCAAATCCACACAAAGGTACACAAAAATCTTAAGGTGTCTTTACGGTCGAGCACGAGGGATTCAAGGCAAGGCTACCTATCATGTTGGTCAAGAATAGACTGCAAAGCCTGCTGGGACTGGACTGGCTTGAGGCCCTGGGACTGGAAATCACCCAAGTCCACGACCTACAAGCTACTGGAGAAATAGGGAAGACTATGCTGAACTGTTCAAGGAATTCAAGGAAGTCTTCAGACCCCTATTTCATTTAATCTAGACCCTAAAATTGACCCAATTTGGCTCAAGCCCCGGAGGGTGCCTTTTGCCTTCGGCCCCAAAATCAATGCGGAATTGGATAAATTGATTGCTCAGAGGATCTTAGAGCCAGTCAATCATGCCTGCTGGGAGACGCCTATCGTCACCCCGGTCAAACCAGATGGGTCAATCCACATATGCATGGACTACCCTTGTACCCTGAACATCGCCCTACAGCAAAGTGCTTACCCAGTGCCCGTTGTACAGCACTTACTGCATTTGCTGGGCCTGGGAAAGGTCTTCGCCAAATTAGACCTAACTCAAGCATACCAGCAACTGCCAGTAGATGGCACTGCGGCAGAGGCGCAAACCATAGTAACTCACAGGGGAGCCTTTAAATGCACCCGATTACAATTCGGAGTTAGTATCGCCCCTAGACTGTTCCAAAGCATCATGGAACACATGTTACAGGGGATCCCAGGAGTCGTCCCCTATTTCGACGGCATCTTGGTTTCGGTCAAAGACAGGGTGCAATTATTTAAAAGGCTGAGCATGGTTCTCAGCAGAATTAAAGACGCAAGCCTCCGCCTCAAAAAAGAAAAATGTAAAATTTATGTACCCAGGGTAGAATTCCTCGGTTACCTCATAGATGGCTCTGGGATTCACCCGACTGAAAAAAGTTAAGGCTATCAGGGGTGCCCCCATGCCAAAAAACCAGGCAGAGCTGCAAGCATTCCTCAGACTACTTAATTTTTACAGTGTCTTTCTAAAACAGAAAGCCACTGTTGGTGAGCCACTCCACCGGCTCCTGGCCAAGAACGCCACCTGGTCCTGGGGAAAGCAGGAAGCCGACACCTTTGCAGCAGTTAAAGACTTACTCTCAATGGACTCTTTCCTCGTTCAGTACAGCCAGACCCTCCCACTCATCCTGACCTGCAACACCTCCTTATGGGGTTAGAGCCGTCCTCAGCCACCGCATGCCAAACAGAACTGAGGCAACTATTGCCTACTACTCAAGGACATTGTCCCCCACCAAGCGGAATTATAGCCAGCTTGACCACGAAGCCCTGGCTATTGTGGCCGGAGTCAAGAGGTTCCATGAATAATCCTATGGTCAAGACTTTGAACTTATAACTGACCACAAGCTGCTCTTGGGCTTACTAGCCAGCAATAGATCCACTCCAGCCTCCCTTTCCCCATGAATGATGAGGTGGACTGTGTTCCTGGCAGTGTACAGCTACAGGTTCATCCACTGTCCTGGGGCTCCCTTGGACATGTGGACACACTGAGCTGCTGCCCCCGGACATTTTACAGGACCCTACACTGGACACCTTAGTACTCATGATTGACTGTGTGGCCCCAGCCCAGTTTCATCATGTGAGGTAGCTAGCCATATGGCTAAAGACAATTTACTTAAGCAAGTGATGAGCTGGGTATGGAGGGGGTGGCCGAAGTCATCTGGGGAACCACATTTTAAAGGGTTTGCAAACAAGCGGGATGAATTGTCGGTAATTCAGGGATGTTTGTTATGGGGGGGACAGAGTTGTAGTACCAGAAAAATTGCACAGGGCTATCCTAGAGGCACTACATGAGAGGCACCCGGGGATGGCTAGAATGAAGGCACTGGCCAGGAGCTACGTGTGGTGGCCCAACATGGACAAAGACATAGAGGAGTGGGTAGCCACCTGCACACCCTGCCAAGTTTCGAGACCTGCACCCTTGGAAGCTCCGGCCAAAGAATGGGAGCGGCCCCAATCACCATGGGCTAAGGTACCCATAGATTTTACCAGGCCATTTCATGGGCAAACATTCATGGTAGCGGTTTACACATATTCCAAGTGGTTGAAAATTATCCTCATGAAAACCACCACAGCAGAAACAGTCATTAAGGCCCTCTGGAAGCTTTTTGCCACACACAGGCTGCCAGACACGCTAGTATTGGACAATGGGACACAATTCACGGCCTTATAGTTCAAAACATATTTAGCCAACTTAGGGATCAGACATGTCCTCATCGCACCTTACCACCTGGCCAGTAATGGGCAGGCCGAACAGGCGGTAAGATCAGCCAAGGAAGCATTAGCCAAGCTGACCACTGGCGACTGGCAAACATGCATAGACCACTACCTACTCTATCAGCACATCACATATGAACTGGTACTCATCTGAGCAAGCTGCTAATCCACAGCGAGCTCCGAGCGGGCCACTCCAGAAGCTCCAGCCGTGACTGCTGAGAACTTCCAGCAACTTCCATCAGGTGGAGCTGCAGAGTCAACAGGCCCGTCTGACCTGACTGAAGTTCAGCAGCCAACTGAAGTGCGCAGGTCCGGGTGCACCACACATAGCCCTGCCTACCTTAGTGACTATGTCACGAAGAGAATTGACCAATCCAGGAGGAGAGGGGGGCTCAGCAGTGGGCTCACAGTTTAACCTGATTGGTAAACTGCGGGGCTGTTCTGATTGGTCAGTTGGTCAAATGTGGGGCTATTATGATTGGTCAGTTCCTTGACCCGATCTAAGAGTAGGTGAATGAGCTTAATTAGGAAACATTTGTATTTTTGGTTCATGGAAAATTCCATCTTGCTAACAGTTTTCAGAAGGTTTAAGAAAGAGTATGGCCTTTCTACAAGAGGAATTTGCTCAAATGCTCACACTAAATTTGCTGAGTTGTATTCACAATTGTAACATCTAATTGCAACATTCATGAGTTAATCATTTTATAAAACTCTTTCAATTACCTTTTGTATTTATATGCAACCAAATGCATGTTTAATTTGTTCAGATTGAAAGCTGTGTGGTTAATTGATTAACAATTACTGTGATTATGGTCCAGGATATTTTCATTTATTGTTATTTTTCATTAAATATTTTATACTATGTTATATTCAAGTTTTTCACTTTAGTGTACATGAATTATCAATTCCTGTAAATATAGGCTAGGTTGAGTTAATGGTTAGTGAGATTGGTTTCATGCCTGTATAAAGCTTGATGGATGGGAAGTAGCGGACTCAAGCTCAACCCGACCAAGACCGAGTGGCTGTGGTTTCCGGCTGCCCGATTCAACCAGCTCTCTCCAACGCTGGCCATAGGGGGCGAACATCTTGCCCCTGTGGATGGGGCGCGCAATTTGGGTGTCCTCCTGGATACCCGGCTGTCTATGGAAGAGCAAGTGACAGCCGTGGCCAGGAGGGCGTTTTACCAGGTTCGCCTGGTTCGCCAATTGCGCCCCCTATTGGATCGGGACGCCCTTCGCACAGTCACTCATGCCCTCGTGACATCCCGACTGGACTATTGTAACTCTCTCTACATGGGGCTTCCCTTGAGGTGCACCCGGAGGCTTCAGTTAGTTCAGAATGCAGCCGCGCGAGCAATTATGGGGACCACTAGGTTCACCCACGTTACACCGCTCTTGCGCGAGCTGCACTGGCTGCCTGTCGTCTTCCGGGTGCGCTTCAAGGTGCTAATTATCATCTTCAAGGCGCTCCATGGCTCGGGACCTAGCTATCTGCGGGATCGGATCCTGCCCCATACATCCTCACGGCCGATTCGCTCCCACAGAGAGGGACTTCTCCGGGTGCCGTCCACTAGACTTTGTCAGCGGGCGACGCCCAGGGGAAGGGCTCTCTCTGTGGCGGGCCCGGCCCTCTGGAACGACCTTCCCCCCGATATCAGAACGACCACTGACCTCCGCTCCTTCCGTACGAAATTGAAGACCCATTTCTTTCGACTGGCCGGCCTTGGATAGTCTCTCTGTCTATAGATTTCAAATGTATTTTAATGGGTTTTTAATTATTTTTAGCACGGGATAATATTGTTTAATTGTGTTTTAAAGTATGTATTTTTGTATTTATTGTTTATATTGTTTTTAGTTCCTCCTGTGCACCGCCCCGGGTCCCTGTGGGGAGAGGGAGCGGTTAATAAATTCGAATTTATTATTATTATTTATTATTGCTCCAGATGTTGCAACACATATACACATATTGTAACCTAACTGATGCATTGAGATGTGCTGGACCAACTCCCATCATTCCAGCCAGCTTGAGAAAGTTCCTATTGATTGAAATTATCCAACATATCTGGATAGTGCTGGATTGGGGAAGCTGCACTTCTCTGTCAAATTCATAGCTAGGCTGACAGAAATATTGTGTATTGGAGAACATGTTTTAAGAAATAAACTAACTGAGTTTAGGATGTATTGAAGTAGGTCAGAAATATTTCCAGCTTATCCCGTTCCCATCCATTTCAGTAATGTCCAAACCCTTCATTTAAACTGCTCAAATTATCTTAGCAGCGGGGAAAGCAATCAGCAAGGTGAAGTTGCCAGTTGGTTTGTTTTCATTAGCGGATGAATAGAACCAGGGAACATGACATTTATCCATGATAGTATGAGAGGACTCTTAGGAAAATTGACTCTGGATACTCATCATCTTGTTGAAGTAAATGAAAAATAGGAATTGTGCGTGATGGAATAGCTACAATAGGCTGAAAGTATATAAAATTATCTTTTCCCCCCGTTTTCTAATGAAAACGAAGAAGACTATTTCTAATATTGTAAACATTCCTCATATTAAGGCACTATACAACTAAAAGTAGATACTGAAGGCCCGTACCTGGCATTTGTTTTCCCAATTGACAACCAAAGTGGCCTATTTCTTCTTTATTTCAACAATAACCATATTATCAATAGTTTCCAGGGTTTATATCATGGTTTTTTCTTCAAAATTATATTACTTTTTAAAAGCAAAATGGTGAATCTTTGTGAACTGGTAGGAACCCACCACTGACAGACTTACATTCATGAGTGTAAGTTAGGCCCACATACAGTAAGAGCTTTCAAGTCTGATTTATCTTTCCTGGTTTCTTAGAACATTCTTAGGGAACAGAAGTAAAATGACAAAGTAGAAAATAAAGAGGAGTGAGAAGGTAGAATCAATAACAAAAACAATGCAAGAAACATGCTAAAGATTTCCACAAAATCTCCTTTCAGTGTGATCAAAGAAACCTCGATTGGAGGCTCTTT
Source organism: Rhabdophis nuchalis (assembly GCA_039707465.1). Taxonomy (NCBI): domain Eukaryota; kingdom Metazoa; phylum Chordata; class Lepidosauria; order Squamata; family Natricidae; genus Rhabdophis; species Rhabdophis nuchalis. The sequence continues at coordinate 43,241,067 of CM077647.1, read as the reverse complement.
TGGAGGGGGGATTTAAAGACACAAAAAGGAACAGTAAGTAGTGGCTGTTTCATTTGAACTTTTCCTGGAGCTGATTGGAGGCTCTTTTGGAGGGGGGATTTAAAGACACAAAAAGGAACAGTAAGTAGTGGCTGTTTCATTTGAACTTTTCCTGGAGCTGATTGGAGGCTCTTTTGGAGGGGGGATTTAAAGACACAAAAAGGAGCAGTAAGTAGTGGCTGTTTCATTTGAACTTTTCCTGGAACTGATTTCTGGCTGTGTGCAGGGGGAAAGAAAGGTAAAGATTTCCCCATTTTGAACCACTTGAGGCTAAAGGGAGGAGTTTCTGGCTGTGTGCAGGGGGGAAGGAAGGTAAAGATTTCCCCATTTTGAACCACTTGAGGCTAAAGGGAGGAGTTTCTGGCTGTGTGCAGGGGGGAAGGAAGGTAAAGATTTCCCCATTTTGAACCACTTGAGGCTAAAGGGAGGAGTTTCTGGCTGTGTGCAGGGGGAAGAAAGGTAAAGACTTCCCCATTTTGAACTACTTGTGGCTAAAGGGAGGAGTTTCTGGCTGTGTGCAGGGGGGAAAGAGAAAGGTAAAAGAAATAATACATTCTAGATTTGTGCGCTTAAGACTGTGATTGTATTTTATTTCAAAATGACTGGCTTAGTTCAATGTAATAACTGTTTTGCACCTGTCTTCCGCAGTACTCTTTTCAAATTTGGATACTGTCCCCCTTGCAGACAAATTAATAGATTACATAGACACATAACATATCTTGAATCTGTAATTTGTGATCTCCAGGCAGAAATTAAGTGTCCAATTCGGCCACTCCACCCTGTGGAGATGCCACACTACCAGCCTCCCCTACCGCAAAGATCCCACAGAAGAAGAGCAGCCTGGACAACTGTGGGATCTGGCAGGGTGAGAGCTGTGACCCACAAACACAAAACTTTCGCTGTGTCCCAGCATAACAGATATAGCGCCCTTGCTGATCTTAATGGGGACACTAAAGTGACAGGTCAAGGTAATAATGACGACTCAAATAAGCAGCGGATTGTGGTCCAAAGTGAAGAACCTACTTCAGAAATGCAAAAGTGTGAACCAGGGATCATGCATCAGTCACACAACAAGAGCAAGGTACCCAAAAAGAGAAGTCACCTCCTGATTGGTGACTCAATCGTAAGAGATGTAAACTTAGGTAAGGATATGGAGGTTTTGAAAGATGTCAGATGTTTACCGGGTGCTACAGCCAGCAGAGACAAGAGGCGTATTCTTAAGATAGTCACGAATGCAAGTAAGGACTGTGAAGTTGATGCTATTATACATCTTGGCACAAATGATCTGTCCCAAAAAGATGTAGCTTCTGTGCAGAATGATTTCCAGAGTTTGGGGTACGAACTTAGTAGTACAGGTTGTAGGCTTATCTTCTCAGAGGTTATACCAGTATACAAGGAACAAAAAGGAAAGGGCCAGCGCATAGCAGAGTTTAATGTGTGGCTAAAGGAGTGGTGTAAAAAGGAAGGCTTTGGTCTTATTAGTCATGATGCCTGCAGCTGGTCCAATGATAAACTGTACAAAAGAGATGGTTTGCACCCATCCAAGAAAGGGACTGAGTTACTTGGCACTAAATTCACAGATTTCCTGGCTAAACATTTAAACTGAATAGTGGGGACAGAGAATCAATAGATAAAGAATATTTCTGTCCCCAGCAAACTAAAATTCATAGGGTTATCAGTGCGTGTAACATAGATAATTGTGCAGGTAATATTATCAACACTGCTGTCAAGCAAAACCAAACAATTAACAGTGGGTGCCATACCATGTACATGAACCATACAACTGGCAAAGAAATAGGGGCAAAGAGAACCATAGTCAGGCATAACACAGGTTTCGTAGACAGAAAACACAGGGTCAATCAAAATGGACACAAATGTCTATACACCAATGCACAGAGTATGAGGAATAAACAGGGTGAATTAGAAATTCAAGTAAATGAGGGCAGATACGATATTGTTGCCATTACAGAAACTTGGTGGGATGAAACCCACAAATGGAACATACAGCTAGAAGGATTTAAATTATTTAAAAGAAATAGACCAAATAAAAGAGGAGGTGGAGTTGCACTATATATAAGAAATAATTACATCTCTACAGAAATAGAGCACAACAATGATGAGAACTATCTTGAATGTATTTGGGTCAATATTAAAGGTTGGGGGGGGAATGATATTGTCATAGGTCTATACTACAGGCCACCCAACCAAGCAGAGGAAGTGGATGTACTTTTTGCTAACCAGCTAACTAAGGTATGTAGGAAGCACACTGCAATAGTAATGGGAGATTTTAACTACCCCGACATCAATTGGGAAACAAACTCTGCACCAAGTGGAAGATCCAACAGGTTCCTAACAAACCTAGCAGACAACTTTGTTTCCCAAAAGGTAGAGAAGGGAACAAGGGGATCAGCAATATTGGACTTAATTCTCACTAACAGAGAGGAAATGATAGAAGGTGTAGAAGCTACAGGAACTTTGGGGGCAAGCGATCATGAAATACTGGAATTCAACATTATGCAAACAAAAGTAGTTGAACAAAGTCAAACTAGAGTCTTAGACTTCAAGAGAGCTAATTTCAACAAACTCAGAGAGAGCTTGGGAAGGATTCCATGGATGAGAATCCTCAAGGGGAAAACAACTCAAGAAGCTTGGGAAATTTTGAAAAATGAGATTATAAAAGCCCAGTCCAGCGCAATACCAATGAAGAAGAAAAATAACAGTTCCCAAAAGAAACCAGCATGGCTGCATAAAGAACTCTCTGACAAATTGAAAGACAAAAAGGATAAATATAAAAAGTGGAAAAAGGGGGACATAACCAAGGCAAAATATCAGCAAATAGCCCGAGCCTGTAAAGATGAAGTGAGGAAAGCTAAGGCTCACAATGAAGAAAGGCTTGCCAAAAAAGTAAAAAATAACAAAAAAAGCTTCTTCCAACATGTTAAAAATAAGAAAAAAGTTAAGGAAACAATTGGTCCACTGCTGGGAGAAAATGGCAAGAAGATGATAAGCAACAGGGAGAAAGCAGAACTATTTAACTCTTTCTTTGCATCTGTCTTTACACAAAGGGATAAAACAGTCCAATCAATCAAAAACAGCACCACAAATATCAGATTAGGAACACAAGTTGAAATAGAGAAGAAAATGGTAAGTGAGCACCTGTCTGCCCTGGACGAGTTCAAATCACCAGGACCGGATGGATTACACCCCAGGGTTCTGAAGGAACTGGCAGACGAGATCTCAGAACCACTGAACTATATCTTTCAGAGATCCTGGAGCACCGGGGAACTGCCAGAAGACTGGAAAAGAGCAGATGTGGTTCCCATTTTCAAAAAAGGAAAAAAAACAGATCCAGGAAACTATAGACCCATCAGCCTGACCTCAATACCAGGAAAGATTCTGGAAAAGATAATTAAACAACAAATAAGTGAACACCTAGAAGCAAACAAAGTAATAGCCAAAAGCCAACATGGGTTTGTCAAAAACAGATCATGCCAGACAAATCTAATTGCATTCTTTGACAAAGTAACAAAATCAGTGGACCAGAGGAATGCTGTTGATATAATTTACCTGGACTTCAGTAAGGCATTTGATAAAGTAGACCATAACCTACTATTAGATAAAGTAGAAAATTGTGGGTTAGACAGCACCACCACCAAATGGATTCGTAACTGGCTGACCAACCGCACTCAACGTGTAGTCCTCAATGGAACTGCATCTACATGGAAGGAAGTATGCAGTGGAGTCCCCCAAGGCTCTGTTTTAGGCCCAGTACTCTTTAACATCTTCATCAACGATTTGGATGAGGGGATAAATGGGGAACTCATCAAATTCGCAGACGACACCAAGCTGGCAGGAATAGCCAACACTCCAGAAGATAGGCTTAAGATACAGAAGGATCTAGACAAACTTGAACATTGGGCACTGTCTAATAAAATGAAATTCAATTGTGAAAAAAGTAAGGTCCTACATATAGGCAAGAAAAACCAAATGCACAAGTACAGTATAGGTGGTACCTTGCTCAATAGTAGCAACTGTGAGAGGGATCTCGGAATCCTAGTGGACAACCATTTAAATATGAGCCAGCAGTGTGCAGCAGCTGCCAAAAAAGCCAACACAGTTCTAGGCTGCATCAACAGAGGGATAGAATCTAGATCGCGTGAAGTGTTAATGCCACTGTATAGTGCCTTGGTAAGGCCACACTTGGAATACTGCATACAGTTTTGGTCGCCACGATGTAGAAAAGACGTGGAGACTCTGGAAAGAGTGCAAAGAAGAGCAACCAAGATGATTAGAGGACTGGAGACTAAGACATATGAAGAACGGCTGCAGGAACTGGGTATGTCTAGTTTGATGAAGAGAAGGACCAGGGGAGACATGATAGCAGTGTTCCGATATCTCAGAGGGTGCCACAAAGAAGAGGGAGTCAAACTTTTCTCCAAGACACCTGGGGGCAGGACAAGGAGCAATGGGTGGAAACTAACCAAGGAGAGAAGCAACTTAGAACTAAGGAGAAATTTCCTAACAGTAAGAACAATTAACCTCTGGAACAGCTTGCCTCCAGCAGTTGTGAATGCCCCAACCCTGGAAGTCTTTAAAAAGATGTTAGACAGCCATTTGTCTGAAATGGTATAAGATTCCTGCCCATGCAGGGGGTTGGACTAGAAGACCTACAAGGTCCCTTCCAACTCTGCTATTGTATTGTATTGTATTGTAAAACATGTGGCTAATGAGAAAGGAATTGTAACCCATCCTCTCTCATACAAAGGGAATGCTGCTTTTCCTTACTACTCAGCAAAATTGCTTTTACATGAAAATCTGACACAAAGTAATGTCCAGCAATTGGAAAAAACAACAACTCAAAAATCAGAAATGAGAGGAACAGCAGTGCACAGAGAGCAAGAGAGTGGGGAGGGAAGGAGAGGGGGGCGGGGAGAGAGCAAAATTATGCACCATCTGTTCTTTGCCTAAAGAGAGATCCACATGCATTTTAATGGAGAGGATAGCTCTACAGGCCTCTATGGGAGGCAAGGGTTTTATGACACCCTGGAGTCATTGCCTCCATACACCATGGAAGCAAAAAAGTTCTACAGCAAAATATCTCAGTTGGGAAATAACAACACTGTTGTCACTTGATTTCCAAGATCTCCAGAAACACAATATAAAAAATACCCCCAAATATTAATCAAAGCAACATTAAAATTATTCATTGATTTAAAGGGAGTGGGGCAAAATAAAGTGCTATAAATCCTTTTTAACTTTAAGAAACTATCTATAAAAAGTTATTTTCGCTGATGAAAGGAGCTCTGTACATATAAATTATATTGTAATAATAGAGATTCCCAATGGAAAAAGAGTTTCTTCTCCTGCTGGCAAAAATTAGAATAATCACAGATGGCTAATGATAAAAAATACTGATTGACAGGTCTGAAGTACAAGGCGTGCAAAATAGTCTCAGAACTGAAGTTTGCTTGTGGCCTGAGCTGGCTTTAGGCAATTGCAGAATCTGTGGATCAGTGAGATGGGACCAAGATCTTTTATTCACCCCAGTACTATGTTAGGATGGTAGCAGGTTCTTGTGATTACACTGCATTATACATAATTGGTTTGTTGCAAAGTGACAGAAAATGATTTTTGGTGACATGAGAACAAAAAAAATGGCACTTGCTTTGCATGTAATGTATTGCATTATGCAGAATGTAAAACTCAAGTCAAATACTAAACCATATGCAAATTGAATGCACTGTTACCGCTTCAATGGTCCAAGTTTTAAAATCAATTCAGATTCCCACTGACTGGGTCTGGAAATTTCTTTACAATTATAAATAAAACACTTGAGAAATGGGACTGCAGTTTAATGACAAGGATAAAGTTTGCCATTGCTTTCTCATTTTTTTCTCTTTATTTTGATTTCTACCTATTCTAAGTGGGATTTCTTAATTTCTCCCATCTGAATACTAATCATCCTGTTTGCTTTGGCCCAAATAAATTGGATGCTTCCAGGTGCTGTCCCCTTGAAATATATGCTGAGAATTAAATCTCTGAAACCTGAAGCTTCTGTAGGATAGCAACATGATGACATACCTTTAGATGTTAGGTAATTAAGCAATCCAATGAAGACCATTCATATATAACTCCAATTTTGCTACAAGTACATTAATTGTCTAGAACCATATCAATCATCTTAATTTTTTTGTATAGGTGCAAGTACTAGAAGATAGATAAATGCATTTTTAAAAAAATTCTTATTAATTGAGGCTTAAGTCTGCAGAGCCTTTTTAGTGATGATGCTCCAATTGTAGTAGAATTAATAATCTTGGAAATTCCCAATGAAATTGATTTTTAATTCCCAATGAACTTAAATTTTCAGGAAAAGATTAAAAATGCTACTAGTGTTGTTCTTCAAAATCTTCCTTGAATGTAAGGAAGATGCCTGCCTGCCTGCCTGCCTGCCTGCCTGCCTGCCTGCCTGCCTGCCTGCCTGCCTGCCTGCCTGCCTGCCTATCTATCTATCTATCTATCTATCTATCTATCTATCTATCTATCTATCTATCTATCTATCTATCTATCTATCTATCTATCTATCTATCATTAGTTATAATTATTACAAGGTATTTTAAAGGCTAATTTAAAGCATTTTCATTATCACCCACAATTTCCCGGCTTGTTGATATATTCTTTTTTTTAAAAATTTGTTCAGCGCTTCTTTAATTATGCCGTTCTCATTATATCATGCTATTTTCAGTGATAAACACCCTACTTAGAATATGGGAGAAAATGATAATACTCCCATCCTGATTGGTAAATTCATCTGTATAACTCAGAAGATCCAAAACTTTTATCTACCAATCTTTTTGTGATAAAGTTTGATAAATCATGAAAAATGATAAACCTTGGTGAAACAGTTTGCTCTAGTAATTAAGACACTGGGTAGAGGTCTAGCCCTGTCTCAGTCATAAAGCCAGCTGGCTGATTTTGAACCAGCCACTCTCTCATAGATCACTTACCTATCTCACCTACCTCACAAGTTGTTCTTATTGTGGTAAAATGGGAAGATAAAGGAGTATTAGAGTCTTATGTTCTTTATAAGAAATACATAAATTCAGCTTGCTTACTGGGTTATTTGGATCAGTGTTATAATATAGGATTTTTTTTCTCAAAATATACAGAAATCTGTAGTACTTTCCTTCCCATATAACAAAGCCAAAATCCAGACCTTAAATCATTTTAAAATGAACCCAAATTTGTCAGTAATTTCCCTATAAGGGAAAAAGCTGTTGTTAATGGGAATGCTGAAGGTGCCACCTACTCATTCTTAGCAAAACAACACTTCTAAAGAGTGCGTGCTCATTTTTAAAAAAATAAATAAATAAAGCAGTATCACAGCTAAGTGCATCATCACAACTAAATCATTTCACTGAACTGAACAACTACAACAAAATTAAAAGGAGTAAAAGAATTAAAAGCGTGCCTAAGGCGACAGTAAAGTTTGGTGTTAATTTCCATTTCTTTCAAGTGTTTTTGATGAATGGTATGACAAAAGAATCCTAATTAAAGTCAAAATCTTGAATACTAAGTAATTAGAAGTGCCCCTGTGTTCAGTTTAATAATGCTGCCACTTTCAATGCTTTGTGGAACTTCATGTAATAGTCCTCAGAAAAGGATTCTCTGGCAAGGAACACCAAGTAATCTTTGCATGAAACAACAAAAAAAGGAACAATAAAGCCTAAATCTGAAATCCTCAATTCTTCCTACTCCAGTCCCCAAGCCTTCTTTTACCCATATGTTGCTTTTTTATTTTAAACAGAGCTCTTAAAAAAAATCCCTTCTCTTCCCACAATTCTAAATTCTATGTTAATTTGAATGTCTTTCCTGATCATGTAAGTATAGTTTTTACGGCTGTGATTCACATTATTTACATGGAAATAATCCCCATTTATCCTAAACCATTTATATTTTGTGGCATGGAGCCCAGCAATAACACCATTCTGCCATTCCACTATGTACCTGTTGAGACATACAATTCTCATAGTTTTATTCTTTGTCAAAAATGGGATAAATGGCAGAAATGTTAACAACTTAAATGTGAATGAACCTAGGCTACATTTGCTAGAAATCCTAATATTCTCTCTCATTCCTAGTAAAGCATTTTGCTTGAAGATATGGCCAAAGATAGATATTTTCATCAGTTTTTGGAATGTAGTCCAATTTAGCAGGCTGACCTACTCAGAAAATATTGACTCAAGTATAATGAATTAAATATCTTTGTCCCATCTTATACCTCCTCATTCAACAGAAGATTTGGACTTCAGCACAGCTGTCATTGTTCAATATAGTGTAAATTTATTACTATAATTATCATTCTGTTTATCTGTTTGTACCCACACAATAGCCCAAATGGTAAATTACAACATCAGAATGCTTGAATCACCTACCTAAAATCTACTAACTTAAAGAATCCTGTCTCACACACAAATGCCATGAGTATTAGAAGCCTTTATTGAGGCTTAAAGTCCCAAATAGCCTTCCACAGAAATCCTCACCCCCACACCAGTGCCACCCCAAGGATTCAATAGGCCATTCAAGGAAAGCCCTGTGCCAACTGGCACAACAAAGGCAAGTCCGCAAGGCAAAGACCACAAGGCAAAAGCAAGTCTAGAGTTTAAGATGCATGACCCAAATTTCAAGATACACAATCCAAGACTGGTATTCAAGACAAGAATCATGGTGAACATGCAGCAAGGAAACAAACATGTTATTCCCAGTAACATTTGTCTCCAAGTGCTGAGATAAATAACCACTCCCCAATGTAACCCATATAAAGAGGGGTGAGACTGCTCTCTTTATAAACTGGCTTCACAGCACCTGCCGCCTCTCAATCCTATGCACTCTTAGATCAAGAGGTGGACACAGTTCTTCCATATCTTCACCAACCTCCTGAAGCCTCTGTGCCTGTCCTGTCCCTAGCTCAGCTAGCTGCTTTTCAGTCATTGCTCCTGTGATTGTTCTGCTGTGATCAGCCTTGCCACTCCTGGCTCAGAGCCTCTGGAAGTCTCTAGGCATTCCTCCATGTACCTTCCCACAACATTCCTAGATCTGGCTCTTCCTTATCCAAACTAACATCCAGAGAAGTGTCTGGGGATTATGGATAATTTTAGTACACAAAATTATCTATGATCCATTACTCCAGTAGAATTGTAGCTTTCACAATGTTCAGATCTATTGCAGCATCTGCTGCCAGAGTTCGGCAGTTTAAGTCTCACTGGCTCAGGGTCGACTCAGATCTCCATCCTTCCTAGGTCATTAAAATGAAGACCCAGATTGTTGGGGACAATATGCTGACTCTGTAAACTACTTAGAGAGGGCTGTAAAGCACTGTGAAGTGGTATATGTCTAAGTGCTATTGCTATTGCTATTGCTGCATCTGCAAGTCAGATAGTCATGATTTCCAATGTTCCGTGTCAACTTCCCATAAGCAGGTAAAGGTAAAGGTTTCCCTCACACATATGTGCTAGTCGTTACCGACTCTAGGGAGTGGTGCTCATCTCTGTTTCAAAGACAAAGACTTTGAAGACAACTGCATGGTCATGTGGTTGGCATGACTGAATGCCAAAGGCACATGGGACACTGTTACCTTCCCACCAAAGTGGTCCCTGTTTTTCTACTTGCATTTTTATGTGCTTTCAAACTGCTAGGTTGGCAGAAACTGGGACAAGTAATGGGAGTTCAGTCCGTTATGCAACACTACAGATTCGAACTACCAATTTTCTGATTGACAAGCTCAGTTCCATAAACAAAGGAAATGGAAAAGACAAATGTTACTCCCACTCCCAGGGCATTTTTGCTGCTTTGTTCTTCTATTTATTTGCTTAGGTAGGTAAATAATGATTCATTATTTAAGTTCATTTGTCTCTTCAATTATTTTTCTACTTATGATATATACCCTTGTTAGATGATCATAAGACCATCCAGGCAATGGTATGATTCAAATAATTTAACAACCAGTTGTCATGGGACTGAGGAGGAAGAGGAAATTGGATGAGCCCTACTGGGAAGGATCCTTTGAGGAGCCCCTGCCAGTGAATGACCTCATCTTGTGCAGTAGGGCCAGAACCCCTTCCCCTCACATCATCCTCACCATTCCTCTTCCAATACCAGAGTGCAGAGTGGCTCCAGGGAGGGAATGACCTTGAAGAACAGGTCTTCAAATCTTGGGGGATGGAGAAGGGCCACAGGATCAGAAACCTGAAATGGCTCTTTATCAATCTTGCCCATCTCATTGCAAATGGGCTGTGTCCAACAGGGCAGGGGGAAGGCAGAGCAGCTCCTGGGGAGATGCGGCAAGTAATCAGAGAGTGCCAGCTTTCACCCACACTTCTGCATATACATGTTTTCTGAGTTAGCAGACAGAGGAAAGGTGAAGGTTGATGACAACCAGAGGAGGCGGATGTTAGATCACCACAGCTGGGCTAGGACTGGCATTCAGAAAGCATGTTGGCAAAGGAACATGAGGCCCAGATTTCCCTGATTCTAGAGAGACACTGGGCCAGGAAACAGGCCAGGGCAAATCATGCTATGCCAGGCCCAGGGGTTATAGAGTATGGGCCTTCCCCCTGGCAGAAATCAGGTCTTGTACTAGCAGGAGTGGAAGGACAATCAAGGCTATGCTACGTAGCCAAAATGTTTGGCTTGACTTCTGACTGGGAGGCCGCTTTCCCCTCCAGCAGCCAGCCTTGTTCCATGTCCTGTTTGTTAGTTAAGAGAAATCACCTCTGGGCTTGGCTGCACATCAGATACCCTCACTTCCTTAAAGCATTTCTTTGCCTACCTGATTTCCAGCTCTGTCGCATTTCTCCATTGCATTTCTTGCAATTGTGTGCAGAGAAACAAGTTTGTGGGACTAAAAAAAAAGTTCAATCAATCAATTTCAACTTCTCATTTAAAAAAAGATCCCGGGCACTGAAATGGGCTCATCTCTCTCCAGCAGCTGCCCAGGCCCACTGGAGGGAAAGACAGCATCTACTGGCACTTAAACATGGCGGCATTCCAGCTCTGGCCAGGAAGGGGCAGCTAGTATGGGCACTGTAGGCAGGGTCACTTCACCTGGTCACTTCACACCTTCCCCGATCCTCTGGTTCTCTGACAGTACTTTGGCTCTAAGCTGGTGCCTTATGCACAGGCCACGCCCCACCCCTTCTGCCTGTTTTAAAGTAAGACAGTTTTTTCTTGAGTAACATCAAATTTACCATGTCTTCATTTGGTTTCCATCACTTTTCTCTTGGACTATTGGAGAGGGATTTTTCCCCTCCTAGAAGGAAGTTGAAAAAAACAAGATCTAACTGGATCACCAAACTCTGCAAAAAAAAATATTAGGTATTGGTTCAACAAATGGGGCCAAACCAGTTGAATCCCACCACTGCATCCAGGGTGAAAAAGAAAATATGCTCACCCTGTTGGCTACTGATGACTTCAGACTGCACTATTTTTTCTCAAGTAATGAACCAATGAGTCACAGGGTTGTCTAGTAGCTTTTAATGTTCCTGTACATAATAAGAATCAAAGTTGCTGTAATTAAATTATCAGGTTCCAATCCTTCCACGGAAAATTATTTTCCCTTTAAATTCATCTAAATTAATGGTCATTGCCAGATGTTATGACATTGTTTTAATTATCTGCCCTATTGAGTATTTTCTTTCTTGAAATTAATGTTAATTGAAACGAATTCTAGAACTGTAAGTCAAATCCAGAATGAAGGGAGTGAGAGGTTCATATAAAATAAAATTAATACACAGGGCTTTTAGTTGTGATATTAAGTATGATCAGAGTTTAGATCTTTACCTTCTTAATCTGCCTTAATAATGAGTGCTGAAGGTCTCCTTGGGCTCAATGTTGAAAGGGGAATCAAATGTATCACTGAATAACTTAAAATATTAAATAATTCAGAGTCTAGAATTTTAACTGCCAGGAGAATTGGAATGTGAAGGGAGTTAGAGGGAAAGGCCAGGCAGTGAAGCATGAGATCTAGTATATTGTCTCCGATAGGAGACTTCTCAATAAGGGTGGAGATAGCATCCATGTATGGGTTAAACCTATCCACACTCTGATTGGACTGAGTCATAATATTAAATAATCAATTAATTAGGCATGGTATATAACCCCCTATGGAGTAACCACACCCAGTTTCCGACTCAGTCCAGCTCTGGGACTGTTCGGTGTTCCAACTCTTGGTGTTCAGCCTTCTGTGCTTATTTCTGTCAGGATTGGTGGCATTGTGAGTAGACAGGGCCCCCCACACCTCAGCAGCAGCCGGGACTCAGAGGTTCCTGTCATTGGCAGCCACGGGCCCAGGCCTTCGGTTGTCAGCCACCCCTCTAGCCTCCTGCCTGACTCCTTCTATTGCCCGCGCCACGTCTTCTGTCTTCCAAAGCTGCTGCTGTCAAGCCAGGTGTGGGGGAGGGAAGATTTCTGGCGCTCAGGAGGCGGGACACACCAACAGCCTCGGCTGTTAGGCCTTGCTTTCCTACAACTGACAGGCCTCTGTCAACTGTGAAGGCTGTTCCACTGGACCTAAATAAATTGTGCCTCTTTATTACCACTTTTGGAAAATAACAGAGTCCAGTCAGCTTCTGAAGGCTGGTTTGGAGAAGGGGACAGGCGTGCGGCAGCTCTTTGCAGCAAAGCCGCTCTTTCACTTTATATTCAAGCCTCTGTCAGTGGCCTTTGGCATGAACGGCCATTTTGAAGCCTGCCTGAATCAAGAACCAAAATAGCTGCTGCCTCAGCTTCAGAGGACAATGATTGGAGTGAGGTCCTCGCGACTACGACCAGTGGCCCCACGGAAGGAACAGAGGCTCCTGCAGTGGTAATTGCCCCCATGGCCACAAGGCAAAGGGGAAGAAAGAGCATGTGGAACCACAAGCCTCAAAAGGGGCCAAATTGGGGTTCAAAATCCCCTAAGCCTGCCTTTAAGTATGAGAAGCAGAGGCAAGAGGCACTAGAAAGCATTTATACAAGTACCAGCAGCCAGAAGTCTTCTCTTGTCCTGAGCACTAAGGTGAGGCAGTCTGCACTCTCTTCGCCTGGGGGAGCTGCAGAAGAGGATCCCTCCCTCGATGTGAGGATCCCCATTGACACCTCAGGCCTCTGGGGTTCTAGCCAAGGTTGGCAGTCACCCCCACGCACTGCCCCATGGGGGCTTCACCTCATCCTCTTCCCTCTACATCCGCAGGGGTTGGTGCTGCTCAATTACCCCACTTGGGGGGGGGGGACAATTTCAGGACCTAATGTTTGATTTTGATTTTATTGAATTTATACCCTGTCCTTCTCCAAGCCCTGTTCAGGGCTTTCCAGCGGTGCAGCGTTGCTGCTTTCCAACAGCCTCAGATTCAGCCACAGGTTGCTCCTCCATCTGCAGCTCCTGTGGGGATAGATGGTCAGGAGTCTCCCCTGTTTCTTCCCATGACAATAGCAGATTTCAGGTCACATCAGGACATCAACAAACTGGTTGCGGACATCCAATTTTCTTTGGGCATCACTTTAGCTGCAGCCACGTTTGCCTTCAGGGCAGTTGCTTCATCCATAGGCTGCAGCTGTGGCAAGCTGATGCGTGCCACATATGATGCCTGGCGTCATCCCCCTTTGCTGGAGGGTCCTTCTTTGGGGCATCTATTGACCTTTTCTTAATTGAGAATCAGGGCAAATGGAAGGTGCTTCTCACAGCTCCTAGGAAGGGCAATTTCTGGGCGGTGCCCTAGCCCCGTTGCTCCGATTTCTGTGGTCAGGACTACGGTCCTTTATTCTGGGGTCAGGACTACAGATCTTCTTTTAAGGGGTCTGATTTCAGTCAGTCAGGTTTCAGGCTGGACCAGGGAGGCTATGCCCCCAGCCAGAGATATCAACTGGATAGGCAGCAGAGGGCCTATCATGGGGGCGAAGGAGGCAGCACTCTTCTTCCGCAAGAATTAATTCTGGGCCCAGTTCTCCCCTCATCGGAGGATGCTTGGCATATTTCACAGATTGTTGGGCTCCTCTACCTCCGATGTGTGGGTACAATCAACCATCAGGTCTCAGATAACCCGACTTGGAGGCGACTTATGCAGGAAGCCATTCAACACCTATTGAACATTAGGGCTATCCAACTGGTGCCTCCAGTTTAACAGGATCAGGGTTATTATTCCATTCTCTCTGAGATCCCAAAGGCTTGGGGCGGCTGGAGAACTATTTTTGATTTTAAATAGTTTGACCTCTATGTGCGTTATCGCAGGTTTAAGATGCGTTCACTGCACTCAATATTAGAGGGTATTAGGCAGGGAGATGTCCTCACATCCATCAACCTTACTGAGGCCTACCTGCACATACCTATAGCCCCTGAATACTGACAGTTTCTCAGGTTTTGTTACCTTGGGCACCACTTCCAGTACCGAGCCTTACCCATCGGGTTATCATCTGCACCTCAAGTCTTCAGGTAGGTGATGGTGGCATTGGCAGCGTTCCTGAGACAGGTACATGTGCAAATCCAAGGCAGCCTAGACGACCTGTTGCTACAGTACTCTTCTGTAAGTGGTGCCCCAAGGGACTTAGACATTACCAGGTTGACCCTGCGAGGCCAGGTGGTTTCGATCAATCTGGCAAAAAGCTATCTATGGCCTACCACTAGGCTGATTCAAACTAGTTTGAGAGAGTTGGTTTTCCAGGTTCTCAAGGAACGTAGTGTATCCTTAGCTACTTTGTCCAAATTGTTAGGCACTATGGTGTCTGCCATTGGCATTGTTCTCTGGGCGCGCCTTACCAATAGAGACTTTCAATGGTTTCTTTCGCCATTTCAGCAAAGGCTCATGAGCTGCTCCCAGATCCAGGTTCTTCTGCCAGCGGAAGTCTCCTGCTCTTTGATTGGTGGACATCATCTACCCTACCCAAGGGGGAATTCTTCAGGATCCCAGACCGAGTCACAGTCACTTCAGACACCAACCTACTCGGAGGGGGGGGGTTCAACTTCAGAGGAGAACCTGGTGGCTTAGTGGCTAAACCATCTGCCTAACATGTAATACGGCCCTGGTTAGAATCCCAGTAGGGGTATGACTAGCTGATGAGAGCTAAATAGCTTGAAATAGATCTATACTAGTCTCCCTTATATGCAGATGGCACAGGGACAATGGGGCCAAGTGGAACTAGCTCACAACATAAACTGGTTGGAACTCAGGGCGGCCCACCTGGCTCTCAAACCATTTCGCTTTTCGATCAAGGGCAGACATATTCTGGTCCTCACAGACAACATGGCCACCAAGGCTCATATTACAGGCAGGGGGGGACCAGGTCAAGGTTCCTCATGCTGGGGGCCAGGAGCTTGGGTCGTTGGGCCGGGAGGAATTTGCTCTCAATAACTACAGAACATATAGCGGGGGTGGACAATGTCAGGGCTGACCAGCTCAATCGGGTTGAGGTGGACAATTCAGGATTGCAGCTGCAGCTGGCTAGCTTCCAGGCAATTGTGGACCCTTTTGGCTGCCCAGAGGTCGACCTGTTTGCAACTCCCCTCAATACTCAGCTCCCAAGATTTTATTCCCAGTTCCTTCGCAGAATGCAGAGTGGGTGGATGCTCTCCACTGCCAATGGCCTCTGGGGCTCCTGTATGCCTTCCTGCCTTTGCCCCTGATTTCCAGAGTCATTCAAAAGATCTTGCGGGAGGGGGCGGAGGTGGTGATGATTGCCCCACATTGGCCTCAGCAGCCCTGGTATGCCGACCTTTGATCTCTATCAGTAGGCAGGCTCTGGAGGATTCCCCAAGAGATTATTTCCTTCAGCAAGGGGTCGCTGGAGCATCTGGAGCCTCAATGGCTATAGTTGACGCCTAGTGCTTGAGCGGAGCGTCCTGAATGAGACAACTTTTCCTCCAGGGTCATTCAGATTATTCAGGCTCCCCGTCCATCTTCCATGTGGCTCATATACAGTGCAACCTGGTGAGCTTGTTGTAAGTGGTGTTTGACAAACCACTTTGACCCAGTACAAGCCACTATCCCACAGGTCCCGGAAATTCTTCAAATGGGCCTGGGCAAAGGGTTGACTCCTAATACCATTGAGAGACAGGTATCAGTAGTTTCTTCTGTACCTTTGTGCGGTAGGTCACAAACTTTGACTCAACGTCCTAGGGTCAAGAGATTTCTCAAGGGTGCTTTGGTACTCCTTTACATAAGGTATTGGATGCTTTGACAGGTGTCCTCTCTCGACACTGTGGAATGAGATTTTTTTTGGATTTGTGCAAGTTTTATGTGGACAGGGTTGTCCTACGTCTGGTTCCCTCCTTTGTCCCGAAGATGGGGTCTTGGTTCCATCGGGCTCAGGAGGTGGTCCTCCCCAGCTTTCCTGCAGAGTCTATGCAGACCTTGGAGGACCGGTGGCACTTGCTGGATGTCAGGTGTGCCTTGCATGTGTACATTGATTGTACGGCTGTTATTTGCAGGTCGGAGTCTCTTTTTGTCTCCTTTCTGCCAGGTTCCCTGGATAAGAAGGTGTCTGTCTCAGTGCATTGACGATGGGTTTGTCAATGCATTGAGAAGGCCTATGCGGCTTGTAACGAGGCAGTTCCTTGAGGAGTCAGCACATTCTGCACGCAGTGCAACGGCGACTTTGGCCTGGGCAATGCAAGCTTCTCTGGGAGAAATTTGCAGGGCTGCAGCGTGGTCTTCTCCATCCCCTTTAGTGCGGCATTATAAACGGGACACATTTGCCTCGGCTGAGGCCAACTTTGGCCACTGGGTTCTGCAGTCTGTCTGTCCTCGTTCATTGGGGCAGGTCTGATCTTGACCCTCCCGTGGGTTCTTTTCAGGGCTTTGGTATGTCCCATACATGGATGCTATCTCCACCCTTATTGAGAAAGAGCGTTGGTATTTACCTGATACGCCTCTTCTAATAAAGGGTGAGATAGCATCCGGCCCATCCCTTTCTCGTTCAGCCCTGCCTGTGTTTGGTGTCTGGCTCTTGTTGTTCTTGGCAGTGTTACTGTTGGATTTTTCTTGCTAAAGGAGTTGGTTCATACCGGTGAGTCTGTATTCTTTTCTTCGTCGAAAACTGAGTGTGGCTACTCCGTAGGGGGTTATATACCATGCCTAATTAATTAATTATTTAATATTATGACTCAGTCCAATCAGAGTGTGGATAGGTTTAACCCATACATGGATGCTATCTCCCCCCTTATTAGAAGAGGCGTATCAGGTAAGTACCAACGCTCTTTTTCTGAAAAATTCCAGTGAAGGGAGAGAAGCCACATGTACTGACATTTATTGATTAACAACTCTTACTGCCATTTCAACTTTGCTAAGAAACACCAGGGGCCTAGGGATAATTTGGCTATTCCTTTAGGCATAAATTGTAGAACCATTTAGAAAATCCCCATCACCATGTTCATCTTATAGAGTGATACTTCCCTATTTCCTTAAATACAATTCTGAAGTTTTGGACTTGGCCAACAGAGCCAAAGACCTGCAAGAGATCTCCAAGGTAATGGAATTAAATTTCTACATTTTGTTAGAAAATCCAGTAAACTTTGCTTGGGGTGTTGAATTTTTATACGAAGAATTCCAAGCTTTTTTTTTAAATCAATGCAGATGAAACTGTTCCTTTTTCAGTTAGTCTAAGCAAAATTCCATTTAAATAATGTGTCTTCAGTTGTATTCTATAGAGATAATCAGTAGCTTATTAACCTTAATCATAACACATTATCACTATTTGGTTTCATGTCTCTTAATTTGCAGAACAATGGCAAAGAGCATACTCAACACATATGAATATATTCTCAAGTTACTGGCACTGCATAAATACAGTGACCCTCACTTGAAATGTCAGGGGCTTAACAATAAACTATATCACATAATAAATGGAGAGAGATGAAGAAGAGTCCTGGGAAGAAGGGGAGAGAGGCGAAGAAACAAACTGATTAACGGGTTTCTAAAGAGAAAAACACTTAGAACAAAGTGGGCCCTAATCAAATAGTCAACCAAAATGCAAGCAGAGGTCAGTAACTCTTGAGCATGTTTGTGAAGTTTCAATTAAACTAGCAGATGATGGTGTCTGCTTAGATCAGACTTTAACTCTCCAAGGTTCACTTGATGGGAAGATAGTGAATATTTGCTTGGGAACAGCAAAAAACAAGATTGAGATGCTCTTATGAGGTTTTTTGGCACTTCACTTCTTCACAAAACAGACTCTGTCCTTCCTTGTGTGGGGTACCAAACGATCAGCAAAGGTCCCGCAATAAGTGTCTACAGTACATAGAAAAGGGATTTAAGGCACTTCTATAGAGTCCAATCTCCACTCCTCCATGTTTGAAAATGACAAATAATTATTTTCACTTCTGAGCCTTATAAATGTTGAGGACAAAGTCAAAATCATTGTTGTGCCATTGCAGCAACACAAATACAAATTAGCTACTGGGAATCCTTCAGCTATACCAGTTCATTTTGTGACAGTTACAATAGCGTTGAACTTATGACCTTTTTTTAGAATTTAGGATCATTGCAGTATTTCCAGGTCACATAATCAAAATTTAGCCTTTTGCAACTAACTCACATTTATGTTGGTTGCAATGTCCCGGGGTCATGTGATTACCTTTTGTGATCTTCTGGCAAGCAAAGTCAATGGGGAAGCCAGATTCATTTAACTTAACAGCTGCAGTCATTTAATAACTGTGGCAAGAAAGATGGGCAAAATTTATGTAATAACTGTCTCACTTAGCAACATACATTTTGAGCTCAATTGTAGTTGTAAGTCCAGGACTGGCTATACTTTAAAAAAATGCATTTTGCAAAAAGGGAAACGCACATAATGTTGTCATTCTTTTCCTTACTCCTGGGCTATTTGAGAGTCAATTCATTCAACGTGCTCCTTGTGCATTCTTCTAGGATGGCTGAAATTCAAGAACCTGGAGAGTGGTTGGGGATTGAGACAAAAGTTTCTACATAGGGTTCCTGTGTTTCCAGTTGTAAACCAGCTTCAGACAGGTTTTTCCTGAACTCTTCCACTATTGTTATTCCAACACTTCCTCATCATTACAGGATCCCCCCCCTCCAATTAAGACTCTTGGAATCATTCAACTAAGTTTGAAGTTTACTTGACCACAAGGAAGCACTGCTTGAATTTCTTCCCATTTAGTCTTCAAGACTTAGTGCCTGTAACTATTCAAAACTGTGAATCAGGGCATCTAGTCCTATCCTTATTGCTGTTAACAGCTCAACCTCATAACTGCTAAAGCTGATCAAAATGTTTCCTCTGTCATTGTTTCTATGCTTTCATCTCCTTGTTTGTATTGTCCTATTGACTTTGAACTTACCTATGTACAATAATATGTATCAAAATGCTGTCAAGAACTAGCAAAGTAGAGATGCTACATTTCTCCCAATTCTGGAATTTAAAAGGCATCATTGCCTTTCACCTGTCTGTAGGTGCAGCTAATTTCCTTAGTAGCATAAACATGTTACCTGGAAGGCTTCAGCATAGTTGGTCAAAGAAATCAGAAAATAACAGTCAAGGACAAAAACCTAAGGAGAAATGTAATGAAAAAGAAAAGTATTCACAGAAATGACAGCGGACATGTGACAACAGGATGGCAAGCAAGTTGTGATTGTAGTACAGTTGCCATTTTGGTAATTGATTTAAGAATAATATCTGATTAAAATTTTGCTGCTCTAAAGGTGTTTCAGTATTTTTAGTGTTTTTCATTTTATTCATGCTGCACATTTATTATACTATTATACTGCTGTACCATATGATGGTTCAAATAACCAAATTAAAAAGATCAAATCAAATCAAATCAAATCATTTAATACTTATAACCCGCGCCCTCTCCCCATGGGGACTCGGGGCGGTGCACAGGTAGAATAAAAACAGTAAAAAACATACAAACATCAATAAATATACAAACAATTAAAAGCAAATTAAACACAGCCTGTGCTAAAATCCCATTTAACTAACTAAACTAAAATTTACCCAGTAAAAACCCTAGACAGGGGGACTATCCCAGGCCGGCCAGACGGAAAAAGTAAGTTTTTAATTTAAGACGGAAGGAGCGGAGGTCCGTGGTCGTCCTAATATCGGGGGGAAGGTCGTTCCAGAGGGCCGGGCCCACCACAGAGAGAGCCCTTCCCCTGGGTGTCGCCCGCTGACACTGTCTAGTGGACGGCACCCGGAGAAGTCCCTCTCTGTGGGAGCGAATCGGCCGTGAGGATGTATGAGGCAGGATCCGATCCCGCAGATAGCTAGGTCCCGAGCCATGGAGCGCTTTAAAGATGATAATTAACACCTTGAAGCGCACCCGGAAGACGACAGGTAGCCAGTGCAGCTCGCGCAAGAGCGGTGTTACATGGGTAGACCTTGCGGTCCCCATAATTGCTCGCGCGGCTGCATTCTGGACTAGCTGAAGTCTCCGGGTGCACCTCAAGGGAAGCCCCATGTAGAGAGAGTTACAATAGTCCAGTCGGGATGTCACGAGCGCATGAGTGACTGTGCGAAGGGCGTCCCGATCCAATAGGGGGCGCAATTGGCGAACCAGGCGAACCTGGTAAAACGCCCTCCTGGCCACGGCCGTCACTTGATCTTCCATGGACAGCCGGGCATCCAGGAGGACACCCAAATTGCGCGCCCCATCCACAGGGGCAAGATGTTCGCCCCCTATGGCCAGCGATGGAGTGAGCTGGTTGAATCGGGCGGCCGGAAACCACAGCCACTCGGTCTTGGTCGGGTTGAGCCTGAGTCCGTTACTTCCCATCCAGATCCGCACGGCTTCCAGGCACTGGCACATCACCGCTACGGCATCGTTGGGGTGGTTTGGGGTAGATATGTACAGCTGGGTGTCATCAGCGTACAGGTGGTACTCTACCCCAAAACCACGGATGATCTCACCCAGCGGCTTCATGTATGTGTTGAACATACATGTATGTGTTGAAATTAAAAAGAAACATTTATTTGTTAAATTTATATAACCATCTCATATCCATGATGCTGGCCTATAAAGTTAAAAATACAAACACACACACACACAGAGAGAGAGAGAGAGAGAGAGAGAGAGAGAGAGAGAGAGAGAGAGAGAGAGAGAGAGAGAGAGAGAGAGAGAGAGAGAGAGAGAATTTAAGAAGTCTACATCAACAAGAATAGTTAAAGCATTTAAACCAAAACCATTACCTAACAAACAAAAATGTTATAGTAAAACATCTGCAACCTGTTTTTCATGTCAGGAATTATTTTTTTTAAAAGGTGTGACAAATACACTCCGTTCTGAAATGTTCATTAAGATGCATTTGCTTGAATACATACACTTAATTACTGTTTAAGAGAGGCTTTATTTTACAACTTTATCACCAATGAAATGGTTAGATCTGAGAAATAGAGTCTAGGGAAATTTGGCATCCTGACCTAATATGGATAGGAACATAAAGTGCATAAAATTAGAGATAGCTTTAGTAATTTTTCACTTTTGTAATTGCTGCCATGTGAAAGGAAGAAGATAACTACAATAATTGGTTAATCTCATTCACTGAGGCCTGCAGTTGGGATGTTGATGTATGCGTATAAGTTTTATATATGATGTAGATCATGTTTTGATCATTTATGTAGATAAT
Organism: Rhabdophis nuchalis; assembly: GCA_039707465.1. NCBI lineage: Eukaryota > Metazoa > Chordata > Lepidosauria > Squamata > Natricidae > Rhabdophis > Rhabdophis nuchalis. Next base: position 43,219,426 of record CM077647.1, on the reverse strand, counting down.
TATTTAATTACTATTGTATCACTGATACAAATAATGTGGAAAACATCTTCCTGTTCCAATCCTTCTCAAACAATATGTGAGTTGTGTTACAGGTAGATGGATGAGACAGGACAGGATCTATCAGTGGAACCTGTTTTTTCCCATTATGTTAACATCTGACAAGAACTTCTACAACCACTGCTTTACTCCCCTGGTCTACTTAAAATCTTCTTTCTCTTTCTAAAATTTAGAAATATTAGGATAAACTTAGGCACACATTCCAAAAACTGAATTTCAAAAGAGTTCACAAATTTGTAAGAGACATACTATTGTTAGATACTATCCTCAATTTTATTATTCCCTCAACTGAACTGAAACTTATGTGCAAGGTTTGACCAGTGTGTTATTTTTATAACCCTGTGAAAAAAGTATAAAATTGAATTTGAACTCCTTGAAATGCCAGCATCTATCCTTCATTCTTAACTATGTAATATTGAGTATTGATTTGAATTTAGAAAGTAGCTGTCTTTTCAAATTGTAGCATTTTTCAAATGAATGAAAAAATGCTTTTATTCAATGTTTCTATTGATATTTTAAGTATCACATGCATTGCTATGTAGTGACAAGACCAAATGCACTTTGGCAGTGATTCAATATAAAATGAGGAGGTGTTGATTTTATTACCACTCTGGCACTGTATTTGAAAGTGTGCTAATGACTATTTAATGGCCTAATACCCAGCCAAATGAATTCTTAAAACAGCCATAAAGACATTTTTCTCTAATTTTAGTGTTAGAAACAGATTCTGATGTATCATGGGAAATCTTTTTTTACTTTTTAAATGAATACAATTGCTGTTTTATTGAGCATTCACTGAAATGCTAATGAAATAGAGAAGGAAACATTCTGCAAGTAAATATAATTTAGGATTTCAACAAGTATGGAGTTGAGGTTAAGCCGCTATTGAAATTAACCCATAGAAAATCATTTAGGTATAATTGCAGCAATACTAAAAGCAGTATTAACATCTTGAATAGACAGAAATGTTTTTGTGATTCAGTTGGACCTATCAACACTTTGAATAAAAGACTGCATGGAAATGATAAATTAAAATCATTAGGATCAATTTAGATAGACACTGTTCCATTCTAAATCGACTCTATGCAGTTCTATGCAGTGTGTGTGTGTGTGTGTGTGTGTGTGTGTGTGTGTGTGTGTGTGTTGCAGCATAACTCTAGAATACCTTTAGCAACTTCAACCAAAATTGGTACACAGATGACCTATTCTCAATAAGAGTGGAGATAGCATCCATGTATGGGTTGAACCTATCCACACTCTGATTGGACTGAGTCAGATTACTAATTAATTAGCCTAGGTATATAACCCCTCAGGAGCTGTCATACCCAGTTTTCCGACTCAGTCCGGCTCTGGGACTGTACGCTATTCAACTCCTAATTTGTGGAATGAGACTTTCTGTTTTTGGCTTACTCATGAGTAGACAGGGCCCCCTCATGCCTCAGCAGCAGCTTAGGACTCCAGGTGCCTGTCCTCTCCCAGCCACATGCCTTGGCCTCCAGCTGTTGGTATCACTGCTACCTTTGCCTCCTACCTGAGTCCTCATCCTGCGCCTTCATTCAAAAGACCTTTGGACTGCTGCTGCTGTCAAGCATGGCATGGAAGAGGGTGATTTGGGTGCTGGGGAGGCGACTGCATTCACAGCCTTGACTGTGAGGCCTTTGTCTTTGAGCTCCGGCAGCATCAGGCCAACACGGCTTGGAATCGACCCAGGGAGGCCCCCCACACATGCGCGATTGTGCTGAGGTCTTATCTACCTGATTGGCTCACGTTGTGGCCGATCCCGGCTAATTTTGGCCCAGCGCATCCTTGGCCTCCAGCGGAGCTCCGCATGGCCTGCGCACCCCTCCTGTGCTTCCCTCCTTCACTGGGGCCTGGATTGGAGGCCTTTGGTGCCTCAGGCCTTGCAGCGACCCGCCATTTTGAGGCCTAATTTCGCACGCACCACACTCCTTCGTCTCCAGGCCTTCCCAAAAGCGAGCCAGTCACAGCGGTGGCCGTTTTGAGTGTTGGGCATTCCTGATTTGAACCAGGCCCCAATCCTTCTTCGATGGCAGACAACAGGGCCTCAGAGCGGATGGCCACTGTGAGGGGCGGTGCTGAGAACCCCCAGGGCCTCATCACAATAGGGGGTGCTCCTACCTCCATGGCTGAATGGAGCACATCTCAGACCAGGTCCAAGACCAAGTCCAGCTCCAGGGATGCACCTCAGCCCTCTGCGAAGGGGAGTAAGTCCAGGTCCTCCTCCAAGCAGGCCGCACAGGATTCCAGGGGAGGGGGTGGTCAGCCTGACCTGAGACTGCCTGGGGATCCTGCACCCACAGTGATCTATCCACCTCAGGCCTTGACCCCTCTCCAGCTTCACCTGGTTTCTGGGCCGTTTAGCTCCATTTTGCCCATTGACACCTCTGGGCTTTGGGGTGCCAGCAATAACAGGCCTATGTCTCGCCCTGCGGAGTCCACCTTCACTCCCACAGCTGCAGGCCTACACCTGGAAGGGTACTGGGTCCCTGGGCCCCCTCCCCCACTCCCAGCATGGCAGGGTGCCTCTTCGGCCTCATCTTCTTCAATGCAGGATTTTATTGCCAAAGCCATCTGCCAGGGCATCACGGCTGGCCTTCAGACCGGGCTCAGTGACCGCTGGTTGCTCCCCTGCCCTTGGCGGCCCCTCTTCCACCGGCTTTGGCCCCGGCCCTACACCTGTCACCAGTTGAGGTGGATCCGGTCTTATCCTGTGGCCGAGGAGGGTGAATTTTGCGATGCGGAATTGTCGAGTGATGAGGACCAGCTCTGGCCTGTTCCCACAGGCTTTGTTCAAGCCTCTCCTGGCCAAGGCCAAGGCAACATCTAGCTTTGGTGTGGCTCCTCCCCCCATTCTGACCTCGACTCAGGCACCAAGGTCTGGGTTCTCCAAGCCCACGATCAAGACCGAAGCTATACCGACATCCCAGATATTTGTAGACACTATCCAGCACCAGTGGGAGATGCCCACCTCTAGATCGGGGCCGTCATCTCTCAAAAAGTGTTTCTACAATGTGGAGCCCCTTCTCGACACTGCTCTGTCCTGGCCGCAAGTGGACACCCCTATCGCCGCCCTCTACTCGGCCACAACTCTCCCCGGGGGCCAGGAAGACCTCCTCAAGCCCAAGGACAGACATGCGGACCAGATTCTCCACAAGGCCCATCAAGCCTCAGCCTGGGCAGTGAGGACTTTGACAGCTGCATCCTTCTTCACTAGGTCCAGCCAGACCTGGCTGCAGCAGCTCCAGGAACGAATCCCAGTGGCTGACGCTTGGGCCCAACAGGACCTAAACAAAATCGTGGCCTCAGTTCAATTCACCAAGGACGCCATGTTGAGTGCTGCCCGGTTTTCCTCCTGCGCTTTGGCTTCATCTGTGGCTTCCAGGTGTCTTTTGTGGCTTCGCCAATGGCAGACAGAACTCAAGCACAAGTGGAAGCTGGCTTCTGAGCCCTACACCGGTAGCACGTTGTTCGGTGATGCCCTTAATCCCCTCTTAGTGGAGGGTAAAGATAAGAAGAAGATATTGCCGGCCAACCCCAAGAAGGGCGCAAATAGGCCTGCCCCATACCCCCGGTGTCACCAGTTCAGGGGCCAGTCTTATGGGGGCAGTTTTTGCTCAGACTACAATTCCCAGGGGTTTCGTTCCTAGGGGAGCTATGGCCAGTGCTCCTGCTCACACCAGCCTCAGTATAGGCAGCAGCGGGGTAGAGGGTCGAATCGGCCCTTTCGGAGGGGCAGTAGCCATCCCTACCACAGGTCCTAATTCAGATCATGGAAGTCCTCCCATTGGTGGCAGGTTGCGTCTGTAGTGGGAGTCGTCGACCTCCAATGCCTGGGTCATTGCCATGGCCAGGGATGGCTGACTCTGGATTTTGTGACCCAGCCCCCTCCTTCCTTGGTTTCTTGCCCATTTCCCAGCAACCCGGAAGGGAGAGCCTTAATGGGTCAGGCTATCGAGCACCTCTTAGATATTGGTGCAATCTGCCTGGTTCCTCAGGACCAGGCTGGCCAAGGGTTTTATTCTCAACTGTTTGTGATTCCAAAGCCCTGCAGGGGGTGGCGGGCCATTCTTGATTTGAAAAAGTTGAATTTTTATGTTAAGTACTAGCTATACCCGGCCACGCGTTGCTGTGGCCCAGTCTGGTTAAATGGCCAACCAATCTGTGCGTAGATCTACACCTGCATACATACACACAACCACCATATAACCCCCAACCTACCTACCTACTGTACGTCTCCCTCTCTATCTATATACCTACCTACCTACCTACCTACCTACCTACCTACCTATGGTATTTCTCTCTCTCTGTCTATCCCTCTACTTACCTTCCTTTCTCCCTCTACCTACCTACCTACCTACTGTATTTCTCCCTCTCTATCTATCTATCCACCTACCTACCTACCTACCTACCTACCTACCTACCTACCTACCTACTGTATTTCTTCCTTTCTCCTTCTATCTATCTACCTACCTACCTACTGTATTTCTTCCTTTCTCCCTCTATCTATCTACCTACTGTATTTCTCCCTCTCTATCTATCCCTCTACCTAACTACCTACTGTATTTCTCCCTATCTATCTAACCGCCTACCTACCTACCGTATTTCTCCCTATCTATCTATCTATCTATCTATCTATCTATCTATCTATCTATCTATCTATCTATCTATCTATCTATCTATCTATCAACCTACCTACCTACCTACCTAACTACCTACCTATCTACCTACCTACTATATATCACCCTATCTACATACCTACTGTGTTTCTCGCTATCTATTTATCCACCTACCTACCTATTTACCTACCTTATTTTTCCCTCTCTATCTCTCTATCTACCTACCTACTGTAATACAATGATACAATAGCAGAGTTGGAAGGGACCTTGGAGGTCATCTAGTCCAACTCCCTGCCTAGGCAGGAAGCCCTATACCATTTCAGACAAATGGCTATCCAACATCTTCTTAAAGACTTAAAGACTGTCAGGAAATTCCTCCTCAGTTCTAAGTTGCTTCTCTCCTTGATTAGTTTCCACCCATTGCTTCTTGTTCTGCCCTTAGGTGCTTTGGAGAATAGCTTGACTTCCTCTTCTTTGTGGCAACCCCTGAGATATTGGAAACCTGCTATCATGTCTCCTCTAGTCCCTCTTTTATTAAACTGTATTTCTCCCTCTCTCTCTCTATGGGCCACCTGGGAGTTTGCTATCTCAGTGCCTTGGTTTGGCCCTGAGAGGCCGCCCTGGGTCCTTTTGGAGAAGGGTGGGATATAAATTTAATAAAATAAATAAATAAATAAATAAATAGGTTCCTGAGGAAATGACAGTTGAAAAGCAGCCTGATGGGAGGGGCTACAGGGAGGTGAAAACCTGATCAGGGGGTACATTTTACATTTGTGTATCTTGCACATGACACATGTATGCTAGGCACAAAATGAGTATGTATTCTATTATCGGAAGTCCTTCGGAACATTGTGTGAAAATTTGAGGTAAATCGGTCCAGTAGTTTTTTAAATTAGCGGCTTCGTACAAACTATTTTACATTTTTATTTATATAGATAAGAGGTTTAAGATGCATTCACTGTTTTCTATTCTGAAGGGTGTTTGTTGTGGGGATTTCCTTACCTCCGTTGATTTGACTGATGCCTACTTGCATGTGCCAATTTGTATGGAATACCAACAGTATTTACGTTTTTGTTATTCTTCATTCCATTACCAATACACTTCCTTACCTTTTGGCCTTTCGTCCGCTCCCGTGTGTTTACTAAACTCATGGCGGCTCTGGCGGCGCATCTGCATGCCATTCCCATCAGGGTCCAATTATACCTTGATGACATTTTGATTCAGTCCACATCATATGAGGCAGCCCTGCAGGACCTTTTGACCACTGTGGGGGTTCTCGAGGCCCTTGGGTTTTCAGTCAACGAGGCCAAAAGCCACTTTACTCCCTCTACCAGGATCCTCCATCTGGGGGCCTGGATAGACTTCATGGCTGGTCAGGTCTACCTTTCCGAGGACAGGGTCACTAGCATCGACCAGTTGGTAAGGCTGGTCAAGTCTGAATGTAAGCCGGCTTTGGCCACCCTGTCCAAGCTCCTGGGGAAGATGATTTCAGCCATTTCCATCATGCCTTGGGCCTGCCTTCATTCCAGGGATCTCCAGTGGTTCCTGCTCCCCTTCCAGAAGAGGAAGGTGGCCCACTCCCTCCTCCGGGTTGCCCTGCCCCCTGGGGTTAGGAGGTCCTTGAGGTGGTGGAGATCTTCTGTGGTTTTGCAAGGTTGCCATTTCAGGGTCTCTGACAGGGTCACAATCACCACTGATGCTAGCCTCCACAGGTGGGGTGCCCACATGGAGGGCAGAGTGGTCCAGGGAAGATGGTCCCCGGAGGAATCAGCTCTTCCCATAAATTTGCTGGAGCTGAGGGCCATCTGGTTGAGCCTCCTGGAATTTGCAGATAGAATAGCAGGGCAGCATGTTTTAGTCTTGACCAATAACATCACAGCCAAAGTGCATGTCAACCGACAAGGTGGCGCCAGATCCAGGGACCTCATGGCCGAGGCGGATCTGTTGGTTGTCTGGGCAGAGCACAATTTTCTATCTATGGTGGAGGACCACATCTCCGAAGTGGACAACACCAGGGCGAATTGGCTTAGCAGGCTGCAGATTGACCATGCTGAATGGTGTTTACACCCTTCTATTTTTCAGAAGATCTGTCATCATTTCGGGAGTCCTCTGGTCGACCTCTTCACATCTCCAGAAAACGCCCAGCTGCCCAGGTTTTTCTCCTGGTTCCCGCCTCTGGGGGTGGATGGGGTGGATGCGCTTCACACGTTGTGTCCTCAGGGCCTTATGTATGCCTTTCCCCCTACCCCTCTTCTTCCTAGGGTCATTCGGCGGATAATTTCCCTGCAGGCACAGGTGATCTTAGTGGCCCCGTACTGACCAAGGCATCCGTGGTTTGCCGACCTCTGGACCTTGTCCTTGGCAGAGCCGTGGTGGATACCAGTGTGAATGGTCGTCCTGACCCAGAGGTCACTGGAGCACCTGGAGGCCTGGTGGCTCCAGCTGACCATCTGGAGGTTGAGCGGCTTGCTCTGAGGGGTGACTCATTCTCAGACAGGGTCATTCTCACTATCCAAGCTTCCAGAAGGGCCTCTACCATGCGCATATACCTGGAACATATTTTGCATGTGGTGCGCAGGGCATCAGGTGACACCAGAGGTCGCCTCCATCCTGCAAGTCCTCTCACCCAATACGATCAAGAGGCAGGTAGCTGCTATTGGGTCTGTCCTCACCTGGGGCAGTGGTGCTACTCTCTCTCAGGATCCTACAGTTAGAAGGTTCCTCAAGGGTGCTACAAATTTGAGCCCCCCTCCGGTGCATAGATATCCCACGTGGGATTTAACTAAGGTGCTGGGGGCTCTCACCAGGACTCCTTTTGAACCTCTGGAGGAGGTTTCATGGCAGTTCCTTACATGGAAGGTGGTTTTCTTGGTGGCAATCATGTCTGCTAGATGTATTTCTGAACTACAAGCCTTATCTGTCAGGGAGGATTTGTGCAAGTTCTATGCAGACAATGTTCTCCTCTGTCTAGCTCCCTCCTTTGTCCCAAAGGTGGGGTCCTGGTTCCATCGGGCTCAGGAGGTGGTCCTCCCCAGCTTTCCTGTGGAGTCTGCGCAGGCCTCGGATGACTTGTGGCACTTGCTGGATGTCAGGTGGGCCTTGCAAGTTTACATCGATCGTGCGGCTATTATTCGCAGGTCGGAGTCTCTTTTTGTTTCCTTTCTACCAGATTCCCTGGGTAAGAAGGTGTCCGTATCCTGTGTGGGACGATGGGTTCATCAATGCATTGAGAAGGCCTATGCGGCTTGTGATGAGGCAGTTCCTCAAGGCGTCACAGCACACTCTACACGCAGCGACTTCAGCCTGGGCGAAACAGGCATCTCTGGAGATTTGCAGGGCTGCGGCATGGTCTTCTCCTTCCCCTTTCATGCGGCATTATAAACTGGACAAGTTTGTCTCGCCTGAGGCTGACTTTGGTTGCCAGGTTCTGCAGTCAGTCCGTCCTCATTCGTTGGGGCAGGCCTGATCTCGACCCTTCCGTGGGTCGTTTTCTGGGCTTTGGTATGTCCCATACATAGATGCTATCTCCACCCTTATTGAGAAAGAGTGTTGGTACTTACCTGATACACCTCTTCTAATAAGGGGGGAGATAGCATCCATCCCGTCCCTTTCTCGTTCAGCCCTGCCTTTGTTCGTATATGGTTCTTGTTCTCGGAAGTGTTTCTGTTCGGTTTTTTACTAAAGGAGTTGGTTCTTACCGGTGAGTCTGTGTTCCTTTCTTCATCGTAAAACTGGGTATGACAGCTCCTGAGGGGTTATATAACTAGGCTTATTAATTAGTAATCTGACTCAGTCCAATCAGTATGTGGATAGGTTCAACCCATACATGAATGCTATCTCCCCCCTTATTAGAAGAGGCATATCAGGTAAGTACCAACGCTCTTTCTCTGGAAAAAAAATGCTGTAGGGGTAAGATACCCCTAACACCCCTTGAGGTGTCTGATCTATTAAGATACAGCCTGTTGTGCCTTAAAATGGCTTCTAATGTACTGTCCTAAAATAGATTCTCCTGTACAGAACAATGGAGCTGCTATCGGCTTCACAGTACTCTACAAGGGAGCTCCCTCTGGTAACGGGGAAAATCCAACATTAGAAATTACATTTGGTCTGGACATTTTCCCCCTATAAATAAATACCCAGGCAATGCCGGGTTATCAGCTAGTAAACAATAAAAACAAAACAGAACAACAAGATAGGATCTGGTCACTTTGTACAAAATACAGATTAAAAACAAGGGGTTTCATCCATTCTAGTTTCATTCATCCAATACTAGATCTATTTATTGACCTATTTATTATTTCCTTCTTTTATGAAGATGGTCGAGTTATTCCTGCTGTTTGTTTCCATTTTTGAAATGCTTAATAGTTCTTCAAAGAGTTGGTCGTAAATTTATTCAAGAACTACTCATGCGGGATTTGTCACTGGCTTTTTCAAAATTCACCTTTACAAGGTTTATAGGATTATTTCCTCCTATATGCCTATTAGTAATAGGCTAATTCCTTTTCCTGGCTGGGTTTGCTTAGGGCCCTTAAAATTCTGTCCAATTATTGCAGCGACAACCATATTATTATTATTATTATTATTATTATTATTATTATTATTATTATTATTATTATTATTATTATTATTATTATTATTATTATTATTATTTGTATTTGTATTTCTATACCGCTCTTCCTCTGGGAGTCGCCAGCCGGCATTATCCGGCCAACGGTATCTTAAGGAGGCTCTCCCTGTGGGAGCGGGCAGGTCGAAGGAAGGTGGCAGTAGGAGGCGGTCCCGCAAATAGCCAGGTCCCATACCATGGAGCGCTTTGAAGATGGTCACTAACACCTTGAAGCGCACCCGGAAGGCCACAGGTAGCCAGTGCAGCTCGCGCAGGAGCAGTGTTACATGGGAGTATCTCGAGACTCCCAAGATCCCCCACGTGGCCGCACGTGGACTAACTGGAGCCTCCGGGTGCACCTCAAGGGAAGCCCCATGTAGAGAGAGTTACAGTAGTCCAGGCGGGAGATGACAAGGGCTTGAGTGACCATGCGTAAGGCATCACGATCCAGAAAGGGACACAACTGGCGTATCAGGTGAACCTGATAAAATTTGCATATCAACCATCCTAAATCCAAATGATATTTTCAAGAAGCAGGAAACTCTATCAATGGAAGCTTGACAGCATACTAGTGGAACAGGTCCACAGATTTCAATACCTAGGCATTTTTTTCCAATCCAATGCCAAGTGGCTTGCACAGGCTGAGTCCCTTTGCAACAAGGCCAAAATCTCCTTGCATGCTGTCCTGCACTTTTTCTACTCGGAGGATGCCCACCATATTCCCTCAATATTAAAAGTATACAGGGCAAAGGTGATAGCGGCCATTACATATGGCGCTCCTCTTTGGATCCTAGCAAATATTTCCCATCTTGAGTCTGTCCAAAGCCAGTTCCTACGCTGCTTAATGGGAGTCCCCCCTTGTGTGAGCAATGCTGCAATCCATTTGGAATTGGGCATACCATCGCTCGACACCGTTCTGTGGAAACGTACAATTGGCTACCGGCTGGCCCTATGACTCCCAGACTTTTATTTAGGACAGTGCTTATAGCAGGATGACTTCCACAGCCCTTGGGCCCGCAATATCCACACCAAACTCATGAAGATAGGCATCTCATGCAGAATGAATAAAAAGGAAATAATTAAGAAAATTGAAGCTTCTGTTCTGAGTAGCACAACTGTAGCAGGACAACAGAAAACAGATGTCAATTATTTACCAATGGATGTTGTAGAACATAATATTTTATGACATTTACTTTGCTTTTGTGGAGCTGAATTGTGTGTTAGAGAAACACACGGTCTGTTAAACATTACTGATCCATAATTTCTGAAGTAGATTAAGTTGGAGGAATCATTTATTTACTTATTTATAGCATTTATTGGCCACACAGGTTATCACAAGGTAACTCTGGATGGCTTACAATAATAAAAATCATGAGATACATTTTGGATTTCTTTGCATTGTTGACTAAGGTACTATGAAAATTGAATCTTAAAAGCTTGGATTTCAACTTAGAAGGAAATTTGGTTGGATATTGTCCTTGATATTTGAAATAGCTTATTTCAGTATGAAAACAATTCTAACTAATGCATATTGTGAAAATATTTTCCCACTATAGAATTTGTAGAAAAATGATGTAGAAAAACATTCTACATCATTGCTTAGACAAATTATTATACACAAAGAATTGAAATCATAGTTGCCAATTCTTTAGCAGGTTCAGGCTTCATATGCATGAAGATCTTCCCAAGAATTTAGAATAACATAATGTATCAGGATAGCATGTGAAATATGTATTATTAGTAGTATTAGTATTATATCAAATATAATTGGATAGATATTGGTAAAATATTTCATATCTGCTAATGCCTAAGAATCAGAAGGTGGTGGTTTGATTGTACTATGTATTAGGTACCATGTAAAATATTTCTTCTTTCCAGTTCTCTTTCTATGCTATCCTCACTGCTTTCATTCTCCAACCCTAAAGGGACATATTATTCCATAAAACCAGACACTACAACCAAGGAGACATTTTCTTACAGTTAGGACAATTAATTAGTGGAACAACTTCCACTGGAAGTTTTTAAGAAGAGATTGAATAATCATTTGTCTAAAATAGTCTAGGTTTTTCTGCCTAAGCAGAGGGTTGGACTAGAAAACCTCCAAGGTCTCTTCCAACTTGGTTATTCTACTATTAACTGAAACATTGTTGGTCATTGTGAGAGCAGAAAAGAAAACAGAACAAAAATACATCCAAATGATTAATGAGAGCTAATTGGAATTGCAGCATACATTACTGACCAGTGTATCCAAACTCCCTACAAACTTTTTCTTCATCTGCTATAGACAATATTGTTTTATCAATAATATTAGCAGTTGGTGATCTTTTAGTTCAACTATTTTTTTAGGAATATTATATATCAGGGGTGTCAAACTCAAGGCCAGTAGGCCAGATCCAGCCCATGGGGTGCTTAGATCTGACCCACAGGGCCATGCTGGAAACAGCAAACAACAGGTCCACAGTGCTTCTGCCAGTGAAAACAGAGCTCAGGATGGCCACGTATGACCCTTGCAAGCTCCATTTTCACTAGCAGAAAGTTGTCATCCGAGCTAAAAGGAGCCTGGGATCTCGTTTTCGCTAGCAGAGAACTCGGCCCATGACAGGCACGCCTGTCAAGTGTGACTTGAAGCTGGCCATGCTAAAAGCATCCCCAGAGGAAGTATTATTATGTGGAATGAGTAAAATATTTTTTTCAAAAAAGAAAAGGGTTTAGCAAACCCTTAGTGTCGTAGAAAAAGCCAACTGGAAAAATTTGGTGATGACCAAAAAGATGCAGTTGGAGGAAATATTAGGAATCCAGATAACCAAAAAAAGTGAAATATTTAGGTATCTGGGTCTCTCCTAAATGTTCTACTATTAAAGAAGATGATTACTTAAAACTTCTTACTCAAACTAGAGAGAGGCTAGAAGGCTAGAAGGGACTACAATTATCATTACTAGGCAGGATAGCAGCAGTCAAGACATATATTTTACCTAAATGGGTCTTTCTGTTCCAGACTGCTCCGGCCTTATTAGATGCTAAGTTTTTTCAGTCTCTGGATCACTGCATACATAGATTTGTTTGGCAGAATAAGAAACCCAGTATAAAATTGAAGATGCTCCAGGAATCTCTATCTCTACCGCACATTCCATCAGTCATGGGCCCTAGACAGGGGTGGGGGGGTGGCGGTCATTGTAAGGGAAGGTCTTGAGCCGAGAGAGAGCACTGTGCCACAGATAACTGGTTGTGAGTCCCTCTGTGTGAAGTGGGGCCCAGGGAGGCAGCTGGGTGTGATGATTGTGTACCCGCTATGTATCAGCAGCTCTGCCCAAGCTCCTCGAGGTGATCACCGAGATGGCGGTTGAGACCCCCAGACTGTTAGTCATGGGGAACTTTAACCTGCCATCAGTAGGCGAGACATCCGAGGCAGCCTGGGAGTTCATGGCCTCCATGACGGCCATGGACCTGACCCAAGTAATTCAGGGCCCCACACACAAGGGAGGACACACACTGGATCTTGTTTTTGTCTCTGGCCAGTGGATGAGTGATCTTGGAGTAGGGGATTTAGCCATCGTACCCCTATCATGGTCAGATCACTCACTTCTCCAGCTCGACTTTCCCACTGCTACACCCCACTGCGGGGAGGCGGAACCGGAATTTCCAAGATGGTTCCACCCCAGGCACCTGATGGAACCTGAAAGATTCCAGACAGAGCTTGGGCCACTACCTGTGGCCCTGACCCACGCCCGGATGGAGGACCTAGTGGCTGCATGGAATAGTGTGGCCACGGGGTCCTTGGACCGGGTTGCGCCTTTGCGGCCTCTCTTGCGCTAGCGAACCACCCAGGCTCCTTGGTTTTCCGAGGAGTTGAGGGTGATGAAGCGCCGCAAGAGATGCCTAGAGAGGAGATGGAGATCCACACTGCCTGAATCTGACCGAACACAGGTGAGAGCCCATTTGAGGACTTACCTTGTGGCGATAAGAGTGGCCAAGCGTCAGTATTGTGCCACTCTTATCGCATCCGCAGATAACCGCCCTGCCGCCCTGTTTGGGGTGACCTGCTCCCTCCTTCACCAGAGGCTGCGGGAAGCCCCTCTACAGGGCAGAGCAGAGGTATTTGGGGAGTATTTGCAGGACAAAATCGCTCAGATTCGGAGCGAGTTGGTTTCCACCTAAAGTGGTCTAGAGGGGATGTCAGAGGCGGGTCTTGGGATACCACTCTGGGAGGAGTTTGACTCTGTTGCTTCCGAAGATATGGACAGGTTGCATAGGCGACTGAGAGCCACCACATGTTTATTGGACCCGTGTCTCTCATGGCTTGTACTGGCATCCTGGGAGGTTTCACGAGGCTGGCTCCAGGAAATTGTGAACGTTTCTTTGAGTGAGGGGTTCTTGCCAACCATCTTGAAAGAGGCAGTGGTGAGGCCTCTCCTCAAGAAACCTTCCCTGGACCCAGCATTGTTAGTAAATTATCGTCCGGTCTCAAACCTTCACTTTTTGGTGAAGGTTGTAGAGAGTGTGGTGGCACAACAGTTCCCACGTCACCTGGAGGAAATGGTTTATCTGGACCCGCGCCAGTCTGGCTTCCGGCCCGGTCACAGCACGGAGACAGCATTGGTCGCATTGGTGGATGATCTCTGGAGGGCCAGAGATGGGGGTTGTTCCTCCATCCTGGTCCTATTAGACCTCTCAGCGGCTTTTGATACCATTGACCATGGTATCCTATTGCATCGACTGGAGGGGTTGGGGGTGAGGGGCACCGTTTTATGGTGGTTCTCCTCCTACCTCTCCGGTTGATCGCAATTTGTATTGGCAGGGCGGCAGAGGTCGACCTCGAGGCCTCTGTGGGGTTCCTCAGGGGTCGGTCCTCTCACCTCTCCTGTTCAATACATATATGAAGCCGCTGGGCGAGATCATCCGTGGTTTTGGGGTAGATTACCATCTGTACGCTGATGACACTCAGCTGTACATCTCTACCCCAAACCACCCCAACGTTGCCATCGAAGTGATGTCCCGGTGTCTGGAAGCCGTAAGGATCTGGATGGGAAGGAACAGACTCAGGCTCAACCCATCCAAGACTGAGTGGCTGTGGTTACCAGCGCCCCGGTTCAACCAGTTGACTCCATCACTCATCATAGGGGGCGAACATCTTGCCTCCGTGGATCGGGAATGCAACTTAGGCGCCCTCCTAGATGCCTGGCTGTCAATGGAGGACCATATGACAGCCGTGGCTAGGGGGGTGTTTTACTAGGTTCGCCTGGTGCGCCAGTTGCGTCCCCTATTGGACCGGGATGCCCTTCGCACAGTCACTCATGCGCTTGTGATGTCCCATCTAGACTACTGTAATGCTCTCTACATGGGGCTCCCCTTGAGGTGCACGCGAAGGCTACAGCTGGTCCAGAACGCGGCCGCATGGGTAGTTTTGGGAGCGACCAGATACTCCCATGTAACACCGCTCCTGTGCGAACTGCACTGGCTGCCTGTGGCCTTTCAGGTGTGTTTCAAGGTGTTGGTCACCATCTTCAAAGCGCTCCATGGCACAGGACCTAGTTATTTGCGGGATCGTATCCTGCCCCATACATCCCTTCGGCCGATTTGCTCCCACAGAGAGGGACTTCTCCAGGTGCCGTCCACTAGGCAATGCCAGCAGGCGACGCCCAGGGAAAGGGCCTTCTCTGTGGTGGGCCCGACCCTTTGGAACGACCTACCCCCTGATATTAGAACTACCACGGACCTCCGCTCCTTCCGCCAAAAAGTTAAAACCTATTTGTTTCATCAGGCCGGCTTGGCCTAATTTATGTTTCCCGCCCCAGTCTGTAATTTAAATTGTTTTATCTGGTTTTAATGGGATAGTTTTAATATTTTTAAATTTTGTACAGGGTTATTTAATTCTATTTTAACTATGTATGTATTGTTATGTTTTTAGATGTTTTTTAATTTTTCCTGTACACCGCCCTGAGTCCCTTTGGGGAGAGGGGGCGGTCTAGAAATTACATTTTTTTTTTATTATTATTATTATTATTATTATTATTATTATTATTATTATTATTATTATTATTATTATTATTATTATTATTATTATTATTATTATTATCATCATCTAGGGAGGCTTTGGTTTACCGAAATGGGAACTTTATTACCAAGCAGCTATTCTAACCTGGGTCAGAGACTGGACTTTATTAAGAAGGAGGAGAATCCTCATACTTGAGGGCCACAATTTGCAACATGGGTGGCTTTTTTTTTTTGAGTCAGGAGAATACCAAAAAATATAAACACTTTATGGACCATTACCTCCGTAGAATTTTGATGGGTATTTGGGAATGAATAAGAAATGAATTTTATTTGATGAACCCTATCTCCTCTAGAGGTGATGATGTATCCGACTCTCTATAATAGAACAAAATCCCTAACCTATCAGGAACTGTTGGATTCTTCAGGAAAACTGAAATCCCGAAGCGAATTAACAGTTTTAGGTTGTGACTTAGACTGGTGAACTTGCAATCTGGTTCAATCTAGAGTAGATAAGGATAGGGGGGAATCTACAATTCTCCACAAGAATTAGATAAGATTTTTATAGGGAACGATGATAAGCTTCTATCCAAATTCTATCAATTTCTATTAGAGCGTTGGATTGGAGAGGAAGTGATTAAGGACTCAATGATTGCCTGGGGGAGAAATTTGGGACACTCGCTTGAGCTCAAGAAATAGGAAGAAATTTGAAAAAAAACTTTAAAATTAAGAATGTCAGTCTCATACAAGGAAAACACATACAAAATGCTATATAGGTGGAACCTCCCGCTGGCTAGAATATTGAAGGTGTTTCCAGAGGCCTCCCCAATTTGCTGGAAATGTAAAGTAGCTCTGGGAACTTATTTCATACTTGCTGAACTTGCCCTCGAGCAGGAATATATTGGACTAGAATTCAAAACTGGGTTTTTAAAATTACAGGATGTAGGATTAAGCTGATTCAGGAAATGTTCTTGTTAGGCATGAAGCCAGATAATTTAAATAAAACTAATTGGTACTAAATTCTCCACATCATCATTGCAAACTAGTGATATACCATCAGAGACAATGCTAATCGCTAAGATTATAGACTGCACGGAGTCAGACAAATTTACCAGTATGTTGCTGGACAAACAAGAATCGGTATTTTATACATGCTGGGATCGCTGGTACACTTGGTTACAAAGAAGGAGCTCAAAGAAGCGGAATTAGCAATGCTGACTTAGAATCTCTCTATGTTTTGATAGCACCTCTTTGCTTTGTTTTCTTTTCTTTCACTGCTTTCTGTATTGGAGATATGCACTACATATAAATAAGTGGTAAACTTTAGCTATATTACAATACAATAGCAGAGTTGGAAGGGACCTGGTAGTTCTTCTAGTCCAACCCCCTGCGTGGGCAGGAACCTTATACCATTTCAGACAAATGGCTATCTAACATCTTTTTTTTATATTGAAAAAGTTTTATTGGTTTTACATTTTTTAACAGGGTAGGGTAATGGTTACAAAGAAATTTTGAGAGCATTCACGTCAGAGTCGTCGGACCTTCCGAGACCTCAAAGTACACATTAAAAAGTTAACATAGAAAACATTTTCCATACCACTACAAGATGAAAGCAAGTACATTTACCTAAATTCTCCCTTCCATGCTGTCAGACATTTACAAAAACTCCGGATAGAAATATTATGCAAAATTGTTCAAGAAAAATCAAGGCAAAGTTATTTTTTTGATCTAAGTCTTTTGGCTATTGTATCTTCTTTCTCTCCTCCCTGGCCCCCCGCGGGCGGGGCCGTGGCCCCCTCCGTCCCCCCTGGATCTTCCCCCAGGGCAGAGGAATGTTTTTTAAGAAAGGCTTCCGCCTCAGCAACTGTTTTAATCCTCACTCTTCCTGCTTCCCAGAACACCAGCATCCCTTCAGGTGTCATCCACTTGAACCAAATCCCGTGATCAAACAAGGTTTTAGACAAGAAGGAAAATTTCCTTCTTGAATCTCTAATTATTCTAGGGATCTGCTTCAAGATAGTGACCGTCTCTCGTTGATAAGTTAAAGGTTTCTCTCTCTGCGCTTTCAGGATCTCCTCCCTGGTTGACCTTCTAACAAATTTCACATGTATCTCTCTAGGCACTTCATTCATCCTGGCATATGCAGAATTAATTCTATAGGCTAGGTCAATGTCCCCCCTGATCTCATCCTTAGGTTTTTGTAAATAGTCTGCTAAAATTGTACTAATAAGATCAGGCAGGCATTCACCAGATTCCTCAAGAACATTCTGAAATCTCAAAAAATATGTCATTCTTTCCATATCTATCCTAGACACATGCCCATTTATTTCCCCCACCTCATTAGAAACATTTTTAATCTCTCCCTTAGCCCCCTCCAACCCTCCTTCCAATTCTTCATTCTTCTGTGTGTTCTCCAACACTTGCTTCCGGGTATCCAATAGCTCCTTTTTGAAAGTACTATTTTCAGCCCTCTGGGCCTTTATTTCTGATATCAAAGTTTGCATAGAGGTTTCAAGAGAAGCCATCCTTTGTTCCAAATTTACAAGTGCTGCTTCTTGTGCCATGGTTAAAAGTTAGAGTCACTGCCACCAAGATGGCGTTTTCCGGGTGGGGCTGGTGGGGCAGATCAGGAGCTCAGTTCAGTTCAGGGCTGTGAAGTTGCAAACAATTCAGAAACCAAAAGAGACACAATTTCCCAAATCAGCAAATAGTAATAACGAAGGTATTCCAAAGAAGAAATCACAAATCCATCCAGAGAAATTTTTTTTTTAAAAATCCAGAGAGAGTCCTGCTTTCAAAGAGACGCTGGGAATTTTCCTTAGTTGAAATAATCAGGCAGGGACAAAGAGAAGCCACTTCCACCGCCCATCTCAGAGCCAGAGGGAGAGAGTAGCAAAATAATAATTTTTTTTTACTCAGCCAGACCTAGAAACAATGTTGCAAAAAGTCACATTCCACTTTCCCTTGTTAAAGACCGTCCGGAGTGAAAGTTTCCGCTTTCTCTTTGCAGAGAAGCCATTTTAACGTGCCGCTTAAATCCGAGGGTTTTTTTTAAAAAAATAAACACCCCCCTCCCAGTCCGTTCAGCCTGGCTGGCAGCAGAAAAAAAAGTTTTTTAAAAACTCACTCTCTCCTCGCAGCTGAAGCCTCGGGAGTCCTTCGACTGAGCCGATCAGCCCTCCTCATTGTTGTGAATGGCGCCGTCTTCCTTAGGCGAAGGGAGAACCCCCCGCTAGCATGTTCTCCCTCACCTGAGCCGCGCCGGGAGCCACTTCCTCCACCGCCGTGGGGGGGGGGCGCCCCCCGACGAGCCGGCCCTACGGGAGACCCTCAAACAAGAGGAGTCTCGCCCCCGTTGGGGGGCAGAAGAAGAAACAAAGCGGCGAGCGAGCGCTAGGCTCGCCCGTCGCCGCAGGAGCCGGAACCGGAAAACCCTAACATCTTTTTAAAGACTTCCAGGGTTGCGGCATTCACAACTGCTGGAGGCAACCTGTTCCAGAGGTTAATTGTTCTGACTGTCAGGAAATTTCTCCTTAGTTCTTAGTTGCTTCTCTCCTTGATTAGTTTCCACCCATTGCTTCTTGTCCTGCCCCCAGGTGCCTTGGAGAATAGTTTGACTCCCTCTTCTTTGTGGCACCCTCTGAGATATCAGAACACTGCTATCATGTCTCCCCTGGTCCTTCTCTTCATCAAACTAGACATACCCAGCTCCTGCAACCGTTCTTCATATTGTATTACTCTCTGCAATCACTTTGTATCATTTAACTCTTCATTTTGTACACTTTTGTTTTTAATGATTTAATAAAAAATTTTTTAAAAAGCCAACTGGATTGGGGGCATCTATATTTCCAGGCCAGATGCTACTACAGAAAATGTAGCATTGCTAGATCCAACTGGGTGAGATGTATCTGGTTACTATGAATGCCAAATTGCAGGTATGGTCAATTCCTGAAATTCTCCTGTTTATTAATTCATTTTTATATCAGCCTGATAATTGCTTTGGGCTTGCCAGTACAGATGCCTTATGGAAGACCAAAGCTGCATAGTTCTCTAGGCCAGTGTTTCTTAATGTTACCAACCTTATGATGTGTGGACTTCAGCTCCCAGAATTTTCCAGCCAAAATGCTCTAGGCTGAGGCATTCTTCAGTGGCTTTTGCAACATTTTTTTTAGCATATGCATGGTTTATTGTAGGCGTATCCAGAAAGCAGTCCTAATTGAAGCATGAGAATTTTCAAAGGTGACAAGTATTGAGAAGAATTTGTCATCCTTGTCAGAACTGCCATCTGTAGTCAGTCAAAAGTGTTTTTAAATCACCAGAACTTTGTAATAATTGCTTTTTGATGGCAGCTATGCTCTCTTTTCCAGCGCTGTGGATAAGATGAGTAGTTTTTGAGTGTCTGTGTGCTGATTTCTTAGCTATTTCACTGTCTAGAAACTTGTTGTCTACCACACCATACCTGCAACTGCCATTTAGAGCTAATAGCAAATTACATATAGCAGCACTACCATCAAACAAAATCCAAAACTCATTAAACCCTCCCCCCACAAAAAAAAGAAACAAAAAAAGTCTCTGCTCTGCTCATTCCTAGATTACATGCACTGGATCAACAACTCATAATCAAATCAAAGATTTTATATTTTTTACTTCCCCGTCACACAATGTTTTACTTCATCAATCCCACTATGCCAGGGATGTCCAAACTTGGGAACTTTAAGACTTGTGGATTTCAACTCCCAGAATTCTGGGAGTTGAAGTCCACAAGTCTTAAAGTTCCCAAGTTTGGACATCCCTGCACTATGCAGTACTGAGAATATTTCAGACTCACAAAACAAGGGGGGGGGTTGTCTTTCTGTAAACTGAATGTTGTTTTCTAATGTCTTTTGTTGTATTTGTTGTTTTGAGGAAAATAATAAAATGTAAAAAATAAAATTCTATTTCTGATAAGAAAGGAGCTTGATTAGAGTATTTAAGCCATTTCTGGTAATACAATGAAAAGCAAGACCCTAAACTGAACACTGAAGGCAACTTTGAAAATAAAATGTTATTTTAGGTAAGAAAAGACCTTAATTTCTGTTTTGAAGCATCTATTGGGAATAAAATGCTACTTTGGAAAAGGAAGGACTTTCACACCATTTCTTCAAGTTATTTTCCAGTATACACATATACATATAGATCAATTGTTTACGTGCAATCAAGTCATTTCTGACTCCTAGCAATCGCATAAAATTTTAGCCAAGTCATTTATGTCTTGAGTGAGAACTTGGGGTTGATTTGTTTGATGATGCATTTGTTCATTTTCTTGGCTGTCCATAATGTTATTAGGAGTCTTTTCCAACATCAAAAGCATCAATATTCTTCCTATTCCACTTTTTTAAAAGTCCAACTTTCATTTCCATAAGATGTCACAAGGAATATGATAGCTTGCGGGGCTCTGATCTTGATAGGTACAAAGGTGTTGTACATTGGGTTGCTCTTGAAAAGCATCCAAAAGCTCTAGTTGTTTCAAAATGCAGCAACCTGCATGAAGTTTTGGTGATATAGGTGTGTGCATGTGTTATCTCTCCTATGTAGCTGCATTTATCAAAGTTTGTTACAGTAATCACATCCAGAAAGCACACACAGGTAAATGATTGAGCAGTAATAATTATTTTCTCTTTATATATAATACAACACGTGAAGTAAATATACAATATCAAAAACAGTTTTTCCAACATTGTAGTAAATACAAGCAAACATAGCCAGAGGAGATAACAATTTCTGTTTGAGGTCAGAGCAACAGACTAGCTTGCAGCTTTAGTACAGAAGTTAACTTAAGCCATTCCCATGCTCCTAGCTATCTCCAGCAAATACTGTTTCAGTCCCCATTGGCTAAGGTGACAGATTTTAACATTGGTAATGCGGGACACCATTGACGGGGGGGGGGCAGCAGCCTTTCCTGGCCCTGCAGCCGTCACAGAGGCTGCCTCACCGCCCACTTCCCTTGCTGGCCAGAGGGCATCTGGTGGGGGGCCATGCAGGCTCACCCCCTCCCTCCCCCCCCCAAGCGGGGCATCTGCAGGTGTAGCTGAGGTTGCGGCGGATGCTGCGCTTGAAGAAGCTCTTGCAGCCCTCGCAGGTGAAGATGCCGTAGTGTTTCCCACTCAACTTGTCCCTGCACACCACGCAGTCCACCACCACTGACCCGATCTTCTCCTCCTCCACACCACTGCCGAAGTTGGCCGGACGAGCCCTGGCACTGCCCCCGCCACTTCCCCTGCTGATGGCAAGCTGAGAGTGGCGCCTAGGAGTGCAGAGTCCGTGGGTGCTGGACAGGGAAGCAGCGGCAGGGTCTCATCCCAGGCGCCCATGGCAGGACGGGCGGGCGGGTGGCGGTGGGGTTCCTGGCCGGTTGCTCTCAGCGCATTGCGGCAACAGCAGCGGCAGTGCAAAGTTCAGGGCCGCATGGGCTGCAGCTGCAGCCCCACCGTGCAGCCAGAGGAGGATAGCTGTGCATGGAGGGGCTGCAGCTGGAGCCCGCATGGCCATGAACTGCTGCTGCTGCAATGTGCTGAATGCGGCCAGTCAGGAGCCCCACCGTCGCCCACCCGCCCGTCCTGCCATGGGCACCTGGGATGAGCCCCCACTGCAGCCTCCCTGCCCAGCATCCCTGGACCCATTTTACACAAATATGTAAGATTTTCAAAAAATGGGAAAAATTACCTTGAATTCAGTTACATCCATTAACAGATTTTGGCAGTTTTCTTGGCATGGTATGGAAATGGTTTGCATTTATTTTCTTGTGTGATGTTTGTTAGTTTGCCTGGCTGCTCGCTCGCTCCTCCCTCTCCAGCCCTCGCCTTCCGCCTGCCCGCCAGCCCGCTCCGGACATTACTTCCTCACCACATCCCATGCCACTGTCCTTGCTGCAGGTCGCCTCTAAGTGCATGCAGAGTGCCCGCCCCAGGCAAAAATCCAAAAATCAGGACTTTTTTAAAATGCTGCAGGATGAGGACAAATTGTTCAAAAGCGGGACATCTGGTCACCTTACCATTGGCTGACCTGTTGCCATGTCTATTCCAGTCTATGACTATTCATACTCCAGCAGCATTGCTTGCCAATTTGCTTCTGAGTGCAATTCAAGGTTGAGTGCAATTCAAGGCAATTATGGGAACCTCTAGGTTTTCCCATGTAACACTGCTCCTGCGCGAGCTGCATTGGCTGCCTGTCGTCTTTCGGGTGCGCTTCAAGGTGTTGGTTATCATCTTTAAAGCGCTCCATGGCATGGGACCTAGTTATCTGTGGGATCGCATCCTGCCCCATACATCCCTGTGGCCGATTCGCTCCCACAGAGAGGGACTTCTCCAGGTGCCATCCATTAGGCTGTGCCAGAGGGTGACGCCCAGGGGAAGGGCCTTCTCTGTGGCGGGCCCGACCCTCTGGAACAACCTTTCCCCCGATATTAGAACAACTACGGACCTCCGCTCCTTCTGTCAAAAATTAAAAACACATTTCTTTTGCTTGGCTGGCTTGGGATAACTTAACTGTTTTTAGGGGTTTTTAGGGGTTTGTTTTAGTTTTAACATGGGATTTTAGCGCAGGGTTTAGTTTAATTCTTTTTTAATATTATACTGTCTGTGGTTTTATATGCATTTTTAATTTCCCTGTGCCCCGCCTCGAGTCCCTTCGGGGAGAGAGAGCAGAAAAACTACTAAAAAAAAAAGGTGCTGGTTGCCATTTTTAAAACCTTTCATGGTTTAGGACTGTCGCTGCCAGTAATATCCACTTGATCCACTGGAACAGGGAAGCAAGGAATGTTATGGATTCAATCCCATATGGAGGGTCATCTGGCAGGACCAAAAAGAAGGGCTTTTTCCATGACGGCTCTTTCTTTTTGAACATCATCCTTTCAGAATTCGGTCCCCACTTAGATACTTTTTCATAAGGCCCTGAAGAATTGGTTTTGCCAGTGGACCTAGAGAATCCTGAGTGGGATGGAGCCCATCAAATTGCTTATTCTACTCTGTGCTGTTGATGGTTGGGTTGGGTAGGATGGGTGTGTATGTGTTATTGCTTATTTTTTAATTAAAAACATTATATGCTGTTCTTATTGTTTGTAAGCTGGCTAGAATTGCTGTGAGTGAGTAGTGGCCATATAAATTTCCTAAATAAATAAATATAGACACCTTGCTATATTTGAATATTTTTTCTCCAAATGCAAAATAGAACAATATATATGTGCATCTACATACACATATACAGATCAGAAAGCCTTCTTAATCAATTATTTAAAATCGGTTTTATTTAAAGTGGGTTCTAAAGTGTCAAAGTAGGGACCAGTCTAATTTCTGAAGAGATGATGTTTCAAAGAGAGAGAACTACCATGGACATAGTATTACAAAAAAAATAATCCCATCATTTCTATAATGGAAGGGAGATGATGGCTTAGCACTTAAAGACATTGAGCTTTTCATCTGGAAAGCTGACAGCCAAGGTTTGAGAGCTGCACAACAGAGTGACGTTCTGTTACTTGGTCCCACTTCTGCCCATCTAGCAGTTCAAAAGCATGCAAATGCAAGTAGATATCTGGTTTCCCTGAAAATTTGACCTACCCTGAAAACAAACCCTAGCCCGATTTCCATGCCTGCATCTAATATAGCCCTATGCCCAAAATAAGCCCTAGTTAAGCCCTGCCCACCATCTGGTTGTATAAGGTGGGTGAGGTGCAGGCATAAAAATCAAGGTAGGGCAGGGATGGAGTGGAACTGCACCCCATACCTTCTTACTTAGGACTACCACAGCCAGGCCTCCCATGCCCCAACACCTGTGCTGCAGCCCCTTGTGGCTGCTCATGGCAGAATGCCACATGGCTTGACATGCCACTGCCGCTGCTTGTTTGTGCAATGCCATAATGTACCATACAACCTCCTGTTGTGAAAGGCAGTGCCAGCATGATGAGCCACTTGGTGTCCTGCTGTGAACAATGCCACTGGTGCATTGAGCTGCATGGCAGTCTGCCATGAGTGGCAGCACCAGCATACTGTGCCATGCGGTGTCTGTCCTGCTGCTTGCAGCACCACTGGTGCAATGAGCTTTGTGAGTGGCCACAAGCATCTGCAGAAGCAGTCAGATAGTGGCACAACAGGTGTCGAAGCATGGGATGTACGGCTGCAATGGTCCTAAGGTAAGTGGGTAAGACATTCCCCAAAATAAGACCTGGTGCATATTGAGACTAAAAAGAAAACAAGTCCAGGTCCTATTTTCAGGAAAATATAGGTAATACTTTGGTCAGAAATAACAGTATTTCCTGCATCCACAGCATATTATCATTCTGGTCACATGAATACAGAAGTGTATTTGGAAAATGCTGGCTCCTTTGGCTAAAAAACAGCAATGAGTTGAAGACAATTGGAAAGTGGAAACCTTTACCTTTTTTAAAAAATGATGATATATGGAATGACACACCATTGGAAAACAGGGAGAAGAGATCCAGTGAAAGAAGCAACCAGATTAAATGCACTTTAGACTTAATAGGAATATGGGTAGCAAGTGACTCCTTAATTTATTCGGATATAATGTTAGGAGTGGGGGGAATATACTTTATTTCTCAATAGACTTGCAAGATTTTGTTAATGAAAGCTTACAGTAAGGTAGAATGATCAGATGCGACCATAATTCTTGCCTGAACAATATCACTAACATGTCAATTTCAAAAAATATTATGATAGTTCATAATAGTTAAAATCCAGATTAAAATTCACGAATTTATATTGCAGCTACAAAATGTTTGACCTTAAACTGAGATAATTTGGGCAAGATTTGAATCCTAGTCAAATTAGAACAATTCTAAATGGAATAGTAGAGGAATTTATTTCTGGCCTTGCAAAGAAGGAAGAGTGGAAATGATTGCCTAAGCCTTGGTAGGAATACTAGACACCTGACAATAGGAACGTGTGTCTTTTTGTCCTTATGTCCTTCATCTGGCAGGCAAAGCTTTACGAATCAAATCACCATCCAGTCTTTAGAATATATTTTTTGTTTTTGTTTTGGATTGCGTTTACAACAGTAATCATTCAATCTTTCATGTATTGGGACCTCATAAATTGTCTGCTCCTTTCCTTCCCTCCTCCTTTGACAGACTCACTAGATTTATATTATTTCCAAATTCTGTGGGAATTGATGTGTCAACAAATGACATTTGTAAGTGACACCCAAAGGGCCACCTTATCCTTCTGGAATAGCTTATAAGATGATATTCAAGAGACTTCTATTCTTTTAGCCTTCCAGAAAGTGGAATGACTTAGCACTGGGTTAGAATCAGCACTGAGTCCAAAGGATTAGGATATTTATTATTGCTCTGCTTTTATTCTTGTTTTTATTCATTGTGAGCCGACTAGGATCACCATGCAAAATATGCAGCCATCAACATTTTTAAAGTAAATAAATAAATAAAGCTCATGGACTAATACAATAAATCAATGCATTCAAAATAATGAATGCTAAAGAAAGTAATTGTCTTCAAGAGAAAATGTTACAAACTGAAGGCACTAAAGCTTGCATCAAGATATAGGATGCAATGTCAGAATTTTGTAGGATTAGACTCTTTTTTTCTTTCTTCCCAAGCAGGAAGTGGGTTGGAACAATACAGCTGATCAAATTAAATCACTATGTCCTCCAAGGGACACAAAAGGACATGTTAACTCCAAAAGGCAGGTAGTATCATGGGATAACCATATACTAAATTATAGTGAAAGCTGACCATTGTTTAAAATCATTACTGTCTAAAGTACACTATTTTGTGATTCAATTTACTTGTAAGTGGATACCTGTCATCTCTTGTCAGCACAAGAGTAATGTTCAACTGGAGAACAGAGAAGAGTGAAAGAAAAAAGAACAACAAAAAAGGGGGGTGTCAATGCTTACAAAGTCTAATAGAAGGTTTTTCTCTATATAGCCCTGACGAGCTAGCAGACTGGAACGCACCAACGATTGATTGTAGGCTGTAGGAATGCTAACTTCTTGATAAACATTCTGCATATGCCCTGTATCTACAGAAAAACATGACAGGTTTTTTTTTAATCTAAGAATAAATATAATAGTAATATCTCCAAGAATAATTTCAGAAATATTATTACAATTACTATTTATGTTAACAGATACTTTTAGCACATTAGTAAAAATGCACAAGTGCATTAATGAAAGAGCAAATTTGGCTCTTTATAATTGTATTTAATGAAGCACTAAACAGTTGCTTGGAAATCAGACAATTTCTCCAGCTTCAATCCTGTGAGGTAGGCTGGTTTTTACTTTTCTTTTTATAGTACCTTTGTTTTAGTTTGTACAATTTGGCTGTTCCAAGACTCTGCTTAGTCCATGATATTTTAGGGAGACATTGTTTTAAGAGTTCTTAGATTTATGTACTCCAGCAGCATATATAGTATCTTCTTCTCCATTTTTTCTCAGACACTTCTGAGTCCAGTGTAACCAAGAATTAACCTCTGGCTTCAAGGTAACCTGTGAATTTCCATGTCTGACGTTATCCCCATATAAACATCTGAGGTACTCCACCTAGCTACACTTTCTTTGAACAAGATCAATAACTCAGAATTGATTGGTTGATTGAATGATTAGATTATACCCCGACTTTCATTCAAGAGTTTAATGAGACATACAAATGACCGTCTCTGTCTATATGGCCTTATAGTGGATGTCTGTAGATAAGTTGGGTTACAAAGACCACCCAAATGTACTCAGAAAGCTTCCAACCAAGGCTTACCCAGAAGTTGGGCTAGAACCTGGTTCTCCCCTTTTCTAGGTCAATATCTTATTTACTATATCACAAAGCAACACATTTTGTAATTTAATTTATTGCTAGATTTATCTCGTGCATATGTACAAATTATATATAATGTTATATGGATCTTTTCTTTCTTTTTGTTATATTTTACTCTGATTATATTATCGTTGCTATATTTTTTTTAATCTCTATTGAAATAGAAAAAGCCCTGCTTTTCTGTTTATAGTCATTCCTTTGTCAGGTATATGTATGTATAAGTGTGTTCTTAATTATATATTTGAAACAAGCAGACCTTTTCCTGAATAGCTTTTCCTTAGTCACTACCTTTAGGCACATACCAAATTGTCAAAATTGGCCAAGTCATTTTTCTCTACTCTTTTGTTTTATACCCATGAATGTCACTAATAAAATAATTACTTCTGCACTTCCACTTCTATGGATCATTATCATATTCAATCATCATCATCTTAATAAAGATCAGTACAAAATAAGTTAAAATAAGTATAATATAATATAAAATATTATATATTTTATATATACTTTATATACAGCGTATTTATGTTTAACAGTTTAATAGTTTATTAATGGTGTGCTTCTATTAACAAATTTAAATACAATGTAGCATTATGTCTAAGATCCTGTAGATCATGAGTCCTCAAACTACAGTCCGCAGCCCTCATGTAGCCTGCTGAAGCCATTAATCCGATGCTGAATCATGAGACTGCCCCATCCACATTGCCCCACCTATCCTTCGGCCAAGTGCAGGACTTTCGTTCATGAGCCCCGCAGGCTTGAACTGAAAGATAAGGCCAACAATTTTGACCTTCAGAATGCTTCTGGAGGTGGGGAGAGTGAAAAACGGGGTGCACAGATGCCCCGAGAGGTTAAAAAATGGGCAAAACCAGCCAGTTTTGGGGCAAAAATGAGCTGGTTTTGCCTGCAGAATGCTTCTAGACAGGGTGGTGGTGGTTGTGGTGGTAGTGAAAAATGGGGTGCACAGATGCCCCAGGAGGCCACAAAATAGGTGAAAACAGCCCGTTTTTCACTTGCCACACCTCCAGAAGCTAGATAGAGAGATACCATATTTTTCGGAGTATAAGACACACCTTCCTTCCCCTTAAAGAGGGTAAAAATTTGGGTGCATCTTATGCACTGAATGTAACCCCACCCACCCACCAGTCCCAACCCTTTGGCCTCTGCCTCCTGGCAATTTACCTCTTTGCAGCAAATGGGGGCTTGCAAGGCTTCACTAAGCTATAGCAATCCCTGCAGCCTGTAACAGCTGATTATTGGGAGAAACTGAAACTTGCTGTTTGCTCCACGTGGGAAATTGCTGGGAGGCAAAAACAAAATTTCTTGTGCTAATCAGGCTGATTGCTGCAAGGAGGTAAGTCAACAACTATAAATGTCTATAGAATGTTCAAATTATTAGACTTATTTTTTAAAGACTGATTTATTATTATTCTAGACAACTTAACAAAATGAAGAAGCTTTTTAAAATAAATGCTTGATCTGAAAAGGCCCCGTGCTATTGTTTTAAAAAGTGCTATTCTTTTAAATAGCAGAGACTAACTATATTTCTAGAAAACACATCAATTTTAACAGCATCTGTATTTATCAAGCTCCTTGAAGCTGAGAAGAATTGCTGCAAAACTGAGTTTTCTGAAGTGAACCATTAGACTTCTAAACAACTGGGGAAAAAATGATCTAGTAAAAAGAAAAGGCAATCAAAAGAGCAACATGCAAACAAAAGCAAATAAAACATCCCCAGGAGCAATATAAATTAAAATTTAATTTGTGTGCATTGTTCAATGCCACGCCCACCTAGTCACATGGCCTAGGCATGCCCATCCAGTCACATGACCAACCAGCCATGACCACCCAGCTGGTCTGGCCCCCCAACAATCTGAGTGACCATGAATTGGCCCCCTGTTTAAAAGTTTGAGGCCTCCTGCTGTAGATGTTCCTCACTGCACAAGATAAATTTCATTCAGAGCTATTGCTTGTTTCTCTTTCTCTTTTCTTTTAGTTTCATAGACACAGAGACAATGCTAGAAAGGAGAAAAGGAAGATTTTGTTAGATTCCAAGTCACAATTTTCCATATGTGACAATCTTCATTAAATGGATCTATAGTTCTTCTTCCCATCATAGCTTAGCTTTATAGAATAGAGACTTTCACTTAATGTGGCCATGCGGGGGATTCTGGGAGTCTCACGGTACTCCCATACAACACCTCTCCTGAGCGAGCTGCACTGGCTGCCTGTGGTCTTCTGGGTGTGCTTCAAGGTGTTAGTTACCATCTTTAAAGCACTCCATGGCACGGGTCCTGGTTATTTGCGAGACCGCATCCTACCACACACCTCCCTTCGACCTGTCTGCTCCCACAGAGAGGGCCTCCTCAGGGTGCTGTCTGTTGGTCAATGCCAGCTGGTGACCCCCAGGGGAAGGGCCTTCTCTGTGGCGAGTCTGGCCCTCTGGAACGACCTGCCCCCCGACTTTCACACCATCACAGACCTATGCCTCTTTCGTCGGATGGCCTGGAATAGCTAATGGTATAATTTTAAAGTTAATATTTTAATTGTTTTAATCTATTTTTATCACAGTTTTAACTATTTAATTCTATTTTATACTGTGTGTACTTGCTGTGGGTTTTTATTTTTCTGTGCACCGCCCTGAGTCCCACCAGGGAGAATAGGGCGGTATATAAATCCGAAAAATAAATAAATAAATAAATAAATAAATAAATAAATAAATAAATAAATAAATAAATAAATAAATAAATAAATAAATGCTTGTTGGTAAGATACACAAGGCATAAACCATGTTGTTAATGTGAATTGTACCATACATTGGTAATAGCAGGACTGTTAGTATCAGCCAGTTTTGGCACATTTTGGCCAGTATGCCACAAATACAATAAAAGTAAATTTTACTGCAAGCAGTTTCATGTTAGTAATTCTGAACTAATGGTCTATAAATGTGACAAATAAATACAGAGCCGTCTTTACACCATTTTGAGCCCCTGGGCATAGAAATAGTGTTGGGCCCCCGGGCAAATGCCCAACGGGCCTATGCGTTAAGACGGCATTGCCGCCGCCGCCGGCTGCGGAGCTTTCCTTGCTCCTCCCGCTCCGACCAGCCCGCCCTGGCTCCCCTCCCGCCCACCGGCTTCCCCTGCCCTGGCGGAGGGAGAACGTGTTCGCCTCTGGGCCGGCAAGATGGCGGCATCGGCGGGGTCCGGGGAGCCTGACCTGGGGGCGGGCGGGGAGCCCCGCGCTCTCTCCCCGGAGGAGATCGCCCGCCGGCTGCAGAGCACAAGGCGGGAGCTGAGCAACAAGCGCAAGATTCTGCTGAGGAACCTGCCCGCCGAAAGCAGCAGCCAGGTGGGTGGCGAAGAGGCAGAATCATTTGCCCGGGGGCCCCCTATGATTGTGGGCCCCCGGGCAAATGCCCAACGGGCCTATGCATTAAGATGGCATTGAATAAATACTGTATTATTCTAGGGTCTGTAATCAAGATGCTACCTTGCAAGCCAATGGGGTTGTGCCTACATTGCAGATCCTACATTTAGGATCCATATGCAATATGTAGGACACTAGTAATACACATCAGTAAAATAAGCTCAAAAAGACACCCAGAATAAATGTTAAAGGAATTTCTAAATCATGAAATAGAAAACCTAACCTCCCGCTGGGGCTATTTTAGATAGTTTTAAATTGGGGTTTTAATTTGGTTTTAGCATAGGATTGTCTAATTTAATATGCTTTTAAATTTTATATATTTTGTTTTATATGTTTTTAAATTCCTGTGCGCCGCCCTGGGTCCCTCGTGGAGAAGGGCGGGATATAAATCGAATTAAAATAAAAAAACCCAAAAAAACAACAACAGATGCTTCTTTGAAAGGAAAGGAAATTCTGGGGAGAAAAAATGAGAATTTTAGCATAGCGACAATGCTTGCTGCTACCTCTCCTAATATAACTTTGAAGTTGGCTTTAGTTGGACACTTAGGGCTCTATTAAAAGTTAAGAAACAGCCTGTAAATTTAGCTATGGCTTTTTCTTGTCCCCATTACTCAGGACATATCTGAAACTATGCAAAGTGTATGATCTATCACCTAATTTGGCCTACTCTTCTTGTTCTTTGAGAGGAGAAAACATGAAAGTCATCATTCCAGCTGCAACTATCAAATTCATTGGATATCAGTTATTCTTCATTGCATAGAAGTTACATATTTGTTCCTCTTAAATTCACAGTTCTATTAACACCAGACAAGATTTTGTGTTAATTAAAGAATTGGTATTAAGTGCTATCACATTTGGTACTTTCCTTCTGTGCCACTGTTTTATTCATGGCTATTTTAGACCATGCCACTATTTTATTTATGCAATAAATATATAAATATTAATTAATTAACCAAAAGCTTTCATTGTGCTATTTAAAATTAGGAGGGAGAAAAAAAAAAAAAAAGCAAATTCAGGGTGATTCATGCTAATGAATACAGAAAGAAAAAAAGAAAAGAAAAATAGAAGTACCTTGGAAACTTGAGTGATTTCATTTTTAAAAATTTCTTTTTCTGATAGGAATATCTGTATTCCTACCTTAAAGAAGAGCATATATATTTTTGTATCATTTTCAACCATCCTTGATTTAACTTCTACCCTTCAAATAGGTAAATATATTTCCATTACATTAGTAAAAAATATGAGGGAAGGCGAGGGACAGCAAAAACAATCTTAAGAGATAAAAAATATTTTTCTTCTTTGCAATTCTAATACACATAATGTTTCATCCATCGCTTCAGTATATGCATTGGCTTTTCCCAAATGGGACCTCTAGGTGGCTTGAAATGGTAACCAGTGGGGATTTCTAGACTTAGAGGACTTTGAGTGTACACTAATCAGCATTAAATGAAATTTCATTACATACAGCTCTCAAAGGGTAACCACCTGCAATATACACTACATAAACATGACAAAATAAATATAAATACAAAATTATGCATATATCCATATATATTACATGACACAGAAAAAATAACACAGGCTAGTCTGGATGTATACATGTACATGGTGAGAGAAATGAATCTTGCAAGTTTACCAGATGGTCATAGGGAACAAAGCTGTTACATAATCTGGTAGTCCTGCTAGAAATACTTTGAAGCAATAGAAACAGATCATGAGGTGGCTGTGTGGGTCTCTAATGCTTTGAGCTTTAAGCACATAGTGCTTATAAGCAGTATCCTGAATGACAGGAAGGGCGCTTCCTATAATCTTCTCGGCTGTCCTTAGCACTCTCTGAATTGACTTTCTTTCTATAGGCAGAATCAATGAAAACTTAAATTTGAAGACTCAAGAGGGCCTATGAATCTGAGCAAGCTAAAGATGACCACTTAGAGGGCTTTGAAGATGACCAATAGTGTACAGATCATATTGGAAGATTCCTGCTATATATAGATAATAGAACCAATATTATGAAATGTCTGAACCAATATTATGAAATGTTTTACATGTAACTGTTAGAAATATGTTTGAAATACCAATTGTAAAATTTATGTCAACTGTGAATTAATTATTTGTAGCACACTTTAGTCTCCTATATTTTAATCAACCGTATGCTTTGAGTAAAAAATATAGATCCTTGCAGAATAAATGACTACAGATGTTTTGGACAGCAGGCTAAATGGGAAGGCACAACCAAAAGATTCTGGTTGTGCCTTTCCATTTGTGCCTGCCAAAAATAAACCTGGAGAAAAATCACTATCTTTGATTTGGCATTTAGTGAGGCTGTGATTTAGTGTGAATTTTCTGCAAGAGATATTTTAAAACAAAATAGAAATCTCCTTATTATAAGCTACACTGACTATTCAACCCAATACAGTATATAATGATAGAAATTAAATAAGAAAATAAATTGAATAATTAATCTAGCCTGATTCCATTTTGTTAACAGAAGCTGTACTCCTAAATACATATATCAGGCAGTAAACTTCATTGGTGACAAGTGAACTCAATACCATATCTAAAATATATTTTGCTGTGAATAATATCCACTTCCAAGTACCACTTGAACTGTAGCACTTTCCTCCCTTTTAATTTACAAAATAATACTTTGTTTTTTCTTCCTTTGAAGGAAAAAACTTCTGTGAATTGATCTTGTATTTAAAAAGTTATCTTACCAAAGACCAGTGAACAAACAAGGTGAGCAAGGACCCAATTGCTTTGAAGTTAATACCTCAATAAATTTCCCTCTCCCAAGTAGTATATTGGTGAAATAGTGGACCTTTCTTTTTGTTTTCTTGGTCTCATGGAAATGACCTAAAATAAAGAGGAATGAGAAATTGAGTCCCTACTGTGAAGGGATAAGGGGAGAGGAGTGTTTACGTATCTGCATATTACATATATACAAAGGAATACAATCAAGGAGCAAGCAACTTCCAAGCCTCATCTTGACAATTACATAGAAAAGAAATAGAACATATAATAATAAGATTGGAAAGGACCTTGGAGGCTTTCTAGTCCAATCCCCTGCCTATGGCAGGAGACTCTATACCAGGGGTGTCAAACTTGATTTCATTGACGGCTGCATCAGGGTTGTGTTTGACCTCAGGGGGCCAGTGTGGGTATGGCCAGCTCGACATCACTTGTGTTGGGGACGCCTGTGAGAGCCCGAGTGCTTTGCCAGTGAAACCATGCTCCTGAGCTCTGTTTTTGGCTGCGATGGCGTCCTGCAACGCTCTGCCAGTGAAAATAGAGGTCACATGGCCCTCCTGAGTTCCATTTTTTTCTGGCAGAGGCGCTGCAGGTTGGTCCTTCATTGTTTCCAGAGCGACTGCATGGGCCAGATCTAAGCATACCACAGGCCACATCCGGTCCGTGGGCCTTGCGTTTGAAATCCCTTCCCTATGCCATTCTGGACTGTCTTTAGACTTGATAGAAACAAGTAATCATGAAAAGAATAATAGAAAAGATAATAGAGTTAGAAGGGACTCTGGAGGTACTCCAGTCAACCCCCACCCACCTAAGCAGGAAACCCTATATCATTTCTCCTTTATATACTAGTGTGGATATACCCCAGTTTTCCTATTCAGTATAATTTTGGAATGTTGTTCTGATGAAATCAATTTCTGGAAGAAGACTTTTTTTTTTTTCAGAATAGAGCTAGTAGAGATCTTAGAGGTCTTCTATTCCAATCCTTCTGAAGCATTTCAGACAAGTGACTGAACAGCCACTTGTTAAAAGCCTCCAGTGATAAAACACCCACAACTTCTGACAGCAAGTTGTTCTACTGATTAATTGTTCTCACTGTTAGGAAGTTTCTTTAATTCCAAGTTGCTTATCAATCTCTCTCCTTGATTATTTTCCATACATTCCATCCTGCCTTCAGGTGGTTTGGGAAATAGATTGATCATCTCATCTTACACCTGAGTATCATGTCATCCCTATTCTTTTATCCAGATTAGTCAGACCCAAATTCTGCAACTGTATTCATATGTTTAGTCTCCAAGCCTTTAATCATCTTAGCCGGCCTAGCGTAGCCCCCTAACCTGACTTTTAGATAGTTTTTAAATTTGGGGATTTTAATCTGGTTTTAGCACAGGATCCATTGAATTAGTTTTTTAAATTTTATATGATGTTTTGTATGTATTTTTAATTTTCCTGTGCGCCGCCCTGGGTCCGTTTGGAGAAGGGCGGGGTATAAATTGAATAAATATATATATAAATAGTTGCTCTTCTCTGCACTTTTTCCAAAATCTCAACTACTTTTTTGTAATATGGTGACCAAAACTGCATTCCATGTATCTCATACTAAGGTTTTATAAATTGCTACTAATATTTCATGTGATTTTGATTCTTTTCCTCTTATTTATACCAAGGATTTTATTAACTTTTCTGTATGCTGTCGCACACTGCTTTCTCATACTTAAATAATTTTTACAATGACAATAAAGATTATTATTATTATTAATCATCCAATAGGTGGGCAGCTGCCAAAAAATCCAACAGAGTTCTAGGCTGCATTAACAGAGGGATAGAATCAAGATCACATGACATGTTAATACCACTTTATAAGGCCTTGGTAAGGCCACACTTGGAATACTGCATCCAGTTTTGGTTGCCAGGTTGTAAAAAAAGATGATGAGAGTAGAGAAGAGCAAAAAAGATGATTAGGTGATTCCATTTTATTATATTATTTCATAATTTGTATTTCTAAAATGTTGGCATATGTACATGTGATGTCCTTTTATTTGGACAACTTTTATAAGTTAGATTCTTCCATGACAGACAAATCTTATTTCTGAGTAAATATGCATAGCTTTCTGCTATAAAAAGAAATTAGTCTTTGGGGACATTATTAAAAAAAAAAAAAAAAACCCCAGTATATTTATTTATTTGTATTCTGCTTTCATTATTTTTACAAGTAACTCATATCTACCACATCTTCACCTTCTATTGCATCAGTAAAGCTTATCATTAGTAACTATAGTTGTACATTTTTATGGATTTAATTATTATTTGTATATCAATTTTACAATATCATTCAATTAGTTTTTCATTCAGGAAAACTATATGCTTTCAACATTCATTCATTTGGAATTTTAGCATGCAAGTGAAATAAAAAAGTTTTTTTTTTCATTTTTATATCACAGGTGCCTGAAAATACATTAGCTGAGTTATTGTATTTAGCACACACTTTAATCTAATGGCTATAATAGATTATAATTAGATTATTAGTATTTGCTATACATACACACAGCTATCTGACAATAACTTGAAAGTTCAGTTAATACTGAGTTTACTTTCCTGAACTCTTTTTATTAGGTATTTTAATAAATGAAACATCAGTTCTTTATAAAGTATTCAACTCCCTCTAGCTGCAAAGAAAAGTAATTACATTTTTAGTGTCTCAGTTTAATTTTATAAATACAAATTTATCTATAAAAGTTTATGTTTCTTTACCCATTTTCTCTTTTGGTATAGTGCTTCCTCTTTATGCATAATGTTTTACTGGCCATACTACACATAACTCACTCAAATGACCTGATTTATTGCCCTTCCCATTTCATTAATGTTACTTAGAAAATTCCTGAAACTAATTTTTGAAAAAAGAAATAAAAATGGAATTCATTCCAAAATTTTGATTTTCCTTTAAACACTTTTTAAAATGCAGTTTTAAAGCATTGAGTGTGTTATGTTGAAACCATTCCTTTAATTCTAATGAATTACTCTAGTAAAATCTAACTTGTTTCAAAGTCTGCAATAAAATTGCATTCTTCAGGAAAAAAAGGATTGCTCTCTGAATATCTCTGAAATGTTGTAGATTATATGTTCCAAGCTACTGCAAGTTTTGTGACCTTATGACAATATATTCAGAAGGACTCATCTGTCAAATTACTCATCAAATTGAAGGATAACTTTTCCAATAAATTGCCCTCAGCTACTTCTCCTGCAACCCATATGTTGATATAACTCTGCAGAACAACTGATTTTTACAGAACTCTACCAAACATGTGGCTTTGACCACTTGG
The DNA here is from genome assembly GCA_039707465.1 of Rhabdophis nuchalis. Lineage (NCBI taxonomy): Eukaryota > Metazoa > Chordata > Lepidosauria > Squamata > Natricidae > Rhabdophis > Rhabdophis nuchalis. Next base: position 43,182,835 of record CM077647.1, on the reverse strand, counting down.
TTATTTCTTGCCATGATATCAGAATGGTGAAAAACACGGAAAATGAATCCAAATGTGATTCTGGCTTGCATAGTTTAGTATTTTTGTTCTCATGGTAATCAAACCTCATGACAATGGGAAATCCATCGACAGGATATAAATGCAGTAGAAATAGAGGGAAGTGGTGGCTCAGTGGCTAAGATGCTGAGCTTGTCGATCTGAAAGTTTGGAAGTTTGGTGGTTGAATCCCAAAGCACCGTGTAATGAAGTTAGCTCTCATTACTTGTCCCAGCTTCTGCCAACCTAGCAGTTTGAAAGCATGTAAAAATACAAGTAGAAAAATAGAGACCACCTTTGCTGGGAAGGTAACAGTGTTCTGTGCACCTTCGGCGTTTAGTCATGTCGGCCACATGACTGCAGAAATGTCTTCATTTCAGCTGGCTCTTCGGCTTTGAAACGGAGATGAGCACTGCCCCCTAGATTCGGGAATGTCTAGCACGTATGTGTGAGGGGAACCTTTACCTTTAGCAAATTGTTTCTTGCAGTTTCCAATACGGTAGCTATTTTGTTACATTTCAGGAGAGTTAACTCCATAGTTCAGTTCTGCACCATGTAAAGAAGTATGTGAATGGATCTTTCCCTTTGTGCTTGTTGGAGAAGCCCAAGGCCAAACTATTTGTAATGAAAATGGGCAATATTTGTAAGGAAAAGGCCAAATATAAGCAAAAAAAAAAAAAAAAGAAGATAAGTAAAGAAACTGTTAATTTGCTTGCATTTGCAAGAAGCATATTGTAATAGCAGCCTATACAGAGAAAAGGGGCTTCATCAATTCTCCATGAACTATATACCATTAGAATCGTATTATCAAAAAGGGTAATGATTGATTTGCTATTGATTAAGTTTCCCTAGATATTTGTATGCTCAAATGTAGCTACAGCAATCAGATTTGTGGCCATTGATTGTTACATAAAGGAGTAACTAAGTGAAATTAAACTGGGCATATAATTTTGCTTCAATTTTCTTTTGCTTGGCAGAACTGCAAAGTCATAAAGCAAAGATTGGTCATAAAATTATTTTTTCATCATTGCCATAACTGTGAACAGTCACTAAACAAATCAATTGCTAAATGAGGATTATTTGTATATGGGTAGCATTCCTTCTGTTTAGCTGAACAACTCCCACAGAATATTATTATTTTTTTGGCTGAGAAAAGAAAGGAAGAAAGAAAGGAAATTTTACATTAGATTACCAGTTCTACCCCACCACGCGTTTACCAGACTGTGGCCCAGTCTGGTTAAATGGCCAACCAATCTGTGTGTAGATGTACATCTGAACACACAAACACGTACACACAACCACCATATAACCCCCAACCTACCTACCTACTGTATTTCTCCTTCTCTATCAGTGGTGGGTTTCTACCGGCTCGCACCCCCTCGCAAGAACCGGTTGGTGAAATTTAGCGAGCCAGAGAGAGGGGGTTTGAATGGGAGACTCAGAAGTAAGTCTGCCCCACCTCTTTCCTTCCAACGAGAAGGAAAGAAAAAGAAGGCATCCCATCCTTCCAAAGTCCAGACTTCAGGGCCAGGCCATCACTTGAGCCAAGCTGACTGAGCTGCCCCTTTTGGATGCCTCTCCCCTTTTCCCCCAAACCGCACCTTTCCCTCTTTTGGAAGCCACTGTTTCTGCAGAGCGAGAGATGCTTCGTTTTGAAGCAGTAAGTGAAAAGAGCAAGGGGAAGGTGAGGGGAAAGCACAAGTCAGTACGGTCGAATTCTTATGAGCTCCAGCCTAAATTTAAAACATTGCTCGGATTCTCTGAATTTTCTTTAAATTTTTATTTTTCCTTGTACCCTTTATTCTCTTGTACCTGAGTGAGGGGGAGCGCAGCCATGTGCACCAAACTCTTGGCCAGACCTTCTCGTGCCTGCTGCATTCTAACACAGGGGATAGGGGCAGCGCTTTAACTCGGGCAACTCTGGGAACTTTGGGGGTGGGGAGGGGAGGGGGCGAGCTTGGAGGGTCTGGGAGCTAGTGGGAAAAAGGAGGAGGAAAATACAGGTGGGAAAAGGGCCCCTGCGCCGCAAGAAAGCGGAAGCCAAGAGCGCCCCTGTCAAAGTCGCAGGACTCTTGAGGGTGGAGGAGATGTGTGTGGGAAAAAGACAAGTCTTAAAAAGACCTGCTGCCAGTTACACCTGCTAGTGGTGAAGAGGAAAGGGACCCGCCGTGGCTTTAGTCTGCCTCGGGGAGAGCAGAGCAAGTGCCATCACCACCGCCTCTCCTCTGCAGGATTCCAGGGAGGACTGCTACTTCCATTGTATCGTTCCCTTTTTTTCAGCAGTGCTTGCGCTCTGCACTTTCTCCTGCGACCGGGAGAGTCCCCTTCCCCAGCCATTTTCCCTCCCAGCAGTCAGATTTTAAGAAACCTCCAAGAGCCTCTCCCTTTAAGTGGACCTGGTTATTCCTCTCCTCTATCCACATATACACACCTCCCATTCTCCCTCCCCTTTTTTTTCCTCGTCTGGCCATTTCTTACAATTCGAGTTTATTCTCCAAAGATGCGTGTGCAATACAAGTGCCCCCTCCGTATTTCTCATCCACAGAAATCGCGCGCACACAAGAAATCCATCTTTTTTCTCCATCTCCATAGATCCCCCACCCCATTGGAAATGAGGCGGCTGTCAAAGACAAGGGAGCACGCCCGGCATGGTTTGTTCAAACAGCAGGAGGAGGAACAGGAGGGGAGTTTCACGTGGGGCTTTTCAAACAGCCAAACTTCCCTCCTGTTCATCCTTCTGCTGTTGGAAGAAGCCACGTGGGCGCGCTCCCTTCTCTTTCACAGCCACCTCATTTCCAATTGGGGGAGATCCATGGAGATGGAGGAAAAAGATGGATTTCTTCCCCCCTCCCATCCCATTGGAAACGAGGTGATTCCAGCAGCTACGTTTTGCCTTGAAACTTGCTTTCCTAGCAATCCAAAGGGGACATTCTCCAGCGGCGTCTCAGGCATTCCCACCCTTAGCTGGGAGGGAGTAAGGATGGCTGGGCACAGTTTGGCTCTTCCCGGCTCCCCTCAGATCATTGGGAGGCCTCGTGCGCCTGCTTGGCTAGAGAGAAAGCTGCCTGGGAGAGTTGCCGCTGGGAAAATGTCCCTTTCGGGTTGCCGGGGCAGCAAGTTTCAAAACAAAATGCATCTCGAATCGAATTTTATTTATAACCCGCTCTCTCTCCCCGAAGGGACTCGAGGCGGGGCCTGGAATTTGTGTGCCTGCAACTTAATGCAAGAAGCCTGCAGCAGCAGCAGCAGCAGAAACAGCAGGTGCTGGCCCCACCCCCACCCCCAATGTCCAGCATCCTCCTAGGGAGGCTCGCAGCTGTCTCGGGAGGCAACCGCTGGCAGAACCTCCGGGTGGAAGGTGGGTGAAGGGCGCAGTGGTGGGAGAGGCTGGCCATCCCTGAAGCCAGCTCTTGAAGAAAGAGGCAGAGATGAAGCTTGGGGCCCACTTCCCTGCCTCCTTTCTCCAGTGGAAAGGGAAAATGAGTCTTCTTTGCTAGCCTCCCAGCTGGCGAAACAGAAATTTTCACCAAATGGAAAGTATGTATGAGAGAGGGGGGGGGGAGAGAGAGTAAGAGAGGAAGGAAGGAAGGAAGGAAGGAAGGAAGGAAGGAAGGAAGGAAGGAAGGAAGGGTGGGTGGGAGAATGACACAAGAAAGGAAGGAAGGAAGAAAAAGGAAGGAAGGAAGAGAAAGGAAGAAAGAAAAAAGAAAAAAAAGGAAGTTGGGGAGAGTAACAAGAAAGGAAGGAAAGAAAGAAAGAGGGGGAGAGTGACACAAGAAAGAAAGAAAGAAGGAAGGAAGAGTGGGAGAGTGACCCAAGGAAGGAAGGAAGGAAGGAAGGAAGGAAAGAAGGAAGGAAGGAAGGAAGGAAGGAAGCAAGCGGGAGAGTGAAACAAGAAAGGAAGGAATGAAGGGGAAGAAAAAGGAAGAAAGAAAAAAGAAAGAAAGTCGGGGAGAGTGACACAAAAGGAAGGAAAAAAAGAAAGGGGAGAGTGAAACAAGAAAGAAAGAAAGAAAGAAAGAAAGAAAGAAAGAAAGAAAGAAAGAAGGAAAGAAAGAACGAAAAAGAAATAATTTATTATCACAATTGAGCCCAAAATTTTAGTTGCTAAGCAAGAGCATTGCTAAATGAGTTTCACTACATTTTACAAGTTGGCCACTCCACGTGGTCACATGACTGCCAAGCCACGCCCACAAAATAGGCCACACCTACAGAATAGGTTCTAAAAAAATTGAAACCCACCACTGCTACCTACCTACTGTATTTCACCCTCTCTCTCTCTCTATCCACCTACCTACCTACCTACCTACTGTATTTTTCCCTCCCTCTCTCTATGCTTCTACCTACCTACCTACCTACCTACCTACCTACTGTATTTCTACCTCTCTCTATGCCTCTATCTACCTACCTACCTACCTACTGTATTTCCCCTATCTCTCTCTATCCCTTTACCTACCTACCTACTGTATTTTCCCTCTCTCTCTTTATCCACCTACATACCTACCTACTGTATTTTCCCTCTCTCTTTATCACCTACCTACCTACCTACTGTATTTTTCCCTCTCTCTCTTTATCCACCTACCTACCTACCTACCTACCTACCTACCTACCTACCTACTGTATTTTCCCCCTCTCTCTCTCTTTATCCCTCTACCTACCTACTGTATTTTCCCTATCTCTCTCTATCCCTCTACCTACCTACCTACTGAATTTTTCCCTCTCTCTCTTTATCCACCTGCCTATCTACCTACTGTATTTTTCCCCATCTCTCTCTATCCCTCTACCTAACTACCTACTGTATTTGCTCCCTCTCTCTCTCTATCCCACCTACCTACCTACCTATCTACTGTATTTTCCCTCTCTCTTTATCCACCTACCTATCTACTGTATTTCCCCCCTCTCTCTCTTTATCCCTCTACCTACCTACCTACTCTATTTTTCCCTATCTCTCTCTATCCCTCTGTATTCTCTACCTACTGTATTTTCCCTCTCTCTCTCTCTTTATCCCCCTACCTACCTACCTACTGAATTTTTCCCTCTCTCTCTTTATCCACCTGCCTACCTACCTACTGTATTTTCCCTTATCTCTCTCTATCCCTCTACCTAACTACCTAATGCATTTTCTCCCTCTCTCTCTTTCTATCCTACCTACCTACCTACCTACCTACCTACTGTATTTTTCCCTCCCTCTCTCTATGCTTCTACCTACCTACCTACCTACCTACCTACCTACCTACCTACCTACCTATTGTATTTCTCCCTTTCTGTTTATCCCTCTACCTACCTACCTACTGTATTTTATCCCTCTACCTACCTACCTACCTACCTACCTACCTACCTACCTACTGTATTTTTCCCTCTCTCTCTATCCCTCTACCTACCTACCATGCAGCCTCCTAGGACCAAAAATGGGCCACCTGGGAGTGGGCCTAGTTTTGGGCCTAGTAGGCATCCATACAGCCTCCATCCAGTGTGGGAACATTAGAGGGAAAAGAGGGAATTGTACAGCAGAGGCTTCTGTAGGCCAGGCCTGGGGGAAAAGAGGGAATTGTACAGCAGAGGCTTCTGTAGGCCAAACCTGGGGGAAAAGAGGGAATTGTACAGCAGAGGCTTCTGTAGGTCAAGCCTAGGGAAAAGAGGGAATTGTACAGAAGAGGCTTCTGTAGGCCAAGCCTGGGGGAAGCTTATTCGGTTGCTGAGAAAACGACCGTTGGAAATGTGTGTGGGGGGGTGCATGATGCATCATAAGGAGCAGCCGGATGGGAGGAGCTACAGGGAGGTGAAAACCTCACAAGTGGGTATATTTTATGTTTGTGTATCTTGCACATGACACACGTGTGCCAGGCACACAAAAGGTACGTATGATTGGTTCGGAAGTCCTTGGAAACATTGTGTGAAAATTTGGTGTCGATTGGTGCAGTACTTTCTGAGATTAATGGCTTTGCACAAACTATTTTACATTTTTATTTATATAGATAAAGGCTTGCTTTGGTATCTATACCTCAAACTAAATTAACCAATTCTAGTGTGGATAAAATTGGTAGGAAAATAGCTTTACATGCTGTCTTCGAACAATTTAAAGAAAATTAGAAAATAAAAGAGAAATCATGAAGAAAGAAACCGAATAATAATAATTATATTGTTCTCACAGCTGCAATGGACTTAATTCAATTATAAATGACTTTTACCATTTTAAACATTGTACCTTTATTTTAATTAAATAAGTGGTAGCAGTTTGTCCTCCATTCTAGATGGCTTTTGATTCTTTTTTTTATTACTCCAGAATATTTAAACTGTTGGATGAACAAAATTAAACAGGAAAAGGGTTTCAAGCCATGCACATTCACAAGGCAAAGTGTTAAATTGTATTCACCTATGGAGGAACTGCCTGCTCTAACTTTGAATACACTCAATTGTAATTAATTGTTATTATCTTAAGCTAAATGAGAACCAGTAGGGGCGATCTGTGAGGGTAGGAAGATATGATGTATTAATTGAGCCACCCAACTTAGTGCCCTGTGGTTAACCCCAAATTTAATTTAAAAACACAGTAATAGAAGCAAAAATGGGGGTGATCCTCCATATGAAATCAGAAGAAGCTGTTGTATCTATGCCAGTTACAGTCAAATTGTGTGAACATGGTGGTTTTCATTAAGCGATCAATAATATATTTTATTAGTTCCAGAACAATGCACATGCCCACTAGAAGTCTTCTCACTCAACTGTTTTAAGTGTGAATACCATAATTAACTGAAAGAAAAAATAAATTAGTTTCCCCTAAAATCTAGAGGTTTTCAAGCTAAAAAAGTCCAATTACAAATTAGCAAGCTGTGAATAATCAGATTTTTAAAAAATCAGCCTCAAAGCTATAAGTGGTTCACTTGAAAAGTCCCTCAGATTTAAAAAGCTGAAGTTTAAAAGCAATTGTTGAAAAATAGCAAGCAAAACCTTAACTTTTGTCCAGGTTGTACTGACTGCAGTTATATTGTTTGAAGATCTCCACTGCCTCTCTAGTATATGGCTAGTTAGCATATATTCATTCAGATCAATAGCTTGTTCAAGGCCATCATTTTATTGTTAACCTTGTGTAGGTACAATAGACTAAGGAAAGAAATATGTGGTTGTGCCACATCTGCAAGATTATAGCTTGCATATGTCATTCGGAGACAGTTACATACCTGTGGTATTTATATTTCTGAAAATATTAACATTCTGGCTAGAGTTTGCTCAAACAACAATGTGCCTTGCCTTCCACCTGCCTCCCAACAGAAAGTCAGATTAACCAATCAGCATGCACCTTCACATAATGCATAGTTGAGATTTGGGATGTGTGTTCATTGGCCTGCTTGCAAGCATCTGCAGCCTTTGCTTATCCAACCAACCTCTTCATAGTATAGGCCAGTGATGGCAAACCTTTTGTGGCTCACATGCCAAAAATGGGGGGAGCGCAGGGGGGCTGTGTGCGGGTGTACCACCCCATATTACTATGTGCACACACCCCACACGCATGCACGTGCAATCCCCCCCTGCTTTTGGTGCTGTTTTTTTGCCCTCCCCAGGCTCCAGAGGCTTTCAAGGAGCCTGAGAGGACAAAAACAGCTCCCCCCCCCCCGAGCACTCTGAGCAAACTGGAAGTGACTTCCAGGTTGCTCGTAGGGCTGGTTTGGTTCTCCAAAGCCTTCAGGGAAGCCTTCTGAGAGCTCCTGAATGCTCCAGAGGGCTAAAACCAGCCCTATGAGCAAACAGGAAATCCATTCCCGAACTTCTGGTTTGCCTATAGGGCCATTTTTTTTGCCCTCGGGAGGCTTCAGGGAAGTTCCTGAAGCTTCCGGAGGGTGAAAAATGGCCTCAAAAGAAGGCTGAAGTCAGCTGGCCAGTGCGCACTGGGCAGCTGAGGCGTGCTCTGACAAATGGCTCCATGTGCCACCTGTGGCACATGTGCCATAGGTTCACCATCACGGGTATAGGCATTAATACCTACACATAGTTGTGTACAAGTCTAAAACAAGCTTACCAATCCAGCTGCAACCTAGGCCTGTTTCTTATGTAACCATAGCAGTTTAACTAATATTTCTGGTTATCTCTTTCGCTGCCAGTCTGGAAACAGCTGAATATCACATCATAAAAAGAAGCTCTTGGCCATATTACAAGAAAATGCTGAACTTATTGTGTTCTCTGGATTGATGTGTTATTCTATGAATACACATGTATGAATACTTTCAAACTGCCCAGTTGGCATGGATATAAAAATATTGTGATTATCAGTTGTACAAAAGACTAATAAAATGAATTGGGAACACTTGTGGTGAGGATTAAGACAAAATCTCTGCATGTCTTTTATTTCTAGGGATGGCAAAAGTTTAAATGGAGTGCATTTTGGTTATATAAATAGAATAAAACATACACATAAAAGACTTCAGACAACAGCTCAACATGGGAACTGTAAAATACCATGCATTAGCGTTTGCTAACACAAAATCACACTATTATGTGTCTGAATAACTACCCAGTCAGTCACTGAACAAAGAACTCTGTATTTGGAAACTGTAGTTTGATTGGATCCATTTGCAAAACTTGCCAAGTGGTGCTATTTTTAATGATGTAATCATTAGACTTCTCAGTTAAAATGGCAAGTATGTATGTATTTAGAAGAAAAAGTGGAGGAACACTTTCAGGTTTACATGATATATATTTTCCAGAAAGTAAAGACTTTTTCTTTTTTGAACCAGTGGCTGAAAAATGCGATAAATCCTTCTGATCCACAATGGAAATTGTCTAAAATTAATGGAGATTGGCTGTTGGCCTTGGCATAGATGTATAATATATGGACATACTGTATTATTGCTTAGAATGAAGTTCTCTATTTGATCAGAATCCCATCCTTGTTTTCAGCTATGCCTAGCCTAATTCTAACTCTGAAATCCCAATATTGTATTGTTTTAGGATGAAAGGAAGGGAAGGTCTTTGTAAAAACCTTTTCAGTAATTGGAATAGACATGGGATTGTTATAAGCCAATTGCTATGAGGTATCTTCTTTCTCCACTCTCCATCCTCCACTAGCAAAAGGAACCTTTTCTCAGGTTTACTGTCCGTGCTGCCTTTAAGAACATGGCAGATGGTGCAACAGATGGATGTGTTATTGGAAGTTTGACTGGATTATTAATCTCTCATGCTGATTATCATGAAATCAAAAAGAAAGGTAGAGTACATTTTAATATAATCAGAACTGAACTGCCATTTATTTCTCTGGATAGGAGGCAACTCAGAAGCCCTTTGAATAACCTACCTGGAATAGACACATTTATCACAATTTTGATTTTTTGGGGGGGTTAGTTGTAAAGAAAGAAAGAAAAATCACATTGAGCTTTTTTAAAAATCTGTTAGAAATTTTGTTTATATAATGTACCACAGAGCAAGCAAATAGTACAATCACCATGTGCCTTACTGCTCAACTATATAACTGTAACAGGAAATAGGAAACTCTAATTAGAATAAGAGAGCATAGCCATAGAATATGTGTCATAGATCCAAACTTGCAAATACTGCCATTTACTGAATGAATACTACTGTAGTAATTGCATAAAAATACACTCCAACAATGAATTCCAACATTATCAATAACAGATGTCATTCAGGAGAACTGTAGAGTTGAACAACTATCTCTGAGCAATCTATCCTTGCATCTCTTTGCTCATTCATTCATTCAAGATTGATGTCAACCTATTGAGATACACCAGCCTTGACCAGTAAAGTCATGAACACTAAAAAAAAAGTATTTTCAGGTTCAGTATACACACTTTGCAATTCTGAATGCATTTTTCCTCACCACCTTAGCTTTATCATGAAAAGAACTAGGGAAAACTATGTCTGGAATCCCATTCCCGCTCTGGGCTCAGATTTCTCTTTACTGAACATTGCCTTGTGTATGATCCGTCCTCATTTTCTTCTAGATTATTCTCACATTACATACAGAAATTTAGAATGTACAGCATGGATATCTTTGAAGGTGCAATATTACAGCAAAACACAGCATTTTGTATTTAAAAGGTTTAAATGCAGCAGGCATGTAATTGTTACCTATGTGGGTTTAATATCTAATAAATAAACAGTCACAAAAAATGTTTCAAGAGCTAAACTTCCAAGAAGAAAAAGAAATACTAGGAAATACCAGGTAGTTAAATTGAGGAATGCCTTCAAATGTTCAATTTAATAGTTAATGGTCTCTTAGGCATTATTGTTATTGTTATTGTCATTGTCATTGTCATTGTCATTGTCATTGTCATTGTTAATTTGATTTGTATACCGCCCTCTCTCCCGTAGGGACTCAGGATGGTGCACAGGAATAATAAAGGATAAAATACATATAAATACAGTCAATAGATAAATTTAAAATAAAATAAAATAAATTTAACCTGTGTTAAAATAATAAGAAACCCTATTAAAATGATAGTAAAAACACACTATGCCAGGCCAGCCACATGAAAAAAGTAAGTCTTTAATGTTTGCCAGAAGAGGCAAAGGTCTGTGATGGTACGATGGTCAGGGGGCAGGTTGTTCCAGAGGGCTGGGCCCGCCACAGAGAAGGCCCTTCCTCTGGGAGCCACCAGCCGGCATTGTCCAGTGGAGGCCACCCTGAGGAGGCCCTCCCCCTGGGAGCGGACAGGTTGGATGGAGGTATGTGGCAGGAGGCGGTTGTGCAAATAACCAGGACTCATGCCATGGAGCACTTTGAAGATGGTCACCAAAACCTTGAAGTGCACCCGGAAGGCCACAGGCAGCCAGTGCAACTTGCGCAGGAGAGGTATTATGTGGGAGTGTCTTGGTGCTCCCAAGATCCCCCGCGCAGCCGCATTCTGCACTAACTGGAGTCTCTGGGCGAACCGCAAGGGAAGCCCCATGTAGAGAGCATTGCAGTAGTCTAAGCGGGAAATGACAAGAGCTTGCGTGACTGTGCGTAGGGCATCACGATCTAGAAAGGGGTGCAACTGGTGTATCAGGTAAACCTGATAAAAGGCCCCCCTGGCTACGGCCGTCACATGGTCATCCAAGGACAGCCGAGAGTCCAGGAGGATGCCCAAGTTGTGAACCCTTTCTGCGGGGGCTAATGACTCGCCCTCGATAGCCAGGGATGGAACTAACTGGCTATGTCATGGCGCCAGAAGCCACAGCCACTCGGTCTTGGATGGGTTGAGTCGTAGCCCATTCCTCCCCATCCAGACTCGCATGGCCTCCAGACACCAGGACATCATTTCAACGGCATCGTTGGGGTGGTTAGGGGTAGAGATGTACAACTAGGTGTCATCCGCATGCAGATGGAATTCTATCCCAAAACCACGGATGATCTCACCCAGCGGCTTCATTTAGATGTTAAACAGGAGAGGTGAGAGGACCGACCCCTGCGGCACCCCACAAGTGAGAGGCCTCAAAGTCGACCTCTGCCCCCCTGTCAACACAAATTGCGACTGGTCGGAGAGGTAAGAGGAGAACCACTGAAGTACGGTTCCCCCCAACCCTAACCCCTCCAGCTGGTGCAATAGGATACCAAGGTCGATGGTATCGAAAGCCGCTGAGAGATCCAACAGGACCAGGTTAGAGGAGCAACCCTTATCCCTAGCCCTCCAGAGATCATCTATCAACGTGACCAATGCCATCTCTGTGCTGTGTCCGGGCCGGAAACCGGACTGGCGCGAGTCTAGATAGGCAGTTTCCTCCAGGTACTGGGAGAATTGTCATGCCACCACACTCTCAACAACCTTTGCCAAAAAGGGAAGGTTGGAGACTGGACAACAGTTGGATAATAGAGCTGGGTCCAGGGAGGGCTTCTTGAGGAGGGGCCTCACCACCGCCTCTTTCAAGATGGCCGCCAAGAACCCCTCGCTCAAAGAAGCATTTACAACCCCCTGGAGCCAGCCTCGTGTAACCTCCCAGGAGGCCAGTACAAGCCAGGAGGGACATGGGTCCAATAAACATGTGGTGGCCTTCAACTGCCCCAGTATTCTGTCCATGCCATCAGGAGTCACGGGGTCAAACTCATTCCAAACAGTGGTCTCAAGGCCAATCTCTGTCACCCCGTCCAGACTAGTCCAATTGGAGGCCAGTTCGCTCTGGATCTGAATGATTTTATCCTGCAGATAAGATCCAAATTCCTCTGCACAACCCTGCAAGGGAGCCTCCCGCGGCCTCTGGTGAAGGAGGGCACGGGTCACCCTAAACAGGGCGGCAGGGCGGTTATCTGCGGATGCGATGAGGGTGGCGAGATGGTCTCGCTTTGCCGCTTTTTTTTTGTGCAAAATTTTTTTATTGGTTTTTACAAATTTTAAAATCAGGAAAAGCGTATAAAGTGTTAAAAAGATATTTTGAGGACATCTATGTTGGGGGTGTCGGCCCCCTCCGAGGATTCATACAAAAAAAAAGGAAACACAATACATTTTTCATTTCCCTACAAAGTGGAAAGAGATACAAATATATCATTTTATATTCATGCAATCAATCATTTGTTTCTATAAACATCCAAATAAAGGTTATTCTATATAGAAAAAAGTCATTTGTGAGATCTGAGTCTTTTAGCAATTGTGTCTTCCTCTCCCTGACCTCCACTGGGCGGAGCTGTGGCCCCTCCCGTTCCCCCATTTTCATCCTCCAGGATTGGGGAATGTTTTTTAAGAAAGGCTTCCGCCTCTGCAATTGTTTTAATTCTTACTCTCCCCCCCTCCCAGAACACTAACATTCCCTCGGGCATCAACTACTTGAACCAGACCCCCTTTTTATATAATCTTTTTGATAAGAAGGAATATTTCCTTCTTATTTCTCTAATCTTTTTTGGGATCTGTTTCAAAATGGCAATCTCAGTCTGTTGGTATATCAAGGGACCATCTCTCTGTGCTCTCAGGATCCCATCCCTCATTGACCTTCTTACAAATTTAATATGTATCTCTCTGGGTACTTCATTTATTCTGGCATATGCTGAGTTAATTCTATAAATCAGATCGATGTCCCCCCAAATATCTTCTTTGCTCCTTTTAGTATAATCTGCTAACATCGTACACATTAAATCTTTTAAATCTTCAGAGACAGTTTCAGAAACATTTTGAAACTTTAAAAAGTAAGACATCCTTTCAAAATCCATCCTAGACATATGAACAGCTAAATCCACTATTTCCTTTTGAGAGTTACTTATTTCTCCTCTCTATCTCCGATAAAAGCGCTTTGCCGCTTTTATCGCCACTAGGCAGGTCCATAAATGCAACCTTACCCGTGTTCGGTCAGATTTGGTGCGGGTGGACCTCCAGATGCTCTCTAGGCATCAATCTGGCATTTCATCCTCCTCAGCTCCTCAGAGAACCAAGGAGCTACGGTAGATTGACACTGAGTGAGAGGCCGCAAAGGCACGACCCGGTCCAGGGCCCCTGCAGCCGCACTATTCCAGGTGGCCACTAGGTCCTCAGTCGGGTTGCAGGTCAGGGATTCAGGTATTGGCCCAAGCTCCGTCTGGAACCTTTCGGGATCCATCAGGTGCCTGGGGCAAAACCATATTGGCACTTCTGGCTCCGCCTCCCCACGGTGGGGTGCAGCGGTTGGAAAGTCAAGCCTGAGGAGAAAGTGATCTGACCATGACAGGGGTTCGATGACTAATTCCCCTAATCCTAGATCACTCGTCCACTGGCCGGAGGCAAAAACAAGGTCCAGAGTGTGAACCCTAGTGTGTGTGGGGCCATGTATTACTTGGGTCATGTCCATGGCCGACATGGAGGCCATGAACTCCCGGGCCACCTCAGATGTCCCGCCTACTGATGGTAGGTTGAAATCCCCCATGACTAAAAGCCTGGGGGTATCAACCACCACCTCAGTGATCACATCGAGGAGCTCGGGCAGGGCTGCTGAGACGTAGTGAGGAGCCAGGTACACAATCAAACCCAGCTGCCACCCATGACCCCACTTCACACAGAGGGACTCACAACCAGCTGTCTGCAGCACAGAGGTCTCCCTCGGATCGAGACCTTCCTTAATAATAACCACCACTCCCCCACCCCTGCCCCGGGCCCGTGGCTGATGGAATGCCCAATAACCTGGTGGACACATTTCTACGAGGGGTACTCCTCCCTCGCGGCCCAACTAGGTTTCGGTAATACCTACCAGGTCCAGGTCCCCCTCAGACACTAAGTCGTAGATGAGGGGGGCTTTGTTGGCCACCCCTCATTGTTGCATAGCATCAGCCTAGGGCCCCGGCTCTGAAATCCCTGATCTCCTAGATTGCAGGAAGAGCCCTGGGGATGAGAGCACGCAACCGCTTGTAAGTAGTGGCAGCGCCCTCCCAATGATCCCCGCCATGCCTACCCCCCCAGACTGTCCTGATTGGTAGGCCCCCTGTTGACTCAACCCTAGCCCCCCCAATACCGGACCTAACAACCTCCCCATCGAGATCGCGAACCAGCCTGGAGATGTTAATTTGTGGGGCAATTCCTTTACCCACATCTATTTTCCCATGTAACCCACCCCACTTCCTGGGACCCCTTAAGAACCAAATTAAATAATTTCCCAAAAAGCTTCTTATGTTCCATTTTCGCCATGGGATAGTTAGGGTGTTGTGGAATACAAGCACCTTAGTTTTCGTATGGTTGATTTTTAACAGCTTAATTTGGAAGAACTTAAGATACTAATGCATGAAATATGTTTGCAGTCCTATTAGGGAAAGATAACAGCATCATCTTCACATAGCATAACAGAGATTGGTTTATTGGCCAAAAGAGAGTGATGATATTTGATTTTGGTAAGGGCCAAAACAATTTTGTTGATAAAAACAAACAATAGTAGAGGGGCCAGATCCCATCCCTGTTTGACCCTGAGATATTGGAACACTGCTATCATATCAGTTGTGAAATTCAAGATTTTTTACTACTGGTACTGTGGGTGTAGCTTGGTGAGCATGGTGTGGCTTGGTAGGTGTGGCTTGGTGGCGTAGCAGGGGAAGGATACTGTAAAATCCCCATTCCCTCCCCACTCCAGGGGAAGGTTACTGCAAAATCCCCATTCCTCCTGATTATTATTATTTATTATTTTATTAGATTTCTAGACCACCCCTCTTGGAAGTTCTGGTTCCGCCTCCCTGCAGTGGGGTGTAGCGGTTGGAAAGTCGAGCCGGAGAAGCGAGTGATCTGACCATGACAGGGGTATGATGGCTAAATCCCCTACTCCCAGATCACTCCTCCACTGGCCAGAGACAAAAATGAGATCCAGTGTGTGTCCTCCTTCGTGTGTGGGGCCCTGAATTACTTGGGTCAGGTCCATGGCCATCATGGAGGCCATGAACTCTCGAACTGCCTCGGATGTCTCACCTACCAATGACAGGTTAAAGTCCCCCATGACTAACAGTCTGGGGGTCTCAACCGCCATCTCGGCGATCATCTCGAGGAGCTCGGGCAGGGCTGCTGATTCATAGCGGGGAGCCAGGTACACAATCAGCACGCCCAACTGCCTCCCTGGGCCCCACTTCATGCAAAGGAACTCACAACCGGTTATCTGTGGCACAGTGGTCTCTCTCGGCTCAAGACCTTCCCTCACAATGACCGCCACCCCTCCACCCCTACCTAGGGCCTGTGACTGATGAAACGCGCGGTAACCTGGGGGGCACATTTCCACGAGAGGAAGTCCTCCCTCGTGGCCCAACCAGGTCTCCGTAATTCCTGCCCGGTCCTGCTTCCCCTACGACACAAGGTCGTTATCAGCTGGGACTCAGGAAGCAGAGAATAGATGGGGGCAGGCCAGCCAGAGGTAGTATTTACCGATTCTCCGCTATCACTTCTCCAGAACTAGTCAGAACCTGCTGAATACCTTCTTCCCAAAGTCAATTATAAATTCTTTAGGGGTGTTTTTTGTGTTATGTGTAAGATTATTTATCTTCCCTAGTCCTTATTTTCATTAAAAAGACATACCTAGTTTCTGCAACCATTCTTCATATGTTTTATACTTCAGTCTCCTAATCACTTTTTTTTGCTCTTCTCTGCACTCTTTCTAGAGTCTCAACATCTTTTTTACATCGTGGCAACCAAAACTGGATGCAGTATTCCAAGTGTAGCCTTACCAAGGCATTATAAAGTTGTATTAACACTTTATGTGATTTTTGATTCTATCCCTCTGTTTATATAGCCTAGAACTGTGTTGGCTTTTTTGGCAGCAGCCGCACCCTGCTGGCTCATATTTAAATGGTTGTCCACTAGGACTCCAAGATTCCTCTCACAGTTACTGCTATTGAGCAAGGTACCACCTATACTGTACCTGTGCATTTTGTTTTTCTTGCCTAAAGGTAGAACATTATTTTTTTCATTATTGAATTTAATTTTGTTAGATGATAATAATAATAATAATAATAATAATAATAATAATAATAATAATAATAATAATAATAATAATAATAATAATAATAATAATAATAATAATAATAATAATAATCTTTATTGTCATTGTAAAAATTACAATGAAATTGGTTTTAACTTCACTGGTGGAAAATTATAACAGAAACAAAGAAGAGAGAAAAGAAAAAAGGAAAAACTAGCATGTGCATGGGGTGATTGCGGTTGAATTTAAAAGTCTCACAGCCCATGGATAGAAGCTACCTTTAAACCTGTTCGTTCGGCTGGCTATACTTTGATATCTTCTGCCTGATGGTAGAAGGGCAAAGAGATACCAACCAGGGTGTGAATCATCTTTGAGAATCTTCCTTGCTCTGCTAAAGCAGCGAGATCTGGCGATGTTATCCAGTGATGTCAGAGGGCAACCGATGGTTTCTTGTGCCGAATTGATCACTCTCTGTAGTGCCTTCCTCTCCGCAACTGTTAAACCGGCATACCACACTGTGATACAATATGTGAGGACACTTTCTATGATGGACCGATAGAAAGAGGTCATCAGCCGTTGTTCCACCTGATTTTTCCGCAGGACTCTAAGGAAATGAAGTCTCTGTTGAGCTTTTCCAATCACTAGAGACGTGTTGTTTTTCCAGGTGAGATCTTGGCTAATAAGCACTCCTAAGAATTTAAAAGAGGAAACCCTCTCCACACAGCCCCCCTCGATATACAATGGGGCAGGTTCCTCTCTGTGCCTCCGGAAATCTAGCACCATCTCCTTTGTCTTGCTAGTATTTAGATGTAAGTTGTTTCTTGAGCACCATGCGGATACCTTCTGGACTTCTTCCCTGTATGCTGATTCGTCCCCTCCAGTTATGAGACCCACCACCGTTGTGTCATCTGCAAACTTTATTATGATGTTGGATGGATCAGAGGATATGCAGTCATATGTATACAGTGAGTAGAGGTAGGGGCTGAGCACACAGCCCTGAGGGGAGCCTGTGCTGAGCTTCAGTGTGGAAGATGTAAAGGACCCAACCCTTACTGTTTGTGGACGATCGGTCAGGAAGTCTTTGATCCATTCACAAGTAAGGGGAGGGAAATTCAGGTCAGTCAACTTTTCAATGAGAATGCCTGGTAGGATGGTGTTAAAGGCCGAGCTATAATCTATAAAAAGCATTCTGACATAATTCCCAGATTTCTCAAGGTGGCTCAGTGCGATATGGAGAGCAGTGGTGATGGCATCCCCTGTCGACCTGTTGTTTCTATACGCAAACTGGTGTTGATCAAAACTTGGTGGAAGACAGAACCTGAGGTGTTGTAGGACCAGTCTCTCAAAGCACTTCATCACTATAGACGTCAGTGCAATGGGTCTATAGTCATTCAAGCTTTTTATGGCTGCTGTCTTTGGAACTGGGATAATGGTGGCTGCTTTCAAGCATGATGGGACTCTAGCCTGTTTCAGGGAGAGGTTAAAAATCCTTGTCAGAACCCCTGCTAATTGGTCAGCACAGGTTTTTACCACTTTCCCCAACACCCCGTCTGGACCTGCAGCTTTGTTGGGATTTACAGCCTTCAGCTCAGCTCTCACTTGATGTTCATCCAGGGTGAGTGGCTGGATGTTAGAGGGCCTTTGGGATAAAGCCACAGAGACTGGTCTTTTTACCTCAAAGCGGGCGAAGAAGCTATTTAGCTCCTCTACTAGCAGGGCATCAGCATTGGCTATTTTTTTTGTATTGCCCTTATAGTTGGTTAGGTGTTGTAGTCCCTGCCACACCTGCCTTGAGTTGTTATCTTCCAGATACTTCTCTACCTTTTGCTTGTATTCCTGTTTAGCTGCCTTAATGCCTCCAATGCGCCAATGTTCAAGTCTCTCAAGATCCTTCTGTATCTTAAGCCTATCTTCTAGAGTGTTGGCTATTCCTGCCAGCTTGGTGTCATCAGCAAATTTCATGAGTTCCCCATCTATCCCCTCATCCCAGTCATTGATGAAGATGTTGAAGAGTACTGGACCTAAAACAGAGCCTTGGGTACTGCATATTTCCCTCCATGTAGATGCAGTGCCATTGAAGGTTACATGTTGAGTGTGGTTGGTCAGCCAATTATGAATCCATCTGGTGGTGATTCTATCTAACCCACATTTTTCTACTTCATATAGCAGTAGGCTATGGTCTATTTTACCAAATGCCTTACTGAAGTCCAAGTAAATTATATCGACAGTATTCCTCTGGTCCACTAGTTTTGTCACTTTATTAAAGTGACAAAGTTGCCATAACACAACTTGCCATGTATTAAAATCTGTGTCCTATATACTGATTATTGCTTTACTATTTAAAATACATAAATTAGAGTGTATGACTGTCTACAACCCAGATTTTTGGACAGTGATTGAACTTTAAAATTCTAAAAAAGAAAGAAAGAAAGAAAGAAAGAAAGAAAGAAAGAAAGAAAGAAAGAAAGAAAGAAAGAATTTTAATTGATATGAGGTCATTCCACTATATCACATAATGCCAGAATTCTCAACAGAATGTATTGAAAAACAGGCTCTGCATAATAACCTTTCATTAGTTCTTTAACATTGTAATAGGACAATCCAAGCCATACTTGGATAAAGGATTCTAGAAGGAAATGAAATTCTTTTTTCATTCATATCTGATTTATTTAATTTAATCAAGAGATAAATTAAGGGCTAAAGCAAATTAAAAGGAAAGAGAGGGAAACAGTATAATTAGTTAAGAGCTCTTGCCTCATTTAGAGTACAATCCTAAACAGATTTAGCAAGTCCTTTAGAATATGATTCTGATTATTGTATTGTGGTGAAATGTTTTAACTTCTAACATATGCACATTTGACTATACTTTTGTTGTTGTTGTTGTTTATACTATTTCTGCTGCTTTGGCAGGCTTTCTTTTCTAAAAGATTGCTTAGAAATATTTATATTAAAAGAAAAATAAATATCACATTCTTTGTTTTCAGTTATAAGACAATTCCATCTTATTCCCAAAGCAATTTACATTTTTAAAGACTGATCAAGATTATAGTTTTGTAGTTTAGTAATATACTTACTTTTGTAGATGTTTTTCAGATGCACATTTTTTATACAAATATTGAACATATTGCAACATTCTAAGAAATCCAAAAATAGAAGGATAATTATTTTCTGGTTCACACACTGCTTCAGGAAATGTGAATTAAATCAGTTCTTACTATCATAAGAATTGAACAAATTATTTCTTTGCCAACATAAAAACTTCTCATAAGAAAAAGAATCATCACTATTTGGATGTCAAATCATGTAGTCACACGGGATAGATAGTGATTGAAATCTCTGCATATTGCAAATAGGAATATTACAGATACACACACACACACACATTATGTCAATTTGAAGTTTTACATATTGACATAATATGGAATTACTGCTGAAGAGCTGATATTTTTATAAAGCAGATGTGTGGGGTGAGGAAGTATAACTTTAGCAGTATAACTTTTGAAAGTTAGCAATATAACTTTTACAAGAAAGTATTCTTCAGGCTATTGCTTGCATGAAGGAAAAATAAAGCCAAATTTTATTTAGGAAAGCTTATTTATTGCTAAGACTCTCTAATATGCTATCACACATTGTTGATAGAAAATTAGGGCTTATCCACACTAGTCACTTGTCATATCAGCAAAACAGGCTAGCAATCATTTCTGGAAGCACACAGACGATATTACACTCTGTAAATTCTCTATTCCCTATCAAGGCAATTTCTGGGTACATTTTTCTGTTCTTCTTCTAAAATACTTCTGCCCATTTCATGGTGTCTTGAGTACTCCTATCAAGTGTGACTCTACATAAATTTCTTTCTAGTTCCTTGGCAACTTGGCAGAAAAAAAGAATATCCTTCAACTAAGTCTGGATTTACTGTACTCTATTACTTCTTTAAGCCAGAGATGCTATAATAGCACAATAGCTGTCCTTCATGCCTTGCAAATAAAATATTTTTGATTAATAATCTAGCAGAAACATATTTTAATTAACTGTTTTCATTCCATAAACTTTCTACTTTTCACTACGTTTTTCCCCCCAAATATGCCAAATGGACACTGCTTTATCATTTTCTTAGTCAGCTGACATTAAAAAAGAACTTCCTATGAGCACCATGGCAACCTGACATTTTGCTGTTAATGGGACCCTGTTTATAAAGAGAATGGATCAGTGCTGGATCCAGCCTGGCAAAATCTTTCCAGAGGAAGGAGAGATTGTTGAGATAATCCACGTGATTCCAGACAGCTCTGTTTTTTGTGAGTAGATCATAGAAAATATCGTTTTGTGGTTGGTTATGGCTCCATTCATAATGCAGCCTTTAATGGTCATTAAGATCAACTAAGACTCCTTTCTTAATCAATGTTCGTATTTTTTAAAATTGCACTGGAGAAATTGAGACCCTTTAGATCAGTAGGTTTTACTATATTCGTTGGGTAAATTCATTTCTTGTTACCCATCAATGTAAGGAAACAGACAGGAAACAGGAGCAGATGAACTAATATTACTTTATGAAAAGACTACATTAACAGAATCTTGAAAATCTGAAAACACAAACTTCCTGCTGCTACTTTTAACTACTTGATCCATTAAAATGAGTTCTCCCTAGGTTTCTTTATTTGACCATTAAGTCCTTGATGGCTCCTGCCTCTCTTGTCCCTTTATTTCCTTGGTAGCATCTCTTCTCTTTCCATTCCATTACACTTCTTCTTAAAGAAAGATGGTCTAAATATCATTTTAAATGTTTTGGATATTTTGTGTGTGTAGAAAATAGTACTTGAGAAATTAACAATGGATTAAGGGGCCAGATGGATTAAAAATTATAGCTTTGAATTAACTGGAAGAAATTTTCCCATTTGTGATTGTTTAGGCATTTCTAAGATGAATTGTGATAAAGAGACCTTGAAGATTGGACATTAGAGGAAGAAAGAATGGACCATAAATCTAGAAGAGAAGGTTTTTAAAAAATATATATACTGGCTTTCCAAATTTCTTGAAAGAGGGACGACAGGCTTCAATGAAATTACAGAACAAGAATAATTTGCAATGGATCATTTCAAAATTATTTTGAAAGGAGACTTAAGTGTGATAAATAATGAGCAGGATTTGAAATAAGATACCGGCACACAAATAGTACTGACAGATAACTTATTTCTTAAAGGAGATGTACAACCACTGAGCCAGGAAACTGATTTGGATAACTTTTTCTTACTAATATACCAAAGAGCTCTGTTAAGATATTGAAGAAATGTATTAGAAGTGACAAACAAAAGGACTTATTGGATATAAAAAAATAAATTTAATAAAGTTCTGGAATATTCTTCAGATGAAAACTAGTTCGAACACCTTTTTTTGAAAGGGTTTTAAAATATAATTCTTTAAAATCTCGGGGGCGGGGGGCTTATTTAACCAGGGCTAATAGAGAGAAAAATACATTGGTTGCCCATTTTAAAAATTTGCTGGTAAAGAAATTTGACAAAACGTTTGAATTTGTTTTGTTTTTTACTTAAGGGATGAGATGTGGGCTAAAGAGAGATTGTGTTGTATTTAGATATGACGAAAAGCAATTGAAGTTTTTTACTGGTAATCCTAGAGTTACGAATGTAATAGAGTCTGCCAATTACATCCATAACCTGGGGATTCATTTGATTGAATCACATTAAATGAATGTGATCACTTCCTACTTTCTCCAATGCGTTTGCTAATCGAATATATACAAATCACTAAGTACACATTGGGTATCTCAGGGAATCTGAGGAACCCAATGAGACAAAGGAAACAAATTGAAATGAAGGGAGAAGGGGCTTTTATTTTCTCTTTTTATTTTCTGGATTTAAAAGAGAAAGAATTTAACCTCGAATTGAAAGCAGATGAAGAATAACTTAATGAAGGCAGCAAAGAAAAGTTCGTTAAATCCTTAAAAAAGAATAGAATGGTGAAGACTTGGTGTAAAAGTGTACACAATCAACACAAGAAGTGAAAAGTTGATAAATAGGCTAGGTAATATTTTCGTGCCCTTTATGGCATGGATCCTGAGGAACTGTCTTAGCCAATTTCCTTTATATCTGAAGAAGGAACTTGTTATGGATCCCATCAATCAAATAATTGTGGCTGGTGCAGGCCAGAAGAGTCCTCTTTGCTGCAGCTTTCCATAAAAGTCTTAAAGCCAGCCTCTCCTGACTGGCCTGGAGCCAGCCAAGGGTAAATCATCCTAGCGGAGATTACTAGATTAGAATATCCTTTCTCCATCTCTATTATATGCTCCACTCAGTATTTTATCCATTTCTTGTTAATTTGAATGTATTTATTGTTTTACTGTTTCACACTTTTATAATATCATTTTATTAGATTGTAAGCTGCCCTGTCACACATGACAGTGAAATGTCATGTAATCTATATAAATAAAAATGTAAAATAGTTTGTACGAATCCACTAATCTCAAAAACTACTGGACCGATTTATCTCAATTTTTCACACAATGTTCACAAGGACTTCGGATAATAGAATACCAACTCATTTTGTGCCTAGCACATGTGTGTCATGTACACAGTACACAAATGTAAAATGTACCACTGAAAATTTTTTCACCTCCCTGTAACTCCTCCCACCTGGCATTTCCAACAGTCAGTTCCTCAAAAAGGCTGTACGGAGGCCTCTTACGGCCAAAAAGGCACTGAGATAGCAAACACCCAGGTGGCCCATAGAGAGAGAGAGAGGAAGAAATACAGTTTAACAAAAAGGACTAAGGGTGACATGATAGCAGCCTTCTAATATCTCAGAGGCTGCCACAAAGAAGAGGAAGTCAAGCTATTCTCCAAGGCACCTGAGGGCAGAACAAGAAGCAATGGGTGGAAACTAATCAAGGAGAGAAGCAACTTAGAATGGAGGAGAAATTTCCTGACAGTTAGAACAATTAAAAACAGAAGTTGCCTCCAGAAGTTGTGAATGCCCAGCACTGCAAGTCTTTAAGAAGATGTTGGATAGCCATTTGTCTGAAATGGTATAGGGCTTCCTGCCTAGGCAGGGAGTTGGACTAGATGACCTCCGAGGTCCCTTCCAACTCTGCTATTGTATTATTGTATTACAGTAGGTAGGTAGATAGGGGAATAGAGAGAGAGGGAGAAATACTGTTTAATTTATTTTTATTATGATTTACACTTATATACTGTACTTTTTTCTGCCTTTTCTTGTTTCTTTAACTCAGTGGTCGGCAAACTCATTAGTCAAAAGAGCCAAATATCAACAATACCACGATTGAAATTTCTTTTGAGAGCCAGAAGGTGTGGCCTGTTTTGTGGGAGTGGTTCAGCGGTCATGTGACCGGGTGGCCATGGCTGAACTTGGAAAATGTGGTGAAACTCACTTAACAATGGTCTTGCTTAGCAACCAAAATTTTGGGCTCAATTGGGGTCATAAGTTCTCTCATCTCTCTCCCACTTTCTTTTTTTCTTTTCTTTCTTCCCTTCTTTCTCTTTCTCTCTCTTTCTGTTTCTCTCTGTCCAATTACAGTCTCAGAGAGTTCGTAGCGGTCGAAACCTGCGATGTAATTCTGTGGGACGTGCACGCGCCTATCTTTTCCATGGTGTGGAAAAGAGGCAATTCTGCGCGGCTGCTGATGGTTCCGGAGGGCATCCGGGGAGATGAGGAACGTGAAGGGGACACACACACACCCCGCGGATGGCCTCGCCGTCACCACAAAGCCCGCCGCTCCTCCACGCAGTATTTGTGGACAGAGACAGTGACAGACAGAGAGAGGCACAGTGAGAGAGAGACAAACGGAGGGAAACAGAGTCTGACAGATACACAGAGGGGACAGAGACAGAGGGGAAGGAGGGAACCATCAGCAGCCACACAGACTTGCCGCTTTTCCACGCCATGGAAAAGATAGGTGTGCGCATGCCCCACCCAATAACAGTCTCGGAGAGTTTGTAGCGGTGGGAATTTGCACTGTAATTCCGTAGGACCTGCACGCGCCTATCTTTTCCATGGTGTGGAAAAGTGGCGAGTTTCTGTACGGCCCCTGATCACTCCAGAAGCCATCGGGGAAGGCGAGGAACGCGAGGGAGACCTCGTGGATGGTTTCGCCGGCAGCGCACAGACTTGCCGCTGCTTCACGCGGTATTCTGTGGACAGAGACAGTGACAGGCAGACAGAGAGAGGCACAGAGCGAGAAAGAGAGAGAGAGGGTGGAAGGGAGGGAATCAGAGAGAGACTGAAGAGTCACATTCAAGGGCCCAAAGAGCCGCATGCGGCTCGCGAGCCGCGGTTTGCCGACCACTGCCTTAACTGATTTTCTGTATTTTTTTCATGTTTATGTTTTTATATAAAAATTTATAAGAAAGAAATATATTTTAAAAATAGGTCTTTCAAACTAATTTATTCAATATCCTGAATGCTACAAGTTGCATTTTCACTCTGCAAATACTATTTTTAATCTGTCTATTATTATTAAAATTGTGTTATTTTCTGCTTTCATATAGATATTTTGTTTTGGAGAAGGATTAAGTTATCATTGACCTGTGTTTTATTGTCATTTAAATCTGTTTTAATTTGCATATTGTTTAGAGAGCTCTAACTATTTAAAAAATACCAAATGTGAGAATTTGATATAAAAGGTAAACTACATATTTTATCTTGAGTTCCTTGAAGTGTTGACTTTAATACAGTAAGAGTTGCTCCCAATGTATTGGCCTAGTATGTGTATCAATCCAAGCTGTATGAACTTTGTAATTGACAGGTGGAAATGCACATGTCGTCATGCACTTTAAAAGTTTTATTCAAATTTAGTTCAGAAGACTGCAGAGCAAAATCTTGGTAATATTTCAGTTTGTGTTCTCCTTATAGCACTTTTTAGATATGATAGAGCAATATCTTAATCAGTATGGTTTTTGCTCATGCTGATTGGTGGTGTGGGTTTTGTAGTCAAAAATACCTGAAATATTCTATGAAATACTTTCCACTCTTTAAAAAAGAGATTGAATGATGCTTAGCTTCAAAGGCCAAAATCCTGTTTATTTTCATTTCTCTTGTAAACTAACTTAATTGAGTTTAATGAACATACATTTCTGTCTTCAGAAGACTAATTCGACCAGATGCTCAGTACCAGATCCTCATCTAACATTAAAATGGACGTCACGTCATGAGTTTCAATGAAATAAAGCCAATTTACGGCAACTTAGTATATCAATTTTAATGGCATGCAGATTGAATATAAAATGATCAAACATCTATAAAAGAGCTTTATGAATGCAACCTTGCTTAAAATATGTTTTCAAAATTGTAAAAGTTAAATATAGAAATCATAAAATGTCATAGGTCATCTCAACCTTCCCACTCATCAACAAAAGCTGAGAGATTTTTCTTAAGTTCTTGGATAAACCATCTGGAAAATGTCAGCTGGTGAAACTTTTGTTCTTGCTAGAAAGAACAGGGAGATTTTTCATCAATCCTTCCAAGAATATGCACTTCAGAATGATGCCTGAAGAATGACATGAGTAATTAATGCACCAGAAAAAAATGTTATGAGAAAGTTGAAGAATTTAGAAAACTAAATGAAATTCATGCCAAGAATAGTGTTACACTGTATGACGTCTTGTTTTTCTCTATATATTTATGTGTGTGCATTTAAATATGTGCATTTGTAATTGTACATAGTACATACCTGATACATTGCTTTATCTGTGCCTGAATCAATGGAAAACAGAAAGAAATTGAACTTTTCATTTTCCATGCCACCTGATTTGGACACTCAGTGAGAACAATATCATTTTAGGGGGTTTGATTTTATAGAAGGGAAAACATTTTACAAATACCTGGTTTTTTAAAGATATGGTTGAAACAAGAAACTTGTAGTTAACAAACTGCAGTTTGAAATTAGAAAAAAAGGTTTTTTAACATGCTTGCCTCTGATAGCTTGTACAACCCATAGTAAGTAGCTTTTCCATCCACCTTTTACAGACTTTAGGCAATGTACAAAATAAGATGACAGCAACAATACATTAATAATGACAATAACAACTATACATTAATATTTGATTTCCCCCCAAAGCAGGGGAAAATGGCAAACTCAACCACATTAACATGAGCTCTTTCAGGCGAATACACGTGTATATATGTATAGCAGGGGTTCCCAAACTTGGCAACTTGAAGACTTGTGGACTTCAACTCCCAGAATTTTCCAGCCAGCAGAGCTGGCTGCAGAATTCTAGCAGTTGAAGTCCACAAGTCTTCAAGCTGCCAAGTTTGGGAACCCCTGATCTATAGCCTTAAGAGGTCCTTAAGGTTCATTTAAACCAAGAGTGTCAAATTCAAGGCCTGAGGCCTGGATCCAACCTGCAGGGTGCTTAGATCTGGCCTACAGTACAATTCTGTACAGTGAAGGACCAGACCACAGTGCCTCTGCCAGCAAATATGGAACTTGGAGGATCGCATGTAATCCTCCTTGACTCCATTTTCACTGGCAGATGGCTGCAACAGGGCATCACAGCTGAAAATGGAGTCTGGAAAGGCTACACAGATCCCTCCCAAGCTCTGTTTTTGCTGGGAGAGTGCTAGCAAACCATACTACTACTAAAAGTGGCATTTGATCACACGAATGATGTTGAGCTGTCCATGCCCATCCTGACCATGTATGTTGAGGTCATACACAACTCTGATGCAGCCTCAACAAAATTGACATCCCTGGTTTAAAGAATAGCAAGATTGAGGGTGCTGAGTTCTCTAGAAATATATTATTCCAGAGGATATGTACCAAAACAGAAAAGGGACATCTTATAGGTCCTATCAGATATTACTTAATAGATGTCCACTCCATAGGATCTTACAAAATAGACTGAAACTGTCAGCCTTTTAAGGATGTCCAGGCAAGAAGAACACCCAAGAATATTAGTCCCATCTTCATTGTAAAGTTTATACAAAATGAATGTTGCAGATCTGAAAGTATATCTTCTCCCACTTCCTTTTATAGCCCAAGAAAATAGTTACATCCCTTCTGAGATGTTTGCCACATCCCAATTCCTTCTGTGGGCTCAGCTACCTCTTAGCAGGCTTTTGCCTAGGTCTGCAGCTCTTTCTTCTATCTTCCAAGGTCCTTCACATGTACCAATTGCATAAACATTGAGGGAAAGCATCCCTTAGATAGCCAGGCTTATACCTTTTAGGGTTTTATAGATGATATCAACATCTCAAGTAATACCTACATACTTACACCCAGGGATGGGTTTCAGCTGCTGCTACTGCCAGTTTGCTAAGGGATGCGCAAGTCATGTGCTTGATGCATGCTATGCATGCACACATGTTTGATGCATGCTATATCCATGCACATGCTTGATGTACACTACACATGCACGAATGCTTGAAGTACGCTATGCATGCACACATGCTTGAGGCATGCTACACATACATTCACAGTACCCCAAAAATGCTTCTGTGCATGCGCAGAGGCAAAAAACAAGATGGCGGCACCTATAACGCCACTGAAAAAATCAGTTTGGGGGGCTGGCAGGCCAAGTTACTACCTATTTGGCTGAAACAGTCCGAATGGGTGGAACCCACTTCTGCTTACACCATTACCAATGCAGCTTTTTCAGCAGAATATAATGTTGGTTATCCAGACAATTTCATAATACCAGTATGCTGTATCTTCTGAAGAATCTTTAAGTCTAGTCTTAGGTAAAGCATGTTCCAAAATCCTCACACAAGATGTTTAAGGCATGAATGATTATGAAAAAGCATTCTTCATCAAAGTAAGGGATGACTGGTTTTAGTTTACTTGCTTGCTTATTTTGCCTTGAATCAGTCTTGATTCTTGTCCTCAAAATCCATACAATGGTTTTCTAGATGGCTTTCAATTGCCTTTTCTGAAAGCTATGAGAGATAACCAATTCACCCAAATGGCTTCTGTACTGAACTCTGCTGAATTTTTACTGTCCCATTTCCATCTCCATAACCCCAAAGTTATAACCCCAAAGCCATGTTTTCTTATATAAACCATCTATTAGTAGCACCTCTATCTTTAAGGCTTTAATTTCAGTTCACTTATCTGGGGAACTTCCTCCGCTCAATTATATTTGATCATTCCACCAGATCTGCCCATGAAAGCCCACAGTGGGTCCTATCTACTAAGTATCTGCTACGATGCCCACATTATTGTTATCTTCTTTTCTTGGATGTGAGATTATCTCCATTCCTTTCAACTTTCTGCAAGTCTCTCCAGACCTGTCTATGTCAACAGATTTGGTTGAGGTCTTGCAATGGATCCCTTAATGCAGCTTTCATAATTCTGTCTGATTGTATGCTTTCTAAATAGTTTTAGTGATGTCTGTTTTTACATATTAGTTTTCTTCCACATCACCTAGAGTCGCAGTCTTGTGATATAGGCAGTCACATAAATATTATAAATAAATACATTCAAACATATCATCCACCCCATTAAAGTATTTTTTCTTTGATTTCATCTATTTGTGTGTGAACTTCCTATCTTTCAGGCCCAGCCTTTAGCATTCTTCTATATAAAATGTGGTATTAGATTTATTTAAGACTCACTTAAATTGTTGGCTTTCTTAACTATCCAAAAGTCTATTTTCAATATTAGGTTTTTCAAATTTTGATCTAGATAGGTAAGTTTCACAGGACAAATATTGACTTGCCAGCACTGTAGAGCAGATGGACATTTTCTCTTCTTCACTGTGACAATTTGTATGACTAGTTCTCCACCCAGTGGTTTAGAATGCCATAGGCAAATATCTTAATAAATATCCTATATTCAGGACAGGAAAATAATTTAATCTAAAATGATTAAGATGTTACAAAAAAGAATAAAACAGTGAAATGTTTTTTAAAAATAATTAAATACTACTATACTTTTCACAGTATTACAGAACTGAAGGATTCTGGCACAGGAGACTAAATTCCTCTCTGCATCTGTTCCTCACCATCCGAATTCATTTATTTTTTTCATAAATAGAGTCCTAACTTTCTACATCTAGGAAATACACTAACATTAAAGCATCACTTATCAATACAAAAAAAATAAATAACAGATTGTTCTGCAATGAAAAAATGGCTGGGGAAGAAATAAATTCTCAAAGTTTTTGCAATCTGTAAACGTATGTACTATTATGAGAATAAATCCCACTAAACTTTATAGCCAATGAATCCAATACCCAGGATTATGGATCTCATAAATCTCTGCCTAACCACAGACTTCCATTATGATGGACCAGCTTACAAACAAATTAAAGTGAGCTGCACTGGCTGCCTGTGGCTTTCCACGCTTCAAGATATTAGTGACCATCTTTAAAGCGCTCCATGCCAAGGGACCTGGCTACTTGCAAGACCGCCTCCTGTTACCAAATACCTCCCACTGACCAGTTCGCTCCCAGAGAGAGGGCCTCCTCAGGGTGCCGTCAGCCAAGCAATGTCGGCTAACGACCCCTAGGGGGAGAGCCTTCTCTGTGGCAGCTCCTGCCCTCTGGAATGACCTACCCCCTGAACTACGGACGATCACGGACCTACGCCTCTTCCGTCGGGCCCTGAAGACCCATTTATTTCGTGCGGCCAGCCTGTCATAGTTTTTAAATTGATTTTAGCAGGGGTTTTTAATTGGCAGGCCAATCTATTTAATATATTTTTAACATATGGTTTTTTAGCTTTTGTATTACCTATTTTTACTGTTGGCTGTGCACCGCCCTGAGTCCTGAAAGGGAGATAGGGCAGTATATAAATTCAATAAATCTGAATCTGAATCTGAAAGGAAAATCTATGGGATCACCACTTTCAGGACTTATAGTGGAGGTCATTATTCAGTGTCTGGAAGCCATAGCACTTCCCACACATACAATCCAAAATATGGATTAGATATGTAGGCAATACCTTCACCATAATAAAAAAGGACTAATTAGAGAATACACACAAAACCATCAACATCTTCAAAGGAATCTAGCTTATTAGTGTGATGCCAACCCCAAAAGGGCTGCTGGAATTTGGGTATCTCTGTTCCTTTTCCCAGGAAATTAGATTCCTCCCCACTGTCAGTCATTGACCTGACATCTCAAGGCCTCTTACCCTGTTCCTCACTTGGGCCATTGGCCTGCTCTGGTCGGTATTGATCCCCTTGCCTGGATCAACTTACCTCCAGTGCTTGCTGGTGCATCTGGGGCTTCTTGTGGTCACTGGCTTATCTATTCATCTGCTCGCTTCCCCGCTCCCCCTCCAATCTGGCCCCTAGCATTTCTTTCCCCACCAAGCAGGGACTAGGGCTGTGATGGCGAACCTATGGCACGCGTGCCACAGCTGTCACACAATAGCATTTCTAAGGGCACGCGAGGCCGTGCCCTGTCAGCTCCAGCACACATGCAGGTGCTGGGCAGCTGATTTTTGTCCTTGATTTTTCACCTCACTGGTGAAAAACCACTCAATGCGCAAACCGGAAGTTCAGGAATGGACTTCTGGTTTGTGCATTGGGCTGTTTTTCACCCTCCTAGAAACCCATTGGAGCCTGGGAGGGCAAAAAACAAACCTACTGGGCCCATGGAAGTCGGAAAAAGAGCGTTGGTACTTACCTGATACGCCTCTTCTAATAAGGGGGGAGATAGCATCTATGTATGGGTTGAATCTATCCACACTCTGATTGGACTGAGTCTGTTTAATAATTAATTAGCCATGCTATATAACCCCCTCAGGAGTAGCCTTGCCCAGTTTTCGACGAAGGAATAATCACAGACTCACCGGTATCATTCAACACCTTTAGTCAAGGCAAAATGACAGAACCAACTTACAAATGAAAGCATGATGCAACAGCTAAGAAAACCAAATAAATGCAGTCCCGGGCTGATCGATATAAGGGATGGGCCGGATGCTATCTCCCCCCTTATTAGAAGAGGCGTATCAGGTAAGTACCAACGCTCTTTCTCAATAAGGGTGGAGATAGCATCTATGTATGGGACATACCCAAGCCCAACGTCAGCTTAGGGAGGGATCGAGGAAAGCCCCAATAATCATTGCCCAGAACGAACAGCCTGCAGCACTCTCTGAATGATACCGGACTAGTCCCAGAGCTGGACTGAGTCAGAAACTGGGCAAGGCTACTCCTGAGGGGGTTATATAGTATGGCTAATTAATTATTAAACAGACTCAGTCCAATCAGAGTGTGGATAAATTCAACCCATACATAGATGCTATCTCCACCCTTATTGAGAATGAGCCCTTTCCGGCCACTGTGGGGGGCAGGGGAGGCCCTCCCCAGGCTCCAAGAAAGCTGTGTGCATGGGGCAGCATGTGTGTGTGTTTGTGTGTGTGTGACATACACATGCACAGGGGGCACGGTGTGGGGGCATTAAATTATGGGGATGAGCGTGTGCGATAGCGTGCAGGCATATGCTTTTGGCACCCGGGGCGAAAAAGGTTTGCCATCACTGGACTAGGTGGTAGCAGAATAGACTGGTAAGCCCTTTTTCCCCTTTCTCCTCTCTCCTTCCCAGCTCTGTGCTGTATTCTCCCACCTCTCTTTCTTCTTTCTCTTTCTCTCCCTTACCTCTGCTGGTATCTGCTGTCTCCTTTCTCCTCTTGCTGTTTCTCTACTTACTTCACTCTGTCTCACACTCCATGCCCCTTCCTTCTCCTCCTCTCACCTCCTTTGTTCTTTTCCCATTTTCTACCAAACCTTCTCCTTTTATCCTCCTCTGTCCCATGCTGCCTCTTGCCCCTTAATTTCTAGGTGATTCCCTCCACCCGGTGTTCATCCTGGGATGCCCCACACAGCCACTGGTCAGGTGCCACGTATCAGGTTCCCATATTTGGTTACTTGCCAAGGGTTGCTACCCCAGGACACCTGCTGCATGCCACTGTCTTTATCAGGCTTAGGCAGCTCTATCAAATACTGCTGCTCCATCCCAGCCCACTACAACCCCCATTGCACTAGAGAAGGAGGGGAAAAAACCTCACTATCCATGATAGCAAATTAAAAACCCAAGTGAATCAAAAATTCCAGGTGATTCACTGACACTAATCCAGTGTCCATTACCAATACAATAACCAACCTCCCACAAGAAAAGCTGTGTAATAACTTTATTTATATGAGCACAAGCTCATTGTAGAAACTCTGAACAGCAGAAAAAGGGAACAGAGCATCTATGCAACATCTTTCAACAAAACGACATGCACACAACTTTATCAAAAACTACTCAACCCGCTATAGCACAACCAATACAAGCAGTAAAAAGGAATAACACTGCCACACATCAGAAACATCTCAGAAACTAGTAACAGACTGCTACAGTCACACGGAATCAGGCTAATACACAAGCCAACTAAAGCCATTCAAAGCATCCTAATTAAAATAAAAGATCCTGCAGCTCCAAAAGAAAAAAAACCCAGGAGCCATCTACAATATACAGTCTAAATGACTAAAACAACCACTACATAAGTCAAAGGATTTACAGAATGCATCCATGTACACCAACTAGCACTCAGAAGGCAATCTATAAATCAGTATCTGGACACTATAATGATAATATTCTTGTACAGAAAGAGGTGGAATACAAATAAGTTGCTGAAAACTAGTTTTTCTTTTTTCATTATCTCAGAGCTTTAATTTCTTTGTCTTAGTATTCCTTAAAGGTTTCCTACATTCTGGCTAATGTTGTTTTCCCCAAATGGATTAATTAGATTGGTAATAATATAATTTGTATAGCATTTGAATTAGCCAGTTGTGCATGATTTGAAAGAACCTGGAATGAGAAATCATGAATTTTATCCAAGGCAAAGCGAGGAAGAACTGGAGTTTGATTTTCTTCTCCCTATCACAACACACATTGACCTCTTTTCTGCCAAAAGGTATGCAGTTAATTAAATTGCATGGAAATTTTGCAAACTTATCTATGATTTTGTCAACTTCTTTCCTTACTGAAAATAAACTTCAGCTCATTAGCCAACCTCACCACCTAGTGGTCTAGTGAAAATTATCAAGGCAACTTATAAAAGCTAGACTTCATTGAAATAAATTCTTTAGTTACTCATAGTTTAACTGTGAATTATTTTATTCAGACTATTATTACTTTTTACTTCTGCATTTCTTGATGATTATAGGGCACATCCAAGAGCTTTTCCTTTATATTAAGTGATTTATTGAAATGAATATAGGATATGGGCAAAGGAAGATAATGAAAAATGATTTGCCATAGTATGGGTAGTCTCAGTGGCCTAATATTTTCCCTACTACAATACATTTAAAATGCCCAATACATTTAAAATGCCCATTGAACGTTCAGTTCAATGGAAATGAACGTTGGTACATTCAAGATAGCTGAAATAAACCACTTCTGTATCCTTGCTGCCACATAACATGATGACACCCCATTGTTTGAAAGATAGGTTAAATATCATCAGTATTTATTCTGATTTTTTATCTGTTTATTGAAGCCAGAGAGGAAAACAAATTTCTCACAATTCTGCACATTTTACAGTGAAAACATGATTGGCGTTTCTGTTACGTCTAATTATCTATGAAATCAGAGTACATATTTTGTGTCTTTATGCAAAATTCCAAATTGATTATTTGCATTATTTTGTATTACTAGTACTTCTCACTGCACAAATTATGTAAAAAAAACTGTAAATATAATAGGATTTGTCTGGTAATTGGAGCCCACAGTTCATTATACAGTCATCCTACAGTTTTAGGCAGTTATGTCCCATAATGCACCACTTATTTTTCCCATCTTACATTCTTTGTTTTAGGAAGCTTCTTTTGTATTGTGGATTCGATACAATCTGGGTTATCTATTTTGCCATTGAGGAATGTAGTCAAGTTAAGAGTTGTTTCACATATTTTATGGCATGGCTGTCATTCTGATGTAAGATGGGGTTACTGGATGACCACTAGATGGCAATAAAGAGATCTAGAAAGTTTCTCTTTTGCTGTCATCTAGTAATCCATCTACATTTTTGCAAAGCAAATTAATAGCCATACTGAGAAAGTAAAAATGTACTCATTTTTCCCCAGTGCACAGATTGTTAACTCCAAAAACATATACATATAAGTCTGAAGTCTGTATAAACAGGAGAGATCCAGAAGAGTTTTGGTGAGAAGCTGAAGTTGTTCAGTATAATATATAAGCGTGTACAGTTATTACTTCTGTGCAATTTCTGAAAACCCTTCTACTTTCTACCATTTTCACAAGACATTTGATATTTTATATATTCTCAATCTTTTTGAACTGATTACTAAGGAGTCCTGGTAATCTGGTGGTACACTGGTTAAAACACAGTATTTCAGGCAAACTCCGCTCACAGTTCAGAGTTCGATCCCGACCAGCTCAAGGTTGACTCAGCCTTCCATTCTTCCAAGGTCAGTAAAATGAGGGTCTGGATTGTTTCTGTAAACAACAAGTACTCTAAAGCACTGTGGAAGAGTATAAAAGATGCCAGGGGAATTCTTCGAGTTGTAGTTCAAACATCTTAAAGGTGGCAAGATTGAACATATCTCTACACAAATGAGGCTCACTGTAGCAGTGGGGGAAAGGAACCTATGCTATCTCCGCCACACATTTCCCCCCCCCCTCCCCAGGTCTTATTCCCTGTGCAGTAACAACAGGCATCCACTCGCCCATTCATCAGAACCTGGCCTTGGGGGATGGAAGAAGGAGGATCAGCAAAGAATCCAGCACCTTGGGGATTCAAAAAAGAAGGAAGGGGCAGCCTAATATTGGGGCAGCCCATTGTGCTGTTGGGATGGCTGGGAGCACTGAACAGTGAGATTAGGCTAACACTTGCAGACTTGGCATTGTCCCAAATTGAGGTTGTCAAGAAGAGATCGGGAGAGAAAAACCAAAGACAAAATGTTTATCTTTACCTTAACTACCTTCTAATAAGTCAAACGTATTTCATGCCAACCATGAGAATTTCACTAAAATTGGAGAAAGAATAAATTGAATTTGCAAGAGATCAGGAAGAAAATAATGCAGGATATTTTTCTGCATAGGCCCCAAAATAAATGGTTTCCATGTTATAATATTATTTTGAGAATTAACAGTTTTTCTCTCTTAATTTTAAGTGGATCATTCCATTCTCCAATCTGATTCTCTAGTGATGATCAAAGTCTTTTACAACTTGGTCAAGACCTATTGTGTAATATCTAATAATTTGAATGTCACATAAAGCCATTCTAACAATGCTAATGCAATCAATTGCTTCTTTGTCTGAGATAATGTACTGAAGAAATGGAGTCTATTTATTATTGTGAAATTCAGCATCTTATATTTAAAAGTTAATTTTGAACAGGTATAATCAGTGTTTGCTATTTCTGATCTTTTGAACTTTGGCTCCCTGATCACTCTTTAATGGTTACATAGAGGGTGAGGTTGATGAACGATGATCTAAAAATTTAGATTATGCTAACGTGTATTTTGATATAGAGTGATTTGAAATGTTTCTATGGAATACAAGCCTAGTTTGTAAATTTAGTAAATAAGAATTGATTTATTTTCTATTAATTAAATGAATGTCCTGTTAATTGTACATTAATACTTTAAGAACTGATCATGTAAACTGATTAGGGTGTTTCTTAAATAGGAAACTAATTTAAAATACTTTAAACAAATAACCAAATGGTTTTCTTTTCAGGCCACTGAAAGCTGTCTTCCTTGATCTTGAGCTTTTTCCCACGGTGATACTGTTGCTGTCTTCTTTCTCTGACAAACAGATTATCACAAACCTTTGATTTTAGCAGTTTTGAACCTGCCCTATACTGTAGTATGTGTGATAAATAAATGCAGATCTATATTTTAGAAACAGAAAAACATTATTCTTTTTCTATTATCTGCAAATCAATGCTCTGGGTGGCAGTATTGGTCTACTTCATAAATTTTCTTAGTATTTTATATTATAAGACAATGATTAGTAGATTATAGTCTTTAAAGGAAGAGGAAGAAAAGGGAAAGAAGGAGAACAAGAATAGCATTCAAGCATGTAGGAATAAATTCACAGTTATGCCAAATAGTCAGGTACGTCTGTTGGGAACTATGCACAACTGTACAAAGAATGGACAGCATGTAAGTGTTTTACATAAATGGTAGATGTGAGAAAGATGACAGAGAGAGGGAGGGAGGGAGAGGGAAGGAGACAATTTTAAAGAAAACATCACAAAACTAATTTCAATTTAAAAACATCATATACTTGTTGGTTAATGGGAAACATATTAAAATCTATTTAGAATAGAATAAGAGACTTGGAAGGGACCTTTGAGGTCTTCTAGTCCAACCCCCTGCTCAGACAGGAAACCCTATACCATTTCAGACAAATGGTAGTTTAATTTCTCCTTTAAAACTTCCAGTGTTGGAGCATTCACAACTTCTGGAGACAAGTTGTTCCACTGATTAATTGTTCTGTCAGGAATTCTTTCCTTAGTTCTTGGTTGCTTTTCTCCTTAATTAGTTTCCATCCATTGCTTCTTGTCCTGCCCTCAGGTGCTTTGGAGAATAGCTTAACTCGCTCTTCTTTGTGGCAGCCCCTGAGATGTTGGAATCCTGCTATCAGAGGTAGGTTGCTCTTGGTTCAGTCTGGATCAAGTGAACCAGTAGTAGCAGCGGCGAGAGGCTCTGC
The DNA here is from genome assembly GCA_039707465.1 of Rhabdophis nuchalis. Lineage (NCBI taxonomy): Eukaryota > Metazoa > Chordata > Lepidosauria > Squamata > Natricidae > Rhabdophis > Rhabdophis nuchalis. The sequence goes on along the minus strand of CM077647.1, from coordinate 43,145,833 downwards.
CACCTGCCCAGACACTTCTGCACATGTGCAGAAGCTTCTGTGTATACATAGAAATGTCACGCGCCTGAACTGGTAGTAAAAAAATTGGCCACCTGCCAATTAGTCTCCCTTAGTCTCCCCTTTTCATTAAATTTGACATCCCCAATTCTAGCAACCGTTCTTTATATGTTTTAGCCTCCAGTATCCTAATCATCTTTGTTGCTCTTCTGTGCATTCTTTCTAGCATCTCCACATCTTTTTTTACATCATGGTGACCAAAACCTATTTATTTATCTATTCTAAATTATAGTTTATAAATTTTAATAGGGCAAATTACAGTTTTGCAAAAACTAATTCAGAAATATTCAACCTGAATAATTCAAAAGTTAATTGCTTTTGTGTTAATTTTGTTAATTGATGAATATATTATACAATTATTAATATTACTTTGCTCATTAACTACAGTTATTAACCAATTTATATTGTCGCAAAGTTTGAAGTGTCTTTCTTTAAAAGCCAGAAATATTTATATTGCTTTTTTAAAGCTTTGTGCTAACATATTTGTTTGTTTGTTTGAATGCTATTTGTTTGTTTGTTTTAAAATACTTATAAGGCCTCCCAATTCAAACAATTTGCCTAGAAATACCAAACTTTAAATAGTAAAAGCAACCCCACTAGGTAACAAGAAGCCACTATAATATGTAAATACAAAATGTAAAATAGTGACCAGCACATAATAACTGAACAACCAAGAAAGGGTTAATGCTCAGGGGGGAAATCAGGTCAATTTCCCTAAAGATGAAATGGTGTTGAGTCCATGGCATCTTACTGTTCTGTTCAAATATTTCACATTCATAAATAATCCAGTGTGTTTATCTATGTATCTCTATGTTCAAAAGAATTAAAGCATTCCTAAAATTGTCAGTGATGATTCTCAACCATCCAGGTTGAGTTGTCATAAAATTAACCAAACTAGATATATTTCTGCTAATTTGAAACATTTTGCTGCTCATCCAAGCAGTTTCCTTAGTCTGAGCAAGTTAGTTAGGCAGAGATTCATTGCAATGTATTAATTTCTCCTGCACCAAACTCAGACATATTGTATGTAACAATATGTCAATGAAGATTCTCAGTCATAGTAGGCTAACATTCTACCTGGGTAACTGAGAATTTTATCAGCATATTGCCATTACATTGTAATGTAATTAGTTGGTTAGTTCAGGGGCAGGGGTGGGTTTCAAATTGTTTAGAACCTACTTTGTAGGTGTGGCCTATTTTGTGGGCGTGGCTTGGCAGTCATGTGACAGGGTGGGAGTGGCCACCTTTTAAAATATGGTGAAACTCATTTAACAACGCTCTTGCTTAGCAACCAAAATTTTGGACTCAATTGTGATGATAAATTCTTTCTTTCTTTCTTTCTTTCTTTCTTTCTTTCTTTCTTTCTTTCTTTCTTTCTTTCTTTCTTTCTTTCTTTCTTTCTTTTTTCCTTCCTTTCCTTCCCGTTGGGTCACTGGCAGCGGCGGGCCAGATTTACTTCCAGGTACGCCGGTGGAACCCTCTCTCACTGGTTCTCTAAATTTCACCAACCGGCTCTCGCGAGTAGGTGCGAACCTGCAGAAACCCACCACTGTTCAGGGGTCTCCAACCTTTGCAACTTTAAGTCTGAAGGACTTCAGCTCCCAGAGTCTGGGAGCTGAAGTCCTTCAGACCTAAAGTTGCAAAGGTTGGAGACCCCTGGGTTAGTTTACGTTATTTATAAAGCTGCTTTTTTCAAAAATTAAATTGTGAGTAAAAAAATTTGGGTAGAATTTTATTTTTATTTTTTGTCTGCAAATTAGTCTTGGCAATGGCCTGTGCAGCATACCACAGTAAAAAACAACAACACAATAAAAGAATAAAAAAGGAAATAAATACCATACAAAAGCAATACTAGTCTGCATTTTTATTTTTTCATGGAAATCATCATCATATGTTATACTGTAATGGTACAAGGAAGCACGGTTCTATTACATTTAAATAGAATCGGGGCAGGGCCATACACAGGTGGGATTTGGAGGTTCTCTGAACTGGCCATAACATTAGCTACCGGTTCTCCCATAGCAACCCACCCCTGAATTAGGGGAAAGAGAGACCTGGAAGTCAGCAGACAGTTCATTACCTTTATCAGTACTGATTTCAGGATTCCTGCTGCCACTGAACATCTTGTTTTTACAAGTAGAAAGAACAAGAAAAATAGCATCCATATGCAGTGAGGTTTCCAGGGTACCCAAAAGCTACAGTACAGATAAAAGGATATGTTAGAGGGGTTTTTTTCACCTTTACCTAAAGCTGCTAATTAAGATAAAAGTTCCTCTCACAGGACTTTCTCTAGATTCTGAATAAATCCATTTATACATCCTTCTTCTATTGCAAACTTCAGCAAAATGCAGTTCTATAGAATCTAATTAACACACTAAAAGTCAATGGTTTCAAAGCTGACATAAGAAAAATTCAGCTTAGCTTTGCTCTTAAAACCTAAAATCTTATTCTTATGCAAGGACAAAAAGAAAAGATATTTGTGTTTCCCTGAGGGTTACATAGTTCCCTTTGTTTATAATATTGGAAATTCATTTAATTACTTTTACAAATGAGAAATGCAAATCTAGATTAACCAATGTTTTGACTGCTTAGTGTTTAACTGCGTTGCTTTCTGGTGGGTGGACTAATGCACAGACATTGGTATGATGAAAATTATAAGGGAGCTACTAATAATATAAAAAATATTCTTATACTTAATTTAATTAATTAACTGCTCTAAATTAAGGTGTGTTTGACACATACTAGATATAAAATTAGCTGCATGGGAAAAACATAACCTAGGAAATTATTCAGAGAAACTTTCAAATCTAGAATAAAGAATAAAGTTTGTCAATTTCACAACAGTGTTGAAATTCAACATCATTTGAAATGCATCCAGGGTTGATTTGATGGATTATTTTGAATATTTCCAAATATAATCTAAGCAAAGAGCCTAAACATTTTTGCAAGGGAGCACGTCAAGATCTGCAAGATGGCAGACACACGCACACACACACCAGAATCTGCTATTTAAAGAATCCTAGCCAGACAGTATGGGCTGCTTTGTTGCCATTAGATGAATATTGAAAATTGAAGCCATTCATTGCTTGCAACTAGAAAAGACAAGCATTTTCTCAGAATACTCCACAATATTTTGAACACACTTAATGAAATTGATTGCATAGTTACCTGAATCCCTTAAATAAGAATTTTCTGTTGTTCCATCTATTATAATGCCTTTTTAATATTCAAAATTAAAATGCTTCTGGTTATTATATAATAAAATGTAACAGCTTATTTATTTATTTAATTATTAAAAATGTTGAGGCAGTGGTCACAGTCATATAGAAAAGCTGTGACAAAGAAAATCTGTGTTTTCAGAATAAGATGCCTTTAGTAATTGGCCAAAGATGCCTTTAGTAAAGGCCAAAGATGCCTTTAGTAATTGGTGTGTGGCCATTTTGATCCTTCCTGCTTTCTCTTTAAAGAGATTAGTAGGGGAAAACATTTATAGAACTAGACAAATTGTCATGATATTATTGATATAGTCATTACATTTGCTTTGTTCCAAAGGTATCTATAAATTTAGCTTGGTAGTAAAGAGAATTGACCTAATTTATGCCCATCTTAAATTGATGCAGAAATATTATTATCCAAAAAGAAATAGATAAGCAGTTTCTTTCCAAAATAAAATCTAACTCTCTTTATGAAAGATTTGGTAATGATAGCTTGATTTTTTTTTTCATATGATCATCCTTTTCTAACTTTTGCTTTTTGATTCAAGGACATGTTCACAAAAAATATATTTTTGAAATCTTATAAAATGCAAACTGCTTGTCAAAAATGAAATTGCTGGAAAATTATTTCACCCATGTAGCTTTGGTGACTTTGAACTTGAATTTAATTAGTAAAGGAGGTACAAATTCATTCTAGTCTGGAAACATTTGCTAACTTCTGCATGTTTGGAATTGTATTATTTGAACCAATAGCTTGTTTGCAGAATGATGAGAGTTTTCCTTATCACTGCACTCAAATTTATCTTTCCTTCTGACAGATCTCTACCTGCTAGTTTCACGCACAAATGTAGCAAAATCAATAAATAATTTGGTGCCCTCTTCTCAAGTGTCTTCAAAAATTGCTATCAAAATGTTCACCTTGTTAACCAACTGCAAGCATAACACATTCATCAACTGCGGTAAATGTATTACTGGTGCTTCATGGGGATTGTTGGTGACAATGCTGGAGTCTGCAGACTCATTTGGATCCATGTTTGTTTGCAATCAATGAAGGTAATAGATCGGTTTTTGTTACAGATTCCTCGAAATATTGATTTTGGTACATCTGTGAGAAATTATAATATAGTCTTGGCTTTCTTGTTTAACTGCTATAAGAGCTGTTTAATGCCTTGCGAATGCTAATTGCTTCATGAATTATAGAGATAAAGGAAAGGAAGAACTAAAAATAATTGCACCCACATTTTGAAATAAAGTATAAGATAGAGCAACTGGGTAAACTAGACTCACAACTTCAATTAATTATACCACTAGCATATGTATTAAGAATTTCAGAGCTCTATGGCTATCCTCTAGCTACTTTCTGAACTGTAAATCTATTTTTAAACATAATTTGATATGCAAAATATTTCTCTATTACTACTTATTTCTACACATCCCTAAGTGGTTTTCAATAAAGTTAAAACAGTGCCTCAATTTAAAAAATGCTAGATGCTACAGATCTAGGTGAAAGTTTGTAGCTAAAGTCAGGTACTTGAAATTGTACAAAATGTGGAGAGCGTTTCCGGTTTCAGATGCGACGGAAGTGTTTTCTACACGTCCGCCGCTGTGCTCCTTTGACGGGCACCTTTGGGAGCAGGGGGGCACCGAAAGCCCCCCCGTAAGGGCGGTTGCGGAGAGGCCCCCACTTTGATGGCGGTCGGGGGGGCTGGCCTGCTGCACCCCAGGAGTCAAAGGATGGAGTGCGGGAGGAGTATTCCCTTTCGCTAAAGGAGCCAGAACAATGGAGGATTTCCTTTGTGAGCTGAATTACCGGGGCTGAATGGCTGAGCCGAGGCTCTGGATTAAAAGCAACTGGAATGTGAGTTATTTGTTAATGACCCTCTACATTCAACTTCTTGAACAGAAGAATACAGGGAGGAAACTCCCCCCTTGGAAATAAAAGCGGCATTTTAAAATCACCCCCGGGAGAGAGAATGAACTGACATCCGATTGACCATCTTTAAAGGAAATGTTTTATTAAACAAGGAATTGCTGTATAAATGTTTTATCTGAGTCTTGCTACAGTTAAAATGGATTTGTTACAAACTTTGCTTTTTCCACCACTGCCAGCAAAGCGGAAGATGGCGCTTCTTTGTTCCCAGAAGTGAAAGTTCTCTGATTGTAAACATTCCTCTGGCTTAATAAGCTAAACAAGACCAATTTAAAATATATACAAAAGAGCCTACTCTAGTGACTTTCAGTGTTCTCACCTATTGTGAAGCCTTCTATTTTTGTTTTGCTTTGAAAAATACAATTTGGTCTTTTCCCTGGACTCTGCAAAAACTAATTGAACTTTGATAAGGCTTTCTCTTTGTTCCTTTGTCTCGGACTTCACGGACTGTCTGCCCACTGACACCATCTTTTTTCCTTTGTTCTCATAAAGATTTAAGACTTTTAACCATGGCAGCGAGAAAGCCTCCAATAGGGAAATCACATTCTGCCCCAACATCTACAAAACCAAGTCCAACCTCACAGCCAACAATTACTGTTTCAGAAGGAAACAGAAGCAGGGGATGCAAAATCATCATCGATAGAGGAGATGTTCCAGAAAATAATGAATGAAATACAACAAATTCGGAAAGACAATTTGAGCACAAAGCTGGAGCTGTTGGAGGCACAAAGAGAGATAACAAATAATAAGCAAAAAATTGAGGGGTTGGAGGGTGGGGCAGTTGTGATGAGGGAAGAGATAAAGGATTTTAAGAATGAAATTACAGATATTACAGGTCATATGTCTAGAATTGATTTTGAACGCATGACTTTCTTTTTAAGATTTCAAAATGTTCCTGAGTCAGATACAGAAAATTTAAGAGAATTAATGGCTACAATCCTAGCGGATTATACCAAAAAAAATAAAGAATATATCTGGGGGGACATTGATTTAATTTATAGAATCAATTCAGCATATGCCAGAATAAATAACGTACCCAGGGAGATACATATCAAATTTACAAGAAGGTCAACAAGGGATGAGATCCTGAGAGCGCAAAGAGGAGGGCCCTTGATATATCAGCAGAATGAGATAGCCATATTGAAGCAAATCCCCCAAAAAATTCGAGATATAAGAAGGAAATACTCTTTCTTATCCAAAAAATTACACAAAAAGGGGGTTTGGTTTAAATGGTTGATGCCTGAAGGAATGTTGGTGTTCTGGGAGGGAGGAAGAGTTAGAATGAAAACAGTAGATGAGGCACAGGCCTTTCTTAAAAAGCACTCCTCAATCCTAGATGACAAAGATATGGGAACGGGAGGGGCCATGGCTCTGCCTATTGGTGGGGTGGAAGAAGAAGAAACAATAGCAAAGAGACTCAGATCACAAAAATGATTTTCTCTTTTCTTTTTTTTATATATGGTAATTCCTGTAAGGATGTTTATAGAAACAAAATAATTGAATGTAGGAAATTTTAGATTATGAAATTTACGATTTGAAATGTATGTACCCCTTCCTATCTTTTTATTCATTAATGGAATTGATATTGTAAGAAGACTCGGAGGCGGTCACCAGCACCGATATGGAAGCTCTAAAATATTGTTTAAAATACCCTATTTACCCCTTTCCTTTTATAAAATTGTAAAACCAATAAAATTACTTTATATAAAAAAAAGAAATTGTACAAAATGTTTTGATTTCAAAATGTTCAGAATTCAATATGTTCTAAATATGACATAAGGCTTAATTAATTCTACCAGCATCATATTAAATATCCTGAGCATAGGATGAAAAAATCCAGCAAATCATAAGATGGCAGCAAGAAGTTCAGAAAAAACTTGCCCACTCTGAAATAACCAACAAGGCTATGATGTTTTTATAAAGTTAAAATTAGATATGTGATATTTTCTATAAAATGATGTCTCTCCCCCATCCCTCCTTTTCTCAAGAGGAAGAATTCAGACTGCTGCAACAAATAGCAAAGAATTATTTGATTTGTATGATATATGAGTATAGTACATATTTTAATTTCTTCTTTATATTAAGAATAGTCTAGAAGTTTATGGCTCATGGTACCCTGCTTGTTTTTTACTCTTGCTTGCTGAAGAAGGAATGGAGGTAGACTTTTCATAACTTCAAATGTTTTCCTGCTATGAAAGTCTCAGACATTCAATTCCCATCACAAGCTCATATGCCACCCATTAAGGTGAAGCCTTGTAGTCTCCTGACCATAACAGAACCATGAAGTCATAGTGCCAGGTTTGGATATAAAACAAAACAAAACTACAGTATTTTGTTATTTGTTGACATTTTCTGCATAGAATCTACTTTTAGGTGCTACGAAAACTGGCCAGCCTTGGGGTCATTATCAAGAAGCTCCTGGTCGTTTATAAGAGATATACATCTTACTTGGTACACATCCTTTTCATGTTATGCTTTTAATTGTTTTCTGAAGTTAATAGTATAGTTAAAAATCTTTTTATTTATTGGTGTATTCATTGTTTCTGGATCCAAATGAAACAATTACGTGGGCACCTTCAAATTAATTCAAATTAAGATTTATTAACCGCACCCTCTCCCCACAGGGACCCGGGGCGGTGCACAGGCATAATTAAAAAACAATATACAAAATACAAACATTACTTAAAATAAAATTAAATAAATCTACCTATGCTAAAAATATATAATTAAAACCCATTAAAATTTGTAATTAAAAGACAGAGAGAACTATTCAAGGCCGGCCAGTCGAAAGAGATGGGTCTTCAATTTTACCCGGAAGGAGCGGAGGTCGGTGGTCGTTCTAATATCAGGGGGAAGGTCGTTCCAGAGGGCCGGGCCCGCCACAGAGAGCGCCCTTCCCCTGGGCGTCGCCCGCTGACAAAGTCTAGTGGACGGCACCCGGAGAAGCCCCTCTCTGTGGGAGCGAATCGGTCGTGAGGATGTGTGGGGCAGGATCCGATCTCGCAGATAGCTAGGTCCCGAGCCATGGAGCGCTTTGAAGATGATAACTAACACCTTGAAGCGCACCCGGAAGACGACAGGTAGCCAGTGCAGCTCGCGCAGGAGCGGTGTTACATGGGCAAACCTGGAGGTGCCCATAATTGCTCGCGCGGCCGCATTCTGAACTAACTGAAGCCTCCGGGTGCACCTCAAGGGGAGCCCCATGTAGAGAGAGTTGCAATAGTCCAGTCGGGATGTCACGAGGGCATGGGTGACTGTGCGAAGGGCGTCCCGATCCAATAGGGGGCGCAATTGGCGAACCAGGCGAACCTGGTAAAACGCCCTCCTGGCCACGGCTGTCACTTGCTCTTCCATAGACAGCCGGGTATCCAGGAGGACACCCAAATTGCGCGCCCCATCCACAGGGGCAAGATGTTCGCCCCCTATGGCCAGCGTTGGAGAAAGCTGGTTGAATCGGGCAGCCGGAAACCACAGCCACTCGGTCTTGGTCGGGTTGAGCCTAAGTCCGTTACTTCCCATCCAGATCCGCACGGCTTCCAGGCACTGGCACATCACCGCTACGGCATCGTTGGGGTGGTCTGGGGTAGATATGTACAGCTGGGTGTCATCAGCGTACAGATGGTACTCTACCCCAAAACCACGGATGATCTCACCCAGCGGCTTCATGTATGCATTAAACAGGAGAGGCGAGAGGACCGACCCCTGAGGCACCCCGCATGTGAGGGGTCTCGGGGTCGACCTCTGCTCTCCTGCCCGCACAAATTGCGATCGGCCAGAGAGGTAGGAGGAGAACCACCGCAAAACGGTGCCTCCCACCCCCAACCCCCCCAGCCGATGCAATAGGATACCATGGTCGATGGTATCGAAAGCCGCCGAGAGGTCTAATAGGACCAGGATGGAGGAACATCCCCCATCTCTGGCCCTCCAGAGATCATCTACCAACGCGACCAATGCCGTCTCGGTGCTATGCCCGGGCCGAAAGCCGGACTGGCGCGGATCTAGATAGTCAACTTCCTCCAGGTGACGGGGAAACTGTTGTGCCACCACACTCTCAACAACCTTCGCCAAGAAGGGAAGGTTGGAGACTGGACGGTAGTTGTTCAAAAGAGCTGGGTCCAAAGAGGGCTTCTTGAGGAGGGGCCTCACCATAGCCTCTTTTAGGGAGGCAGGCAAGGAACCCTCACTCAAGGATGCGTTGATAACCTCTTGGAGCCAGCCTCGTGTCACCTCCCAGGATGCCAGTACAAGCCAGGAGGGGCACGGGTCCAATGAACATGTGGTGGCTCGCAGTCGCCCACGTAGCCTGTCCATATCCTCGGAAGTAACGGGGTCAAACTCCTCCCAAACAAGATCTCTCTCGTGGCATCCCACTGGGCCATGAATGGGGGCTAGCTCACTCTGTATCTGGGCGGTTTTCTCCTGCAGAAAAATCACAAATTCCTCTGCTCTACCCTGTAGCGGGGCTTCCCGCTCCCTCTGATGAAGGAGAGAACGGGTCACCCTAAACAGGGCGGCAGGGCGGTTTTCTGCGGATGCTATGAGGGTAGCACAATGGTGACGTTTGGCCACCCTCAGCGCCACAATGTAAGTCCGTAAATGGGCTCTTACCTGTGTCCGGTCAGATTCAGAGCGGCTAGCCCTCCACCTTCTCTCTAGGCATCTCTTGCGGCGTTTCATCACCCGCAGCCCCTCAGTAAACCAAGGAGCCAGGGTGGTTCGCCGCCGCGAGAGAGGCCGCAAGGGCGCGACCCGATCTAAGGCTCCCACGGCCGCATTATTCCATGCGGCCGTGAGGTCCTCCATCGGGGCGCGGGTCAGGGATACAGGAAATGGCCCAAGCGCTGTCTGGAACCCGTCCGGGTCCATCAAGCGCCTGGGGCGGTACCAGATTGGTAACTCTGGTTCCGCCTCCCCGCGGAGGGGAGCAGCGGTCGGAAAGTCGAGTCGGAGAAGTGAGTGGTCTGACCATGACAAGGGTGTGATGACTATATCCCCTGTACCCAGATCACTCTTCCATTGGCCCGAGACAAAGATGAGGTCCGGCGTATGTCCACCCTCATGGGTGGGGCCTTGAATTACTTGGGTCAGGTCCATGGCCGTCATGGAAGCCATGAACTCCCGAGCTACCACGGATGATTCGCCCAACGATGGCAGATTAAAGTCCCCCATGACTATAAGTCTGGGGGTCTCCACTGCCACCGTAGCGATCACCTCGAGGAGCTCGGGCAGGGCTGCTGCTACATAGCGGGGAGCCAGGTATACAACCAGCAAGCCCAACTGCCTCCCTAGGCCCCACTTCATGCAGAGGGACTCACAGCCGGAGGTCTGAGGCACAATGGACTCTCTCGGCTCCAGGCCTTCCTTAATAATGACCGCTACCCCGCCACCCCTGCCTAGGGCCCGCGGCTGATGAAATGCGCGGTAGCCTGGTGGGCACATTTCAACGAGGGGATGACCTCCCTCGGGGCCCAACCAGGTCTCCGCAATTCCTACCAGGTCCGGCTCCCCCTCTGACACAAGGTCACTAATGAGGGGGGCTTTGTTGACAACGGACCTGGCGTTGCAGAACATCAGCCGCAGACCCTGGCTCTGTATTCCCTGGCCACCTAGCCTGCGGGGGTTGTGGCACCCGACCGTTTGTAACCAACGGCTGCGTGCCACCAACCGGGAGGATGAGAATTGTCTCCCCTCGGTCCTGCCCCTCCCCACGACCCTCTGAATTGGTAAGCCCTCCTGAGGAACGACTCGGGTATCCCCCTTCCTTTCGCCTTCCGCTTCCCGCCGTCGACTGCTATCCTGGCCCTTACTATTGATCGTTGCTTCCGTCTCCATCTGTCTATATCTTTTTTTAGACCCCTCCCCCACCCCAACCCTGGAACCCCCTAAAATCCGAATTAAAAAATTACAAAGAAACCCCCTGAGCTTGCGCTTCGCCCACCTCTCAGGAGCAATAACTCCATCTTCGAGGTGGGCCCGAGTTAAACTAGGGGGCCAAGCCTGCGAGAGGGCAGAATCTCGCAGGCAAAGGAGGTCACGCCTCGAATACATTTCTAGGGGAACATGGAGGCTGCATAAACCAGGGGAACGTAATTGCAAGTTAATGTTTAGTTAGTTAATTAGTTAGTTAATTAGTTAATTAGAAAGAGTCCAGATAAAGTGCAGGTGTAAAGTGGCAGTGTACAGTGCAAATAATAGGAGATGGTAAGTCCATAGAGGTAAATCCATAGGGGTAGGAGGGGTAAAGTCAGATAGTCCAAAGATAGTCCAAAAGAAAGTCCGGCAGATGGGAAAGATCGCAGTTCAGCCCCTTTAAAGGGCCCCATCCATCTGCCCTCTTCAGCCACACAGGCCTCAGTCTGCATTTAGTGCCGTGCAGCTAGATGGTCCACTGCACGGCCTGATGGTAAATGCTGCCATGTGCAGGCTTGGCTTACCTCCTCCAGTCCCATGCACTCACTCCCAGTCCTCCTCGGCCAAAGTTCCACCACTCCACGATCCGGCTGCTTGGCTGCTTGGCCTCCTCTCCTTCCATTCGCTCCTTCACTCCTTCCTTCCATTTCTATTTCCGTTCCATTCCTTCTTTCTCCTTCTCCTTTCTCTTTCCAATCTCTCCTCTCCTTCTTTCCTTCTTCCTCCTTCCTCCTTTCCATCCCTTCTCCACACGTTTCCTCTCTTCCAATCTCTCCTCTCACATCCTCTCTCCTTCCTCTCACCTCCTCTCTCCGTTCCAGCTTCTCCATCTGCAGCCGTTGTTCGCAGCCGCTCCAGCCCCGGATCAGGTAGGGAACACTCGGGTCGGGGTCGGATGTAGGCTGCACGATCTCCCATCCACTCGTGCAGCCCGATGGAAAATCCTCCCTTCCGCCCGGCCGTTCGCTTGCCTCCAGCGTCCCGGCCTCACAGGCCTGCCTCCTCCTACTTCCTGGCAAGCCGGGGACGCGCTAGGCCGAACAGGCCGATTCGGGCCTTCTCCTCGCTCTTCGCCTCGCCGTCACACACTCGGCTCACCCTCCGTCTCCAAAACGGCCCGGTGTGACGACTGGCATGTAGCCTTGCTGGGCCAGCCCTCGGAGATGGTCAGTGAGGGCTGGCGACATTCCCCTGGGGCAAAACAGCCCCCGGCCCCCGCCCTGCCTTCAGAATCGGACCTCCATTCCGCGCATGCGCAAACTCCTCCTGTGATCACTAGTCACCTGAGACTTGGCAAAACATTGAGCAACTTCTTCCAAACCATTTCTGAAACTTGTATAGGCTAATAAGCCATTACAGAGGTCAGGATCACCCATTTACAAGATGCCAGTGGTTGACATTTTGATGTTGTTGAAAAGGGATTTGAAAAGAAAGAAAAGTAGTTACATAAGCACTAGCATGCTTTAAAAGAGAGAGAGAGAGAGAGAGAGAGAGAGAGAGAGAGAGAGAGAGAGAGAGAGAGAGAGAGAGAGAGAGAGAGAAAATCCATATGAATGGATTGCATGTATAGTTTTAAGCTCTTATTTTACAAGTAGGCAATGGAAAAGCATGTGAGCATATTAACATTTTTCACATCCAAGTATTACTGATATTGCATACCTAGTATTGGTTAGGTACTGTAATTTTAAATAGTATTAATATGATGCTGATACATTTGCTTTGCATGATGTTCTATGATGTTAATACCAAACTTCAGGGTATATTTTAAAATATAAATATAAAATATAAATACTCTGTGCCTGTTTGGGTTATGCTGAGTTTTAACATGCATCCAGTGCGTGTTCTTGTATCTTAGAGTAAATGTATTATTCCTGCAGTTGATAATTCAGCAGCTTCTATTTGTTGAAGCCAAGAACCTTAGACACAACTTTTGGTTAAAAAAACAACAACATGCTTGAGGTTACTAATTAATTGACTAGAGATATGATTAGAAAGACCAAAAACATTTAAAAAGTCTGATGGAAGTGATGGGATAATTGGATCTAATGTTAAACATTATCTTTTAACTTATCCTCTAATCTGTTAAATCTATTTTTGAATAGAATATATATTTAAATTGAAAAAACTGTCTTTTTAAATAATACTTTTTAAAGCAATACTTCAGTGAGTCTTACTGTAACTGTAATTTAGTCACTGTCAAAAAATGGAATACAATTTGTCTGGCATGATCTGTTTTTAACAAACTCATGTTTGTTAAAAACCATCTTTAAATCGCTCCATGGCTCGGGGCCTAGCTATATATGAGACCGCCTCCTGCCCCATACATCCCTTCGTCCGGTCCGCTCCCACAGAGCGGGCCTACTCCGGGTGCTGTCGGCCGGGCAATGCCGGCTGGTGACACCCAGGGGAAGAGCCTTCTCTGTGGCGGCCCCGGCCCTCTGGAACGACCTACCCCCCGACCTTCGCACTACCTCGGACCTCCGCCTCTTCCGCCAACGTCTTAAGACGTACTTATTCCAACAAGCCGGCCTAGGATAGCCCCCCGCGTCTGACTTTTAAATATAAATTATAATTTGGTTACGGTTTTAATAACGGGTTTTAGCACGGGTGAATTAATTTAATATATTTTTAATTGATGTATATTGTATTTATGGTTTTATATAATGCCTGTGCGCCGCCCTGGGTCCTAACAAGGAGAAGGGCGGGGTATAAATTTAATAAAATAAAAAATAAAATAAATGTTGGCTTCTGGTTATAACTTTGCTTGCCTCTTAAGTGATTGCAGATTCATTGCTTGATTATCTTTTACGGGAGTCCCCAGATATTAAGCATGAAATCACTTAGAAGTTCAATGAGAACTTTGATATCAAAGACAAATTACACATTATTGTGGTATCTAAATAGGGATCTAGATGGAAGTTCAATTCAGCAAGGCAGAGGTGCTTTGGAATGGGGGGAAAGAAAAAAATATATACATTGCAGAAAATTGCAAAAGGAACAACATAGAGAGCCAGGCAAACAATTATCATTACTAATGTATGTAGGAAACAATGACACTAGTAAGTTGGAATTCTAAGCAGGTAAGTCACTGCATGATCTCAAAATGATTGGTCTGGACTAGAAAGGGTGTTATGAGATTTAAAAGTGACAATTAGCATGAAGCTGGAATCACCCACATAATCAATTCAAAGGCTGATTGCTTACACTGATATAGATTATTTGCAACAAGAAAGGCCATAAATGTACAACTGCACCAATTTGTGGCCAGAACTACTATGTTAGTAATGAATAGTACATTCAGATACTTACTATCAATGAAAACCATTGTGGCAACATTAGCAAGCAAAGAGGTTGTTTGGCTCCATCAATTGATGGCCAACATTGGTATAGACAACTTACTGATTCATGAGGTAATCTAAAGGTGCAGATAAAAACAACTAACACATTGACATAAGATAGCAACTGGTTTAGAAAGATAAGAGTTCCTGTACTATACTATCAAGTGGAGACCTGCTGAGGATCCCATAGGTCAAGAAACTCTGATAGGATCTAGGAGAAGAGCATTCTGCCTCTGGAACATCCTGCCCCAGCCCTGGAATGAGGTTTGCCTCCACCATCCTTTTTTCTGGCAAGAACTCTGCTAGTTAGTTTGAGGAACCAATTGGGGAATACATCACTGAAGGTGGATAATGGACTAATGAGCTGGCTCCCATCACCTTTCTTCACTTTCTGATTCCCCTCCACTCATCTTCTTTAATTTCATATTATTGTCTTTCCATTGTTTAAGGTTTCTTTCCTTTGATATTGTTATATTTACATTTTTACCAACTTTTTAAATTTTATTTTTGTAAGCTGTCCAGAGTAGCCCCATGGTTAGCGATATATACATACATACATGCATACACACACACACACAGAAACACACAAATATACGTATACACATACATACCACTGGTGGGTTTCAATTTTTTTTAGAACCTCTTCTGTAGGTGTAGCCTGCTTTGTGGGAGTGGCATGCTGGCCATGTGACTGGGTGGGAGTGGCTTGGCAGTCATGTAACTGGGTGGAGGTGGCCAACTTGTAAAATGTGGTGAAACTCACTGAACAAGCTCTTGCTTAGCAACCGAAATGTTGGCTCAGAAACTCTGGCATTTGCATGCAAGTCTTAAAGCTGTTAAGTTACAAGACCCTTGAATCCCTAACTCTTTAGAAAAAAACCCCAGGGGTGTACAAAGTTGACAGCTTTAAGACTTATGGACTTCAACTCCCAGATTTCCTCCTCTCCCTCTTCATCTTGATGATGTGCGAATGGGCAGGGGGAGGGAACTGGAACTGGTTCTAAACGGCACTGTAGATTTGTGGAACCTCTTCTATAGAAGAGGTTAAAACTGGCAGAAACTGGCAGGAACACACATCCACAAGCTATTAAGAACGTATGTTGGAGCAGCAACAGCAGGTGAATTTTTGTGCATTTTAAAGGAGTTAATGTTTAGTCAGAATAAATCCCAGGAAGGGAAAACGTCAGAGGACTGTTTCCCAGTAACCTTGAATATATATGTGCTATAACAACAATCATCAGCTCCCTCGTGCATTTTTCTAGCAGCATCTGAAAATATAAGTTCTATTTATGTAACTTCTGGAATGAAGCAAAGCCAGTAAAGATACTCCACCCACCCCAAACTATATCTGAGTGCAATTAAAAGTAAATTTTTGATCCAGAATTAGGCTTTTAAGAAGGCTGAGTAACAAATCACTTTAGGAAAATTTCATTTCATTTAACTTTGTTTAACCAAAAACAAAAGTGAGCCAGTGCATAGCTGCTGTGATTGGCTCATATCACTGAGAGAGAGCTGCATCCTATTTTCAAAAGCAGATTTATTTGTTTGATGGCATCCTTTCAAAGGACTTTTCATCACAGATTGATCAAGAGAAAGTTTCCTTTGAATATTTGTCCAGCCTTAATATCTTAGTATTTGTTGGTTTTTAAGCGATACACTAAACATTTCTTCCAAATCATTGTTAATGCATGGCATGACTATTCTTCAGTAGTTTAATTTTAATATTATTTATTTATTTATTTATCTGTCAAGTTCTAGACCACTCATTTCACCTAAGTGACTTTGGGGGTTTACAAAGAATATCATAAAATAATATAAAAGTGTGACTAAAAAGCAGAGTTAAAACAGAATCAACATGTCTTAAAATTTACAAATTAAAAGTAAAACAAAATATCAATGTTTAACAGATAATATGGCTAAAAGGTTTACAAGACAGGCAGAACACCTTCACGTCACCAGCCATCCTCAGGGTTGCATAGTAGTTTTAGATTTTTATATTAATTGATAGAGTCAGATATTTACACATTTCTGGAGGATGATAATTTTTTTTTTATTTATTTATTAAATTTATACCCCGCCCTTCTCCTTGGTAGGACCCAGGGCGGCGCACAGGCATCATTTAAAAACACAAAATACAAAAAATATCAATTAAAATGTATTAAATTAGTAAACCCGTGCTAAAACCAATGTTAAAACCCTTACCAAATTATAAATTTTCTTAAAAAGTCAGAAACGGGGGGCTATCCTAGGCCGGCTTGTTGGAATAAATACGTCTTAAGACGTTGGCGGAAGAGGCGGAGGTCCGAGATAGTGCAGAGGTCGGGGGGGTAGGTCGTTCCAGAGGGCCGGGCCCACCACAGAGAAGGCCCTTCCCCTGGGTGTCGCCAACCGGCATTGCCCCGCCGACGGCACCCGAAGAAGACCCTCTCTGTGGGAGCGGATCGGACGAAGGGATGTATGGGGCAGGAGGCGGTCTCGTATATAGCTAGGCCCCGAGCCATGGAGCAATTTGAAGATGGTCATCAGCACCTTGAAGCGCACTCAAAAGGCCACAGGCAGCCAGTGCAGCTCGCGCAGGAGAGGTGTTACGTGGGTTTGCCTTGTGGCACCCATAATCACCCGCGCAGCCGCATTCTGTACTAACTGTAGCTTTCGAGTGCACCTCAAGGGGAGCCCCATGTAGAGAGCGTTACAGTAGTCCAGCCGAGATGTCACAAGTGCTTGAGTGACTGTGCGAAGGGCTCCCCGGTCCAGTAAGGGGGGGTTACCTCCTCTCAGGGGCAAGATGATCCAAAAGGTGGAGGAAATGGCAGAGAAGGCCTTCTTCCTAGATCAGTGATGGCGAGCCTATGGCACGGGTGCCACAGGTGGCACACAGAACCATTTCTTAGGGCACACAAGGCATTGCCCTGTCAGCACTAGCGTGCATGTGTGCGCTGGCCAGTTGATTTAGGCTTTCTTTCCATTTTTCACCCTCTGGAGGCTTCAGGGAAGCTCCTGAAGCCTCTGGAGATGGGGAGGGGGCCGCTGTTTTCACCCTCCCAAGGCTCCCAGAAAGCCTCTGGAGTCTGGGGAGGGCAAAAGAAGCACACCAAAAGCAGGGGGTCATGCATATAGCATTATGGGTGTGGCACGCCCATGCACAACCTTCCCCCCCCCTGCTGTTGGCACGCGAGCCAAAAAAGGTTAGCCATCACTGTCCTAAATCTTGCCAGTCAAAATTCTTTAATAATTGACAGGATATGCAGTAGGCCCATGATGGCAAACCTATGGCATGGGTGTCACAGGTGGCACGCGGAACCATTTCTTAGGGCACGCAAGGCATTGCCCTGTCAGCTCCAGCGCGTATGTGTGTGCTGGCCAGCTGATTTAGGCCTTCTTTTGAGGCCGTTTTTCGCCCTCTGGAGGTTTCAGGGAAGCTCCTAAAGCTACTGGAGCTGTGGGGGGACGCTGTTTTCACCCTCCCCAGGCTCCTAGAAAGCGCACCAAAAGCAGGGGTCGCACACATAGCATTACGGGTGTGGCATGCCCATGCGTGATCCCCCCTGCACCCTCCCCCCACTTTTGGCACGCGAGCCAAAAAAGGTTAGCCATCACTGCAGTAGGCCCTTCCTACTTGACCAGATGGGACATGTTGATGTAATTGTGATAAGATGGCTCATCAGGTAACCTGATTCCATGCCATGAAGGGATTTAAAGATAATAACCAATACTTTGAATTGAACCCAGAAGCAAACTGGTACCCAATGCATCTTGTGTAGCAGAGGTATTACATGTGCACCCAGAACTCTGGTACTGCTGCATTCTTCATCAGTTGTAGCTTTTGGATGCTCCTTAAAAGTAGCCCCATGTAGAGCATACTACAATAGTCCACCCAGGAGATGATCAAAGCATGCGTGACTGAAAGGGATCTTCTCAATCCAGGAAATGATGTTACTGATGCATAACATGAAGTTGAACAATGATCCTCCTAACTACAATTGCCACTTGCTCCTTAAGCAGGAGTTGTGAGTCTAAGATCAGATTATGCATGAGGTCTATGTGGGACAATGCAATCCCTTTCAAGAGTGAAAACAATAAACCCTCACATGCAAAGGAGCCCCTTACCCATTATTACTTGCTGTTTACCAGTAGAGTTGAAATCTATTGTCCACCATTCAGAACCCACAGCCTCAAAGCACTGTGAAAGGGTATCCAAAATACCATTTACTTTGCCTGAGATGAAAATGTCTACCTGGTATCATTTGCATATTGATGATACCTCATGCCCAGTGGCTTTATGAAAAAATTGCCACACCCCCACACCTATGGTGCTATCTCGACATTAGGATTGCGCCTGCGCGAGGAAGATGGCGGTCTAGCTGAGAGCTCTGCTGGGCCATGGAGCTCGTTAGCCGCTTTTGGTAGTGCCCCAGCCCTCTAGTTACTATTTTGAGGGCTGGGATCGGAGAGGGACCCACCTGGACGCAGGGTGAGGTCTTCGCTGAGGCGGCTGGGTGGACGGCGGTGGCGGCGGCGGCGGCGACGGCGGCGGCGGCGGTGTGAGCGTCAGGCCGGAAGTCGGCTTCCCCGGCGTCCCGGCGTCCTGGGATGGCGTTTCCCGACGCTCCCCTGGCGTCCTTGGGATGGTGTTTCCCTGGTGCTCCTTTGGTGTTCCCCTGACGTCCCTGGCATTCCCCAGCGTCCCTGGGATGGCGCTGGAAGTCGGCCGTGCGCCTGGAGGTTGGAGAGCCCGGAGGGCCGGAAGAACAAACCCAGGTGCGGGGGCGGCGGTGAGAGAGCCGCCGTGAAGATCAGCGGCTTGAGGGCGGAGATGGCTGTGAGAGAGCCTGGAAAAAGCCCTGATGTCGGAGAGCCAGAGGGCCTGGAGGGCCTGGAGGGCCAGGAGGATGGGCTTAGGTGCGGAGGCGGCGGTGAGAGGGCCGCCATGAAGACCAGCGGAGACCAGTGGCACGTCAGAGGTGGAGATGGCTGTGAGAGAGCCAAAACGGAGGTTGGTGCCCTGGGGATGGTTGCTCAATTGAAAGCAACCACTAAGATCTTCCGACCATGGACATCTTTCTAAGATCTTTTTAACCCTCCCAAGGGAAAGAAGACTCTGAACGCTTTAGCTGAACTGAACCCCTACCGATGCACTTTAACCTACTAATGGAACTGATATTTTAACATCTATTTATCATTTTTAACATCATCTATCATCATCTAAATGCGGCTACCGATGCACTTTTAAAACCCTCATGACCCATGCTTTCGTGCTTTTATGCTTTTATGTATTTGAACTGCTCTACATTACATTCATTTATAATTATTTATGTATTTATTTAATTATCTATTTATGTCATGTAAGATAGGCTAGACTTGTTACGACTGCGGGAGTCCCCGCTCTCGCAGGTTTGGCCCTCCGTTCTAACGAGGGCCCACCTTGATGAAGGATTTATTAATCTGGAGAGGTGGAAAAAGCGTAGGCTTAGGGGTTTTTTAATTTTTAAATTAATGACTATTTTAGGGGGTACCAGGGAGGAGGGAGGGTGTAGTCAGGTTGAGGCGGGTGAGGGAAGAGAGGGCCAGGCCAGCGGGCGACGGAGGGAAGCGGAAGGTTCCGTTAGGAGGGGGGAGATTCAAGTCGTTCCGACAGAGGGCATTTCCATCCAGAAGGTCGTGGGGAGAGGCAGGTCCGAGGGGAGACAAGTGTCATCCTCCCGGTTGGGGACACGAGGCCGTTGGCTACAGACGGTCAAGTGCCTCAACCCCTGCAGGCTAGGTGGCCAGGGTGTACAGAGCCAGGGCCTGCGGCTGATGTTCTGCAACGCCAGGTCCGTTGCCAACAAAGCCCCCCTCATTCACGACCTCGTGTCGGAGGGGGAGCCGGACCTGGTGGGAATTGCAGAGACCTGGTTGGGCCACGAGGGTGGACTCCCCCTCGTTGAAATGTGCCCGCCAGGTTACCACGCTTTTCATCAGCCTCGGGCCCTGGGTAGGGGTGGTGGGGTAGCGGTCATTGTAAAGGAAGGTCTTGAGCCGAGAGAGACCATTGTGCCACAGACTACCGGTTGTGAGTCCCTTTGTGTGAAGTGGGGCCTAGGGAGGCAATTGGGCTTGCTGGTTGTATACCTGGCTCCCCGCTATGTAGCAGCAGCCCTGCCCGAGCTCCTCGAGGTGATCGCTACGGTGGCAGTGGAGACCCCCAGACTTTTAGTCATGGGGGACTTTAATCTGCCATCGTTGGGCGAATCATCCGAGGTAGCTCGGGAGTTCATGGCTTCCATGACGGCCATGGACCTGACCCAACTAATTCAAGGCCCCACTCATGAGGGTGGACATACACCGGATCTCATCTTCGTCTCAGGCCAATGGACGAGTGATCTGGGTATAGGGGACATAGTCATTACACCCTTGTCATGGACAGACCACTCACTTCTCCGGCTCGACTTTCCGACCGCTGCTCCCCTCCGCGGGGAGGCGGGACCTGAGTTACCAATCCGGTTCCGCCCCAGGCGCCTGATGGACCCGGATGGGTTCCAAACGGCACTTGGGCCAGTTCCTGTACCCCTGACCCGCGCCCCGATGGAGGACCTCGTGGCCGCATGGAATAGTGCGACCACGGGAGCCTTGGATCGGGTCGCGCCCTTGCGGCCTCTCTTGCGGCGGCGGAACACCCTGGCTCCTTGGTTTACCGAGGAGCTGGGGGTGATGAAACGCCGCAAGAGATGCCTAGAGAGTAGATGGAGGTCTTCTCGTTCTGAATCTGACTGGACACAGGTAAGAGCCCATTTACGGACTTACATTGTGGCGCTGAGAGTAGCCAAACGTCATCATTGCACTACTCTCATAGCATCCGCAGAAAACCGCCCTGCCGCCCTGTTTAGGGTGACCCGCTCCCTCCTTCAACAGAGGGTGCGGGAAGCCCCGCTACAGGGTAGAGCAGAGGAATTTGTGACTTTTCTGCAGGAGAAAATCGCTCAGATACAGAACGAGTTAGCCCCCATTCATGGCCCAGTGGGATGCCACGAGAGAGATCTTGTTTGGGAGGAATTTGACTCCGTTACTTCCGAGGATATGGACAGGTTACGTGGGCGACTGCGAGCCACCACATGTTTATTGGACCCGTGTCCCTCCTGGCTTGTACTGGCATCCTGGGAGGTGACACGAGGCTGGCTCCAGGAGGTGGTCAACGCTTCCTTGAGTGAGGGTGCCTTGCCTGCTTCCCTAAAAGAAGCGATGGTGAGGCCCCTCCTTAAGAAGCCCTCCTTGGATCCAGCTTCTTTGAACAACTATCGTCCCGTCTCCAACCTTCCCTTTTTGGCGAAGGTTGTCGAGAGTGTGGTGGCACAACAGTTTCCCCGTCACCTGGAGGAAGTAGACTATCTAGATCCGCGCCAGTCCGGCTTCCGGCCCGGGCATAGCACCGAGACGGCATTGGTCGCGTTGGTTGATGATCTCTGGAGGGCCAGAGATGGGGGTTGTTCCTCCATCCTGGTCCTATTAGACTTCTCGGCGGCTTTCGATACCATCGACCATGGTATCCTGTTGCATCGGCTGGGGGGGTTGGGGGTGGGAGGCACCGTTTTACGGTGGTTCTCCTCCTACCTCTCTGGCCGATCGCAATTTGTGTTGACAGGGGGGCAGAGGTCGACCGCGAGACCCCTCACATGTGGGGTGCCTCAGGGGTCGGTCCTCTCGCCCCTCCTGTTCAACACATACATGAAGCCGCTGGGTGAGATCATCCGTGGTTTTGGGGTAGAATACCATCTGTACGCTGATGACACCCAGCTGTACATTTCTACCCCAAACCACCCCAACGATGCCGTAGCAGTGATGTGCCAGTGCCTGGAAGCTGTACGGATCTGGATGGGAAGTAACGGACTCAGGCTCAACCCGACCAAGACCGAGTGGCTGTGGTTTCCGGCTGCCCGATTCAACCAGCTTACTCCATCGCTGGCCATAGGGGGCGAACATCTTGCCCCTGTGGATGGGGTGCGCAATTTGGGTGTCCTCCTGGATGCCCGGCTGTCCATGGAAGATCAGGTGACAGCCGTGGCCAGGAGGGCATTTTACCAGGTTCGCCTGGTTCGCCAATTGCGCCCCCTATTGGATCGGGACGCCCTTCGCACAGTCACTCATGCTCTCGTGACATCCCGACTGGACTATTGTAACTCTCTCTACATGGGGCTGCCCCTGAGGTGCACCCGGAGGCTTCAGCTAGTCCAGAATGCAGCCGCGCGAGCAATTATGGGGACCGCAAGGTCTACCCATGTAACACCGCTCTTGCGCGAGCTGCACTGGCTGCCTGTCGTCTTCCGGGTGCGCTTCAAGGTGCTAATCATCATCTTTAAAGCGCTCCATGGCTCGGGACCTAGCTATCTGCAGGATCGGATCCTGCCTCATACGTCCTCACGGCCGATTCGCTCCCACAGAGAGGGGCTTCTCCGGGTGCCGTCCACTAGACTGTGTCAGCGGGCGACACCCAGGGGAAGGGCGCTCTCTGTGGCGGGCCCGGCCCTCTGGAACGACCTTCCCCCCGACATTAGGACAACTACGGACCTCCGCTCCTTCCGTCTTAAATTAAAAACTTACTTTTTCCGTCTGGCCGGCCTGGGATAGCCTCCTTGCCTTGGGATTTTATAGAATAGGTTTTAGTTTAATTGGGATTTTAGCACAGGGTTTATTTAATTGGTTTTTAAATTTTGTTGTTATATTTATTGTTGTTGTTTATATATTGCTTTTATGCTACCTGTGCACCGCCCCGAGTCCCCATGGGGAGAGGGGGCGGTCTAGAAATAATAAATTATTATTATTATTATTATTATAGGTGCCTCCATCTTGTTTGCTTTTTTTTCAGTACTGCGCATGCACGCACATCGTGCATCAAGTGTGCATGCGGTGCATCCCTGAGCAAACTGGCAGTAGCTGGAACCCACCCCAGTTTTGCAGTTGCTTTCAGATTATTGATGGCCTTTCAAAAGAGAGAATTGTCCCCTGAAAATAAGTAAATGAATAAATATGAACTAATTTTCCTATAAGCATGTTATAAGAAGAGAATAAAGAAGGTTAATCTGAAACAGAAAATAAAAAAATGCTTGTGGTTTGATCAGAAAAAATATAGGCAGTCCTCAATGTATGACCACAATTGAGCCCAAAATGTCTGTCATTAAGTGAGACATTTGTTAGGTGAATTTTCCCCATTTTATGACATTTCTTGCTACAGTTGCTAAGTGAATCATTGCAGTTGATAAGTCAAGTGAATCAGGCTTCCCCATTGACTTTGCTTGTCAGAAGGTTGCAAAAAATAATCTCATGACCCAAGACACTGAAACAGTCATAAGTATGAACCAGTTGCCAAGTATCTGAATTTTGATCACATGATCATGGGGATGCTGCAAAGATTGTAACTGAAAAATGGTCATAAGTCACGGTTTTCAGTGCCCTTGTAATTTTGAATGATCACTAAATGAACTGTTGTAAGTAGAGGACTTGTAAGTGCATAATAAGTTGACAGATCAGTATAGTGTTTTTGAAAAGCAATGCATTTTACACTTTGCTAAATGATGTGTTTACTTATGATTAAAGTTTCATAAGTAAATCATCAGATTGGGGTAATTAAAACTGAGGAGTCTTGCCAAGTAAGTCTTGTATTTTACAGAATTAATTCTGGCATTATTCCCATGCCTGCTTCACCTGGAATAACACATTGTCAATGAACAAAATACTTAGGGAGGGGAGTGCTACCTTGGTAACATGGTAAGAGAATTTATTCGTCCCTCCGCCCCCCCCCCCCCAAATCTGTCACATCCATGGATGTAAATTAGATTATCTAAATTAGATGAGCAGTAATAAATGAAATGGCCTTATTGGAACAAAGTCAGTTTTCTATTGAAACAGATGCCTTATTTTTTTAATTCAAACACGCCACCCTTGCATTCATCAAAGTGATCCATGTGCAATGAAGATTTGTTTTTCTGGGTGAAATGACAGCACTTGTGAAGGAAGGGTTTTTTTTCAATCTCATTTCTGTTAGTTACAGTAACAGTGCTATGGATCACTTTTCCTTGACTTGAAGTCCTGGTTTCATAATGATGAAATTGCCTCAACAGGTAACATTGAGTGACTCACTTTAGCAACTAAGCCACAATGTGGCTAGGAGAGCACCTGGTAATCCCAAGCTATAGAAAGTGGAAGAGGGCAGTCACAGTAATCTGCACCATAACTATAAATATCACTAGGAATCAAGCTTCGCTTAAATAAGAGTTTATCTTGCAAATAATTACATCATAATGTACAATTAAGTAAATAGACAGTGTTTCTCAAATGTGTGAACTTTAAGCTGTGTGGATTTAAACTGTGAACTTTTAGAATTTGCAGGCCAGTATGCTGACTTGTTGAAATCTACACATCTTAAAGTTGTCAAGGTTGAAAGAAACTAAAAGCATACATAGATTTTCAAAGCTGACTTAAAAAATCTGAAAGAGTGGGATTTACATAACTCCAGGGAAATAAATTCTGTAAGAGTGAAACTGTTACCAGAAAACATCATATCACAGGATCACTGTATTTGGTCTGCAAAAAATTAGACAATCACCATGTAGTCACAAATAGCCACATATTGGATATCTGAATTTTTGCTACCAAATAGGATACTCTACTACCAAATTGGATAACTCTATCAAATGGCCTTGGTCATAGCTATCTAACAGATCTGTACAATTGTGACAGATTAGAGACAGATTTTTAGAGATAGATCTTCAGTGGTATCTACCAGGATGGAGAAATGTGAACAATCTCTAAGATAGTCCTGCTTGCCTTCCTGCCTGCCTGCCTGCCTGCCTGCCTGCCTGCTGTCTTGCCATCCTGCCTGCTGTCCGGCCATCCTGCCATCTTGCTTGCCTGCCTGCCTGTTTGCCTATGAATGACACAATTGCCCCCTCCTATGCCTGTATCAATTGTAATAAACATCAACCCCAGGATAGGCCAAGTCAGCAAACTTAAAAAAGAAGAACAAGAAATAATAAGAGTCTATTTACATAGCATATAATAATAGAATCTTGAAACCATTTATCCCATATTATAAGGTAGTCATCATTTAACAAGCACAATTAAAACTGACTACCCAGTTGTTAAGTATAAAGTATTCACTAAGAGAAACCACAGCTGTGTTTATGTTCTTTGGCTTTTCTTTTTCTTACAAATGTATGAAGGCTGTAAATCTGAAAACTGTTACAACGTTATTTTCAAACTGTCATAATTGCAAACAGTCACTAATAAGGCCGTCACTAAACAAGGACTACCAGTATTGTCAAGGTAGGTCAGCTTTAGAATTTTTTCTCTTGTTGCCTTTTTCCTGGACTGAGTTCCTATTTTATTAATAGTTTAGCATTTATTCTCCAAGTTAATCTCTGATCTCTATCACAAATGGTGATAATAAATCTTTAAAGAATTTAAATTCACTAATAGGTTATATATATATAATTTCTTATGCTTAGAAATTAATGCCCAGAGAGAAATGAGCCATAAATTATCAGTAACTAAAAAGCAAGTAAACAGAGGATACATAATATACAACAGAAAATACCTTAAACCAAAAGTATATTGTGGAGAGATTTATAGTTTGGGTGCCATTCATTTGGAAGTTTAGGAGGAGGGCAGATGGGCGTAAAATTGGTTTTTGACATAACAGAAAAACTGGACCAATTCTGAAATAAATTTTGGAAGAAGCTTCCCTGAACCTCTCCAAAAGTTACCATCAAATTTGATGTTTTGGACGTGAAAGATAGTTATAAATCAGATATAAATTTTGTTTTGCCCACAAGCATCACTTTGTGCTGGTCTGGATTCTATTAAAAGTATAACTTTTATTGTATTACTTAAAAACGCAGGGTGGCTTTCAGCTGGATACTTTTGTTTCACTGAATCAACTAAATTTGCCAATGCCTCTTTTGACATGTT
This sequence comes from Rhabdophis nuchalis, assembly GCA_039707465.1. Lineage (NCBI taxonomy): Eukaryota > Metazoa > Chordata > Lepidosauria > Squamata > Natricidae > Rhabdophis > Rhabdophis nuchalis. The sequence goes on along the minus strand of CM077647.1, from coordinate 43,119,443 downwards.
TTGTCTCCTTTTGCACAGGAAGGCTTTCTATTATATAAGAATCAAGACAAATACATTCTCATTCTCAAGAAAGCTAAGCAGCTATAAACACAAGCATACTAAGATGAAAACTAGATTCAAGAACGTTTATCAAGTTCCTTGGAACCTCAGCTGAAGTGAATATATGTTACGTACACATAACACTTTTTCTGTGCATTAAAATTATGACAGCTTTCAGTCCAAGACTGCAGGGGCTCAAGCTATTTGAATGTTTCCTTTCTTTTTCATAAAATCTTCCCAGCATGGTACAAATGACATTTTTGCAAGGCTACAAGAGGTAGCAAAGTAACACTGCACTGCTGTTCCAGTTGGCTCCAAAATGTCATTACCCTGTTTGATAAAGAGCAGAAATTCTGTTACCAGTCAAACAGCACAGTAGGCTTCCTAGAAACATTTTCAGATAGTATTTAAATAAAGCACACTCACACTAAGCCACCATGAATGGAAGATCTACAGTTCTAAGTAGAACTGCAGTTTACTCACAATTTACCTCTTAGTTTCTTACTCAGCACATCTTTTGCCAGAGTACACTGTGTATGCATAATAAACTTAATTGCATGCTTGAGCAACATTACTTATTGGTTTCACCCCATAGGCATATTATGCAGTACTTTTAGCAATCCTTTTTGTATATTTTTAGGGAAGGAGAAAAGGTAAGAACATAGGAAAGCATGCTGAGAAACTGCAGAAATTACAGTTGCTGAGCAGGGTTGGCTTTGGTTAGCCAAATCAGAAAGAATGGGATTAGAAAAGTGGGTTTTAGATTAAAATTGTTCTCAGTGGGAATTAAATCCAGTTTTTTCCTCTCAGCAAGTCCTTGTTAGCTTTTAAACAACTGCATCAATAGTTTTTCTTCTATCAAGAAAAACAAATTCTAGAAAGAGTAAGAAGAAAACCTGATGAATCTTCACTAAGATCACATAAAATGTTAATACCACTTTACAATGTCTTGGTAAGACCATACTTAGAATAGTTCATACAGTTTTGGTCACCACAATGCAAAAATATGTTAAGAAGAGTGCAGAGAAGAGCAACAAAGATGATTAGGAGATTGGAGGCTAAAACATATAAAGATCATTTTCTGGAATTGGGTATGTCTAATGGAAAGAAGGACTAGGGGTGACATGATAGCAGTGTTCCAATATTTGAGGGACTGCCACAAAGAAAAGGTGGTCAACTTATTTTCCAAAGCACCAGAAGAGAGGAAAAAAACAATTGCTTCTTTCCTTGAATACTAATCAAGGAAAGAAGCAATCTGGAACTAGGAGAAATTTCCTAACAGAATAATTAATTAGTGGAAAAACTTGCCTCTAGAAGTTGTGAATGCTCCAACACTGTAAATTTTTATGAAGAGATTGGACAACCAATTGTCTGAAATAGTATAGGGCAGTGATGGCTAACTTTTTTTGGCTTGCGTGCCAAAAGCGGGGGGAGCGTAGGTGGGTTGTGCGTGAGTGTGCCACATCCATAATGCTGTGTGTATGACCCCCTGCTTTTGGTGTGCTGTTTTCGTCCTCCCCAGGCTCCAGAGGCTTTCTAGGCACCTGGGGAGGGTGAAAACAGCCTCCCCCACACCTCCAGAGGCTTCAGGAACTTCCCTGAAGCCTCCAGAAGGCAAAAAACGGCCTCAAAAGAAGGCCTAAATCAACTGGACAGCACACACAAGCGCACTGGAGCTGAAGGGCAATGCCTTGCATGCCCTAAGAAATGTTTCTGCGTGCCACCTGTGGCACCCGTGCCATAGGCTCACCATCACTGGTATAGGGCTTACTTCGTGAGCAGTGGGTTGGACTAGAAGACTTCCAAGGTGCCTTCAATTCTGTTATTCTGTTCTTTAAAAAAAACATCATGCCAAACACAAAGATACAGTACAGCCAATATACTAAAATGGTACAGGGTCTCCTGCTTGAAGAGGGGGTTGGACAAGGTCCCTTACAACTCTATTATTCTATGTTTTATGTCTTATGCATATTGCTACTCTTTGCTTTAATCCTTGGTGATGGTTTTTATATTTCTGAATTGTTTTATGATCTAGACTATTTAAACCATTTTAAAGTCAATTATTGTAATAAAGTTTTGTGCTCCCTTTCAATAACACAAATCTGATTCTAATTATCATCTAATTAGAAAGATGGGAATATGTTTTCCTGTAATAGCCGGTATGTTAACTAATGCTCATAAATCAAAATCCTGGGTGTTGTAACTCCCACACATCTGGAGGGCTGCTTGTGGAATTCTTAGAATACATATTTCCTTTTCAGAACAGGCATTTATAATCCACATTAAAGTAGCTATTATTTTCTCCCTATTTCACAGTGGAAATTTGAGGATTTTGGTTGAAAAAAAAAGATAAATAGGCACTGTCAAATGCTTAAAATTCACTTTTTTCTTTGTCCCATGAGAAATCACGTTCCTCTTAGTGAGCAATTTGACACTGACTTTTGACAATACTTCAAGAATTCCTGTTGTTACAAACACTGAGTTGCACAACTGATAATTGTGTGGAAATATTCACCAAACATAGTAGGACCTACTTTTGAATAAACATGCACAGGTTTGCTCAAAGAGTGATTGAGATTAATTTTCCAAACTGAAAAGGCAAATGAGAAAGGTTTAACATTAACCTGTGACACATCAATTCTTAATTCTAAATTAAAATTACACAGAGAATAATCTGTTGGCATTGCCAACAATCAACCAATCAAAACATACATTAGCAGCTTGCTTCAACTGTTGATTTTCTATGTCTAAATAGATAATGCATTTATAATTATGTCTTGTATAATTTTAAATCTCTTGGATTAGTCATTAAACCGATTAATGATTAATCTGCAACAGGAAACTAACTTTTTTGTGAAAAACCATGTGGCTAAATGACATTGAAACTTGACAGTAAAAAGCAAATTAATAGGTTAAAATTATGTTTAAGCAATAACAGAGATATAATATGTGGACAATAAGTAATGTGTTTTTTCCAATAATTTTCCATCTATTATGACATAAAGCAACCTCTACTATCATTGTGTAATTATTTTCAAAATGCAATTCAAACTATAATTTTTATTTGTTATTTTGATACTGAGTGACATTTGGAAATTTTCTCTAATTTGGCAAATGTAATTTCAAGGTAAGATAGCCAGTTTGGTGCAGAGGTTAATTCACCAGGCTAGCAAGCAGATGATTTTGAGTTCTGTTCCTGCTTTAGGCATGGAGCCAACTGTGTGTCTTTGAGCCAGTCACTTTCTCTCAGGCCTAGAAAACAGCTAATGGCAACTTCCAAAAAATTACCAAAAAACTGCAAAGACTAGTCTAGGCAGTTGCCAGTAATTACGGTAACAGTAATAACATGAAGATATAAAAAAGTCACATGTCATAAATATTTATTTATTTATTTATTTATTTATTTTTCATATTTATATCCCGCGCCCATCTCCCACAAAGGGACTCGGGGCGGCGCACAGGAAGATTAAAAATACAAAAATACAAATATACAAAATACAAAGACTCATTAAAACTATATTAAACCCAACCCTGCGCCAAAACATAATTAAAACCCCCAAATTAAAACTTTGATCAACTAAAAGTCAGTTCGATGTCGGGTAGTTCATGCCAGGCCGGCTAGATGAAAAAAGTGCGTTTTTAGGCGCTGGCAGAACAGGCGGAGGTCAGAGATGACACGGAGTTCGGGAGGTAGATCATTCCAGAGGGCTAGGCCCGCCACAGAGAAGGCCCTTCCCCTGGGTGTCGCCAACCGGCATTGCCCGGCCGACGGCACCCGGAGAAGACCCTCTCTGTGGGAGCGAATCGGATGTAGGGATGTATGGGGCAGCAGACAGTCTCGCAGGTAGCAGGTAACTAGGCCCCGTGCCATGGAGCACCTTGAAGATGGTCATCAATACCTTGTAACGCACCCGAAAGGTCAGATTGCATGCACTGTTGGAAAATATCGTTTTCTTTTCCAGCATTTTTTTAAAATCAGGTTCTATTTATTTATTTATTTATTTATTTATTTATTTATTTATTTATTTATTTATTTCTCCCTCCCTCCCTCCCTCCCTTCCTTCCTTCCTTCCTTCCTTCCTTCCTTCCTTCCTTTCTTTTTGCATCAATTGAGTGTTCATCCATTGGTTGCAACAGGAATTGACCAACCAGCTGAGCTTCAGATAATGGGCTGAGAGAAAGTGACTTGCCCAAGGTCCGCTGGGTGGCTTCAGATCCAATGTGGGACAACAACTCAGTCTCTTGGTTTCTAATTAGAAACTGATCTCTACTGAAGAAAAATCCATTTCAGTTCCAAGCTTGGAGAAAATAAAATGGAGGCTGGTTGGAAAGAAGGTCTCTATTTATTTGGGTGCCAGAAACTTTAATGACAGCAGCATGTTTCTGGGTTGGCTGACAAAATAGTTGAATGAGTGGATAGATTTTTATAGGGTTCTAAAGTTTGGTGATTGAGATGGTTCAGGGGGTTGTGCAATGTGGTAAGTCTTGTGTCTTTTACTATTTCAATGGTGGTGGGTTAATACTATTATGTCCTAAAGGTCATGTCCTGTCCTTAGAATTTGGGTGGGGGAATGTACACTCTCAGTCCCATCAGCTGGAGAAGCTGGACTGAAGGTATTTTGTTTAAGAATAAACTGGCCTGTATTTCTTAATGGGCACAAAATATCCATTTTAAAATACTTCAGGTTTCTGCTTTAGGCAGCTTGAGTTTTTCTACAGCAGGAAGACTGGGGTGGCTTTCTGCCTTTAAGAACATGTTTCTCCATTTCTCCTTTGGGCAAATAATGCCTCTTTTAATATCCCCCCCCCCAAATATATTTCATTCTCTAGGACCAGGGGTGGAGGTGGTGTTCCCTACTACTATTGGCAAAGATAATATAATAAAATCTATATCAATATGCAAATGAGTATGTTATTATCAAATTTTGACTTTCCATTCTTATTGATTTCTAGCCTATTAGATGTGTGACATTCTACATTTCACTAACTGTATAGTTAGGAAGCATGGTGTATATTAGGCCTTATTAATATGTATGTGATAGTGGGTATGCTTAGTTGCTGGATTCTTTGTCACTGAGCCCCTCCAAATCAATCCAAACAATTTGAAACTCACCAGAAATCACCCTCATTGCTTGGTTTGGTCATTTCAAAACTCTGACTATAGCCACTGTGACCTAATTGTATACCAGGGAAGTGTTCTGCCATCTGCTTCCATATAAAAGGAAACTAAAATAAATCAGCTGAATTCAAAATCTATATTTTCAGTATACTGATGTGCTGTATATTTATCAACTTTTTGCAACAAGAAAAATAAATTTGAGCCATTTCTCAAGCACCCTTCATTTGTACTGAAAATCATCCTGTAGGGAGTTATAATGAAATGATAGCATGTCATGGGAGTTGTGAGACAGTTTTCAGAACTGGTGTTAAATAGATCAGGGTTTCTCAATCTGACCAATTTTAAAATATGTGGCAAGTTCCAAATTAGAAAAAAGGCATGACACCTTACTAAATGCATTTTGTGACTATCAAAGTTTATCTCTTTAGTTGGCATTCAAAATATTGGTATTCTAAAAGGGGGTCATTGTTTCTCGTGCTCTATTTACCACCATCACCAAACTGCCATTTTATTGACGTATTGATCCATATAATCCTGCTGAAACTGTGACATTTTTATCCCACACAGCTTGGTTGGCCTCATAGCTTGTAGTAGTCTGTCAAGTGCTACAAATGTCTGTTTAATGCTACAGTCTCTGGTGTAACTGATGATTATGTGTACTGTTTTATCATAATGTTATTTTATGGCTGAATTCTACATTTTATAATTTAATTCATGTAAACCACCATGAATTGGATGAACATAAATTTGAAATTGAGAATAGATAGCTAGGCATGCGATTGAATTAAACCATAGTATAGACAAATGACATCATTCTGTTGAAGGCAAAAAACAAGATGGTGAGAAGAAGTATTAAGAGGACAGGTTAAGATCAAGTTTCCAATATTACTAGAAACTATTTTCATTATCAATTAATGCTTCAAAAATGGACAATTTTAAACTCTGGGGCTCAAAATCAGCCAGTTCATGGCCCCCATGGATTTACTAGATAAGATACAGTGGTACCTCGGATCACGAACTTAATTCGTGAAATGACTCTGGTCGCGATCCGATTTGGTTGTGATGCGAGGCACAATTTCCCATAGGGTTCAATGTAAATCCGATTAATCCGTTCCGACCTTGTTTTTTGGTTGTGATGCGAGGCACAGTTTCCCATAGGGTTCAATGTAAATCCGGTTAATCCGTTCTGACCTTGTTTTTAAAATGTCCGCGGCTCCGGTTCGTGAAGCGAAACAGAGGTCGTGAATCCAGGCATTTTTACGAACTTTTCCGTTCGTGATGCGAGGGCGGAGTTCGTGATGCGAGGCAGAGTTCGTGAAGTGAGGCGGAGTTCGTGCAGCAGAGCATTTTTTACGAACTTTTCCGTTCGTGCAGCGAAACGGTGTTCGTGAACCGGGGCACATTTTTTGGGAAATTTTTGGTCGTGAAGCGAATTGGACGTGATGAGAGGCGTTCGTGGTCCGAGGTACCACTGTAATGCCTTATTTTCATGTAGAACCTCTCTGGAAAATTGAACAAACAGCAGATTTTTATTTTATTTTATTTTATTAAATTTATACCCCGCCCTTCTCCAAATGGACCCAGGGCGACGCACAGGGATGTTAAAATACATACAAAATATATAAAATATATAAAATTTAAAATACTTATTCTAATAAATAAACCCTGCGCTAAAAACCGAATTAAAAATCCCAAGTTTAAAACTATCTAATAGTCAGTATGGAGGTTATGGAGGTTACGCTAGGCCGGCTAGGTGGAATAGATAGATATGTCCCCATGAACATATTGATCTATATAAACACAGATGGGCACATTCTCTTCCTTTTCTTCAATACTTTTCATTCTCAGCAGCAGCAATTGCAGGACCATGATACAAAGTTCTTTTTTTTTTTGGCTGGCAAAGAGAGGAAAGGAACATCTGATTACTCTCTTCTATTTATTAATGTCACTGGGAAGGTAATAATAAGACTTCCTTTGTGTTCCCCAAAGAAAGGCAGCAATGATTTTGTTCCCTTTTTATAGAAGGAAAAGAGACACTTCATAACTTCACTTTTTCTTCCAGAGAGTTCTGAACATATTGTGATAACTACATTCTTGCTGCCATGGGCAACAGGAAGACAGCAAACTATAGCTTCAGTTTTGGATAAAAAGAGCAGTCCTGTCCTTTCCATTGAAAGTGGCATAGGACTGACTGTTCAAAAAGACAATTTTCCATTTATTGTTGATCAAGTATTGGAGAGTTGGAGAGGCTCAGATACTCCACTAATTCTAATAGCATCCCACTATCAAAAGTAAGAAAGTAGGAGTTAAAACAGTTAAAGCAGGAATTAAAGCAATAAGGAGATGCCTTCTTTATTATATATATATATATATATATATATATATATATATATATATATATATATATATATATATATATATATATATATATATATATATATATATATATATATATATATATATATATATATATATATATATATATATATAATGTTAGATTTTTAAGGGCTGAAAATAAAGAGACCAGGATTGATTAATTGGTTCTCTGTCTGGATGATCTCTAGGTTGAGTCGAAGGGCAGAGAGGGATGACGTCAAGTCTCCTCCCCTTAAAGGGACCCTTGAACAGGAGCTGTGATAATATTCTCTCATATATATATGTTAGATTTTTAAGGGCTGAAAATGAAGACTGCGAGCCACCACATGTTTATTGGACCCGTGTCCCTCCTGGCTTGTACTGGCATCCTGGGAGGTGACACGAGGCTGGCTCCAAGAGGTTGTCAACGCATCCTTAAGTGAGGGTTCCTTGCCTGCTTCCCTAAAAGAAGCTATGGTGAGGCCCCTCCTTAAGAAGCCCTCTTTGGATCCAGCTCTTTTAACCAACTATCGTCCAGTCTCCAACCTTCCCTTCTTGGCGAAGGTTGTTGAGAGTGTAGTGGCACAACAGTTTCCCCGTCACCTGGAGGAAGTTGATTATCTAGACCCGCGCCAGTCCGGCTTTCGGCCCGGGCATAGCACCGAGACGGCATTGGTCGCGTTGGTCGATGATCTCTGGAGGGCCAGAGATGGGGGTTGTTCCTCCATCCTGGTCCTATTAGACCTCTCGGCGGCTTTTGATACCATCGACCATGGTATCCTATTGCATCGGCTGGGGGGGTTGGGGGTGGGAGGCACCGTTTTACAGTGGTTCTCCTCCTACCTCTCTGGCCGATCGCAATTTGTGTTGACAGGAGAGCAGAGGTCGACCCCGAGACCCCTCACATGTGGGGTGCCTCAGGGGTCGGTCCTCTCGCCTCTCCTGTTTAACACATATATGAAGCCGCTGGGTGAGATCATCCGTGGTTTTGGGGTAGAGTACCATCTCTACGCTGATGATACTCAGCTGTATATATCTACCCCAAACCACCCCAACGATGCCGTAGCGGTGATGTGCCAGTGCCTGGAAGCTGTACGGATCTGGATGGGAAGAAACGGACTCAAGCTCAACCCGACCAAGACCGAGTGGCTGTGGTTTCCGGCTGCCCAATTCAACCAGTTGACTCCATCGCTGGCCATTGGGGGCGAACATCTTGCCCCTGTGGATGGGGCGCGCAACTTGGGTGTCCTCCTGGATGCCCGGCTGTCCATGGAAGATCAAGTGACAGCCGTGGCCAGGAGGGCGTTTTACCAGGTTCGCCTGGTTCGCCAGTTGCGCCCCCTTTTGGATCGGGACGCCCTTCGCACAGTCACTCATGCTCTCGTGACATCCCGACTGGACTATTGTAACTCTCTCTACATGGGGCTCCCCTTGAGGTGCACCCGAAGACTTCAGCTGGTCCAGAATGCAGCTGCGCGAGCAATAATGGGTACCGCAAGGTATACCCATGTAACACCGCTCTTGCGCGAGCTGCACTGGCTACCTGTCATCTTTCGGGTGCGCTTCAAGGTTTTAGTTCTCATCTTTAAAGCGCTCCATGGCTCGGGACCTAGCTATCTGCGGGATCGGATTCTGCCTCATACATCCTCCCGGCCGATTCGCTCCCACAGAGAGGGACTTCTCCGGGTGCCGTCCACTAGACTTTGTCAGCGGGCGACGCCCAGGGGAAGGGCCTTCTCTGTGGCGGGCCCAGCCCTCTGGAACGACCTTCCCCCCGACATCAGAACAACTACGGATCTCCGCTCCTTCCGTCAGAAATTAAAAACTCATTTTTTCTGCTTGGCCGGCCTAGGTTAGTCTCTACCCAGGGATTAGGGATTGTTAATTTTAAATGGGAATTTTAGTGCAGGGATAGTTAAATTTAATTTGTTTTTAGTGTATTTATGTCTATTTTTTATGCTGTTTTAATTTTCTCCCTGTACACCGCTCCGAGTCCCCTAGGGGAGAGGACGCGGTTATACAAATAAATATTCGTATTCGTAAAGAGACCAGGATGGATCCATTTCAGGCTTATTAGCCTTCTTCAGCTGGCCATACTCCTCCTACTGGGATTTGAACCGGTGCTTTCCAGCATATGAGGATAGCCTTATATGCTGGAAAGCACCGGTTCAAATCCCAGTAGAAGGAGTATGGCCAGCTGAAGAAGGCTAATAAGCCTGAAATGGATCCATCCTGGTCTCTTTATTTTCAGCTCTTAAAAATCTAACACATATCTAAAAAAAAATCACACAGCAGTAATCTAATTGGGTCTCTGTCTGGATGATCTCTAGGTTGAGTCGAAGGGCAGAGAGGGATGACGTTAAGTCTCCTCCCCTTAAAGGGACCCCTGAACAGGAGCTGTGATAATATTCTCTCATATATATGTGTGTGTGTGTGTGTGTGTGTGTGTGTGTATTTGGAATGGCACCCAAGATGCCGATTACTATTGGTACTACCTTTATTTTTTGCCACATTATTATCTGTTTTATTCATTAAACATGAAACTAAGTCAACTGAACATTGAAAAATGTATGACAAATATCAATGACTGGCACTAATCGTTGCTGCGAGTTGCTGCCAGCATCCTAGATATCAACCAAGTACCTTCTTAAAATGTATGATGTTTCGAGTAGCACAGTTTTTCTACAGTTTTGTTGGTGTTATTTCAGGAAGCTGCATTTTTTTGATGTATTTTGTAAAATTCTCGGACATGGTAGCAAGTGCCCGGATGGCAGTGGGTATCACTGTTACATATTTCATACATAATCATGTCATTTCAATGGCCAGGTCGCAATATTTTGTGATTTTTCCCCCAGTTCTTTTTCTTTAACTCTGGCATCTCCTGGTACAGTGATATCAATACATTGTACATTTTGGTTTTCAACACCAGGATATCTGGTGTGTTGTGTTTCAAATGGCAATCCGTCTGTATTCAAAAGTCCCACAAAATGATGATGATGATGATGATGATGATGATGATGATGATGATGATGATAATGATGATAATGATGATGATAATGATTAAGGTTATTGTTGTTGTTGTTGTTGTTGTTATTATTATTATTATTATTTACTTTATTCATAAAACATGAAACTCAGCCAACTGAACATTTAAAAATGCATTACAAATACTATTGACTGGTGCTAATGGTTGATATAGTTTGCTGCCAGCATCCTAGGTATCAACCAAGTATCTTCATAGAATGTAAGATGTTCCAAGTAGCGCAGTTTTTTGCAGTTCCGCTGGTGTTATTGCAGGAAGCTGCAATTTGCTGATATATTTAGTAAAAAAATTTGGACATGGTGCCAAGTGCCCCGATGACAATGGGTGTCACTGTGACATGCTTCATCCATAGTCGTGTAGTTTCGATGGCCAGGTCGCGATATTTCATGATTTTTTCTAGTTTTTTTTCTTCGACTCTGGCATCTCCAGGAACAGTGATATCTATAAACTGTACATTTCGGTCCTCTACAACCATGATATCTGGTGTGTTGTGCTCCAAATGACTTATCTGTTTCTATTCGAAAGTCCCACAAGATCGTCATCCTCTCATTCTCGATAACCTTTTCCACTTTGTGTTCCCATGACTTTCTGGATACAGGTAAACCATATTTTTTACATAATGACTAGTGGATTAATTTAGCAACTCGGTTGTGTCTAGCTTTGTAATCAGTTTGTGCGATTTTGCTGCATTCACATATTAAATGTGAAACAGTTTTGACTTTGTTATTGCAAAGTTGGCAGTTTGGGTTGTCAGTGGATTTTTGAATCTTCGCTTTCCTGGCATTAGTTTGTAGTGCTTGTTCTTGAGCGGCCAGTATTAAACCTTCTGTTTCTTTCTTGATAGTTCCCATCTTAAGCCATGTCCATGTCAAGTTGTCATCACATTTTCCTTCAATGTTTTTCAAGTGCTGTCCATGCAAAACCTTGGTCTTCCATCTATTTAATCTGTCATCCAGCTGTTTTTCCTTATATTCTGCCTTTGGTTCTGTTGTTTTTATGCTGTTCTCCATTTTTACAGCCTGCAGCAATTTTTTTGTACTTTGGTTCACATAATCATTCAAACTTCGTTTTTCTTCTTCTACAGTTTGATGGATTTGCAATAGCCTCTTGCTCCCTACTTTTCTTGGCAGGGAATAATTTTAAAATTTGATATTTATTGGTTTTAAATTTATTTATTTAAATTTTAGCACAGATTAATAATTTAATTGTTTTTTATATTTTGTATGTATTGCAGGGTTTTTATCTTTCTGTGCACCGCCCTGAGTCCTTTTTAGGTGAAATAGAGCGGTATATAACTCAAATAAACACAAACATAAACATAAACCTGTCAATGTCACTTCGTGGATGTAAAGCATGGTATATATTCAACAGTTTGTGTGTTTTCCACTCCAGGTTTTCCAGGTCAGCCAGAGTCCAGTTGATGATTCCAGCTGAATAGCATATCACTGGAACTGCCCATGTATTAATGGCTTTAATTATGTTTCCAGCATTCAGCTTTGATTTTAATATTTTGCGGACCCTCCTGATGTATTCCTTTTGTGTTGACTCTTTGACTTTTTCATTCAAGATGTTATCTGCTTCCAATATGCCTAGATACTTGTAACCATCATCCTTTGCTAATGCTTTCACTATATTTCCATTTCCCAGTTCTTTTTGTTCTTCTTATTGATTTAATCTTTCAATTTGATTCACAGTCTGGGATTGGTAAAATTTAACAGTTCAAATCCTAACCAAGAACATAAGAGCTATTAAGGTAGCCTCTGCATATATAGGCAGATCTGAATATGGTTGCCATTATTATTGAGCATCACACAGTCAGCCAGATATTCAGACTGAGTTTAGCATTTTCTTCTACCTATCAAATTCTTACCAAGCACAAGGGATAAGTTGATCTGGATGTTTTACGGTGTTAGATATTGTTGTCTGATGGAAGTAATTCCAAGTAAAGCCATCTTTTGCAATTTACTGATGGTGAAGTTGTCAATGCCTATGGTGTTCAAGTTGTACTCCAGTTGCTTTGGAATTGCACCCAAGGTGCCTATTACTATTGGGACTACCCCTGCTTGCCTTTGCAACAGTCATTTTATTTCTGTTTGTAGGTCTTTGTATTTTGTTATTTTCTCCAGTTCTTTCTCTTATATTCTGCTGTCACCTGCACTGCCACTGCCACATCTATTATCCAGACTTTTCTTTCTTTCTTTCTAATAAGCAGCTGCTAACTCTGGAGTATTATGTGGCAGATGTCTGTCTGTCTGAATTTTAAAGTCCCAGAACAATTTAACTTCTTCATTTTCCATGACTTTCCCTATTTTATGGTCCCAACAATTCTTGCTTGCAAGAAATGGTATTTCTTGCAGATCTTTCAATGCACCATTGATACTACTTTGTCTTAGCACTGCTTGTAATCACTCTGTGAGATCTTCTTGCAGCAGCTTATCAGGTGGTCCACTGTTTCGTCACTGTATGCATAGACAGCACTTACTATCTGTTGCTGTCTTTTCAATTCTAGCTTTGTATGCATTTGTCTTTAAGGTTGGTCTTGTGTCTTGTGCACCCAGAATTAGTCCCTTGGTTCCTTTCTTCAACTTTCCTGCTCTTGGCCATTGCCAGGTCTTGTTGTTATCTGATTTCCCTCCTTTTAAAAAAAAAAAATGTACTGGCCATGCAGTGCTTTGTCTTCCCATGCTTCCATTCTGTTCTTCATTTGGTCTTTCTTGGATGATGATGATGATGATACTGATAATTAGGAATAGGAATAGTAGTAATAGTATTACAAAAACTGAAAAAAATAATGCTGATATAAATACATATTTAAAAAAGCACAAGAAATATACTATGATAAATAGGAAATATAGTGGAGAAGAAAAATAGGGGCAAAAGCAACATAATAATTAAAAGGTAAGTGGATAACTAGGAATTCTCTGATAATCAGCAGATCTAAGAAGAGGATTTGCATCACATGAACTTTAAAAGGCGGATGATACTGGAAGATGCTAATGAAGATTGTAGAATCTTTTCTTCCTTTTCTTGAAATTCTTGAGCGCTTATTAAGGCTACTTGAAGAACAGAGAAGAGAAATATAAAAGGTGTCTCAGTTTACAGATAGTCATTCATAGTATAATTAATTTTTATGTGGTTGTGATCACAAATAAGCCATATACTGTAGATGGCAATAATGACATAGTATAACTTCACATTTCTGCAATTGCTTCTCTCTCAGCCATTGTCTTAAATTGCTGCAACTCCTTTGGAACATGGTTGGAAAGGGAAAAAAATGATTCAATTATGTGGGAGGTCTTTGCATTCAAAATATCTAATTAACATCTCTACTTTGGCACATTAGTCACTGGGAGAATTTGAACACTCAAACATCCATTGCCTTTCACAGTAATAGTCTCTCAAGGCGTAGTCGGCTTTTTATACAGTACGTCTATTTCTGTCTTGAAAGAAAATTATTTCTAAATTCTAGGTGATTCTTTATAAAATGCTAGTGGAACATAGAAAATAGATTTCTTAAACTTGTTAAAGTCCCAGTATGAAGAAACAAAGAGAAAATCTACTTGCTTTATATATTATTCTTACAAAGAATTGAATATATATTCCACAAAGTATTAGATCTGATTTCCCATTCTACATTTCCTTGTTCTTTTGTTCCTGGCCAGTTGGTTTTTTAATCCACATTCAACAAATGTTGAATATGGGATAATTACACAGAGATATGTTTCATTTTTTCTTATTATCTAAGTATCATGGAGAGAGCTGATCTGGTGTAGAGGTTAAAGATGCAGATATGAAACTGGGAGATCATGAGTTCCAATCTTGCCTTCTAAATAAAGGCAATCGAGTTCTTGCAATCAGGCAATGATAAGCAGATTAAAAAAAAACTTGCCAAGGAAACTGCAGAGACTTGTCCAGACAAGTTGAAAACCTTCTCAAAGTCATACAATAATGCAGATACATAGACACACATGTGTACACATGCACTTGTACATGCACAGAGATAATAGATAGATAGATAGATAGATAGATAGATAGATAGATAGATAGATAGATAGATAGATAGATAGATAGATAGATAGGCAGGCAGGCAGGCAGGCAGGCAGGCAGGCAGGCAGGCAGGCAGGCAGGCAGGCAGGCAGGCAGGCAGGCAGGCAGACAGACAGACAGACAGACGCAAGAAAGAGAAAAAAAAAGAAAATCAAAAAGCTGGAAGGATTCTTGGAAACTATTTATTCAAACCTTTTTCATTGGGTACTGTCATCCAGTTTAACATCTATATGAAGCCGCTGGGTGAGATCCGTGGTTGTGGGGTAGAGTACCATCAGTACGCTGATGATACTCAGCTGTACATATCTACTCCCAACCACCCCAACGATGCCGTCGAGGTGATGTCCCGGTGTCTGGAAGCCATGCGGGTCTGGATGGGAAGTAACAACTTCGACTCAACCCGTCCAAGACCGAGTGGCTGTGGTTTCCAGCGTCCCGGCATAGCCAGCTGATTCCATCGCTGCTCATCGGGGACGAGTCACTGGCCCCCGTGGAAAGGGCTCACAACTTAGGCATCCTCCTGGATTCACGGCTATCCTTGGATGACCAGGTGATGGCCGTGACCAGGGGGGCTTTTTACCAGGTACACCTGGTACGCCAGTTGCGCCCCTTTCTTGACCGGGACGCCCTCCGCACTGTCACTCAAGCGCTCGTTATGTCCCGCCTAGACTATTGTAATGCTCTCTACATGGGGCTCCCCTTGAGGTGCATTCGGAGGCTCCAGTTAGTGCAGAATGCGGCTGCACAGGGGATTCTGGGAGCATCCTCTCCTGCGTGAGCTGCACTGGCTGCCAGTGGCCTTCCGGGTGCACTTCAAGGTGCTTGTTGCCATCTTTAAATCGCTCCATGGCATGGGGCCTAGCTATTTGCGGGACCACCTCCTGCCGCACACCTCCCACTGACCGATCCGCTCCCACAGGGTGGGCCTCCTCAGGGTGCCAACCACCGGTCAATGCCGGCTAGCGGTGCCCAGGGGTAGGGCCTTCTCTGTGGCTGGGCCATCCCTCTGGAACGACCTACCCCCCGAACTTCGGACTATCACGGACCTTCCCCTCTTTCGCTGTTCACCCAAGACGTATCTTTTCCATCAAGCCGGTCTAGCTTAGAGCCTAGAGCTTAGAGCTCAGAGGCAACACAATCTCAGCCAATCAGTAAATGTATTTTAAAATTTTAATGGGAATATTTTAGCACAGGTTCTTAGTTTAATTCATTTTAGATATTATTATTGTATTGATCGTTATTTATTGCTGATTTTTAATTCCCTGTGCACCGCCCTGAGTCCATCTCGATGGAGAAGGAGCGGTTATAAAAATTGAATATAAATAAATAAAAGTTGCTGCTCACCTCTT
The DNA here is from genome assembly GCA_039707465.1 of Rhabdophis nuchalis. Taxonomy (NCBI): domain Eukaryota; kingdom Metazoa; phylum Chordata; class Lepidosauria; order Squamata; family Natricidae; genus Rhabdophis; species Rhabdophis nuchalis. The sequence continues at coordinate 43,103,491 of CM077647.1, read as the reverse complement.
CTGGCTGCTCGCTCAGCCCTTCTGGCCATTTGACCCGCCCACTCAATGTGAACGTTTCTCCCTCCATTCACAGCAGAGCTGCTGCTGCCTGAGGGAGGGAAGGGGCTTGGGGGACCATAAATGGAGCAGCAGCTCTGCTCTGTGAATGGAGGGAGAAATGTTCACATTGTCTCTGCCACAGAATTCAACATTAAATGCAGCAGAGACAATCCAAACATTTCTCCCTCCATTCACAGCAGAATTGCTGAAGCCTATCCCTTTAAGGTACTGCAACCTCCCAGGAGGGAAGGGGCCAAGGGGCACCATAAAAGGAGCAGCAGCTCTGCTGTGTATGGACTCATACCCACATTTTTTCCTACCAGTTTCTGTAGCCGTGGCTTGGTGGTGATGGTGGGCATATGACTGAGTGGGCGTGGCCATAAGTGACAATGAGTTTGCCACACTAACTCAGTCACAGAACCCCACCACCAAGCCATGCCCAGAGAACAAGTAGTGAAAAAATTGAATTTCACCACTGGGATAAGGACATTATTTAGAAGCATAACATATAATATTTCTATTTTTTCCCCTCGCTACCTCTTGATCATTTATAAATTGAAAAATCTTTTATCATCTTTAATCTCTTGGTGGAGGTACTGAAAGCTATTAAAATGATATCTGAAAGGAAAAGAAAATAATTTTGTAAATATGGACAATTTTTATAGCATTAATGTGGTTTTGATCTTCTCATTTATAGTATAATAAATCTTACTATGACACTTGTAATTGGAAATTTGTATGTGTATTATAAAACTGGAAGATTACTTTATTATATTTAAATTTACCAAAGACTTGTTTCTTTTCCTTTCTTGTTAGTTTGCTTTTGGTAAGAATAACAAATTGACAGTTTTGTGGTAAATATATCAAATTACCACAAAGACAGTACTGTTTCTTTGAGTCCAATTTAAATTATTGCTAATTTTTTGCTAATATGAATTTTGGAATTTTATAATACCTAATAAATATTGTCTGTTAGTAACAGATATTTATTGATTGCTCCTTTTTACAGCATTTTAGCCCTCTAATCCTTTTTAAATTGGCTTTTTTTTAAGTTGACTAGAAATGCACACACTAGACCAAGTATGGATCTCAGTACATGGGGTATTATTATGAGGGTATTATTACATTATCAGTTCTTTTTTCAGATTCATTCCTAATTATTCAAGGTATGGAATATACATTTTAAAAGCAGCATAAATCGCAATGACAATTTCACAATTTCACAGCGCCAGTCAATGATATTTGTGATATGTTTTTAAATGTTCAGTTGACTGAGTTCTATGTTTAATGAATTTATTTATTTATTTATTTATTATTTCAATTTGTAAACTGCACCCTCTCCCCAAAGGGACTCGGGAAGTTAAAAAACACATATACATAACAAATATAAATATATTTAAAACCCAAATTAAATAATTATCATCCTGTGCTAAAATCTTAAAAAACTTAAAAACTATATCCCTTAAAATCCAAATTTAAAACAATTTAGCTTACAGAGTACAGGCTAGGTGAGGTAGAATTAGGCCAGGCCGGCCTGATGGAACAAATAGGTCTTTAACTTTTAGCGGAAGGAGCGGAGGTCCGAGGTAGTTCTAATTTGGGGGGTAGGTCGTTCCAGAGGGTTGGGCCCGCCATAGAGAAGGCCCTTCCCCTGGGCGTCGCCCGCTGGCATTGCCTCGTGGACGGCACCCGAAGAAGTCCCTCTCTGTGGGAGCGAATCGGCTGAAGGGATGTATAGGGTAGGATACGATCCCGCAGATAAAGTATATAATAATATATTATTTATAATTATAAATTTTTAATAATTATAACAATCTATATTTATTAGAATGATAGATATACAGTTCATTGAAATCCTATTGTACCAACTAATTCAAGGTTTTATTTACTATTCCATAGGTTTGACTCCTCCTCTAATAGTTTTCAACAACTTTCTATTTTTTAAAAAAAGTATTGTTCTAGAGAGCATTGTGATTTTTATGAAATAGAAGTGCTCATTGTTGTTTTATTTTTCATTCTTGAGTGACGGATGGAATCACATTCTGGCAGGTTTCTATTCCCAGGGCAACATCTGTCAATAATAGATGAACCCATCCTGTGACCCAGCTTTAGCCAGTGAATAGTGAGTTCAATGCTGCAGGAATGGTTAATACTTTGAGATTTTTTCTCAATTTTTCAATTCAATATGATGACAGCAGAAATTATTGACAGTTATTTATTACCACACACATACAAATTGAAAGAGTTCACTGAGTACTTTTATAGGCTGAATAATTGCAGATACTGATATTTAGATTACCTGAAGTGATATGGATAAAAGGTAAAATATTAATATCTTATAGGATAAGTGCGTAATAGTGCTAAACATGCATTTTTCTCATGCTTCCCAATATTTGGAAATAGCCTTATAGAAGAAACAGAAAAAGGGTTTTCAGATTTCCTACTAGCTCATTCTTTCTCCTCCCAATTATCTATTAAGAGGATGAGCTAACTTCTTTAATTGTATGTACAACATCACTGTTACAGTGAGAAATATCTGTTTCTCAAGTACCTGAAGATCTGGCAGTAAGAAACAGGTAATTCCTGTCCTTTCATTACTACATTATCTCAGGGAAGAAATAATCAAAGAATAGAAAACCTTTTATTGCAATCATTATTCATATTAGTTCCCAGATGATGTTCAGTGACAAATCTATCAATTATCCACTGGCTGTGCTGGATGAAGACTATGGAAACTATAGCTCATGAACATCTGAGAACTCACTGTAACCAAGGTTGTGTTGTGCAAATCAATCTGTAGGATATTTTGTTCCAAATAAATTCTTTAAAGCTACGAAGCAACCACAGCTGGTCATCTTGGCAGAAATGTCTTCTAGGTATGCACATACATGCACAAAGATCTCAGGAGGGTTTTTAAGCAGCTGTGCCAAGCCTTTGAGAACTACATCTCCTTTACAGCTCAGTGGGCAGGTTCAGAAAGGGATGCTAGACCACTTCTTCAAAGGAAGTCCTGATAATACTAAGCAGTTGTATCAAATAAATGTACTTTGGGATAATGGTAGCTCAGGGAATGAGCATGTGCTTGGGATCTCAATGTTCTCAAATTCAGTCTTCAGAATGTCCAGTGTTGGGGGGCTGGGGGGAGGGAACCCGTTCTTTGAAACATTGAAAAAATGCTGCCAGTTTTCTTTTAACTGAACCCAAACATATTCAATGATAAAAATAGCATTGTGCTAACACAGTATAAAATCCATCCTGGTACAATGCAAGCCCTACCGTTTTGTATATTAAACTTATTTATATTTAAATTAATATTAAATTATAACTACAAGAGAAACTAATAAAAATAAATAAATCTATATAAATAAAAATGTAAAATAGTTTGTACGAATCCACTAATCTCAAAAAGTACCGGACCGATTTAAACCAAACTTTCAGACAATGTAGCGAAGCACTTCGGATAATAGAATACCAAATCATTTTGTGCCTAGCACACGTGTATCATGTACAAGGCAGGCACAAATAAAAGTTACTCACTGAACACGGTTTAAGCTCCCTGTAACTCCTCCCATCCGGCTGTACATCACGGACACGTAACGGCAGAAAACCGCCTTGAAGGAATGTTGCCAGGGGCAATGTGGAAAGCAACGCGTGCACCTCCCTGTCTGCCTGCAGCCGCTCTCTTCCACGCGCACGCACGCAGGGCCACAGGATCCGAAGCGTCCGAGCCCCGTGTGGTAGTCGCCTGTCGGGCGGGGCAGCTGGCCGCGTCTCCACTAGCTCTCTCCGATGCCACCGAGGTGCACTTTCTGGAGCCGTTGGAGAGAGCTGGTGGGGGCATGGCCGGCTGTCCTGCCGGGCGGTGGGGGCTGCATGTCGCGGGGCTCGGGGGCGGCGGCGGCGGCGCGGGGCTGGTGGGGGTGGACATGCGGTGCCCGGATGGCCACGCTCACTGTGGGAGAAGGCAGCCCTAGACTCCTCAGCCCGATATGCCGGCCTTTTCGCTGCTTGCGGAGGGGAGGGGGGAGACTGATACACAGAGAGACAGAGAGGGAGGGAGAGACGAGCAGAGAGATAATGAATGAGAGAGATCGACAAGCACACACACAGTGACAGAGAGAAAGGGAGGGGAGAGAGACAGACACACAGAGAGAATGAGTGAGGAAAGATAGACAGGCAATCATACTCAAACAGAGTGACAGAGATGGGGGAGGAAGGAGAGAGAGAGAGAGAATGACAGAGAAAGACAGAGAAGAAAGGAGGAACAGAGGGACAAAGAGACTAATGACTTTGCTCACCACTGTGTTAGGCACAAGTGAGGGAGGAAGGGGGGGCTGGAGGGGGTTGACTGAGGGTGTGTGTGTGGGGGGAGGGGAGGGCTATTTATTTAGGTAGAGGAATAGAGAGAGAGGAAGAAATACAGTAGGTAGTTAGGTAAGTAGAGGGATAAACGAGAGGGATGAATACAGCAGGTAGGTAGATAGGTACAGGTATATAGAGATAAATATAATAGGTAGGTAGAGGGAGAGAGGAAAGAATACAGTAGGTAGGTAGGTAGGTAGGTGGATACAGAGGGGGAAATGTAGGTAGGTAGGTAGAGGGATAGAGGGGAGAAATACAGTAGGTAGGTAGGTAGAGAGATAGATAGTGGAAGAAATACAGTAGGTAGGTAGGTAAGTACAGGGATAGATAGAGAGGGAGAAATACGGTAGGTAGGTAGGTAGAGGGATAGATAGAGGGAGAAATATAGTAGGTAGGTAGGTAGAGGGATAGATAGTGGGATAAATACAGTAGGTAGGTAGGTAGGTAAGTACAGGGATAGATAGAGGGAGAAATACAGTAGGTAGGTAGAGGGATAGATAGAGGGAGAAATACAGTAGGTAGGTAGATAAATAGAGGGATAGATAGAGAGTAAGAAATACAGTAGGTAGATAGGTAGGCAGGTACAGGGATAGATAGGGAGAAATACAATAGGTAGGTAGGGGGGTAGATAGATAGGGAGAAACACAGTAGGTAGGTAGGTAGATAGAGGGATAGATAGGGAGAAATACAATAGGTAGGTAGGTAGAGGGCTAGATAGGGAGAAATACAATAGGTAGGTAGGTAGATAGAGGGATAGATAGGAAGAAATACAGTAGGTAGGTAGGTTGGGGGTTATACGGTGGTTGTATGTATGTGTGCAGGTGTAGATATACACACAGATTGGTTGGCCATTTAACCAGACTGGGCCACAGCAACGCGTGGCCGGGTACAGCTAGTAAATAAATAAAAATAGAAAATTCAGAAATAAAAAATAAAGAAAAATAGGAGGGAATAAAGAAGAATAACAGTACAGCAAAGAAAAAGAACAGAAATATCAAAAAGAATACCTTTTACCTTCACTATGACAAGTATAAACAATTTTAATAACTTTTCACCTTGTCTTAAAATACAACAAATGATATCTTCTTTCTATTTCCCAATTCTTATCTATGAACAAATCAGCCTCCTTATTTCAGCCCTGTTGTCCATTAAGGTTTAGCAGAGAATAAAATATCTCTGTCTTAATCTTGATCAAATAAACTAACTTCATATTCTTTTTTTTTAATTCTAATAATATTAATAGCAATACCACAGTGATGGCTATGTAAATTGTGTGTGCGCGCCCACACCCACAATTCAATATGACCTGCCCAACTGTGCATGCATGCCCCAAGCTCTGTGCATGCGCACACTAAACATTTCTGTGTGTGGGAAGTTTTTGCTCTCCCCAGACTCCAGTGGTTTTCCTGAAGCCTGGGGAGGGTGAAAAATGGCCTCCCCCAGCCCGCTGGAGGCCCTTCATTTCCAAACTTAAAGTTGGCCCATTGAGCCCATTTTTTTGCCCTCCCCAGGCTCTGGAGTCTTTCCTGAAGCCTGGGAAGAGCAAAAATGACCTCCCCCAGCCCTCCCCCAGATCAAAAACCAGCTGGCTGGGGTGCGCATGCACACAAGAGCTGACATACCAGCAAATATGGCTTCCCATGCCACATGTGGCACATGTGCCATAGGTTTGCCATCACAGCAATAGCACTTAGACTTATATAACATTTTACAGTGCTTTACAGCCCTCTCTAAGTGGTTTACAGAGTCAGCATATTGCCCCCAACAATTTGTTTTACTGACCTTGGAAGGATGAAAGGCTGAGTCAATCTTGAGTCTGCTGAGATTTGAATTGCCAAATTGCAGTTAGCTGGCAGTCAGCAGACGTAGCCTTGCATTCTAACTACTGCACCACCATGGGTCATCTTTAATCTTTTAGAATAAACAACTTCTATTAGTTTCATTTCTTCATTGCTTCACACAGATTCTTCAAAGTTTGACCATGCCTCTTTTGTAAATCCAATATTTAAAAAATGTCCAGATCACTCTCTGGATTTGTTATCTGTATAGCTCTCTTAATTATTTAAATCCTGTCCAGTTTCTTTGTGTGTCCTCTCATTTTCCATGTTATCCTGGCATGTTTAAATCCACCTTTAAATTAGTGTCAATCTTGTCATCTAAAACTTGTTCCATAGCATCTTTTAAGCACCATCTATCTATAGAGTTAGATACTCTATACCATTATTTTTACTGTCAGTGCAAGCTACACTGCTTTTGTATGTGTAGTGTCATGTCACATATGCATCAAAAAGTTGAACTTTGAAGCTGAATTCTTTTTGTCACTTTAATGACAGCAGTGGATTCTACAAAAACCTTTGAATATATCCATCATAACTTATAGCCAGCTATATGGTTATCTTCCACGAATCTCTCTAATTTCTATTTAAAATCATTCCAGTTGGTGGTTATCATTATATCTTGTGTCATTTATTCCAAAGAGATTATTTAAAGCTTTGATTCAGCCTATTGGTATTCTTACTCCAAAGCCTTTCTCGTGTTAAATTTCAGTTAATTATCCATTAGAATTAAAAGTATAGATTTCTTCCCAGTTTAATCATCTTTTTAGTATTCCATTTCCCATTTATTGTGTAATTTCACAGCATTTAAAATGAGAGAGAAAAGTGAAAATCAATTTGCCCATCAGAGCATTTTTCATGCTTTCTTTACATGGCTTACCCTGAAGATTTATAAAATTGTTAAAAGGCAATTTTAGCAAGTCAGTTGGGGAAGGGGAAGATTATGGAGCAGATAACAATTGCTCTTGAAATCAACTTGCAAGCATTTTTTACTTGTGAAGTTACCAGCCACCTTGATTAACCTGCAGTTGTGAATTTATTACTCATCATCACAAAGTAAAGACATAGGCTGAGTTTCCACAAAAATATTTTTAAAAGTAAAAACTATAAAGCAATTCATGTTTGTAGCAGATATCACTGGAATTTTCCAAAATGGCCTGCCAGAGGGAGCTGTTGCAACATAATGTAAGTAAATTATGTAGTTAAAAAAAAAGAAAATAAATTGCTGAGATCCATTTCATGCCAATTTTAAACTGTATCTAGGTATGTTGCTAAGTAATTTGCTTAAGCCTGAAGATTTGTTTAAGTGCCACATTGGAAGCATCGAAACTCAGTTCTATCAATAAGCTCATTTCAGGAGCTCTTCTCTAAACTTCATTTCAGTCAAATGTGGTTGTTTGACTGCTGATTAACTTCATGGACATGATTATTTTTTTATTATTACTTTTTTATTCATTAAATTCATTTGCCACCCATTTCAATCACAAGGTGACTCTGGGTGGCTTATAATGTTAAAAAGAATAAAACAATGCAACAATAGGAATACAATAGGAATAAAACACTATAGAAGCTCAAATTGTCAGCTATAAATCAGTCTAAAATATGGAGGGAGGAAGTAGGCTAACTAGGGGGTAGGGGTGAGATTTGCTTTTAGTTTATCAACTAGAATGACATTGCAGTAAAGAAGTCTCAAGCCAACTGGCAGAGCCAGTTCTTCAAACTCTTGCAGAAGATCAGCATGATGGGAACCAACATCAGTTCTGCGGACAGTAGGAATAACAGCAGATAATGCTCTTTTCCTGGACCCTGCCAGCTAGGGGTTTGGAGCAATCATGCTTCTTACCAGGACAGTGCAATTCTTATGTCAAGAAACTATAATTAATACTCTTTTCTCTCAAGATAAGAAGTTAAGAAAGCTATTGCATGCTAACTAAAATTAGAATCCAGAATGTAAGTTGACAATTATTTTACATTCTGGTCACAAAGTGCTTACTTTGTATAATGCTATCAGTACCAAAAATTAACAATGGCTGAGATATCACATCTCATAATATTATTCCTGAGATCCCATGTAAAAATCTTGAAATTTTACATATATTTTGCCTGATATTTGGTGAGATTTCATGCAAGTATTTTATATTCATAGCACAGATAAGAAAGGAACAGGGCTTCACTTGTGTAGTCAAAGCTACAGTCTTGACTCTTTTTGACTCATCTATCATGTTCTAGAACATTATGCCACATGGACCATGAAAATAGTTATCTGTTTTCAGTTTTGTTTCATTAAAAATATTTCATTAGAAGAGGGCATAGCAGGAACGGATGCAACATTTCTGACTCCCTGGATCAAATACTTGAACAACTTGTGTGATTTTTATTCATTTTTTTTATTTTAATTTTATTATATTTATACCCCGCCCTTCTCCAAGCGGACCCAGGACGGTGCACAGGAATATTAAAATACATACAAAAAACATATAAAATTTTAAAAAACTTATTCCAATAAAATCCTGCGCTAAAAACCAAATTAAAAATCCTCAAATTTAAAACTACCTAAAAGTCAGTAATGGAGGTTACGCTAGGCCGGCTAGATGGAACAGATGTGTCTTCAGACACTTGCGGAAGAGGCGGAGGTCGGAGATGGTACGAAGTTCAGGGGGTAAGTCGTTCCAAAGGGCTGGTCCCGCCACAGAGAAGGCTCTTCCCCTGGGTGTCGCCAGTCGGCATTGTCCAGCCGACGGCACCCTGAGGAGGCCCTCTCTGTGGGAGCGTATCGGTCTGAGGGATGTATGGGGCAGGAGGCGGTCTTGCATGTAACTAGGCCCCGAGCCATGGAGCGCTTTAAAGATGGTCGTCAGAGTGTTCAAAGATGGTCGTGTGAGTGTTCAAGTATGCCTCAGCTGCCATGACTGGTAGTAAAATCGGAATAGATTTCTTCAGCTTCTTTTCCAAATGATAGATATCCATTCTATAAAGCATTTTCTAATTTGATTTTAATTTTGTTGCCAGTAAAGTGTCATTGGAAAGAACTTTTTTCAGAAAAATGCAAGCAAGAAGATGAACAGTGACTTACACAAACAAGCTGTATGAAATGTCAAGGATCAAAATCTTAGAATAAATTCTTAGTCTGTTTGTTTTTTAAAGGGAGGGGGGAGGAAAGGTACTTGAAAAGATGACATTTTATTGCTGCCATTCTGCATGAAATAATCCCCACCATCATTGTAATGTCTATGCAAGCTAAAATGGACATCTGTTTATATAGAGCTGCATCAATATAGTTGTAGCATTTAAATGGATACAGCATTTTCACAGAGTTCTCATTTGCATAACTTTTAAAATTATGCAATCGTATATTTGTGTATAACTGCATGCATGCCACATTAAAATTTTACAAAGTCTAATTCTTTTCAGAGGTTTGTTTCTAAAAGAGAATATCCCTTCTTGCACATTCATATTAATTTCTGAGTAATTGAGACCTGAAAAAGCAAGACACAATGGCAGAGCCCCCAAAAGTCCATCCCTCTAACCAGTATTCTGGAAGGCATTTTAAAATTGTCTTCTAATTCACTTTTGTCAAATGTGTTCTCTGGGGACTTAATGACTTTGACCCTTTTCCCTCCATCTCATTATGGAAAAAATGTACTTGTCTGTCACTAAAAGAGGGTGAAAATAGAGTGGATGCAACATGCTCCTTGAGATTAAAAAAACAACAAAACACAAACCGAAAAAGCAAGTCATTACCACCCAGGAGAGACCAATGTCAGATTCTGTTAGGATCACCATCCTTCAGTTTTGATTCCAGCTATCATAGCCACGAGAGGAGAATGTAAATGGGATTCCATTAGGAAAGCTAAGCTCTATCACAGGGTCTTTGTCAAATGGAACAAAAGAACAATAATAAGTGAATCTACAAGATAAGCAAAAAAACCTACATGGAAATCTTTAGAAAGCTTAAAAAATAGATGAAAAGTTTAGACAGATAACTATTTCGATAGATGATCACATTTTTATGGATCAACAGGACTTAGAGAAGGGAGATTTTCTTATGCACCCATCATATACTGAATTTTATATGCGGGTGTGTTTCCTAAATAGCATTTATGTGTGCAGAAAGACTTACACTTAGCAGAATATAGAATAACAGAGTTGGAAGGAACTTTGGGGATCTTCTAGTCCAGTCCCCTGATTAAGAAGGAAAGTCTGCAAATGATTGTCCATTCTCTTCTTAAAAACCTCCAGTGAAGAACTGACCACAACTTCTGATTGCAAGTAATCCATTGATTAATTGTTCTGGTTGTCAGGAGATTTCTCTTTTGCTCCTTGATTAGTTTCCATCCATTGCTTCTTGTCCTGCCTTCAAGTGTTTTGGAGAATAACTTGACTCCCTCTATTTAGCTCTCATTAGCTAGCCATAACCTTACTGGGATTTGAACCTGTGCTGTTTTTACATGTTAGGCAGTTGTATTAGCCACTAAGCCACTTGGCAAGATTCTGTAGAGGTGAGCCTATGGAGCTGACTATGGGTCTGAGTGGTGTTCCTTCTTTGTGTATCTCCAGATGCCCCAAACTCTATAGCCTCCCCAAGATACACAAAGAAGGAACACCACTCAGACAAATAGTCAGCTCCATAGGCTCACCTCTACAGAATCTTGCCAAGTTCCTCACAAAGGAATTACAACCCTACACAGAATCCATCAACTCACATGTACAAAATTCATTCCACTTCATAGAAACAGTAAAGAAACAAAATCTACAGTCCAGCGATCTACTCGTGAGTTTTGATGTCATATCCCTCTTCACCCAAGTGCCTATAAAAGAAACCTTGACAGCCATCCAGAACAAAAACAACCCCCCAAGCACATCCTGGATCTGACCAACCACTGTCTAACCAATACATACTTCATTCATAATGGACAAAGATACAAACAGATAGAAGGAGCACCCATGGGATCACCCCTCTCACCGGTCATCGCAAACTTATACATGGAACATTTTGAAACCAACGCCCTAGACAAATCTGAACACAAACCCAAACTCTGGCTCAGATATGTAGATGACACTTTCGTAATTTGGCCACATGGGAAAGAAAAACCGGACAACTTCCTTACACACCTCAACTCCCTACACCCCAAAATACAATTCACCATGGAAATAGAAGCTAACAACCAACTTCCTTTTCTAGATGTCCTAATCTACAAAAAACCTAATGGCTCCCTGGCACACACCATCTACCAGAAAAAAACACACACCAACCGCTTCTTAAATGCACAATCCCATCACCACCCTGCACAGATAAACTCTGTAGCCAAAACCCTCATACACAAAACCAAACGCCTATCTGACAAAGACCACCTGAAAATCGAATTACACTTCCTCACAAATACATTAATATCCAACAGATTCTGAAGAAAAACAATCACCAACCTAATCCAAAAAGAGACACCCCCCAAGAGCCAAACAAAGAACAGGAAAATGGCATTGCCCTCATCCCATACATTAAAGGTACCACAGACAAAATCAGCAAAATTCTCCACAAGCACAACATCAAGACAGCCTTCAACACCAACCAAAAAATAGCCAATATCCTAAGGAATCCAAAAGAAAAGATCCAGCTAGAAAGCCAAGGAGTCTACAATATTCCATTTAAAATCTGCCCTGCCACTTACATAGGACAAACCAACAGAAGGATAAGTGCACGTATTGCTGAACATAAAAATGCATTAATTTTATTTATTATTTATTATATTTATACCCCGCCCTTCTCCAAATGGACCCAGGGCGGCCCAAAATCATCTTAATACCTCATCTCTTTATCAACATTTCAAAACTACAGGACATGACATTGACTTTCAAGGAACTAAAATGATCTCCAAGGCTGAACAGCTCAACAGGAAAATAATCAGAGAAGCCATTGAAATAGAGACGCAACCTAACAATATGAACAAACAGGATGACACCTCCCGCCTACCAGACATCTGGAAACCAGCACTGACTAACAGACGAGCTCCACCCTCCACCCAAGCCGTTGAAATTCAAAATAAGGAGAAACATACAAATAAGACCAATCAGCTGTACCAATCATGATACAGCTGCATAGCCAATCAACCCACTCACAACAATAGTCAGCACTCCACCCCCCACCAAGATTTAAGGAAGGGCGGTGCCTTCACAGACACAGTCAGAGACTGAAGCCTGAGGATGACAAGTGAGATCTTGTCGAAACATTGCAAAAAAAAATTCCATGCTGTATACACAGGAAAATACCCGAGGATGGCAACACCAGCATATATATATTTAAATTTATTGATCAGCTCATAAAAACTAATACATACATATATATATATATATATGTATTAGTTTTTATGAGCTGATCAATAAATTTAAATTTGAGAGAACAAGATAGATCTATTTCGACTTATTAGCTCTCATCAGTTGGCCACACCCCACTGCGATTCGAACCGGGGCTGTAATGAATCCAAGGCAGAAGCCTAGCACTCCAGCCTAATCGGTTCTACCCTGTTTCATCAGCTGAGACAGGAGTATTTAGTATAGATAATTGTTTTTCACAACTTCCTGTTAGGGCCCCATTAAGGGAGGAGACATACTGTTTCCCTCTCTGCCTTTTGGCTCATCACCAGAGACCATCTAGACAGAGAACCATGAGTTACGTTGTGTAAATTTTTTAGATATGTGTGTTATTTTTATGAGCTGATCAATAAATTTTAAATTTGAGAGACCAAGATAGATCTATTTTGAGCTTATTAGCTCTCATCAGTTGGCCATACCCTCCACTGGGATTCGAACCGGAACTGCAATGCATCCAAGGCAGAAGCCTAGCAATTCAGCCTAACTGGCTCTACCTATTGCATCAGCTGAGACAGGAGTATTTAGTATAGATAATTGTTTTTCACAACTTCCTGTTAGGGCCCCATTAAGGGAGGAGACATACTGTTTCCCTCATAAAACTAACACACATATCTAAAAAATTTACACAACGTAACTCATGGTTTTCTGTCTAGATGGTCTCTGGTGAAGAGCCAAAAGGCAGAGAGGGAAACAGTATGTCTCCTCCCTTAATGGGGTCCTAACAGGAAGTTGTGAAAAACAATTATATATATATATTTATATATATATATAATTGTTTTTCACAACTTCCATATATATATGACATACTAGCTATACCCGGCCACGCATTGCTGTGGCCTAGTTTGGTTAAATGGCCAACCAATCTGTTTGTAGATCTACACTTGCACACATACACACAACCACCATATAACCCCCAACCTACCTACCTACTGTATTTCTCCCTCTCTATCTATCCCTCTACCTACCTACCTACCTACTGTATTTCTTCCTTTCTCCCTCTACCTACCTACCTATTGTATTTCTCCCTCTCTATCTATCCCCCTACCTACCTACCTACCTACCTACCTACTGTATTTCTCCCTCTCTATTCATCCACCTGCCTACCTACCTATCTACCTACTTTCTGTATCTCTTCCTTTTTCCACCTATCTATCTACCTACCTACCAACCTACTGTATTTCTTCCTCTCTATCTATCCCCCTATCTACCTACCTACCTACCTGCCTACATACATACATACCTATCTATCTATCCCCCTACCTACCAACCTACCTACCGTATTTCTCCATATCTATCCCTCTATCTACGTACCTACCTACCTACCTACTTTATTTCTCCCTAACTATATATTCCCCTATCTACCTACCTACTATAATACAATAATAAAATACCAGAGTTGGAAGGGACCTTTGAGGTCATCTAGTCCAACTCGCTGCCTAGGCAGGAAGCCCTATACCATTTCAGACAAATGGCTATCCAACATCTTCTTGAAGACCTGCAGTGTTGGGGCATTCACAACTTCTGGAGGCAAGCTGTTCCACTGGTTAATTGTTCTAACTGTCAGGAAATTTCTCCTTAGTTCTAAGTTGCTTCTCTCCTTGATTAGTTTCCACCCATTGCTTCTTGTTCTGCCCTCAGGTGCTTTGGAGAATAGTTTGACTCCCTGTTGTTTGTGGCAATCCTCTCTCTCTATTCCCCTATCTACCTACCTACTGTAATACAATAATACAATAGCAGAGTTGGAAGGGACCTTGGAGGTCATCTAGTCCAACTCCCTGCCTAGGCAGGAAGCCCTATACCATTTCAGACAAATGGCTATTCAACATCTTCTTGAAGACCTGCAGTGTTGGGGCATTCACAACTTCTGGAGGCAAGCTGTTCCATTGGTTAATTGTTCTAACTATCAGGAAATCTCTCCTCAGTTCTAAGTTGCTTCTCTCCTTGATGAGTTTCCACCCATTGCTTCTTGTTCTGCCCTCAGGCTTTGGAGAATAGTTTGACTCCAGTGCCTTTTTGGCCCTTTGAGGCCTCCATGGTAATGACTGTTGGTGGGAGGAGTTACAGGGAGGTGAACACGGTTTCAGTGGGTACATTTTACATGTATGTACCTTGCATGTGATACATGTATGCTAGGCACAAAATGAGTTGGTATTCTATTATCAGAAGTCCTTGTCAACATTGTGTGAAAGTTTGGTGTAAATCGGTCCAGTAGTTTTTGAGATTAGTGGATTCGTACAAACTATTTTACATTTTTATTTATATAGATTGAGACTACTTTGTCATCACAGCAACTGGAAATATTTCCACAAATCATGGTTTAATAAGATGAATGAACTCAGGTTGTAGTATGCAGAAATATATAATGCTGACATTATTCTAGACCTAAGTACCAGAATTCCCAAATCAAATGGCAATATGGTACTTGCTATAACTAAATCTGACTACATGTAACTGGAATAATTCTAACTCTTACTGAGTTAGTCCTGCCTTATTTGCCTTTTCCTTTTTATAGCCTGCTGTTTTTCTTATGTTGATCTTTATAGAGTGTGGTGTCATTGAAAAAGGCCTTCTTCAACAACTTTATAAAGGTAAGCATTCAGGCTTTTACAGTAGCCCTTTAGCACAATTGTGTTTTTAGAAGTTATCATGGGTACAATCAAGCTTGGCATCTCTTTACATCTTCCTCAGTTAGGTTGAGTGCATTATAGCAATATTACAGTTGAAAGATCATGTACTTGCCTTTTCCTTCCTTCTTATATTTCAATGACTTTATCAAAATCCAGCAATTTCCAGTAGCCAGCTAGAGAAAGTATTTATTTAATATAATTATTACAGAATCCAACCTGGGTTGGTCACCAGGATTAGAGGTTTTGTCTTCCAAACTTTCAAACTCATGCTGGAGCCCGTCTTCAGGTAACTTTCCTCGAGCCGAGTGTGTGCTGTTCTGTGTGTGGTATTTATAGTGCCTATTGCAAGTGGCTTTTTAGATGCTGATTGGGATATGTTGATGGCTGGCTTTTAAGTCACTAACTGTTGTTTGCTTCTGCTGCCTAGGTCTCACTTTCTAAGTACTTGATAGGCTGATGGTAAATCAGCACTCCTGTTGACTGATGAAGGCCCTGTTTCAGAAGCTTCAATCACTTCCCTAACTGTTTTTTTGTCTGCTTGTCCAACAATCTTAGTAGCTGCAAAATTGAATGTGTATCTTTGTTAATTGCAGTGTGAGGCTACCAATGAGTTCGGGTCTCCTCGTCTCACCATTTGCCACTGAAATCTGGTGGATAGCTTCCTCCATGTATGTCCTACATAGCCACAGGGACAATCTATGCATGAAATTCGGTAGATTATATTGGAAATATCTCCCATCTTCAAATGATCTTTACAATGTATAATTTGTCCTTGTATGTAGTCTCTGGGCTACTTGCAGATCTCACAAGCTGTGTTCTACAGCTTCTGAAATGTTTTTTAAGTATGGTAGGGTATGCCATGTAGCTGGCCTTGTATTTTGTTCCATCCTTTCTCTCCCCAATATGTTGCACAGACATCTTGTGACAAACGATTGTGGGTACCCATTCTGCTTGAATTGCTCACAGAGGTATCTGCTGTCCAGCTGTTTGGCTTGCTGGATTCTACAGCGAATTTTCACCCTATCATATAGTGTTCTGATGCAACACTTTTTGTGTGACAGTGGAGGGTTGCTGTTGAAATTCAGAGTGTGTTGGTGGTCTTTTGATAAACTATGGTTTCTAGACTTCCATCGTTTTACTGTTGCCTTGGACTGCGTTGTGCATTTGCAGCCTCTGACCCGGTGCCGATCCCGGGTAGCTCCCTGGTTTACCGAGGAGCTCCAGGAGATGAAACACTGGAAAAGATACCTAGAGAATGGTTGGAAGGCCAGCCGGTCCGAATCTGATCAAACACTAGTAAGAATTCATATTAAATCCTACTTAGTGGCAATAAAAGTGGCAAAACGGCAACATTTTTCCACTCTTATCGCGTCCGCAGATAACCGTCCTGCCCCCTGTTTAGGGTGATCTGTTCCTTACTTAACCAAGGAACTGGGAAAGACCCTTTGCAGGGTCGGGCTGAAGAATTTTTTCAGTATCTGCAGGATAAAATCGCTCAGATTCAGACAGGCTTGGACTCTGACTGGGTAGATTTGGGCAAGTTGACGGGGGATGAATCTTGTGGAGACCATGTGGGATGAGACTTAGTGCTGCCACTTGTGTGCTTGGACCCATGTTCCTCTTGGTTAATTTTGGCTTCCTGGGAGGTGACACGAGGCTGGCTCCAGGCGATTACCAACACTTCATTGAGAAAGGGGTTCTTTCCTACCACCCTGAAGAAGGCTGTAGTGACGCCCCTCCTCAAGAAGCCTTCCCTGGATCCATCTTCTCTAGCCAACCATTGTCTGGTCTCCAACCTTCGCTTTGTAGCAAAGGTTGTTGAGAGTGTGGTAGCACGTCAGCTTCCCCAGTACCTGGAGAAAGCTGCCTACCTGGATCCTTTTCAGTCTGGTTTCAGGCCCTGGTACAGTACGGAGATGGCATTGGTCGCATTGGTTGTTGATCTCTGGCGGGCCCGGGATGAGGCTGTTCCTCTGGCCTGATCCTATTAGATCTCTCAGTGACTTTCGATACCATCGACCATGGTATCCTACTGCAACAATTCAGGGGTTTGGGAGTGGGGAGCACCGTTTTGCGGTGGTTCTCCTCCTACCTGTCGGATCGATTGCAGTTTGTGTTG
Organism: Rhabdophis nuchalis; assembly: GCA_039707465.1. Lineage (NCBI taxonomy): Eukaryota > Metazoa > Chordata > Lepidosauria > Squamata > Natricidae > Rhabdophis > Rhabdophis nuchalis. The sequence goes on along the minus strand of CM077647.1, from coordinate 43,086,143 downwards.
ACTGGAGGACAGGGATTGACTCCGAGGCCCCTCACTTGTGGTGTGCCCCAGGGATTGGTTCTCTAGCCCCTCCTGTTCAACATATATATAAAATCACTGGATGAGATCATCTGTGGTTTTGGGGTACGATATCATCAATATGCTGATGATAACCAACTTTTTATCTCCACCCCAAACCACCCCAACGATGCCCTTGACGTGATGTCCCGATGCCTGGAGGCTGTGCGGATCTGGATGGGGAGGAACAGGCTCAGGCTCAATCCCCCCAAGAGTGAGTGGCTGTGGTTCCCGTCATCCTGATTTGTCCACCTGGTTCCAACTTTGGTGATAGGGGGAGAAATTCTACCCACCTCAGAAAGGGACCACAATCTGGGAGTCCTCCTGGATGTGCAGCTTAGCTTAGAAGAACATCTGACAGCCGTGACCAGGGGGGGCTTTTACCAGGTTTGCCTGGTATGTCAGTTGCGCCCCTTTCTGGATCAGGATGCCCTGTGCACAGTCACTCATGCCCTCGTCTTTTCTCACCTGGACTACTGTAACGCTCTCTACAAGGGGTTGCCCTTGAAGAGCACCCGGAGGCTTCAACTAGTCCAGAATGCGGCGACATGGGTTATTATGGGGGTACCTAGGTGCTCCCATGTTACACCCCTTTTAGGCGACCTGCACTGGTTGCCAGTTGTTTTCTGGGTGCGATTCAAGGTATTAATTATGGGCTTAGGCTCAGGTTACTTGCAAGACCACCTATTGCCACCGGTAGCCTCCCATCATCCAGTACGATCCCATAGAGTTGGCCTCCTCAGGTGCCATCAGCCAGACAGTGTCGGCCGGCGACCCCAAGAGGGAGACCCTTCTCTGTGGGAGCACCTTCCCTTTGGAATGAGCTACCCCCGGAGCTTCGCATAATTCCCGACCTCCCTTCCTTCCAGCCCTAAAAAGCTGGGTTTTCCAGCAAGCCAGCCTGGCCTGAATAAAATAAACTATTAATTTTAATTGTTAATTTAATTTTTAATTTAATTGTAAATTGTCAATTGGCTATTGGATTTACTATTTAATCTTTTTTTAAATTTTTGTAATATGTGTTTTTATGTTGTACGCTTCCCTGAGTCTTTTGGGAGAAGGGCGGCATATAAATCCAATAAATCCTATATCCTATATCTAAAAACTGTAATTGCCTAGCTGTTTCTTCATCCACTGTGAACTGTATGTCAGGGAAGATGGAGTTCAGTATGATATGAAGTTCTGTTAGTGCATTCTTCTTGATGATGACAAATGTGTCATCCACATAGCAACACCAATTTTACGATGTGTAATTCTGAAAATTATGGTATGCAGGACTGTTTCTGCAATGACTAATCACTAATAAAAACATTTATATAATTAGTGATTAAAAGGAAACTCATCCATATAATTATTCAGTGGCTAACAAGTAGTGTAATTAACATCCATGCCTAGAGATCCTTACTGTATATTATCATTGTACAGGAAAAGATAGCTACAGATGGCAAAAAATGTGGTTATTAAAAAGGCATCAATAAAATAGGATAAATGGGAAGATAGAATGGAGAAAATATTTGGTACACTGTCATTTAATAAGTTTCCTCAGGGAAATCTCAGGCCTGCTTCAATAGTGTCAAAACCAAGTATTCTATACTTTTTTGTCCTAAGAAAGTATATTTCCTTGCTCCAAATGTGTTAAAGAGTAGCTTAGAAACTTAGTTGTTCCATCTCCTAGAACAAAAGAGCTGAGAAAGAGATGCTTATAGAGCTTGAAGAAAATTCAATAAAATAACCCTGAAATAATGTTCTATTTGGATGACTACTGTGATCATATCATTGCTGTAAGTTGCCTGTTTAAAGGGTAGAATAGGAATTTAATTAATAAGTACATATATCCAAAATAGGCCCATCAGTAGAACTCTAGTTCACTTATTTGTGATTTTAGAGTATTATTTTGGTTTACCATGCATTTTCTTTCAATTGATTAAATAAAACATTATTCTGATTTAAATTTTAGTTGTCCATGGAGTTACAATAGTCAGCTTTCTGTATGTGTGTTTATTAAAGTATATTACCCAAGGAATATCTTTTCTTAATATGTATATCCCAAATCTCCTTCTTTTTGTCATATGGTCATTTTATCTTGCAATAAACCTGTGAGATAGATTAATTACATATAATGGAGATTAGAAACCAATTCTTGTCTAATATTCTAATTGTTAAATTGAATTGGTAGTCAGGCTTGAATAATCAATATAAACTGTGGGAACAGAAAAGATTCCTCTTATCATCCAAATAAAAACATAAAATAGAAGCCTTTGTAATGAAAAGACAAGATGTACATGTACATGTCCCTTGAGTGGCACAAGAATATCAGATTTTGTGAATGTAAAGTATGCACATTTGAGCCAACAATACCAGGAAATAGTGACTCAAGTCTAACTTCCTCTTATGGCAGAAGAGATGAAATTATATTAATTTAGAAAACATTTTTATATTAGTAGAGCAAAGTAAGCTAAGCTTCTGTAATGAATACATTTGAAAATCTCAAATGCTGGAAACTGTGGGCAGGTTGTCACAAATACACTAAAGAACAGGAGTTGACAAAAGAATTCCCTGTTCTGAATCACTATTTTTTCAATGACCGGAACCAATGTAATAACAACATAGATATGGTGTATAATATAATTTAATTATGGAATGTGCCAACATTCCATCCTGTCTTGATTTCCATCACAAATAGAACAGCGTGGTTGACTGCCATAATGGCATATTAAAATGATCATGGGTAATGGCAAGAGTAGATAAACAAACAAGCAAAAAATGCTGCTCTGACCAAAAAAACCTACTGAATATTAATAAGTAGCATGTTGATTTCCAAAATAATTCAAGTTAAGACAGTAGGGTAGGGGTGTCAAACTTAACGCCCATGATGTGGTCAGATCCAGTCCGTGGGACCATCCTGGTTACCCAATGCAAAGAAGAAAGATTGGGCCAGTGTGGTTTCAGCCCAGTCTACCCAATGTTAAGAGGAAACATGCCAGCTTGCTGGGGAGTGCTATCAAGCTGGCCATGCCCACCCAGTTGGCCACACCCACTCAGTTTGCCATGCCTGCCTGGTCACCTGAGGTCAACCTCAGCCCAGATGTAGCCCTCAATGAAATTGAGTTTGACACCCCTGCAGTAGCCCTCAATGAAATTGAGTTTGACACCCCTGCAGTAGGGCATTGATTATAAAACCAATAAAATAATTGATCTTGTGGTTTGAGTATATTCTTTAAGATGACTTGAGTATATATTTAAGGTAATTGTGAATTGAAGATGAACCTACCTATAAGGAACAAAAAAAAATATCTGCCCTTCAATGGATTTTTCAGCTAATTCAAGTTTTCTTTCCAATTTTAAAAATAAATTTGGGAGAGGAGAGAATAATTTACACACACACATACATGCACACATTTTACAATGTATTAAAGACACTTTAATAGAATAACAACAATACAAATATTAGAAAAGAAATTAATAAAATAAGAACCAGGAATAGGTAAAGGAGAAATTATAAACAAGTGGTTTCTGATCGTGGTTATAAATGTATTTATATTTTACCCTTTCTCACGTTACATTATAATTTCCCTCTTTTAATAAGATAGCCTTTCTAATCTTGAAACCCATATATCACAAGTTCATTTTTTGAAGTTCCTGTCACTGGGTTCCAATCACTGATGTAGTTATTGATCTTTCTCTAATTGAACAAGATAATTTTATCATCACTGCTAATTAGTCACCTTCCTCAACAGAGGCTTTCAATTTTTGCACATGTAATAGTCTTGTAGCAGTAATCATATATAAAAATAATCTTTTGTGGCTTTTTGTGATTGATTGAAATTCTTTGCATTACTATATACTTGAACCCAGAAATTCCTAACTTTTTTGTAATGTCACCAGACCTGATAAAAAGATCCTTCATGTTGTCCACGTGTCCAACATAATTTTTAAGTACTTTCATATATTCTAGAAAATCTTTTTGGAATAATAACTGTATATTATTTTATCTGAAACCAATCTCTGCTCCCACCTGATTTTTTTTGTTGCCCTGAACAGGAGAACGGAGCTGGAAAGCAGGTTAGTGAGGTGGGGAGGGAATGGGGATTTTGCAGCATCCTTCCCCTGCCATGCCGACAAGGCACAGCACACCGACAAAGCTATGCCCACACAACCAGTAGTAAAAAAAATTTGAATCCCCCCACTGAACTATAGATTGTGAAAAAGGCGTTTCTTGGTTTTTGAAGTCTAACAACAATCTTGCCAAACTTAATTATACCCTCTGAAATCTTCAAGGAAGAAATTGTTCTGTCTTTTTTCCTCTAAATTTCACTGTCTTTTGCTCTTCTAGAATGTACTCCTTCCATCCCGGCAATCCACTAAAATACCCCGTTGATATCCCAAATCATTCTCATGCTAAAAGAAAAAAGAAAAGAAACTTTTGGTAATTTCCTGGTGTTGTTTTAATATATTTCTCAAAGTTTCCGTCCTTTTATGGACAAATTATTCCATTCTAATCTTCTTTGTCTATGTATTTGCTGTCAAACAATAAACATTTGCAGGAAAGTCAGTTCATTTCATTAATTATTTCCAAATAACACCAAAGCAATTTTACAAAATATTTATCTTTCAGATTTATACTAAATAAATATGATCAGATTTATGCCTTTATCTATTTATAACATTTATGTCAAAATATTTATTAAGCTCTTTGCCTAATAAATTTAAAGTGTTTTAAAGGTACTATTTTTTCTCTTTGTTTTGCTTTTTGTAATCCAGAAGGAAGGTTAAAACTATTTTTAAAAATTGTCTTTGTCCCACTGTTTTCAAATAATTTTTTTCAGCTGTAAATTGATTAGATCATGAAATGATTAAAAAGTGAGGGTTTGTTGAACCTTTAAAAAGCTGTTCTTGAACATGAGAGCAATGTCTTTCTCCTTTTATCTTTTGCCCTTCTACTCAGGAGGAAACTATAAAACCTAAGAATAGTCTGGTCATGGGTGGGCAATCTTTCCACTTCTTTTCTATTGAGAAAGATTTTGCCAGCTAGAAATCAGTGCTGGCTACCATTCATTGCATTCTCCACTGAAGTTAATCACAGAACTTCATCTGGAAGACCTGGGAAAAGAGAGACCACCCTTGTTTTCAGATAAACAGAATTTCCTTAAGGGGGGGAAATTAATAACCCTTTTGAATACAAGTGCCAAGTGGTGCATCTGAGTGAATGCATACATACACAAATACAGATATACTGTGCATGTTCAACACAATTATATCACTGCCTCTATGGCACATTTTCAGGAGAATATATTCCACTGAGAATAGTGAAACAGTTAAATAGGGGCAGCCTTCTTTGGTAGGATGCCATGTGTATTGCACAAGGTAAAATAGGACCTAACCTGCAAAATAAATATTGTGACACTTTTATCTTTGCCTTTTAAGATGTTTGTTTATTTTAAGATTTTGAACAGTCTTGACTCCAATTTATTTAATGTCCACTCAGCCAGTTATTCCCTTTACTAAGAGATTTCATGATTGTATTTTCCACAACAAATTATCTAATTTCTTTTGTTTTTCAGTTATCTTTTTCTTCCAAGAGACTTTAAGTTTTTCAAAGAGTTCCTCAAGTTCAGAGATTCTTTCCCTTTGGTACAGTTAATGCTTTTCTGACTAAAGAAACTATGGTAATTGTGTCTGAGAATAATGGAAATTATTTTTTCAGATCTCTGCAATTCTAAACTTTGATCAGAAATATTTGAAAACAATTCCCTGAAAAAGCACATTTGGGAGATAGTAGAAAAACTGGAAGGTCATAATGTTAAAGCAATGAGGACTCATTCCTGAAAATGGCTGATCAGTCCAGCTAGATGTTGTGACTCCACAGTTTGATTTATTCTGCATGACCAGCTGTGAGATTTTTAGACATTCTTGCTTTGCTAGAAAACAAGGGTCAAATAGACAAGAATCCAATCTGTGGTTTACTAGTCAAGGAGAGGACATGAACTACAGAAAATCATAGGCTATAAATTTATTCTTTTTCTTTTTCTCTCTCTGATACTTACATTCAAAAAAAGTTTCCCTAAGCACTCATTAAACAAGCCATCCTAATAATGACAGAAATCTAATATATGTATAAGCAAAATGAAAAAAACAAATATGGAATTTATCTTCTCTTATATAAATACTAGCTATACCCGGCCATGCGTTGCTGTGGCCCAGTTTGGTTAAATGGCCAACCAATCTGTGTGTTGATCTACACCTGCACACATACAAACAACCGCCGTATAACCCCCAACCAACCTACCTACTGTATTTCTTCCTCTCTACCTATCCCTCTATTTACCTACCTACTGTATTTCTTCCTTTCTCTATCTCCCTACCTACCTACTGTAATTCTCCCTCTCAATCTATCCCCCTATCTACCTACCTACCTACCTACCTACCTACTGTATTTCTCCCTCTCTATCTATCCACCTACATACCTACTGTATTTCTTCCTTTCTCCCTCTACCTTCCTACCTACCTACCTACTTACCTACCTACCTACCTACTGTGTTTCTCTCTCTCTCTCTCTCTCTCCCTACCTACCTACCTACCTACCTACCTACCTACCTACCTATCATATTTGTCCCTATCTATCCCTCTATCTAGGTACCTACCTACCTACCTACTGTATTTCTCCCTCTCTATCTATTCCCCTACCTACCTACCTACCTACTGTAATACAATAATACAATAGCAGAATTGGAAGGGACCTTGGAGGTCATCTAGTCCAACTCCCTGCCTAGGCAGGAAGCCCTATACCATTTCAGACAAATGCCTATCCAACATCATCTTGAAGACTTGCAGTGTTGGGGCATTCACAACTATGTCATTCTGCATAAAGCATCAAGTAAATTTATCATTAAAGCCATAAGCTTTAGCTATATTACATCAATAGGTAAATGTGATGTTTCAAAAACATTGTCAAGACTTCTTCATGAGGCAAGATTTTTAATATTTTTAACAATTCAAGGAAAAGAATTAATCTGTCTTCAAAACCTTTTAGATGTTTGAGCATTATCCTTGGTCAAGAAAAAGTAGACCATGCTCAGCTAGACAGTTTTTATATTAATAAAATATTTGTTTGAAAATAATTTAAGTTTTTCAATTAAAGAAAATGAATTTTTAAAAGCTAGATTACTCTGAGCTGACATAAACCTGCCTGAGCAAAAGCTTTTTCTGCCATGTCCTTTGTCCTTCATTCATTTCAACCCATCAGAAAGACAACCTAGAATGGTGTTAAAATAATGTTTCCCAAATGAAATCAAATGTATCCAATGTAAACTGAAAAATATAGGAAGTTTCAGTTCAGAGATGAAATTGGGTGATCAGTAATGGATAAGATCAGACCTGTTGGATATTTCAAGTTGATGCAAGCAGACATCTTCTCTTCTGATCCTGTGTCAGCCTTGTGTATTTTCTTTACTGTATCCATGAACAGCTAGAGGTGGTAGTGCAGTTCTAGTGATCCATTAACATTAAGTGCTGGTTTCAAATAAATGAAACAATAAAATGGTGCATTAACAGTGAGCTAGAGTAAGAGGCTGAAATCACACAAAATGCCAGGATCCATTCCTCTTTCAATGCCTCTCAAACAGAGCAGAAACAGATCTGTTGCTTGTTTTTAATAAAGAAACAAAAAAGAATATTCATTACAATTGATTATATGTCATCAAGTCATTTTTACTGCTAGCAAAAATGCCCTTCCGATGGTACACCTAATGCCATTATAACTAAGTTCATCCACCTTGATGCTGGTTATTCTCTTTTTCTCTTTCCCATCATTATAGTATTTTTCAGACAGCTAAGCTTTTACATAATGTAGTATAATTTGAACCTGGTCATTTGTACCTCAAGTAAGAACTCTGGCTTGATTTGTCCAAATTTGTCCAATTTGTTTGTAGTTCAGAAGAGCCAAGTGTCAGCCCTGAAGATGGGAGCATCTTCAGGGGTGCCACAGTGAGAACGGGTAGAGCTGTGGGAAAGTGAAGGGATAGGTAGACATAGCTGGGAGGGATATAATAATGATGATGATGATGATGATGATGATTTATTGTCATTGTATTAAAATTACAATGAAATTGGTTTTAACTTCACTGGTGCAAAATTATAACAGAAACAAAAAAATAGAGAAAAGAAAAAAGAAAAAACTAGCATGTGCATGGAGTGATATGTAGCCAAAATAACATTCTTTCCCTTGGGAGCCAAGGACACTTTACCAGCTGTTGGAAGGGCATGGACCAAAGCCAGATAGAGTTGGAACTGTGACCTGATTTGACTATGTGATGAACATGTGATCTGCAGAGCAAGAACTGTATGGTTTGATTGAGGTGGGGAAAACCCAAGGTTCTTCAGAGTAAGGTTTTCACCAGCTGTGCCAATATGACATCCTAAATAAAAGTATGTTTTAAGGAAACTCTAGGCCTCAGAGTTTTGATTGCTTTGGGTCTGTTACTTAGAATCCTGACACCAAGGCTGTTAGGAGCTTTCTCTGATACCAAAGTTTGAAGTGTCAATACTGCTGCTATGCTGAGTCTTCAAAATTCCATTTCCACCTCCATAGATTATCACAGGGAATACCAGGACTTTCACAATTCTAATTTTTGTGTGTAGAAAAATTGGCTGCTTTACCAAGTGTCTGAACTGTAGTTCTCAACTGCTTTTTCCTTTAATGTTGATAATTGATTCTAAAAGTGGCTGTTCTATCTGTTGCCATTAGTCTAGTCTTCTTTGTATTTAATTTTAGTCCTTTTTATTTTTCCTTCTTGATATTTGTTATTAGTGTTTGCAGATGCTTTGCATTGTTGACTATCAAAATAATATTTTCCTCCAGCTTTAAAACTCTGTTCATCTTCTTCCTCTCCAGCTTTGCTTAATATGTATTTGGCATACAGTTTGAATGAATAAGGGGAGAATATATTGCCTTGTTGTACCTCTTTTCCAACCTGGAGCCAGTACCTCTTTTCCAACCTGGAGCCAACCTGGAGCCAGTATGTTTCATCATGTTTTACTTATATATTGTGGCTTCCTGATTTGTATACAGATTTATCATGGGTACAGTGAGATGTTTTGAGATTTCCATTTTTCTGAGCACAGCTTGAAATGACTGTCACAATCAAATGATCAATAATGCACATAGTATCTTCTTTTTGGTATAGTTTGGTTTTATTAATTATCTATCAGCAAAAATTTCCCATGTTCCTTAATCTTTTCTAAAACCAGCTTGAACATTTTGCATTTTTTTCCATATAGGATTCTAATTTGTATTCTATTGTGTAATATCTTGGTCACTCTCTAAAGTCTCCTTTTTTAAATTTTAAATGCAGATTGACCTATTCCAATCAGTTAGCCATTGTGTCAAGATCTTCTGGCATAGCTTGATTAGAATTTTAGTAATTCTTCTTCTGTTGCTTGCTATAATTCAGGTATTCCATCAGCCTAGCATCACTTTGAAGTAGCCCAGAGTCACTGTGAAATGAGATGGGCAGCAAATAAATTTAATAAATTTAATTAATTTAAATTCCAGTAGCTTTCCAATTTGGCAAAGACTGAGTATTAGAAGATTTTGCATATCTTCTAAAAATATCTTCTAAGATATCTTGGATATTGGCATCTCTATTGCAAACTGTTTAAACATACCCATTCCATACTTGTTTTTCCATGTCTATTTCTATCTCAATGTCTTTACATATTTTGTAATATTGTTTCTTGTCTTTCCTAATAGCTTTTCTTAAACTTTTGTTAAGTTTCTTTCTGAGAGTTTTGTCTTTCTTGGCTTTGACTTCTCTTCTTAACAATTTCTGACATGCAGCTTTCTTCTTTCCTTTCTTCATTTTTGGCAGTGTCCTTTCACATTCATCCTTAATCGTTTTCAACTTTAGTATTCCAGTTTTCAGTCAGCAAGCAGCACCTCTTGCTTACATTTTTTTGTTTATTTCAAATTAAACTTGAAACTCATTAAGGATTTTTAACCTCTCCCTGCAACAGGCTAGAGTTCAGAAGTTGCAGCTTACACCTTTCCAACTGCAGGATGTTATTCTGTTTGATGTGTCCTGATCATGACTTTTTTTAGTTGCTAAAGGTGGAGAAAAATGCAAATAACAATGTAGATTATTTATATCCATGAATATACTTTTTCCTTCTGCGCATGCGCGAGATGGCGGTCTGCCTCTGAGCTCCGTGGAGGTCGCGGGGCTCAAAGGCTGCTAGCATGAGATGCCTGGCCTGTAGACGGTCAAAAGGGCCGGGCCCAGTGAGCTGACCATCCTGGCTGTCGACCGAGACCAGAAGGGTCTCCCAGGGTGGTCAGGTGGCTCAATGGTGAGATTGGGAGATTGGGAGAGAAGGCCGGCCAGAGGCGCTCCGGGGATGCTCCGGGGACGCCGGGCTGGTTGCCGGACACCGAACATGCTGGAGGGCTGGAGCCGGATGGAGGGCTGGAGCCGGATGGTGGGGGCAGCGAGTCCTGGGTGCTGGGATGGCACTTGTGATGTCCAGGAGCCCAGGAGCGCCAGGAGCAGCACCGGAGGTATGGCGGTATGGTGGTTTGGAATGGCAGGCATCTCAATGGCAATTATTTAACAGCTGAGCCAGGGTGCCGGAGTTTGGAGTGTGGGCTGATTGCGGGGCCGAGAGACTGGGCCGACTGAGGGGCCGAGAGACCGGGCCACTTGCGGGGCCAAGAGACCGGACCGACCACGGGGGCCGAGAAACCGGGCCAAGCGGCCTGGCGGCCTGAAGAGCAGCCAGGCGGCCGGAAGAACAACTGGCCCGATAGGCCTTGAAACATCTAGGCCAGGGGTCCTCAACCTCTGGGCCGCGGACCAGTGCCGGTCCGTGGCTTGATAGGAACCGGACCACAGTGAGCGGCACAACTCTTAGAAAGGGCCGGAGAGGAGGAGGAGGGGGCAGCCCCCTGGGCAGAGTGCACACAGGGGGCGGGAGAGCGCAAGCGTGGCCGCTCATGCCGTTGGAGGCCCGAGAGGGGCAAGTGAGCCGACTCACACACCCCCGCGCGCATGTGCCGCCTGTTCCCCCTCCCCCTCTATACCGGCCAAACCATGGCCACCGGTCCGCATAATTTTTTTAACATGAAACCGGTCCCTGGTGCCAAAAAGGTTGGGGACCCCTGATCTAGGCCACAGCTGAGATACCAACCAGCAGCCAAAAGAACAACCACACCGAGGCCTGGGAAGGCCGAAACATCTGAGCCGGTGCCATGACCTGAGAGGTGCAGGTCAGTACGGAAGGCCGTGGGCCGGACGAGACTGGGCTTAGGCAAAAAATCATCGATGGCCAGGCCCATGAGTCGAATGCTGGGTGCTGGGGGCTAGAGGAGGCCATTGAAATCTAGGCTGCAGCTATGGAAGAACATAGGCCGAGGGCTTGTTTCGAATCGAAGGCTGTGCCTGCCCACCAGACTCACCTTGCATTGACCAGTTATCATTATCAACTATCTCCATTACGCTCGATTTTAAGAACGATTTTAAGAACTATTTTAAGAACTATTTCTAAGAACTTTCTTGAGCCAGATACCATACTCTCCTGGAATTATATAAAACTTTTAGGAATTTTAATATATTTAATATCTATTGTATAATATCTTAGCAGCCAGGATGCCCATATAAATAATCCGCGACTTATTTTGTATCTATTGTATATATCTACTTTATACCTATTTATATCTATTTAGGTATTCTAGAGCAGACCTTATTCGACTGCGAGAATCCCCTTACTCGCAGGTATGGCCCTCTGCTCTAACGAAGGCACACCTCAATGAGGGATTATGTAATCAAGAGAGGTGGGCAAAACGCAGATGTAGGTTTTTTTTAGCTAAATGTTTGATTTGGATTTTAGGGTCTCAGGGATGAGGGTGGGGTTAGTCAGGCTGGGGGTGGGAATGTTACTAGGTCAGTCGGCAGAGCGAAGAAGGAAGGGGAGGGGTCCATTAAGAGGGGGGATACACAAGTCGTTTCCATTGAGGGTCTACCCATCAAGATGGTCGTAGGGAGGGGTAGGTGCGATGGGAGACAGGTTTTTCTTTCCTGGTTGGGGGCACAAGGCCGATGTTTAGAAGCGGTCAGGTTCCACAATCCCTGCAGGCTAGGTGGTCAGGGATTACAGAGCCAGGGCCTGAGGCTAATGTTCTGCAATGCCAGGTCCGTGGTCAACAAAGCCCCCCTCATCCACGACCTTGTGTCGGAGGGGGAGCTGGACCTGGTGGGAATTGCGGAGACCTGGCTGGGCCACGAGGGAGGACTTCCCCTCGTAGAAATGTGCCCACCAGGTTACCATGTGTTTCATCAGCCACAGGCCCTAGGCAGAGGTGGAGGGGTATCGGTTATTGTTAGGGAAGGTCTTGAGCCGAGAGAGACCACTGTACCACAAACCACCGGCTGTGAGTCCCTCGGCGTGAAGTGGGGACCAGGGAGGCAGTTGGGCGTGCTGATTGTGTACCTGGCTCCCCACTATGTGTCAGCAGCCCTGCCCGAGCTCCTTGAGGTGATCGCCGAGATGGCGGTTGAGACCCCCAGACTGGTAGTCATGGGGGACTTCAACCTGCCATCGGTGGGCAAATCATCAGAGGTAGCTCAGGAGTTCATGGCCTCCATGACGGCTATGGACCTGACCCAAGTAATTCAGGGCCCCACACACGAGGGAGGACACATGCTGGATTTAATTTTTGTCTCTGGTCAGTGGAAGAGTGATCTGAGTATAAGGGACGTAGCCATTATACCCCTGTCATGGTCAGACCACTCACTTCTCCGGCTTGACTTTCCAATCGCTACACCCCACCGCGGGGAGGCGGAACCTGAATCATCTAAATGGTTCCGCCCCAGGCACCTGATGGACCCGGATAGGTTCCAGACGGAGTTTAGTCCACTACCTGTGTCCTTGACCCGCGCCCCGACGGAGGACCTGGTGGCCGCGTGGAATACCGCGGCTATGGGGGCCTTGGATCAGGTCGCGCCCTTGCGGCCTCTCCTGTGGCGACGAGCCACACAGGCTCTTGGTTCACCGAGGAGCTGAGGGTGATGAAACGCCACAAGAGATGGCTAGAGAGGAGATGGCGATCCACACGGTCTGAATCTGACCAAACACAGGTGAAAGCCCATTTAAGGACTTACCTTGTGGATTTGAGAGTGGCTAAATGTCATCATTGTGCCACTCTCATCGCATCCGCAGATAACCGCCCTGCCGCCCTGTTTAGGGTGACCTGTTCCCTCCTTCAACAGAGGACGCGGGAAGCCCTTTTGCAGGGTAGAGCAGAGGAATTTGGGGCATATCTGCAGGATAAAATTGCTCAGATTCGGAGCGAGTTGGCCTCCACCGAAAGTGGTCCAGTGGGATGCCCCGAGGCAGATCTTGAGACAGTTTTGTGGGAGGAGTTTGACTCTGTTACTTCCGAAGATATGGACAGGTTACGTGGGCGACTGCAAGCTACCACATGTTTATTGGACCCGTGTCCCTCCTGGCTTGTACTGGCATCCTGGGAGGTTACACGAGGCTGGCTCCAGGAGGTAGTGAATGCTTCCTTGGGTGAGGGGTTCTTGCCTACCGTCTTGAAAGAGGAGGTGGTGAGACCCCTCCTCAAGAAGCCTTCCTTGGACCTAGCATTGTTGGTAAATTACCATCCGGTCTCCAACCTTCACTTTTTGGTGAAGGTTGTAGAGAGTGTGGTGGCCCAACAGTTCCCCCATCACCTGGAGGAAATTGATTATCTGGACCCAAGCCAGTCCGGCTTCTGGCCCGGGCACAGCACCGAGACGGCATTAGTCGCGTTGGTGGATGATCTCTGGAGGGCCAGAGATGGGGGTTGTTCCTCCATCCTGGTCCTATTAGACCTCTCAGCGACTTTCGATAACATCGACCATGGTATCCTATTGCATCGGCTGGAGGGGTTGGAGGTGAGGGGCACTGTGTTGCGGTGGTTCTCCTCCTACCTCTCCAGTCGATCGTAATTTGTGTTGGCAGGAGGGCAGAGGTCGACCTCGAGACCCCTCACTTGTGGGGTGCCTCAGGGGTCGGTCCTCTCGCCACTCTGTTCAACACATATATGAAGCCGCTGGGTGAGATCATCCGTGGTTTTGGGGTAGAGTACCATCTCTACGCTGATGATACACAGCTGTATGTATCTACCCCAAGCCACCCTAACGATGTGCCGAGGTAATGTGTCTGGAAGCCGTGCGAGCCTGGATGGGAAGGAACAGACTCAAACTCAATCCGTCCAAGACCGAGTGGCTGTGGTTTCCGGCATCCTGGTACAACCAGCTGACTCCATCACTGGCCATAGGGGGCGAACATCTAACCCCTATGGGCGTCCTCCTTGATGCACGGCTGTCCATGGAAGATCAAGTGACGGCCGTAGCCAGGAGGACGTTTTACCAGGTTCGCCTGGTTCACCAGTTGCGTCCCCTATTGGACCGGGATGCCCTTTGCACAGTCACTCATGCACTCATGACATCCCGCTGGACTACTGCAATGCTCTCTACATGGGGCTCCCCTTGAGGTGCACCCGAAGATTACAGTTTGTACAGAATGCGGCCGCGCGGGCAGTTATGGGAACCTCTCGGTTTGCCCATGTAACACTGCTCCTGCGCAAGCTGCACTGGCTGCCTGTTGTCTTTCGGGTGCACTTCAAGGTGTTGATTATCATCTTTAAAGTGCTCCATGGCTCGGGACCTAGCTATCTGCGGGATCGCATCCTGCCCCATACATCCCTTCGGCCGATTCGCTCCCACAAAGAGAGACTTCTCCGGGTGCTGTCCACTAGGCTGTGCCAGCGGGTGACGCCCAGGGGAAGAGCCTTCTCTGTGGCAGGCCCGACCCTCTGGAACGACCTTCCCCCCGAAATTAGAACAACTACGGACCTCCGCTCCTTCCGTCAAAAACTAAAAACTCACTGGTCGAGTTAATCGACCCATCTACCTCAAGCTGAATATTCATTGGGTTAATCGACCCATCTACCTCAAGCTGAATATTCAAACTGTTTTGTTAGGGATTTTTAGGGGTATTAGTTCTAGACAGTCTGGGATTTTAGCGCAGGGTCTAGATTTAATTTATTTTAAATTTGTATTACAATGTCTGTTTGTTTTTATATATGTATTTTTAATTCCCTGTGCACCGCCTCGAGTCCCTTCGGGGAGAGAGAGCGGTTTACAAATTATATTATTATTATTATTATTATTATTATTATTATTATTATTATTATTATTATTATTATTATTGTTATTGTTATTGTTATTGTTATTGTTGTTGTTGTTATTATTATTATTATTATTATTATTATTATTATTATTATTATTATTATTATTATTATTATTATTATTATTATTATTATTATACCAATGTTCCCACGGACATGTTCATTGTTCCTGCAGGCTCCTTGCCCCTTACTCATACAAGTGTTTAGACTATTTTGATTTAAACCTCCAGCATCATCCATATTCCAAGAATGTGTCTGTCTCCCTTCATAATGCCCCTACTAGAAAATAAAAATGAGCATGATTGGACTTGGAATTTGGAACTATGCCCACATGCCCAGGAAGAAAAATGGGTAAACTATATTAGAGGAGTGAGAAGATTCTCCCAGAGACTAAAAGGAAAAGACAATGTCATATTTATAAATCTATTTTAGAAACTGAACATACAAGCAATAGTCCATTTATAGATGCCAGGTTTTTTTGTTTTTGTTTTGAAGAAAACAACAATACTCTAAGCAGTAAGCATGATACATTAATAAGGATGCAAATTCAAATGTTTAAATAATCAGGATATACCGTAGTCTTCTGCCTGAAGGGATAAATCATTCTGATTTCAAGGTTTAGTACGTTTTTGTACGTGTAAACAAAACCTTTGCCTATCTCTCCCTCTGAAATTTTATAATGGATATGTGTTAAGCAAAGTAGTCACCAGATTGTATTTCCTTCATAACAAAGCACATTATTTCTAAAGCCCTGTCTATCAACTTCATATTTTTTTTTATCTGATGAAATATAGGGGGCCTCATGACTGTTTATTTATTATTATTTATTATTTATCATGCCTTTATTATTTTTATAAGTAATTTAAGGTGGTTAATATACCTAATATTCCTTCCCTCTCCTATTTTCCCCACAACAACAACTCTTTGAAATGAGTTGGACTAAAAGAGAGTTATTGACCCAGTTACCCAGCTGACGGGACAGCTCGATCTCCCCCTTTCTTGGGGTGGGCGCCTCTGCCAGCTCCAGACAGCATCAAAGGTTCCCAGGGGTGACAAGGTGATGTGGTCAGTCACTCTGGTATGCACCAGGTGCTGATTCTTGGCAGTGCTCCTCACCAGCTGCAGTAGGACCCCTGCTTCTACCTCAGCGTCAAATGATCCATGTCCTCCCTACACACATATATCCCACGCTTGCCCTGGCAGCGTCCCTGCATAGCAGCCACATGAGAGAAGGAGAGGGGGCATGGCGCTCCCAGAGCCACTGCTACTTTGCAACGGCAGCTGCTCTGGATACACCCACCCACTTTGTTCTCTTTCATAGCTGCTTTGCACCTTGTTTACATATCCTCCCTTGGAACTCACCATCACTACCACCCCTGCCATTCCAGGCAGCTGGCGAAAGGTGAGCGAGGATCCTCCTCAGCATTTTTTCTTGCCAGTGGAAAAAATGCTGAGAGCTCATCCCTGCCACTCCACCCACCGCTTGGAGTCTGAAGGGGAAGCTGCGATTCTGTTGGCTTCAGGAGATACTGGCTACTAGGGAGGAGGGGGGCTAGGCTAGCACAAATGCTTACCTGTGTGTAGGCAGGACGAAGCAGGTCTGTGGATGCACATGGCAAAGGTGAGGCAAGACAAGCATTGAAGTGGGCTGGTTTGGGGTCATGGCCAGCCAGCTGTCACTAACGGTTCAGTGACCCAGGCCAAATTACCAACACTGGTTCACCAGAACCAGTTTGAACTGGGAGCAACCACCTATGATTCTAATGTTAGCAACAATTGGGTGAATCCAATGAATCTATTGAATATATTTGTCAGCCAGATCATAGAAGAAAATCAGATAAATCCATGGAGGAAAGCTTATTGTTGTTGCTATTATTCAGTTACTAAGTTATGTCTGGCTTTTTGAAACCCCATGGTCCAAAGCATACCAGACCCCCCCCCACCCACATCTGTCTGCCACTGTCTCCCACATGCATACTGCCTCAATGACCATCTCATCCTCTGCCATTCACTTCTCCTTTTGCCTTCAATCTTTCCCAATATCAGGTATTTTCCAATGAGTCCTCCCTTCTCATTTGGTAGCCAAAGTATTTGAGCTTCTGTATTTGTTCTTCCAAAGGACAGTCAGTATTTATTTCCTTCAGGACTGACTGGTTTGATACTCTGAAAGACTTTCAAGAATTTTCTCTAACATCACAATTTGAAAGCATCATTTTTTGACACTCAGCTTTCCTTATGGTCCAACTCTCACAGCCGTCCATTATTACCATAGCTTTGACTATAAGGACTTTTGTTGGCAAGGTGGTGTCTATGCTTTTAATATGCTGTCTAGGTTTATTATAGCTTTTCTCCCAAGGAGAAAGCAACTTTTAATTACATAGCTGCAGTCACCATTTGCAGTGATCTTGGAGTTCAAGAAATAAAATCTGTCACTGCTTCCTTTTCTTCTCCTTCTATTTAACAGGAAGTTATGGGACAGGATACCACAATCTTATCTTTTTTAATGTTGATTGTCAAGTCAACATTTCCACTCTCTTCTTTCCCCTTCATCAAGAATCTCTTAAGTTGCTCTTCACTTTCTATCATTAGAGTGGTATTATCTGCATATCTTAATCTTCGTCTCGGGACAGTGGAGTAGTGATCTGGGAATAGGGGATTTAGCCATTATACCCCTGTCATGGACAGATCCCGCTCTCCTTTGGATGGACTTTCCGATCGCCACACCTCACCGCGGGGAGGCGGAGCCTGATATTCCTATATGGTTCCGCCCCAGGCTCCTGATGGGCCCGGAAAGGTTCCAGAGGGAGCTTGGGCCAATTCCTGTGGACTTGCCCCACGACTCAACTGAGGACCTAGTGGCCGCATGATTAAGTGCGGCCACGGGAGCCTTGGACCGAGTCGTGCCCTTGCGGCCTCTCTTGCGGTGACGAATCACCCAGGCTCCTTGGTTTACTGAGGAGCTGAGGGAGATGAAACGCCACAAGAGACGCCTAGAGAGCAAATGGAGATCCTCTCGCTCCGAAGCCTCTTGGAGAAGGGTGGGGTATAAATCTAATAAAATAAAATAAAAAAATATCTGAGGTTGGGAAATGTTATGCATCATGATAATTAAATTGGAAGGTCTAACCATAATGGCAGGTGGCATCATTGAATATTTTATCTTCTGTCTTTTTTTCTTTCTTTATAGTGAACCCAGATAAAATAAATTCATCTTAAAAAGTCTCTTTTTAAGAAAAACATTGAAGCTGGAATTCATTTGTCTAAAGAAAATATCAAGCAATAAATGTCTAACTGCAGTCTGATTTTGTTCGGCTTGATAGCAAAAGATAACAGAGTCTGATTTATCGTGTGTATGTATGTGAGTGTTTCTAATAAATCTATTATTTATTATTAGATTGAATATTAATGCCATTCAATTCCAAAAAGTCTCCAGATACTTGCAAAATATCAAACATAATATCACTGCTTGTTTAAATGAATTTAGAAGTAGAATTAGAAGAATTCATTGGTGTCTCTACTTAGTTTTCTAATGCCCTCTGGATGTCATGGATCACAAATAGTATTGAAATAGGTTAAATAATAGCCCGTTTTAAAGGGATAGATAAAGTCCTGATGCTTTATGTTTAGAAAGGATAAGATGTATCAGAATCATAAAACTCCTTCCTTTTCAGCAGTTATAATTAAAATGAAACAAAAAATAGTCTGATGACTGTTCTAAGCTTATCTAGTGAACATTCTGCCCTATCAGGTATACATCTAGAAGCACCTCTTCAAAGCATTATATTTCCCACTTCTAAAAACTGAAGTTGCCATGCTGTTTCACTTATTCTCATAGTTTCCCTTGGAATTTATGGACCTTAAACACTGGAGGAGGTTCTTAAAGCAGAACAAAACATCTCAACAAGGCAACTGCGTCATTTCTGTGCCTTAGCAAAGCAAACAATGTTTGTGTGTGGCATGAAACACCTCAACAAGGTAACACATGACTACTTACAACAGGCTTACCTTCTACTCTTTTTTCCTTCCTTCCAGAACTATTGTAACAATTCTGTTCAAGCAATGACCCATGTCTTACATTTTCCCACCCTCATCAAGTATACATTGATTTTATGGCTAGGTCAACTTGAATTCCTACATTATTTATCCTGAAACAGATTTCCAATGCATTAACAAAAGAGATATGAGTATTTTCTTCAGGCATTTTACTGTGGAAATGCCTTTCTATTCTATGTTTAAGACAAAGAGGAAAATAGTGTGGAAAATTACTGGCAATTGCAGAACAATGAACAAAAAGTTTAAGTCTATAAAATCTCACCAAAACTATTTACTTATTTAATTAACATTTCTGTGCATGTGAATCGATCTAGGTTCATGCTACTGTACAGTAATAAGAAATCACAGAAGAACCAAAACTTTATGACAATATTTCCAAAACAGAACAGCAATCCTCCACCAAATAGCATGATTCAAAACCAACTTAAATAACTAATAAATAACAAATAAAACAAGGGTTAAAACAAAGCAGCTGTCAGGGTTTATAATAATATCAGAGTCCAAGTCAAAGTATTGCCTTAAGTTCCAATTTATTAAGAGAGTCATGTTGGCACATCTGGGAAAACCTGAATCTGAGCTTCCTGGGTTTTCCCCAACCAGTTGAAAGTTCATGATCTTGCCCCCACACCCTCAAGTCCATCGCATAGTCCAATCTTCCACTGCCATGACCAGAACCCACCCAGTTCTGGTCAGGTGCAGAGGTGTAGAGACAAAATGGATTCTAAAAAGGAATTTTATTTTGACAACATCACATTCTACTCCTTACTATTCCCCCTTCCAATTCCCCACTAATGAAACAGTATAGTAGAATAGATATTAATGTGCCAAGCCAAAGATTCCAAAAGAAACTGGCTGCAAGCCTGACAGCAGCAAGAACTTGGTTAATTTCTGTCACAATTACCAATTTCATACACATAAAATTTAAACAACTTATTTGGGAAAAAACAAAATTTTTCCTATGCAGTCCCAGGAGACCTGTTTTTCAGTTATTGCTAACATAAAGTAACCATTTTACTAGATTACAAAAGGCCAGTCTGATTACAAAAGCCCAGTCTAACAAAATACCAATGAAGAAGAAAAATAACAGCTCCCAAAAGAAACCAGCATAGCTGCATAAAAAACTCTCTGACAAATTGAAAGACAAAAAGATAAGTATAAAAAGTGGAAAGAGAGGGACATAACTAAGTCAGAATATCAACAAATAGGCCCGAGCCTGTAAAGATGAAGTGAGGAATGCTAAGGCTCACAATGAAAAAAGGCTTGCCACAAAAGTAAAAATAACAAAAAAAGCTTCTTCCACACTGTTAAAAAGAAAAAAGTTAAGGAAACAATTGGTCCATTGCTGGGAGAAAATGGCAAGAAGGTGACAAGGAACAGGGAGAAAGCAAAACTATTTAACTCATTTTTTGCATCTGTATTTACACAAAGGAGTAAAACAGCCCAACCTATCAAAAACAGCACCACAAAAATTAGATTAGGAACACAAGTTGAAATAAATGAGCACCTGTCTACCCTAGATGAGTTCAAATCACCAAGACCAGATGGATTACATCACAGGGTTCTGCAGGAATGTTAGACGAGATCTCAGAGCCACTGAACTATACCTTTCCAAGATCCTGGAACACCTGGGAACTACCAGAGGACTGGAAAAGAGCTGATGTGGTTCCCATCTTCAAAAAAGGAAAAAATAATCAAGCAATGAATTAGCGAATCCCTAGAAGCAAACGAAGTAATAGCTGAAAGCCAACATGGGTTTGTCAAAAACAGATCATGCCAGATTAATCTTATTGCATTCTTTGATAATGTAACAAAATTAGTGGACCAGAGGAATGCCATCGATATAGTTTACTTGGACTTCAGTAAGGCATTTGATAAGGTAGACCATAACCTACTACTAGATAAAGTAGAAGAATGTGGATTAGACAACATCACCACCAGATGGATTTGTAACTGGCTGACCAACCGCACTCAACATGTAGTCCTCAATGGAACTGCATCTAGATGGAGGGAAGTATGCTGTAGAGTACCCCAGGGCTCTTTTATTAGGCCCAGTACTCTTCAACATCTTCATCAATGATTTGGATAAGGGAGTACATGGGGAACTCATCAAATTTGCAAATGACACCAAGCTGGCAAGAATAGCCAACACTCCAGAAGATAGGCTTAAGATATAGAAGGATCTTGACAAACTTGAACATTGGGCACTATCTAATAAAATGAAATTCAATGGTGAAAAGTGTAAGGTTCTACATTTAGGCAAGAAAAACAAAATGCACAGGTACAGTATAGGTGGTACCTTGCCCAATAGTATTGCCCCACAGGATGCCTTCGTATTCAAGGTTAGACCTCCTCTGCCTGCGAGAGTCTCTACTCTCGCAGGCCTGGCCCCCTGGTGTAACACGGGCCCACCTCGAGGATGGACTGATTGCTCCTGAGAGGTGGGAGAAGCGCAAACTCAGGGGGTTTTTATATAAATTTTTAATTCGGCTTTAAGGGGGTTGCAGGGAGGAGAGGGGGGATAGTCAGGCGGGGGAGCGTCAAATTATAGGGCTGGCTGGCGGAAGTAGGGAAATGGAGGAGGGGGAAGGGGGGGTCGTTTCCACTGAGGTATTTTCCATCAGTTTGGTCTCAGGGAGGGGCAGGGGCGGTGGGAGACAGGATGGACATTACCTGTTGGAGGACCGTGGCCACTGGTGGCGCTCCAACCCCCCATGCTCCCATCGCAGACTAGGTGGGCAAGAACCACAGAACCGGGGCCCTAGGCTGATGTTATGCAATGCCGGGTCCATGGTACAAAAAGCCCCCCTCATCCATGACCTCGTGTCAGAGGGGGACCCGGACCAGGTGGGTATAACGGAAACCTGGTTGGGCCATGAGGGAGGACTACCCCTGGTAGAAATGTGCCCACCAGGCTACCGAGCCTTCCATCAGCCTAGGGCCCTAGGGAGGGGTGGGTGGTGGCGATTATGGTTAGGGAAGGTCTTGAGCCAAAGGAGACCATGATCCCTCAGACGTCCGGGTGTGAGTCCCTCCTCGTGAAGTGGGGCCTAGGAAGGCAGTTGGGCGTGTTAGTTGCATATCTGGCTCCCCGCTATGTAACAACAGCCCTGCCCAAGCTCCTGGAGGTGATAGCCGAGGCGGCGGTTGAGACCCCCAGACTGCTGGTCATGGGGGATTTTAACCTGCCGTCAGTAGGTGAAACCTCCGGAGCAGCTCGGGAGTTCATGGCCTCCATGACGGCCATGGACCTGACCCAGGTAGTTTTGGGCCCTACTCACGAGGGAGTACACACCCTGGACTTAATCTTCATCTTGGGACAGTGGAGAAGTGATCTGGGAATAGGGGATTTAGTCATCTCACCCTTGTCATGGACAGATCACGCTCTCCTCTGGCTGGACTTTCCAATCGCCACACCGTACCGCGGGGAGGCGGAACCTGAGATTCCTAGATGGTTCCACCCCAGGCTCCTGATGGACCTGGAAAGGTTCCAGAGGGAGCTTGGGCCAATA
This sequence comes from Rhabdophis nuchalis, assembly GCA_039707465.1. Lineage (NCBI taxonomy): Eukaryota > Metazoa > Chordata > Lepidosauria > Squamata > Natricidae > Rhabdophis > Rhabdophis nuchalis. Next base: position 43,063,295 of record CM077647.1, on the reverse strand, counting down.
CCTGTGGCCATGCCCCGTGACTTGACTGAGGACCTAGTGGCCACATGGTTGAGTGCAGCCGCAGGGGCCTTGGACCGAGTCGTGCCCTTGTGGCCTGTTTTGCGGCGCCGAATCACCCAGTCTCCTTGGTTTACCGAGGAGCTGAGGGAGATGAAACGCCACAAGAGATGCCTAGAGAGCAGATGGAGATCCTCTTGCTCCGAAGCCGACCGAACACTAGTGAGAGCCCATATTAGGACTTACTTAGTGGCGATAAGGGTGGCCAAACGTAAGTATTGTGCCACTCTTATTACACTCGCAGATAACTGCCCTGCTCCCTCCTTCACCAGAGGCCATGGGAAGCCCCTTTGCAGGGACATGCAGAGGAATTTGGGACATATCTGCAGGATAAAACCATTTGAATTCAGAATGAGTTGCCCTCCATCGAGAGTGGTCAGGTCGGGCTTCCTGTTCCGGCTTCTGGCAGCGACGGATGAACCTTGGGGTTCGTCCACCATTTTGCTCTTTTTTCTGCCCCTAACGGGGTGGGGTGCCCCCCCTTTTTTGGGGGGGACCCTCCGTAGGGCTGGCTTGCCTGGACTGGTTCTGCCGGCGGCAGCTGGGGAACAGTCCTTGTCTTCGGTCCAGGTGGAAGAAGACATGCTGCGGGGGGCTTGGTTCCCTTCGCCAATGGAGGACGGCAACAAATAATGGATTCGGAGAGAACGGAGCGCTCGAGTCGGATGGCTTTGCCGGGGCTTGAGATGCGAGGCGGAGAGTAAGTGACTTTAAAACTTTTTTTGCTGGTGGCTTGGACTGAGAGAGACATGGAGGGGGGTGTTTGTTAACCCCCCCCTTGGATTTACAACAGCGGCGTTTAAAAATGGCTCCTCGTTGCGAGGAAGCGGATATTTTTCATCCGGACTTTTGCGGAACAAGTGAAAGTGCTTCGCGGCTTGTTTCTATACAATGTATCTAAGTCTGGCTTTATTGAAACAATTTCTTTTTTCACTCTCTCCTGCTGGCTGCCTGGCTGGGCGGTGGAAGATGGCTCCTCTTTGTTCCTGAATGACTATTTCTTTATGGAAAATCACCAACATTTCTTTGTAATTTGGACTGTCTCTCTTTATTAATGGAAATTTTTTTTTGAATAATTGGTTCCTTCCCTGGAATACCTTCTCTTTTTTAACAATTGACTGTGGAAACTGTTTCTCTTCTGGGCTCTATAACTTGTTACAACTTTGAGCTGAACTTTTTTCTCCTGACTTGCTCCAGCAGCCGCACCCAAAAAATGCCATCTTAGTGGCACTGATTATAATAGCTCACCATGGCTTCAAAAAAACAACCAGAGAATTCGGGATTGGAACAAAGAATGACGGCGATGGAGGAAGCATTAAACTCCTTGGTGCTGGAAATTAAAGCGATGAGGAAGGACCAGTGTAGCTCTAAGCTTGAACTTTTGGAAACACAAAAAAAATTGATGGAGAACACACAGAAGACCGAGGAGCTGGAAGTGGGGTTGGCTGGGGCAAAGGGAGAACTTAAAAATGTCAACACTGAAATTGGAGATTTGTCTGGTCATATGTCTAGGATGGATTTTGAAAGAATGTCATATTTTTTAAGATTTCAGAACATTTTGGAGGAAACTGGTGAATGCCTTCCTGATCTCATGAGTACAATTTTAATATTTACACAAACCTAAAGAGGAGATCAGGGGGGACATTGACCTAGTCTATAGAATTAACTCAACATATGCCAGGTTAAATGAAGTACCCAGAGACATACATATTAAATTTGTTAGAAGGTCGACCAGGGAGGGAATTCTGAAGGCGCAGAGAGACGGGCCTTTAATTTACCAACAAAAGGAAGTCGCCATCTTGAAGCAGATCCCAAAAAAGATTAGAGAGGTGAGGAGGAAGTATTCCTTCTTATCTAAAAAATTGTTTAACCACGGGATTTGGTTTAAGTGGGCGATGCCAGAAGGGATGTTGGTGTTCTGGGAAGGAGGAAGAGTAAGGATTAAAACAGTTGCTGAGGCGGAAGCCTTTCTTAAAAAACATTCCTCTATCCTGGGGGAAGATCCAGGAGGGGCAGAGGGGGCCACGGCCCCGCCCACTGGGGGCCAGGGAGGAGAACAAGAAGACACAATTGCCAAGAAACTTAGATCTAAAAAATGACTTTGCTTTTTATTAACATAGTATAATTCTTTGTCTGGATGTTTGTACATGATTGCCAGCATATAATTTAGAATGTATGATTTACGCATTTACCTTCACCTTGTTGTATTAATGAACAATGTATTACCAATGTTTTACCACGCAGCCCGGAGGGGCCAATGACTTCGACGTGAAAGTTCTCAAAAAAATTTTTGTATCACCTTACCCTACCCTATCCCAAAAATTTGTAAAACCAATAAAACTTTTGCAATATAAAAAAGAGAGTGGTCAGGTCGGATTGTCCGAGGCTGTTCTTGAGACACCATCTTGGGAGGAGTTTGACTTTGTGACTACCGAGGATATGGACAGGTTGTCATTGAAACTTAAGGCTACCACATGTTTATTGGACCCGTGTCCCTCCTGGCTTGTACTGGCATCCTGGGAGACTACACGAGGCTGGCTCCAGGATATTGTGAATGCTTCTTTGAGTGAGGGGTTCTTGCCTGCCGTCTTGAAAGAGGCGGTAGTGAGGCCCCTCCTCAAGAAGCCTTCCCTGGACCCAGCATTATTGGAGAATTACCGTCCAGTCTCCAACCTTCACTTTTTAGCGAAGGTTGTAGAGAGTGGCCCAACAGTTTCCGCGACACCTGGAGGAAATTGATTATCTAGACCCGCGCCAGTCCGGCTTCCGACCCGGTCACAGCACCGAGACGGCATTGGTCATGTTGGTGGATTATCTCTGGAGGGCGTGGGATAGGGGATATTCCTCTATCCTAGTCCTATTAGACCTCTCAGCGACTTTTGATACCATCGACCATGGTATCCTATTGTACCGACTCGGGAGGTTGGGGCTGGGAGGCACCGTTTTACGGTGGTTCTCGTCCTTTGGTCTCTGGTCAGTCGCAATATGTGTTGACAGGGGGGCAGAGGTCGGCCTCGAAGCCCCTCTTAGGTGGGGTTCCTCAGGGGTCGGTCCTCTTGCCCCTCCCATTCAACACATATATGAAGCCGCTGGGCGAGATCATCCGTGGTTTTGGGGTGGGATATCATCTGTATGCTGATGATACTCAGCTGTACATATCCACCCCAGACCATCCCAACAATGCCGCCGAGGTGTTGTCCCGGTGTTTGGAGGACGTACAGATCAGGATAGGTAGTAACAAACTCAAGCTCAACCCGTCCAAGACTGAGTGGCTGTGGTTTCCGGCACCCCGGTTCAGCCAGGTAATTCCAACTCTGGACATTGGGGATGAAACACTGGCCCCCGTGGAGAGGGTGCGCACTTTGGGTGTCCTCCTGGATTCCCAGCTGTCCATGGAGGACCATGTGACAGCCGTGGCCAGGGGGGCATTCCATCAGGTATGCCTGATGCGCCAATTTCGCCCCTTACTGGACTGGGCTGCCTTTCGCACAGTCACTCAAGCACTCGTGACATCCCGACTTGACTACTGTAATGCTCTCTACATGGGGCTTCCCTTGAGGTGCACTTGAAAGCTACAGCTAGTCCAGAATGCAGCCACGCGGGTGATTACGGGAGCCCCTAGATGCTCCCACATAACACCACTCCTGTGTGAGCTGCACTGGCTACCTGTGGTCTTTCGGGTGCACTTCAAGGTGTTGACGACCAACTTTAAAGTGCTCCATGGCTTGGGACCTAATTATATGCGAGACTGCCTCCTGCCCCATACATCCTTTCATCCGATCCACTCCCACAGAGAGGGCCTTCTCAGGGTGCCATTGGCCGAGCAATGCCAGTTGGCGACTCCCAGGGTCTTTTCTGTGGTGGGCCCCACCCTTTGGAACTACGAACCATCTTTGACCTCCGCCTCTTCCGCCAATGTCTAAAGACACACCTTTTCCATCAAGCCGGCCTAGCGTAACCTCCATTGGGGACTATTTTTAAATAGTTTTAAATTTGGGGATTTTAAATTGATTTTAGCACAGGGGGAAATTTAATATCTTTTTAAATTTTAAATTTTTGTTTACACTTGTATGTTTTAATTTCCTGTGTGCCGCCCTGGGTCCTTTTTGGAGAAGGGCGGGGTATAAATGGGAATAAAATAAAAAAATAAAAAAAATAATCGAAAGAAGGACTAGGGGAGACATGATCGCAGTGTTCCAATATCTCAATGGTTGCCACAAAGAAGAGGGAGTCAAACTATTCTCCAAGGCACCTGATGTTAGAACAAGAAGCAATTAGGGTGGAAACTAATCAAGGAGAGAAGCAACTTAGAACTGAGGAGAAATTTCCTGACAGTTAGAACAATTAATCAGTGGAACAGCTTGCCTCCAGAAGTTTTGAATGCCCCAACACTAAGAGTCTTTAAGAAGATGTTAGATAGCCATTTGTCTGAAATGGTATAGGGTTTCCTGTCTAGGCAGGGGGTTGGACTAGAAGACCTCCAAGGTCCCTTCCAACTCTCCTATTGTATTGTATTGTATCTTCTCTTTGAATTTAAGACTCACACCATCCCCTCTAACATTCTAGAAGGCATTTATGATGGACTCTTTTGCAAAGAGTTTGGAGACTAACTATTGTCACAATTTTCAAATTTAACTATTGTATTTTGTTTTTTTAATTTATTTTATTTATTGTATATTTCACAGATCAGAAGGATTAAGAAACTGTCTACAGATCCCTGACATCTTGGCTATAAACTTTTTCAACTCTTTGGGATTGTACTAGAGTGAATTGTATGCCAAAATAATTAAATACATAGACAGTTTTCCCCCTCACGCCATCACTCCGCTGAACACCTAATTACCACAGTACTGTCTTATGTCCAAGGATATTTACCCATGTAGTATGGCTGTAATATTATTATTATATTTCTTGTATTGCAATATTGTCTACCACCTCCTCTTACTGGCATTCTTTATGATTATTCTTACTCTTGTTATTTTGCAAGCATAAAGGAATTTGCACCCAAGCCAAATTCCTTGTGTGTCTATTCACACTTGGCCAAATATTCTATTCTATTTTATTCTATTTCATTCCATTCCATCCCACCTCACTCCAACTTGCCCTGACCTACTCTGTTTTATTAATTGTTGTTTTCATTTTTATTCTATATGGATTGCAATTTGGGTTTTAATAATGCTTACCAAGGACATTTTAAGTAGTTGCATGTTTTTATTGGATTGTTGTAAATCATAGGATCCAGGATAATTTTGGATAGCTGAATGTCTATAAAATATCTAAGTCCAAGTGAACTCAAAACAACACACACTTTACATGATATTTACATAAAATGCTTTATCAAAATTAAAGATTTTTTTTAAAGTACGCCATTAGTCCAGATTCACTGTAACAGTGAAATTATCTAGTCATCCCTTAAAGCCTCTATGGTTTTAAGTGTTTCCTGCAAATATTCAATAGAATTATCACAAAAACTGAAGACTTGTGTGTTGGCAGTTTTATAGATGGTTAGGAAACTATAAATAAAGACTTGCTTATCATTTTTTTTTGGAACATTCACTTACATTTACATGTTGGATTTTAAAATTATGAAAGTCGTAATCATTATGCTTCTCTGTGTGTTCAATTTTTCATGAAATGGCAGCTGTATAGTTTCCATGTGTTTCAAAACAATTTGCAGAAACTCCTGCTTAGTTCATTGATTCAGTATAATATCTGCTGATTTCAGCTGTGCAAAACTGCCTTGTCCTACATTTGAGCAAATTACTGAATAAGGACTTTTCAGCTCCCCATTAACCATAATATAATGCTACACAGTTCCTATGCTAAAGAATTGAGTGCCTAGTGTATGACCTAAAAATATAGCTGGATTTGCTAAACTATTGATAGAGATATTTCTCTTTCTGCTTTTTTCTAGAGTCAAAGTATGCATACATTCCCCAAAGGAGAAGGCAGATGTGACCTAGAGATGGCTCTTAGATTTTTAGAGCTGGTAATAAGGGATTGACATACCGGTATCTAATCTTCAATGATGTCCACCTCAGAGCTGCTGTTCTTTGACTTATGTCATTAATGCACATTACAAACCTAAGTCATTATGATTAGAAAGCAGGTCACCGACAAGACAAACCTGATTTTATGAATCTTTTATGAATCATTAAGCAAAATGAATTGTTTACCATGCAGCATTTTTGCCAAAATCCAGAAGAAAATGCCAGTTTTCAAGAAAAAATACATAAATTGCATTCAGATGACTGGGAGATGCTACACATAGCCATAAGTTTAGTTGTTTGCAGTTACATGGCCAAGGTTCTGTCATTGGAATATTGAAACTGGGTCATAAAAGAATATTTTGGAGGAGCATGGGACATTGTTGTAACTTAACAAACTTCCAATGGTTTCTAAGCAACCAAACACAAGTCAAGGGCTATTTATAGTCCTACAGCCACATCATTTGCTCTATAGTTCGGATTTATATATATATATATATCCCTGCCTTTTATGTTTCCTAGACTGATGAGTGAGTGAAGAGCAAACCCACTTCTTTCATTAGGTACAATGAAGTAGGCAGTTTGAAAAGGAAATGCGTAAGGATGGTCAGTTAGAACCATATCTACTAACTTCCTGAACCATAGTCTGGAACAGTAATTTCTTTAGACATTTTATTTTGAAAAACAAGGAAGCAATTGTGGTATGGCTGTTGGTGAGAGAAAGCGAGAATATGTTTCTAAAGAAAAACTTAATTCTGTTTCCTGTTTCTTTCTCATAGTTCTGATGCTTTTCCTTTAGGTGCTTTCCTGCCTTTAAGATCTCCTTTATCAACCCCTTTCTTTTTTCTCTTTTATTGCTATTTTGTTGTTTCGTCATTCAAGTTACAAGAAATTGGCTGTATAAAGTCCTTACTTCCTCTGTAACTCTATTGCAATTTTATAGCAAGGAAGAATGTACAATTCAGTTTCATAGAAACAAAGCAGCAATATTCCTACTTGGCAGTTTAAAGATTTGGGGTTTTTTTTAAAGGGAAAAGAAGAAAAATGTTGCAATATTTTGAAAAGCAAGGCTTAATCCAGCCTGGGTAGAAACAGAAAGAGAGCTCATTGGAGAATTTAGGAGGCGAATGGTGCATGAACATCTAGGGATAAGAATACAGGTAGTCCTCAATTGGGAACAGAATTTCTTTTGTTGAGCAAGATGGTTGTTAAGTGTGTTGTACTCATTTTAGCAATATTTTGTGCCATGATTGTTAAGCTAATCACTGGAATTTTAAAGTAAGCATTAAATGCCTTCTGCCTTCCCCGAATGACTGTGCTTATATGAAGCCCACTGGGAAAATTGCAAATAGTGATCACACGACCCAGGATCCTACAGCATTATAAATACATTCCAGTTACCATACACCTGAATTTTTATCACATGACCATGCAGATGTTGCAATTATCATAAGTGCAAGAACCGGTTGAAAATTACTTTTTCCAGAGCCTTTTTGAACCATCACTAAGCAGATGTTCTAAACTGAGGATTACCTGGAATTCTTTGACTGAATGGACTGCTATTTGATGATTTGCAAGACTATTTTAAAATGCAGAGAATATAACAGTCTGGCAGCCCAGGATGAAAAGGCTGTGTACAGTAGCAGTGGGTTACTAGAGGCAGTGGTCATGCCAGACATTCTAGCCAACCAGAGCTGAGTCTAATCCTGTTAAATGTGGAGACCCTCCACGCTGAGAGCATTAAGGCAGCTCAGGTCAGAAAACAATAGTAGTTTTGAATCAAAGATGTGGGATGTATTTGCAACAGCCTGTGGTAAAAGGAGGAAATAATCTGCACCCAGAAAAAAGCAAGTGAATTTTAGAAAGTGTGGATCTGCTTCTAGCCTGCTGTTTGTACTTTATTTTTTTTCTCTACAGATTTAAATATTTAGGGAGATAATTGTTTACATTTGCAATATTTCATATGGAGAGAATTTGTTTGCATCTTTCCCTAATTTACTGGTTAAATAAATTGCACAAGAAAAATTAGCTTAAATTGTTCACAGAGTTTTTGGGTGTGTATAATTAGTGTGCTTTCAGTCAACACATGATGCAGGTATTTTCAAAGCAAATTCTCCTCAGGCACATTTTTCAGTGTCATCACCACTGTTTGCACAAATTGTCAATAAATGAACATTTTAAGTGCTAGAATTCATTCCATTGGCAAATTTTAATGCAAGTGAACACCCAAATTCATTCCAAACAAAATGTCTGATAGATTTACATACACACACACACACACACACACACACACACACACACACACACCCCTTCTCTGGAATTGCAAATCTATTTCCTGGTTTGCAGCAACTACTGTTTGCAACTTGATCCTGTTACAGCTAACAAACTGGTTAGGATCATGTGAGATAAATAAACCCTGCCTATTTTATATCAAATGTTGACTGGGGTTTTTTGGTAGCTAATCTCCTTTTCTCCCTGGCGGAACATTCTGAAAAGCACAGCATTGTCTGAACTCCTGGTCAAGAATTAACATTTAAAATATGTTTTTAAACATATATATAATCAAAGGCACCACGGACAAAATCAGTAAAATTCTCCACAAGACAGCCTTCAACACTGAGCAAAAAATAACCAACATCCTAAGAAATCCCAAAGACAAGATCCAGCTAGAAAACCAAGGAGTCTACAAAATTCCATGCAAAATCTGCCCTGCAACTAACATAGGACAAACTAATAGAAGAATAAATGCACTCATCGCAGAACATAAACATGCAGTAAAAAAAAAGTCTTAAAACCTCATCCCTCTACCAACACTTCATGATAATGACATTGAAGGAACCAAATTAATCTCCAAGGCTGAACAGCTCAACAGGAGAATAATCAGAGAAGCCATCGAAATAGAGAAACGACCTCACAATATGAACAAACATGATAATACCTCCCGACATCTGGAAACCAGCACTGGCCAACAGACGAGCCCCACCCACCACCCAAGCCATTGAAATAGGGAGAAACACACAGATAGGACCAATCAGCATCAATCTATCAATCATGATACAGCTGCACAGCCAATCAACCCACTCAGAGCAACAGAGTCAGCACTCCACCTCCGCCCATCAAGATTTAAGGAAGGGTGGCATCTATGCAGGCACAGACTGAAGCCTGAAGATGGCAAGTGTTAATACCACTTTATAATGCCTTGGTAAGGCCACACCTGGAATACTGCATTCAGTTTTGGTCACCACGATGTAGAAAAGACATGGAGACTCTGGAAAGAGTGCAGAGAAGAGCAACCAAGATGATTAGGGGACTGGAGGCTAAAACATATGAAGAACAATTGCAGGAACTGGGTATGTCTAGTTTAATGAAAAGAAGGACCAGAGGAGACATGATAACAGTGTTCCGATATCTCAGAGGGTGCCACAAAGAAGAGGGAGTCAAACTATTCTCAATGCACCTGGGGGCAGGACAAGAAGCAATGGGTAGAAACTAATCAAGGAGAGAAGCAACTTAGAACTAAGGAGAAATTTCCTGACAGTTAGAACAATTAACCAGTGGAACAGCTTGCCTCCAGAAGTTGTGAATGCCCCAACCCTGGAAGTCTTTAAGAAGATGTTGGATAGCCATTTGTCTGAAATGGTATAAACTTCCTGCCTCTGCAAGGGGTTGGACTAGAAGACCTACAAGGTCCCTTCCAACTCTGCTATTGTATTGTATTGTAAGTGAGATCTTGCCAAAACGTTGCAAAGACAATCTCATTCTTAAACGGGAAAACACCCGAATACAACAAGACAAGCATGCATATATAGATTTATTGATCAGCTCAAAAATGTAATATATATATATATATATATATATATATATATATATATGTATGTATGTATGTATGTATGTATGTATGTATGTATGTATGTATGTTTGTGTGTGTGTGTGTGTGTGTTAGTTTTATGAGCTGATCAATAAATAAATCAGAGAGACCATCTGAGAGACCAAATTACATATATATATATATATATATATATATATATATATATATATATATATATATATATATACATACATACATACATACATACATACATACATACATACATACATACATACATATATATATATATATATATATATATATGAAGTGGATATATTGTTACAGCTTCCTGTTAGGCCTATTCAAGGGAGGAGACAAACTTGTCATCCTTCTCTGTCCTTCGACTCAACCTAGAGACCATCCAGACAGAGACCTATTAAATTGCTGCTGTCTTTTTAGATATGTGTTAAATTTCTTTAAGGGATGATTAATAATAATTAATTAAGAGACCAGGATGGATCCATTTCGGGCTCCTTAGCCCTCGTCAGCTGGCCATACTTTCCCTACAGGGATTTGAACTGGTGCTCTCCAGCATTCGAAGCAGGCTTCTCTATGCCTTGAGCTAACCAGTTTCCCTGATTACATCATCCTTTCTACAGGACTTTATTGATGAAGTGGATATATTGTTACAGCTTCCTGTTAGGCCTATTCAAGGGAGGAGACAAACTTGTCATCCTTCTCTGTCCTTCGACTCAACCTAGAGACCATCCAGACAGAGACCTATTAAATTGCTGCTGTCTTTTTAGATATGTGTTAAATTTCTTTAAGGGATGATTAATAATAATTAATATTATATATATATATATATATATATATATATATATATATATATATATATATATATATATATATATATATATATATATATATATATATATATATATATATATATATATATATATATATATATATATATATATATATATATAATTGTTATATATATAATTGTTCCACAACACCCTATTAGGGTCCCAATTAAGGGAGGAGACATACTGTTTCCTTTTCTGCCTTTTGGCTCATCACCAGAGACCATCTAGACATTTATTGATCAGCTCATAAAACTAACACACATATTTAAAAAATTACACAACGGCACTCATGGCTTTCTGTCTAGATGGTCTCTGGTGAGGCAGGAGAGGCAGAAAAGGAAAGCAGTATGCTTCCTCCCTTAATTGGGGCTTAACAGGGTGTTCTGGAATAATTATAGGTACTAATCCTCCTGTCTCAGCTGATGGAATTAGGAGAGCCTGGCTGGCTGAATGGTTATAGGCTCCTGCCTGATATGCAATACAGCCCCGGTTCAAATCCCAGAAAGAGTATGGCTAGCTGATGAGAGCTAAAAAGCTCAAAATAGATCTATACTAGTCTCTTTGATTTATTTATTGATCAGCTCATAAAACTAACACAGGGTGCTGATTGGACTTACTTGTATGTTTCTCCTTATTTTGAATTTCAACGGCTTGGGTGGAGGGTGGGGCTCGTCTGTTAGTCAGTGCTGGTTTCCAGATGTCTGGTAGGTGGGAGGTGTCATCCCGTTTGTTCATATTGTTAGGTTGCTTCTCTATTTCAATGGCTTCTCTGATTATTCTCCTGTTGAGCTGTTCAGCCTTGGAGATCAATTTAGTTCCTTGAAAGTCAATATCATGTCCTGTAGTTTTGAAATGTTGATAAAGAGATGAGGTATTAAGATGATTTTTTACTGCATTTTTATGTTCAGCGATGCATGCACTTATTCTTCTATTGGTTTGTCCTATGTAAATGGCAGGGCAGATTTTACATGGAATTTTGTAGACTCCTTGGCTTTCTAGCTGGATCTTATCTTTGGGATTCCTTAGGATATTGGTTATTTTTGGTCGGTGTTGAAGGCTGTCTTGATATTGTGCTTGTGGAGAATTTTGCTGATTTTGTCTGTGGTACCTTTGATGTATGGGAGGAGGGCAATGCCATTTTTCTGTTCTTTGTCTTGGCTCTTGGGGGGTGTCTCTTTTTGGATTAGGTTGGTGATTGTTTTTCTTCGGAATCCATTGGATATTAATGCATTTGTGAGAAAGTGTAATTCGGTTTTCAGGTGGTCTTTGTCAGCTATGTGTTTGGTTCTGTATATGAGGGTTTTGGCTACAGAGTTTATCTGTGGAGGGTGGTGATGGGATTGTGCATTTACGTAGTGGTTGGTGTGTGTTTTTTTCTGGTAGATGGTGTGTGCCAGGGAGCCATTAGGTTTTTTGTAGATTAGAATATCTAGAAAAGGAAGTTGGTTATTACCTTCTATTTCCATGGTGAATTGTATTTTGGGGTGTAGGGTGTTGAGGTGTGTGAGGAAGTCCAGTTTTTCTTTCCCATGTGGCCAAATTACGAAAGTGTCATCTACATATCTGAGCCAGAGTTTGGGCTTGTGTTCAGATTTGTCTAAGGCGTTGGTTTCAAAATGTTCCATGTATAAGTGTGCGATGACGGGTGAGAGGGGTGATCCCATGGGTACTCCTTCTATCTGTTTGTACCTTTGTCCATTATGAATGAAGTATGTGTTGGTTAGACAGTGGTTGGTCAGATCCAGGATGTGCTTGGGGGTGGGTGGGTTGCATTCTGAGGTCACTAAGTGTTCTCTGATCATGTCCCCACCTGGACTTTACCATGGTACATTCACTTTTGGTGCAGAAATTTTCCATTTGCCCCACATTGTTGTTTTCCCTTCATCTGCAGCTCACAAATGACAGTAACGTAAATCTTTAGCTGTACTGGTATTAACATTTTCTGCTAACTTCAAAACCAGCCCGTGGCAGCCTGGATGTGTACATAATTCCTTATGTTTTCTGACCAGCATGCCAGAGGTGAAATGCTTGCTGGGCAGTCAGTGTAAACCCAAAAGCTCTTATTGCTATTCCAGGCTGACATAAACCCTTCCCCTCCAATTTTCTTGAACATCAGGGCACAGGTTAGCCAGAAATGACAGGTACTTGTTCTGACCTAGGCTTCCTGAGACAGTAAAAAGCACATGCTTAGACCAAAAACCCTTCTTTTTATTTCAATGGCTATGGCTTATATTCATTCACAGCCCATAATGAGCCACAAATAATTTGTAAAGAGCCTGACAGAAGTCTACCAAAGTCTTTTGGGATAAGGCTGATAAGCACCCACCTTTATTTCCCTTGAAACACTGCCGAAGATCTAATTAGCTTTGCAAGGCCACACAGAGCACAGAGCCAAAAGGGAGCTTCAGACTTTAAACCGACCAGAATGTACAAAGTTGCTTCCTGCAAAGGCTCACGTACCTTTGCTCCTCCTTTATATATTATGGGAGAGGCCAATAATCTCTAAGCCTTACTCCCAAATTGTCCCTTTATGTCTTAACTGTTCTTGCCTTCTGGCGTACTGGGAACAGGCTCCCCTTGTTCTTCTGCCTCACTGATGTCCAACTCTGGGGGGCTTCGGAGGCAGCACATAACTTCCAGATGGCCCTGGCTCCCTCTCTGCCTCCAATGCAGAGCCCTCATCCGAGCTTCCCCAGACTCCAGGATTGGCTCGTGTTCCTCCCCAAGCTCCTCACTGTCTGACTCTGCTGCCAGCTCTGCAGGTCACCGGCGGACTACAACAGTACTTGAGGTATAAAGTTGCCAAATAAACCACCAGGATTCATCTTGAATTTCTTTTTTAACTGAATGCTACAAGTTGCTTCGGAAGCCCCAGTTGTTTCTATGGCCCATCAAATTCACACAAGAAAGATAAAATGCTTGTTTTACTTAGAGATACTTTTGGATAACTTATCTTTGCTAAACATATAATATTCATAGTATTGAAATCTGGCACTAATCTAGAATATTTATAGGGTTCAAAATACAAAGACTCACTTCCAAAATTCAGATGCTTGTGTTATTCTCCTCCGTTAGCTTCTTCTACCAAGCAATCATCATCCTTTTAAATGTGCCTTTTGAACAGATGCAAAACTGCCTTTATGTCGGTGATTGGGAGGAAAAATCACTATAGTGCTAGACTGTACTTTTAAACCTATATTTTTTTTGAAAGACTTTTACATACTGTCTTGGAATTTTGCCCAAGGCTACAATGAAATGACAAAATCATTTACTGAAACTTGAAGAAAAAAATGTATGATAACATGGGCTAATAACATGATTAAACAGCAAGATATAGAGATGGAACAATGGGAAAAAGATTGAAATTTACATTACATTATACTATTAAAGATAATTTTTATAAAATGATAAACTACTAAAAATCAAAAAAGTGGTGGTATATTAAAAATGAAAACAGGCAGATAGGATGATAGGAAGGAAATTGTTCCTTCCCTCCTGTTTATTTGTTTTTAATTACATTATTAAAATTATATGACATAATGGAATTTGCAGTGTTTACAGCCACTTGCCCTTTCAAAGATAGAAAACTATAACTGTATGAGGAAAAGCCATAAGACTTACTGAATCATGTTTTTATAGAGTTCTTCACTATTTGCTCCACTGCATAACTTTTGCAACTGTAATGTATTTCTCAAGAAGGGGTACGTAGGTGTTGATCAATGCTATTATAAGGCAACTTTTTATCCAAGATATAGGCCAAAAGCTGCTGAAATGTAGTCAGTCCATCCAGTGACTTGTGATTACTTTGGGAGCAGTCCGGTTGCTCAATGCATGCTGTCAACACAATCAACACGTACTGTCAGAAAGACAACAAAAGATCTCATCCTAGGTTTTTTTTTTTTAGAGTTTTTCCAACTACTATTACTAATCTACTTCTAGTACTAAGAATTTTCATGCAGCTCCTTATTATAATTGGTCATTATATATAAACAGAAAGAGAAATATAATAACCTTTCATTTTGATAGAATGCTTTCAGCACAGGCCTTATTGTACCTGTTTAAGCTCCTTGAATCATCTTTACAGATGATAGCAATATCAAAGGGTCCAAATTGCAAAGAAGGGAAATGCAGATAAGACAAACTGTTAAATACTTTGTTTAACGCACTAGGGCATTAAGAAAGCCTTTCCTTTTGATCATACTTTTTTGTCTTTCTTCTTCCATTTTAAGATCTTTGAAAGTCTTATCTTACCTTCAAATAAATCTTCCTAATAGGGATGGGTAGGCTTCCTCAATGCCTCTGAAAAATGAAATCACAGTAGTTTTTCAATGAAGTCTGCGTTCTTGCTCATCTTTAATTACTTTTCTGTTTCTTCTTCTTTGCACCTGCTTGTACTTGGAATTGGGATGTTGTAGCACTGAAAAGTAATTGAAAAGATTACAAAGGATAATATGAATTATAATGAGCAGACATTCAATCTGTCTTAGCAAATAGGGAGGAGCCAGTTGGAGCTTTTAGACAGGTTTGTGCAAACCATTATCCATGATGCACATGGCATACTATCCATTAATCAGCTCAGTTCATGTCTGACAGAAGTCTGGTTCCCATCCCATCCAATTTAAAAAAAACCTGGTTTGCTTTATGATTATCGTTTATAATTGGGATTGATGGGCTTTGTTTTTCAAGTTATCAAATATTGTTAATTCTGCTTAGTTTCTGAATATTTTCTCAACAATTTATGAAATATATTTATCACTCCATAATATGGCTTTAATTTTAATTCTTCTGACTTCATATGTATACTGTGCCATTTGTCAGTTTCTAAATCTCAGGATTCATTTTATGTCTGAAAAATATCCAATCTTGGTCAGTCATCAGCACCAGAAGTTTACTCTTACCTCTGGATCTGGTGACCGACCCAGATTGGATGTTGCAACATTATCCTGGGCCACCAGTGGTGGATTCCAGATACCGTTGCAACCTGTACAGTACAATGGGGCTGGGTGTCCACTACATGAATGCGCGCAGCATTTGTGGAAGCCCTGAAAAGCTGAAATACTTTTAAGGAGTACGGGTGGGTGGCCCCTCCGGTACCTCCGATACCGGAGTGTATCGGTCATAACCCACCACTGCGGGACACATATATTTGGCTCTATTCCTGAGGTTTATTTCTAATCTTAAATTAAAAGAAATGATCTAGAAAAGAAACTTTATATCCTTACCTAAATATCAGACAATGAATTAATATTTAGGGACACATAATGGAAAGACCAAAAAGATAAATATGATGACTGCAGCCATATGTTTGAACCTCTGTCCTTTTTTGTCTGGGATGCAATTGACACAACACAGAGAAAGTGTTGTTCAATTTTATTATAATGCCCATCTTCTTGATTTGTTTTTACCTGTCCTCTCTTATCAGTGCTCCTGTTAATATAGTCTTCCAATTTTATTATTAATTTATTAAATTTGTTAAGGTCACCCAACTCCAAGAAGGCTCTGGGTAGGTTACAGTATGTCCAATACATACGGTATATTTAAAACACAACTACCACCTGATTGACTATACTAAAACAAAACACTCCAACTTGCAAGAAAGACTTGGGGGGTTCCACAGATCAGGCCTGGGAACAAAACAAGATCTTAAGACTCTTCTGAAACTCTTAAGAAAATTGGAAACATGTACAGTATCCCTCCAGGGAGATTTTGTTCCAAGAAGGGATAGAGAAGGCACATGTTTCTGCATTACCATTTCATTGATTGCCTCCCTTTATTAATAGAAAGTATTGTAGCCTTTAATTCAAATTTCAAAGTTTTTCTGTTTTGGGGGGCAGAGCTCCCCTATTCAAGCTACCATGCATACCAAAATGCAATTAAGGATTTGTATTGTCTCTTTGCAAGCATAACAAATGACCATTTTGTAAGACTAGCTGTCACACACTGCATGCTCCTTGGGGCTCATACATGTTCATCTAGACAACTGGATTTTCACAGCTCTCTTTGATCTTTCCTTCAGAACATAAGGATGAGTTAATGGGATACTGAAATATGTATAAATAAAACAAATAATATCAAAGGCAGTTAAAAACAGAATTAATCGAAGAAGAGATTTTTGCTGTGAAGGCAATTCCAATCCTACTGAGAGAGGGGGGAAAAACCAGGAGCAGGAAGAAAGCAGTATTAGGTTATGTAACATTATTACTCTTTCAATCTAAAATTGAGAAAAAGGATGGTAGCACTTTTGGAGGTACAGCTATTACTGGTAAATCTTCAAAAATTCACTTTGAGTAAATTCAGTTATTTTGCAAAGATAAGAAATGGTTGAATATACTATTAGATATAGCATGCTCTGCTTTCTAAAAGCACTATCCCTTGCAAATTTGAATGTATCTTCTTCTGCAATTGCAATATATATTATGTGTATTTATTTACTTGTTGCCCTACAAATAAGTAAAAGGGGAAGGAAGGAAGGAAGGAAGGGAGGGAGGGAGGGAGGGAGGGAGGGAGGGAGGGAGGGAGGGAATATTTTTAAAAGATTCTTTAAAGATTCTTAGCCACCTAAATATGTGGAAATCAGCAAACTTTATATTGTGATAAAAAATTTGAGCTAATGTACTATCATTCTCAAACTCAGCCAAAAACTGTAGGAGCATGAAATTTGCTATCGTACTGCCAATCACTACCCTGTCACTATTGCTTCTGTTCTGATTCACTGCCAAAATGGGCTGGTCTGATTTTGCACATGAGTTGATTCCTCTAACTTTATTTCTTTCCTCTTCTTATGTAAGTGGCCAGCAGGGGAAAAAGCTATCAATCATTTTCTATCTCAGAGACAATAAACAGGTTTTGCCCCAGATGCTTGCAAGTGGCTGGAAATCAGGACTCAGTAGAAGGCCTTGCTAATACCTGAGAAAAAGCAAATAATTGATTGAAAAGGGATTAAACAATAATGCCAGGAACAGCAGATAGTCCATGAAAGTAATGTGGACTATAATTTGTGTTACCCACACATACCACAGATGATTCAAGGGATTACTGAGGCTTTCCAAGCCATCCCAAGAGTCTTCTCAGAAAATTTTCAGTTTAGTTCCAAAATGACTCCAGCATGAATCCACAAAGCTTGAGTAGTCCACAAAACAGGGATAAAGTAGAGGTAGGATGAGGTACACACAACAAAATCACCATCTGGGGTATGTAGTACAGGATTGAAGGCAAAAGCAAGTCTGAGAAGCAGATCCAAGAGTCAAGGCATGAATTTAGGGTCTTTGTCCATGGTCTATGTCAGGAAACTGGCAAACACTAGAGAACCACAGAACCATAATGGATTTGTTATTCCCAACATCATTTCCCTCCTCCCACTGTTCTAAATAGCCACTGCCTGGGGTAGCCAATCAAGAAGGCTGAGGCTACCACTTCACACATAGCTAAGCTGACCACCATTGCTCCTGATCTTCTCCATCCATTCTCAGATAAGGCAGGGGAGGCAGTGTCTCCAAATCCTTGAGACTGTCCTGCTCTAAGTGTGTCTCACCCATTCCATCCTCAGCTGTTCATCCAGTTTCTTCCTCTGCTCCACCATGCATGGCTATGCCAATTCTGACTCAGAGCCACCAGCCACCTCCAGATGTGCTGCCACCTCCCTGCCACCAATGTGTCTTGGACTGGTTCACTCTCTTCCAAACTGGTGTCCAGAGAGACATCCAGTAAAACATCCAGGGAGGCCATAACAGAAGAAAGGAAGAAAATTGAAGGAACAGGTAAAGAGGGAGAAATAGAAGAAGCAAGGTTTCTTATGCTTTATGCCTGTTTTCCACAAGGAAACCCAATGGAGAAGCCAGTAGAAAATCAGAAAATCAGAAGTCACTCCTGCTCCTATTCAAAGGCAAGCAGGCATTTCTTCTGGAACCAGACTCACTCACATTTTCTCTCTCTGAGATATAGCATCCTTTTTCACCTGCCTTGTACTTTCTATGTTTGTAAAATCATATTTTAATTTCTAATTGTAAATTAGATTTTGATTTGCAGATGGTGGCAATCAGAATAACTTAAGGTTCAGAATGGTGTTCACAAGCACAACTAGTATTGATTATGGTAATTGCCTTAAAGATACTGCTTCTGAACCAGTCTGCTGTTGCTGGAACACTTGAGAGTCCATATGGTATCCACATTGAATGTCAATGAGTAAATTATAATGCTGGCTGTGAATGTGAATGCAAAATTAGCTAGGATGCTTTGATCTGCATTTTCTTTGTAGCCAATGATTATCACACAGACATGAAAGAAAGGAGGACTTCTTTGATTTTCTTTGAATATTGCTGCAACTGGTCATGATGAATTGCCTTTATATATATTTTAAAAACACATTGGTTCATAACCTGCTGTTACTCTTTACTATGTATGCAGGAATCTTTACCAGTCATCCTTATCATTTGTTTATTGACATTTTTTACATTTGTTTCAATGCATATTTGTATATTTTAGAATATCACAACTGCATATAAGATATATCAGTTAAATATATTTATGTTTTGTCTGACCAGAAAATTTGCAATGCTTAATTTTCATAGCCTAAGAAATAGAGTTCCACATAACATTAAAATAAGGGATGAAAAAGGACAAATTAGCTTAGACTGGTTACAAAGATTTAAGTGTTTCATGTTAAATTTGTTTGGGTTTGATTCCCCCCCCCCCAAAAAAAATCTTCACATCATTAAGAATATATCATTCCGATGGTTTTCATCAAAGTGATGATGCCGATTTCTTGACTAAACACTTTACATTGGTTACTATCTCCCTATAGCCTCTTCTATGCATCCTCCTCTGCCACTCATAAGATCCTTTTCCAGATCTGGCCAGGACTGGAGGAAACTGCAAGAGCACCAGAAGTGCTGGAAGAAATGGCTGAGGATGAAAGCCAAGTAGGAATGAAGCCACACAGTCATTTTCATTTTTTCCTGAAGCAGTTTTGAGATAGCATTTTGCTCAAAACTTTGTTAAAGGAAAGCATCGCTTTGCATATTTTCACAGCTCTACTGAGGGATTTTATTTTTCTTACTGAGGGATTTTTTGAGTTAAGTTTTTAAAAATATATTTTTAAATGGTATAGTACACATTTTAGTCCATGTTTTTTTCAAATATATATAGTTCTATTAGTAATATGTGTATTACATAAGCTCTGTAGATCACTTGTATTATAACGTGCACTTTGTGTATGAATCAATTGCATATTTGCATTTGTGTATGAATCAATTGCATATTTGCTTTTAATGAGTGTATACCAGGGGTGAAATTCAGCAGGTTCTAACAGGTTCTGGAGAACCAGTAGTGGAAATTTTGAGCAGTTCAGAGAATCGGCAAATACCACCTCTGGTTGGCCCCAGGAGTCAGGAGGAATGTGGATTTTGTAGTAACTTTGCCCTGCAGTGGGGAGGGAATGGAGATTTTGCAGTATCCTTCTCCTGCCACACACCCCAAGCCATCCACACAGAACCAGTAGTTTCACCACTACTGGTATATACAGTTCTTACTGTTAAACCATATTGCCAAGTATGAATTTCCAGCAATAACTAAAGTCTGGACTATGCATATTAAAGAGTATGCATTTTTTTTTAAAAATGTGTAGTTTGATGGTCAGTTTGGTGCAGTAGTTAAGACTGTGAGTTCTAGTCCCACCTTAAGCACAAACCCAGCTAGGTAATCTTGGTACAGCCACTGAAGTCAATAGCAAATTACTTCTGAAAAATCTTGTCAAATAAAATGCAGGGACTTGTTCAGGCAGTCTCCAAATGTCATACATGATTGAACTGAAAGGGGGGAAATCCTTTCAATCTTAATTACAATTTAAGATGTTAATATTACTAGCATAGCATTATTTGGTTCTTTTTTTCAATGTTGAATATAACATTGAAAAAGCACCACTACAACTCACATTAAAATATCTGTTAGATATTTCAGTCTTAACCCAAAGGTGCTTTTCAAAAGGCAATTGGATTTTCTTGTGGTTTTTTTCCCTTGAAAATGTTTCTCTTCTTATTCAAGAAGCTCTTTTAGTTCAGTGTTAACTTGATTATTTGCGAAATTAAACACATTTAGATTTTGATATGAACAGCACTTTCTGTTAGTCACACAATATGGAGAATGGCTAAATATACTATTCCAAGCATCCATTTCCATTCATCCAACTCTTCCTCAGCCCACATTGGATAGTTATAGTGACTCTTTTTTTCATCAGGAATCAACACTTGAAGGGAAGACTAAAAAGGGCTGAACAAATCTACCAGTCATACTTCCTTAACTTATGTCACATTAAAATGAGAAGGACAACCAGTCACTGGACTCATGGACTAATGTAACAGAATGCAGCTCAGAACAACAGATGTTAATCTAGTTAATAGCCTGTAGAAAGCACAAAAAATAATTATTGTGTCCTTAATTTGCAAGTTTGATTACAAAGTTGACTGTACCATATTTAATCCTAAAAACATCCTTGGCGGGAAAGGTTAATTAAAATCTTACTTTACTTTGTGAGATCACTAACCTCTAACCTTTGAATTCCTTCATAAATTCCAAATTTATATATTTTCTTTAAGACATAGCACTTGCTTTCTTTGATCTCTCTCTTTGACATTATAAATCAAAGGCATACATGCCCATGATGATTTAATGACCTGCCTCAATACCTTTCAGTATTGCAAGGAACTTTCTAAAAGTTTTAAGCTAGAAAGGGATGTTTCTGCCGTATTGGAATGATTTAGAGAGATGTAATTTATGAAGTATAACAGAATAGATATACACTAAGGCCCATCATATATTTAGTTAGAATAAAAATGTTTTAAATATAATTTTCCTCTGGGTTAGGTGTCAATTTTTTCCAGTTTTCCTGCTATAGTTATGTTCCAATAACCATTGGAAGAACTAAATGCTATTAAATATGTTGGTGAATGCATAACATCTTTAAAGTATCTCATTTCTAAGGTATCGATTTGTAAAACTGCCTTCCTCATCTCCTCCAACACTACCATTACATGAATACCTTAATCAGTGCCTGGCACTGAATTGAAAATATTTATTTTCTTGACAAAATATCTTTGTCTTTCTTCCTTTTCCCAATTCCGGCTTTGGTGGCTTTACATAGTCCTACACTGAATTCCATTAAATTTTGCACTTCAAAGTCAAACAGAATTGCTAATTAAAGGTAAATGTCACATTGTTGTAGGAATTATTATTAAAAAAACCTTTGGTTTTTTTTGTTATGACTCAGTATTCTATCAGAGCTTAAATGCACTGTGGCTTATGCTGCCTGAAGACAAGAATGACAGATTAATCAATCTTTCTTGCAATTACATAATGGTCCTTCAAGTCTCATCATTGCAAGGGCAGAAGAAAATGCTGTATAATAAATGTTCATTTCTCAGTGTCAGACCATTTTTTTTTAATAATGCCAGCATTTAAATCCTATCTTAAATTTAAGCTACATTGTAGTGGAAATGAGAAAAATTCAGCACTCGCTTTTATGGTTTGACTACAGCAAATCCTTCAGTTAATAGACTAATTAAGAAACAGGATATTCAGTTAAAGCCAAAATAATAAATCAAATATTTCAAGCTTCCAACACTCATGCCTTCAAAAAACCTTATTATATGCTGCCTGGGATTTGACAGACCAATACAATTTATTGTATCACTGATAATCTGATTTTTGAAGTTCTTCCACTTCTTTTAATCATAGCTTTTTCTGTTATTCTGTTGTGATATGGAGAATCACATTGTCTTATCCCATTACCAGCTTTTGGTAGGATTCTGTAGTAGTCATTGACTTAAAATCCCATAACCATATCATAATGCAGGTTATATTTCACCAGCTATTTTTTCACACAGACATTTTGATTACTTCCAAGTAGCTGCAGCATTGAAGGAGGGCTTCAGTCATGAGTGTATTGCCCATTGTGTCCTTTCCTTATCATATTCAACTTCTGGCACAACTATCATGTTGATTACTTCTTCCTATAAGGTATTTTACATGTCTGAATATCCCGTAGTTCAGTGGTCGGCAAACTCATTAGTCAAAAGAGCCAAATATCAACAATACAATGATTGAAATTTATTTGGAGAGCCAGAAGGTGTGGCCTATTTTGTGGGAGTGGTCATGTGACTGGGTGGGCGTGGCCAACTTGGAAAATGTGGTGAAACTCACTTAACAATGGTCTTGCTTAGCAACCAAAATTTTGGGCTCAATTTTGGTCATAAGTTTTCTTTCTTTCATCTCTCTCCCACTTTCTTTTTCTTTCTTTTCTTTCTTCCCTTCTTTCTCTTTCTCTCTCTTTCTGTTTCTCTCTGTCTCTCTCTCTGAGTCTGTCTGTCTGTCTCTCTCTCTGTGGCTCTTTATCTCTCTCTCTCCCTCCCTCCCTCTCTGTCTCTTTCTGTCATTCTCTCTCTGTGTCTGTCTCTCTGTATCTCTCTCTCCTCCCTCCCTCTTATCTCTGTGTCTCTTCCCTCCCTTCCTGTCTCTCTCTGTCATTCTCTCTGTATGTCTGTGTCTCTGTCTCTCTCTCTCTGTGTGGGTGTGTCTCCCTGTCTCTGTCTCCCTCCCTCCCTATCTCTGTCTCTCCCCTCCCTTCCTCTCTGTCTGTGTGTCTGTCTCTCGCACTCATTCACTCACTCACTCACTCAATCACTCTCTCTCTCCCTCTCTCTCTGTCTCTCCCCCCTCCCTCTCTCTCCCTGTCTCTGTGTGTCTGTCAGTCTCCGATTCCCTCCCTCCCTCCCCGTCTCTCTCTATCCCTCCCTCCCCGTCTCTCTCTATCTCTCCCTCCCTCCTTCCCCTCTGTCTCTCTCTGTATCTGTCAGAATCAGATTCCCTCCCTCCCTCCGTCTCTCTCTCACTCTGTGCCTCTGTCTGTCTGTCTGTCTGTCTGTCACTGTCTCTGTCCAAAAATACTGTGTGGAGGAGCGGCGGGCTCTGTGGTGATGGCGAGGCCATTCGTGGGGGAGGGGGTCCCCTTCACATTCCTTGTCTTCCCCGATGGTGTCTGGAGTGATCAGCGGCCATGCAGAAACTCGCCGCTTTTCTTGCCGTGGAAAAGATAGGCATGTGCACGTCCCGCAGAATTACAGCCTAGGTTCCCACCATTACAAAGTCTCCCAGACTGTAATTATTATTTATTTGTTTATTATTATTTTATTAAATTTATAAACCGCACCACGCTCCCCGAAGAGACTCGGGGCGGTGCACAGGAAATTAAAATGGAAATATAAAAAACATAGCAATAAATAAATACTAAAAACAGATTAAATACTAATAACCCTGTGCTAAAAATCCTAAAACTCTTACCCCTTAAAATCCAAATTAAAACAATTTAGGCTTTGGTCTGCAAGCTTGATGGTGTGGATTAGGCCAGGCCAGCAAGATGGAATAAATATGTCTTCAAGTTTTGGCGGAAGGAGCGGAGGTCCGTGATAGTTCTATGTTTGGCAGGTAGGTTGTTCCAGAGGGTTGGGCCCGCCACAGAGAAGTCCCTTCCCCTGGGCGTCGCCCGCTGGCACTGCCTAGTGGATGGCACCCGGAGAAGTCCCTCTCTGTGGGAGCGGATCGGCTGAAGGGATATGTGGGGTAGGATACGGTCCCGCAGATAACTAGGCCCCGTGCCATGGAGCGCTTTGAAGATGGTAATCAGCACCTTGAAGCGCACCCGAAAGGCCACAGGTAGCCAGTGCAGCTCGGGCAGGAGCGGTGTTATGTGGGAATGCCTTGGGGCTCCCAAGATTCCCCGCGCAGCCGCATTCTGGACTAGCTGTAGTCTTCGGGTGCACCTCAAGGGAAGCCCCATGTAGAGAGCATTACAATAGTCTAGATGGGATGTCACGAGTGCATGAGTGACTGTGCGAAGGGCGTCCTGGTCCAGTAGGGGACGCAACTGGTGTACCTGGTGAACCTGATAGAAAGCCCTCCTGGCCATGGCCGTCAGATGATCTTCCATGGACAGCCGAGAATCCAGGAGGATGCCTAAGTTGCGTGCCCTATCCACGGGGGCTAGATGTTCACCCCCAATAGCCAGTGATGGTGTCAACTGGTTGTACCAGGACGCCGGAAACCACAGCCACTCGGTCTTGGACAGGTTGAGTCGGAGTTTGTTACTTCCCATTCAGGCCCGCACGGCTTCCATGCACCAGGACATCACTTCAACGGCATCGTTGGGGTGGTTTGGGGTAGATATCTACAGCTGAGTATCATCAGCGTACAGATGGTATTCTACCCCAAAACCACGGATTATCTCACCCAGCGGCTTCATATATGTGTTGAACAGGAGAGGCGAGAGGACTGACCCCTGAGGCACCCCACATGTGAGGGGCCTTGAGGTCGACCTCTGCCCCCCTGCCAACACAAATTGGGACTGACCAGAGAGGTAGGAGGAGAACCACCGTAAAACGGTGCCCCTCACCCCCAACCCCTCCAGTTGATGCAATAGAATACCATGGTTGATGGTATCAAAAGCCGCTGAGAGGTCTAATAGGACCAGAATGGAGGAACAACCCCCATCCCTGGCCCTCCAGAGATCATCCACCAACGCAACCAATGCCGTCTTGGTGCTGTGCCCGGGTCGGAAGCCGGACTGGCGCAGGTCCAGATAATCAATTTCCTCCAGATGATGGGGAAACTGTTGTGCCACCACACCCTCTACAACTTTCCCCAAAAAGTGAAGGTTGGAGACTGGACAATAATTTACTAACAATGCTGGGTCCAGGGAAGGCTCCTTGAGGAGGGGTCTCACCACCGCCTCTTTCAATGTGGCTGGCAAGAACCCCTCACTCAACGAAGCATTCACTACTTCCTGGAGCCAGCCTCGTGTATCCTCCCAGGATACCAGTACAAGCCAGGAGAGACACGGGTCCAATAAACATGTGTTGGCTCTCAGTTGCCTTCGTAACCTGTCCATATCATTGGAAATAACAGAGTCGAACTCATCCCATAAAACTGTCTCAAGATCTGCCTCTGACAATCCCTCCAGACCACTGTCAATGGAGGCCAACTCGCTCCGAATCTGAGAGATTTTATCCTGCAGATACTCTCCAAATTCCTCTGCTCTGGACTGCAAAGGGGCTTCCTGCGGCCTCTGATGAAGGAGGGAGCAGGTCACCCCAAACAGGGCGGCAGGGCGGTTATCTGCAGATGTGATAAGAGTGGCACAATAATGACATTTGGCCACTCTTATCGCCACTAGGTATGTCCTCAAATGGGATCTTACCTGTGTTCGGTCAGATTCACACCGTGTGGCTCTCCATCTCCTCTCTAGGCATCTCTTGCAGCACTTCATCACCCTCAGCTCCTCGGAGAACCATGAGAGGCTCCGCATGAGAGGCTGCAAGGGCGTGACCCAGTCCAAGGCCCCCGTGGCCACAGTACTCCACTAGGTCCTCAGTCGAGGCGTGGGTCAGGGTCACAGGTAATGGCCCAAGCTCCATCTGGAACCTCTCGGGGTCCATCAGGCGCCTGGGCGGAACCATCTGGGAATTTCAGGCTCTGCCTCCCCACCGTGGGGTGTAGCGGTAAGAAAGTCGAGCCGGAGAAATGAGTGATCCGACCATGACAGGGGTACGATGGCTAAATCCCCTACTCCAAGATCACTCATCCACTGGTCAGAGACAAAAATTAGGTCCAGTGTGTGTCCTCCCTTGTGTGTGGGACCCTGAATTACTTGGGTCAGGTCCATGGCCGTCATGGAGGCCATGAACTCCTGAGCTACCTCGGATGTCTCGCCTACTGATGGCAGGTTGAAATCCTCCATGACTAAAAGTCTGGGGGTCTCAACTGCCACCTCAGCGATCACCTCGAGAAGCTCTGGCAGGGCTGCTGATACATAGCGGGGAGCCAGGTACACAATCAGCAAGCCCAGCTGCCTCCCTAAGCCCCACTTCACACAGAGGGACTCACAGCCGGTGGTCTTTGGCACAGTGGTCTCTCTCGGCTTAAGACCTTCCTTAACAATGACCACCACCACCCGACCCCTGCCTAGGGCCCGGGGCTGATGAAATGCATGGTAACCTGGTGGGCATATTTCCACAAGAGGTAATCCTCCCTCATGGCCCAACCAGGTCTCCGTAATACCCACCAGGTCCGGCTCCCCCTCCAACACAAGGTCGCTGATGATGGGGGCTTTGTTGGCCATGG
Organism: Rhabdophis nuchalis; assembly: GCA_039707465.1. Classification (NCBI taxonomy): domain Eukaryota; kingdom Metazoa; phylum Chordata; class Lepidosauria; order Squamata; family Natricidae; genus Rhabdophis; species Rhabdophis nuchalis. The sequence continues at coordinate 43,036,410 of CM077647.1, read as the reverse complement.
ACCTGGTGTTGCATAACATCAACCTAGGGCCCCGGCTCTGTGAACCCAGACCTCCTAGATCGCGGGGGGAGCTCAGGGGACTGGGGCATTTGACCGCTTGTAACCAACGGCCACGTTCCCCCAACCGATGATAGAATCCCTGTCTCCCATCGCACCTACCCCTCCCTAAGACCGTTCTGATGGGAAACCCCTCTGTAGGATCGACCTATGTTCCCCCTCTTGTCGGACCCGCCCACTTCTCTATTGACTCCGCTGGCCGGCTTGACCATGTCCCCAGCCTCCAACTGATTAATCCCTCCCCCCTCCCTGGAACCCCCTAAAAACTGAATTACACATTTTATTAAAAATCCCCTGAGTTTACGCTTTGCCCACCTCTCTTGATTGATCAATCCTTCATTGAGGTGGGCCCTTGATAAAGCGGAGGGCCAAACCTGCGAGAGGGAGGACTCCTGCAGTAAGATGAGGTCAGCCCTTGAGTACATGGTGAGTCAAACAATTATTGCGAAGGCCACGTTGGCTACATAAGATGTTAAAATAAGATGTTAAATAGTTAAAATAGTTCACTCAGTTCCAGTAAAATAGTCCAGCTCTTAAAGTTCATAAAATCTCAGGTGGTAAAAACAGTCCATACAAAATGCTGTAAATAAATATGGGTATTGGGTAGGGGCGAGTTCAGGTTGCGGCCTATGGTCTTCTTCGGCCTCTGCCTTCGGGCCCATTTCACAGCCTCAGCCTCCAGCCCCCAATACCTGCCGGCTCTTCCCAGCTCCGGTCCCCAGCGTCTGGCACAGCGTCTCTCGGGCCTCGGCCCAGATCTCCTTCGGCCTCGGCCCAGCTCTTCTTCAGCCTTCTGGACCTCCCGGACCAGCCTCCAGCACCTCCCGGCTCCGGCCTCCTGGTTCCGGCCTCCAGGGATGCCCAGCAACCAGCCCGGCCTCCACAGCAGCATCTTTCCGGCATCCGGCCCCGCATCCGGTGCCCTCCAGCCTCCAGTGCCTAGTGTGGTGCCCCTTGGGGCGTCAGCCCAGGTCCTCTTCAGCCTGGAGCCCCTCGGGCCTTGGCCCAGATCCTCTTCGGCCTCGGCCCAGCTCACCTTCAGCCTCCCAGCTCTGGCCTCCAGCACCTCCCAGCTCCGGCTCTGGCCTCCTGGCTTTGGCCTCCAGCGCTGTCCAGCATCTGGCGCCCTCCGCCTGACGTCCGCCGTCTTCACCAACCCCAGCCGCCAAACCTCACCCTGGGAGACCACCAGGGTCTCGATGGAATGCCAGGGTGGGCATCTTACTGGGCACGGCCCTTACAGGTGGGTAATGGGCCAGGCAGCAGGTTTCTTCCGCCAACAGGCCCCGCGACCCGCACAGAGCTCAACGGCATGCCGCCATCTTCACGCATGCGCAAACGAATGATAGATTGGGTGAGGCATGCATGCACCTATCTTTTCCACAACGTGGAAAAATGGCAAATCTCTGCACAGCTGCTGATGGTTCCGGACGGCATCCGGGGAGACAAGGAATGTGAAGGGGACCCCCCCCAGATGGCCTCGCTGTCACCACAGAGCCCGCGCTCCTCCATGCAGTATTTTGTGGACAGAGACAGTGACAGACAGACAGAGAGAGGCACAGAGCGAGGGAGAGATGGAGGGAGGGAGGGAATCAAAGTCTGACAGACACAGAGAGAGAGAGAGGCAAAGGGGAAGGAGGGACCATCAGCAGCCGTGCAGAGACTTGCCGCTTTTCCACGGCGTGGAAAAGATAGGCGCATGCATGCCCCGCCCAATTACAGTCTTGGAGACTTCGTAACGGTGGGAACATGGGCTGTAATTCCACAGGACGTGCACGCGCCTATCATTTCCATTGTGTGGGAAAGCGGCGAGTTTCTGTATGGCCGCAGATCACTCCAGACACCATCGGGGAAGACCAGGAACATGAGGGGGACATCGCCCCGTGTGGATGGCCTCGCCGGCAGCACAGAGACTCGCCACTGCTTCACGCAGTATTCTATGGACAGACACAGTGACCGACAGACAGAGAGAGGTACAGAGAGAGAGAAAGACAGAGGGAGGAAGGGAGGGAATCAGAGAGAGACTGAAGAGACACATTAAAGGAGCCAAAGAGCCGCATGCGGCTCGCGAGCCGCGGTTTGCCAACCACTGCCCTAGTCCATAGGCTAAGTGATTATTCCATTTATATTTTTTTTAGATTTTTTATAGAAAAACCAAGAACTTTCCACCTTTCGTACACCAACCCCCCCACCCCCCACCCCAGTGTATGCATGAAGTCATTGGCCGGATTTAGGGAAGTTTAAACTTTCAGTTTGTATTTTCAGCATTAATTTTTATATATTTCTATATATTTTTAACACAAAGGATTCATGAAAATTGAATCCTTTGAAAAAATAGAATCCTTTGAAAAAACAGTAGTCATTTTTGGTAAATCATGTCAAGAATTCCAAAATACATTGTATATTTACCACCAGATATACAGTAAATTGTAATGGACGTAAATTGATGTAAATCAGGACTTCTGTCCATTACAATTTACTGTATATCTGGTGGTAAATATACAATGTATTTTGGCACTCGACATGATTTACCAAAAATGACTACTGTTAATCTGTGCAATTTGTTTGTGTCTACATAAACTAACACTGAAATCTGATCTTTGCTGAATTTTTATCCTGCTGTTGAGGGTTTTTTTAATGTCTAAAGGCTTGAGTACTCTTGGAAACTAAACACTAGCACAAAAAGTCTGATCAGCATTACAAATTTGTGACAGTATGAGGCCTTCATTCTCAATTAGCTTAAGTAAACTTTTCTTAAAAACCTCTCTTCCTTTGGTGTTTTTAATACCTCACTAAATATTTGTTTATGATCCATTGCCTTTACAAAATTGCCAAAGTCATTTATCACTGGCTTTGAAACTTATTTTCTTCTGGGTTTTTTTTTTTAATTGGATTAGCTCCTTATCTTACTCTGCACATATAAATACTGTACAAAGTATTGTATATCATTTCATCACCAATTCATGAAGGGCTGCTTTCTTCCATTTTCATCTTATTTTGCCCCAATTTCAGCATTTTTACTGATAGCATTTACATCATATGGCAGTAATTCTTGAGTGTATATTTTGCTCTATAATTATCTTATCTAGCTTGTTTTCAATAGAGTACTTGTAACAAATATATTGTAATTTCTTTAACCAACTCTAGTTTACTTTATGTTCAGATTAACTTTTTTTCTTTTTCATTTAATATATTAGCAATAGCAATAGCACTTAATATACTGCTTCACCGTGCTTTTTGCAACCCTCTCTAAGCAGTTTACGGACTTAGCCTATTGCCCCAAGAATCTGGGCCTTATTTTCCTTGAGCCTCATGAGATTTGAACTGCCAAATGGCAGGCAATCAACAGTCAGCAGAATTAACCTACAGTACTGCATTTTAACCACTGCACAACCACAACTCTGTTTTTGTTTAAACATGTCATTTAAAAAATAGCAATTCATACAGCAGTACATGAAGATGCTGAGATTCTATGTTGCTGCATGCACCAAAGATACAAAGTTTAAGCATGCACAAAAACAGCAATCATTGCTTTGACTGTTTAGCCAACCATTGCAATTTTGCTACTGCAGTTGTTAAATTAGTAACATGGTTGTTAAGTGACTCTGGTTTCCCCATTGACTTTGTTTGTCAGAAGGTCACAAAAGATGATCACATGACCCTGGGACACTGCAACAGTCATAAATGTGATCACATATCAAGCATCCAAATGTAAATCATGTGACCATGGGGATGCTGCAGTAGTCATAACCATGAAAAATTATCATAAATCACTTTTTTCAGTCATTTTGTAACTTTGAACAGTCACCAAGCAAATTGTGAGTTGAAGACTACCTGTAAAGAGTCCTTAGCTGAAATTTAAAAATTATATGTGACATGTGACTTTAAAAAAAACTGATTTGTTTTAAAGTACTTGTTTTAAACTGCTGCATAAATTTAGTCTGGATTGTTTATTCACTTTGTTGTATATTTATTAAACTCCTATATCCTTCTTAAGTTTCCATGACTAAATATAAATGATTCAAATGAATTTTAGTTCAGGTTTCTAAAACTAGTATTGTCTGTCTATCATCCTAAAATAACAAAGAAATAAAAATTCTTAAAGTTCAATTATTGTGATTTTGTCCACAATGCATTACAAAAAAAAAAATGCATGAAAAATGCCCATATGAATGAGCCAAACATTGTTTTTCTATACTACTATAGAAACTGTTTGAAAATATTTGAAAACAATCTTAAATGAATTATAAGAACAATAAGATGTGATGGAAATCTATAGGCTAAAAATAATGAAGTGCAGGTTCCTTTACAATCAACATAATTACACCTCAATTATTACCTAAACTGAAAAAAGGAGTTGCATACAAAATAAAATATCAAATGTTGAATATAAAAAGCACCCATTTTGAAAGCAATCTTAAAATAAGTGGTGTGTTATCTCATTCAGTGTTCCAATGTTGAGAACTGACTTGTATACAAAGTATAAAAACATACTAACCAAGTTAACCTGGCTAATTATGTTTTTCTCTGTATATAGCTTGATGTTTCCATACACAATCTGGATTATACTTAAAGATCTGGATAAATTTAAATATAATCAAATATATTAAAAGTATAATATAATGTTTGGTGAAATGTCATTTGTTCACATGACTTTAGAGCCTTGCGAGATCTATTTCTTATTATACATGTGTTATTTTGTAAACAGAAGAAACTTGTGATTGTCTTTGTCACTTAATTTGTCCTTAAAATATAATATCCTTCTTGTGCATAATGGACAAGAATCCATAGAATTTCCCTGTTTTCATTTTTGATGCCATATAGGCCACCTGATGAGAAGGAAGGACTCACTGGAGAAGAGCCTAATTCTGGGAAAGACTGAGGACAAAAGAAGAACGGGATGACAGAGAATGAGGTGGCTAGATGGAGTCACCAAAGCAGTAGGCATGAGCTTAAATGGACTCCAGAGGATGGTAGAGGACAGGAAGGCCTGGAGGAACATTGTCCATGAGGTTGTGATGGGTCGAACATGACTTCGCAACTAACAACAACAACAAAGTTTCCAACTTTGATCACAGTTGCATACAAATGCAAATAGGTTTTTGCATTGTAAGTATTTTGGCAATATCTTGCAAACTAGTTTTACAACGCTGTACTAGTATTAGCCCTTTTCAAAATAATGGGGGGAAAAAATCAATCACATGATTCATTTATCAAGAATTTCTTCATAATAATAATAATAATAAATTCGAATTTATTAACCGCTCCCTCTCCCCACAGGGATCCGGGGCGGTGCACAGGAAGAACTAAAAACAATATAAACAATAAATACAAAAATACATACTTTAAAACACAATTAAACAATATTATCCCGTGCTAAAAATAATTAAAAACCCATTAAAATACATTTAAAATCTATAGACAGAGAAACTATCCAAGGCCGGCCAGTCAAAAGAAATGGGTCTTCAATTTCGTACGGAAGGAGCGGAGGTCCGTGGTCATTCTGATATCGGGTGGAAGGTCGTTCCAGAGGGCCGGGCCCGCCACAGAGAGAGCCCTTCCCCTGGGCGTCGCCCGCTGACAAAGTCTAGTGGACGGCACCCGGAGAAGTCCCTCTCTGTGGGAGTGAATCGGCCGTGAGGATGTATGGGGCAGGATGTATGGGGCAGAATCCCTTAACCCCACATTTGCCATGAAAGCCAGCTGGGTGATTTTCTTCACAGCTTCTGCTGTAGGGAAAATAGGAGGAGGAAGTAGCTAACTTGAGTTATTTGTAAAAATAATAAAGGCAGGATATGAATATTTTTTTAAAAAACAAAAAAAAATACTTTCACTATTTGATTCTCTTAAACACAGATCAGCAATACCTGCAACACTTTTTAAAAAAAACTTAAACATCAAATTGTTTTTAAAAGGTTTTTTTAAAGGGCACATTTTACATTTATAAAAAGTTTAGGTTTTTTCACATGATCAAAAACAAATTACATTTGCCAATGTGAAATTTAGGCCATCTTTTCTTATCTTCTGTCCTCCCTCCCCCCCCCCCACTTCTCATTTCCTGAAATTATCTGGGGCACATTCCCATAAGCCTTGTTCCCATTGGTAAAGAACTCAGACAGTATATATCCATGATGGCGAACCTATGGCACGGGTGCCACAGGTGGCACATGGAACCATTTCTTAGGGCACGCGAGGCGTTGCCCTGTCAGCTCCAGCATGCTTGTGTGCATTGGCCAGCTGATTTAGCCCTTCTTTTGAGGTCTTTTTTTGCCCTCTGGAGGCTTCAGAGAAGCTCCTGAAACCTCTGGAGGGGGGAGGAGGAGGCTGTTTTCACCCTCCCCAGGCTCCTAGAAAGCCTCTGGAGCCTGGGGAGGGTGAAAAACATGAGCCAAAAGCAGGGGGTTGTGCACATGCCATTATGGGTGTGGCACGCCTACGCACGACCCCCCCTGCGCTCCCCCTGCTTTTGGCACGTGAGCCGCAAAAGGTTCGCAATCACTGGTATATATTATATTCACAGAAAATTTAACTCTGATCATTTAGCAAAAAATTTTTTATTCTTTTCCTTAAACTCGTATCCAAAATATAAAGAAACTAGAAGGATATATACATAGTAAAGAAAGACAGAAGAGAATGTGGTTATTGATGTAGCAATTCAAAGTGACAACAACATCAGGAAAAATGAATACAAGAAACTGGACAACCAGTGCCTGAATTGAGAACTTGAAAAGATGTGGAAAGTGAAGGCCAAAGTGGTGCTAGTAGTGGGTAGGAGCACTTGGGGCTGAGACTTCTAAGCTGTAAAGAAAAGCGCAATGTTAGGGAGCAGTTCCACTGGTTTGATGGTTAAGGCATTGGATTAGAAAGCATAAAACTGTGAGTTCTAGTCCCATTTTAGGCATGAAAGCCAGCTGGATGACCTGAGCTAGTCACTTTTTCTCAGTCCAACTCACCTCACAGAATTGTTGTTATGGTGAAATAGGAGGAGGAAGGAATATTTATTAAAATAATAAATGTGAGATAAAAACACTGCACAGAGGCCTCCAGGCCGCTATTAGATGACCAGAGATTAAAGAAGATAATTACACCCTTGGTGGGAAGAGGCATTTTTTAAAAGTGTGAATACCTCTTAACCTTACTGCAAGGTATGTCCCTTAGTTGCTTTTTATATACAAATTCAACACAATCTGTTAAAATGAGATGCAGGTTTCTGAATCTTACATCTATAGTATAAGACAGGGCCCAACTTGTTCAAATGTCTTTAATACTGAAACTCATTCTCTCTGTGGGTTGCTTCTGATTAACCATTTTTAACATGACAATGTGAAATAAAGTTTGCCAGATGGAAAATATCCTTCAGAAAAGACCTTGTGATTTAAATAGCTGGCTGTCTTTGGATAAAAAGGAACACCATTAGCATCATTATGGGAAAGATGCTGTGAAAATAAATGTTTGCTTTTATCCTTGAAGATTCTCAAGAGTACTCAGAACTTCTGAAAGTCTAATTAATGTGAGCCTTCTAGATAAATGAAACTTCTACTTGTGCAGCCAGCTTATCTTTATATTACATAAAAGTACCATTATACTTTGGAAAAAGTCATTTTGGAATCTACTGCATTTAGAGAGGTTATAAAAGAGGAACAGAAAAGCAACGGATGGTATTTATTGTCAAGATGCTAAAGGATGATTGGTGAGGAGCGTCAAGTGCTATAAATGATTGAGTAAGCTTGCTTTCACTGAAAAGGTGTGAAAAGCCCTTGAAAAGAAGCATGTAAAGGAGGGGGGATGAAATATCAACTGTAACTTAGTTACCCAGGCCTTCTTCATTTCCCATGTACAATGAAGCTAGTAATCTGAGGCTGCCTGCTGAACATCTTGATTCTCTCTCTACATGGGGCTCCCCTTGAGGTGCACCCGAAGACTTCAGCTGGTCCAGAATGCAGCTGCGCGAGCAATAATGGGTACCGCAAGGTATACCCATGTAACACCGCTCTTGCGCGAGCTGCACTGGCTACCTGTCGTCTTTCGGGTGCGCTTCAAGGTGTTAGTTCTCATCTTTAAAGCGCTCCATGGCTCGGGACCTAGCTATCTGCGGGATCGGATTCTGCCCCATACATCTTCCCGGCCGATTCGCTCCCACAGAGAGGGACTTCTCCGGGTGCCGTCCACTAGACTTTGTCAGCGGCCGACGCCCAGGGGAAGGGCCTTCTCTGTGGCGGGCCCAGCCCTCTGGAACGACCTTCCCCCCGACATTAGAACAACTACGGACCTCCGCTCCTTCCGTCAGAAATTAAAAACTCACTTTTTCTGCTTGGCCGGCCTAGGTTAGTCTCTACCTCAGGGGTTAGGGAATGTTAATTTTAAAATGGGGATTTTAGTACAGGGACAGTTGATTTAATTTGTTTTTATTGTATTTATTTATGTATATATTTTATGCTGTTTTAATTTTCCCTGTGCACCGCTCCGAGTCCCCCTGGGGAGAGGACGCAGTATAGAAAAATAAAATCTATCTATCTATCTATCTTCAAGCAACAATAATATCTTAGATATTATATAAGAATATCAAGTATAAAAAGAAAGTATGAACTCCAGATATGTCTTTGCTTATATAAAATTATTGAGAAGCTATTCTATTTGAGCATGTTCATCAAATAGTAGGGTTCCCCCCCCCCCTTTTTTTTTTTTTTTAATGAGTGAATCAATTATTAAAAAATAAGATTAGTATGTTCGGGCAGGAAACCATTTACTTTATGTGGAAATTATTTTATTTTATTTTAGTATGGAAAAAATACACTGTGAGTGAAGGGTAGCAAGAATGTATTATACATGAAATGAACATCTCCTCTTCCACTGGAGTTTGTAAAGGGAGAATTCTTCACATTCTGGCAGCTGATGCACAAAGAATGGCTCTGTTTGACAAGCAGTTGCAATCCTTAATAGTAGAAACTGGAATCAACACGTTAAATTAGGCTTCCCTTAAGTGCAGAGATTATCAAGTTCATTGCCAAACAAAGAAGGTAGTGCAATATAGGGCGTTGCAATAACTCTTTGTTAATGAGACTATTGTTAAGATTTGGCAAGAATCCTGGAGTAAGATAATAAATTGGAAATAGCAGAGTGATTCTGAAAAAAAACCCACATGTGAACCACATAGTTTGTTAAAACAATGATGGTGGTGGTGTGTGTGTATGTGTGTTTATTCTAAATTATTAAAACTAACAAGAATTAATGTTTAAAATAAAAAGGAATATAAAAGAACCAAAACAAAAGTGGAAAAAAGAAAGAAAATAAATATAATTTGCTCAAAGTTCTATAGTTTTACAGCAGTAATAACTATAAATATAAATTAAACTCAGTCTATTTTTCAACATTATAAACATTTTCTCTATCATTTATTTCTTTTCCAATTATCAGTAATTTCATTATTCCTCTATTTTACACAAAAAGGCCTATTTTAAATCCAATCCCTCCTTGGTGATAACTCTAGGGAGACAATAGTGTCAATAGGCATCTTACATGGAAGGAAATAGTAAGCCTAGCTCCCGAAACCATCCCTACAAACTGAGTTTTAAATTCTCTTTAATTTGATTTTAATTTTTTGGTAACTTCTTAGTGTATTTTTAGCACAGGTCACTTCAAATTTAATCAGTTTTTATTGCTTGTAGTCGTATTTATTTATATGTTCGTATTTATCTATATGTCTGTATTTTTCATTTTAACTTCCTGTGCACCGCCCTGAGTCCCTCTGGGGAGATAGGCGCGGTATAAAAATCAAATAAAATCAAAATCAAAGTTACGGAAGGTTAATATCACCTTTACTAGTTTGCAATCTAGTAAAGGTGATAAATAGCACTTAGTTTTAGCTTTCTTAGTTGAAATGCAAAGGAATTCTTTCCATGATCCCCTTAATTGAAATCAGACATCCATCACTGGCTGGAAACAACAGATAGCCTTCTTGCAGGTGCTCCAATACATCAGCAGTCAAACTAGTCTTGTGAGCCAAAATCCATTTTAAATTTCCTGGATCAAATACACCGTAAGCAAGACTAGTTAATAGTGCAATTCAGTGTTTGGCAACCAGGGGTGGGTTTCTGCAGGTTCGCACCTACTCGCAAGAACTGGTTGGTGAAATTTAGAGAACCGGTGAGAGGGGGTTCCACCGGCGTACCTGGAAGTAAATCTGGCCCGCCGCTGCCAGTGATCCAATGGGAAGGAAAGGAAAGGAAGGAAAAAAGGAAGGAAAGAAAGAAAGAAAGAAAGAAAGAAAGAAAGAAAGAAAGAAAGAAAGAAAGAAAGAAAGAAAGAAAGAATTTATCATCACAATTGAGTCCAAAATTTTGGTTGCTAAGCAAGAGCGTTGTTAAATGAGTTTCACCACATTTTAAAAGGTGGCCACTCCCACCCTGTCACATGACTGCCAAGCCACGCCCACAAAATAGGCCACACCTACAGAGTAGGTTCTAAAAAATTTGAAACCCACCCCTGTTGGCAACTTTAAGATATATGAACTTAAACAGAATTTCCAAGCAAGCAAGTTGATTGTCCAATGTTTCAACTCACAAAAGGAAATTTCATGTAGTAGAAGTAAGAAGTCTTACTCTTTTCAAGTGGAAGCATTTGCTAAGATTAAAGATGATGAAGCAGAATTTATACAAACAGAATTTATACAAACGGATTTAAATATTCCACATCATGGAAACTGCTTCAAACTTCATGTTTGTCCACTTTAAAAACGGGCTGAAGTGCCGGAGCTGGAGGACCGTTCCGAGGCTCAGCATTGATCCTGTGGACCATAAGTGTTCGGATTTGATGTATTCAGCTTTTTAAAAGAGAAAATAGAGGGGGAGATTGCAAAAAAAAAATCTCAGAACAAAAGCGGCGTTTTAAAATGTTCTCCGGGCGCGGAGAGAGAGAGAAAACTAACATCCGACTTTCTATTAGTTAAAAGCGAAAGTATTACCATATATGGAATCGCACTTGGAAACCTTGTATCAGAGACTTGTTAAAGGATAAATGGAACTTTTATTTATTTTACTTACTCTTCACAAGCGCCAAAGCGGCGGAAAAATGGCGCTTCTTTGCTCCCAGTGGAAAATTTCCTTTGAAATTTGATCATTCCTTCAACTTTACAAGACTAACAAATGTATATGTTCAGCCAACTCAAGTGATTCTCAGTGTCTCTCCCATTGTGCCCTTCTCCTTTTTGGTGGATTGGGGTTTACAATTCTTTCTCTGGAGTTTATATAACATTGATTTGGAATTTAAGTACAGATTTTGCCCTCTCTTGGAACTCACAGACTGTTTCACTCACCAGACGCCATCTTTAACAAAAAGAATTCAAGCATCAACCATATCAACAAGAAAGCCTCCGACTGGGGGGGGGGGGAATCTGTTACTGTTTCTATAAAAGTTTTGCCCTCTCCCTCATTAAATAAAAATTGTTACAATGTTGCAAAAAGAGGCAGAAGGAGAGGACAACCAGCAAGCATCAACACAAGGAATGCTTCAAAGCATAATCCAGGAAATAAGGCAGATTTGGAAAGATTTGGCAAGCTCAAGATTGGAATTGTTGGAGGCACAAAGAACAATAATAGATGACAAACAAAAAATGGATGGGTTGGAGGGCGGGACGGTTGAGACGAGTGAAGAGGGAAGGGAATTGAAAAAAGAATTTATAGATAGGGCTGTGCATATGTCTACAATTGATTTTGGAAAAATGTCTTGCTTTTTAAGGTTTCATAATGCTTCAGAACCAGATAATTTAAAAGATTTAATGAATTCAATTTTAGCAGAATGTACCAAAAAAAGTAAAGAATACATAACCTTAGCATATGCCAGAATAAATGATATACCCAGAGAGATAGATATAAAATTTGGAAGAAGGTCGACAAGGGATGGGATCCTGGGAGCACAGAGAGAAAGGCCTTGGATGCACCAGCTAAAAGAAATTGCCAGTTTGAAGCAGACCCCCCAAAAAATTCAAGAAGTATTCCTTCTCTTTAAAAAACTGTACAAAAAAGGGGTGTGTTCCAAATGATTAATGCCTGAAGGAATGTTGGTATTCTGGGAGGGGGGTGGAAAACACTCCTCAATCCTGGAGGATTAAGATATGGGAGCGGGAGGGGCTGTGACTCCGCCCACTGGCAGGAAGGAGGGAAAAGAACTATAGCAAGAGACTCAGATCATTAAAATGATTTTTTCTTTTATCTAGTGTAATTCATTAATGGATGTTAAGAAAACAAATGATTGAATGCATGGATTTATCATATTATATGTATGTATTTCTTTCCACTTTTTATTGAAATTGTTTTCACATGAAGCATCGGAAAGGACGACCATCTCCGACATGAAAGCTCTAAAATATTTTTATTGCAACCCTATATACCCCTTACCTTTAAAAAATTGTAAAACTAATAAAATTGCTTTTAAAAAAACTTCATGTTTGTCATCAAACTTCTCTTCATGCTAGCATTTAGTACCTGGCTTGCTTTGGACTTTTGTAAGAAGCATTACATTCTTCTCATCACCTTCAATTACCTGCTTTTCTAATGAATTGCATATTTTGTTGACCTTTCCTATATTTATTTATTTTGCTAAGTCCATCTTTATATTCTATTCAGAATATATTCTATTCTATTTTTCTCCATCAATTGATCTAATCTCCTGAGTTGGATTCCAATAGCATATCCCAGAGAAAGATTATTCTCCTCCATAAGATAATAAGTCAACTCCAATTCCTATTTGACAGATTTTCAACTATTTGAAGACTGCTCTTACATTTCATTTCAGTCATGTTTTCTAATGGATTAAACATATCTATGTTCTTTAATTATTTCTTGTATGTTTTCCCCTCTTTAATGAAACTTCAGCTTCTTATCTTCTCTGGATCACCTCAGTTAAGCATGACAGTTTTTTTGTCTGGTTATTTCCAGAAGACCTGACACTTTATTATTAAAGTTTTCTGATATTAGAGCTGAAATTAAGCAGAACATGCATGGAATGTTCTTATTATTTTAATGTAGAATATTACAGTAAAACTACCAGACTTCCAGCAAAGGAAGATGTGTCCTCCTTTTATTTTATTTTATTTTATTTTTTATTTTATTAAATTTATACCCCGCCCTTCTTCTTGTAAGGACCCAGGACAGCGCACAGGCAATATAAAACCATACAAAATACAAAATACATTTTTAAAAAACTATTAAATTAAATCCCACGCTAAAAACCCTTTAAAACCATGAGAATTAAAATTTGTTCAGATAAAAGTCAGAAATGGGGGGTTATGCTAGGCCGGCTTGTTGGAATAAATACGTCTTGAGACGCTGGCGGAAGAGGTGGAGGTCCGAGGTGGTGCGTAGGTCGGGGGGTAGGTCATTCCAGAGGGCTGGGCCCGCCACAGAGAAGGCTCTTCCCCTGGGCGTCGCCAACCGGCATTGCCTGGCCGACGGTACCCGGAGAAGACCCTCTCTGTGGGAGCGGATCGGACGAAGGGATCTTTTGATCCTCGTGTTCTCTTTCTAGCAGGCATAATCTTAAAATATTGTTCTCTTTTGGAGTATCAGTTCCTAAGCACCTTTTATCCACATCCAGCATTTCCCTAATAAGTGTCAATGATGAATTAACAAGCTCAATTAAGTGATCCTCATTAGTTGATCAATATCTTCCAGCTTGAAATTGACAAGACTGTAATCAGTTACATAATGATGTTTTTTATTATCTGGCAGTAGCAAATTTCTATAATTTGCAACAGTCCTTCTGATACTAGAAAAAAATATTTCATATACATGTAGGCAGAAGTAATTTTTTTTAAAAATCACTGATATTTTTTTCTTTTGGATGACAAGAAAGTTAAACAGATTATATAGCCTCCTTTTCCTCTATATGTCCTCCTTTCCAGTTATTCAGTTAGATATCTGGTAATCCTCTATTATAGGCAATTCTGTCTTGTGAACATGCTGCAGTCACTGAGAACCAAAAATGAGTTCTTCCTGACCACTAGGGGACAGAGATATCTCAGACAATCTGTGCTCAGCTGTTGATCAGTAACTATTTTTAACTTTTGTGTACACAATTTTGTACAGACAGCATGCCACCAGCCAAGTCAGCTTGCAGCAGTTAATAAAGAAATTCAAAAAGTAATCATGATCGGAAATAATATGTATGTAAGGCAAAATGTGACAATGGCGATGATGATGATGATGATGATGATGATGATGATGATGATGATGATGATGATGATAGACTAACAGAATAATAGAGTTGGAAGGGACCTTGGAGTTCTTCTAGTTCAACCCCCTGCATAAGTGGGAAACCCTATACCAGGGCTGTCAAACTGGTGGCTCATGGGCCGGATGTTTCTGGATGCCCGACCAGCTGTGTGAAGTGGAAAAACATTGCAAAATGTCACATGATGGCAATGTGATGCCACAATTTTGATACCTTTCTGGACTAATGGCTGGCCAATCTCTTTTTTAAAAACCTCCCATGATGAAGCAGCTGTTGAATGCAGGCAGTTCCACTGATTAATTGTTCCCTGGGATAATATTTCTCCTTAGTTCTAGATCGCTTCTTTCCCTGATCATTTATCAGCTATTGATTGTCCAGCCTTCTAGTACTTTGGAAAATAGGTTGACCCCTCTTCTTTTTGGCAGTCCAACAAATATTGGAACACTGCTATCATGTCATTCCTAGACTTTTTTTTCCACCAGACTAGGCATATTTAATCCCTACAATTGCTTCAACCATTGTTCATATATTTTAGCCTCCAGTCCTATAATGTTCTTTGTTGTTCTTCTCTGCACTCTTTCCAGAGTCTCAACATCTTTTTTATATGGTGGTGGCCATAACTGAATGAAACATTCCAAGTGTGATCTTACCGACATGTAATGAAGAAGTGCTAACACTTCATGTGATCTTGATTTTATCCCTCTGTTAATGCAGCTTAATATTGCAATGGCTTTTTGGTGGCATATATTTAAGTGGTTGTCTACTAGGATTCTAGAACCTTCTCACAGTTGCTTCTATTGAGCCAGGTTTCATTTATTTCCATCTGCCTATCTTAAAAAACAAAAAAAGAGGAGGGAGGGGGGGAAACAGATCCAGGCAACTAAAGACGGATCAGCCTAACATTAATACCTGGAAAGTTCATGGAAAAGATAAACAACAGATCTGCACAAATCTAAAAGCAAGCGAAGTGATAACCAGAAGCCAACATGGATTTATCAAAAACAGATCATGGCAAATTAGCCTTATTTCATTATTTCAAAAAGTGATTATATTAGTGAACCAGTGAAATGCAGTGGACATAGTATACTTGGATTTCAGTAAGATTTGCCAAGTAGACCAAACCTCCTTCTTGGTATGTTACTGGTAGAAAAATGTGGGCAGACAGCATCACCACCAGATGGATTTGTAATTGTCTGGCAAATGGGATTTAATGTGTAGTGCTTAATGGAACTACATCTACATGGAGGAAATTAAGCCTGATGGACCCTGAGAGGTTCCAGATGGAGCTTGGGCCAATACCTGACCCACGAGTAGACTGAGGACCTAGTGGCCGCCTGGAATAGTGCAGCCATGGGGGCCCTGGATCGAGTCGTGCCCTTGCGGCCTCTCACTCGGCGTCAACCTACCTTGGCTCCTTGGTTCTCCGAGGAGCTGAGGGAGATGAAACGCCGAAAGAGATGCCTAGAGAGTGTCTGGAGGTCCATTCGCACTGAGTTTGACCGGACACGGGCAAGGTCACATTTGCGGACCTACCTTGTGGTGATAAGAGCGGCGAAATGGGATCACCTCACCGCTCTTATCGCATCTGCAGATAACTGCCCTGCTGCACTGTTTAGGGTGACCCGCTTCCTCTTTCACCAGAGGCCGCGAGAAGTTTCTTTGCAGGGTCGTGCAGAGGAATTTGGATGTTATCCGCAAGATAAAATCATTCAGATTTGGGACGAGTTAGCCTCCGATTGGGCAAGTCTGGACGGGATGACGGAGGCAGGTCTTGAGACCTTTGTTTGGGCTGAGTTCGATCCTGTGACTCCTGATGACATGGACAGGATGCTGGGGCAGCTGAATGCCACCACATGTTTATTGGACCCATGTCCCTCCTGGCTTGTACTGGCCTCCCGGGAGGTCACAAGAGGCTGGCTCCAGGGAATTGTTAATGCTTCCTTGAGTGAGGGGTCCTTACCGACCCTCTTGAAAGAGGTGGTGGTGAGACCCCTCCTCAAGAAGCCCTTCCAGGACCCAGCTGTGTTAGCTAACTACCGTCCGGTCTCCAACCTTTGCTTTCTTGGGAAGGTTGTTGAGAGTGTGGTGGCACAACAGTTCTCCCAGCACTGTCTATCTAGTTCTCCCAGCACTGTCTATCTAGAAACTGTCTATCTCGACTCGCGCCAGTCCGGCTTCCGACCTGGGTACAGCACGGAGACAGCATTGGTCGCGTTGGTAGATGATAAGGACTCAGGATAGAGGTTGTGCCTCGATCCTGGTCCTATTAGATCTCTCAGCGGCTTACGATACCATCGACCATGGTATCCTATTGCACCGGCTGGGGGGGTTGGGGTTGGGAGGCACCGTATTGCGGTGGTTCTCCTCCTACCTCTCCAACCAGTCACAATCTGTGTTGGCAGGAGGGTAGAGGTTGGCGTCGAGGCCCCTTATATGTGGGGTCCCTCAGGGGTCAGTCCTCTTGCCCCTCCTGTTCAACATCTATATGAAGCCACTGGGTGAGATCATCCGTGGTTTTGGGGTAGAGTTCCATCAGTACGCTGATGACACCCAGCTGTACTTTTCTACCCCTAACCACCCCAACGATGCCGTCGAAGTGATGTCCCGGTGCTTGGAGGCCATGCAAGTCTGGATGGGGAGGAACAGGCTCCGACTCAACCCGTCCAAGACCGAGTGGCTGTGGTTCCTGGCGTCATGACATAGCCAGTTGGTTCCATCTCTGGCTATCGGGGGCGAGTCATTAGCTCCCGCAGAGAGGGCCCGCAACTTGGGCATCCTCCTGGACTCTCAGCTGTCTTTGGATGACCATTTGACAGCCGTAGCCAGGGGGGCTTTTTATCAGGTTCACCTGATACGCCAGTTGCGCCCCTTTCTGGATCGTGACGCTCTATGCACGGTCACTCAAGCCCTCGTCATCTCCCACCTGGACTACTGTAACGCTCTCTATATGGGGCTGCCCTTGAGATGCACCCGGAGGCTCCAGTTAGTACAGAATGCGGCCGCACGGGGGATTCTGGGAGCCTCAAGATACTTCCATGTAACACCTCTCCTGCGCGAGCTGCACTGGCTGCCTGTGGCCTTCCGGGTGCGCTTCAAGGTACTAGTGACCATCTTCAAAACGCTCCATGGCATGGGACCTGGTTACTTACCGCCTCCTACCACACACCTCCAGTCGACCTGTCCACTCCCACAGGGAGGGCCTCCTTAGGGTGCCGTCCACCAGACAATGCCGGCTGGTGACTCCCAGGGGAAGAGCCTTCTCTGTGGCAGCCCCCAGCCTCTGGAATGACCTACCCCCCGACCTCCGTACAATCACGGACCTTCACCTCTTTCATTGGGCATTAAAAACATACTTTTTTCATGCGGCCGGCCTGGCATAACTGTTATGGCTGATCTTAGTCTGGGTTTTAATTATGTCTTTTATCATGGGTTTACAAAATTCGATTTAATTCATTTTTAATTATTTTGATTGTATTTATTATTTTATTATTATTTTTATCCCTGTGCACTGCCCTGAGTCCCATCAGGGAGAGAGGGCGGTATAGAAATACATGAAAATAAAATAATAAAATAAATAAAATAAAATAAAATAAAATAAAATAAAATAAAATAAAATAAAATAAAATAAAATAAAATAAAATAAAATAAAATAAAATAAAATAAAATAAAATAAAATAAATAAAATAAAATAAAATAAAATAAAATAAAATAAAATAAAATAAAATAAAATAAAATAAAATAAAATAAAATAAATAAAATAAAATAAAATAAAATAAAATAAAATAAAATAAAATAAAATAAAATAAAATAAAATAAAATAAAATAAAATAAATAAAATAAAATAAAATAAAATAAAATAAAATAAAATAATAAAATAAAATAAAATAAAATAAAATAAAATAAAATAAAATAAATAAATAAATAAATAAAAAATAAACAAGCAGTGGAATACTCCAAGGTTGGGTTTTAGGCTGCTCAGTATTCTTCAATATCTTCATAAATGATTTAGATGAAGAAATAGAAGGGAAACACGGCAAATTTGCAGACAACACTAAGCAGGAAAGATTAGCCAACAACAGAGTCAAGAGCCAGATGGATCTCAACAAACATGAACACTGGGTCCAATTCAACAAAATGAAATTCAGTGAAGAGAAAAGTAAGGTCTTACATTTAGGAAAGAAAAATCAAATGTACAGATACAGATTAGGTGAAACCTGGCTCAGTAGCCGTAACTGCGAGAGGGATCCTGGGAGTTCTTTTGGAATTCATCTATATATGCAATTTGTGACAGCAGACAAAAAAATCAATGCAATCTTAGGATGCATTAGCAGAAGGATAGACTAAAAACAATATGAAGTACTAGTACTGCTTTACAAAGACTTAATAAGAACACATCTGGAATACTGCATCAGTTCTGGTCACCAAATTATAAAAATGTTAAGACTTTGGAAAAAGTGCAGGGAAGAGCAACAGGGATAATTAGGGGACTATAACAAATGATGAATGGCTGTAGGAATTGGAAAAGAAGGACTAGGAGTGATATGATAGCAGTTCCAATATTTGAAAGGTTGCCAAAAAGAAGACAGAGTCACCTATTTTCCAAAGCACCCAAAGGCCATGCAAAAAACAATGTATGAAAACTATTAAAAGAGACATACAATGTAAGTAAAAATTTATTGATAATGAGAATAATAAATTAGTGGAATGGCTTGCCTTCAGAAGTTGTAGGTACTTAATCACTGGAGGCTTTTAAAAATAGATTGGACAGTAATTTATCTGGAATAGTATAGGGCAGTATTGGTGAACCTTTTCAACACTAAGTGCTGAAACTGGAGTGTGCACAGGCATGCGAGAGTGCTAGAAACCAGAAGAACAGCAGTCCGGTGCGCAAGATGATCTTCCAATTTCCAGTATTTGTATGCACACCAGCCACCTGGTCTTTGTGTGCACATGCATGTCAGAAACTGGAAGAGCAGCTGCCTGGTGAGCGCATGCACACTGGGTGGGTGCTCTTCCGGTTTCCTGTGCTCCCACACACATGAAGAACAGCTGGCCCACATGCTGGAACAGGAAAGTCAATGGGCAACACCTCAAGTGCCAGAAAGATAGCTCTGTGCCACTTCTGGCATACGTGCCATAGCTTCACCATCACGGGTATAGGGTCTGCTGCTTAAGCAGGAGGGTTGGACTAGAAGACCTTCAAGATTCCTTCCAATCCTGATATTCCTATTCTATTCTATTCTGTTCTGTTCATGTATATTTGGGTTTTCTTGCCTAAGTGCAAAACTATATTTTTCTCACCACTGAATTTCATTTTTTGAGATAGGGCAAGTCCGTCAAGGTTCATCTGGATCTTGATCCTATCTTCTAAAGCATTGGCTATTCTTGCCAACTTGGTGTCATCTGCAAATTTGATGAGATCCCATTCTATTCTATCATGTAAATTGTTTATGAAGATATTGAAGAATACTGGACCTAAGAAAGAACCTTGGGGTGTTCCACTGCTTACTTCCCTTCATATACAGTAAACGTAGTTCCATTAAGGAGCTCATACTGAGTGCATTTGATCAGTCAGTTGCGAATTCTTCTGGAAGTGATGCTGTCTATCCCACAAAATTAATTGTGCTCTACCTTGGCAAATGCCTTAATGAAATTCAAGTATACTGTGTCCACAGCATTTTACTGCTCCACTAATTTAATCATTTTGTCAAGGAATAACATAAGACTCTTTTGCCATGATCTGTTTTTGACAAACCGTGTTGACTTCTGACTATACTTTTTCTTGTTTCTAGATGTTTTCAGATCTGTTGCTTATCTTTTTTATGATATTCCCAGATATTGATGTCTGGCTGATTGGTCTGTGGTTTACTGAATCCATTTTTTTCTCCTTTTTGAAAATGGGAGTAACCCATTTTCAGCTCTTTTCAAGTCCTCTAATAGTTCTTGGGTGCTCTACAGTCTGTGAAATATATGGTTCAGTGGTTCCAAGATGACGTCTATCAACTCATTCTTTATTCTGGGGTTTAACCTATCTGACCCTGGTGATTTGAACTCATCTAGGGTGGAAATGTATTATCTTACCATTTTCTTGCCTATTTTAATTTATATTTCTATGGAAACAAAACAACATACAATACCTGCAACCTCATAAAAATTCAGAAGACATTAAATCAGTCAACTGTCAAAATGTTAATCTTTCTATAGATTAAACTGTGGTATCCTGTTTTGTCTTCAGATGCCAGATTTCAGTATCCAAAGTTGTCCTTTGAAGGATGATGCTTTTCCTAAATAACTGAAATCCAAGTTATTCACAGCATTGCTATCCTTATTGAAGGAAGATTAAGGACCTGCAAAGAATTTAAGAGAATAGGTCTTGATTTAGCAGCTTGAAAATACATTATATGATACCCAATGGTGAAAAAAAAAAAAGCATCAAAGGATTCCCTTGCTTCCTTATGAAAAGCAAAAAGTGGGCAACAATTACAGAAATTGTCAGAAGCCAACTATTACCTTTGGCTGCTTTCAAGATGCAATTTATTTATCTTTTGTACAACAGATTGTATCCTGCAAATAAAGCAGCTTTCTCCTAAACAAAAAGAAGAGCAACACAATTTCCCTTTGCTTTTGATTAGGAATTATCAAAGCAGAAAGGGTGAGTTTAGTCAGGCATAAAATAATGATATGCTTTTAAAGTGCAAAATTCCTATTGTGCTTGTGCTAGTTAATTAGCACTGGGCATACACATTTCTTTGGATGATAATCAAACTCAGGCCAATAGGAAATGGAGGGGATGCTACTCCAACATAAGTAGCTGGCTGTGATTGAATAGAAAGGAAAGTACTCCCTTCCTACATGGAACAAAAACAAGAGCGTGCTGGCATTTAAAAAGAGGATTCCCACACCTCTATTTTTTTTTCTTAAAGAAAACCTATTAAAATATGCATAGATAATGGACCATTGTCATGCAATGAATAACAAACTAACTCAAATACCATTCTTCTTTTCATTTCCTTTGCCCTGTCTTGCATCTGCTTTATTTTCTTCTGGTTGCTGGGCCTGTGGATGATGCTTTATAATGCCATGGGGTTTTTGTTCTTAGAATGGAAAAGGCATTTGTTGCTAGCTGTCTATCGTGGGGGAGCCAGATGTTTTCTTCTGGCGTACGCAATAAAATTATATAGGGGAGAACTTATCTTTGATGTACCCAACTGCTGAGTTTAACCGCAGTCAGTGTTCCCAGGATTGTTTTTTCCACCCCTCCTTCTCCATCTGGAAGCACAACTATTGAAATATTTGGCAAAATAACTAATAGCTAGAGATAACCTTTGCCTATTTCCTGAGCAGTATTCTTCTAATAACTTTTATTATCCCTTTGTCTTGCTTTTTTCCCCAAAGATGATTTGGAGTTCATCTCTGTATTTTTCAAGATTTCTCCAGTTTTTTATTTTTATTTTTTTAATGAGCTAGCTTCCTTGTAATATTCTTCCTTTGGAAATTATGACAAGAATATTGTATATGCAGGTACTTCTTTGAATCTTTTCCCCTTCCTTATATCAATAAAGGGGATTAAGTATCCATCTCTACATGCTAGTAAATAGACATAAGCAATATAGTACAATCTTCAAGGCCAGGTTCATTCCTTGACATCTCCAAAAACAGAAGGAAAATTTCTGTTAATCGGGAAGATCAGTTCTACTATATATTCTTTGGTCACCTTGACCAGAAATTCAGGGCCGATTCGCTAACACAGAGAGGGACTTCTCCGGGTGCCGTCCACTAGGCTGTGCCAGGGGGTGACGCCCAGGGGAAGGGCCTTCTCTGTGGCGGGCCCGACCCTCTGGAACGACCTTCCCCCCGAAATCAGAACAACCATGGACCTTCACTCCTTCCGACAGCTATTAAAAACACATTTCTTCCGTTTGGCTGGCCTAGGGTAATTCAAATTTTAAATTGTTAAGGGGTTTTTAGGGATAGTTTTAATTTCATAGAAGCTTTTAGCGCAGGGTAAGTTTAATTCGATTTTAATTTTGTAATTTGTCTGTTTTAATTGTCTTTTAATTCCCTGTGCCCCGCCTCGAGTCCCTTCACGGAGAAAGAGAGCGGGTTATAAATAAAATTTATTATTATTATTAGGAAGCTGTGTTCTAGTGGACACCAAATCAAGAAAGATTGATTTTATTGAATGTACAGTATATTGATTTCTTCTAGTTTTATGATATACTGTATCTGCCTATTAGTGAATGTAGCATTAAGTTTTATAAATTCCCACTTATCTACAATTATGTGGGGGGAGGCATTCAGGATCAGTGTGGATTGTGCTTCTATAAGCTAAAAAAACTAGTAAAGCTTTTTACCCTTATGCTTCCTTAATCCAGTTGGATAATATAATGTAAAAACATTAAAATAATGTATTTTAGAAGTAGAATACAAAATATGAATATTAAATATATAATAAATTGGAAATAACATTGCAAAGTTAAATTTAACATGTATATTGTATGACCTTGTGGCAGTTATGAGTTGTTAAACATGTGGGGGCTATACTATGTGAATTGAATCAATAGTGGAAATATTATTTTTTTAATGCATTATATAAGCAAAACACACATAAAATTAACAAGACTTTGTTAATATAGTCTTAGTATGAAGTAGAAGTGGCTCATATATTTGGGTTTCCTGTATGGTTTACCTGGCCTTATATCTGTCTCCCTCTATGCCTCTTCTATCTTTACTGCTGTCTCATGTTTTTTTTTTAAGTCTTATTTCTGACTCCATCCATAATTGCAGAAATGTCAGCCTATTAAGTAGACCAGATTAGGAATCAAATGTATAGAAAGACTAAGGCTACTTTTATTGAGAGTGATTTCATAAGTCTGATTGTGTCTTACCTTTTTATAGTCATATGAAATAGGGAAGTATCTGCCTGAGCTGATTCCATATACTTTCTTCTTGTTTTAGACTTAAACTGTTTTTCCTCATTTTCATTTTGGTAAAGAATCTGGCCTATTTCTGTCAAACTCATCATCCTTGATCTCTCCAAGGGATGCCAAAAAGTATAGTCAAGTACGGAGTATGGTCAAAAACAACCGTGTGAACAAAACTCCTCCTGGTTTTTATGTGTGCTATAAAAACGAAGTGACGTTTGACAGAATAACAGAGTTGGAAGGATCTTGGTGTTCTTCTAGTCCAAACCCTTGCTCCAGCAAGGGACCCTATACAATTCCAAATAAAAGACTGTCCAATCTTTTCTTTAAAATCTCCAGTGATGGGAAAACTTTTGAAGGCAAGTTGTTCCACTTACTAAATTATTCTCATTGTCAGGAAACTTCTCCTCAGTTCTAAGTCAGTGATGGCAAATCTTTTTGTCCTCACTGGGCCGAAATCACATGCACATTCATGAAAGCACATGTGAGTGTGCCCACACCCACAATGCAATGCGCCCTGCCCTCTGCTCATGCACGCATGACCCCCCCCATGCTCCCTCACCCCATTCAGGCACACAATCCCCCTATGCATGTGTGCAATCTCCCCATGCCCCATTTTTGGCTTAGGCCATATCCCTAAAGCTTCCTGGGACCAAAAGCAGGCTATGGGGGATGCCGCCCTGCATTCACCCCATCTCCCGCACATTCATGTGCAACCCCCACCTCCCCATGGACACATCTCCTGCATGCACAGCAGAGATCTGAAAATCAGTGGGCTGGCAGAGACATTCGTGCATGCATGGTGGAGCTGAGCTGGGTGACAGCTCGTGTGCCCACAGAGAGGGCTCTAAGTGTCAACTGTGGCAAGAATGCTATAGGTTCGCTATCATGGCTCTAGATATTTCTCTCTTTGATTAGGTTCAAAGATAGGCTACAGAAAGAATGATTTTGTTTTCTTAAAAACAGTCTCTCTCTCTCTCTCTCTCCCTCCCTCCCTCCCTCCCTCCCTCCCCCCCCCCTCTCTCTCTCTCTCTTTGCACCATCACACCGTCTTGATTTTTTGGGGCCACAAGCTGGGAACACCCTTGCTTAACCTGGAGGAATAAAAAAAGAACATCATTTTTAAATTTCTCCATTATAGCAAGGGATGATCAACATTTCACATGCTTCATTAATCTGCTATATTGCAGACATAAAATTAGATAAAATATGACACAATTATTCAACATCTGTCATTATACATTCAGAAATGTTTCATCAAGTATCTTTACTGCTTAGCTAAATTGAGCTTTCTTGACAAGCGCCTTTGATAAGTGAAAGAAAAAGTGTAATGCACCTAGTCTTAGAAATTTTAATTTTTTTTTAAAATCACATAAAATATAGCTGGTTGATAAATTCAAAACTTAATATATGCTATAAGTTAGCTTTTTTGTACACCATTTCTCAGGATATCTTAAAGACATTTTTTCCAGAATGCAACTGAACTTTCTTGCTTGGATGAGAAGCAAAACATTTTCAAATAAATGTTGGGACAACCATGACCTGGATGATTGAGAATAACTAAAGATATTTTTCATAATACATTCAGCATTTTCCTGCTGATGTTAAAAAAAATTACAGCCATAAAAACATTTTATGACAATATTTGAAATAATATATATAAATCCATTATGCATTAGTAGAGAAATTTTAAATTGGGCTTTAGGGATTTTTAACGGGGTAGTTTTTAGCACAGGGTGTAATTTAATATAGTTTTAATGTATTTATGTATTTATTGTGATGTATTGTATTTTTATATTTGCCTGTGCACCCGCCCCGAGTCCCTTTGGGGAGAGGGGGCGGTTAATAAGTCGAATAAATGAAATGAATGAATGAAGCATAACATAATTTGACTTATTTAACTTACTTTAACTTAATTTTAGAAATATCTAGCTATATGATAAAAATAAGGCCATAATTTGGAAATAATATGGTAAAAATTTAAATGACAAGTAAATACACCAAGTACAATGTATTTATATTTTCTCCAATATTGTTATCTGACTACTATAAAAATAGATAGGATGAAAGATTTTTTTAAAGAATTGTAGGTGACATAATTCTAATTTTAAATGAAACTTTTGTAATTACAAATAACTGTAGGAAAAAGTTGTAGCAATACATGAATAATTAAAATCATGCAAAAAATAGTTTCCCTAATTTTAAACTATAACTTGAGAATATTATTAAAAATAATAAATACATAAAGAAGAAAGAAAGAATTTTAAACTTTAACTTGAGAATATTATTAAAAAATAATAAATACATAAGAAAGAAAGAAAGAAAGAAAGAAAGAAAGAAAGAAAGAAAGAAAGAAAGAAAGAAAGAAAGAAAGAGTGAGCTAGTTTATGAAATAATATGAATAAAATAATGTGACAAAAAAGACTGGAAATATAAAACCAAATCTTTCATTATTTTTAAATACTGTTTGTTTGTTTGTTTAACTTATATTGCATCCATCTCATGTAGAAGCCAATAGTTGTTTACAATTAATAAAAATATGGAATATTAAAATATTAAAACAATAAATAGTAATATTAGAAGTGTTTTAAATGGACAAAAATGGAAAGGAAGAGAGCAATACGCACCTGGGGGGTGGGGGGAGTAGAGTTCTTATCTTTGTTCATTAACTATCTCTAAAATGACAAGCCTGATCTTCAGGCCCTTTTGAAAGGCTAAAAGAATGGGTTGGGAGTCCATGATATTCCAGAGGACAGGAGCCATAACAGAAAAGGCTGTTTCATAGTTTCAGTATAATTCATTGTTACCTCTGTTACAATATTATGATCATTTTAATAATATTACTTTAGTCCTAAGTAATATTACATATTTAAAATAATTTTAAATATGTACTTTTTCATATACCACTCTCTCCCCCCATCCCCTTCTCTCTTTTGCAAACACACACACATATACATAAGTACCCACATTTATATGCATGGATGCACGCACACATGCACACACACACATGCATGCACACACACACATTTGTATTTTGAATACAACCCTCTACTCATTTGAAAAATCCAAATTAACATATTAATGGTGCTTATTTAACTTCCACCAAAAAAACCACAACTCCAGTACTTTCCTGGGTAATTGTCTATATGCTGTGTGTGTTTATGTGCACCCTATTTTGACCTAGATACACACAATGGTGGAGGCGGAACTGGATATTCCTAGATGGTTCCGCCCCAGGCTCCTGATGGACCCTGAAAGGTTCCAGAGGGAGCTTGGGCCAATTCCTGTGACCCTGCCCCGCGACTCGACTGAGGATCTAGTTGCCGCATGGTTAAGTGTGGCCACGGGGGCCTTGGACCGAGTCGCGCTCTTGCGGCCTCTCTTGCGGCGACGAATCACCCAGGCTCCTTGGTTCACTGAGGAGCTGAGGGAGATGAAGCGCCACAAGAGACGCCTAGAGAGCAGATGGAGATCCTCTCGCTCCGAAGCCGACCGAATACTAGTGAGAACCCATATTAGGGCTTACTTAGTGGCGATAAGGGTGGCCAAATGTGAGTATTGCGCCACCCTTATTGTATCTGCAGATAACCGCCCTGCCGCCCTGTTTGGGGTGACCCGCTCCCTCCTTCACCAGAGGCCGCGGGAAGCCCCTCTGCAGGGACGAGCAGAGGAATTTGGGATTTATCTGCAGGATAAAATCACTCGGATTCGGAATGAGCTTCCCTCCATCGACAGTGGTCCAGTGGGATTGTCCGAGGCTGGTCTTGAGGCACCATTCTGGGAGGAGTTTGACTTTGTTACTACCGAGGATATGGACAGGCTGTCAAGGAGACTTAAGGCGACCACGTGTTTATTGGACCCGTGTCCCTCCTGGCTTGTACTGGCATCCTGGGAGATGACATGAGGCTGGCTCCAGGGCATTGTAAACGCATCTTTGAGTGAGGGGTCCTTGCCTGCCATCTTGAAAGAGGCAGTAGTGAGGCCCCTCCTCAAGAAGCCGTCCCTGGACCCAGCATTATTGGAGAACTATCATCCGGTCTCCAACCTTCATTTTTTAGTGAAGGTTGTTGAGAGTGTGGTGGCCCAACAGTTTCCGCGACACCTGGAGGAAGTTGATTATCTAGACCCGCGCCAGTCCGGCTTCCGACCCGGTCACAGCACCGAGACGGCATTGGTCGCATTGGTTGATGATCTCTGGAGGGCGCGGGATAGAGGCTGTTCCTCTATCCTAGTCCTGTTAGACCTCTCAGCGGCTTTTGATACCATCGACCATGGTATCCTATTGCACCGACTGGGGGAGTTGGGGCTGGGAGGCATTGTTTTACGGTGGTTCTCCTCCTACCTCTCTGGTCGGTCGCAATATGTGTTGACAGGAGGGTAGAGGTCGACTTTGAGACCCCTCTTATGTGGAGTTCCTCAGGGGTCGGTCCTCTCGCCCATCCTGTTTAACACATATATGAAGCCGCTGGGCGAGATCATCCGTGGTTTTGGGGTGGGATACCATCTGTACACTGATGACACCCAGTTGTACATATCCACCCCAGACCACCCCAACGATGCCGCCGAGGTGCTGTCCCGGTGTTTGGAGGCCGTACGGATCCGGATGAGTAACAAACTCAAGCTCAACCCATCCAAGACTGAGTGGCTGTGGTTTACGGCACCCCAGTTCAGCCAGATTACTCCAACTCTGGCCATTGGGGGCGAAACACTGGCCCCCATGGAGAGGGCGTGCAATTTGGGTGTCCTCCTGGACTCCCGGCTGTCTATGGAGGACCATGTGGCAGCCATGGCCAGGGGGGCATTTCATCAGGTACGCCTGATGCGCCCTTACTGGACCGGGCTGCCCTTCGCACAGTCACTCAAGCACTCATGACCTCCCGACTTGACTACTGTAATGCTCTCTACATGGGGCTTCCCTTGAGGTGCACTCGAAAGCTACAGCTAGTCCAGAATGCAGCCGCGCGGGTGATTACGGGAGCCTCTAGATGCTCCCATATAACACCGATCCTGCGCGAGCTGCATTGGCTTCCTGTGGCCTTTCGGGTGCGCTTCAAGGTCCTGACGACCATCTTTAAAGTGCTCCATGGCTCAGGGCCTAGTTATATGCGAGACCGCCTCCTGCCCCATACATCCCTTCGGCCGATCCATTCCCACAGAGAGGGCCTTCTCAGGGTGCCATCGGCCGGGCAATGCCGTCTGGCGACACCCAGGGGAAGAGCCTTCTCTGTGGCGGGCCCTGCCCTTTGGAACGACCTACCCCCTGAATTGCGTACCATCTCGGACCTCCGCCTCTTCCGCCAGTGTCTAAAGACACATCTCTTTCAGCAAGCCGGCCTAGCCTAACCTCCCGTTGGGACTATTTTAGATAGTTTTAAATTGGGGATTTTAATTTGGATTTTAGCATAGGATTATAATTTAATATGTTTTTAAATTCTGTATTTATTGTTTTGTATGTTTTTAAATTCCTGTGCACCACCCTGGGTCCTTTGTGGAGAAGGGCAGGATATAAATGTGATTAAAATAATAATAAAATAATAATCTTAAACTCATTCACAGTGTAGGAAAAACTTCCTTCCTTCCTTCCTTCCTTCCTTTCTCTCTCCCTCCCCCTTCCTCCTTCCCTATCTCCCTCCTTTCCCCCTTGCCTTCCCCCCTGCACATTTATTATGCAATATTTTTACAATGTGGCTTTCTTGGATCTCATAACACCATCCTTTCACCATCAAATGAGTCCTTCCTCTTTTACCAACCCAGAGTTTCCCATTATTTTTAAAATCATTGTTCTTCTTGTTTGAAAATAAAGATAATCATCGACTCACTGTATAACCATTTATTTAGTATCAGTTCAAAATTACAATGGCTCTGACTTATGAACATTTTCACACTTACGACCATTGCAGCAACCCCATGGTCACATGATCCAAATTCAGAGTTTTGACAATTGGCATGTATTTGTGACAGCTGCAGTGTCCCAATGGCTCAGCAGTTAAAAACACTGCGCTTGTCAGCTGGAAAGTTGATAGCCTGGGTTCAAGCTCCAAGTGTCACACAATGGGGTGGATTCTCATTAATTGCTCCCCAGTTCCTGCCAATGTAGCAGTTCAAATGCATGCAAATGTGAGTCAAAAAATAGGTACTACTTGGTACCTATGGGAAGGTAACAGCATTCCATTCATCTCAGTATATAATCATGATGGCCACATGACCATGGAAATGTCTTTGGACAACCCTGGTTCCTTCAGTTAAGAAACAGAGATGAGCACTGCACCTTAGAATTGTATATGACTGAACAGGAGACACCTTTACCTTTATCTTTTTTGTGACCTTCTGACAAGAAAAATCAACGGGAAAGCCAGATTCACCTAACAGCCATGTTACTAACTGAACAACTGCAGTGATTCACTTGGAATCTATGGAAAGAATGATCATAAAATGGGACAAAACTCACTTAACATATGTCTCATTTAGCAACATATATATTTGGGCTGAATTTTGGTCATAAGTGAAGGACTATCTATAATGGTTTTACAATCTGCATTTATCTAGTACAGTATAGGTGGTACCTTGCTCAATAGCAGCAACTGTGAAAGGAATTTTGGAGTCCTAGTGGACAACGATTTAAATATGAGCCAGCAGTGTGCAGCAGCTGCCAAAAAAGCCAACACAGTTCTAGGCTGCATAAACAGAGGGATAGAATCAAGATCACGTGAAGTGTTAATACCACTTTATAATGCCTTGGTGAGGCCACACTTGGAATACTGTGTTCAGTTTTGGTCACCACAATGAAGAAATGATGTGGATACTCTAGAAAGAGTGCCAAGAAGAGCAACAAAGATGATTAGGGGACTGGAGACTAAAATATATGAAGAAAAGTTGCAGGAACTGGGTATGTCTAGTTTAATAAAAAGAAGGACTAGGGGAGAGATGATAGTAGTGTTCCAATATCTCAGGGGTTGCCACAAAGAAGAGGGAGTCAAGCTATTCTCCAAAGCACCTGAGGGCAGAACAAGGAGCAATGGGTGGAAACTAATCAAAGAGAGAAGCAACGTAGAACTGAGGAGAAATTTCCTGACAGTTAGAACAATTAATCAGTGGAACAGCTTGCCTCCGGAAGTTGTGAATGCCCCAACACTGCAAGTCTTTAGGAAGTTGTTGGATAGCCATTTGTCTGAAATGGTATAGGGTTTCCTGCCTAGGCAGGGAGTTGGACTAGATGACCTCCAAGGTCCCTTCCAACTCTGGTATTGTATTGTATTGCATTGCATTGCGTTGCGTTGCGTTGCGTTGCGTTGCATTGTATCTATGCACTGTTTTGTATTGTACCGGATGTCTTGGTTTTTATCTCTTTAATTACACCTTAACTCTCCGGTTATAACTTTTGTTATTGAGTAGAATTGATCGACTAGTGATTTTCGATCTTAGAAGCTTTAAGATGGATGAACTCAACTCCCAGAATTCCATAGTCACTACTAATTGGAATCCAATCATTTTGAAATTAAGAAACAATGGATTTAAAAAATTCAATGCTTCAAGCAGGAATTCAGCAATGCCCCTGCATTATAGAGTACAGAAATACCTAGGTTAGTCTAACTTATTGGGCCTAGAGTTAATAACACTAACCAACTTTACTGGGTAATGTTGTTATAAACACCAATGCTTACAATTAACCCAACAGTAGGTTAGCCTTAAGGGACTACCAAACTCCAAATCCGAGAGAATGCAGGACTGCAATTATGTGAGTTACTATTTATGCTTTGATTGCAATAGCTCTGGGATACATTCTTGGGATATTAAAAAAAATGTTGCTTCATACACTATTCAGCCATCTGCTTTGTGGTATTTCTTTAATGGGTGCATTAAACTGGAGTTTGGGGCTTAGATGTGCTGTTGCACTTTTCCTTTAAGTCATTGTTTTGTTTTTGTAACATTTTTGTTCTCAAGGTAACACACCCCAAACTGTACAGATTAAAGTCAGTTAAGAAATATGCTGATGGGGAGAAAGGTAATGTCACAACAAGCCTAATTGCTTTCCCCAAAACAGCTGAGTAGACTAAGTGTGCTTAGGCTTGTCAAGACAAGGAACTGACAATTGGTGTGTCTTTGCATTGGAGATGGTGTAGCCTTCAGTACCCAGAGTTCTATTTTCACATTTGGGGACTGGGGAGGAAGGAGGAAAGTCATAGGGCAATGAGGAAAGTGAACTTCAAGAAGCATTGTTGTTGTTGTTTTTAGAGTCATGAGAAATTGAAAATTAGCACAACTACATACGGTGATATTCTGCAAAATTATTCTCCCCCTCAAAAATATCCAAACTGATATTATACTTGAAGTGTACATCATTTAATTTTCTATGTGTATGACTTTCATAATATGGAACCTAAGGCTTCTTATTATATTTCTCTTCTTCTAATCCTCATATCATTCTAAATATTTTAAAATTAATACAAAAATCTTCCCAGTCCTCTTACCTGCAGTATTGCTTTTTTCAGCAAAATTTTAAAAACATATTAATATTAATATACAGTAGGAAAGCTATACTCACAAGTTTTAGCCCCTGAGTAAGCAATTCCACAATTCTTCAGAAGCTCAAAACTTATTGCTTTTTTTTTTTGTAATTAAAATGCTTTCTTTTCTAAGGATTTTATCTCATCTTCTTGCATCATATTTTCCTTTCTTTTGTCCTTGTGGGGAAGGGAAGAACAATATTTGAGGAATGGGTTTTTGAGGCTACGTTAGGGAATTGTGTTTTGGTTTAAAACCAGCAATATGGATTTCAAAACTCCAAAAGCCCTAGTATTGACCAAAATACATTAAAACTTTATTTTCTCTTATTAATAAGCAATGTAATATGCTTTAATAAATATTTAATTAATAAATAATGAATAAAATATTTACATTGAAGCAGAAATGCAAAATATATGTTGTAATCAGTTCTATTTGGGCAGCCAGAGTAGTGAAATAGTTAAGAAGTTGGACTTGGAATGGAAAGAGTCAATGTTTATCCCAGCCATGGAACCCCCAGTTAGTTTTCAAAAACCTCAGAAAACATGGCTGGTCTCCAAGGCAAGGGGGTCAAGGCTTAGTCAAGTCTGTAAAGTACTTCTTGTTTATTATTGATGGACTTTGTTTGCATTTTTCTGCTTCATCTTCTATTCATTTATCTATTTCTTATTTTTGTTAAATATATATTTTTAAATGTTTTTGTGAACCCCAGTCACATTGCCAAGATGAATGGCCATATTTAAAAAATACATTTATAAAAATAAAAGCCCTTGGAACAGGATTGCGGTTAGAAAGAAGAGGAGGAAGGATCACTGTATCTTCCCATCTTCAGTTGGACCAGACTAGAAAACCAAAGTTATAAATACTAATATTATTTTTATTATAAGTTATATAGTAACAGAATCCTGCAAGCATGAATACACGTCTTTCCTCCCTTTATCTTCTATAAAATAAGGGAGGGCCTTGTCTGAGACATTTACCTGGGTTACAGATCTGCCCCAGACTTATCTGATTATTGTCTAAGTTGCACCTCTTCCTCCTGTCCTCAATATCATTTCTTCTGCACATTATGGTTTTCAGTCCTTTCTGTGGGTGCTTGAAGATTGTTAGCAAGGCTTCCGACCCGGTCACAGCACCGAGATGGCATTGGTCGCATTGGTGGATGATCTCTGGAGGGCACAGGATAGAGGGTGCTCCTCTATCCTGGTCCTATTAGATCTCTCGGCGGCTTTCGATACCATCGACCATGGTATCCTATTGCACCGACTGGGGGGGGTGGGGGTGGGAGGCACCGTGCTACGGTGGTTCTCTTCCTACCTCTCCGGTCAGTCACACTTCGTGTTGGCAGGAGGGCAGAGGTTGACCTCGAGACCCCTCATATGTGGGGTACCTCAGGGGTCGGTCCTCTCGCCACTCCTGTTCAATACCTATATGAAGCCGCTGGGCGAGATCATCCCTGGTTTTGGGTAGAGTACCATCTGTACGCTGATGACACTCAGCTGTACGTATCTACCCCAAACCACCCCAACGATGCCGTCGAGGTGATGTCCCGGTGTTTGGAGCCGTACAGGTCTGGATGGGGAGTAACAAACTCAAACTCAACCCATCCAAGACCAAGTGGCTGTGGTTTCCGGCGTCCCAGTTTAGCCAGGTAAATCCAACACTGACCATTGGGGGGCGAACTATTGGCCCCTGTGGAGAGGGCACGCAATTTAGGTGTCCTCCTGGATTCCCAGCTGACCATGGAGGACCATGTGACAGCCGTGGCCAGGGGGGCATTTTACCAGGTGCGCCTGGTCTGCCAATTGCACCCCTTACTGAACCAGGATGCCCTTCGCACAGTCACTCAAGCACTTGTGATATCCCGTCTAGACTACTGTAACGCTCTCTACATGGG
Organism: Rhabdophis nuchalis; assembly: GCA_039707465.1. NCBI lineage: Eukaryota > Metazoa > Chordata > Lepidosauria > Squamata > Natricidae > Rhabdophis > Rhabdophis nuchalis. Next base: position 43,002,804 of record CM077647.1, on the reverse strand, counting down.
GCTCCCCTTGAGGTGCACTCGAAGGTTACAGTTAGTTCAGAATGCGGCCACGCGGGTGATCATGGGAGCCTCAAGGCAGTCCCATATAACACCTCTCCTGCACGAGCTGCACTGGCTACCTGTGGCCTTTCGGGTGCGCTTCAAGGTGCTGATTATCATCTTTAAAGCGCTCCATGGAACGGGACCTAGTTATGTGTGAGACCGTCTTCTGCCCCACACATCCCATCGACCAATCCGCTCCCATAGAGAGGGTCTTCTCCGGGTGCCGTTGGCCGGACAATGCCAGTTGGCGATACCCAGGGCAAGGGCCTTCTCTGTGGCAGGCCCTACCCTCTGGAACAACCTGCCTCCCGAACTCCGTACCCCCTCGGACCTCTGCCTTTTCCACCAGCGCCTGAAGACGCACTTGTTCCATCAAGCCGGCCTAGCGTGACCACCCGATAACGACTGAGTTTTAGTTTGCAAATTTTAATTAGAGGGATTTTAATATGGTGTTTTAGCACAGGGTTCTTGAGTTTAATTGTGGTTTTGGGATATTACGTAGTTGTATATTTATATTGTGTTTTAATTTCCTGTGCGCCACCCTGGGTCCTTTTGTAGGAGATAGGTGCAGGATATAAATCAAATAAAACTAAAACTAATGAACTAAGTGATATTTTGGAATAGGATTCATTCTGTTTTACATTTGTTTAGGATGAAACTCCTAAATTTAATTTCACAGGTATTTTTCTAAAAATGCTTTTATATTCCCAGTTTTAACAAACTTGGTAAACACATTTCCAGCTGTGATAGTGTCACATAAAGGAAATATTTACATACTTTGCCATATGCTCCAGTGGTTTGATGAATAAGCATATAATAAACAACATGAATATTTTTGACCTGCAAGCATGTCAAGGTCCAAGGAAACTGCAAATGCCTTACCATTTTCCCCCCCAGAATTGTTTGATCTCCATCTGGAGAATAAAAACATTCCTCTCTATAGTTCTGCTGGCACAGGCACCACAGCAATCTAGTTTTCAAAATTATATAACAGGAAATAAAAATCCAAAAATAAATGAAGGGGCCCATCTGAAAGCTGTTATATTTGCTATCTTAAAGAGTTTAAACTTTGCAATTCAAGAGCAATGAAGAAGCAGCAGTGGCAATTTTACCACACCAATTTTTCCAGTTCTCAGAACAAAAGAATCATGAAGACATTAAATTCCTTTAAGATTAAAACCATAAGAATTAGAGCTGTGTAAGAAATACAGTAGTACCTCGGTTCACGAACTTAATTCGTGAACTGACTCTGTTCGCGATCCGAATTGGTCGTGAAGCGAGGCACAATTTCCCATAGGGTTCAATGTAAATCCGGTTAATTCGTTCTGACCTTGTTTTTTGGTCGTGATTCTTGAACTGACTCTGTTCGCGATCCGAATTGGTCGTGAAGCGAGGCACAGTTTCCCATAGGGTTCAATGTAAATCCGGTTAATCCGTTCTGACCTTGTTTTTTGGTCTGTTCGTGAAGCGAAACGGAGTTCGTGAACCCGAGCATTTTTACCAACTTTTCTGTTCGTGAAGCGAGGGCGGAGTTCGTGAAGCGAGGCGGAGTTCATGAAGCGAGGCGGAGTTCGTGAAGCGGAGCATATTTTTACGAACTTTTCCGTTCGTGAACCGAAACGATGTTCGTGAACCGGAGCACATTTTTTGGAAAATTTCTGGTCGTAAACCGAATTGGTCGTGAACAGAGGCGTTCGTGAACCGAGGTACCACTGTACTGCCATTTATACCTTTAATATTCTAAATATTCAGTAAACAATATTTATGGTCATGGGTAAGTGTAAGAAATGGAAAAAAGAGCTAATGATTCTCTGAATATTTAATGTTTAAATTAGAAATATAACTGAAGAATTCAGATAAAGTGGGTTGGATGTCCAAGCAGTATGGAAGCCGCTGTTTTATCTATGGAAGAGCCTTTTATGTACCTATATACTCAGGACCAGGCACCATGATTTGAAGGGCAGTGATTATTATCATAGTCTCACAGTAATACCTCCAAGTGAATATTAAATCAGGACCCAGGAAGAACACTTAAATGCTAGCTGCTGTAAACATATTATAAATGCTATAAAATAACAATTACAAATATTCCCTAGAATATGCAATTAAGAAAATTACAGGAAAATTTTCCTGTAATTTCCTTAATTGCAGAGCCCCAAATTTACAACATCCCAATGTTTTGCTTATCCTTTCTTGCCCTGTTGAAGGTGAATAAGTTCAAAAACTAGCATTTTAAAATGACAAGCAGATTCAACCACAAAGATTTTGCACTTTGAAAAAAAATGGCAGAAAAGCAACATTGGCTTATAGCAGTGCTTAGTCGACTCATTAGCCCATAGCATTCATTGATTATGCTAGCATTGAAGATGTTTTCTAATCTGATGAAGAAGCAACAAACAGTCAAGTTCAGAGGACACCAACAACTTCACATTTAAACCCTGAGCTGTATATATTCTTTTCTATTAGTAAGGATCGATTTGTAGGTTCAGCATTTTATGAAGGCAGCAGAGTCAGAATGGAGTTTTACAAAAATTTCCAGCCAACCCTGGTGTATACGCTTTGATAATGTTGTTTGGGATCTTTTTTAAATCACTTTAATTATCCAGGGGAAATGACATGCTGTTTTAATAAATAAGCACTAAAACGATGGCTAGAGAAGGAGATATTGATTTTCAGCATGGTGACTTTTCTCCCAGGCTGTGACTAAATATCCGTTAAAGAGATTCTCCAGCTGAGTAATTCAGGATGGTGGCCAAACTCACTGTGTGTATTTATTCCCTTTGGAGTGGTTGGCAGAAAAAACAATCAGTCAGAGACAACTAATTGAGTGGTTTTATGAATACACTGGATTCTTTTCCCTTTTCCCTTTGGAACTCTGGAAAAAAACTAAGTGAATACATACATTTATGCCAGTTCAGTTGGTCATGTTGAATGCAATGTTATTAATTTCTACCACATGCACAACATGTGGGAATATTTACAATATAGGACAGCTTGTAATTTTTGAACACCTCAGTAAAGTCACAAGACTTGTGAAGACTTGCCAAAGCAATTTGAGGTATTAATGTGCATTATGGCAAAAGGTGGGAGGAGGGCAGAGCTTACTACTGCTTTCCTTGCAGTAGACCTTTTGATCCAAAACAACTTTCTGGAAACACAAGCAGTTGCCTTTTGTCAGATAAGATATTATATGGCCTACCTTTTCCATTATTGTTATCTATCAGATATTCTCTATCATCTCAGGCCAGTTTTCTTCATTTCACACAATAACTGGTTCTTATAAACTGTAAAAAAAAAAAAAAAGACAAGGCTTTAAACATAAATAATACTCCAACTCTCATGACATAGCATTTTCCCATCAGGTTGACATTTCCATTGCAAAACTGTGGTTTTTAAAGCCCACATTTTTGGAGAGAAAAATAGTTTAGTACTGTTTTCATTAACAATGCCAGGTATTGAATTTGGAACCATTCATATGCAAAGCTGGCACTAAGATGAAGTTTTCTCTAGCTTAAGTATGCAGAAGACTAATGAATCTTTAAAATGCAATGAAAAGAGAGTTCATCCAGTGCAGCTTCTCTCAATGAAATAGTGCCGAGATGGTAGAAACCATTCCTGGTGGGATTGAGGAATCTTACAAATACTAAAGTCCATTTGAGAACATACCAATATCAGCAATGAGGAAGCATGCTTACAATCTGGGCATCATTATTGTTAGATTAGACAAAGGAGTCCGACTCAGGCATGGTCAATCAACAGGAACATTTATTCAGCAACTATTTACAATACACAAGAATCACTACTGGCAAGGCTTCCCTGTCTGACAGCCCTTTATATAGGCTCTCAGACAGGAACCCTTGCAGCAAGCTAGCTGCAACATGGTATCTATTTTCTAGACAGTTCCCTGCCAGCTGCGTCTTAGCCAATCAGACGCAGCTGCCGGCTCCATTCTGGAATGTGGTGATTCAGAGTTCACCAGACTTGCTGGCACTGTCGTAGACCTGAGGACTTAACAATTATAACTATTTTTGTATAGAATGGTCTACAAAGGGGCATCACCTGTGAAAAAAAATTAAATTGCAACCACATCCGCATAAATGTTTTTTTATTTAAAATTTAATTTAAGAATTATTATTATTAATCTTTTCTCTAGCTGTTCTGTTCTACAAAGATATAAAAATAAATCAAATGCTAAGAATAAGTCCAGCAATATATTTCTGTATTATAGATAAATTTGCCAATAAGTTGGTGAAGTAAATAACTGACCTTATATAAATTGCATGGTAGTCAAGACATTAATTAATGTCACAACATTAATGAACTCTCAGATTTATCTCACTTCTTTTCTTCAACAAGTCAGGTAAGAAAGTAGGAGGAAATTCTTTGAGGACAAGTATGAAAGGATCTTACCAAGAGGCGATGGAAGATAAAGTGCCAATTATTTTGAATGAAATGTTGTATTTATATTAACATATCTGTATTTATATCCAGAAAAATAGCTGTTATAAGCCATTACATATCCACAAAATCCATTCCTAGTAATCAGGTGATCCGCAAAATGCTTAATGTCATGAATATGTTATTGAAGTACGGGTTCAGTGCAATCAGATAAGCAGAAAACAAACAAAAATGCCTCCTGTGTGTAATGTTAAATAGATTATATAATTTGTCTTAGTGTAATAGGTGAGTCTATGCATTAAATCTTAACATTATTTCTGTATTTTTGAATATCCTCATTTACCATTTTGTTTGACTTACCGTAGTCAAAACATTCTAGATTAAAAAACATTTTTTTCATTAAAAGCCAAGTTATTCTTTCTAACAAGAATGGTTAGTGGCTATCTAAATATAGTTTTGTAGAGTTTTATTTTTATTTAAATTTATTAAGGAGAAACACATTAAACTATAAGAATTTCAGACATGCAGATGAGAGTGTTGTCAATAACAATGCGATAGTTACACCTATGCTTTTTGTAGATCTGAATTGAATATAAGAAGATTATAAATGGAATGGAATGGAATGGAATGGAATGGAATGGAATGGAATGGAATAGAATAGAATAGAATAGAATAGAATAGAATTATTGTTGATTTTTATGCATGTAGACAAATGTCTAATAATAGTATTGTTACAATTAATTGACCTGTGATAAGTAGGTTCTATGTGTAGGCTTCTGATTTATGCCTGTTGATTCATAATTATCAGGCATTGCAGGCATTGCAAATTGAAGCACACTTCTATATTGCATGTAATAAGGGAAAATATGCTGCACGTTGGCTTTGAATTAATCATTCATATACACTGTCTAAGAATGTAGTCTGCTGCTTAAAAAGTTATTTCAAGTCCACGGGAATTTTGTATTTTCTTTTGATGGTTTACACATGTATGTTTTCAAATAGGAAAATTCATATGTTTAATGACTACCTTGGTTTCCACCATCATGCATATTGTTATTTGCATGCAGTACAATAAGATTTATAGTCTGCTTTGGGTTTCTTGTTGGCAATCTGATCATGCATGTTTATTCAGAGGTTAAGTGATTTACTTCTGAGTAAATATATTGCCATTTACCAGTTAATTCTCAGAAGATATCCCAAGCTGGCAGTCATCTGTGTTTGTTTTCCAGGTGTGACTTTGACACTGTGCATTAAAGTAGGTTAAATGACATCAGTGGCAATGAGCACATGTTTCCTTTCTTCATGTGCTTCTTGTGTCTGAAGATCACAAGAGAACTCAACCATTTTTATAACTGAACTTGTAAGGCTTATTTCTTCTTCTTGTGCCATATCCAACATCGGACATTGGCGATCATGTTGGCAATTCTTTTTTTGACCACAGCTGCATGAAAAAATGCTGCTGAGTTTTGTCCAAACCAGTTTTGAAGCTATGATCTTCTTCTTCTGCCTGGACCACATTTGCCTTCAATTTTTCCCTGGCATATTAAGTAAAGTATGCCATATTTTTCTGGGTGTCACACGTCCAAAATATTCTAACTTTTGCTTTTTAATGGCTTTGATTATCTCCTTTTGCTTTCCCAGATGGCTTATAATCTCCTCATTTGTGATTCTGTCAACCCAGTTTATACGTAACAGGCATCCACATGTCAAATGCTTCTCGTTTCTTCAAGTGGTTTTCTGCCAGAAACCAACTCTCTCTTCCACAGAGCAGGATAGAAAAGATGTTACATCATGGATTAAAGAGTGGATAACATTAAGAAATACTAGATTATTGAATTTAAAGGGTCATGACTTACTGTTGGGATGGCATGCTTTTTTATGGTATAAGGAACCAAAGCACACAGATATTTTAGAAGACACTATATAAGGGAGGCTTTGTTATTAAATTGGGAAAAGGTTAAAAGGTTTAATTACTTAAAAATTCATTACTTAAAAATTCCAGTCTGATTATCAACCCTTGAAGCTTTTTCATATCCAATAATATATAAAAAGGAACAAACAGTTAGATATGTTGAAATTTTAAATGCAGAGGGTGATCTCAAATCTATACAAGAGTTGAAACAGGAAGGAATAGAAACGAATTGGTATTCATATATACAAATACAGACTAGATATAATGAAGATTGAAACAAGGAAGGGTTTTATAATACAATGACTGAGTTAGATAAAGTCTTAACAGGTACAGATGAAAAAGTAATAAAAAATTATATGGGCATTTACTAGAGGATAAGTTGCAGGAAGAACAAGTTAAAGCAACTATGATAGCTTGGAGGAAAAACTTTGGACATGGGATTGACTTAGAGAAGTGGCAGAAACTGTGGTCTCAAAGTTATAAAATAACAATGTCAACTACATATAAAGAAAATTTGTATAAGATGTTTTACAGGTGGCACCTATCCCCAACGAGAATAGCAAGAATGTCAAAGAACAATTCAGAAAAGTGTTGGAAATGTCATCAGACACCAGGCTCATATTACCACATGTGATGGACATGTAGTCAAGCTAAAAGATACTGGACTAAAATCCACAGGTGGTTGGAGAAAATGATACAAAAACGCATAAACTTTAAACCAGAGGTTTTTTTGTTGGGAATTATACCAGATACCTGTAATGAAGACTTGAAATATCTGATTGTAAATGTTTTAACAGCAGCTAGAATTGTATTCGCAAAAAAATGGAAAAATGAGAAAATACTAACAGAGGAGGAAGCTATTCGTAAAATAATGGAAGGTGCTGAAATGAGTAATTTACTTTTGAAATTAGAGAACAAGAAGATGAGCAATTTTACAAAGTATGGGACTTGTTTTACCACTGGCTAGATAAGAAGACATGGAAATGAAAAGTGTTGGAGAAAATTTCTTAGCATTGTAATAGCAATTGTAGGAGAAAGATGATGCTATAAAGACATTTTGATGTTAAATAGATTAACAATGATTAATCTATATTTTACAATATTTGTATTGTAAAATTAATAGAATGAGATAGGTGATTATGTAAAGTTGTATTGATATCAAATGGACAATTAAGGATGTAAGGGAATAACCCTTGTTTAAAATGAAGGAATATTAACTGTAACTGAATATATGATGCATAAGGATAGGGATGTATTTATTTATATTGGATCAATATTTAGTGATTATATATGTAATTGAAATATTGAACCACAAAAATCTTGTAACCAAACGACACTCTATACATAACTGATGAGGATGTTATAAGTCTATATGTTTTGTTCGTTTTTGTATGTGCAAAAATAAAAAAAACTTTCCAAAAAAGAAAGAAAAAGAAAAGATGTTAAATCTGACAAGCCTGATTTTTAGTTTTAGGCTTATGTCATGACTGCAGAAGACCTTTTACATTTTGAAGAATACTGTTCAAGCTTTCTCCATCTTTCTTTACTTCACTGATTATTTCCCAGCCGAGGTATGTGATCCTTTCAACTTTTCTAGTGGTATTCCTTTCAAATTTATCAGTGGTAAATTAATGAGTTGTTTGCTGACAACCATGATCTTGGCTTTTGAGGGGTTAAGCTTGAAGCCGTATTTTTTAGATATTTCTGAGATGCTGTTGATGAGGAGCTGAAGGTGTTCATGCTTACTGGCAAGCAGAACTGTATCATCAGCATATCTTAAATTGTTGATCTGAACACTGTTTACTTTGAGGCCAGCATCAATGTGTTCCAGTGCTTCATTGAAAATTGACTCAGAATACATATTAAACAACAGCAGAGCCATGTCTGACCCGTCTTCGTATTTCTGCATCATCTGAGTACTTTTGACCTAATCTCACATTTGCTACCTGATGCCATTATAGATTCTTTATGATTCAGATGTCTAGACTTATTTAGGTTTATTTAGACATTATTAAATTAATACATGTTTCTATAGACATTTTAAAGGGATCCAACTCACATTCCATCATAACCTCCTTTTCCAAGTCAATGGAAGTGAAACTATTGTAATCATAGATTGCTTTTGAATTGCTTCTGAGGACTTGGAGAGTAATATATATATATATATATATATATATATATATATATATATGAAAGTGATATTTTTGTCTGAATTCCTTCTAAAATGTTGAAAAGAGAACTGACTCATTACTACCAGACAAGAAATAGATGTCTCTCAACACATATTCCCATTTCTGAAAGAACATATTTGAGATTGCATACATGGTTTAGTTTTTTAACCAAGCCACTTTAGAGCTTAGGAATTTTATATGAGCTTTACTTATCTCAACTAAAATCCAGAAATGTCACACAATATTTGTCATTGTAGAGCTTGTATAACCTCTACAGATGATTCAGGATTATTTGGGAAGAAATTTAAAAAACTCAGGAGTTTTCTGACACTTCCAATAGGTACATCGTAAAGCCCAAAGATAATCAACAGAAATATAAATCTATCTATTTGAAAAATAAGACTGATAGGAGGAAAAAGAACTTGGTAAACAAAGTGAAATGAAATAAAACAATTTAAGTTACAATTTCTAAATTCAATTTTCTATCAGGTAGGGGTTTTTTTTTTATAATGGATGATAGAAAGCTGGGTCATAATAACTTAAAAATTTTAAGCTCTGTTATGTTTCATCATATATCATGGTTGTATTTCCTAAAGCCATTTGTATGAAATTGAGAAATAATATCTGTTTCACTTAAGACTAGTATTTGCTAAGGTTTCAAGTGAAGCAACAGGACGCCTCTCTTTCAAGGTGCTGCAGATGGAGATCAGAGAGACTTCCAGAAGAACAGTAGAAAATGGGTGTGTTAGTTTGTGCTAATTCAGATGCACAAACATACTACCCTGAGAATTTGTGAGTACATATGTACAAAAAAACATTTTAAACTATATAGCTATATAGCCCTAATGCTATATCGTTGATAAGAAAAAGCTCTTATTGTTTTTATTTATTCTAGAAAATAAACTAACTTTGGAATAAAATCCTCAAGTTACTTAAAATATCATATTATTGCAAACTGTATCTGCTGCTTTCTATAATAAAATCACTAAGCAGTTTAGAGATAAAAATGGAATAGTGATAGTATTCAATGAAATAGATAGTCTTTAAATTATAGGAATTATCAGGCAGGCGGGCAGGCGGGCAGGCAGACAGAAGTTAGGTAGAGAGGTAACAAATAAGTAGAGAAATAGAAAGAGAGAGATGAAAAAGATATGTATGTATATATGTATGTGTGTGTGTGTGTGTATACGTTAGTTAGTTTTATGAGCTGATCAATAAATTTAAATTTGAAAATTTGTGAAAAAACAATTATCTATCTATCTATCTATCATCTATCTATCTATCTATCTATCTATCTATCTATCTATCTATCTATCTATCTATCTATATGTAGGTTTTGGTTTATTCGGGTCTTTTCCCGTGTAAAATTAAAAATGTTTTGGCAACGTTTCGATGGGGTCACACCCGTCATCATCAGGCTGGTGCCTGTGGTTTCTTGGAGTAAACCAAAGGCATCAGCCTGATTATGACGGGTGTGATCCCATCGAAGGCAAGAGCCTTTAACCATTCAGCCAGCCAGGCACTCCCAATTGCATCAGCTGAGACAGGAGGACTAGTATCTATAATTGTTCCACAACACACACACATACACACACATATCTATATAAATAAAAATGTAAAATAGTTTGTACGAATCCACTAATCTCAAAAACTACTGGACCGATTTACCTCAATTTTTCACACAATGTTCACAAGGACTTCTGATAATAGAATAACTACTCGTTTTGTGCTAGCACACGTGTAGTGTGTGCAAGGTACACACATGTAAAATGTACCCACTGAAAATGTTTTCACTTCCCTGTAGTCACGCCCATCAGACTGCTTTTCAACTGTCAGTGTTGGAAGAGGCCTCATATGGAAGCCTCTTAGGGCCAAAAAGGCACTGGGATAGCAAACTCCCAGGTGGCCCATAGAGAGAGGGGGGATACTGCTCAAAACTGTTCTCTGAGATAAAAACATGGAGGCAGGGAGCTGCTTTAAACTGTTTAATATGAACAGAACCAAACTGTAACAAAGAACCACCCATCTGGCAGCAAATACAGTTTAATAAAAGAGGGACTAGGGGAGACACGATAGCAGTCTTCCAATATCTCAGGAGTTGCCCCAAAGAAGAGAGAGTCAAACTATTCTCCAAAGCACCTAAGGGCAGGACAAAAAGCAATGGGTGGAAACTAATCAAGGAGAGAAGCAACTTAGAACTGAGGAGAAATTTCTGACAATTAGAACAATTAACCAGTGGAACAGAAGTTGCCTCCAGAGGTTGTGAATGCCCCAACCCTGGAAGTCTTTAAGAAGATGGCCGAGGACGACCCAGGAAGATCGTTAACATCTGAACATCTGGAGTGAGTGCACGGGGCTGGAGGAGGTGGCTGACAACATCTGGGCCTTTAGAGGGCAGTATTCTACATCAGGCCGCATGATGGACTAATTAGCCATGCGGCACTAAATACGAACTAAGCCCCTTTTGGTCGGAAGGACAGATGGATGGGGCCTGTAATGGGATTGGATTCGATCTCCCCATCCATAAGACTCTGGATTCTGACTTTACCCCCCACCCTGAAGAATATCCTTGCACTTACCCACTTTATTAGCTTTCGGACTTGTGTTTGTTGCCTTCCTGGACTTAGACTACCTCTGAGGTTTTTAACATGTACTCTAGGCGCGACCTCCTTGACCTGCGGGAGTCTCCCCTCTCGCAGGCCTGGCCCTCCTGTCTAACACGGGCCCACCTCAATGATGGATTGATTATTCCTAAGAGGTGGGCGAAGCGCAGGTTGAGGGGTTTTTTAGGGAGGTTTTTAATTAGGATTTTAGGGGGTTCTAGGGAGGAGGGGGGAGGGTACAAATAGTCAGAAAGAGAGGGCCAGGCCAGCAGGCGACGGAGGGAAGCGGAAGGATCCGTGAGGGGGGGGGAAACACGAGTCGTTCCGACGGAGGGCATTCCCATTCAGAAGGTCGTGGGGAGAGGCAGGTCCGAGGGGAGGCAAGTTCCATCCTCCCGGTTGGGGACACGTGGCCGTTGGTTACAAACGGTCAGGTGTCACAACCCCCGCAGGCTAGGTGGTCAGGGAATACAGAGCCAGGGCCTGAGGCTGATGTTTTGCAATGCCAGGTCCGTTGTCAACAAAGCCCCCCTCATCCATGACCTTGTGTCAGAGGGGGAGCCGGACCTGGCAGGAATAGCGGAGACCTGGTTGGGCCACGAGGGTGGACTCCCCCTCGTTGAAATGTGCCCACCAGGCTACCGCACTTTTCATCAGCCCCGGGCTCTAGGCAGGGGTGGTGGGGTAGCGGTCATTGTTAAGGAAGGTCTTGAGCCGAGAGAGACCATTGTGCCACAGACCACCGGTTGTGAGTCCCTCTGCGTGAAGTGGGGCCTAGGGAGGCAGTTGGGCTTGCTGGTTGTATACTTGGCTCCCCGCTATGTAGCAGCAGCCCTGCCCGAGCTCCTTGAGGTGATCGCTACGGTGGCAGTCGAGACCCCCAGACTTTTAGTCATGGGGGACTTTAATCTGCCATCGGTGGGCGAATCATCCGGGGTAGCTCGGGAGTTCATGGCTTCCATGACGGCCATGGACCTGACCCAAGTAATTCAAGGCCCCACCCACGAGGGTGGACATACACCGGATCTCATCTTTGTCTCTGGCCAATGGAAGAGTGATCTGGGTATAGGGGATATAGTAATCACGCCCTTGTCATGGTCAGACCACTCACTTCTCCGGCTCGACTTTCCAACCGCTACTCCCCACCGCGGGGAGGCGGAACCAGAGTCACCGATCTGGTTCCGCCCCAGGCGCCTTATGGACCCAGATGTGTTCCAGACGGCGCTTGGGCCACTTCCTGTACCCCTGACCCGCGCCCCGATGGAGGACCTCGTGGCCGCATGGAATACTGCGGCCACGGGAGCCTTGGATCGGGTCGCGCCCTTGCGGCCTCTCTTGTGGCGGCGAACCACCCTGGCCCCCTGGTTTACCGAGGAGCTGAGGGGGATGAAACGCCACAAGAGATGCCTAGAGAGAAGATGGAGGTCTACCCGATCTGAATCTGACCGGACACAGGTAAGAGCCCATTTACGGACTTACATTGTGGCGCTGAGAGTGGCCAAACGCCATCATTGTGCTACTCTCATAGCATCCGCAGACAACCGCCCTGCCGCCCTGTTTAGGGTGACCCGCTCCCTCCTTCAACAGAGGGTGCGGGAAGCCCCGCTACAGGGTAGAGCAGAGGAATTTGTGATTTTTCTGCAGGAGAAAATCGCTCAGATACAGAACGAGCTAGCCCCCATTGATGGCCCAGTGGGATGCCGTGAGGCAGATCTTGTCTGGGAGGAGTTTGACTCCGTTTCTTCCGAGGATATGGACAGGTTACGTGGGCGACTGCGAGCCACCACATGTTTATTGGACCCGTGTCCCTCCTGGCTTGTACTGGCATCCTGGGAGGTGACACGAGGCTGGCTCCAAGAGGTTGTCAACGCATCCTTAAGTGAGGGTTCCTTGCCTGCTTCCCTAAAAGAGGCTATGGTGAGGCCCCTCCTTAAGAAGCCCTCTTTGGATCCAGCTTTATTAAACAACTATCGTCCCGTCTCCAACCTTCCCTTTTTGGCGAAGGTTGTTGAGAGTGTGGTGGCACAACAGTTTCCCCGTCACCTGGAGGAAGTGGATTATCTAGACCCGCGCCAGTCCGGCTTTCGGCCCGGGCATAGCACCGAGACGGCATTGGTCGCGTTGGTGGATGATCTCTGGAGGGCCAGAGATGGGGGTTGTTCCTCCATCCTGGTCCTATTAGACCTCTCGGCGGCTTTCGATACCATCGACCATGGTATCCTATTGCATCGGCTGGGGGGGTTGGGGGTGGGAGGCACCGTTTTACGGTGGTTCTCCTCCTACCTCTCTGGCCGATCGCAATTTGTGTTGGCAGGAGAGCAGAGGTCGACCTCGAGACCCCTCACCTGTGGGGTGCCTCAGGGGTCGGTCCTCTCGCCTCTCCTGTTCAACACATATATGAAGCCGCTGGGTGAGATCATCCGTGGTTTTGGGGTAGAGTACCATCTTTACGCTGATGATACTCAGCTGTATATATCTACCCCAAACCACCCCAACGATGCCGTAGCGGTGATGTGCCAGTGCCTGGAAGCCGTGCGGATCTGGATGGGAAGTAACGGACTCAGACTCAACCCGACCAAGACCGAGTGGCTGTGGTTTCCGGCTACCCAATTCAACCAGCTAACTCCATCGCTGGCCATAGGGGGCGAACATCTTGCCCCTGTGGATGGGGTGCACAATTTGGGTGTCCTCCTGGATGCCCAGCTGTCCATGGAAGATCAAGTGACAGCCGTGGCCAGGAGGGCGTTTTACCAGGTTCGCCTGGTTCGCCAATTGCGCCCCCTATTGGATCGGGACGCCCTTCGCACAGTCACTCATGCTCTCGTGACATCCCGACTGGACTATTGTAACTCTCTCTACATGGGGCTCCCCTTGAGGTGCACCCGGAGACTTCAGTTAGTCCAGAATGCAGCCGCGCGGGCAATTATGGGTGTTTCTAGATTCACCCACGTAACACCGCTCTTGCGCGAGCTGCACTGGCTGCCTGTCGTCTTCCGGGTGCGCTTCAAGGTGCTAGTCGTCATCTTCAAAGCGCTCCATGGCTCGGGACCTAGCTACCTGCGGGATCGGATCCTGCCCCATACATCCTCACGGCCGATTCGCTCGCACAGAGAGGGACTTCTCCGGGTGCCGTCCACTAGACTTTGTCAGCGGGCGACGCCCAGGGGAAGGGCCTTCTCTGTGGCGGGCCCAGCCCTCTGGAACGACCTTCCCCCCGATATTAGAACAACCACGGACCTCCGCTCCTTCCGTCTGAAACTAAAAACACATCTTTTTCGCTTGGCCGGCCTAGGATAGTCTCTTCTGATTGTTTAGGGATTTTTAGTAAATATTTGGGAATTTTAGCGCAGGGTTTTCTGTTTAATATGCCTTTTAGTCAGTATTTATGTATGTTTATTGTTCTATATTTTGTATTTTTTCTAACTTTTTAATTCCCTGTGCCCCGCCTCGAGTCCCTTCGGGGAGAGAGAGCGGGTTATAAATAAAAATTATTATTATTATTATTATTATTATTATTAAGATGTTGGATAGCCATTTGTCTGAAATGGTATAAGGTTTCCTGCCTAGGCAGGGGGTTGGACTAGATGACCTCCAAGGTCCCTTCCAACTCTGCTATTGTATTATTGTATTACAGTAGGTAGGTAGAGAGGGGAATAGAGAGAGAGGGAGAAATACAGTTTAATAAAAGAGGGACTAGGGGAGACATGATAGCAGTCTTCCAATATCTCAGGGGTTGCCCCAAAGAAGAGGGAGTCAAACTATTCTCCAAAGCACCTGAGGGCAGGACAAGAAGTAATGAGTGGAAACTAATCGAGGAGAGAAGCAACTTAGAACTGAGGAGGAATTTCCTGACAGTTAGAACAATTAATCAGTGGAACAGAAGTTGCCTCCAGAGGTTGTGAATGCCCCAACAGTGCAAGTCTTTAAGAAGATGTTGGATAGCTCGCCGCTTTGTTTATTTTCCTGCCCCCCCCACGGGGGCGAGACGCCCCGTTTTTGGGGGTCTCCCGTAAAGCCGGCTTGCCTGGGTCGTCCTCCCCCAGCGGCAGCTGGGAAGCGACCCTTGTCTTCGGCTTAGGTGGAGGAGGACATGCTGTGGGGGTTTTTCTCTTCGCCAATGGCGGGCGGCATCGTTCTGAAAATATGAAGAGAGCTGGCCGTCTGAGTCGGAAGGCTTCCCGGGGCTTCGGCTGCGAGGGTGAAAGTGAGTGGTTTTAAACATTTTTTTCCTGCTGTCAGCCTGGACTGAAAGAACTTGGAGGGGGGTGTCTGCTTGTTAAACCCCCCCTCGGACTAAAGCGGCACTTAAGAATGGCTCCTCGCTGCGAGGAAGCGGATATCTTTAATCTGGACTGTTTGAAACAAGGGAAAGTGGTCTGCGGTTTGTCTTTGAAACAATGTATCTAGGTCTGGCTGATTTGAAACATTTTTTTTACCACTTTCTCCTTCTGGCTCTGAGTCTGGGCGGTGGAAAATGGCTTCTCTTTGTCCCTGAATGACTATTTTACTTATGGAAAATTTCCAGCGTCTCTTTGTGATTTGGACTCCCTCTGGTTACTAAAGAAGAAATTTTTTTTGGGATTTGTGATCTCTTTTCTGGAGTGCCTTCGTTATTATACTTATTGACTTGGAAAATTGTTTCTCTCTTGATTCCTGAACTTTACAACCCTGAACTGAACTTTTGGCTCCTGACTTGCCTCAACAGCCCCACCCAAAAAACGCCATTTTAGTGGCACTGACTTTAACAGCTAACCATGGCACAAGAATCAGCACTGGCAAGTTTAGAATTAAGGATGGCCTCTCTTGAATCTGTTATACAAACTTTGGTACAAGAAATCAAGGCCCAGAGGGCAGAAAATATCAACTTTAAAAAGGAATTATTGGACACACGGAAACAAGTGCTGGAGAACACACAGAAGAATGAAGAATTGGAAGGGGGGCTGGCGGGGGCTAAGGGAGAGATTAAAAATGTTATTAATGAGGTTGTGGAAATAAATGGGCATGTGACTAGGATTGATATGGAAAGGATGACATATTTTTTGAGATTTCAGAATGTTTCTGAGGAAACTGGTGAATGTCTCCCTGAACTCATGAGCACAATTATAGCAGACTATTTACATAAACCTAAGGATGAGATCAGGGGGGACATTGACCTAGCCTACAGAATTAACTCTGCATATGCCAGGATAAATGAAGTACCCAGAGAGATACATGTTAAATTTGTTAGAAGGTCAACCAGAGAGGAAATCTTGAAAGTGCAAAGAGGAGGTCCGTTAATTTACCAACAAAAGGAGGTTGCTATCCTAAAGCAGATCCCAAGAAAGATTAGAGAAGCAAGAAGGAAATTTTCCTTCTTGTCCAAAAAATTGTTTGACCACGGGATCTGGTTTAGGTGGGTGATGCCCGAAGGGATGCTGGTATTCTGGGAAGGAGGAAGAGTGAGGATTAAAACAGTTGCTGAGGCAGAAGCTTTTTTAAAAAAACATTCCTCTGTCCTGGGGGAAGATCCAGGGGGGGCAGGGGGGGCCACGCCCCCGCCCGCTGGGGGCCTGGAAGGAGAGATAGAAGATACAATTGCCAAGAGACTTAGATCTAAAAAATAACTTTGCCTTGATTTTTTGAATAATATTGTATAATATAACATGTGCATCTGGATTTTTGTAAATGACTGATAGCATAGAACTGAGAACTTAGAAATATGTACTTGCTTTTACTTTGTAGTGTATGGAAAATGTTTTTTATTAATGATCTATTTTGATGTCCCGGTAGGACCGACGACTTTGACGTGAATGCTCTCAAAATTTCTTTGTATCCCTTACCCTATCCTATTGAAAAACCAATAAAACTTTTTCAATATAAAAAAAAAAGAAGATGTTGGATAGCCATTTGTCTGAAATGGTTTAGGGAGTGATGGCTAACCTTTTTTGGCTTGCGTGCCAAAAGCAGGGGGAGTGCAGGGGCGATGTGCACAGGTGTGCCACATCCATAATGCTATGTGCATGACCCCTGCATTTGGCATTCTTTTAACGTCCTCCCCAGGCTCCAGAGACTTTATAGGAAGGCTGTTTTCACCCTCCCCCCACCTCCAGAGGGCAAAAAATTGCCTCAAAAGAAGGCCTAAATCAGCTGGCCAGGGCACACATACACACTGAAGCTGACAGGGCAATGCCTCGCATGCCCTAAGAAATGGTGTTCCGGTTCACCATCATAGGTATAGGGCTTCCTGCCTAGGCAGGCAGTTGGACTAGATGACCTCCAAGGTCCCTTCCAACTCTGCTATTGTATTACAATAGGTAAGTAGATAGAGGGATAGATAGAGAGGGAGAAATAAGGTAGGTAGGTAGGTAGGTAGGTAGATAGGTAGGTAGATAGGGTGATAGATAGAGAGGGAGAAATACAGTAGGTAGGTAGGTAGGTAGGTAGGTAGGTAGAGGGAGAAAGGAAGAAATATAGTAGGAAGGTAGGTGGGTAGGTGGATATATAGATAGGGAGAAATACAGTAGGTAGGTAGGTAGGTAGGTGGATAGGGAGATAGGGAGAAATACAGTAGGTAGGTAGGTAGAGGGATAGATAGAGAGAGAGAAATACAGTAGGTAGGTAGGTAGGTAGAGGGAGAAAGGAAGAAATATAGTAGGTAGGTGGATAGATAGATAGGGAGAAATACAGTAGGTAGGTAGGTAGGTAGGTAGGTAGGTAGGTAGGTAGGTAGGTAGGTAGAGAGATAGTTAGAGAGGGAGAAATACAGCAAGTAGGCAGGCAGGTAGATAGGGGGATAGATAGAGAGGGAGAAATACAGTAGGTAGGTAGGTAGGTAGGTAGGTAGGTAGGTAGGTAGGTAGAGGGAGAAAGGAAGAAATGCAGTAGGTAGGTAAGTAGAGGGATAGATAGCGAGGGAGAAATACCATAGGTAGTTATGTAGGTGTATAGATAGATAGGGAGAAATACAGTAGGTAGGTAGGTAGGTAGGTAGGTAGGTAGGTAGGTAGAGTAATAGAGAGAGAGGGAGAAATACAGTAGGTAGGTAGGTAGAGGGATAGAGAGAGGGAAATACAGTAGGTAGGTAGAGGGATAGATAGAGAGGGAGAAATACAGTAGGTAGGTAGGTTGGGGGTTATATGGTGGTTGTGTGTATGTGTGCAGGTGTAGATCTACACACAGATTGGTTTTTATTATCGGATTTATATAACCGCACCCTCTCCTCAAAGGGACCCGGGGCGGTTGGCCATTTAACCAGACTGGACCACAGCAACGCGTGGCCGGGTATAGCTAGTATATATATATATTCGTAGATTTTCACGGATGTAGGTATGCTGGTCTTGTTCTATTCGGGTGTTTTCCCGTGTAAGAATGAGATTGTCTTTGCAACGTTTCGGCAAGATCTCACTTGCCATCTTCAAGCCTCGGTCTTTGGCTGCATAGATGCCGCCCTTCCTTAAATCTTGGTGGGTAGGAGAGGGGGAGTGCTTACTCTGTTGTTGTGATTGGGTTGATTGGCTGTGCAGCTGTATCATGATTGGTAGATTGATGTTGATTGGTCCTATTTGTATGTTTCTCCTTATTTTGTATTTCACCCACCCACCACCCAAGCCGTTGAAATATATATATAGTCTTATTTTGAAGCTAGCGAAACAACTCAGAGCAGCACTGTGAAAGATAAAAATATCTACTCGCAATCCATGATTAAACATTTGTTATGGAAAAATAATTACACCAACTGAGGAACATATCACATTGTAATGAACAAATTCCATGCTTACACTTAGTAATGTCTGCCTGCCTGCCTGCCTGCCTATCTATCATCTATCTGTCTGTCTATCTGTTTGTATATTATATTTTACTTGTTTGTTTGACTTATTGATTGATTGATTGATTGATTGATTGATTGATTGATTGATTGATTTTCAGGATCCCATTAGGCTTATATTCATTCTTTAAGTTTACATATGAGAAGTTGAAAGGAACATTTCCTAGTTAGGAGTGGTTAGGCAGACTCAGCTCCAAACATATGGTTTCAATATGACTAGTATTATTCTCAAAAGACATCAAATATTTCTATGGGGAAAATTAGTTTCAGGAGGAGCAGATTTTCAGTGTAGAATGTGGAGTTTAGATGTCTTCAGGGAAGTAAGCCTTAAAATGTTTTCCAACTGAGGGAGATATGAAATCTCTTGCAACATAGAAAACATTCTGATGCAAGAATTGCAAACTTTATCATACTTCGTTGTTCTGGCACCCTGTTATATGTAATGTATTTAGAAGCCTACAAAAATACATGATAGAAAAGATTCCTATCTATACACAAGATCCAGTGTGGTTTAGTGCTTAACATGATTCAGTTTTATTCCACCTTTAGGCAAAAAGCATAATGGTGATTCTCGGACAGTTACTCCATCTCTAAGGTAAATCTACTTCAGAGTGTGATTGTTGTGGGGGGAAGAAAAAGTATTATGCTTTTTTTTTTAAACTGCTGTATTGAAAAAAAAAATCTATAATGCAAGGGACATGCAAGCTTGCAGAACGATAAGAAATTATATAGGGAAAGAATTGGAGGTAAGAGTATTTTTCTTTGCAGATTACTGTTCTCCCTAGAGGGCTTCTGTTACTAACAGTAATACAATAGTCTGGCAGGTAACAGAAAACTCTTTGGAATAGAAAGAAAGTGAAGGTGCAGAATGGAAAGACAATAATCAATTCAAGCTGGACACAAAAGAAGCACTGTAGAAGCAAAATCTTCAGCATTCATTCAGCCAAGCCTTGTTGTTTTATTAAGTACTCTGAAATGCCAATAGTGCTTGGACATCTAACAAAAGAGAAAATGTACAAGGAAATGGAATTTTTAGCTCCTGCAAGAAGAGACACTTAAGGTATACACTTGTGCACATTTTCCTGGAAATAAGTCTCAATGAACATTTTGGGCCTTGCAGTTGAATAAATATATAGCAGTTCCATTAGTTTGGCAAATTGCTGCCAAGCTCTTCATACTAGGTATACCACTTGAATTAGCACCCTAAGAAAATGCCACAGGGCAGGTCACAAATATTTGCAACAGAAGACCTTTCCTAGTCTGTAATTACATTACTCTTGAAATTGTAACAGTGGAGAATATAGAGCAGCACTTATACAAATAAGCCGCCCCAGGGAGACTTTCAGAAAATGAGTTGCATCAAGAGGAACAATTTCTTTACAGAAATTCAAGAAGGGCACACCCCTTGTCAGAGACTTTTTGACCAGAAGCTTGGGAAAACAAAAGCATATTTTGCAACATGTAAGTAGATACTGCCTTGGATGCTCTTTTTGTATTTTGGAAATATCTGTCTCTCACGTGTGCTTCTATCAATCTCTTTTTTAAATACAAAAGTTAATTGAGGTAAGCTACTTATTTTGACTACAAACACAACATGGCTATTCCAATTTAGATTGATGTAAAACACTACTAGGCAAGTTTTTCAGGCCTTGGTGCAAGAGTCAGCCTTTGTGAAGATGTGGGAAAAACAGCACATAGTGATCTTCCAAGCAAAGAGCAGCAATAAATTATTGATGAAAATGTCTATACTATTAATTCCTTAACTATATACAAGCCATTGTTTCCACATATCCTGTCTAGACATAGATAAACACAAACTCCAGAAATGGAATCTGAATGAACCTGCCTTGAAGCAAGAAGGATGGAAGAGAATTTAAATTCAAATAGGTAAGTGCTCTTTTTTTCTCACAAGGAACATTGAGGTTGGAGAAAAATAAGCTGCATTACTTCTGCTTCTGTTCCTTTGGGTCACCCAGATATGCTGCTTAAAGAATGCCCTACATTTCATAGGATTTCATTATAACCACAAGCTCTGAGGTGATATGAGAAGCCAAACCCTACAGTCTAATGTCTTATTTTAAGAACATTGAAAATCTTCCAATACAATTATAGTGTTACTATCAGTGGGAAAAGACAATTGCATTTTCTAAAATTTAATGACAAAATTGCTAACTTTATGCATCCTGTAGCCTAGCATTGCATTGAACTGCTCAGGGAGATATTTTAAAAGCTAGTCTGAACCTTCTGTAATGGATATTATAGAAAAGATTAGTCATAATTTGCATTTTATAATTGCTATTTTAATATTTAATGTAATTTTTACTTTGAAATTATGTGAAGTACTCTTTTTTTTAAAAAAAAAATTCCTATGGGTATATATTGTCTATCAATGTCCATCAGATTCTCATTTTGTGTTTGTGATCCTCTGAACATTTTCATCTATAGATTTAGAATGCACACTCTATGGTCCAAATGGCTAAAAAAGAACCCACAAATGTGTACCTTTAATTTGAAAAGGGATGTGCATAGACTAGTGATAATGATCCATTTTCCTGCTCACTTTGCTAGACATGACTCCATTTAAGCTAAAGTTACCAGACATCCTCTGGACAGCAGACACAACCTTAAAATCAAACATTGGCTGACTTTTGGAATGCTGGGACTCTTTCCTTAACAACTTCCCTGCTTAGAGACTTCAAATTTAGAACAGCACTGGGAAAAAATAACTTTATAATAGGTACTCACACTTATGACTGTTGCAGCCTCCCTGTGGTTATATATTCACTATGTATGCACTTCATAGCAACTTCCAACAAGCAGAATCAATGGAGAAGCTAGCACTAAAATCTAGTGGAGAAGCTAGCACTAACAAGTTGCACTCATGTGATTTCCTATTTAACAACCATATTGCTTAGTAATGGAGTTGCCAGTCTAATTATGGTTGGTAAGCAAAGACTTAACTGAATGTAAGTACAAATATTAAACAGTTAGTGTGGCCTCCACACACACAAACACACACACCAATTTGTCTTCTTTCCAATTATCCATGTGGTCTTTTGCTTGTTAAGATATTTGATTACCCAAATTTGGTTACCCAAATATATGCAGATTTAATGAAATCTCCAGCCATAGCTTTGCTCTTGCAACTTTTATTAATGTAGATATTTACTTGCTTTGGAAAATGAACAAACTTACCAAGGCTGTTTTTTTTTTCATAGACAAAATCCTGCAGCACTTCCTGGAATGAGATTATAGAATACGTCTTTTTATCATTAACAAACATTTTCTTTTCTTTTTACAGTCAAAATACTAATGTTGTGTTGCTATTAACAAACTTTAAGCTAATCAATTGTATCCTTTTGGCTGTTCTGGATAAGGAAAGGTAAGCACAAAATTTTATTGTATGGCCTGCACCTCAACATCAAAAATACCAATTTTTTTAGAAACCAGCCCAAAAGACCAACTCCTTCTATTACTTGGGATCAAAGTGATGGCATCATCGAAGACAAGTATTAGTGGTTCTCCACTAGAATTCCTAGATCCTTCTCAAAATTACTGCTGTTGAGCAAGGTACTCTCTAATCTATGTACATTTGGAAATCTGTGCATTTGTGTTTTCTTCCCTAAGTGTAAAACCTTACTTTTCTCACTACTGAATTGCATTTTGTTGGATAAGGCCCATTGCTCAATTTTATAAAAAAAATTCTAGATCTAAAGACTATCTTCTAAAGTGCTGGCTATTCCTCCTAGCTTAGTGTCATCTGAAATCTTTCTCAACTAAAGGAATTATTAGAATAACAGAGTTGAAAAGGACACTGGAAGTCTTTGAGTCCAGCCCTCTGCTCTCGCGGGAAAGCTTATACCATTTCAGACAAATTGTTGTCTAATCTCTTCTTTAAAATTTCCAGTGTTGGACCATTCACACCTTATGGAGGCAAA
Organism: Rhabdophis nuchalis; assembly: GCA_039707465.1. Classification (NCBI taxonomy): domain Eukaryota; kingdom Metazoa; phylum Chordata; class Lepidosauria; order Squamata; family Natricidae; genus Rhabdophis; species Rhabdophis nuchalis. Next base: position 42,979,936 of record CM077647.1, on the reverse strand, counting down.
TTGTTCCACTGATTAATTGTTCTAACTATCAGGAAATTTCTCCTTAGGTTGCTTCTGTTCATTATTAGTTTCCATCCTTCTTGTCTTGCCTTTAGGTGCTTTGGAGAATAGCTTGACTCCCTCTTCTTTGTGGCAACCCCTGAGATATTGAAACACTGCTATCATTTCACTTTTCATTAAACAAAACATACCCAATCCCAGCAACCATTCTTTATCTATTTTAGCCTCCAGTCCCCTAATCATCTTTGTTGCTACTCTCTGCATTCTTTCTAGAGTCTCAGCATCTTTTTAAAATGAGAAATAACATATTAATTCAGGTTGAGAGCAAGAAAAAGAAATTAGGAAATTTATGATTTTTTTGTAATAAGTGTTTGTTTTTATTTGTATAAATGAGTGATACACAAATGCCCTTAAGAAACAACCATTTTTTTTTTCAGTCAGATATTTACAATAAAAAGGACAGGCTATATTAGAATTGACTCTGAGTAGAGAAAGACAACAAACTCATTTCATCAGTTTTACATTAATTTAACTGATAATGAATCAAAATTTTAATGAATTCATTAGTATCAATGCTTCTGCTTAATATCTGGAACTCTTCAGGTGTTCCTCAGTCTTTCTGCTTGTAATGTTTAAGATAATCCTAAATAATATACAATAATTCAGCTTCTGCTAAGCTCTAACATTTATGTTTGTCTAACACTTTTATTTGAACTTCTCAAATAATTTCTTATTTGTATGTGCAAAATAAATAGGGGGAAGGAAAGGGAAAGGAAGGAAAGAGAAAAAAAAGCAAGATATCACATTCTTAACAGGTTTATTATTCATCACTGAACAAATGAGTTTCTCAGCCTTTTCTGAACCAAGAATCAATATTGATATTTTGTGTGTGTGTTTTAAAAAGTCACTACAAAAGTGTTATTCATTTGTAAATTAAGCTGTCTGTTGAGATGTTCACATGCTACATCTGTTGCTATTGTATGTTACAACTATTTTATTACAAATTAACTATTTTTGTTCCTTGAATATCAAATATAAACTGTAGACAAGTCATTTTTCTATAAAGATATTAATTTCTGCTACATATTAGGGTACCTTTCAACAGCAGTATCCTTGTTTTATATCTTCAATGACACATACAAAATTTAAAAGGGGCAACATTTGGACTATAATATACCAGTTTTCTTAAATCAATAGGGTTGATTGGCTTACTTATCAGCCCCCCTTTTTTAAAATAAAAGAACTACGAAAAGTATTAAATTGAATAGGTTTACCTGTATTGGAAACTATCACATTATTTGTTAATTTCTCCAATTCATCTAATAGGTTACTTGAAGATTTGTCTTAATAGCCAAAGAACTGACTGTTTTTATGGAACCATGCAGATACATACCTCATAAACACTAACCTTTGGAGCAGCCGTATAATAACGGCCATAAGAGAATACTGTATTTCTCAATAAGGGTGGAGATAGCATCCATGTATGGGTTGAACCTATCCATGCTCTGATTGGACTGAGTCAGATTACTAATTAATTAGTCTAGGTATATAACCCCCCTCAGGAGCTGCCATACCCAGTTTCCGACTCAGTCCAGCTCTGGAACTGTTCGGTGTCCAACTCCACATCTGTCTTGAATCTTTGAACTTGGATGTCCTTTTTTTCCTGTCTTATTCTGCCGTATCTGAGTGCTGGTTGTGAGTAGACAGGGGACCCCCTCCCTCAGCAGCAGCCTAGGGCTCAGGCTACCCTGTCTCACTTCAGCCATGCGCCCAGGCCTTCGGCTGTCACCATTGCTGCCTGGTAGCCTCCTACCTGAGCCCTCCTCGCCTTGTGACTCATTGCTATCAACTCTGCTGGCTGATGCTGTCAAGCTTGGGAGGCTGAGGTCGTAACGCTGAGGAGGCGGGCCGCACACACAGCCTGGCTGTGAGGCCTTTCTGTATCCCATCCGGCAGCTGAGGTAGAGCGTGCTCTCCGTTTTTCGGCTTGTAATGGCTGGCAGCACATGCGCAGTTGCTCCCTTGCCTTATCGGGCCGATCAGAGTTATTTTGACAGCTATCAGCTGTGTGTCAGACGCCTCTGGGGCCGCCATGGGGAGTGGAGCTGATGGCTGCTTCGGCTCCTCGGAGCTTGCGGGCCACTGGGAAGGCTCCCTAACGGTTGCGGCTGTCATTTTGTCTCCCTTGGGGTGCGGTAGGGCCTCTCGCTTTTGCGCCATTTTCTGCGGCCGCCATTTTGTTTGCCTCTGACTGCCTCCATGAGCAACGCTGAAGAGATGGCCGATTCGCTCAGCGCTGGGCCTAGCAGGGAGGGCCATAACACCACCCAGGGACAAATACCCGTTGTAAGCACGCCGCCCACCTCCTCTCCCAGACCAGGTCTCGGTCGAAGTCCCGCCCCAAGGACCCCTCCTCTGCATTGGCAAAAGGGGGTAATTCGAAGGGTCCTGCGGTCCAGGCCCCTGGACCAGTTTTAGAGGATGTCCTCGCCCCTTCCAGGCCGCAGGTAGAGACCACTCTGGCCAGGGCACCACCCCTTCCACCGGTGGGCCCGCTCTGGCTGGATTTGGCCCCGGGGCCCTTCAGCCCATTTCTGCCAATAGACACTTTGGCTGTCTGGGGCTCCACTTCCGCAAGGCCTGCTGAGGCTACATTCACCCCCACAGCCACTGGCCTGCGCCTGGATGGAACTTGGGCCTCAGGCCTCCCACCGCCTCTTCCTCCTTGGCAAGCCCCACCATCTGCCTCTACAGCAGTGCAGGACTATATTTCAGAAGCTATTCAGCAGGGGATTGCGGCGGGCCTGCAGGAATGGGCGCAGAGGCCCCTGCCTCAGGCCACACCTTCTCCTCAGGGAGTCACTCCGGGGCCCCACCTGTCCCCCGCAGAGGTGGAGGATGACTCTTCCCCTGCCTTGGAGGATGGCAAGTTCCGTGAAGCTAACCTTTCAGGGGACAAGGACCAGCAGACGGAAAAGCCTGCCAGCACCGGCCTCTTCCCACAGGTTCTCTTCAAGCCTCTTCTCGCAAAGGCCAAGGCAACTTCCTGCTTCAATGCTGACCCACTGGCGGCGGGCCCAGCTCCAGCCCAAGCTCCATATTCCTGGTTCTCCGAGCCCACGGTCGAGGCTGAGGCCATACCCACATCTCAGATATTTATAGATGCCATCCAACACCCTTGGGTGACACCTATTTCAGGTCTGGGTCCTTCCTCCATGGAGAAGCATTTCTACAACGTGGAGCCACTCCTTGACAAGGCTCTCGCTTGGCCCCAGGTGGACACCCCCATTGCTGCCCTATATTTGGCCACAATGCTCTTGGAGGGTCAGGAGGACCTCCTCAAACCTGAGGACAGGCAGGCCAACCAGGTCCTCCACAAGGCCCATCAGGCATCGGCTTGGGCTGTAAGGGTGGCTACGGCTGCCTCCTTCTTCACCAGGTCCAGTCTCACTTGGCTCCAGAAACTTCAGGAGCGGATCCCGGTGGCTGACGCTCGGGCCCACCAGGACCTAGACAAAATTGTGGCCTCCGTCCAGTTCACTGCCAACGCCACCCTGAGTGCTGCCTTGAGGTGGTGGAGGTCTCCTGCAGTCTTGCAAGGTTGCCATTTCAGAGTCTCTGACAGGGTCACGATCACCACTGATGCCAGCCTCCATGGGTGGGGGGCCCATATGGAGGGCAGAGTGGCCCAGGGGAGATGGTCCCAGGGGAAATCAGCTCTTCCTATCAATTTGCTGGAGCTGAGGGCCATCAGGTTGAGCCTCTTGGAATTTGCAGATAGGATAGCAAGGTGGCATGTCCTGGTTCCAGCCTCCATGGGTGGGGGGCCCATATGCAGGGCAGAGTGGCCCAGGGGAGATGGTCCCAGGGGGAATCAGCTCTTCCTATCAATTTGCTGGAGCTGAGGGCCATCAGGTTGAGCCTCTTGGAATTTGCAGATAGGATAGCAAGGTGGCATGTCCTGGTTTTGACTGATAACATCATGGCCAAGGCTCATGTCAACCGACAGGGTGGCAGTAGGTCCAGGGACCTCATAGCCAAGGTGGATCTGTTGGGTGTCTGGGCGGAGCTGTCTGTGGTAGCCGACCACATATCCAGGGTGGACAACACCAGGGCAGATTGGCTTAGCAGGGTGGATATTGACCATGCTGAATGGTGTTTACACCCTTCTATTTTTCAGGAGATCTGTCGTCGTTTCGGGAGTCCTCTGGTTGATCTCTTCACATCTCCAGAAAATGCCCAGCTGCCCAGGTTTTTCTCCAGGTTCCCAGCTCCAGGGGCGGAAGGGGTGGATGCACTTTGCACATTGTGGCCTCAGGGCCTTATGTATGCCTTTCCACCTACCCCTCTTCTTCCTAGGGTCGTTCGCCGGATAATTTCCCTGCAGGCGCAAGTGATCTTGGTGGCCCCCTTCTGCCCGAGGTGTCTGTGGTTCGCCGATCTCCAGACCTTGTCCTTGGCAGAGCCGTGGCGGATACCGCCAGACATGGTTGCTCTGACCCAGGGGTCGCTGGAGCACCCAGAGGCCCAGTGGCTCCAACTGACCGTCTGGAGGTTGAGCGGCTCACTCTGAGGGGTGGCTCATTCTCCGACAGAGTCATTCTCATCATCCAGGCTTCCAGGAGGGCCTCTACTATGTGGATATACAATGCTACCTGGAACGTTTTCTGCAAGTGTTGCGCAGGGCATCAGGTGACACCAGAGGTCGCCTCCATCCTGCAGGTCCTCGAATTCTTGCAGGATGGGTTGGAGAGACGCAGGTAGCTGCAATTGGGTCCGTCCTCGCCTGGGGCAGTGGGGCTTCTCTCTCTCAGCATCCTACAGTTAGGTGCTTCCTCAAGGGTGCTACGAATCTGAGGCCCCCTCTGGTACATAGGTATCACACGTGGGATTTGGCTAAGTACTGGGTGCTCTCACCAGGGCTCCCTTTGAACCCCTGGAGGAGGTTCCATGGCAGTTCCTTATGTGGAAGGTGGTTTTCTAGATGGCAATCACATCTGCCAGGAGTATTTCCGAACTGAACGCCTTACCTGTCAGGGAGGATCTGTGCAGGTTCTATGCAGACAGGATAGTCCTCCATCTGGATCCCTTCTTTGTCCCGAAGGTGGGGTCCTGGTTCCATCGGGGTCAGGAGGTGGTCCTCCCCAGCTTTCCGAGGAGTCTACGCAGACCTTGGATGACCTGTGGCACTTGCTTGATGTCAGGCATGCCTTACGTGTGTACATTGATCATACGGCTGTTATTCGCAGGTCAGAGTCTCTTTTTGTTTCCTTTCTGCCAGGTTCCCTGGGTAGGAAGGTGTCCATTTTCTGTGTGGGACGTTGGGTTCGTCTCTGCATTGAGAAGGCCTATGCGGCCTGTGAAGAGGAGGTCCCTCGAGGGGTCACGGCCCACTCCACGTGCAGCGCAGCTATGACTTCTGCCTGGGCAATGCAAGCTTCTCTGGAAGAAATTTGCAGGGTGGCGGCTTGGTCTTCTCCTTCCCCGTTCGTGCGGCATTATAAGCTGGACAAGTGTGTCTCTGCTGAGGCTGACTTTGGCCACTAGGCTCTGCAGTCAGTCCGTCCTCATTTGTTGGGGCAGGCCTGATCTCGACCCTCCCGTGGCTCCTTTCAGGGCTTTGGTATGTCCCATACATGGATGCTATCTCCACCCTTATTGAGAAAGAGCATTGGTACTTACATGATACGCTTCTTCTAATAAGGGGGGAGATAACATCCGGCCCATCCCTTTCTCGTTCAGCCCTGCATTTGTTATATGGGCTTCTGGTTGTTATTGGAAGTGTTTTGTTGCATTGTTTTACTAAAGGAGTTGGTGTTTCACTGGTGAGTCTGTGTTCTTTCTTCGTCACAAACTGGGTATGGCAGCTCCTGAGGGGAGGTTATATACCTAGACTAATTAATTAGTATTACCGCCCTGAGTCCCGCAAGGGAGATAGGGCGGTATATAAATTTAAATAAACGTAAATTTAGTAATCTGACTCAGTCCAATCAGAGCATGGATAGGTTCAACCCATACATGGATGCTATCTCCCCCCTTATTAGAAGAGGCGTATCAGGTAAGTACCAACGCTCTTTCTGCCCTCTTTCTTTAAGAGGAGAGCTTGACATCCAAATAATACTTTGCCTGTATTCAGTCATGCTATGAATTATGCATACACAGAGCTGTTTGAAGAGATAATAAGGTGCTTTGGGCTGCAGTACTGCTTACATGTAAACATATACAGTATCTTTGGGGGTTTTTTTTGAATAGGTGAAAAACAGCTTAAAAAATTTCAAGTGAAAGATCAATATATCTCAAAAAGTTTCCCTAACATAAGCTAACCCAATACTAAGTGATGGTGCCATTGTCTTCATTGCCTTCATCCCCTAAAGTCCCCAAATCAATAATATGGTTTAAGAGCTTTAATATCTCATTTACATCATCATGATCATCAGTTGTGTGAGAATAGTGGCATGTCTTCAGAGTACAAAATGCCTCAATTTGGAGAGGCAGAAAAAGCCTCTAATCCCAGACTCTTTGTGCAATCGAGAAAAACATTGATTGGAAATTTGCTGTCTTGGGTACTAATTATAAACATTATTTGAGTTGGCTCTCAGGAAATAATTCAAGAAATCTGCTTTGCAGCAAAGTCTTAACAATGAAATCCAGCTTAGAAATGATAATAGGAAACATACAATCAGGTCACATCATTTTTAAAAAGTTAATTTATTAATTTGTTAGTTGTATATTCCACTTGGATCTCAAAGTGTATGTTTATTTACATCATTAATGAAATCCTTATAAAATTGGTAAATAGGATTAGAAGTAGATGAAGTGAAAAATTATAAAATACAATACAATACAATAGCAGAGTTGGAAGGGACCTTGGAGGTCATCTAGTCCAACCGGCCACCTAGGCAGGAACTACATACTGTTTCAGACAAATGGCTATCCAACATCCTCTTAAAGACTTCCAGTGTTGGGGCATTCACAACTTCTAGAGGCAAGCTATTCCACTGACTAATTGTTCTAACCATCAGGAAATTTCTCCTCAGTTGTAAGTTGCTTCTCTCCTTGATTAGTTTCTATCCATTGCTTCTTGTTCTATCCTCAGGTGCTTTGGAGAAAAGGTTATGACTTCACTTCTTTCCCATCAATCTCAGGTTCTATATCTAAAAATAAGACTTTGTGGATATTGTTACCTAAAGCACATTTCTTACTTAAAGCAAAAATCAACAATGGGGAGAAAAGGATATGATATAGGAAAGTACAAGACTGTTTAGCTGTCATGTGCTAGGGAAATGAGGAGATTCAGGCAGTTCAAACAAGTATAAATATTTATTGCAAACTTAAGCTCTATACAAGAATCTGAAAAACTAGTGGTCAAAATAAATGTGTGGGAGATAAGTAAGGCACTCAAAGTGGGCTGAACTTAGATCTCTTACAAGCATAAGGACTCATGACTTATGACACATTTGACTCAGGATCAGACTGATCATCTCCAACATTAGCTTCCTCAGTCCTAATGAAATTCATGGAAAGTTAAAATAGATTTCAACAGTTAATTCAGGACAAATATAAGCAAAAAATATTCATCTTTCTCCAACATAACTGAAATTGTTCAGCCAGCTTACAACTAGATTTATATCTGAGCAACATGAGTAACCTGAGTACCTTGATTTGGCAAATTGCTTTCTAGAAAAAGAAAAAAGAAGAAAAAAAATGATATCTGATTGTGTATCCTTCCATCATCATGGTGTTAATGCTGTAATAGTGGAAATTGCTTATAGTGGAAACTGCTTATCCCTCTATTTGGAAGTTTTTGCTGAATTGAGCTATTTGAGTTTGTTAAAATTCAATCACTATTTTTCCAATGGAAATCAATGGGTTTATTTGTCCTGCTGCTACAATGTTTATGCCATATATCTATGGCAACCTGATAGCTAACTGAGTTACCTCTAGGAAAAAAAGGGGGGAAACCACCAGTAATTATGAGCTTTTTAAAACAACCAGAGCAAATAAGACAATTTGATATCATTATGGGAAAAGAAAAATCTTCAGGTATAAACAAAAATCATGTTCTCTCCTTTCAAAAATATAAGAGAATGGCACAATGGAATTGTGATAAATGTGTGCCAAATGGAAATCTAAAATTCTTTATAATTACTAATGATGTGACTTATTTTGAAAACTGTTGCTCCAACAGTTTGTAAATGTAATGTACAAACAATATAAATTAAAAGACAAGAGGTATATGAGTACTTCAGTTGCATGAGTGCACACATGGAGACACACTCACAATTTGTTTAATGCCAATAGAAGGATAATTAATAGGGCAAAGGATAAATGAAAAACCACATTCTTCTGATGACAGTTTTTAAATATGTGTTTAGGAACTTGCCAAGTCTAATTCACATTGCTATAAATATTAAATTTATGGATTAAAGATTAAGATACTTTTGTCATTAGAAAGGACTTCAAGTGAAGATATGCACAAATACTTTGAAATAATATTAAGCAAAATAACAGGAGATATAACTATAGTGACTAATGCAAAAATTAGATACTGAAATCTATGTCATTCTCCCAAAATTAATGGATAATTGGGAAAATTTAGCTAAAATAAATATGCAGTTTGAGAGTTAACAAAGTCTTGTCTACTTCTATAATATGTATCAATTGTTTCTCAAAACAAATCACTTGCTAACTTTTGAGCAGTAGAAACATTTCTCCAAACAAACGCAGGATACAATTGAACATTGAATGATTTATTTAACAATACAGAGCATTTTTCTGTCTCTGCAGATAAAAATAAATACCTTCTGGAATTTTTAAGAGCATACTTACTTTTCCTGGCTAATCCTAGTATTCAAAAAAAAATCCAACAAGTTTCAAAACACAAAATCTACCTTTTGCATTCATAGCGCATCACACAGAAAACTATTTCCTTTATGATTCTAATCTCTATATGCATAGATTCATCATGGGGGATTTCAACCTAAATATCTTTCACAAGGCCATCATGCTACCCTATCAAGTACAAACTCTAATGTAAGTTTACACACTACGCTTTTCAAACACAAATGACATTATTGCAGTATAAGAGTTTATTTATTGACTATTTATGTGGAGATATCACTACTCATGAAACAATGATTGATTCAGTAAAATGAGAGATATTAAATTCTTACTGATTTAGAAAAGAAATCAATAAATAAAATTGCTGTATTAATTTAAATTACAAATCTAACTAATAAACCTGACCATACCTGCTATAACTAAATCTCTTATAATCTTTTTGATATTTTTCTTTAACAGAGTTTGCAACTCAGTATTGTAAGAATTAGATGAGCATGAAAGCTGACTAAGGCCCTATTTGTTATGACTTGCATGTTATAATCTATATTAACTTTGTTTTCTTCACTTAGCAAGCTTATGACAAGTCTAAAAATCTAAACATGTAAGAACACAGTCCTATGCTACCTTATTTTTGTTTTAAACTCCTTTTCCTGACAAAAATCCAGAGATAGTTGAGGCCTGCAGAATGTCACTTTACAAAAAGAGTTGATAAGAGGTGATCTGTGCTCATTTCATATCCTTCAGCCAATACAGGTACATATGTATGTCTCCATAATTATATGGTTTACAAACCACAGAGAATAATTATAATTTAAAGCAGTCACAATACTTGAATAAGTTCTAAAAGATCTATTGCTCAGATCATATAATTAATCACACCATGCTGTTCTTGTCCTGAATGCTCTGTTGTTGAGAGGATTTTTTTTTCCAGAGGAAAAATAACTGACTAGGAGAATAATTAGATCGTGTGTCATGTACATATATGCACATGGCAAATCAGCAACCAAATTTACGCCCTTAATTACCCAGTACTTGAAGCAATCTATTGGCAGGAATATTTGTCGAATAAATGGAAAGAGTGTTTCTGGCATAGTTTCTGTAAAAAGCATAGAATTCTCAGTTTTGATATATTCTTAGCTTGAGTCTAAAATCAAGCTGATGTTAATATAAACTTAGCTATTTTGTATTAAAAGGGCTTTATCTTATGCTTAGTGTCTTTGAAAGACAATAACAGTTCAGTGGTTTTTTGTTTTTGTTTTTTGCTGTTGCTTTTGTGGAAAGAACTGGTGGATCCATTATTAAATGGATTAAATGTATATTATAAACCCATGAAAGATGTAGACTGTTCTATTAACTGCCTGTGTTAGTGAGACAGGCTGCAAATCCACCAATCAACTGGGGTTTATTTATTTATTTAGTTTTTTTATGTACTGAAAGATCTTCACCTCTTTATGTTCACAATGATTGTGAATCCAATGGATTCATTTCCTTTAACACACAATGAAGGAATAGAAGAAACATTATGTAAAAACACGCACAGCAAGATGCCATGATCTCAGTAGCTGGTTACCTTGAATACCTATGAGCTCACCTAATTAGTAGAACCAGATGTGGGAAGAGAGAAAAGGTTGCGTACAGACATGCGCATTAAATGGCCAGTGATCTCAATGACCAATTACCTCAACATCTATGACCTCAACTGTTTATTTGAACCAGGTAGTACCAGGAGACTTTGGATATGTGGAGCCTCAACCTGGGATGGTCTTAAGAGATTGACAAGGGAGAATGTACCAATAAATGCTGTTGCTACCCTGCTTTTGCTTTGCTTGTTAAAACTATATAAAAGCCAAATAAAGTCTGTGTAAGGCAGACATATATTTTGGACACCACTGCTGTGATGGATTTCTGAAACCTACAATACAATGTTTCTATATTTCCTTTTTAATGCAGTTTTTTTTAATTCCACACATTATAGGTAAGTTAACAAACCCATTACATAACTATAATATTTTATCAGAGGGTTCCAATTTCCCATTAATGTCTACATAAAGATTGCATGCTGGCGTAATCAAATCTATCTGCAGATATGTTTATTGATGTGAACAAAAACATATTACTAATCATTAAACATATTACATAATTACTGACCTCTATGCACTGCGGGAGTCCCCCCTCTCGCAGGTTTGGCCCTCAGCTTTAACGAGGGCCACCTCGATGATGGGTTCATTAACCAAGAGAGGTGGTCAAAGCGGAAATTAAGGGGGTTTTTAATTAAATTTTTAATCCAGGTCTTAAGGAGCTCCAGGGAGGGGGAGGGTCAAACCAAAATTAGGGTGGTGGGTGAGGGGGAAAACCCACCGGGAAATGTCTCCAGGCCAGCTAGCGGTTCCGATGGGGAGGGCGTAGTGTCTAGAATTGGGGAGGGGGTGAGGGTCTGTCCAACAGAGGTCTATTCCCTCAAGACTGTGTGTGGGAGGGGCAGATATTTATTTTATTTATTTTATTTTTCGAATTTTACCCCGCCCTTCTCCTTGTTAGGACTCAGGGCGGCGCACAGGCATTATTTAAAAACCATTACAAAACAATATGTACTATTAAAAACATATTAAATTAACTTAAAACCCGTGCTAAAAACCCTTTAAAACCCTACAAAATTAAAATGTATAAATATAGTCAGAAACGGGGGGCTACGCTAGGCCGGCTTGTTGGAATAGGTACGTCTTAAGGCGTTGGCGGAAGAGGCGGAGGTCCAAGGTAGTGCGAAGGTCGGGGGGTAGGTCGTTCCAGAGGGCCGGACCCGCCACAGAGAAGGCCCTTCCCCTGAGTGTCGCCAACCCGGCCGACGGCACCCTGAGAAGGCCCTCTCTGTGGGAGCGGATCGGACGAAGGGATGTATGGGGCAGAAGGCGGTCTCGTATATAGCTAGGCCCCGAGCCATGGAGCTATGTGAAGATGGTATGGCAGGAGCCGAGGGCCACATCATATAATGGGAGGGCGCACCTGCTGTTTGCGAGCGGTGGTGCGCTCCGGCCCTCATGGCTCCTCTTGCGACCCAGGGGGTTCAGGATCTCAGGGCCTGGGCCTTTGGCTGATGTTGTGTAACGCCAGGTCCGTGCCCACCGGGTTACCATGCATTTCATCAGCCACGAGCCCAAAGTCAGGGTGGGGGGGTGGCGGTTGTTATAAAGGAGGGTCTGGACCCAAGGGAGATTACTGTGCCGCAGACAGCCGGCTGTGAGTCTCTATGTGTGAAGTGGGGTCATGGGAGGCAGTTGGGCTTTCTGATTGTGTACCTGGCTCCCTGCTGCATATCAGCAGCCCAACCCGAGCTTCTCAATGTGATAGCCAAAATGGCGGTTGATACCCCCAGGCTGTTAGTCATGGGGGATTTCAACCTGCCATCGATAGGCGAGACATCTGATATGGCTCAGGAGTTCATGGCCTCCATGACAGCCGTGGACTTGACCCAGTTAGTTCATGACCCCACCCACACTTTTTTTTCCAGTTTTATACAAATGTATACCCCGCACCTTCTCCAAAAAGGACCCAGGGTGGTGCACAGGAAATTTAAAAACAATACAAATATAACAAAAAATACAAAATTTTAAAAAGCTATTAAATCCATACCCTGTGCTAAAATAGTATAAAATCCCCTAAATTAAAATCTATCTAAAAACTGTCAAAACGGGAGGTTATGCTAGGCTGGCTTGTTGGAAAAGGTGCATCTTAAGATGCTGGCGGAAAAGGCGGAGGTCTGAGATGGTGCGTAGTTCGGGGGGTGAGTCGTTCCAGAGGGTAGGGCCCGCCACAGAGAAGGCTCTTCCCCTGGGTGTCGCCAACTGGCATTGCCCGGCCGACGGCACCCTGAGAAGGCCCTCTCTGTGGGAGCGTATCGGTCTGAGGGATGTATGGGGCAGGAGGCGGTCTCGCATATAACTAGGCCCCGAGCCATGGAGCGCTTTGAAGATGGTCGTCAAAACCTTGAAGCGCACCCAAAAGGCCACAGGCAGCCAGTGCAGCTCACGCAGGAGATGTGTTATGTGGGAGTGCCTAGAGGCTCCCATAATCACCCGTGCAGCCGCACTCTAGACTAGCTGTAGCTTTTGAGTGCACCTCAAGGGAAGCCCCATGTAGAGAGCATTACAGTAGTCAAGTCAGGTTGTCACGAGTGCTTGAGTGACTGTGCGAAGGGCAGCCCGGTCCAGTAAGGGGCGCAATTGGCGCATCAGGCATACCTGATAAAACGCCCCCCTGGCCACGGCCGTCACATGGTCCTCCATGGCCAGCCGGGAATCCAAGAGGACACCCAAATTGCGCGCCCTCTCCACGGGGGCCAGTGTTTCACCCCCAATGGCCAGAGTTGGAGTAATCTGGCTGAACCGGGATGCCGTAAACCACAGCCACTTAGTCTTGGACGGGTTGAGTTTGAGTTCGTTACTACCCATCCAGATCCGTACGGCCTCCAAACACCGGGACAACACCTCGGTGGCATCGTTGGGGTGGTCTGGGGTGGATATGTACAACTGAGTGTCATCAGCATACAGATGATATCCCATCCCAAAACCACGAATGATCTCACCCAACGGCTTCATATAGGTGTTGAACAGGAGGGGCCAGAGGACCGACCCCTGAAGAACCCCGCATAAGAGGGATCTCGAGGCCGACCTCTGCCCCCCTGCCAACACACATTGCGACTGACCAGAGAGGTAGGACGAGAACCACTGTAATAGGGTGCCTCCCAGCCCCAACCCCCCCGCCAGTCGGTGCAATAGGATACCATGGTTGATGGTATCAAAAGCCGCTGAGAGGTCTAATAGGACTAGGATAGAGGAACATCCCCTATCCCGCGCCCTCCAGAGATCATCCACCAACACGACCACGTCTTGGTGGTGTGACCGGGTAGGAAGCCGGACTGTCTAGATAATCAATTTCCTCCAGGTGTCGCAGAAACTGTTGGGCCACCACACTCTCTACAACCTTCGCTAGAAAGTGAAGGTTGGAGACCAGACGGTAATTTTCCAACAATGCTGGGTCCAGGGACGGCTTCTTGAGGAGGGGCCTCACCACCGCCTCTTTCAAGACGTCAGGCAAGAACCCCTCACTCAAAGAAGTGTTCACAATATCCTGGAGCCAGCCTCGTGTCACCTCCCAGGATGCCAGTACAAGCCAGGAGGGACACGGGTCCAATAAACATGTGGTGGCCTTAAGTCTCCTTGACAACCTGTCCATATCCTCGGTAGTAACAAAGTCAAACTCCTCCCAAGATGGTGTCTCTAGAACAACCTCGGACAATCCGACCGGACCACTCTCAATGGAGGGCAACTTGTTCTGAATCCAAGTGATTTTGTCCTGCAGATATATACCAAATTCCTCTGCTCGTCCCTGTAGAGGGGCTTTCCGTGGCCTCTGGTGAAGGAGGGAGCGGGTCACCATGTTTGGCCACCCTTATCGCCACTAAGTAAGTCCTAATATGGGCTCTCACTAGTGTTCGGTCGGCTTCGGAGCGAGAAGATCTCCATCTGTTATCTAGGCGTCTCTTGCGATGTTTCATCTCCCTCAGCTCCTCGGTAAACCAAGCAGCCTGGGTGATTTGGCACCACATGAGAGGCCGCAAGGGCGCGACTCGGTCCAAGGCCCCCGCGGCCGCACTAAACCATGCAGCCACTAGGTCCTCAGTCGAGTCATGGGGCAAGGGCACAGGTATTGGCCCAAGCTCCCTCTGGAACCTTTCAGGGTCCATCAGGAGCCTGGGGCGGAACCATCTGGAAATCTCTGGTTCCGCCTCCCCACGGTGGGGTGTAGCGATTGGAAAGTCCAGCTGAAGGAGAGCGTGATCTGTCCATGACAAGGGTGAGATGACTAAATCCCCTATTCCCAGATCACTCCTCCACTGTCACACTGGAGGACACACGCTGCACTTTTTGCCTCCGGCCAGTGATTGAGTAATCTTGGTTTAGGGGAAATAGCCGTTGAACCCCTTTCATGGTCGGATCACTCTCTCCTTCAGCTAGGCTTTCCAACTGCTACATCCCACCGGAGGGAGACGGAACCGGAAGCGGTGAGATGGTTCTGCCCCAGGTGCCTGATGGACCCTGAGAGGTTTCAGATGGAGCTTGGGCCAATATCTGAGATCCTGACCCACGACTTGACTGAGGACCTAGTGGCCGCTTGGAATAGTGCTGCCACGGGAGCCCTAGACCGGGTCATGCTTTTGCAGCCTCTCACCCGGCACCGAACCACCTTGGCTCCTTGGTTTTCTGAGGAGCTGAGGGTGATGAAACATCGGAAGAGATGCCTAGAGAGCAGTTGGAGGGCCACCCGCTCTGAGTCTGACCGGACACTGGTAAGGTTGCATTTGAAGACCTACCTAGTGGCGATGAGAACGGCGAAGCGTAACTATTTCTCCACTCTCATTGTGTCTGCAGATAACCGCCCTGCTGCCCTGTTTAGGGTGACTCGCTCCCTCCTTCACCAGAGGGCATGGGATGCCCCCTTACAGAGTCGTGCAGAGGAATTTGGGTGTTATCTGCATGACAAAGTCGATCAGATCCGGTACTGGTTGGCCTCCGATTGGACTAGTTCAGGCGGGCTGACGGAGGCAGGCCTTGAGAATGCTATCTGGGAAGAGTTCGATCCTGTGACTCCTGAGGACATGGACAGGATGCTGGGGCGGCTGAACGCCACCACATGTTTATTGGACCAGTGTCCCTCCTGGTTGGTACTGGCCTCCTGGGAGGTTACACGAGGCTGGCTCCAGGGAATTGTCAACGCTTCTTTGAGTGAGGGGTTTCTGCCGGCCGCCTTGAAAGAGGCGGTGGTGAAGCCCCTCCTCAAGAAGCCCTCCCTGGATGCGGCTGTGTTGGCCAACTATCGTCCTGTCTCCAACCTTCGATTTCTTGAGAAGGTTGTTGAGATTGTGGTAGCGCGGCAGCTCCCTCAGCACCTGGAGGAAACTGTCTATCTGGACTCGTGCCAGTCCGGCTTGCGGCCTGGGTACAGCACAGAGATGGCATTGGTCGCGTTGGTGGATGATCTCTGGAGGGCTTGGGATAGGGGTTGTTCCTCTATCCTGGTCCTGTTAGATCTCTCAGTGGCTTTTGATACCATCGACCATAATATCATGCTGCGCCGGCTGGAGGGGCTGGGGGTGGGGGGCACCATGTTATGGTGGTTCTCCTCCTACCTCTCCAACCAGTCACAATTTGTGTTGGCAGGAGGGCAGAGGTCAACGTTGATGTGCCTCACTTGTGGGGTACAACAGGGGTCGGTTCTGTCGCCTCTCCTGTTCAACATTTATATGAAGCTGCTGGGTGAGATCATCCGTGGTTTCAGGGTAGAATTCCACCAGTACGCTGACGATACTCAGCTGTACATCTCTCCCCCGGACCACCTCAATGATGCCGTGGAAGTGATGTCCAGGTGTCTGGAGGCCGTGCGAGTCTGGATTGGGAGAAACAGTCTCCGACTCAACCCCTCCAAGACTGAGTGGCTGTAGCTTCTGGCATCACAATATAGCCATTTGGTGCAATCTCTGGTTATTGGGGGTGAGTCATTGGCCCCCACAGAGAGGGCTCGCAACTTGGGTGTCCTCCTGAACTCGTGGCTGTCTTTAGAAGATCATATGACAGCCGTGGCCAGGGGGGCTTTTTATCAGGTCCGCCTGATACACCAGTTGTGCCCCTTTCTGGATTGTGATGCTCTATGCACGATCACTCAAGCCCTCGTCACCTCCCATCTGGACTATTGCAACGCTCTCTACATGGGGCTTCCCTTGAGGTGCACCCGGAGGCTCCAGTTAGTTCAGAATGCAGCCACGCTGGGGATTCTGTGAGCTTCCAGTTGCTCCCATGTGACACCTCTCCTGTGCGAGCTGCACTGGCTGCCTGTGGCTTTCCGGGTACGCTTCAAGGTACTAGTAACCACCTTTAAAGCGCTCCATGGCAAGGGACCTGGTTATCTTCAAGACCGCCTCCTGCTACCAAATACCTCCCACTGACCAGTTCGCTCACACAGAGAGGGCCTCCTCAGGGTGCCATCGGCTCCATGGCATGGGGCCTAGCTACCTATGAGACCGTCTGCTGCCCCATACATCCCTACGACCAATACGCTCTCACAGAGAGGGTCTGCTCCGGGTGCCGTCAACCGGGCAATGCCAGTTGGCGACACCCAGGGGAAGAGCCTTCTCTGTGATGGGCCCAACCCTCTGGAACGCTCTACCTCCCGAACTCCATGTCATCTCGGACCTCCACCTGTTCTACCAGCAGTTATAAAGCATTTCTTCCAACAAGCCAGCCTGGCATGATTTTACTCGACACTTTGCTGCTTTTAGTTGACCAAAGTTTATTCAGGGGTTTTAATATGGGTTTTAGCGCAGGGTGGGTTTAATTTAATTTAGTTTTAAGAATGCTTATATTCTTGTATATATGTATATTTATATTTTATATTCCCTGTGCGCCGCCCCAAGTCCCTATGTGGTGAGATGGGTGCGGCTTATAAATACGCTAAATAAATAAATAAATAATAAACAATGTTGGCTGGCGACCCCCAGGGGGAGAGCCGTCTCTGTGGCAGCCCCTGCCCTCTGGAATGACCTACCCCCTGACTTACGGACGATCACCGACCTACGCCTTTTCCGTCAGGCCTTGAAGACCTATTTATTTTGTGTGGCTGGCCTGGCGTAGTTTTTAATTTGTTTTAGCAGGGGTTTTAATAGGGGTTTTATGACATGCCAACTATTTAATGTATTTTTAATGTATTTTATGTTTTATATTGTCGATTTTATCTGCGTGATTTTATCTCCCTGAGTCCCTGTAGGGAGAATGTGCGGTATATAAATTTAATAAATACAAATACAAATACAATGTAGTTTGTACTGCATTTTCTTTTTTTAACTTGGTTTATTTGCTTATTAATCCACAGGTAAAAAATCCATTATTTGTATAAAGCAGCAAAGCAAGAATAATTCCTATACAAAATTCCAATGACTTATTGATTAAACATAAAAATAGGCTGTATAAAAATAATACAATTGATCAGGCATATAAATATTATAAGGAAAACAAGAATGTTTTACATTTTTATTATAATTTATTTTACTTAGCAATCTAAGAATTTGTTGCCATCAATTGCTTCTGTATGACCTCAGATGCAGATGGAAATTAAAGAATTCTCTATGGAAAGACTATTTGTTAGTATAGTGAATTTTATAGGTGAAATGTATGCATAAATTGTAGTAAGAAATTACTTCAAAATTCTGTTTGGGTTGGGTTTTTTTTTATTGTTTTCTGTTGTAGTTTTATTTGCAGAAAAAAATGGCCTGGCTCATTCAACATAGCTTGTATTGTTTCCAATGTGCATGCTTCCATGGTACAAAAAATTCACAATCACAAAAAATAGCAGCCAGATATATCATACATCTTTTTTTTTCTTTTTCATCCATCTATTCTGAAATAATATCCAGTCCACTAACTGTAGAAATTAACAGCAGTTTCTCAAGTATCATAGGGATATATCCCTATACAACACTGATCGTTGTTACAACGTAAGAAGAGAGGATATTAGCAAGAAAGTACCAAAACAGTGCAAATGTTAGTATATTTTTGTCATCTTTACATTTTCTATTGCTCTACCCAGCTTCCATATACAACTTCCAGGGTGATGGAAGGAATTAAGTCTGGCTTCCTTGTGGCATTACCAACTATGATTTTAAAAAAAAAAAGGAATGCATGAACTTTCAAGCAAATAGACTAGGAAGTCTCCACAAAACAATAACCTTTCTTTCTTCTTGCTACTACAAGATGGGCTAGAGTTAAGTCAACAGATTCTTTTTTAAAGAGATCCTTATTCATATAAGCAAATAAGACATCATGCACTTATTTAAGCTAGAGCAGTAACTTGTATGAGCAGCCCTAGTCCAAGTTTTGCAGATTCAGAGGACCAGAGGTGGTTTCCTACTGGTTTGGACTGGTTTGGCTGATTAGGTAGTAAGTCGGCCTGCCACACCCCTGAAATCGTTCTCTTGGTGGTGCCATAGGCACCACTATCTTGTTTTTTGCTTCTGCACATGTGCAGTAGCATTTTTTAGTACTGTGCATGCATGTATAGTATGCATCAAGCGGTGTGCGCACAGCACATCCCTGAGTGAACCGGCAGTAGCAGCAGCCAGAAGCCATCCCTGCAGAGCACCTAATGCAGTGCCCCTTCTTGGCAGCTCTTGACATCAGGAACAAAGTAAGCCAATCAACATGGTGCTTGCAGTTCATCCTGAAGCAAAAAAGCAAGCTCTTCATTGATTTCATGCTGATGCTGCCTCAATCCCTGAATTTGTCCTGAAGCAGGAGGCTGCTGCAGCCCAGCCCAGGCCCTTTCTATTACCAGAGGCCTGCTGGCCACATGGCCCAAAGCTGAAGTTTTTTACTCAGAAGCTGGCGAAAATGTTTTCCTTAGATTTCACATTTTTATAGTTTCACCATCATCTGAATAAAACACTTCAGCTTTTCTGCCAGTGGATCAGTGACTTTTAGAGATCTTCAAAAAGCACAATAAAGCCATGGGAAATGGGGTGGGAAGGAGTAAATGGAATCCCGGACGCTAGCAAAGCAAACCTATGGAGACCTGGTGGGCAGATCAGGGATGGGAAACAATTGTGGGGACCGCAGGGGAACATGAAGTATGTCAGTGGATTAGGGAGGCCTTGGGTAGCCTGCTCCAGCACTAGGGGTTGCATGCTCTTCCCTACCCTGAGATACCTTATGTGATTTAACGACCTGCACATTTGATTAGCAAATGCATTGGGGAAAGAAGGAAGTGATCACGTTCATTTAACATGATTCAATCAAATGAATCCTTGGAATACAAATGTAATTGTCAGACTCTATTATATTTGTAACTCAAGGGTTACCTATATACGGTGCCACATAGCCTAAATGGCAACAATATCCAGAATTTATCAGCATTCATCATTCTTGGATCCTCAACCCCATAAAAACACCAATTATGTATAAAATAGCATCAATTTGGAAAAGATGAATATAAAAAGTATATACTTGAAAACATTTTGTCCTAATTAGCATGTACTATGAAAAGATGCATGCTGAGAAGTATATATTTAGTAATGTTAAATACTCTGCATGAAGCTGTATTCATACTTGTATTTATTAGAGTAGGCTGCAAAAAAGATCCACCAAAATATTTGTGTTTATGGAATAATATGACACAGTAACATAACTTATACAACAAATATGGATTTTCTTACAATTTAATATGCTCAGCAGAAAATTTGACATACAGGAATAATATATAAGTAACAGAATCAATGACATAGGCTAGATTTGGACTAGCTCCACATTCCAAGTTAAACTGAACTGATAAACAAATCAGAATTTTGCCATCTGCAAGATTTCTCATTTCTATGAATTTTTCAGTACACTTTCATGTACCACCAAGTTGCCAAATTATGTACTTTTCTAGAAAAGATATATTAAATATGCATTAAATGAAATATGCAATTTGAAAGTATTTTTTAATGCAGGAAAATAAGGAAAGCATTCGGAATGGAAACAATTTATTCAACTCTACTTTTTCCCTGATCATCTACAAGCTGACACTGAATTAAGATAATCCTTTTTTTTTAGCCATTATACAGTTTATGGATCTAGTTTTTACTAATGTGAAAATTGTATAGCAGCAAAAATGTATTAGAAGTAGAGATGGAACATTTCGCAAAAACATACATGTACAGTCTTTGTATACCATTCAGATGCTGCTGTGAATTGTGATTTTTCAGACTCAAGGCACCAGGCATGTCAAGTCTCTTAAGACCATTAACCTAAGACCATTAAAGCTTACTGCGCATGCGCGAAGATGGCGGTCTGCCACCGAGCGCTATGAGGGCTGCGGGAGTTGTGGGAGGCTAGGGCATGTCGCCTGGCCCGTTTGCCAACTTTTAGGGCCAGGCCCAGCGAGACGCTCACCCTGGCTGCCTTTTGAGGCCAGGACGAGCTTCCAGGGTGATCCGGCGGCTCTGCATGGGCCATCGGAGGGAAGCTGGCCGGAGGCTCCAAAACGCCGGGGAGGCTCCAAAACGCCGTGCTGCTCCGAGGCTTGAGTGGAGCGGCGCGTGGCGCGGAAGAGAGAAGGAGAGAAGGAGAGGAATGGAGGAACAGAGTGGAGTGGAGCCGCGCGGCGTGGAGGAGAGGAGGAGAAGAGCGGTGCCGGTATGAGCTGACGAGCGGAGCCGGGACGGCCAGTGGGCGGAGAAGTGACCAGCGCTGGAGCGGACATCAGAGGCCAGCGACTGTAAAGACCTGGGGAGGCCAGACAGAGCCGGACCTGGCTAGCTGAGGACCAACTGGACTGGCATGGGCCGGCAGGGTAACATCGAGGCCGCAAGGCCTGGCTGGGCCGGGCCGGGCCTAAGGAGATCTGGGCCTGGCAGGCCGAAAGATACCAGGAGCGCTGGAGGCGTTGGGGCCGAAGGAGATGCCACCGGGGACAAAGGTGGCAGTGGAGGCTCCAGGCCGAGAAAAACTGGCCTCAGCTATTAGAACTCTTCAGCTGAGGCCCTTAAGACTCCTGGTATTGTGGGACTGGAGGAGTCCTTGAGGACTACAGGCCGGGACTAATTTACAACTGGAAGGCCAAAGCCACCCTCTACCCCCAGTCTGATATATCCATATGAACTAACTCTCCCACCTTCGATGACAAACTAACTATTTATGAACCATGATTAACTATCTTTGAACCATGCATGATTTTTATGAATTTATGAACTATTTATGAACTTTTTAGAGCCGGTCTAGACGTCTCCTGAGTTTAACTTGTACTTTACATATTTTAACATCTATTTTAATATTCAATAACATCTAGAATTTTAATGCCCTGTCTAACAACTCCTCTGACCTTATATTTTATATATATTTATACATATTTATATATATCATATTTATGACATTCACCATGAAGTACTCTAAGGCAGACCTTTTCTACTGCGGGAGTCCCCCTACTCGCAGGTATGGCCCTCCGCGTCAACGAGGGCCCACCTTGATGAGGGATTCTGTATCAAGAGAGGTGGGCGGGTCGCAGTTCTAGGGGTGTTTGAACAAAATTCTTAATTTGGCTTTTAGGGGGTTCCAGGGAGGAGGGGAGGGATAGTTTACAATTTAAATGGGGGATTTAATCTGGTTTTAGCGCAGGTTTTGTCATTTAATAAGTTTTTTAAATTATAATTGGTACTATTTTGTATATTGTTTTAAATTCCTGTGCGCCGCCCTGAGTCCTTTCGGAGAAGGGCGGGATATAAATTGAATAAATTGAATTAAATTGAATTGAATTAACTGACTGGAAATAAACTAGGCATTTACAACAGCTAAACATTTGACTGTAACTCTGTGCCCTTGGGGATAGAGGGGTACATTTAATGCCATGTTTTCTTCTGCCTCTGTCCTACTTTCTATAAAAAGATAAGTAGTTTTTGAACAGTACTGCTGTCTTTGGTGCAAAAGTAAATTGCTATGTAGAAACACATATGCCAATGAACAAACATAGAAATTATTCAATTGAGAAAAGACTAATAAAAATTTCATTTTGATAATTCTTTCCAACATTGATTAGATCATTTCTAGAAGACAGTTCTTTTCCCCCCTGAGACTGAGTCCAATTAGGTTTAATGCTAAAGTGCAAGTGACCAGAGGGTGTGAAATTATGTGTTTCCCCTTAAAATCAGAGGATTAGCATTCATTTTTACAATTGTTCTTCTGATATATTTTGATCTTCCCTCCCCCAACTAAATATAAAAATTGATGGATGAAAAAGCTTGGACTACAGCCTTCCCAAAGGCAACCCCTGAATCTTTGCCAAAGAATTTGAAATCAGCTCAGGATAATTTTATTTTCATGGATACGAAAATAGGACAGATGGGTCTTGAAGCAGAACTGCCAAGATTTAGTGTGAAAGTCTGTTCTTCTGCATTTTTCCCCCTGATACTTTCACCCAAAATTGAAAGAAGAGAAATTGCACAAAGGAAAACTTATTTCTAAAAAACCTGCAACATTGCCAATAAAAATCAACTTTGTGACTATCATTTCTACTAGTTTACTGTAACTGTATGTTCCTATCAGTAAGTTTAATGTATTGATCCAAGGCAGTAGACACTGAATTTATAAGAGTATTATAGATAACATATACCCTTTTGGGTCATTGTTTCAGTGTAACTATAGACAAAAGCAAAAATCAGTGGGAACGGGATTGAATTCAGGCTTCTTAATGTCTTCCCCATTGAATTTCTTTGTGGGAAACTTGCAGTGATCATGATAAACCTTCCTTCCTTGCCCTATTAGAATGACTCTGGGCAGTTTACAAATAAAAGCATACAATGGTATAAAAACTTAATTAAAAACAAAGCTGTAAACAAAATTTGAAACAATGTTAAAAATTAAGAGAATAAAAAAGTTGAAAAAGCAAAGAGAGCTTTCTCAATCTTCCTAGTTTCTAAGAGATATTTCTTGATCAGATTTTTTTGGTCTTCTTTGATTTTTATTCCTTTATCTGTTCTAGTCTGCTTATAACTGATCTTACCATTCTTTTTGTTTTCCAACCTGACCTTCCATTTTGGTGATATAATGTTTAGTTTTTTATCTTCGTTCATAATTTGGCATCCAAGGTATAATATAATAAGTGCAGTTGTACTGTAATTGAATTGATTTATTTCTTGTAGTGACTTGACACTTATATTTTATATTACAGTATTGGCATCTTTTAATATGTGCGCTAGTTTATTTATGATTTGGGATTGTGTTCTTTCAAGAATTGGTTCATTCTTTTAATATAGCCTTTTGTTGTTGGAGCTGATTTGTAATAGCATATCATTAATTTTTGTTTATACTCTGTATATTTATAGCAGTTATTCTCAGTCTTTGTATATATGTGATAGGTATATAACTTTTCTTCCACTACTCATGCAGTCCTCAGTCCTATGACCTCTCACCCTTCTGTTGAGATCTGTCCTCTAAGCAAGAATTTGGAATGAATTTCATGACTATAAAAATATTTAAAATCTGCCCAGTTGCTTCACTTGGGTAATATCTGAGCCTTATACAACACTCTGTTAATATATGTAGACTCAATTTTTCAAACTTAATCAAGACTGAAACAAGGTGTACATTAGCATCTACTTACTTGACAAAAATAACTAATGTGCAAAATATAGTTAATCATTTCTATGTGCAGATTAGAAGGAGTCCTTATTTAATTTGCTCATAATCCCAATTTCAATTGACCTTCCAGGGGGAAAGGTTGATTGGATTAACTCTGTACACAAAACTATGGTTTGGTTTTCTCAGTTTTAGCTGAAGCCATGAATTCCTGGCTTACTCATAAACTATGATTTATGGGTCTCCTTAAAACCACCAAAGCCTTTCTACAAGTGGTAGTGTCTGCAGTTATTCAAATTAGACTTGGTTGTTTGAGATCCTTAGTACTTATTCCCATTACATGTGCTGTGATTAGAGGGTAAGTCTTCTACTCTGCTTAACTGAATATAAATTTTCAGTAGCAGGTTGCCTTGGAAACCTGAATATGCACATTAGCCTGGGGTTGTCTTTTTAATGGCCATCCCCTACGTAGATTCTTGATGATTTTTAGAATTCCCAGAAGCATTAAGTATTTTTACATAGTCTGATTTTCCTTGAGTTAATAAAATAAAGTGCAGCACAACAGGCAACTGAAAGGAAGGCCTGACACTTAAGTGAGTTATTTAGTATTTAAGTGTGAAGCCTGAGGCAATCTTTAAAACCATTAATAGCAAAAACAAGGGGATATGGCTATAGCATCTTGATCGCCCATTATGTCATGCTTTAAGCAGGGTGCTTGTCTTGAACTTCATAATCCTTCCCTATTTCACAAATATTTTGTAAACTAGTTTGGCAGCTTTGGAAGTTTCATTCTGTTGGCAAGTTGTCATTCTAATGTTTGCCTTTTGTAACCTGATTAAGTGAGATCTTTTCAACCCATAAATAAATATTTGAAGAAATATGTAGAAATTGCCAGGGTTTTGCCAATGATAGGATGAGGTAATAGAAAAATATAATAAAGAGTTCTTAGGGCCATATAAAAGCCATGTTCCAGTCACAATGATTATACATTATAGTGAACATTTGATAAAAGTGTAAGCACATAAACAATGCACAGAGAATAGCCATACTGGTCTAGTCTACATGTCTGGTCTGATCATTTAAATTTATAAGACAATCCAACTTATAATCTATATTCTGAATATTTAAAATTTTTAAACCATTATAAAAACCACAACCTATATACACACAAAACCAAAGCTACAAACCACATCTTTTCCTAACAGCACAGAACATCCTGACCCAATGCAGTAGGAGGAGAGCTAGATTTTTCAAAGGTCTATGAAATCTTAGTAGAGTTGGGACTTTTGCCTCTCGGGGGGAGCAATACAGGCACAAAGGGGGCTCATCTCCTAGGTCTGATAAAGTGACACTGCTTCAGGGAAAAGGCATCACCTCAATCCATCCAAATCACTATAGTTCTGAGTGGAACACGGAAATGGAAGCTTATAATTCTTCTATTTAATTTAATATATACTGAAATTACATTTGTAGGCTTCTTTTCCAATCCAGTCTAGACCTGTCAAGGTTTAAACCTTTTCCATACCAAACATTTGCTCTGCTACTGAGTTACCCAGTGAAATTATAAATCCATACCTTAGTCAAATAAACTTTTTCAATGACTGTGGCCCTCAGAAAAAAGACACTCACATGATAGCTAGAAGTTTGCTAACACCAGATCAGAATTTTTATCATATAGTCAGTATTAGCTCTCAAGAAATTCAAGCTGTGTTCTGCTATTAAATCTTTTTAATTGTAAATACCATGGGATGAACCTGACATTCAGTAGCTGCATGAGCTACTATAAAGCTATGATTTGCTTGGCCTAAAGAGATAAGGCCAATTATCCTATGCTTCATACTATTGTAGTGCTAGATACTAAAAAAGAAAATAACCAAAAAAAGAATATATAGGTGTAATAAAGTAAGAGATTAATCATACATGTAATACATCAAGAATAATGACAAATGTGTTTTCAAAACCTTTAGAGATAATGAAACTAGTAGTTAAATGTCAGTATCTTCCACAAACTGAACATCTTTTTTTCTAGTTTCTCTCCAGGATATTTCTTTTATCTCTTTGCTTGTTTTTGATTGAAATGACTTTACATGGTTTTTAGCTGCATATGAATTAAAGGGATATGTTGTTTCAACACTGAGGAACCTCTAATTTCAATGGGATTGGCCCAGTGGTGGAATACCACTAGTACACCCGATATGGGATACTGGTACCTGCTGGGAGCACCAAGTACTGTTCTGGTATGGTGTTCTAGAGAGTCCACCTGCCCTATTTGAGTCAATTGGGGCTTTTGCACATGGAGCGTACAGCCCCTGCACTATGCTCTGCCAAGCAACTGGAGTGTCACGGGGCATCACGGACTGTCGTGGGCAATAAGTAACCATGCATACACTGCGCACATGCTGCACACATGTATATGGTGAATGCTTGGCCCCATTGAATCGTACCGGTTGCAATGGGATATGGAACCCATCACTGGATTGGCCCAACTCTATGCACCATCAGATTAACAGAGTAACAGAGTTGTAAAGGACCTTGTAGTCATCTAGTCCTACCCCCACACATAAGCAGGAGACCCTACACCATTTTTGAAAAATGACAGCCCAACCTCTTCTTGAAAACCTCCAGTGATGAAGCTCCCAAGACTTCCAAAGGCAAGCTGTTCCGCTGGTTGATTGTTCTCACTTTCAGAAAATTTGTCATTTCCAGGTTAAATCTCTCCTTGTTAAGTTTCCATCTATTATTCTTTGCCTGGCCTACAGGTGCTTTGGAAAATAGCTTGATCTCTTCCTCTCTGTGGCAGCCCCTCAAATATTGGAAGACTGCTATCATGTCTCCCTTGGTTTTTCTCTTCACTAGACCAGCCATGCCCAGTTCCTGTAATTGTTCTTCATATGTTTTAGTCTGCAGTCCCCTAATCATCCTGGTTGCTCTTCTCTGCACTTTTTCTAGAGTCTCAACATATTTTTATAGTGTGGTGACCAAAACTGGATGCAGTATTCTAGATGTGGACTTACTAAGGCTTTATAGAGTGGTATTAGTATCTCACTTGATCTTGATTATATCCTTTTGTTGTTGACGTTTTTGGCTGCCACTGCACACTACTAACTCATATTTAACTGGTTGACCACTAAAACTCCATGATCCCTCTCACAGTTACTGCTATTAAGCCTGGTTTCACCCAGTCTATATGTGTACTTTTGGTTTTTCTTGCCTAAGTGCAGGACTTTGAAATTCTCCATTGAATTTCATTTTGTTAGATAGGGCCCAGTGTTCAAGTCTGTCAAGATCCATCTGGATGTTGAGCCTATATTCTAGGGCATTAGCATCAGAAGAAGCCTTCTTCAGACATTACTGGATAAGAAATTTTGGTTGGTGGAATCAAGGAATCAAACCTTTCTCTGCTGTGACCCATGCCCTCTGGAACACCTGCCAGATGTTCCAGAAGACAAGGGAGGTGAGATCTGCCTTTTCCCTTCTGGCCTTTTGGAAAAACTTTAAAATATGGCTTTATTGATTAGGCCCCTGTTGGCGTCATGCTAGACTGGAGATGGCTGATTGAGTGCAAGACAGTCTACCACTCTACCATTCATGCTCTGGATTTTAATGTATTATTTAATTGTTTCTTTATATTAATTTTGTTGCTTTTAATGCTTTTATATTTATACTTCTATGCTATTGTAGGTCACCCAGAGTCACTCAGGATAGTGAGATGGATGGCTTATAAATTTAATTTATAAATAAAAAATTATCCAAGAACAGCCACAAGATACATAAAATGTATTGGACTTTCTCACCCATTATTTAAAAGGGAAGTCAAATGTTTGCCATGAGTTGAAACACAGGCAACAGAACCAAGATAGGAATCAAAAACAGAGACAGGAAATTTCATGCCTTAAGAGTTTTCTGCTGACTCAGGGACACAGCCATAATATTTATGACCTGAAACAGTTGAGGAGTTGATAGAGAAGAGGGAAGTGGCTTGGACAATAAGAGTATTTTTCACTTATTACTAAAATATATGTGCTTTTTAAATATTTGGAAAATTGGGGAAAAGACAGAGAAATTACACTTTTAAGGGGTTGTACACATTTGGGAAGAGAGAGCTCTGT
This sequence comes from Rhabdophis nuchalis, assembly GCA_039707465.1. Classification (NCBI taxonomy): domain Eukaryota; kingdom Metazoa; phylum Chordata; class Lepidosauria; order Squamata; family Natricidae; genus Rhabdophis; species Rhabdophis nuchalis. Next base: position 42,951,837 of record CM077647.1, on the reverse strand, counting down.
TTTTAAGTGAGAGCAAATTAGAGTAAATATATAAATTCATACATTAAATAATCATGTGTATGGATCTTGGTGTATCTCAGTTATTCAGAAACATGTATACAATACATATGATTAAATGCAGACTGAAAAGGAGCAATGTATCTGAATGCTTCCTTAGCCACCAACACACAGAGTGAGATAAGCAAGATCATATTTCTGCCAAGGAAGTAGGGAAAGGAGTTACATAGCCTCTATAGTGCCAAAACGTCAAATACATTGTTATAAAATAATTGTTTGAAAACAAAATATTCAATGGGTTAAATGGGTTTCCAGGGAAAATGTTTTGAACAGTAGATAGATTTCATTTCAAATTTTCTGTAACTTTTCATTTAGATTATTATTATTCTTCCAACTATATGCACTCAGAAGGCAGCATAAGGTGTACTATGTTTTGGCAGTAATGATTAAAAATGTATGAGTCAGTAAAATCTGCTACTATATCACAGCCAAAATGTCTATTTATTTATTTATTGTCTGAAAAATTCAGAGATTTTTCCTTTTGGGTTATTTGTCTCCCATTCATATACATATTTTCCATTTGTATAGTTACATGAATGCACATGTTTGTAGAAATGTAACTTGTTACATTTCATTCAGAATGCCCCTGTGTCATCTAGTGTACAAAATGATAGCAAAACAGCAGTTGTTGTTCAGTTGCTAACTTATGTCTGACTTTTCACAACTCCATGGACCATAGCACGGCAGTTCTCTACTATCTCCCTGAATTTGCCCAAATTTATGTTCATTAGACAGAATTACATTACAGGAAAAGAAGGACGGAAAAAAGATAAAAGATTTATGCTACCAGCAATGGTGAGAAATATCAGCTAATTATTAATTCAGATGGAAAAAATCAGTGAAATGCATATAGTGCTCAACTTATGTTCATTTAGTGATTGCTTGAAGTTATAACAATACTGAAGAAGTGACTTACAATAGTTTTACATACTTGTGACTATTGCGGCATCCCCATGATAATGTGATCAAAATTCAAATATTTGGCAACTGACTCATATTTATGATGGTTGCAGTATGTCAGGATCATATGATCATCTGTTGTGATTCACTTAACAAATGTGGCAAGAAAGATCTTAAAATGGAGCAAAATTCACTTAGCAACAGAAATTTTGAGCTCAATTATGGCCATCATAAATCGGGAACTACAGTACCTATAGTTTCCCAATTTCTCTGCCCACAGATTTTGAAAGATCTTTTTAAAATGTATTTAGAAATAGCTCATAACTTGCATAAGAATTTGTCACAAAATCATGACGAAGCATATGATGGGATGTGAACGTTAATGTGAATTTCCCACTTGGCATTCATTACTATAATTGTGTACATCCTAAAATAAGCAAGGAGAATGTGAAGTTCTTTCTAAATTATTGTGGATTTTCTGTTTTTCCTGGAAAAAATAGATGGTTAAATTGTATCTGGTGTACCTAATTCCAATATTATAACATAATACAGTGCTCGTAAGAACAGGATGGGTGAGATTTCAGATAAATTGTTCTAGAATAAACAAATATATTAACACATCATAATTTAGATTTTTACTATATATTGTTGAAAGAATACTCATTTTAGAACATACACACAAACACACTGGTTGTTTGAAGAGAACATCCAGACTATTATACTATGTTATTTTTAAGTAAATATATGTCAGGTATTTCAATAAATGTCATTATGAAATCACTAACTTTTTTCTTTGTGATTTTATTGCCTTAATTGACTGAAACATGCCAATGTAATCAGGTACAAATCCTATGACATCATTCTACACTGTGTGCACTCTTTTCCCCTATATCCACAAGATTTCTTCATATTGCTCCTTAGACAGATAACTTCTAAGTCATTCCATACTTGAAGCAATTGGAAACTCAGTATTCCATTTTGGCTAACAAAATTCAAACCATTTCCAGGGCTGCAAATTTCCCATTTCTGATTCCTAAGCCTCATTCTCATTCCAAAGTCTCATTCCAGTCTCATTTCAAATTTGTTCACGCAGCTCTTCCTAGAGATCTTAGTAAATGAAAATCAGATTAAAAAAGATCCCCCTTTTTTTATAAGTCTTATCTATAGAAACAAATTAGCAAATGACATGGTACTTAAAGTGGCATAAAATAAAATATTGTTCAGAATACAAACAAAATTCTTTTGTGGTGCTTCAATCAACAGGAATATCCATGAGGAGACTTTAAAAAGTTGGTGATCACAACTACACAACTGAAATCCTGTTCCTTTTTATATGAGTCATTGCAGATAATAAGGGGACAGAGCTTTGATCCTCTTGGTTCCAATTCCATTTTTTTGACACCATAAATGTTCCTGCCTATTGAATTCTTACAAATCGTATTTTCTTTGGAATCTCTACTTTAGATAGCACTTCAATCCCACAAAAGCTAAATTAGATTTCCATCTCTAATTTAGAGTAGGTAGACATCTCAACACTTTCATAGAGTTACAGCTTGTCCCCAAAGACAGCATGCTCAGTGTGAGTGCTTTTGGGATACTTACCCTATGGTTTTAGATAAGTCTTGAAAACCTGGAAGGATTTGAAATATGTTTAGAAAAGTAGGGATATGTTTTGTAATAAAATTCAAAATGAATTATTTTTAATGAATTTAACAAAATGTATTTCCATGTACAAAAATGCAGCCTATGCTACCTTCCTTTGCCCTCAACTAAGCAGGTACTGTATGTTCATAATACTGTTGCATTTCCTGAGCTAATCTATCCTTCTTGTGCAAACTCCGTCTAGCTTGATTGGCCATCAGGCCATTACTTTGTTTGCATTCATATTATACAATTCCTTCATTCACAACCCTTGAAAAAGTCATTTTGTCACATTTAGATGCAGTATGATGGCCAAGACTTATTCAAATGTCCTTCATAGGAGGTTATATTAGGCAAATCTCCACTTCAAAAGCAATCCTGGTTTATTCATTATTCTTCAGATTTGAATGCCACTATATATATTACTAGAAATTCATGGACACTACTGACGCATCAAACTCCATTTACTAAGGACTTCCGGTTCCGGCTCCAGCGGCGACGGGCGAGCCTAGCGCTCGCTCGCCGTTTTGTTGCTTTTTCTGCCCCCCCCACGGGGGCGAGACGCCCCTTTTTTGGGGGTCTCCCGTAAAGCCGGCTCGCCTGGGACGCTCCCCCCCATGGCGGTGGGGGAAGCGACCCTTGTCCTCGGCTTAGGTGAAGGAGAACATGCTGCGGGGGGTTCTCCCTTCGCCAAAGGAAGACGGCGCCATTCGCAATCATGAAGAGGGCTAAACGGATGAGTCGGAAGGCTTCCCGAGGCTTCAGCTGCGAGGGGAGAGTGAGTGTTTAAAAACTTTTTTTTTTCTGCTGTCAGCCGGGCTGAAAGGACTGGGAGGGGGGTGTTTGTTCCTAAAAAACCCCCCTCGGACTTAAGCGGCACTCAGAAATGGCTTCTCGCGGCGAGAAAGCGGAAATCTTTAATCCTGACTGTTTGTAGCAAGGGAAAGTGATCTGCGGTTGTTTGCAACAATGTCTCTAGGTCTGGCTGAAACAATCTGTTTTACCACTCTCTCCTCTGGGCTCTGAGCTTGGGCGGCTGGAAGATGGCTTCTCTTTGTCCCTGCCTGACTATTTCACTTATGGAAAATTCCCAGCGTCTCTTTGCAATTTGGACTTCCTCTGGATATTAATGAAGAATTTTTTTTTCTTTTTGGATTTGTGATTTCTTTTCTGGAGTACCTTCGCTATTATACTTATTGAGTTGGAAAATTGTTTCTCTCTTGGTTCCTGAACTTTACAACTTTACAACCCTGAACTGAACTTTTGGCTCCTGATCTGCCTCACCAGCCCCACCCAAAAAACGCCATTTTAGTGGCATTGATTTTAACAACTAATCATGGCACAAGAAACAGCACTGGCAAGTTTAGAACAAAGGATGGCTTCTCGTGAATCTGTTATACAAACTTTGGTACAAGAAATTAAGGCCCAGAGGGCAGAAAATATTAACTTTAAGAAGGAGTTATTGGATACACGGAAACAACTGCTGGAAAACACACAGAAGAATGAAGAATTGGAAGGGGGGCTGGTGGGGGCTAAGGGAGAGATTAAAAATGTTACTAATGAAGTTGTGGAAATAAATGGGCATGTGTCTAGGATTGATATGGAAAGAATGACATATTTTTTGAGATTTCAGAATGTTTTTGAGGAATCTGGTGAATGCCTCCCTGATCTTATGAGCACAATTTTAGCAGACTATTTACATAAACCTAAGGATGAGATCAGGGGGGACATTGACCTAGCCTACAGAATTAACTCAGCATATGCCAGGATAAATGAAGTACCTAGAGAGATACATGTGAAATTTGTTAGAAGGTCAACCAGAGAAGAAATCCTGAAAGTGCAGAGAGGTAGTCCATTAATCTACCAACAAAAAGAGGTTGCTATCTTGAAGCAGATCCCAAGAAAGATTAGAGATGCAAGAAGGAAATTTTCCTTCTTGTCTAAAACATTGTTTGATCACGGGATTTGGTTCAAGTGGGTGACACCCGAAGGGATGCTGGTGTTCTGGGAAGGAGGAAGAGTGAGGATTAAAACAGTTGCTGAGGCGGAAGCCTTTTTTAAAAAACATTCCTCTATCCTGGGGGAAGATCCAGGGGGGACGGAGGGGGCCACGGCCCCGCCCACTGGGGGCCAGGGAGGAGAAAAAGAAGATACAATTGCCAAGAGACTTAGATCGAAAAAATAACTTTGCCTTGATTTTTCTGATTAATTTTGCATAATATTTGTATTTGGATTTTTTGTAAATGTCTGACAGCATAGAACTGAGAATTTAGGTATATGTACTTGCTTTCACTTTGTAGTGTTATGAAAAATGTTTTTTTTTATTGTTATCAATGTATTTTGAGGTCCCGGAAGGGCCGACGACTTTGACGTGAATGCTCTCAAAATTTCTTTGTATCCCTTACCCCACCCTACAGAAAAAATGTAAAACCAATAAAACTTTTTCAATATAAAAAAAAAAAAACTCCATTTACTAAGAAGGGGTGAGTCCCATATATTTACCCACTATACACAGCCTGGTTGCTCTGTCCCCAAAAATGGAGAGAAATTTGGGCAGAAAACATTTTTTGATTGCAAAAACATGCAATGATCACCTTCATACCATCAGAAATTTAATCTGCAAATGAACTATCTACTGAACTTGGTTTTTTTCTGTTATGTATCCTTGTTTTTTCTTGTATGGGCTGGAGTGTTATATTTACTTGTACACCAAAATCAGCAATGATTGGCTATTTCCCAAAGGACACAACACCCTTTTAATCAATCCAATCCATTCAAATCTGAAGAATAATGTTCAACACATTACCTTTTAGAACATCCTGTTATTTAACTATTCCAATATGATTGTCAATGTAACCTGCTTAGCAAGTCAAGGATAACTGAACTGAGTCTCAGCAGAAATATTTTTAAAAACTTTTTAAAAAATCATTTCCTAATTTCTTACTTTTTTCTATCCTTTACTTTTTTTAACAAGTGCAATCCCTCTATTTCACCATTTTTAAGTCCTCCGAGACAGAAAGTTTTCAGTCACAATTCTCAAGCAGAGGGAGCAGTAGAAAGAGAGAGAGAGAGAGAGAGAGAGAGAGAGAGGGAGGGAGGGAGGGAGGGAGGGAGGGAGGGAGAGAGAGAGAGAGAGAGAGAGAGAGAAAGAAAGAAAGAAAGAAAGAAAGAAAGAAAGAAAGAAAGAAAGAAAGAAAGAAAGAAAGAAATTATTGTTTACACCTGGTAAAGGTTCATATAGCACAATAAGCCAGGATTATTTTTTTTTAAATAATTTAGGACAGAATTGACTTTGTTCATACAATATCCTTAACTATAATCTGTCATCTCTGGTTTGGGTTCAGAATGCTGTATAACTCCAGCCAAATAAACATGTTTCTGAATGCAATGTGAAAAATAGCAATAGCAATAGCCCTTAGATTTGCATACTGCTTCACAGCCTTCTCTAAGCATTTTACAGAGTCAGCCTATTGCCCCCTGCAATCTGAGTCCTCACTTCATCGACCTCAGAAGGTTGGAAAGCTGAGTCAACCTTGAGCTGGTGAGAACCTCTATAGGAGCAATCTGAAATAATTTATTTCCTCAAGTCATTATAAAATTAATAACCAGATACTCAAGACTCTGATATATAGAATCCTCTATATCCAGTACAGTATCTACGTTAATTGAATCATCTCAAAACAAGCTGTTGCTTTCAGAATAGATCTTCACAGATGGGTCTGTTTGAGCATATGAGAAGGATTAAGATGACTTCAATTTAGATACTCTTAACCAATATTGAGCTGCACTTATTAAAAGCACCTACTAGTTATGCTTGCTTTAGAAATACTATTTACAGATCTCCTGCCCCTGCTGTAATTCTCTGTAGAAATATACTTTCAATATGGACATTAAAAACTTAAAATTGCCTAATCCTTGGGAGAGGTAACATACTTCAAAATATTCGAAAACATTCCTAGGGGACAATTTACAAAAGCAACAGACTGTTGCTATCCTTCCCCAGGCACGGGGGAAGTGATAGTGTAAACCAGACACCAGCAGAAGACTTAAGAGTTCTAGATGAACTGGATATATGGGAGATTTTAACAAGATTTTGTCCTTTAAGATAGAAACACATCTGATACAATCTGATACAATATATAAACATTGTAATGAGGCACTTTGAGTCAATAATAATTAATTTCAATCTACCATATTGAATTAATTAAGTGTAAGAAAGAGGAATAACTACCCATAACACATTTATTCTGAATTGGAAGGTATTTTCTTTCTTTCTTTCTTTCTTTCTTTCTTTCTTTCTTTCTTTCTTTCTTTCTTTCCTTCCTTCCTTCCTTCCTTCTTTCTTTCTTTCTTTCCTTCCTTCCTTCTTTCTTTCTCTCTTTCTTTCTTTCATATTGCAAATATGTGATATTAGGACATTAAAGTGAACAAACATTAATTAGCTTTTGTGGATACTGTCTGGGAATCTGGAGAGAGAAGGATATGCTTTAAAATTCAGCTGAATTGTGGTGCTACAAAAGGGTGGGATCACTAAATGTGTCAGGGCATTTCTTTAGCCTTTCCTTACCAGATTTTTTTTCCAATTCAGATTTTATGATAAATCAATTTCTGTCAAAATCCAGGGTGCTGTAAACTCACAACTTATTATTCCTTCATTCAATAGACTTTGAAAGCACTATGCAAAATTAAACTGCCCTTTGATGATTACAAGCACCATTTTACATATGCATAAATTCAAATTCATCATTTAACATTTATTTGTGTGGGGGTGAAATTCAGCAGAAACCCAGGGGACCTTGGATTTTCCATCATCCATATTCTGGATCTACGTGCAGCAATATGGGGCTGATGGCTGCTATTTGCCCTGAGGGGATAAAATGCATCCCAGTGCTTTTTAGGGAAAAGAAAGATGAGTCCCTTTGTCTCTATGTAGATTACAAAGACTGAACGTCATTTGTATTGAAAAGGGTTACCCCCTTCTGTTAATGAAGGACATGTTAGCCCATCTGGCTAAAGGGATATTTATTAAATTGGACTTAAGGGAAGCCTATTACAGAGTGAGAATTACAGAAGGGGATAAGTGAAAAACTGCATTTACTTGTCCCCTGGAATGTTTCCAGTTCTGGCTTTTCCCATTTGGGCTACACACACACACACACAGCTGTGCTGAGTCAACTGATAACCAAAGTTTCAAGATCCCTTCAGCCCTTACTCTAACTAAACTCTTTGTACAGCACATCTAAAGCCTCCAGAATGCAACAGAGTGCATAATCTCAGACTGGGAAGTTTTTTTTTTAAAAAAAAACCTCAGATATGTGACTAAGAGTGAAAAAGAAAGGATGGCAATATGAAGATGGCTGATATAGTTTCTCAGGAAGAAAATTAGGGTTTTATGACAATGGGAAGTTCAATTCACTTCACAATTTTGGCAAGAATTTTTTAGGCACTAAGCAGGGACTCAGCAGTTCCTATCAGCCACAGACGAATGGAGCCTGTTAGTGAAATAACAACTCTAGAACAATATTTAAGATGTTTTATGAATTACAAGAAGGACAATTGGTCAGACTTCTTCTTATTTCAATACAATAGCAGAGTTGGAAGGGACCTTGGAGGTCATCTAGTCCAACTCCCTGCCTAGGCAGGAAGCCCTATACCATTTCAGACAAATGGCTATCCAACATCTTCTTGAAGACTTGTAGTGTTGGGGCATTCACAACTTCTGGAGGCAAGCTGTTCCACTGATTAATTGTTCTAACTGTCAGGAAATTTCTCCTCAGTTTTAAGTTTGTCTGTCTTTCTCCTCAGTTCTCAGTTCTTATTTGCAGAAGGAGTATATAATAATTGGTTTCATCTCTTTTAAAGTGGCTACAGGACAAGAATGTGTGGCCATGCTAGATCATTCCCCAAACATACCCTATTGACTGATTGGATCACAACTGGTCTGTAGTCCACAGTGTTAGATGATGCATGTACTGCACACCAAAACCAAGCTGACAAAAAACATACTTGAACCAAAAGATTTTAAAATTGGAGACAAAGTCTATCTTTCCACAAAATACCTCCAATCTAGACAGAGGTCCAAAAAACTCAAATATAAATACAACATACAATAGCAATACAATACAATACAATACAATAGCAGAGTTGGAAGGGACCTTGTAGGTCTTCTAGCCCAACCCCCTGCATGGGCAGGAACCTTATACCATTTCAGACAAATGGCTATCTAACATCTTTTTAAAGACTTCCAGAGTTGGGGCATTCACAACTTCTGGAGGCAAGCTGTTCCAGAGGTTAATTGTTCTAACTGTCAGGAAATTTCTCCTTAGCTCTAAGTTGCTTCTCTCCTTGATTGGTTTCCACCCATTGCTTCTTGTCCTGCCCCCAGGTGCCTTGGAGAATAGTTTGACTCCCTCTTCTTTGTGGCACCCTCTGAAATATCGGAACACTGCTATCATGTCTCCCCTGGTCCTTCTCTTCATCAAACTAGACATACCCAGCTCCTGCAACCGTTCTTCATATGTTTTAGTCTCCAGTCCCCTAATCATCTTGGTTGCTCTTCTCTGCACTCTTTCCAGAGTCTCCATGTCTTTTCTACATCGTGGCGACCAAAACTGTATGCAGTATTCCAAGTGTGGCCTTACCAAGGCACCATACAGTGGCATTAACACTTCACGTGATCTAGATTCTATCCCTCTGTTTATGCAGCCTAGAAATGTGTTGGCTTTTTTGGCAGCTGCTGCACACTGCTGGCTCATATTTAAATGGTTGTCCACTAGGATTCCAAGATCCCTTTCACAGTTACTGCTATTGAGCAAGGTACCACCTATACTCTACCTGTGCATTTTGTTTTTCTTGCCTAAATGTAGAACCTTACTTTTTTCACAATTGAATTTCATTTTATTAGATAGTGCCCAGTGTTCAAGTTTGTCAAGATCCTTCTGTATCTTAAGCCTATCTTCTGGAGTGTTGGCTATTCCTGCCAGCTTGGTGTCGTCTGCAAATTTGATGAGTTCCCCATTTATCCCCTCATCCAAATCATTGATGAAGATGTTGAAGAGTACTGGGCCTAAAACAGAGCCTTGGGGGACTCCACTGCATACTTCCTTCCATGTGGATGCAGCTCCATTGAGGACTACACGTTGAGTGCGGTTGGTCAGCCAGTTGCAAATCCATTTGGTGGTGATGCTGTCTAACTCACATTTTTCTACTTTATCTAATAGTAGGTTATGGTCTACTTTATCAAATGCCTTACTGAAGTCCAAGTAAATTATATCGACAGCATTCCTCTGGTCCACTAATTTTGTCACTTTGTCAAAGAATGCAATTAGATTGGTCTGGCATGATTTGTTTTTGACAAACCCATGTTGGCTTTTGGCTACTACTTTGTTTGCTTCTAGGTGTTCACTTATTTGTTGTTTAATTATCTTTTCCAGAATCTTTCCTGGTATTGAGGTCAGGCTGATGGGTCTATAGTTTCCTGGATCTATTTTTTTCCTTTTTTGAAGATGGTAACCACATCAGCTCTTTTCCAGTCTTCTGGCAGTTCCCCGGTGCTCTAGGATCTCTGAAAGATATAGTTCAGTGGTTCTGAGATCTCGTCTGCCAGTTCCTTCAGAACCCTGGGATGTAATCCATCCGGTCCTGGTGATTTGAAGTCGTCCAGGGCAGACAGATGCTCACTTACAATTTTCTTCCCTATTTCAACTTGTGTTCCTAATCTGATTTTTGTGGTGCTGTTTTTGATTGGTTGGACTGTTTTATCCCTTTGTGTAAAGACAGATGCAAAAAAAGAGTTAAATAGTTCTGCTTTCTCCCTGTTGCTTATCATCTTCTTGCCATTTTCTCCCAGCAGTGGACCAATTGTTTCCTTAACTTTTTTCTTGTTTTTAACGTTGGAAGAAGCTTTTTTGTTATTTTTTACTTTTTTGGCAAGCCTTTCTTCATTGCGAGCCTTAGCTTTCCTCACTTCATCTTTACAGGCTCGGGCTATTTGCTGATATTTTGCCTTAGTTATGTCCCCCTCTTTCCACTTTTTATATTTATCCTTTTTGTCTTTCAATTTGTCAGAGAGTTCTTTATGCAGCCATGCTGGTTTCTTTTGAGAACTGTTATTTTTCTTCTTCATTGGTATTGCGCTGTACTGGGCTTTTATAATCTTATTTTTCAAAATTTCCCAAGCTTCTTGAGTTGTTTTCCCCTTGAGGATTCTCATCCATGGAATCCTTCCCAAGCTCTCTCTAAGTTTATTGAAATTAGCTCTCTTAAAGTCTAAGGCTCTAGTTTGACTTTGTTCTACTACTTTTGTTTGCATAATGTTGAATTCCAGTATTTCATGATCGCTTGCCCCCAAAATTCCTGTAGCTTCTACACCTTCTATCATTTCCTCTCTGTTAGTGAGAATTAAGTCCAATATTGCTGATCCCCTTGTTCCCTTCTCTACCTTTTGGGAAACAAAGTTGTCTGCTAGGTTTGTTAGGAACCTGTTGGATCTTCCACTTGGTGCAGAGTTTGTTTCCCAATTGATGTCAGGGTAGTTAAAATCTCCCATTACTATTGTAGTGTGCTTCCTACATACCTTAGTTAGCTGGTTAGCAAAAAGTTCATCCACTTCCTCTGCTTGGTTGAGTGGCCTGTAGTATAGATCTATGACAATATCATCCTCCCCCAACCTTTAATATTGACCCAAATACATTCAAGATAGTTTTCATCATTGTTGTGCTCTATTTCTGTAGAGATGTAATTATTTCTTATATATAGTGCAACTCCACCTCCTCTTTTATTTGGTCTATTTCTTTTAAATAATTTAAATCCTTCTAGCTGTATGTTCCATTTGTGGGTTTCATCCCACCAAGTTTCTGTAATGGCAACAATATCGTATCTGCCCTCATTTACTTGAATTTCTAATTCACCCTGTTTATTCCTCATACTCTGTGCATTGGTGTATAGACATTTGAGTCCATTTTGATTGACCTTGTGTTTACTGTCTACGTAACCTGTGTTATGCCTGACTATGGTTCTCTTTGCCCCTATTTCTTTGCCACTTGTATGGTTCATGCACATGGTATGACACTCACTGTTGATTGTTTGGTTTTGCTTGACAGCAGTCGTGATAATATTACCCGTACAAACATCTATGTTACATGCACTGATAACCCTATGAATTTTAGTTTGCTGGGGACAGAAATGTTCTTTATCTATTGATTCTCTGTCCCCTCTATTCAGTTTAAATGTTTAGCCAGGAAATCTGTGAATTTAATGCCAAGTAACTCAGTCCCTTTCTTGGATGGGTGCAAACCATCTCTTTTGTACAGTTTATCATTGGACCAGCTGCAAGCATCATGACTAATAAAACCAAAGCCTTCCTTTTTACACCACTCCTTTAGCCACACATTAAACTCTGCTATGCGCTGGCCCTTTCCTTTTTGTTCCTTGTATACTGGTATAGCCTCTGAGAAGATAAGCCTACAACCTGTACTACTAGGTTCGTACCCCAAACTCTGGAAATCATTCTGTACAGAAACTACATCTTTTTGGGACAGATCATTTGTGCCAAGATGTATAATAGCATCGACTTCACAGTCCTTACTTGCATTCTTGACTATCTTAAGAATACGCCTCTCGTCTCTGCTGGCTGTAGCACCCGGCAAACATCTGACATCTTTCAAAACCTCCATATCCTTACCTAAGTTTACATCCCTTACGATTGAGTCACCAATCAGAAGGTGACTTCTCTTTTTGGGTACCTTGCTCTTGTTGTGTGACTGATACATGATCCCTGATTCACACTTTTGCATTTCTGAAGTAAGTTCTTCACTTTGGACCACAATCCCCTGCTTATTTGAGTCGTCATTATTACCTTGACCTGTCACTTTAGTGTCCCCATTAAGATCAGCAAGGGCACTATATCTATTATGCTGGGACACAGCAAAAGTTTTGTGTTTGTGGTTCACAGCTCTTACCCTGCCAGATCCCACAGTTGTCCAGACTGCTCTTCTTCTGTGGGATCTTTGCGGTAGAGGAAGCTGGTAGTGTGGCATCTCTACAGGGTGGAATGGCCGAATTGAACACTTAATTTCTGCCTGGAGAGCACAAATTACAGATTCAAGATATGTGATGTGTCTATTTAATCTATTAATTTGTCTGCAAAGGGGTTGGAAGGTCTTCTAGTCCAACCCCCTGCCCAGGCCTTCCAACCCCTTCCAACAAAGGAGTTGGAAGGTCTTCTAGTCCAACCCCCTGCCCAGGCAGGAACCTTATACCATTTCAGACAAATAGTTATCCGACATCTTCTTAAAGACTTCCAGAATTCACAACTTCTGGAGGCAAGCTGTTCCACTGACTAATTGTTCTAGCTATCAGGAGTTTTATCCTCAGTTCTAAGTTGCTTCTCTTCTTGATTACTTTCCACCCATTGCTTCTTGTTCTACCCTCAGGTGCCTTGGTGAATAGCTTGACTCCCTCTCCTTTATGGCAACCCCTGAGATATTGGAACACTTCTATCATGTCCCATGTCTCCCTTAGAATCATCAGTTCTGTCACAATACAGCTAATACTTTCCCAAGTATTCCATTACAGTTTGCTAAAACTGGCACTAAACTCTTACCTGCAGCAGAGGTGGGAGCCCCTCCATTCCCTATCCTGATTGAAGGGAAATAGCATTTTAAAGTTAAAGACATTCTTGACTCCCACAAGCACTGAGGAAAAGTCTGGAAATATTTTCTCCTTTCTGAAACCGAATGGGAGGATGAATGGCATGTGTGTTACCCAGACTACTCCAGAGATTCAATAACCAATATCCACATAAGTCACAAGATACCCTCTAATCACTCTCTGTCTCTCTATTTCTTTCTAAGACTAATGTCCTTGTGATGGGGGGAGCACATTAGAATGCCCTTCCCATCACTTGTACTGCAGCTTGCCACAACTTGAACAGGATGGAGGGATGGGGAGGGGAATAAGATGGCCTGTTGTAAAAGAAAAAAAAGGAGGAAGATGAGCACAAACAGGGATGTGAACCAGTTTCATCTAACCACTTCTTGGGGGCCCAAGATCTGAGAATGGAATATTAATTTCTTCTCAAAATGTTCTGTTGTCAAAACATCCAGCTCTCCATCCTATTGGACACTGATGAAAAGGGGGAGGGATAAAGGTTTGGAACAATATAGCAATTTGCATGTTTTCTTCAGATCTGGTTTTGCTTTTACTTCATCCAGTTATCTCTAGTACAAGATCCTTGTAACTTTCAGATGGAGTCAAGCACTTTTTTCCCTAGAGAGTCAGCTGGGGCAGGGTTGAAAGAACTCTTTCCTCTCATTGGCTCATTAACTGAAAGTTTAGTGTGCATTGTGCTGTCCAAACATGCTTGCATATTTCCATATTTTTCATCAAGAAATAAACTCCACCCACAAGTTTCCAATGATGAGCCAGGGTTCCGAAAGTAAAGGGTTGCAGTTGCCTAGAGAGGTTTTAAATAGAAAAAAACAATACATCAAAAAGGGAAATCGGATTAAATATAAAAATGTTTAAAGAACCATAGGAATGATAAATCCCTCTTCTAATTGCCTCAGCAATTTAGAAATCTAAAAAAGAGAGTCTTTGTATTCTCTTGTTTTGACTGATAATGAGTTAAAATGTATAATGACAGCTTTAGACTAACTGTGCAAGCATTACGTTTAAGTACATAGGCCTAACATTTGCTGTAACCAGTGATTTATGACATTTAAAATCTTGCCAGTTAGTCCATATCACTTGTTCACTAAATATTAGAAGTGTCAAGGGAAGCTGTATAAAGTAATCTGTTGGGTCTTTTTTTTAAAAAGAAGAAAGCAAAAAAACAACAACCAGATATATAACTAAGAGTGGAAAAGAAAGAATTGCAATATGAAGATGGCTGGTTACAGTTTCTAAGGAAGAACACAAAATTAGGGTTTTATTAAAATTGTATAAGATTTATTTTATTTATAACTATCAAGAACATAATGAAGCCAAAGAGATAGTCCTATCATATAGCAGATTCATTAAGCCAGAGAAGACCCCTATGTCTCCAGGAAAAAACAGCTGGAATAGATGGCATTCTAGGTGTTTATTGAGTGCTTTAGGGTAAGGCATGGTTGGTTTAATGAAAGAGCAAATGATTGGTTAAAATAAAAATGCATTGTAATGTGAGCCACCTTAATCTTGCAAAGGAAATTGCTCTGGAAGAAGAAAAGTTCTTCATTCAGTTAAGGAGATATGTATCAAGGTACCAGTGCAGTTAGGGCAAATAATCCAGGATGACACTGTGTGTGTATTTGTGTGGTGTGTGCGAGAGAGAAAGTAGGGGGGGGGGAGAAGGAGGCAGCAGTGCTTAGGTGCTTGAATTCTATTAGGGAACTTTGTCTTTGAGAAATTGTTGCATTTTTCAATCACAGTGAAAAATTTGGACAAATAAGCTGTTTAATTCCTTGATTTACAAATTGGTTAGGAAACAATTTTGCCTGCTATATCCATATTCCAATAATGTCTCTGGCCCATTGTGAACTAAAGCCTTATTTTTCTTTTCCTTACACATAGTAGCTTTCTAAATAAAGTAGTGTTCAGGAAAAAAAACCCACCATGTTTGTTTGTTTTTTTGCTTTAATGAAATCAGCCTGCACAATAAGGACAAATCAACCTTTTGAAAACTTGAAATGCTTTTCAAATTTAAAGGCATTATTGGATTATGGAAAAGTACGCTTGGTAATAATCCACAAACTGTTGTGAAAAGCACTCCACACAGTAAATAGTGTTTAAAACATCTGTCAGCCTTTAAAGATACAATTTTTTCCAAGTTAGCATCTGTAAAGCATATGTGAATTGTTTTCATCTTGATTCGTTTTATTTTGTTTTGATCATTTGATGTACTGGTTAAACGGGTCAGGCTAGAAAACATCAGACTGTAAGGCACAAAGCCAGCTGGGTGACCTTAACCCTGTCATTCTCTCTCATCCATAGGAAGGAGGCAATGGTAAACTACATCTTAAAATGTTGCCAAGAAAACTTCAAAAATTTGCCCAGGGAGTTTCCAGGAGTCAAGATTAAACACATTTCTTTTTTAATTTTCAATTCTGTTATTGTAGAATAGGAATCAGGAAAAATGATCAAGGTCTGAGGATGTTTACTACAATATAAGGACACTTTTAATTCTTAGAGTATCTGATGATTATTCTTTGCCTTTCCTATACTGTATTAATTCTCTTTCACTTTCATTGATTTGTAATGAAAATCAGTATAAAAGTATAGGCATGGGGAGCTGGTTGTTCAAATCCCCCCTCCACTTTTGAAGGAGATAACAGAAGGAGTAGATGTGGATTAAATCTATCTTCCAACCTTGATATCCGGCAGATAAATTAGGCTAGAAATTCCCTCACTCTCATCCAGTATTACCACGCTACAAATCAACTGAGTTAAAATTGTCTGGAAAATGGCAAATCCCATTTCCGGTAGGACTTTTTGTTTGGCATCTAAGTACTTGGCAAATGATGGAAAGAAAAGTGTAGAATCAAGAGAGGTGGTCGAAGCGGAACTTAAGGGGATTTTTAGCCAAATTTTTAATTCGGTTCTTAAAGGGTTCCAGGGAGGGGGGAGGTCAAACCGAAATTAGGGTGGTGGGTGAGGGTGATAACCCACTGGGGAACACTCCCAGGTCGGCTGACAGTCCCGACGGGGAGGGCGTAGGGCCTAGAATTGGGGAGGGGGAGAGGGTCTGTTTAACAGAGGGCTACGCCATCAAGACTGTGTGTGGGAGGGGCAGGTATGGCGGGAGCCGAGGGCCATATCATATCAGGGGAGGGCGCACCCTCTGTTTGCAAGCAGGGGCACGCTCCGGCCCTCATGACTTCTCTTGCAACCCAGGAGGTTCAGGATCTCAGGGCCTGGGGCTTTGGCTGATGTTGTGTAATGCCAGGTCTGAGGTTAATAAAGCCCCTCTCATCCATGGTCTGATTTTGGAGGGGGAGCCAGATCTGGCGGGTATTACGGAGATCTGGTTGGGCCAGGAAGGGGGAGTGCCCCTCGATGAAATGTGCCCACCGGGTTACCGGGCATTTCATCAGCCGCGAGCCCAGGGTCAGGGTTGGGGGGGGGGTGGTTGTTATAAAGCAGGGACTGGACTCGAGGAAGACCACTGTGCAACAGATAGCTGGCTGTGAGTCTCTATGTGCGAAGTGGGGTCATGGGAGGCAGTTGGGCTTGCTGATTGTGTACCTGGCTCCCCACTACGTGTCAGCAGCCCTACCCGACCTTCTCAATGTGATAGCCGAGGTGGCGGTTGACACGCCCAGACTATTAGTCATGGGGGACTTCAACCTGCCATCGATTTGCGAAGCATCTGAGATTGCACGGGAATTCATGTCCTCCATGACAGCCATGGACCTGGCCCAGTTAATTCATGACCCCACCCACACTGGGGAGCACACGCTGGACCTAGTTTTCGTCTCCGGCCAGTGGTTGAGTGATCTCGGTTTAGGGGAAACTGTCATCAAACCCCTGTCATGGTCAGATCACTAACTCCTTCGGCTGGACTTTTTAACCGCTACACCCCACCACGGGGAGGCGGAACCGGAACCGGTGAGATGGTTCTGCCCCAGGCGCCTGATGGACCCTGAGAGGTTCCAGATGGAGCTTGGGCCAATATCAGAGACCCTGACCTGCGACTCAACTGAGGACCTAGTGGCCCCCGGCTGGCGACGCCCAGAAATAGGGCCTTCTCTGTGGCAGGGCCTGCCCTCTGGAACGACCTCCCCCCCGAACTTCGTACTATCACGGACCTTCCCCTCTTCCGCCGCTCACTTAAGACACACCTCTTTCAGCAAGCTGGACTGGCACTTAACTTAAATTTAGGAACGTTAGAGCCTTAACTTACATTTAGGAACGTTAGAGCCTCAGCTAAATTAGTTTTAATGGGATTTTTAGCACAGGTTTATTATTTAATTTCTTTTTAACTTTTTTATATTTGTTATTTATTATTGTAGATTTTAATGTCCTGTGCACCGCCCAGAGTCCGTCTTGACAGAGATTGGTGCAGTTTACAAATCGAATTAAATAAATAAAATAAATAAATAAATAAATACTGCGACCATGGGGGCCCCTTGGTTCTTTGAGGAGCTGAGAGTGATGAAGCATCGAAGAAGATGCCTAGAGAGCATTTGGAGGACCACCCACTCCGAATCTGACCGGATTCGGGGACCTACCTAGAGGACCTACCTAGTGGCGATAAAAGCGGCGAAATGGGAGATCATTTCCAGCTTCGGACGTGGACGGACATGGATTCTCACGTCCGCCGCTGTGTTGCCTCAGTTGCGCCCTTGGGCGCGGGGGGGGTTTAAAATCCCCCCCTCTGCACGGGTGGCTTTCGTTGAGGGCCCCCATCTCGACGGCGGTCAGGGGGGCTGATCCTGCTTCGCCCTAGGGGCTGGGGAACTTTCACGGGGGGAGCTTCCCCTTCGCTGAAGACGCTGGAACATGGAGGATGTTAGAAAGAGCTGAAACTCCGGGGATGAATGGCTGCGCCGAGGCTCCGGATTAAAAAATAATGGTATGTGCCTTATTTGGACTTTTTTTACATTCAATTTGATGGAAAGAGAAGATAGGGGGGAGTTGGAAACAATCCCCTGGAAATAAAGCGGCATTAGATAAGAGTCCCGCGCTGTGGAGAGAGTAAAAGTGACTTCCGTTGGATTTATTGAAAAAGGAAGTCTCTTGTTAACCAAGGGATTTGCTGTTAAACAATGTATCCGGAGCCTTGCTACATTTTAAATTGACTGTTTGCACTTTTGCTTTCTCCACCCTGCCAGCAAGGCGGAAAGATGGCGTTCTCTTTGTTCTCAGGATGGAACTTTTTCTTTTTGAAAATAAGCATTCCTCTATTTTAACAAAGCTAAACTAATTTCAAAATATATAAGAAAAGGACCTCCTCTGGTGTCTTTCAGTGTTCTCTCCTTGTGTGAAACTTTCTGCTTTGTTTGGAATTTTTTTTCTTTTTTTCCTTTTTCTCTCTGGACGTTGTAAACTCAATTTGAACTCCAGCTGCTTTTGTCTCGGACTTCACAGTCTGCCCGCCCAACAGCGCCATCTTTTCTTCCCTTTCTTCTTCTCTACGCATTAACACCTAAAACTTTAATTATGGCATCGAGGAAACCTCCATCTGGGAAACCAAGCTCTGCTCCAGCATCTACAAAACCCAGTCCATCCTCACAACCAAAGATTTCAGCTTTGTTACAGAAGGAAGTAGAAGCAGAGGTTCCTAAGTCACCAAGCCCTCAGCCATTAAATGTAGAGGAGATGTTTCAAAGGATAATGAATGAAATGCAACAAATCCGGAAAGACAATTTAAGCACAAGATTGGAATTATTGGAGGCGCAAAGAGAAATAACAAATAATAAACAAAAAATTGTGGGGCTGGAAGGGGGGGCGGTTGAGATGAAGGAAGAGATAAAAGACTTTAAGAAAGAACTTACAGATATTACTGGTCAAATGTCTAAAATTGATTTTGAACGCATGTCTTTCTTTTTAAGATTTCAGAATGTTCCAGAATTACCGAATGAGAATCTGAGAGAGCTGATGGCTACTATGTTAGCGGATTATATTAAGAAAGATAAGGAATCTATTTGGGGGGACATTGATTTGATTTATAGAATTAATTCAGCATTTGCCAGAATAAATGAGGTACCCAGAGAGATACATATTAAATTTATAAGAAGGTCAATGAGAGAAGAGATACTGAGAGCCAAAGAGGGGGCCCTTTGATGTATCAGCAAAACGAGGTGGCCATATTGAATCAGATCCCAAAGAAAATAAGAGATATAAGAAGGAATTATTCCTTCTTAACTAAAAAATTATTCAAAAAGGGGGTGTGGTTCAAGTGGTTGATGCCTGAAGGGATGCTGGTATTCTGGAAGGGAGGAAGAGTTAGAATCAAAACAGTTGAAGAGGCGCATAATTTTCTTAAAAAACACTCCTCAATCCTGGATGACGATGAGATGGGAACGGGAGGGGCCACGGGTCCGCCTGCCGGTGGGGGGGAGGAGGAAGAGACTATAGCAAAGAGGCTCAGATCGCAAAAATAATTTGTTATACTTCTTTATGATGGTAATTCCTGTACGGATGTCAATATCAAAGTAACTGAATTTATAAAATAATATGAACATTTATGATTTTAAAATGTATGTACCCCTTCCCTTTAATAATTTTTTTTCTAATTGAATATGTATGAAGACTCGGAGGTGGTCATCAAACCCGTTGTGAATGCTCCAAATATTAACAACTACCTTACCTACCCCTTTCCTAATATAAATTGTTAAAACCAATAAAACTTTTTACAAAGAAAAAAAAAGCGGCGAAATGGAATTATTTCACGACTCTTATCACATCTGCAGATAACTGACCTGCCGCCCTGTTTAGGGTGACCCAGGAATTTGGATGTTATCTGCATGATTAAATTGATCAGATCCGGGACGGGTTAGCCTCCAATTGGACTAGTTCAGACGGGCTGACGGAGGCAGGTCTTGAGACTGTCATTTGGGAAGAGTTCGATCCTGTGACTCCCGAGGACATGGACAGGACTGAACGCCACCACATGTGGCGTTCAGCCACATGTGGTGGCTGAACGCCACCACATGTTTATTGGACCCGTGTCCCTCCTGGTTGGTACTGACCTCCCGGGAGGTTACACGAGGCTGACTGCAGGGAATTGTCAACGCTTCTTTGAGTGAGGGGTTTCTGCCGACCGCCTTGAAAGAGGCGGTGGTAAGGCCCCTCCTCAAGAAGCCCTCCCTGGACCCAGCTGTTTTGGCCAACTACCGTCCTGTCTCCAACCTTTGCTTCCTGGTGAAGGTTGTTGAGAGTGTGGTGGCACGACAGCTCCCTCAGCACCTGGAGGAAACTGACTATCTAGACTCGTGCCAGTTCGACTTCCGGCCAGGGCACAGCACAGAGACAGCATTGGTCGCATTGGTGGATGATCTCTGGAGGGTTCGGGATAGAGGTTGTTCCGCTATCCAGGTCCTGTTAGATCTCTCAGTGGCTTTCAATACCATCGACCATGGTATCATGTTGCACCAGCTGGAGGGGTTGGGGTTGAGGGGCACCGTTTTATGGTGGTTCTCCTCCTACCTCTCTGACCAGTCACAATTTGTGTTGGCAGGGGGGCAGTGGTCGACGTCCAGGTGCCTCCCATGTGGGATACCACAGGGCCGGTCCTATCGCCCCTCCTGTTCAACATCTATATGAAGCCGTTGGGCGAGGTCATCCGTGGTTTTGGGATAGAGTTCCATCAGTACGCGGATGACACCCAGCTGTACATCTCTACCCCAGACCACCCCAACGATGCTGTCAAAGTGATGTCCGGGTGTCTGGAGGTCGTGCGAGTCTGGATGGGGAGAAACAGGCTTCGACTCAACCCGTCCAAGACTGAGTGGCTGTGGCTTCCGGTGTCACGATATAGCCAGCTGGTGCTATCTCTGGCTATCAGGAGCGAATTACTATCCCCCACAGAGGGGGCCGGCAACTTGGTTGTCCTCCTGGACTCTCGGCTGTTGTTAGACGATCATATGACAGCCGTGGCCAGGAGGGCTTTTTATCAGGTCCACCTGATACACCAGTTGCGCCCCTTTCTAGATCGTGACACTCTACGCACGGTCACTCAAGCCCTTGTTATCTCCCACCTGGACTACTGCAACACTCTCTACATGGGGCTCCCCTTGAGGTGCACTCAGAGGCTCCAGTTAGTTCAGAATGTGGCCACGTGGGGGATTCTGGGAGCCTCGAGATGCTCCCACGTGACACCTCTCCTGTGCGAGCTGCACTGGCTGCCTGTGGCTTTCCAGGTGCACTTCAAGTATTAGTAACCACCTTTAAAGCGCTCCATGGCATGGGACCTGGTTACTTGCAAGACCACCTCCTGCTACCAAATGCCTCCCACCGACCAGTTCGCTCCCACAGCTGGCAACCCCCAGGGGAAGAACCTTCTCTGTGGCAGCTCCTGCCCTCTGGAATGACTGACCCCCCGACCTACGCACAACCACAGAACTGCGCCTCTTCCGTCGGGCCTTGAAAGCGCACTTATTCCATACGGCCAGCCTGGCGTAGTTTTTAATCATTTTTACCAGGGGTTTTTATCTGGATTTTAGAACAGGCTACCCATTTAATATCATTTTTAGTGTATTTTAATATATTTTGATGCTTTTATTGTAGATTTTATTGATGCCTGTTCACCGCCCTGAGACTCGAAAGGGAAAAGGGCGGTATACAAATCAAAAATAAAGTAAAGTAAAGTAGAATAACTATCAGAAATATTGTGGATTTGACCCAGCTTGCATTTAGCTATGCTATAAATATGTGGAGAAGTAAATTCATATGCATCTACCTTCCATCCATTCAAAATGGTCAGAAAACAACTACCCAAGCCTGCATATCTGTGTGTTTTTGAAGTCTTTATATTATCTCTTATTTTGTCAGAGAATCCAAACATGCAAAAATTATATTCAGGATGTCAACCTTCTTAAAACTTAGATTAGGTATGGGAAACTTTTTCCAAGAATCATTCTTTTCTTTTGTTTTGCTTTAAAGAACAATCAAAACACAGTAAAACATTTGCTTTTTTAATATTTAGATGGTTTTTTTAAAAAAAAGCAGATCCTGCTTTGAATGGCCATTTTGTCACAATATTTCAACTGTAAGATGCAGAAATATTCCAGGGATCATAAAAAGGTGACCTCAGGCTTATTGTCTGTTTCTGATGGGGAAGTTGAGTATGAGTGAGTTTACTTATAACCAAACAAAATATCCCAGAACATAATATAATGGGTAGATTTAACTCTTATATGCGTTGGAATACTTATGCTTAAAAGAACCATTTTCAATGTCTTTAGCATCTAGCCTAGATTTGCTTTGTGAATTATTTATCTTATTTATCTACATTGTTCTTCATTCTTGGCAGCAGATTTAGCCCTTTTCTGAGTTAACTAACAACTATACCTTATATGTCCAGCAGTGGCACCATTTTAACTCATTGTGCTATTAAACTGCCATTCTGAATGAGCATTGTGGAGAGAGCATTTAATGACACCCTGTCCCTGTTATTTCATCTCCGCACCTCTAATTTCTAAAAGCATTCAACCCAAGACAAGCATTAATAGATCTGAGATAGGAAGGATAATTTCAAAATTGCACAATGACAGTTTGCTTTCACTGGATTTCCATGGGCTAAACAAAGCAGACATGTGAACCAACAAAAGACCTTGAAAGTTGAAGTTAAAAATACAAAACCTAAGCCACCCTGAGTGTTTTGTGCATGCATGTATTTTCCCCCCTCAAAATGCCATGGTAACTTAAACAAAAAAGACTCAATTATCTAAGAATTTTCTGAAAGGTATGTCAAAACATATTTGCATTTTTTTCTGAAACATCACCATTACATATTTAAGTCTAGATTCATACAAGCTAAACTGTAGATCTAACATGACAAAACACCATTTCTTGTTAACATGACACATTATGCTTAAATAAAATATGGTAAAATAAAATATAAATATTATGGCTTATTGTGATGGATTGATTAATACAACTTGCCAAGACAATGACCTGGCAAACAATGAATTATCCAAATTTCATTCCAATCTAGTTAGTGTGTTCTGCGCACCTAGTCCCACTATATAAACTACTGAAATATCACTTTCAGAAAGCTTAGCTCATGTAAGAAAAACTTATAGAAACTACAAAATGCTATATTGTTAAAAGTAAGATAATGTATAATGATGCAATTCAGCATTATACATTTCTTGTATTGAGCATGCATATATTCTAAAAACAAATGTGAATTATAAGGATTTATCGGAAATGTATTCTGCATTTTTCAACCATTTCCATTCAGTTCAGTGTCAAAGGAGAAGGAATATTCTAATAAATTCTCATGAAAAGAGTGTGCTGTTTTTGTTACAAGATGGCTGAGGGATGGGTGTGAGTATCCTGTCATGTATTGTATATTCACTTGTTCAACAGTCTGCAGTCTCTCTCTCTTCCTTCCTGGGTTTTTATTAAATCCCCAAAGAAAACACAATGAAGACATTCTTCTCATATGACTTCTTCAGATCTGAAAGTGCAAAGTGATGGAAAGGTTTTAGCAAAACAACATTAGCATTTTCCATCACCTTGTAAAGCAAGTTTAAAATGGCATTTAAAAACTGGTAAAGCAAAGGAAAATATTATCAGGTAAACTATTTTTGGTAAACTATTTTGGTAAACTATTAATAAATTGCATTTGTTATAGGGAGAATCATTTATAGGATTGAAATAGGAATGGCAAAGGGGAATTTTAAGCTCCACTATCCAATTTATTATAGTCCTAAAGAAAGGACTGCAAAAAACTTGCAAAAGCTAATATTAACATTGACAGGAAATTCCTTCTTGTAACTATGTGTGTGCTAATTATAAAAAGAAAATGCTTCTGTTTCAGGAATAGAAGAAGTCTGTTTCCTAATTGCATTCAGCTACCCTTTGTTGTAGCATCTGATCATGAATACTGCTTTCAAATTATTTAAACACTATAATAATCACATCTCAAATATAAAACAATAGCAGAAGGTAAATAATATGTATCCCTCCAAAGATGGCCAGAATAAATGGGGCCTTCATTTTCTCTTCCAAACCAGCAAAAATAAAACTGTGATTGAGAATATTGATGGACAATTCCAGACATGACATTATATACTGCAGCAGTACTTGACATTCACAATCTTAATCCTCCCAGCTGAAGTAACACAATGCAGGGATGACACACGAACATGGGTATTAAGTTCCACATTCAAACAGAACTCATTCAGTAAAACAAAGTATAAACCACAAATCCATCACAATATTTTTAAAAATGTCTATCCATAGGACTTATATGCCAAAAACATAACAGAACCCAGTGAATCTGGAATCAAAGTCAGAATTCTAAGCCTGTGTCATATAATCACTGATCACATACATCTGGAAACTCTCATTTAGGATGTAGAATCCTCATCCATTAAACCTTTAGAGACTGAGGCATAAAACTTTAATTTTGGAAATAATAATCAGCCATTAAGACTTATAGCCATTGCCTAATCCTCTATGAATTTATCTTGTCAATTAATAACTACTCAAGAAGAAAATATTGACTGTCATCTATATAAATAAAAATGTAAAATAGTTTGTGCAAAGCCACTAATCTCAGAATGTACAGTACCGATCGACACCAAATTTTCACACAATGTTCCCAAGGACTTCTGATGCAATCATATGTCCATTTTGGGTGGCTGGTGCATGTGTGTCATGTGTAAAGATTTCTACTTTCCTAAAGCGGGACACCATCGATGGGGGGGGGGCTTTCCCAGCTCCTTGCCGCACACTTCCCACGCTGGCCGGGGTGCGCGCAGGCCGACCCCCTCCCTCCCCCCGAGCAGGGCACCTGCAGGTAGGCGTCTGTTGGAGCGGGAGTGCCGGGCAGGCGGTGGGCGCTCTGCATGCGCTCAGACAGAGGCATGGAGTGCGGGCAGGAAGCGGCGGGCTGGTGGGCAGGCGGAAGGGGAGGGCCGGCGAGGGAGGAGCCAGACAGGCACCAGGCGGTGGAAGAAGAGGAGAGCCAGCCAGAGCCCGCGCGGCCCTGAAGTTTCCACTGTGCCGCCAAGCACTGAGAGCGGCCGGCCAGAAGCCCTAGCGCCACCTGTTTGTCCCGCCATGGGATGAGCTGGGTGAGGAGGAGGCAGCGATGGGGCTTCTGGCCAGCCGCGGTCTCCTCTTCTTCCACCGCCTGGTGCCTGTCTGGCTCCTCCCTCGTTGGCCCTCCCCTTCCACCTGCCCACCAGCCCGCCGCTTCTTGCCCGTGCCTCGTGCCTCTGTCTGAGTGCATGCAGAGCACCCGTCATCTGCCCGCTGCCGCCCCAGGCAAAAAGCAGGACATTTTGAAGAGGCCGCGGGAGGCGGGACTAATTCTTTGAAAGCGTGATTGTCCCACCAAAAGTGGGATGTCTGGTCACCTTAGTCATGTGCAAGAAGCACAAACATAAAAGGTATTCACTTCTCAGGTTTTCTCCTCCCTGTAGCTCCTCCCATCCGGCTGCTTCTTATGATGTGTCAGCACACACCCCTCACATTTCCAACAGTTGTTTCCTCAGCAACCGAATAAGCTTCCAATGTTCCCACACTGCATGGAGGCTGACTAGGCCGAAAACTAGGCATGGGGGGGTGACACACTCCCAGGTGGCCCATTTGTGGTCCCAGGAGGCTGTAGGTAGGTAGGTTGGGGGTTATACAGTGGTTGTGTGTACGTGTTTGTGTGTGCAGGTGTAGATCTACACACAGATTGGTTGGCCATTTAACCAGATTGGACAACAGCAATGCATTTATTTATTAATTAAATTTTTATACCGCCCTTCTCCCTTCCGGGACTCAGGGTGGTGTACAGGCAGCAATAAAGATCAGTGGTATAAAATATAAAATACGTTTAAAATATATTAAATGGTAGGCCTGTTCTAAAACCTTAATAAAACCCTACTAAAAACCATTTAAAAACTATGCCAGGTCAGCCGCATGAAATAAATAGGTCTTCAAGGCCCGACGGAAGAGGCACAGGTCCGTGGTCATGTGTAGGTCAGTGGGTAGGTCATTCCAGAGGGCAGGAGCAGCAACAGAGAGGGATCTCCCCTTAGGGGTTGCCAGCCGACATTGCCTGGCCAACGGCACCCTGAGGAGGCCCACTCTGTGGGAGCGAACTGGTCGGTGGGAGGTATTTGGCAGCAGGAGGTGGTCTTGCAGGTAACCAGGTCCCTTGCCATGGAGCGCTTTAAAGATAGTTACTAGTACCTTGAAGCACACCCGGAAAGCCACAGGCAGCCAGTGCAGCTCGTGCAGGAGAGGTGTCACATGGGAGTATCTAGGAGCTCCCAGGATCCCCTGCATGGCTGCATTCTGAACTATCTGGAGCCTCTGGGTGCACTTCAAGGGAAGCCCCATGTAGACAGCATTGCAGTAGTCCAGGCGGGAGATGACGAGGGCTTGAGTGACCATGCGTAAAGCGTCACGATCCAGAAAGGGGCGCAACTGGCGTATCAGGCGAACCTGATAAAAAGCCCTCCTGGCCACAGCTGTCATATGATCTTCGAGAGACAGCCGAATATCCAGGAGGACGCCCAAGTTGCGAGCCCTCTCTGTGGGGGCCAATGACTCGCCCCCAATAGCCAGAGCTGGCACCAACTGGCTATATCGTGACGATGGAAGCCACAGCCACTCGGTCTTCGACAGGTTGAGTCAGAGCCTGTTTCTCCCCATCCAGACTCGCATGGTCTCCAGACACCGGGACATCACTTCCAAGGCATCGTTGGGGTGGTCCGGAGTAGAGATGTACAGCTGAGTATCGTCAGTGTACTGGTGTAATTCTACCCCGAAACCACAAGTGAGGCACCTCGACATCGACCTCTGCCCTCCTGCCAACACAAATTGCGACCGGTTGGAGAGGTAGGAGGAGAACACCGTAAAACGGTGCCCCCCACCCCCAGCCCCTCCAGCCGGCGCAACATGGTCGATGGTATCGAAAGCCACTGAGAGGTCTAACAGGACCAGGATAGAGGAACAACCATTATCCCGAGCCCTCCAGAGATCATCCACCAACGCGACCAATGCCGTCTCTGTGCTGTGCCCAGGCTGGAAGCCAGGGAATTGTCAACGCTTCTTTGAGGGAGGGGTTTTTACCGGCCGCCTTGAAAGACGTGGTGGTGAGGCCCCTCCTCAAGAAGCCCTCCCTGGACCCGGCTGTTTTGGCCAACTATCATTCAGTCTCCAATCTTCGCTTTCTTGCCAAGGTTGTTGAGAGTGTGGTGGCATGATAGCTCCCTCAGCACCTGGAGGAAACTGTCTATCTAGACTCGCGCCAGTCCGACTTCCGGCCTGGGCACAACATGGAAACAGCATTAGTCACGTTGGTCAATGATCTCTGGAGGGCTCAAGATAGAGGTTGTTCCTCTATCCTGGTCCTGTTAGATCTCTCAGCGGCTTTTGATACCATCGACCATGGTATCCTGTTGCACCGGTTAGAGGGATTGGGGCTGGGAGGCACCGTTTTACGGTGGTTCTCCTCCTACCTCTCTGACCGGTCGCAAACCGTGTTGGCAGGAGGGCAGAGGTCAACATCGTCGGTCCTCTCGCCTCTCCTGTTCAACATCTATATGAAGCCACTGGGTGAGATCATCCGTGGTTTCGGGGTGGAGTTTCATCAGTACATGGATGACACCCAGCTGTACATCTCCATCCCGGACCACCCCAACGATGCCGCGGAAGTGATGTCCCGGTGCCTGGAGTCCATGCAAGTCTGGATGGGGAGGAACAGGCTTCAACTCAACCGGTCCAAGGCCGAGTGGCTGTGGTTTCCGGCACCACAACATTGCCAGTTGGTTCCATCTCTGGCTATCGGGGGTGAGTCATTAGCTCCTGCAGAGAGGGCCTGCAACTTGGGCATCCTCCTGGATACTCGGCTGTTTTTAGATGATCATATGGCAGCCGTGGCCAGGGGGCTTTTTATCAGGTTCGCCTGATATGCCAGTTGCGCCCCTTTGTGGATCATGACACCCTACACATAATCACTCAAGCCCTCGTCATCTCCCGCCTGGACTATTGCAACGCTCTCTACATGGGGCTCCCCTTGAGTTGCACCTGGAGGCTCCACCTAGTTCAGAATTCAGCCGCGCGGGAGATTTTGGGTGCCTCTAGATGCTTCCATGTAACACCTCTCTTGCGCGAGCTGCACTGGCTCCCTGTGGCTTTCCGGGTGCACTTCAAGGTGCTAGTAAGAACCTTTAAAGCGCTCCATGGCAAGGGACCTGGGTATTTGCAAGACTGCCTCCTATGAAATACCTCCCTCCGACCAGTCC
Organism: Rhabdophis nuchalis; assembly: GCA_039707465.1. NCBI lineage: Eukaryota > Metazoa > Chordata > Lepidosauria > Squamata > Natricidae > Rhabdophis > Rhabdophis nuchalis. The sequence goes on along the minus strand of CM077647.1, from coordinate 42,923,338 downwards.
ACTCCCACAGAGAGAGCCTCCTCAGGGTGCCGTCAGCCAGTCAATGTCGGCTGGCGACCCCTAGGGGGAGATCCTTCTCTGTGGCAGCTCCTGCCCTCTGGAATGACCTACCCCTGACCTATGCACAACCATGAACCTGCGCCTTTTCCACCGAGCCTTGAAAGCCCATCTATTTCATGCGGCTGGCCTGGCGTAGTTTTTTAATTTGCTTCTATTAGGGGTTTTACAGGGTATTTTAGAGCAGGCTTAGTGTTTAATCTATTTTTAGTATATTTATTGTATTGGATGTTTTACTGTTGTTTTTATTACTGCCTGTTCACCACCCTGAGTCCCGAAAGGGAGAAAGGGCGGTATACAAATTTGAATAAAACTAAACTAAACTAAACCTGGTGGGCATATTTCAACAAGGGTCACCCTCCCTCTTGGCCCAACCAGGTCTCCGTAATATCCACCAGGTCCACCCCCCCCTCCAAAACCAGATCGTGAATGAGGGGGGCTTTATTAACCATGGACCTGGCATTACACAACATCAGCCAAAGGCCCAGGCCCTGAGATCCTGAACCCCCTGGGTCTCAAGAGGAGCCATGGGGCCGGAGCGTGCCCCCACTCGCAAACAGTGGGTGCGCCCTCCCCTTATATGATATGGCCCTCAGCTCCCGCCATACCTGCCCCTCCCACACACAGTCTTGATGGAATAGCCCTCTGTTGGACAGACCCTGCCCCCCTCCCCAATTCTAGGCACTACACCCTCCCCATCGGGACCGCTAGCTGGCCTGGATACATTCCCCGGTGGGTTTTCCCCCTCACCCACCACCCTAATTTGACTCTCCCCCTCCCTGGAGCCCCTTAAGACCTGGATTAAAAATTTAATTAAAAACCCCCTTAATTTCCACTTTGACCACCTCTCTTGGTTAACAAACCCATCATCGAGGTGGGCCCTCATTAAAGCTGAGGGCCAAACCTGCAAGAGGGGGAACTTCCGGAGGGCACGGAGGTCAGCCACTGAGTACAGTTGTGCTTTCAAAGTGCTTCTTCCAAGGTCCACAGTGGCAAAGTCCCCCATTTTCCAAACACCGCCAAGTCAAAATCACTAGTAGGTAAATATAAACCAGTCTTAAAACTTCCGAATATCTGCACATCCGCATTGGGCCAGAGTTCCTTTATTACGTATTCAATCCTGTTCACCACCTCCACCTGCATTCTTTCCTCTTTGGGTCGAGAAGACATGTCCTTATAAAAGTCATTAATTTCTTCATGAATGCCCACCACGCCAAGGTTGTAATTCGTCTTGCAGGGATTCTTCACCCTCCTAGGATGTTGGGTGGATGTTGGGGCATGCCAAGAGCTTGGTGTCAATGTCCAAGAGTCAGAGTTGCCACAAACCACGTAGGGGGAGGTGGTGCACAGTTGGGTGTCAGGCATCAGGTGCTGTAATGAACTCATACTGGAAGAGAGTCAGGAGAGCGACAGTTTCAACCGTATCAGAGGCCATGAATCCAGGTTAGCTGCAGCCTGCAGAGAGCCAGCAGGGAGTGTTTGCTGGAGCAGGTCGGCAGAGCAGGCAGGAAAGCTGCCGGAGAGTGTTTGCTGGAATAGGCCGACAGAGCAGGCAGGAGGAGAGAGACAGCTGCACCCAGACCAGAGGCCATGAATCCAGGTTTGATGAAGCCGGGACGTTGTTTGTCTGGATGTTCAGCAGCCCTCAAGAAGTTTAAAGGGATGGAGGTGTCCTTGCCTGGAACAAATAATTTAAATTCCTCCCACTCCCAATTCACACAGAGGCACACATAGACTCTTCGTTGGTAGTTTCGGAATTGCAGACGGCTTGAGTTGGGAAACCTCTTTAGTTCCTTTGTTAATGTTGATAAGTTAGAGTTGGAGGTCTGAGGAAGAATTATACACAGCCCATAAGAGAATATTTCAAAATAGTTCAGGGCAGATCCAAGTTACTGAGCTGCTGGCTGGAGATGAAAGTAATGAAGCAGTGAAAAGCCCGACAATTAGGTCCAACAAATAATGTTATCTAGGTGTTGGCATGGCCGGGTACAGTTAGTTCTAGAATATATGTGGTTTATTATGCTTTCAAAATGTCTTGGATAAAGATTGTGTGAAGAGGCAGAAAGAATAGAGCTATAGTATCTTGCTATTTTCACTGTCTCCTATCCCTCTTATCTTTTAAGAAATCAGCTATTCATATAAATGAAACTCTTCAACTCCTTACCCTAGAGTTTCATTTCTATGAATAGCAATAGTTTCTGAAAGAAGAAAGGGACAGAAGAGTGAAAGTAGCAATATTCTATAGCAGTTAAGAGAGAAACTGATAACTCGGGACATGTAGAATCATCAGCTCCTACCATCACCACAATCTAGGAAGAGGTGAGTCAGGTTTGGCTGGTGCTTAACAGAAAATTGGGAATAAGAAACCCTCTCCCCTTTCCCCATCCCATCTACCTTTGAAAGCATTTGATAATGGACGACAATGGATGACAATGAATTCCACATTTGACTATGTGTGTGTGTTTTTCAAAAAAAAAAACCCTATAGAATTAACCCAGAATCTTTCAATAGTTAAATACAGTAGATAGTCTTGAATTTAATTACTGTACTTTGAGAGAGGGAGAAAAGTCCAGCTTTTCAATGCCAGGTATTTTTTTATTCATGTCTATCATTCATCCCTCCTATAACTAACCTTTTTAAAAAAATTAAGTCCCAATCAGAAGTGGGTTGCTCCCGGTTCGGCCCGGTTCTACCGGTAGTAGAATTGTGTTCCTGGGTCGCAGAACCAGCAGCAGCCCAGGCTGGCCACAACCAGTTCCCACAACCAGTTCCCTGATCTCTCATGCCATTGCCGGCATGTTTCTGTGCATGCATAAACAATTTGTACTCAACTTTGCATGCACCAGCAATGTGTGGCTGGCACGCATGCAGTGAACCAGTACTGACCAGTATAGGAACCCACCCATGGTATCAATGCTCAGTTTTTCTTTTCTATTTAATAAACTGCTCTAGTCCTCAAACATTTTAACTGCCCTTTTCTATATCTTGGGGAAAAAACTGTTTCAACTATGTGTGTGCTTGTTTCATTCTCACTAAATGAAATACGTATATGCATTTAAAATATAATATCCAGTCTTCTTGATCCACTTCTCATGGAACAAATTCAACAGAAAGTCATTATTCTCTTTCCACTTCCCCTGCAATAATTTTGGGAGCAGCAGTAATTCAATAAGCCTATGCATTTTTAAGAGGAAGTAATTTCAGTATTTACCTTGATATTGTTTGTAAATGAAAAACTATGTGTTATCTGTAGAGTGGATCTATAATTGCTTAAAAATAATGATGACAGCTGATTCCTAAAGTAAAATCAGACCCTACTCTGAGCTTCAAAGTAAGATTACTAGAAGAATAATTAGAGTTACAGAGTTCTTAAAAAGAAAGAAAAGCTGTCAAAGACCCATGCTACTCGCTATAGCAATATGATTAATTATATGCACTTTTCAAGTAATTTCAGACTGATCAGTCAGTCATCCTACTGTCACACACTAGAATAAATTGAACATAATTTAATGAAGAGTTTGAGTTTGAAAATAAATGGTTAGTAGTTAGTAGTTAGTAGTCCTTGACTTACAACACTTTGTGACCATTCAGTTACAAGAGCACTGAAAAAAAAAATATGACTGTTGCAGCACCTCTTGGTCACATGATTTAAATTCAGATGTTTGACAATTGACTCACATTTATGATGGTTGCAGTATCATTTTGCAACCTGATAAGTAAAGTCAGAGGGGAAACCAGATTCATTTAACAATGATGTTACTAATTTAACAACTGCAATGATTCATTTAACAAATGGGACAAGAAAGGTCATAAAATAAGGCAAAACTCACCAAAGTTCAGATTAGCAACATAAGTTTTGAGCTCAATAGTGCAGTGGTGGGTTTCAAAATTTTTGGAACCTATTCTGTGGGTGTGGCCTGCTTTGTGGGGGTGACTTGCCAGCCATGTGACTGGGTAGGAGTGGCTTGCCAGCCATGTGACTGGGTGGGAGTGGCTTGCTGGCCATGTGATTGGGTGGGAGTGGCTTGCCAGCCATGTGACCGGGTGGGAGTGGCTTGCCGGCCATGTGATTGGGTAGGAGTGGCTTGCTGGCCATGTGATTGGGTGGGGGTGGCTTGCTGGCCATGTGACCAGGTGGGAATATTAGCAGCTGCTGGAATTATGTTTGCACAACAGTGGAAAAACAGATATGAAAATGAATAAATACTACAATGTGCAGGAATAAATAAAGTGACAATTAAAAGCAAGAAGGCTTTGAATATTTTTTCATGTGGGATTTGTTTTAGCAATTGCTAAGTAACAGAAACAAAAAATAGAAATCCAAAAGTATAAAAGACAACACCAATTATGTAAGGAAAGGTCACTAAAATGTATAAGGAAATATTAGTAGTACTTGATCATTATTAATGTGTACAACTGCTGCAGGACATAACACACCCACGCAAACTATGACAGTGCCCGGAAAACACCAAAAAATAGAATCCCTTCTACAAAAGACTGAAAATGAAACCAGTTTTTTTCCCCTAACCTTAGGGACAGGAGAGACAAAGGCACTGGAATAAAAATCATCAAGGCATTGCGGAAAATTTTAAAGGACACACAAGTTCACAGAACCAACAACCACCTAAGAATTACCTAGACAACCAGGGTGAAACACACTCTTTCTGGCAAAGCTGCCTTGCACCAACCTGGCAGCCCATAGAAAAGCAGCCACTTTGAGACACATAATAATAATAATAATAATAATAATTTAATTTATATCCCGCGCTCTCTCCCCGAGGGGACTCGAGGCGGGGCACAGGCAATTAAAAATACAAATAAACACAGACAAGTACAAAATACAGAATTAAAAATAAATTAAATAAATCCTGCGCTAAAACCTATAAACTAAAAATTACCCCTAAAAAACCCTAACCTAAAAAGAGACTACCCAAGGCCGGCCAGACGAAAAAAGTGAGTCTTTAATTTTAAGCGGAAGGAGCGGAGGTCCGTAGTTGTCCTGATATCGGGGGGAAGGTCATTCCAGAGGGCTGGGCCCGCCACAGAGAAGGCCCTTCCCCTGGGCGTCGCCCGCTGACAAAGTCTAGTGGACGGCACCCGGAGAAGTCCCTCTCTGTGGGAGCGAATCGGCCGTGAGGATGTATGGGGCAGGATCCGATCCCGCAGGTAGCTAGGTCCCGAGCCATGGAGCGCTTTGAAGATGGTAATTAACACCTTGAAGCGCACCCGGAAGACGACAGGTAGCCAGTGCAGCTCGCGCAAGAGCGGTGTTACATGGGCAAACCTAGAGGTGCCCATAATTGCTCGCGCGGCTGCATTCTGGACCAACTGAAGCCTCCGGGTACACCTCAAGGGGAGCCCCATGTAGAGAGAGTTGCAATAATCCAGTCGGGATGTCACGAGAGCATGAGTGACTGTGCGAAGGGCGTCCCGATCCAATAGGGGGCGCAACTGGCGTACCAGGCGAACCTGGTAAAACGCCCTCCTGGCCACGGCTGTCACTTGATCTTCCATGGACAGCCGGGTATCCAGGAGGACACCCAAGTTGCGCGCCCCATCCACAGGGGCAAGATGTTCGCCCCCTATGGCCAGCGTTGGAGAGAGCTGGTTGAACCGGGCAGCCGGAAACCACAGCCACTCGGTCTTGGTCGGGTTGAGCCTAAGTCCGTTACTTCCCATCCAGATCCGCACGGCTTCCAAGCACTGGCACATCACCGCTACGGCATCGTTGGGGTGGTTTGGGGTAGATATGTACAGCTGGGTGTCATCAGCGTACAGGTGGTACTCTACCCCAAAACCACGGATGATCTCGCCCAGCGGCTTCATGTATGCGTTAAACAGGAGAGGCGAGAGGACCGACCCCTGAGGCACCCCGCATGTGAGGGGTCTCGGGGTCGACCTCTGCTCTCCTGCACGCACAAATTGCGATCGGCCAGAGAGGTAGGAGGAGAACCACCGTAAAACGGTGCCTCCCACCCCCAACCCCCCCAGCCGATGCAATAGGATACCATGGTCGATGGTATCGAAAGCCGCCGAGAGGTCTAATAGGACCAGGATGGAGGAACATCCCCCATCTCTGGCCCTCCAGAGATCATCTACCAACGCGACCAATGCCGTCTCGGTGCTATGCCCGGGCCGAAAGCCGGACTGGCGCGGATCTAGATAGTCAACTTCCTCCAGGTGACGGGGAAACTGTTGTGCCACCACACTCTCAACAACCTTCGCCAAGAAGGGAAGGTTGGAGACTGGACGGTAGTTGTTCAAAAGAGCTGGGTCCAAAGAGGGCTTCTTGAGGAGGGGCCTCACCATGGCCTCTTTTAGGGAGGCAGGCAAGGAACCCTCACTCAAGGATGCGTTGACAACCTCTTGGAGCCAGCCTCGTGTCACCTCCCAGGATGCCAGTACAAGCCAGGAGGGGCACGGGTCCAATAAACATGTGGTGGCTCGCAGTCGCCCACGTAGCCTGTCCATATCCTCGGAAGTAACGGAGTCAAACTCCTCCCAAACAAGATCTCTCTCGTGGCATCCCACTGGGTCATGAACAAATTTCTAACAAATTTCACATAAACCTGGTCTGAACACTTAAAGGCAACATATTGCATCTCAAAGAAAACTTTTGCAAAAAGGAATAACATTTCTTGAAAAAAACTTTTTTATAAACAATTACAAAATAAAAATTCCCTAAAATAATTTAAAAAAGATATTTTACAAATAAAAAAATCCTTAAAAACCACTGTCAAGCATTCTGCAAAATGACACAATTGCAGGGTATTCTACCAGCAATAATGTATACTGAAACCATTTAAAGATATTCCTTGTAATAATTTAAAATATAACCATGTTAAGGGTAGAATAAAACTATATATTGAAGTGAACCATTAAAAAAAATTATCTACTCAATACATTTTTTTTTATATTGAAAAAGTTTTATTGGTTTTACATTTTTCTATAGGGTAGGGTAAGGGATACAAAGAAATTTTGAGAGCATTCACGTCAGAGTCGTCGGCCCTTCCGAGACCTCAAAATACACAATAAAAAGATAACAAAAAAAAAGCATTTTTCATAACACTACAAGGTAAAAGCAAGTACATATACCTAAATTCTCAATTCCATGCTGTCAGACATTTACAAAAAATCCAGATACAGATATTATGCAAAATTGTTCAGAAAAATCAAGGCAAAGTTATTTTTTCGATCTAAGTCTCTTGGCTATTGTATCTTCTTTTTCTCCTCCCTGGCCCCGAGCGGGCGGGGCCGTGGCCCCCTCCGTCCCCCCTGGATCTTCCCCCAGGGCGGAGGAATATTTTTTAAGAAAGGCTTCCGCCTCAGCAACTGTTTTAATCCTCACTCTTCCTCCTTCCCAGAACACCAGCATCCCTTCGGGTGTCACCCACTTGAACCAAATCCCATGATCAAATAAAATTTTAGACAAGAAGGAAAATTTCCTCCTTGCTTCTCAAATCTTTCTAGGAATCTGCTTCAAGATAGTGACCGTTTTTTGTTGGTAAATTAAAGGGTTCTCTCTCTGCGCCCTCAGGATTTCCTCTCTGGTTGACCTTCTAACAAATTTCACATGTATCTCTCTAGGCACTTCATTTATCCTGGCATATGCTGAGTTAATTCTATAGGCTAGGTCAATGTCCCCCCTGATCTCATCTTTAGGTTTTTGTAAATAGTCTGCTAAAATTGTGCTCATAAGATCAGGGAGGCATTCACCAGATTCCTCAAGAACGTTCTGAAATCTCAAAAAATATGTCATTCTTTCCATATCAATCCTAGACACATGCCCATCTATTTCCCCAACCTCTTTAGTAACATTTTTAATCTCTCCCTTAACCCCCACCAACCCCCCTTCCAATCTTCAGTCTTCTGTGTGTTTTCCAGCACTTGCTTCCTTGTGTCCAATAGCTCCTTCTTGAAATTGATGTTTTCAGCCCTCTGGGCCTGAATTTCGTTTACCAAAGTTTGTATAACAGTTTCAAGAGAAGCCATCCGTTGTTCTAAACTTGCCAGTGCTGTTTCTTGAGCCATGATTAACTGTTAAAGTTAATGCCACCAAAATGGCGTTTTCAGGGTGGGGTTGGTGAGACTAACCGGGAGCCAACAGTTCAGATCAAGGTTGAAACGTTGTAAAATTCAGGAACCAAGAGAGAGACAATTTTCCAGCTCAATAGTTATAATAACGAAGGTAATCCAGAAAGGAATCACAAATCCAACAAGAAAAAAATTCTTCATTAATATCCAGAGAGAGTCCCACTTGTAAAGAGACGCTGGGAATTTTCCATAGTTAAAATAGTCAGGCAGGGACAAAGAAAAGCCACTTTCCACCGCCCATCTCAGAGCCCAAAGGAGAGAGTAGAAAAATATATATTTTTTTTAACCAGCCAGACCTAGAAACAATGTTGCAAGTAGCCGCATACCACTTTCCCTTGTTAGAGACAGTCCGGATTTAAGATTTCCGCTTTCTCTTCCAGAGAAGCCATTTTTAAGTGCCGCTTAAGTCCGAGGGGTTTTTTTTAAAAACAAACACCCCCCTCCCAGTCCGTTCAGCCTGGCTGGCAGCAAGGAAAAAAAAGTCTTTTTAAACTCACTCTCCCTCGCAGCTGAAGCCTCGGCAAGCCTTCCGATCTCTTCCGTTCAGCCCTCTACATTGAAGTGAATGGCGCCGACAGCCGTTGGCGAAGGGAGAACCCCCCGCAGCATGTTCCTCCTCACCTAGGTCGCGGAGGGGATCGCTCTCCCCACCGCCGTGAGGAGAAACGTCTCCTCCGAGCCGACCCTACGGGAGACCTCCGGTAACCGGATGTCTCGCCCCCGTGGGGGGGCAGAAAAGGCAACAAAGCGGCGAGCGAGCCCCAGGCTCGCCCGTCGCCGCTGGAGCCGGAACCAGAAGCCATCTACTCAATACATTTTAAAGTGTTGAGTATAGAATTTTTAAAAATGGTTTATATTAATTTGTTTTTCATAGAATCTTTTTTTAAATAGTCTAAGACAATTTTAAAAAAGAACCCATACACAATAAACTGAAGTAAACCATTTTTAAAAATTCTCTGTTCAATACAGTTAAGTAAAACGATTTTAAAAAATTATATGCACAATAAATAAAATAATCTTTAAAAAATCATTAAAAAAATAAAAGAGGGGGAAAAAACAGGTCACTTACCAGCAGGCAGAATCAGCAGCTCTCCGATGTGATGGATGCAGCAGGGAGCTGGCAGGCAACAAGGAAACAGGACACAGGTAAACTTACCTGACTAGAGGGAGAAGGGACAACCTGGTCAGTTAGGCTGGCAGGCTTAGCCAGCCAGGTGAGGCTGAGAGAGTGGGGAGCTGGGGGGCTTTTGGCCATTGCGGTATAAGCCAGCTCGCGGCTTTCACAAGGGAAGGCCTGAAGGCCTTCCCTTGTGAAAGCTAGCCTCACCCCCCCAGCAGCATGCGAAAGGCACCGGCAGATTCACAGTAGGGCCCTTTAAATTTAACACTGCTGAGGGGGGGGGGGGAAGATGCTGATGCGCGAAATTTAAAGGGCCTGTCTATGAAGCTGCCAGCCCCTTTCTCAACACGGTTAGCGACAGCGGGAGATGCCGCTAGCCATGTTGAGAAAGGCCCCAGCAGCTTCAAATTTAAAAGGCCCGGGCCTTGAAGCTGCCAGCGTGGCTGCGGGGGGTTGGGGCGGCTTTGCACAGCTAGCGGCTAGCTGCGCAAAGCCCCCCCAAACCCCCGCAGCTGTGCCAAGAGTGAAAGGCCCTGGCAGCTTCAAATTTAAAAGGCCCGGGCCTTGAAGCTGCCGGAGTGGCTGCAGGGGGTTGGGGCAGCTTTGCGCACCTAGCGGCTAGCTGCACGAAGCCCCCCCAAGCCCCCACAGCCGTGCCAAGAGTGAAAGGCCCCAGCAGCTTCAAGGCCCGGGCCTTTTAAATTTGAAGCTGTCAAGGCCTTTCTCAACACGGCTAACAACAGCAGGAGATGCCTCTAGATGCGCGAAGCCCCCCCCCAACTCCCCGCAGCCACGCCAAGAGTGAAAGGCACTGGCAGCTTCAAAGCCCGGGCCTTTTAAATTTCACGCCGCTGAGGGGGGGAGGATGCTGCCACGCGAAATTTAAAGGGCCCACCTATGAAGCTGCCAGGGCCTTTCACACGCGGGCGGCAGGAGATGCAATGGACTGAGCGAGACACGCGTTCTGGAAGTTACTTCCAGGTCCAACGGGATCACCCAGATCACTAAATTTTACAATCCAGCTTGTGCGAGCCAGTGCAAACCAGCAGGAACCCACCCCTGCAATAGTGATAGTAAGTAGAGGACTACACAAACTCTTTGTTGAAAGGCAGTTATAGTACTGAACTCCAAAGCACTTTATTAACTACCATCTGAGCTGATAACTTATCTGAAATTTAGAATATTCACAGAGGCATAAGCCTCTGGGGAATTAGTGTACAAAATTTGAAATTTTGAGAACACATTTGGACTACTCTCATTAAAATGCAGCCAATTTATAGAACAAAAGTAGTAATACTGAGAGACAGAAGAAAGAAGAATAACCAAGACAATGACCAAATAAAAGAAATCTGAGGCCAAAGCCAATATGTAATGTGAGAAAGGGTCTCATACATCACCATCCTTACTTCTCATCAAAATAAAAGAATTGGGTGCGGGATATGCATTTTTGCTTGCAAGATTCTGTTATAATTGCATCATAAAAGTACTATTAACTTGCATGTCTTTGGTTTCCAGATTTGGTCTACTTTGAAGGGTTGACATCCATTTACCAAACACCAGATGATTTCTATTATTACAATTTACCTTATTCTTTCATATATTGTACACTTCCTCACATCCTGAGCACTTGCTACAGCTTTCCAAAATATTTATTTTCTAAGAATGCCTACAGAATTCACTTTGGTTCACCTTGCAGTTAAAGATGGCCCTATATTATTATTATTTTTAATTGTTCATAAAAATAATTTTAAAAAATTAACTCAAGAGTACAGAGTGTAATGTGTACTAGGAGATATCCAAGGAATGTAATGTAAGATAGAACCCTGTAAGTATGGGTTGAAATCCATTCCATCAGAATGAATGGGATGACTCTCACACTTAATGTTGGAAGGATTTCATTGCCATGTTTAATGGGCATGATGCCTGAACAAGGTGAGAAAGAGATTCATACAGCCTTGGCTAATATATTGCCCTCTAATCAAAACCACAATTCTTCATGTAACTGTTCAGTTAACATATTTAGAAAGGCGCAAGGTAATCTCTTTACAAGAATGAATGGGCAAAGGTAGGTTTGGAAGTATTAGGGGATGTTTTTTTTTCTTTAAGTGTGATATGCCCCATTTTAGCCCTTATACTATAATAACCATATATGTCTTATGGTTATATATTATATATTAATAATAATATTTTAATTAGTTTTCAGCACTAATGACCAGAAACATTTCTGAATTAGGGTAAATAAGGGCCACAAAAAGGGCCTGAATGAGCCATATGTGGTCTCTGGGCTACAGATAGTTATCCCTAAGATTCAACATAAATAGTCTTATGGAATCATGATAGGTTTCCTTTCTTAAGGCATGCAAAGTTAATAAAAGGAAAAGCAATTTCACTATCACCCTATGGCCTACATATATAAGTTGTTCCTTATAATTTTGTTACATGAGCTAATGCCTCAGATGCCTTAAACCAGGGGTCTCCAACCTTTGCAACTTTAAGTCTGAAGGTCTTCAGCTCCCAGAATTCTCCAGCCAGCAAAGCTGGCTGGAGAAGTCTGGGAGCTGAAGTCCTTCAGACTTAAAGTTGCAAAGGTTGGAGACCCCTGGTTTAAACCTTTGAATCAGCATGAATGCTTCTAGGAAATTTAAATTATTGTTTCAAATTTTTGTAAACCAATTTATTCCTGGCCTGATCCAAAGTCCTTATAAAATTGGACATCATGTCATGTGCACCAAGGTTTCCATCTTCTCTCTTTCCTGGTCTCATTTGAACTATTTCTTCAATTTGGGTTTAGTGAACCACACACATGATAGAATTCACTTTCAAAAATTGCAACATAATCGCTACGTGTTCTTCTGTGCCATGTGCATAATCATTGGGGGGAAAAGTTTTACTGTATGTGCCCCAGAAATTAATTTTAATTTTAGGAATCAAATGTATGTGGACAAAATGTGACTACATGAAAAGACAATTCTGTAATTACAGAAAATAATATGAAGAGTTATTGAAAATCAGAACACTGAGTGAGATGGAGAATGGAAAGAAACAATAGGAAGAGGTTTTTACCTTGCTTATGGGCTTAAATTTTCTAATGAATAGATATTGTCCTTTGATGACAGCCTAGGAAATATAGATCTTTGGTCCAGGGTATTTATTCTATATATCAATTACTCTCAGGATTAGTAGACAACTTCATTTAATTGCATGTGCATCATTTCAAATAAGGAGCTATGTGCTGCAATTTCCAACATAAGCTGCTATTTTTTAATATGGTAGCATGTTTATGATAAGCTTCCAAAAGTTATAAATATTTTTAGCCCTCTTCTGGTACTACTGACTATCAAATATTTATTACAGAGTGGTATTCCATCAATTGTGCGCTTATGGCTATGTTTGCACATTTGTTGACCCCAAATTTCATACCAATATCTTTGCTGAATTATTTTGTGCTTATTAGCAAGGAATCCAGTTCAGCTTTTGGCATGATACTTAGTATACTTATAACCGCAGCCATTTTATTTTATTTTATTTTATTATTTATTAGATTTCTATGGCTGTTCATCTAGTCCAGGGGTCTGCAAAGTCGGCTCTTTTAAGACTGGTGGACTTCAACTCCCAGAATTCCCCAGCCAGCTATACTGGCTGGGGAACTCTGGGAGTTGAAGTCCACCAGTCTTAAAAGAGCTGACTTTGCAGACCCCTGATCTAGTCAATGTCTCTGGGTTGCTTATTGTTCAGAAATACATTAAAATAAAATAAAATAAAAAAAATAACAATAAAGACAGTAAAAACGGTAAGAAAATAAAACAATCAATTTAAGATATGTAAGAGCAAGATATTTGAGTAATATAGCTAGGAAATGGTATATTCAACACTTCAGATTCAGAAGGACAACCAGCTTTCTAAGACCTTATCAGGGTTAGGCTCTTTTGATCTCCACAGGGAGGATGTTCCACAGAGCAAGGGCCACTGCAGAAAGAGCTCACATTCTGCTTCTTGCCAAATGACATTCTTTAGCTGACAGGTTCTGTTGCATGCCCATTCTACTTGACCTAGTTGGGTGGATACTTTTGAAAAAGGTGATGCCTCAGGTATACCTTTGGCAAGCCATGTAGGGCTTTATACTGTAGGTTACCACCAGCACTTTGAATTACCCTTGGAAACACACCAGTAACCAATGCAGTTTACACAGGTGTAGTGTATCTGGCACCATTTACTACCCTGCTTCCCTGAAAGTAAGACCTCCCCAGATAATAAGCCCAATCGGGTTTTTGAGTGCATGCACTAAAATAAATCCTTCCCTTAATATAAGTCTTCCCCAAAAATATTGCAACACAGCAGCAGCCATGAGGTGACCACGCTTGCTGCCTCCTTCACCTCAAAAATTATAAGACCTCCCCAAAAATAAGGCCAAGTGCTTATTTTGGGGGTCAAAAGAAAATAAGACCCTGTCTTATTTTCGGGGAAACACAGTACATGAGTGCTACATTCTGCATCAGTTGCATTTTCCAAATAGTCTTCAATGGCAGCCCCATGTAGAGCATGTTATTGTACAATAATAGGACATTACAAGGGCATGAGTAACTGTGAGCAGAACCTCCCGATCCAAGTATGGTGCAATGAGTGCACCACTTGGAGGTGTGCCAAGGCCCTCCTAGCCATGGGCTGCCTTGTGCAAGCCCAGAAGAACCCCTAGATTACATATTCTGTCTGTTTGGGACAGTGCCATAATCTTGCCATAGAGACAGTGGTAAGAATCTTTCAACTTCGATTGTCAGATTTTGGTATTTTCTAATATTGTCCAATTCATTATCACATATTTAATGATTGTTTGGTATTCATCAATTAACTTCATCTTTTTCTTTCAATCATAGTTAATTTTGGTGTGTTATGAGTCAAGACTCCCAATGTGTCCAAACTGGCATAGTCTGGGAAGAACTGCATTCTTAGGAAAGCAGCCAATGTGAGTCACATAGGGAAAGCAGCAGAGTTGGTTTATGTGTGAGGACATCATTCATGTATCAAAAATTATTTAGATTAGGAATGAGGGGAGAATGCAGATTAGCACTTCCAATGATAGTGCAATATGAATTTAACTCTTGAACCAAGTGTGTTGTGTGGATTAAAATAACAGAAGCATGCCATACAATAAATAAATAAGTATATGTTATGCTTTAATAACCATATACTGAATATCTGTTCCAAATAAGCACTATCCATGGTGAATAAATGTGTGTGTGTGTGTGTGTGTGTGTGTGTGTGTGTTTTCTGAGGTTTTCGTGGGTGTTTGTATGTAGGTCTTTGGTTGTTCAGGTTTTCTCCCGCATAGAATTGGAAGTATCTTCACGACGTTTCGATGAAGTCTCATTCATCATCTTCAGGCTGGTGCTTCCGGCTTGGTGCTTCCAGGAGCAATGTGAGATCTCAGCCGGTTCCTCTTTTTAACTGCCAGTGGGGGTGTGACCTGATTGGGTGGGAGCTTGGCTGCATTCTAATTGGGTGGAGGTGTGTTCTGATTGGTAGGGGGTTTGGCTGTGCTCTGATTGGATGGGAGTTGGCTGTGCTCTGATTGGATGGGGGCATGTTCTGTTTGGGTGGGGGCCTGGTTGTGCTTGTGTTAGTCCGAGTTGCAGAGGGATTTGACCTGGTGAGCTGCGTTACTGTGGTATGGCTTCGCGTTTGTGGTCGTGCCACATCTCCGTGGTGGGCATCAGTTTGCTTCATGTATGGATTGGAGGGGTTTAAAGTGGCTAATAATGCAGCTGTGGTCTGGCTTCTGGTTTGTGGTCGGGCTTCTGGTTTGTGGTCATCATCGGTGTGGGTTTGGGCTTGCTTTTTGCATGGATGTGTGATAGTGACATCCTGTGTGGTTTTCGTGAGTGTGGGTCTGGTATCATTCTTTGTGTTAGGGACTCATTTGTCAGTGAGGACGGGTTTCCAAATGGCTGGTAGGCGGGTGGTATCATCTCGTTTATTCATGCTGTGTGGCCGTTTTTCTATCTCAATAGCTTCTCTGATTATTCTGTTGTTAAAGTGTTCAATTTTGGCAATAGTTCTGGTCTTTTTAAAGTCTATATCATGTCCTGTGGCTTTGAGGTGTTGGACCAGGGATGAAGTTGGTTCTTCCTTTCTGACTGAGTTTTTGTGTTCTTCAATGCGTGCCTTTATTCTTCTGTTGGTTTGTCCGATGTATGTGGTGGTACAGGTGGTGCATGGGATTTCATATACTCCTTGATTTTCTAACTCTATTTTGTCTTTGGGGTTCCATGCATTCAATCTTCTGACTTCAAATTCATAATCTATCATTTTACATGCTGCAACTATTCAGTTCATGGAGCAATTTGTTATTGAGCAATTCTTTTCTAACCCAATATCCATGTCTCTGTAGGATCTGCCCAGAATATGAAAGGCTTAATCCTTAATTAAATACGAAATGCTCTGTTTCTTTTCTACCTTTACATCAAAATGCCAAACCACTGAAGAATTTGAGCTGCAATCTGGAGTATGTAGAACCAAACTCTATTGTGAGGTTAATCACTGTCATTTGAACACCCTTAATCTTTAAAATGGCAAGGTGATGTGTCAGGTTTAGTAATATCCTGGATTTTCTTTTTCTTCCATTGAATCATATCTGATTCTCAGAGACTTCCTGAATAAATCTTTATAGTTTTCTTGGCAAGGTTTAAGAATACAGAATAATAGAGTTGGGAAGGACCTTGGAGGTCTTCTAGTCAAACCCCTTGCTCATGCAGGAGACCCTATACCATTCCAGACAAATGACTGTACATTTTGTCTAATTATGGGGTACCCACAATATTTGGAGGCAAGCTGTTCCACTGATTAATTTTTCTCATTGTCACAAAATTTCTCCTTTCTTTGTTAAACTTGTTACTTCTTGTCTTGCACTCAGGTGAAAAATAGGTTGATCATTCCTCTCTGTGACAGACCCTCAAATATTGGAAGACTGTTATCATATACCCAGATGTTAGATTCTCTGCTGAGAGAGAGTGAGTCCAGACCGGTAAGGTTAAAAGCTCTTTATTCGAAACAGCAACGGTTGCTTATAAAAGTGACTAGTTAAAAAGGTGGGGGCCTTCTGCCCTACAGCTCCTTTTATGGAGAGCTGCTAGGCAGCCGGCCAATCAGCGCATCAGCCGCCCTCGGCCACAGCCAGCCGCACCTAGGCCAATCAAACGGCTGGCTGTTACCGGGGCTTTTTGAATGCCGTCAGGATGCAACACCAGAGTCCTTCTCTTTATTACTGTTGGAAGAAATCTTCTGGGTTCGCCTCCAAGTGAGGGAAAAAGACACTGGAGACATGGAGGCTGCTTAGAAAGATACTTTAACGATGGACAGGACCACATGGCGTGGTCCTGGGGGAAAAGGTGATCACATGTTCCCAGGTGTTGGTTGAAGAAGAAAAGGGTCAAGGGAGGGACTTGCAGGGTCTTTTATAATCTATTCAGCCTCCACCTATCTGTTTCCTCTTCCTGTGTAAGAACTGGTTGTCAGATTCACATGGTGCCATGCAGGGGCAACTCTCTAGGCTGAGTTCTCAGATGCCATGTGGTCAGTAAGACTTATACTAGCATGCCTTGATTCCATCGCCTTGAAGGGTCTTTGTTATGTGAATAGACTGGCTTGGCCTCTTAATGGCCCATTGACAAAAGGGGGGTTGGCAGGAAGCTGCAGGAATTAAAACAAGTTTCTCCCTTTTTACATCCAGGGAAGTATAATATTCTGCCTGTTCAATATTTCCTAGGATATTTCATTTTCCTAGGAGAGGTCTGGGTGATAACTTCCTACATTACATTAGACATGCCGAATTCCTGCATTCATCAATTTAGCCTCTAGATCCCTAATCATATTTGTTGCTTTTTTTCTGCACTCTTTCTAAACTGTCAACATCTTTTTTGTTTCATGATGACCACAACTGAATGCAGTATTGTAAATGAGCTCTTACCAAGGGTAGTATAAATAGTAACGCTTCACATGATCTTGATTTTATCCCTCTGTTGACTGGCCTTTTTTTGACAGCTGCAGCATACTCTGACTCATATTCAAATGATTGTCCACTATCATTCCCAGATCCTTCTCATATTTACTGCTGTTGAACCATATACCACCTATTCTATACCAGTGTATTATGTTTTTCTTGCCTAAGTGTAAAACTTTACTTTATTCACCACTAGATTGCTTTTTGTTAGATAGGGCCCAGTATTCTAGTCTGGCAAGATGCTTTAGGATTTGAACCAGTGGTGGGATTCAAATTTTTTTACTACCAGCTCTGTGGGCATGTCCTGGTGGGCATGGCATGGCTTGGTGGTGTGGCAGGGGAAGGATACTATAAAATCTCCATTCCCATCCCTCTCCAGGGAAGGTTACTTTAAAATCTCAATTTCTTCCCAATCACCTGGGACTCAGGAGATAGAAAATATATGGGGGCAGGGCCAGTCAGAGGTGGTATTTACCAGTTCTCAGAACTACTCAAAATTTCTGCTACTGGTTCTCCAGAACTGGTCAGAACCTGCTGAATACCACCTCTGGTTTGGACTCTAAAGTGTTG
This sequence comes from Rhabdophis nuchalis, assembly GCA_039707465.1. Classification (NCBI taxonomy): domain Eukaryota; kingdom Metazoa; phylum Chordata; class Lepidosauria; order Squamata; family Natricidae; genus Rhabdophis; species Rhabdophis nuchalis. Next base: position 42,905,504 of record CM077647.1, on the reverse strand, counting down.
GCTGTATAAACAGCTTTATAAACAGATGTCCAACTCTATTCCATTCTAGCACTGATGATGTTATCTAGTAATGCAAAAAATAAATATAAATATAAACAAGCTCAAAAATACTCAAGATCCCACAACTCATGGCCTCTCAACTTCTAGCCTTCATAAGCCAGCAAAAATAGATTGTTGCCAAATGTACAGGAAACAGCCTGAATTCTGGGACTGATGATTTTTCTATCTAGATTCTAGCCCTTGATTTTCTATCTTGATTGGCAATGATTTCCCAACATCTCAGGCAGAGTGTTAAGAATACACTGCAATAGCTATTCCTGAAGTTATTGAACTTGAAATCAGGAAGGCTACTTCATGCCATGGATTTGCCAAATAATAGTTCTTCCAGCTTCATTTGTACTGTGGAGTATGAGATAAAAGACATAGTTGCTCAGTCTGATTCCAAAGTGAAGGAGCATTTATTCAGATCCAAATTAATTAATGAACATTAATAAACACTTTCTGAATAGACATTTCGTAAGTAGAAGATAATTCAATCCATCCAGAGAAAAGAAGAGTGTACTATAGTGCTGAGAAAAAAAATCAAAGTTTTAAAAGAAAACTTTCTGGTTTTCTGAGTGAAAATTTTAGTGGGCATTCCTGAAATATCTTCCCTGCCACATGTATATACAACTCATAGAAAAATAAATCTATAATAATTTATATCATTTATTAAAGACCCAATGGTGGTAAAGTACAAAATAATAATAGCTAATAATAATAATAGCTAAATTTATTGACCGCTCCCTCTCCCCACAGGGACTCGGGGCGGTGCACAGGAAGAATAAAAACAATAAATATACAACATACATAGCAAAATTAAAACAGATTAAATTAATTCCTGTGCTAAAATCCCATTAACTAAAAATCCCCACTAAATATTGATATACATTTAAAAACCCATAGAGAGAGAGACTACCCTAGGCCGGCCAGGCGGAAAAGATGAGTCTTCAATTTCAAGCGGAAGGAGCGGAGGTCCGTGGTCGTTCTAATATCGGGGGGAAGGTCGTTCCAGAGGGCCGGGCCCGCCACAGAGAGAGCCCTTCCCCTGGGCGTCGCCCACTGACAAAGTCTAGTGGACGGCACCCGGAGAAGTCCCTCTCTGTGGGAGCGAATCGGCCGTGAGGATGTGTGAGGCAGGATCCGATCCCGCAGGTAGCTAGGTCCTGAGCCATGGAGCGCTTTAAAGATGATAATTAACACCTTGAAGCGCACCCGGAAGACGACAGGCAAAACTTACATTATAAACCAAAAAAGAATATACTGTAGCAGAATGAAAATATAAGCACATTAAAAAAGCACCGTGGGAGACAGATGAGCCTGTTTAAAGCAATTAAACATGGTATGTCATTTTATTCAATCAATGTCTGTTCACTATTCACATAGCTTGTGTTCAGTTCAAGATAGGTTTACATGAGGTAAATGTCACATATATTTAATATATAGAACTGTTAAACCTGTTAAAATATACTTTCTATGCCTCTGGGGATTACTAGAAAACAGCAGAAACATGACAACACATAATACATTGAAGGAATACATCAGGCATTTCTTCACTATACAAGTCAGCAGTAAAGACCTGTACTTTCCATTACTTACGTAGTATCCCATCTACAAAGTGACAGCAGCATTAATGGCAAAGTGTGTGCAATATGAACAAGGCATGATTATGATGGAAGGAAATAATCAGAGTGTTCTGCAATCGATGCTTGAAAATCAATCAAAGATGTATAAAACAATGATGCACTATGGTGCTTTATATGGTGCTGAGTGGTGGCCAACTACCAGATGCATTAAGCACTCTTTATACATGCCATGGAAATATTCATGCTTTGTTAATCATTAAGTGTTTCTCTTCTTCACCATGTTGGCAATGATATAGTATGGCAGCAAATGGCATTGAGCCAATAACTGACAAAATGTGGGAGAAACATCTACAGTGGAATGGCCAGGTCTTATGAGCAATTGTGCTATTGTCTGAATGGTCTTCCACTTTAACACAGATGGCAAGTACCATGTGGAAGGCTAAAACAGGGAATGGCGAGCCACAATCTGCATTTGATTGTGCAAGATGGTGTTCATCAATCCAAAAAGGGGACCTTCAAGCTGTGGGACCCTGCACCTGTAGGTAAATACATCAGGCATTCAAGCAGGCAACATGTAATGGAATAGATATATCAAATCTTATAGTTTCCATGCTGCAATAACATACAATGGCTTAGCATATTTTTAATGAAATCCATTATACATTAAACATTATAGAATTTACCCAACTCCCTTCTTTATTATATCTTGATTGCATAATTTCAGCTTGAAAGAAGCTACATAAAGTTCAGGACCCTGCCCTTTTTAAAAAAAATAAAACTATTACCACTACTTGAAGATTGACATTATATATCTCAAGCCTACATTAATTCAAATTTTATGTTCTTTTCTTGCAAGTGTTCACTTAATTTAGCAACTAGCTACAGGACTAATTGGTTTTATTCTTTGCTACAATAAAGAATTATTAGATCCCTTTTTCTATAATCTGGTGCACAGATGTCTTTAAATCCATAAAAGAACTGTTAGCAAAAGACAAATACTCTTTCTTGTGGATTCTTTACTAATTTTATTGATAATAATCCCAGATGCCTTTTGCATGTGCATTCAATATTGATAGTTTGATATTTGTAGCCATGCAAAGTCTTTGTTTTATATGATTTAAAAATCATATAAATCAAGAAGAATAGAATAGATCTGGAAGAGACCTTGGGTATCTTCTAGTCCAACCCTCTAGCACAAGCAGGAGACCCTATACCATTTCAGACAAGTGGCCTTCCAGTCTCTTCTTAAAAACTTCCAGAGATGAAGCAACAACAACTTCTGAAGGCAAGCTGTTCCACTGGTTAATAGTCCTCACTGTTAGGAAGGTTCTCATCAATTCCAGGTTGCTTCTCTCCTTGATTGGTTTCTATCCATTGTTTCTTCTGGTGCCTTCTGGTGCTTTGGAAAATAAATTGACCCCCTCCTCTTTGTGGCAGCCTCTCAAATACTGAAATACTGTTAATATCCCTCCTAGTTCTTCTTTTCTCTAGACTAGCCAAATCAAAATCCTGCAACCATTCTTCATATGTTTTAATCATCTTAGTTTCTCTTCTCTGCACTTTTTCCAAAGTCTCAACATCAAACTGAATGCATTATTCCAGGTGTGGTCTTACTAAATTTTTATAAAGTGGGACTAATACTGCACATGATGTTGATTCCATATCTCTGTTTATGCATTAGCTTTTTTGGCTGCTGCCACACACTGCTGACTCATGTTTAGGTGATTATATAAAATGATTTTATATCATTTATATCACACAAATGACTTTTAAGATTAAAACAAAAATCCCACCAAATAATCCTTGGTGCCAAAGCAAACTAACAATCCCACTTACTGCTATCTCTAGTAGAGTTCATCCATTGCCAAACACAAATGTCTGGAGAAATAGCCAGCCTGCAAAGCCCTGTCAAAGGGTAATAGGGTTGAATGGGCTGCAGGCTGGCCATTTTAACTACAATCTTTTAAATAGAAATACAGTATAACAGCATGTGAGCTATAATGATCAAGTTACTCTTTTCTTTAGTTAATTCATAATGACTTTGATATTTTCAAGTAAATTGTTTCAGTACTGCAGAATGCTTTTATGAGTACTATATATGCATTGGCTGATGTATTGATATGAATGCAATGTATACATATACCAGTGTTTCAGATACATTTTACAGCCAGGATAGATACCCTGTATGGTATTGTTAGAATTAGCCAATGTACTAGCTTGGATTTGCACCTGAAGCATGAGTTGCTTCTGGGGGTTTCCACAATAACAGCTGAAATGTGTAATAAAGAGCTGTAGTTCCTAACTCATACTCCCACAATCTGTGCTTCTACAATATCCGTCTGCTGTTAAAATCTGCCATGCTGAAGTATATCCACAAAACCACAAAATATGATAAGCATCTCTAAACAGCCTGGTTGACAATATTTTAAAAATGATTTTCTCATGGCCATGAAACTCAAATGCAGCTGCCTGAAGTGGTTTCATTCTAATAACCATTCTGATCCTTTGACAAGATCTTGCCAGCCTTTTAAAAATATTATAAACTGCTATGTAATTATCAAAAAATAATAGTTATTAACCATTGTCCGATCTGTTTCTTTGAAAACAGAGGAAAGCAACTTTTACACATTAAAAAACCTATAAATGTTTTGAGATGCATATTGTTTATATCCTTAGTATGTACTCTGAATTCATAATATGGATAAGTATAATATGGATAAGCATTTAATTCTTGGGGGTTTCCTTGTGTTGCCTTCATGTGGCCCTCAGTTTAATTTCAGAATATTTTGTATACGATCAATGCAGAAAAGTGCATAAACAATCTGCCCTTCCCTGGCAAGGGAACACTGGGGGAAAGAAATTAGATACACTGGGTGCGGGAGGAGGGAAGCAATGATAGACGATAAGATGCTAGAAAAGAGGTGTTAAAAAAAGAGTGAAGGAAAGACAAATGAGGGGCATCCCACTTTTGCCTTCAGATCCAGCCAATATGAGTCAGCAGCATCTATTCAACTTCTTCAAAATTCATTAATTCATTAAATTCAGATCCCACCTTTAGTTCAGGAACTTTAGAATATCAAATGAATTAGCTACAGAAATTAAAAGCAAGATCAGGTCTCATTGCTACCATATGTAAATAATATTGCAGCAGCATTAAAATGAATAAAAATGAACCTTTTTCAATGGTTTGAGAACAAAGGAACTACATTCAAATAGATGACTATAATGTGCTCCAAATTATTTTAATTTTGCACACTTTAATCATGGGCTATTAACAAATGCAGCTGCACAGACTTCTTTAAATAATTTTGTTACATTCTATATAGCCCAGAAATTTGGATGACTATCAAAAATGACATGCCATCTGTTGTTCAAGCAACTGATCTTCCTTTTGAAAAACTATGCATGTTCTCCTGGAAAGATCTGCAAAGGCAAAATGATTTCACTCTAATCATAATCCTTCTCTCCAAACTAAATCTGTGCCACTCTTTTGCAGCAGTGACAGTAATTGGACCAAAGCCTACAAGCCACAAAGTAAATAGGATGTTAATGACCTGATTATCTCTATAAGGTCAGCCAGCAGCACTGTGTTAAACACTCGTTTAAGAAGTGTCATTCCCAATGGATAAAATGAGAGGCCTTGATTTCCCCGAAGTTGTGCCTGTAACAATTCTGGTTTATAGTTCTGATAGGATGCCAATTAACTTCAACACACACACACACTTTTTTTTTCTTGCGGGGTTTTCTCTTCCTGTTTCAATTAAGAGCTAAAACTTTTGAATAAAGGTTAGTAGAAGAAGAATAGTTAAAAGATCCATGGCCCAAAGAAAAAAAAATGTAATTACATTTAATTAGTTTGATGACTGAAGCTACTCCAGACTAATGGGGCAGCTGAAAGTTCAGCTCATTCAATCTGTTCCAATTTGTGTAGCAATTAATGGTTCACTGGTTTGATACCACAGGGTTCTGACCTTTTTCATTTGGGTCTTTGTGGAGATTCCCTAAATCTTCCTCATCTAGATCCCATACAAATTCAAAATAAGAAGAGGCAATTCTAATAAAAACATTATTAAGAATTCAGCAGGAATTGTAGTAGCTAGGCTTTTTACAATTAAAAATAAAAAAAATTGAAACGCAGTCATGGCCTCAAAAAAGCTCAGGTTGCCAAGCCTCAACTGTGAAGAGTTAAGAGAATGTTGTTTGAACTGTACTTATTTTACTTATTAGCACTACTGACAGGTTTCCTTCTCACAATAGATAGGAGCACCCATGTGACCCTGGTTGATCTTCAAAAAACTAAGAAGGTTCAAACCTAATTAGTAAGTACTTGGTTAGAAAATCAGTAGATTTTTCTCATTAGAGTCGGGAACGAGTAGCACATATGTACGAGGTGAACCTTTACCTTTACCTAGGAAATCACTAGGAAACAAGAATTAGAGCCAAAATGTTAAAAAATCTCAGAAGAAATGATAAATCACCCCAATTTTATATTTAATAAAATTGCATGGGCATAGTTATCAAGCCAATATACAGATTTATTAGCATATCCTTGTAAGCCACCTGGACTGATTGACATATATAGAAGTTCACTGCAACTAAAGAAGAGGTAGTCAGCCATTTGATGACCAAAGCCATTTGTTCATTTCATATTTCAGAGAGTCTGCAGCAGATAGGGTAAAGATATTAAGGGAGTAGGAGTGTCTGAGTACACAAACAGAATCAGAGATGTGATTGAAGGACATTCTCTTTCTTGAAAATACCTTAAGATTATTTTAAATCTTAAAAACCTGGACTATAATGTGTTTCTATTCATTTCTTTATATATAAAGTAACAGAAAACTATGTTCAAAGCATGATAATATTTACACTTTTGTGGATTATAGGCCAGTTGATCAGATGCATGGAATACTTGTCTGACAAAACAAAATTTACAGAACTTGCAGGAGTGGCAAAAAATAAAATAAAATAGTGAGACCAAAAGGAAAGGGAATGTGGAAGATGTGGCAGGGCTAATTAATTGGTAACAATGTTTATTCACTTGTGAGCTAAGTAAAACACATAGAATGATAACATTCCTTTATTTAATTTTGTCTACTTATCCTTAGAATTGAATCCGTTGATAAAGAATGCTTGCATTGAAATAAAATGGAATTGGCACACAAAAATTATCCCAAGGCCAAAGTTTCCTCTCTTTATTTTAAAATGCTGCTATCTCAAATATGAGATTTCACCTACTTTCCTTTTTAAAAACCTGTAATTGGTGTTTTTTTTACTGAATTTCATAAACCCTCTAGAAAATAATCAAATGAATAAAGTCTGGCATATTAGTGACATTATGAAGTTCAAAGTAGATGGCATTAATATCTGTCTCAGAAATTAGAAATATAGAAAAGTGATGGTAGAAAAAGGCCCAGTGATCCATTGATTTGCCCTTTGAGTTTTTTGCTTGTTTGTTTTGTTTTCTTTTTAATTAATATATTATTTTAATTAATATTTTTATTTACTAATTTTTGTCAGAAGATTGGTTTGTGTTTATCTTAAGCATTGGATGCTTGAAATAAACATGTTTATTTACTGTTATTGTTAATTGGCTAATTACCTCCACTGGAAGTTGGTTCCAAGCAGGGGTGGGCATGAACTAAAAATGTGAGCATCTTAATATGCAGAAGATTTCCTCTGATGTTACTATGGTATCAATATCTTCAGATGAATTATTGCTTAGTTATTCATCTCATTTAATCTATAATATTATAACGGCATACAGTCATGTTTTAGGGTTTCTTTGTCATGGCCTATCACATGATTGAATGCCACACTTCTTGTAATATTTGGCTTCCTTCAGCATGAATTAGGTTTCATGACCTAACAAAATCTGAGCAAGTAAATTTATTCTTTAAAAAAAACAATGTCATTTGTACTGAAAACAGAGAATTAAGAAAAATAAACAGCCATAGGTTTCATGTATATGTTTATTTTTTTAATTAAGAAAAATAAACCATTTATGTTAACAACTAATAACAGCACAAGCATCTATATCCCAAGCATTTAAAAAAAAAAGATTTTGTACAGCCCTGTCCTTCCTGTAAAAAAGGTAAAAATAAATGAAAAAAATTAAAAGGAAAAAGGAAAAAAGAACCAATGCTAAAGTAAGGATGACAAGAAAGAAATAGATTCAGAGCAGTGGTGGGTTCCTACCTGTTCGGATCGGTTTGGCCAAACCAGTAGTGGTTTGGCAGCCTGGGTTGGTTCCAGCGACCCAGGCATGCCACGTCCCTGAACTGGTTCCCCAGGCAGTGTCAGCGGCACCACCATCTTGTTTTTCACTTCTGCGCATGCACACATGAGCAAACTGGCAGTAGTGCCTGCCAGAACCTACTCCTGGTTCAAAGGATTATTTGTTTTTAAATTTGGACAGACAGAGGTCCGAGTTTTCATTTTCTGATATTTTAAGGTGACAATTTTTAATGCAGATGAATAAAATGTAGCATTATAGACATTAAATATCTATATGTTTCAGATGTTGAAAAATGATGGCTTTTGACTGCTCAGAGTTATCTACTTATAGTTTTGTTCTCAAACCTTTCATGATCATAAACTTCAAACAGTTATATTTTACAATCCCAGTGGAACAGTAGCATTAATTTTATATAACTATTCAAAGTAAGCATTATTTTGTCCATTGTTTACTTCAATTTTGGAAAAAATATACCACACTGAGTCTGCTAATATTAGATGGTTGTTTTTTTTTAGTTTTCTGTACTCAAGAATTTGTTTATTTATTTTTCAATCATATTTGTATAGTCATCCAATTTACATGAAAGTGACTGAGCAATACGTAACATAAATACATACACACACACACACATACACACACACACACAAACAGTAACAATTAAAAACAAAGTATAGAAAGGCACATAAAAGGAATTGTGATGAATTGTGATCCCATCTATTGTTTTACTTATATACTGAGAGGCTTGTTGACTATTGGATTTAAATTTCAGAACAATGTTATGAAATCCATTCAGAAAAAGAGCAACAAGTAAATCTTTAGAACCTTTGCAAAGGTGGTCCAGGCATAATTCCGATAGCCACCCAGTTTAAAGATATGATGCCATTTGGGGGGGAAATGTGATTCCATTGTCTTATATAAGTTAGCTAGATTGCTTACAAATTTTTTTTACCAAGGAATATAAATTAGCGAGCAAAACACTTCTTTCTGGGATATTGGTCAGAATAAGAGACCCTATCTTTTAGGCCATAGTTGTTGTATATATAGGATTCAGAACAGAGGTGTCATTCAGCAGTTCTGACCAGTTCTGGAGAATTGGTAGTGGAAATTTTGAGTAGTGTGTAGAACTGGTAAATACCACATCTGACTGGCCCTTCCCCATCTATTCTCTGCTTCCCAAGTCCCAGCCGATCAGGAGGAAATGGGGATATGGAATTGAGATTTTACAGTAACCTTCCTCTTGAGTGGGGTGGGAATGGAGCTTTCACAGTATCCTTTCACTGCAACTCATATCCACCATGCCATGCCCACAGAATTGCCAGTAAAAAAATTTGAATCCCACCACTGACACAAATCTTTAAAAACCCACATGCAAATAATTCCATGTGGCAAATTGAAAGGATATTGACAGAAAGGAAGTACACAGTAAATATGGATGACTGCAGTGAACCCGTTTGTGTGTGGAATGTGAGGTATATTGTATCTTACAATACAATAGCATAGTTTGAAGGGACCTTGGAGGTCCTCTAGTCCAACCCCCTATACCATTTCAGACAAATGGCTATCCAACATCTTCTTAAAGACTTGGAGTTTGGGGGCATTGACAACTTCTGGAGGCAAGCTGTTCCACTGATTAATTAAAAATTAAAATTAAAAATTGTTCTAACTATCAGGAAATTTCTCCTCAGTTCTAAGTTGCTTCTCTCCTTGATTAGTTTTCATCCATTGCTTCTTGTTCTGCCCTCAGGTGCTTTGGAAAATAGTTTGACTCCCTCTTCTTTGTGGCAACCCCTGAGATACTGGAACACTGCTATCATTTCTCCCCTAGTCCTTCTTTTCATTGAACTAGACATACCCAGTTCCTGCAACCATTCCTCATATGTTTTAGCCTCCAGTCCCCTAATCATCTTTGTTGCTCTTCTCTGCACTCTTTCTAGAGTCTCCACATCTTTTTTACATCCTGTCGACTAAAACTGAATGCAGTATTCCATGTGTGGCCTTACCAAGGCATTATAAAGTGGTATTAACACTTCATGTGATCTTGATTCTATCCCTCTGTTTATATAGCCTAGAACTGTGTTGACTTTTTTGGCAGCTGCTGCACACTGCTGGCTCCTGTTTAAATAGTTGTCCACTAGGACTCCAAGATCCCTCTCACAATTGCTACTATTGAGCAAGGTACCACCTATACTGTACCTGTGCATTTTGTTTTTCTTGCCTAAAGGTAGAACCTTATTTTTTTAACAATTGAATTTCATTTTGTTAGATAGTGCCCAATGTTCAGGTTTTCAAGATCCTTCTGTATCTTAAGCCTATCTTCTGGAGTGTTGGCTATTCCTGCCAGCTTGGTGTCATCTGCAAATTTCATGAGTTCCCCATTTATCCCCTCATCCAGATCATTGTTGAAGATGTTGAAGAGTACTGGGCCTAAAACTGAGCCTTGGGGTACTCCACTGCATACTTCCCTCCATGTAGATGCAGTTCCATTGAGGACTACACATTGAGTGCGGTTGGTCAGCCAGTTACGAATCCATCGGGTAGTGATGCTGTCTAACCCACATTCTTCTACTTTTTCTAGTAGTAGGTTATAGTCTACTTTATCAAATGCCTTGCTATGATATTATCAAATTTCAACATTTGGATGTTATGACATAATTTATTTTCTCCAAATGGTGATCCATTAAGCAATGATATATGGCTTCCTTCTCTCAAAAAGCAAACTAGCATTTCATTTGGACAAAATAGATAGTTTTGTGAACTTTTCCCATATGTAAAAAATATGTTTGTTTTGTTTTAAATACATTGCAATTGGCTGTAAATGCAGGCCAATTGACAATCAAATTACCATGGAGGGATAGCCATCATGGTTTATAAGTAGCTATGGGGAGGTCCGTTATAACTTCGAACAACCAATCTTAATTTGAGGAGTATCTATCCATACATGAAAGAGCTTTTTCTAGGAATAATTTATGGCTTAAAGAAAAAGAAAAGTGCAATCTTGCTTGAGGAACAAGGCTTATTTAGTGGTTCCATCAGATTCCTCCGAAAATTTTAAGGATGTGTTCCATGGAGTTCCCTTCTAGATTATAGTTCCACTATTCCTAATGGCATCCCAAGCAGCCTAATTCTGCTTATCTTCTAAGTCCAGGCAAGGATAGACAGGAAACAAAGAAAACTTTTAAAGGTTGCATGGTAAAAGGGCAGCTGATGAGGATTGTGATAAAATTATCATAGGAAAACGTTTAGTATGACACAACAAAAATTTCCTCTTTCACTGTTGCTTTTTCCCCAACACTCATTTATATCAGGATTTAGATCCAAAGAAAATTCAATACAGCATCACGTCAGATTCACCAGAGTCCACAACAATTGCACTGTGACTGTACATTTGACCAATGAAAAGATTTATTTTCCATGTTCCTTGAATCTCTGCAGTACAAACAAAAACCACACCTTTATAATGCATACTACGAAGCTCCAAGAGATAACAGAAGATATAAATGATACCTTCTGTTGATGATAAATGAATGATAACAGTAAATAAAATGGAGGGTTAAATTTACCAAATACTGCAAGAGGACATCCTGTTCTATAGACCATAGGCTTTTCTAAAGAACGTTCCATATTGATTAGGAAGTGTAAAATATCAAACATTTCTAACCCTCCTTTCAGTAACAGACTCTGATAAAACTAGTCCTTCAGAATGCTCATTTTAAGATATGTCCTGGTTATAATTATGTGCTTCAAAGCACATGCACTGTTGCAACATCAAAGTAAATTAATGAGGCAAAAGAATAAAACTGATCTCAGATGTTACAAATTCAGGGCAAAGATAAGTAGGTGTTCTAAAGTATGAAGGAAAACCAGGAATTGCTGTTCTGAGGCACAACTTTCAGGACAAAGTGGATGCTCAAACTGCCTCTTTCATGTTTATAATGATAATCATTTTGTACATTCTGAATGTATTTTTCAGATAATACTTGGCACATACAAAAAAGGAATATTGTGATTTCTCAATTAGGATAGACCCAGACAGTATTTTTTAGTTACTGGGAACAAGCCCCTAATGCACTTTTCCATCTGCAAGAAGTTTGCTATAGATTCTATCAGAGCAAATTAAAAAAATAGATATCATAGAAAGCTCCAGGGCTCCTCTTGGTTCAGTTGCATTACATTTACATAAATGGTATCTATTTCACACCATTTCTTCTTCTTTTTTTTAGTGTGATCATTTTTATGATAAGGGAAGGGCTGGTGTGTTTTTAGCCTGAATTTTTCAATGCAAATTGTATACAAATTGCATAATTTGTTTTAGATCCTTTTTAAAATCCTTTTCTCCACACTAATCCTTTGTGGGAAATCAAGAAGGAAATGATCTCCTTTTGACAAGATCACATTCTAGACCATAAACCAACACATTCATAATATTCTAATTCCTGGTTGCTCTTTATGCCTCATAGAAATAGCCTATAACTATTTATGAACAGGGTCCCTTGTATGTATCAGATATTACAACTATTACAATAAAACTTTATATTTGGAGATGCACAGACTAAGAGGTTATTTGAAAATGCTGCAACAAAAGCAGATTGGAAAAAAAATAAGATTGTCTTTTTTGAGATCAAGAAGTGTAAGAATAATAAGGAACATGCATCATGTTTTCTGTGGCTGATACAGCTGACAAGGTGTATATAATATCTGCATTGGCTAACTTCCAATCTCAGACTTCCCCATTAGGAAAGAATACATTGCCTAAATCAACTTTAAAACTTGTAGATTTCATGCTGGCTAGGAAATTTTGAACGTTGGAAGTCTACAAGTCTCAAAATTGCCAGGGTTAGACACTCCTGGTTTAAATCAAGGTTTCTCAACTGCAACAATTTAAAGATGCGTGGGCTTTAAAACTTAAAATTGCTAAATTGAAAAATATTGATCTAGATTACTTAAAAGTTCCACATGTACAATACAATAGAATACAAATATAAACATTTTGGAAAGGACCTTCCTAATTTGTTGAGTTGTAAAGGTAATATACTTTCAGACCTACAAGGTTCTGTTAATGTAACCCTACAATCAACTAGAATTTGATTATCTGGGTATGTTTTTTGTCTGGACTTCCTCTCAAGTCTTACAACATTCTTATAATGTTACATTTTTGTTTATTTAACTTTTTTCTTTCTCCTTGAGAGAGCTCAGTTAGTGCCCACATTACTTTTTGTAGCTATTTTTTTGAAGTACTTATTTTTCATGGTGGTGATAATTACTTCTGTCTAAAATGGGCAGTGCCAAGAAGACCTGGTTAAGCAGGATAAAACCTGTCTTGTATTTTGATGTGAGACTACCAGGAAATACCAGAATTTTAGACTAGACAAAGAGGTTGAAAAGCATGCCTTGAAAGAAGGCACTTTTGCGCTGTAGCCAAGAAAACTCCATGTTACTATAGTCACGAGGAGCCAAGTTTAATTTGAAGGAGTTTTCCCTGCACATTTTTATTATATAACTTTGCAAAGTTTTGCCTTCTAGTTTTATAATACTCATTCCATTATTAAGAGATCAAACAATCCAAGTGCTCTAGCCTTGAATTGTTTGTCTTTGGCCTCTGTTTCAATAGAAAGAAAAAAATGCTAACTAATATTGCATTTCATGGAAAAACAACAGAGATCTTTCATAGAACTGAGTGTCCTGTGCAGACTTTTCCTGTGTGGAAAAAAATAACAACCCAAACATATAAGAAAAATGTTTATAGGCTCAACTTGGATAAGCTTGCCAATAAAAGCATAGAGCAAAGCTGCAAAATGAAAAAGGCAATACATAGTGTCAGCAATTTCACTACCTAAAACAAAAAGGAACATTTAAGGAGTGTTCTTTGTTAGCTGTACGTGAAAGCTTCACACACACACACATACACACACACACACAATCAATACATAAAATATCTGTCTTTGTATCAAAGACTCTTGCATACTACACCTTATCAGAGATTATATGTACTTGGAGACTACAACTATGTGATCAAAGCCCTGCCCCTTTTTACATATGTTACAATGAATGTAAAAAAGGATGTGCAATCACCCTGACTTTTTTGACCCATTGTCCTGTAGACAACTTTGTCCTGGCTCAAATATACATATATATTAGTCAGCGCAATATTTTTTAGAAGGCATAGTTCTTATTTATTGTACACTAGCTATACCCAGCCACGCGTTGCTGTGGCCCAGTTTGGTTAAATGGCCAACCAATCTGTGTGTAGATCTACACCTGCACACATACACACAACCACCGTATAACCCCCAACCTACCTACCTACTGTATTTCTCCCTATCTATCTATCCCCCTACCTACCTACCTACCTACCTACCTACACTGCTTCTCCCTATCTATCTATTCCCCTCCCTCCCTCCCTCCCTACTGTATTTCTCCCTATCTATCTATCCCCCTACCTACCTACCTACCTACCTACCTACCTACCTAACCTACCTACTGTAATTCTCCCTCTCTGTCTATCCCTCTACTTACCTACCTACTGTATTTCTTCCTTTCTCCCTCTACCTACCTACCTACCTACCTACCTACCTACCTACCTACCTACCTACTGTAATTCTCCCTCTCTATCTATCCCCCTATCTACCTACCTACCTAATGTATTTCTCCCTCTCTATCTATCCCCCTACCTACCTACCTACTGTATTTCTCCCTCTCTATCTATCCATCTTCCTACCTACCTACCTACCTACCTACCATATTTCTCCCTCTCTATCTATCACCCTACCTACCTACCTACCTACCTACCTACCTACCTACCTACCGTATTTCTCCCTATCTATCCTCCTATCTATGTAACTACCTAACCTACTGTATTTCTCCCTCTCTGTCTATCCCTCTACTTACCTACCTACTGTATTTCTTACTTTCTCCCTCTATCTACCTACCTACCTACTGTGATTCTCCCTCTTATCTATTCCCCTATCTACCTACCTACCTACTATATTTCTCCCTCTCTATCTATTCCCCTACATACCTACTGTATTTCTCCCTCTCTATCTATCACCCTATCTACCTACCTACCTACCTACCTACTATGTTTCTCCCTATCTATCCCCCTATCTACCTACCTACCTACCTACCGTATTTCTCCCTATCTATCCTATCTACGTACCTACCTACCTACCTACCTACTGTAATTCTCCCTCTTATCTATCCCCCTATCTACCTACCTACTGTATTTCTCCCTCTTTATCTATTCCCCTACATACCTACTATATTTCTCCCTCTCTATCTATCCACCTTCCTACCTACCTATCTACCTACCATATTTCTCCCTCTCTATCTATCACACTATCTACCTACCTACCTACTGTGTTTCTCCCTATCTATGCCCCTATCTACCTACCTACCTACCTACCGTATTTCTCCCTATCTATCCTTCTATCTACGTACCTACCTACCTACCTACTGTATTTCTCCCTCTCTATCTATTCCCCTATCTACCTACCTACTGTAATACAATAATACAATAGCAGAGTTGGAAGGGACCTTGGAGTTCATCTAGTCCAACCCCCTGCCTAGGCAGGAAGCCCTATACCATTTCAGACAAACGGCTATCCAACATCTTCTTGAAGACTGGCAGTGTTGGGGCATTCACAACTTCTGGAGGCAAGCTGTTCCACTGGTTAACTGTTCTAACTGTCAGGAAATTTCTCCTCAGTTCTAAGTTGCTTCTCTCCTTGATTAATTTCCACCCATTGCTTCTTGTTCTGCCCTCAGGTGCTTTGGAGAATAGCTTGACTTCCTCTTCTTTGTGGCAACCCCTGAGATATTGGAAGGCTGTTATCCTGTCTCCCCTAGTCCCTCTTTTATTAAACTGTATTTCTCCCCTTCTCTCTCTCTTTATGGGCCACCTGGAAGTTTGCTATCCCAGTGCCTTTTTGGCCCTAAGAGGCCTCCATACGTTGCTGAGGAAATGACTATTGGTGGGAGGAGTTACAGGGAGATGAAAACCTGATCAGTGGGTACATTTTACATTTGTTTACCTTGCACATGACACATGTGTGCTAGGCATAAAATGAGTACGTATTCTATTATTGGAAGTCCTTGGGAACATTGTGTCAAAATTTGAGGTTAATCAATGCAGTAGTTTTTGAGATTAGCTGCTTCATACAAACTATTTTACATTTTTATTTATATAGATTTTTAATCAAGATTTTCACCTTTAAGAATAAAAATTTCTACTCTTTAAATTAATTAAAGAGTAGAGTTATTTGCAATTTTCAGTAGCATGTTTCATATTCAGATACTTGGAAAGGGACTGCTTTATTCTAGACTTTCTGTTTTGAAAGTTGGTACTAACTGGAACATTAATGCTCATCTTCTACAGAGTATAGTGGGAAAAGTGCCTCTTAATTCATTTCCAATACATTTCATAGTTGAAAGTTTTGCCACCTTTAACATCAAGGCCATTTATATTAGCTTGACTTCATTTTACATCACTCAAGCATTTCAAAATATTTTAGAGTACAATTCCTGTTTTCATTGTGATAAGATGATGGAGATGGTAGCATACATCTGGAGGACATTAGGCTCACCTGTAAGCAAATGAGTTTAATTAATTCCTTATCCCCTTCCCCTACCTCCCCCCCAAACATTCTTCGATGGTACTTGTAATGTACACTCACATAGATACTTCTGGAGCATACCAATGGAGTGCTTTGGCTAATAATTATAATTTCACTGTCTGTTTCATGCTACAGGCCTGAATATTACTCCCTTCCCTCCTGTTAAATGCTCTTCCTTTCCACAAATGAGCAGTTTGGAGACCATAAACCAAGAAATAATCACAGCATGGAAAGTCATAGGTACAAAAGATGACAGTGTAGAAGTGCAGAATCTTCCAGCATCTTTTGTAATTGCATTCACCCCTCCTGGCAATTGAATCTACAATTAGCAACACTGTCTCTTCTGCCTTCAAGACATCCACCAAAGCTTTTGGGAAACCCAGCTGTAGCATTTTTTCCCTTAAGAATCTAAACTAGGACAAAAAGTAAAATGACTTTAAGGGGGTAAAAAAGTTTTGATTTTCAAAAAAGTTGCCCTGCTACCGTTTACCATAAGCTAGTTTACCATAGGTGAAGAAATCAACAGATGCTATTCCTGTGCTTCTATACATGTTTTAATCACATCTTTGTTTTGATTTCTTTGCAACCAGAATGTTTTGTTCCTACTCTCAGGGGAAAATAATGGATTTCACAATGGATAACTTTTATTCTCCCCTTTCAAATATCTCAGACTAAAGATAAGCACCAATCATGTGCTCAGTGACAGTGTGTGTGTGTGTGTGTTTTCTCTCCATGTGTTTTTCATACCCAAGATCTACAGTAAGCTGCTTGAAAAGGCATGATGGTTATCCATTAAGTCATTGACAAGAAAATATATGGATATGGACAGGCTGTCAAGGAGACTTAAGGCGACCACATGTTTATTGGACCCGTGTCCCTCCTGGCTTGTACTGGCATCCTGGGAGACGACACGAGGCTGGCTCCTGGGCATTGTCAATGCATCTTTGAGTGAGGGGTCCTTGCCTGCCGTCTTGAAAGAGGCGGTAGTAAGGCCCCTCCTCAAGAAGCCGCCCCTGGACCCAGCATTATTGGAAAACTATCGTCCGGTCTCCAACCTTCACTTTTTAGTGAAGGTTGTTGAGAGTGTGGTGGCCCAACAGTTTCCGTGACACCTGGAGGAAGTTGATTATCTAGACCCGCGCCAGTCCGGCTTCCGATCCGGTCATAGCACCGAGACGGCATTGGTCGCGTTGGTTGATGATCTCTGGAGGGCGCGGGATAGAGGCTGTTCCTCTATCCTAGTCCTGTTAGACCTCTCAGCGGCTTTTGATACCATCGACCATGGTATCCTATTGCACCGACTGGGGGGGTTGGGGCTGGGAGGCACCGTTTTACGGTGGTTCTCGTCCTACCTCTCTGGTCGGTCGCAATATGTGTTGACAGGAGGACAGAGGTCGACCTCGAGACCCCTCTTATGCGGGGTTCCTCAGGGGTCGGTCTTCTCACCCCTCCTGTTTAACACATATATGAAGCTGCTGGGTGAGATCATCTGTGGTTTTGGGGTGGGATATCATCTGTACGCTGATGACACTCAGTTGTACATATCCACCCCAGACCACCCCAACAATGCCGCCGAGGTGCTGTCCCGGTGTTTGGAGGCTGTACGGATCTGGATGGGTAATAACAAACTCAAGCTCAACCCGTCCAAGACTGAGTGGCTGTGGTTTCCGGCACCCCAGTTCAGCCAGATTACTCCAACTCTGGCCATTGGGGGCAAAACACTGGCCCCCGTGGAGAGGGTGTGCAATCTGGGTGTCCTCCTGGACTCTAAGCAGTCTATGGAGGACCATGTGGCAGCCGTGGCCAGGGGGGCGTTTCATCAGGTACGCCTGATGCGCCAATTGCGCCCCTTACTGGACCGGGCTGCCCTTCACACAGTCACTCAAGCTCTCGTGACATCCCGACTCGACTACTGTAATGCTCTCTATATGGGGCTTCCCTTGAGGTGCACTCGAAAGCTACAGTTAGTCCAGAATGCAGCCGCGCGGGTGATTGCGGGAGCCTCTAGATGCTCCCATATAACACCAATCCTGCGCAAGCTGCACTGGCTTCCTGTGGTCTTTCGGGTGCCCTTCAAGGTTTTGACGACCATCTTTAAAGCGCTCCATGGCTCGGGGCCTAGTTATATGCAAGAACGTCTCCTGCCCCATACATCTCTTCGGCCGATCCGCTCCCACAGAGTTGGCCTTCTCAGGGTGCCGTCAGCCGGGCAATGCCATCTGGCGACACCCAGGGGAAGAACCGTCTCTGTGGCGGGCCCTGCCCTTTGGAACGACCTACCCCCTGAATTGCATACCATCACGGACCTCCGCCTCTTCCGCCAGTGTCTAAAGACACATCTTTTTCAGCAAGCCGGCCTAGCCTAAGCCTCCCGTCGAGACTATTTAGATAGTTTTAAATTGGGGATTTTAATTTGATTTTAGCATAGGATTATAATTTAATTTAATATATTTTTAAATTCTGTATTTATTGTATTGTTTTGTATGTTTTTAAATTCCTGTGCGCCGCCCTGGGTCCTTTGTGGAGAAGGGCGGGATATAAATGTGATTAAAATAAATAAATAAAAAATAAATAAATAAAAGGATAGTTAACTTATAAGAGGCTATGGAAAATTGTAGTTCTCACTAGTTCTAGCCAACACAGACAATGATGACTGCTGATGAGAACTTACCCAGTCATACCTGAGTGGCCATATTTTCTATTCTTCTTAACAGTTCAGTAGAAGGTTATGAGCCTGAAAAGTTAATAAAACCAGAAATTTGGAATTGAAATACTAATACGCGTATATGGCACAGCAGCACTCCATTTGCAGTCATCATAACACTTCAGGTTAGGAGGAATAACAATTTGGAAGCTATGTTTTTGTATATGGAGGAATGCAACTGTTTCAGGAAATTAACAGCCAGTTGGCCTAGTGGTAATGGCACCAGGTTAAAAATTAGGATATTGTAAACCTTAGTCCTACTTTAGGCATGAAAGGTGACTGCGTAATTTTGGACCATTCACTCTTTCTTAGCCCAACCCGCCTCACAGAATTGTTGTTGTGGGAAAAATAAGAGGAGGAAGAAATATTAAATATGTTTGCTACTTTGAGTTATTAATAAAAGTAATAACGGTGGGATATAAACAGATGAATTTTAAAAAATACCCATTGCAGTTTTTGAAAATTCGACCACTACCAAAAGTCAAACTGGGAATGATTAAGACGAAAATTGGAAAGAATTGATTTAAAAATCTGGATAGATGCTTCATGCTTTAAAACTCACTAAACATACAAAACATAGCAAAGATCTCACATCCACCTCCTATGGAGCATTGTTCCAGCTACCAGAAAGGTACAAAGCAAAGATACAAAGGTCTAAAAATTCTTACCTCTCATCCTCCTTGAAGATAGATAGGAGAAAGGTAGATAGGATTTTTCAATGAACGTCCACAAATCTGAGATTTTATTATTTTACTTTTATTAATTTTCTGTTGGCCATCAAACTCCTTTTGTATTAAAGCTTTTTAAAAGCCTTTCTTTTATAAAATTGAAAAACAAATTCTAGGGACTATAGTTTTTCCCTTTCCATTTTTGGAGTTAAAAAGCTTTTCTGTAATTCTAAGGTACAAAGTCTCTTTTTTCCCAGCAGTTATTGAGAGCACCCTGGGAAGGGTAAATGGATGACGAGTCAGTTTATCTTTTGGTAAATAGGTACTTTGTGATTGAGAAACACTGGCTTAATAGATGCAGACAATTTTAGCAAATTTAAGATATGTGAACATGCTGGCTGGAAAATGCTGGGAGCTGAAGTCACTTATCTTAAGGTTGTTGAGATTGATAAATACTGTACTAAGGCAATTGGTCTGTGGATGGGCAATCCCTCCAGTTAGCCATTTTCTGGAAAGACTGAAATGTGTCCATCAACACCCACAAAAGCTGCTTGCCTCTGATCTTACTGACCAGCATCAATACTTGCTTATACTTTGTCCTGCCATTTAAGGACTGAGAAGGGTGCTGTAAATCTTCCAGCTCCAAACATTGAAATACTGACTGCTGAAGATCAATTTCTTTTGACCCAAGAGAATCATGATTCTAACTATGTATTACAACTATACTTAAAGGAGAGAATATATAGCTCAGTTACAGTATGTTATTTCTTAATGTCCTCTAGGCAATAGCATCAATGGAAATCAGTTTATCACTCATCCATTATGACTTCAGTTGCCCAAGATGCTCATCACATAGGAAGCAAGCAACAAATGGTTTAGAATTAAGCCTTAGTTACAAAAAACAAAACAAAACCCTTGCTGAAATTTGCAGCTGCTACACCATTTGGCTACAGCTTTTAACAGCTGTATGTGAAAACATTTGAAGACTAGGATCATAGGGTTAGTTTCTGTTTTGCTTCATCTTACTTTTGATATTATAATACCAGGGTGTTTATTTAGCTTTTTGTGTTTACCTGTTGCTGTTTAAGTATACTTCCATCAGAAAAAGAAATAACAGTCCTTATCAAAAATATGACTAAACTCACCAGCCATGTGCCTATTGTCAATTTCTCATTGCTTACAGGTTTATTATGCCATATGAATGATATAGAAGTTTCTTACTCAGAACAATATGTCTTTTCATTCCGTCACACTTACGTAGCGAACCAACAGAGATGTGATATATAGGATATTCCTTACAACTCAATGTACAAGTCTGTTTAATGCCAAATTCCTGTGTTTTCCCAGGCTTGATTCATATGTTCAAGCTAAAACTTGCATGCAAACCATATTTAGAAGGAACAAGTTAAACTCATTCTGATTCACCAAAAACGAATATGTATACACTTGTACAATATTTTTGAAAAAGCACACACTTAAGGCTTTTATGATAGAATTCAATCTGATAATAAACACATTTACACAAGCTTTAGAAATCACTAATAAAATCTAACATTCTATTTTGGGGTTTTCAGCAATGTATAGTTTCATTTCTGAAAACATTAATAGATTTTATCATTCTGTTCATTTTAGGAGCACTTAGTAATTAGCCATGTGAACCATCTTAATTTCAACCCTTTATGACCCTAACAAATGGTCAAAAATTGAGGACTTCTTGTACCAATATTCATTTGTTTGTTAATTTACACTACACCTTTCTCCAGGAACTCAAAAGCTCAAACCCGAGTATGTATGCCTATGTATGCACATCTGTGCATATAAATATCTTGTGCATGTATATGTTTTTGTATATATTGTCAATTATTTTGAGAATTAAGTAGAGTTTCAGTATTTGAGTGATCGTAATTCATGGCTGAATTAAAATTTCAGCAAATATTTTCCTAGTTTATGTTTAAGCTAGACCGAAGGATATAAATTGCAAATGAAAGCAGTATATACAATACAATTTGGAAACAATAAAACCTACTAATAGCCAAATCAGAGGAGGAGGAGGTGTGGGAGTCAGGGTCAGCTTCAAGGAAACCTGAGGTCTCTGAAGGGGAAGAGGAAGTGGAGCAGTGGTGGGTTGCCAATTTTTTTACGCCCGCCGCTGCTGCTACTACTGGTTTGCCCAATGCTGGCTGAACCGGGAGCAACCCACCTCTGGAGTGGAGCTGGCAGAGAGAGACAGACAGAGGTGGAACCTGGGCCATCTGTCAGCCCTCAGATGGAGGGCCAATGGCCCCCAGCTCTGGTAGTGGCTGATGAGGAAGAGGAGAAATATCTGGGTCCAGTGCCTAAGGTACAGATGTGCCGAAGGCAGAGGAGAGGAGAACCGTGTCCCAATCCTTAGGAAGGAAGAGACACCACTGCTAGCAAAGTCCCACCTTAGCTCTGGGAATAAAAGGCAGGGGCAGACAATGATTTAACTTCTGGCCAGATGAACTTATTAGCCTGCAGTGATAGAGATTTTTTTTGCTGGGGCTGCTGGCATTCCTAATAAAGGAATCTTTGAGTTAACTTCAGAGAATGTATCATGTTTGGGGAGCTGGGTCAGAACAAAGGCTAATCCCAAGAATGACATAGATAAAGTTCAGTTCTTCATTTGCTTACAGGCAATAAACGGAATCTTTCCAGACTAAATCTATATTTCTCCTACCCTAAGAGAATGGAGCAGTGGTGGGTTGCCACCTGGACTACTGTAACGCCCTCTACATGGGGCTCCCCTTGAGGTGCACCCGGAGACTCCAGCTAGTGCAGAATGCGGCCGCGCGGGGGATTTTGGGAGTCTCTCATTACTCCCATGTAACACCTCTCCTGCGCAAGCTGCACTGGCTGGTGTTAGTCACCATCTTTAAAGCGCTCCATGGCATGGGTCCTTGTTACTTACTTATTTATTTATTTATTTTATTGAATTTCTAGACCGCCCCCTCTCCCCGAGAGACTTGAGAGACCACCTTCTACCACATACCTCCCTTTGACCTGTCCGCTCCCACAGAGTGGGCCTCCTCAGGGTGCCGTCAGCTGGTCAATGCTGGCTGGTGACTCCCAGGGGAAGAGCCTTCTCTGTGGCGGGTCCAGCACTCTGGAACGACCTGCCCCCCAATATCCGTACCATCACGGACCTACGCCTCTTCCGTCGGATGTTAAAAGCACATTTCTTTCATCTAGCCGGCCTGACATAGACTAAGGGTATAATTTTAAATTTTGATATTTATTGGTTTTAATTTTTATATTATCCAAATTTTAGCACAGATTTAATAATTTAATTGTCGACTTCGTGTTCCGGCTTCTGGCGGCGACGGATGAACCTTGGGGTTCGTCCGCCGTTTTGTTCTTTTTCCTGCCCCTAACGGGGCGGGGTGCCCCCCCTTTTTCTTTTTTGGGGGGACCTTCCGTAGGGCTGGCTTGCCTGGACTGGTTCTGCTGGCGGCAGCTGGAGGAACGGTCCTTGTCTTCGGTCCAGGTGGAAGAAGACATGCTGCGGGGGGCTTGGTTCCCTTTGCCAATGGAGGAAGGCAGTAAATAATGGATTCGGAGAGAACGGATGGCTTTGCCGGGGCTTGAGATGCAGGGCGGAGAGTAAGTGACTTTAAAACTTTTTCTTGCTGGCGGCTTGGACTCTAAGAGACGTGGAGGGGGGTGTTTGTCAACCCCCCCCCTCGGATTTATAACAGCGGCGTTTAGAAATGGCTCCTCGTTGCGAGGAAGTGGATATTTCTCATCTGGACTTTTGCGGAACGAGTGAAAGTGATTTGCGGCTTGTTTCTATACAATGTATCTAAGTCCGGCTTTATTGAAACAATTTCTTTTTTTACTCTCTCCTGCTGGCTGCCTGGCTGGGCGGTGGAAGATGGCTCCTCTTTGTTCCTGAATGACTATTTTTTTTATGGAAAATCACCAACATTTCTTTGTAATTTGGACTGGCTCTTTTTACTCATGGAAAAAAATTTTTTGGAATAACTGGTTCCTTCCCTGGAATACCTTCTCTTTTTTTAACAATTGACTGTGGAACTGTTTCTTCTCTGGGCTCTACAGCTTCTTACAACTCTGAGCTGAACTTTTTTCTCCTGACTGGCTCCAGCAGCCGCACCCAAAAAAATGCCATTTTAGTGGCACTGATTATAATAGCTTATCATGGCTTCAAAACAACCAGAAAATTCGGGACTGGAACAAAGAATGACGGCGATGGAGGAAGCATTAAACTCCTTGGTGCTGGAAATTAAAGCGATGAGGAGAGACCAGTGTAGCTCTAAGCTTGAACTTTTGGAAACACAAAAAAAAATTGATGGAGAACACGCAGAAGACCGAGGAGCTGGAAGTGGGGTTGGCTGGGGCGAAGGGAGAACTTAAAAATGTCAACACTGAAATTGCAGATTTGTCTGGTCATATGTCTAGGATGGATTTTGAAAGAATGTCATATTTTTTAAGATTTCAGAATATTTTGGAGGAAACTGGTGAATGCCTTCCAGATCTCATGAGTACAATTTTAGCAGACTATTTACATAAACCTAAAGAGGAGATCAGGGGGGACATTGACCTAGTCTATAGGATTAATTCAACATATGCCAGGTTAAATGAAGTACCCAGAGAGATACATATTAAATTTGTTAGAAGGTCGACCAGGGAGGGAATTTTGAAGGCGCAAAGAGACAGGCCTTTAATTTACCAACAAAAGGAAGTCGCCATCTTGAAACAGATCCCAAAAAAGATTAGAGAGGTGAGGAGGAAGTATTCCTTCTTATCTAAAAAATTATTTAACCACGGGATTTGGTTTAAGTGGGCGATGCCAGAAGGGATGTTGGTGTTCTGGGATGAAGGAAGAGTAAGGATTAAAACAGTTGTTGAGGCGGAAGCCTTTCTTAAAAAACATTCCTCTATCCTGGGGGAAGATCCAGGGGGGACGGAGGGGGCCACGGCCCCGCCCGCTGGGGGCCAGGAAGGAGAACAAGAAGATACAATTGCCAAGAGACTTAGGTCTAAAAAATGACTTTGCTTTTTATTAATACAGTATAACTTTTTATCTGGATGTTTGTACACGATTGCCAGCATAGAATTTAGAATTTATGATGTATGCATTTGTTTTCACCTTGCAGTATTATTGGAAAATGTATTATCAATGTCTTATTATGAAGCCCCGGAGGGGCCGACGACCTCGACGTGAAAGTTCTCAAAATATTTTTGTATTTTACCCTACCCCTACCCTACCTTAAAAAATTTGTAAAAACCAATAAAACTTTTTCAATATAAAAATAATTTAATTGTCTTTTATATTTTGTATGTATTGTTGGGTTTTTATCTTTCTGTGCACCACCCTGAGTCCCTCTAGGGAAACTAGGGAGGTATATAAATCGAAATAATAAATAAATAAATAAATAAATAAATAAATAAATAAATAAATAAATAAATAAATAAATAAATGATATACTCTGGGAGTTTCTAGGTAATGGATATTTTTAGTCTCTTCATGTATCTCCCATCCATTTCCAGTCTGTACTGCCTCTTATCTTGCTCCATCTCATGATGTCCTTAGGGAAAGATAGTCTCACAAATAACCTGGACCTATCTTAGAATAGTTTAAAGATGATGACCAGCATTTTGAATTGTACCTAGAAAGAAATGAAGCCAGTGCAGTTCACACAACAGAAATGTTACCTGGTCAAACCTAGGGACACCCATCACTGTGCACGCTGTCATATTCTGAAGACCCAGGTGGTCTTCAAGGTCAGCACAATATAGATTGTGTTGCAGTAATCCAAATGGGAAGTGAACAAGACTTCCACAATTGAGAAAGAGCACAATTGGCACACTAAATAAATCTGCGCAAAGACTTCACCAACCATGGCTGCCATCTACATCCATGAAAAAAAAGGGTTCAAAATGTAAAAATAGCCCTAAGGATCAAAGCCTGCTTCCTTTTTACATTCATGTACATTATGTATGATGCATATAAAAAAGGAGCTAAGCATCAATCACCTGTCATCTTAACATTTTTATCTCCTTCTGGATATCCTTGAGCAAATAGTGAACATGAAAGCTTCTTACGTTTCCATTTGAACACGCCACTGAAGATGCGTATTTCCTGGAATTTGGGTGTGTGGCACACACAGAGGCCAGTTCGTCTATTCTATCCAGCCTGATTCCTAAGATAAATTAGTAATAAATGCCTATCCTAGACCAACAATAAATGTTAAAAACATGTATGTACAGGGGCCATATCAATGATGTTTTGTCTTCCAAACCATAATATATTCATAGACTTTTTAAAAGGTAGGGAGGAGGGAGAGAGTAGAAAAAGCACAGAAACAAAAAGCTTACAATGATGTGTTGTTACGTTATATTACATTTTATATTGTGTTGTGTTGTTACTTTGGTTGATTTTATTTGCTTCATTTTGAAGCCTGGTTCCTTACTGGAATGTATCATCTTATTTAGAACAGGGATAGGCAATTTAAAACCCACACATACAAATATCCTAAGGGTTAGGACACAGCTTATCCTATTTGAGCCTCTCCTTAGGGCAGTTCCAGTTAAACATTCTTCAAATGTTCTTGGCTGATTGAAATTATTTCTCCTGCCTTGATTTACTAACTGTGGAAGCTAAGGAGCCCTTTGTATTCCAATAAATGCCTGACTTAACTATAAAATATTTTTAGTCAACTAACTGGAGAAAAGAGCTTAATATAGTGTGGCCTTTACATATTTTTCTGCTCAGAATTTTCCAGCCAACTGATCTCATTTATTTATAGTTCACAATATCATTGCAGATGGTCTGTTTTATTTCTATGCTGATCTTCAGCAGAATGTACAGGGTTTAATTATTTGCATGCCTTTGTATGACCCACCTTATAAGTTATTAAATAAGTTGCTAGCACAATTTGGACCCTTTGTGTGGGTGTCTACGTCGGTATTTATATATGTATCTAAAGCCTCTGGGTTCTGGAGTAATGCAGATTGCTATTTGCTGTTTCCTTGCCAATATGAATCAAGTTGTTTTGTGTGTATGTATTATTAATAAATATTATAATGAGAATTCCATGTCCCACATTTGCAACAGTCTCATGCTGATGCTTTTAGTGGTATATCTACCAGATGGCAAGCAAATTTGTTTTTCTATGGACAATACATTTTTGCAGTTGTTAAATTTAATCATACAACAATCAACCAAAATCTCTTCTCAAATATATAAGAAGAAGAACACTAAGAAACAAACTGTACAAAACAAGTAAAAGAAAATTAGCATAATTTGGGACTCCATAGGACTCCATCAGGACTCCTCATCTGAAGAAGAGAGGTAAATATTAAACATCCATATTCCATACTTTTACACTTGATAAAGATAATCTATTAAGAATGATTTTGTTGATCTAATTAAAGGAAGGAGATGTGAATAAAAATGCTCTGTATGAGCTCTAAGAGGATTTTTTTTATTCAGTGGTCAATTGCCACCATAGAAACAAATGATTTGACATGATTGTTGAGAATGCTAAAAAGGCCTTTTGTAGTTTTTATATTAATTATTATTTATTATAATTAATGACATATCAAGGAAAATGGTACCCAAATCTCTAACAAGCTTTCAGGAACTATTAATAACAATAGGAAAGACACTCTACACTGCCCATTTTCATAGTACCCAATGCTAGGTAGGACCTTTAGGCTCTCACCATTGGCCATAACCAGTTGGCCTCCAGCCACCTCCCTCAGTCCATTCACAGCCAGATTTTCTCCTCCACTGGCTCCCCCCCCACTGCAATCCTCCCTGACCAATAGGCTCCTGACCCTCCACCCTTCAGCCTGCCCCATTTGTCCAGACACCATTTGGCCCAGGTATTTTGTCCCATGGGACAAGAAGCTGCTAGCAAATCGGTGTCAGACAAACACTGCTTGCACACAGCTGTTAGCAGTGCTGGGGGGGGGGAGTAGGGGGAGGTTGCAGGTGGTATGCCCCAGTACAGGCATACCGGAGCCAGCCTGGAGCACTGGATACCATTCCGGTACAGTGCTCTGGAGGGCCTGCCTGCCCACCCAAGCTCCTTACCTATCTTTTAAGGCAGCTGGAGTGTTGCGGAGGCTTGCGGAAGCCTCACTGACAGG
Organism: Rhabdophis nuchalis; assembly: GCA_039707465.1. Lineage (NCBI taxonomy): Eukaryota > Metazoa > Chordata > Lepidosauria > Squamata > Natricidae > Rhabdophis > Rhabdophis nuchalis. The sequence goes on along the minus strand of CM077647.1, from coordinate 42,877,527 downwards.
TCGGATGCATGCATGCATTGGGTGTGTGTGCCGCATGCTTGCATGTGGGTGACAGCGGGGCTATTCCAACCATACCAGTTGGAATGGAATCCAGAATCCACCACTGGGGTGAAGGCAGACAAATGCTGCTTGAGCCCAGTTCTTGGTGGTGTAGAGGGGTGGCAGAGCATTACTGGGAAGCACGGATGCTGACATTGCAGGGGGGTGTCAAACGGTGGTGGCACATGATGAGGGGGGCTGAAATGGCATCAGGCTGGAGTCCAAGTGCGAAGGCAATGGCGGGCATGGTAGTGGTAAAAATAGAAAGCCGTAATCAGTAATGGCAAGCAGCAGTGGGCAAGGGCTCCCATTTTAATGTTTCCCCACTGCCATTGCCTCTGCGCCTGGACTCTGGTCTAGCACCAAATGGGCAGTTCAGCTGCCGCTGCTGCCACCCTGCATCCAATTCTGCTGGCCTGATGCTGTGGTAAGTGTGGCTATTGTTGGGAGTGAAGCAAACAGTGGTGGTGCATAGTAGTGTTAGGCTGGAGTCCAGGAGAAGGAAAGCTGGCTGTGAATGGACTGAAGTGGGTGGCTGGAAGCAAACTTGGCATGGCCAAGTGGGATCCTAAATGTCCCATTCAATGCTGGGTTCTATGCCTAGCACATACTTCGTTTCCAACAATTACCCAAGGTTTTGATCAAAACTTCATGTCTTTTCTTATATAATTATGACACTGCAAGACCAACCTTGACTAAGATAGCACTGAAATTCTGTAATTAGAAGATTCCTTTCTCTTCTTTTTTAGATATGACAGAGCTTGTATTGGAATCAGTATTTGGCATCTCACAGTGGGTTTTTTCCCTTATTTTGGAGTATTCTCCAACTACAGGGTCTCAGCGAGTTTTCCCCAAGTACAGAATTCCCTAAATTAGTCAAATGTCTAGCAACTGGATTGTAAAATATTCTTCTGCTGTAATCAATTTTGTTATTTCAATGGCCATTTGTCTCCTAACTTGTTTCAAAATCTTCTGAGATCTGCTGCCAGTTTAAATCTTTTCCACTATAACAGAGTACATCTCCTACTGCTATAACTGCAGATCATGGCCCTCATATCACTTTTCAGTAGGATTTATTTAGATTGGAAGGCTCCCTCTTCTCTCTGTACTAAATTCTGTCCCTCTCAGCCCAAGCTTACTAATTTTAGACACCTTTTCAATAGTGGTACAAATTCCTTAACCACGCAAAGTCCATTTGATTGCATGCTTGTTGCTTCTAATATATCAACCTAAACAATGCCACAGGTGAGTGTAAATGTGTGTGTGTGTTGTGTTATCTTTAAAGAGTTTCACATACAAAAACAGTGTTTTAGAGGCTGTCACAGAGAAGAGGAGATTGACTTAATCTCTAGAGCAGCAGAGGGCAGGAAAAGAAGTAATAGTAGAAACTTGTTAATGACAGATCCCAACCTAGAAGTAAAGAAACTATTTTTTGACAGTAACAAAAATTAATCAATGGTTTGCCTCCCAGAGTTGTGACTAGACAATTGTATTTGTCCAGGAAAGTATAAGGTCTCCTGTCTTGTGCAGGGTACTGGATATATTCCTTGATAAAAAGCCTTCTTTTTAGATGCATTACGCGATGGCTCAGTGTCTAAACGCTGAGCTTGTCAATCAGAAAGGTCAGCAGTTTGGTTGTTTGAATTCCTAACACCACATAACGGTGTGAGCTCCCATTACTTGTCCCAGCTTCAGCCAACCTAGAAGATCAAAAGCATGTAAAAATGCAAGTAGAACAAGAAGAATCACCTTTGGTGGGAAGGTAATGGCATTTTGTGTGCCTTTGGTGTTTAGTCATGCCAACCACATGACCACAGAGACGTCTTCTGACAGCGCTGGCTCTTCAGCTTTGAAACAGAGATGAGTACCGCCCCCTACAGTTGGGAATGACTAGCACATATGTGCAAGGGGAATCTTTACCTTTACCTTTATACATTTCTAAAAAAGGGTAAACTTGTACCACTATTCCATGTTTTTTAATTTCTTTTTTTGTTGTTTCTTTTCTTTTTTTTTTCTTTCTTTCTTCCTTTTTATGATGGAGGCAGCAAAAACTTCCATTGAACATGAAGGCTCCTTTCAGTGGTGGCTGTAATCACAGCAGTTCCCATCCCCCCTCCAATTTCATGCCCACAGTAAAGTAACAAAATTAGCCTCTGGCCTTTTCAATTGACCTCCTTCTAGTGTCAGAAAAAAATATTATACTATTATGATAATACTATATTTCTCTTAGAACAAAATCTTTGATTAGAAGCCTTACCCTCTCTCAAAACTCATATTTGCTACCAAAGGAAAAAAGTATGTGTCCTATGCAACTCTAAGTTTCAGGGAAGTGGAAAATTTGCACCCAAAACTCAGCACTAAGGAAAAACAGAATTATTTTTAATCACATAATTGTTGATTCTGGATTTTATTACATTGTGGTTGAAAATGACCTTTCAAAATGAGATTAATTATAATTGTGATCTTTAACTAAGTAGATAGATATTTTAACGAGAGAGAGAAAACGAAATAAAGCACACCACTCATAAAATTCTGCTATTACTTTGGGACCAAAACAGTAACAAGAAGCTGCCACGTAGAATAAACTTGGAAAATTTCTTTTTAGATGATTGGAAAGCAATTGGCTGCTGCTAAGAGGTTTCCTTCCTGGTCAACATGACATTGTTATGAGAAAGAAAACATATTAAATTGCAAAGCACTGCTATGAGTCATCTGAAATGATATTTTATCCACCTTCTGTCAGAGCACATGTATAATTTTGTCAGAGTTTGGAGAAGAAAATGAAAACTAACTTTTAAAGGGAGGGGAGTTAAAAAGAAAATGCACATTTACAGTAAATGTAGAAATTGATGTAATTTCTATGAACAATACTGAATTAACACAATTAGATGTGTGCTACATTTTGAAATACAACTCACAATAGGTTTAAACTAAATCCTGAACAAATTGGTTACATAAGATTCTGTTTCCACTGTGAATAGATACTTAAGACTAATAAAGATTCATTTGTCCTGAATGCAATATTTTGTATCCACTATAATAGGCAATAAATATGAAGATGACATAAATTATTTATTAAGATGCATATAATTATTAAGTTATAAGCAATTGTGTGTAACCTGACAGCAGATCGGTAAATCAATCTAAGATATCTACATTACTGTTGTACATTTTGATTATGAGAAATAATAATCTTCTTCCAGAAATTCATGAATTTTTGCTTTATGAAAAGAGCTCTTCTGATGTTCCTTAGTCTTTAGGTGATAATCAAAGACTAAGCATCTGTTTTATTTTATGTCAGCTGGTAATTTGAGGCTGAGCATTTCTTCTTAAGAAACAAAAGCAGATTTACAGTTAAACTCTTTTAACCTTCTGGAAAGCATTGAGATAGCTCAGAAATTATGTTAGATCAGGGTGTCCAAACTTTTTCCAGGAAGGGCCAGATTTGGTGAGGTGAAACTGTGTGGGCCTGACCATTCAGCCTGGCATTCTTCGGACCATTAACATTAAATGCAAATGGACTATTTTATGAAAGACTAAAGAAATAACTCTGTCAGGAAGAAGAGTGCGGGGTGCTCAAAATTTGAATATGGGCTGCAATTGGCCCCCGGGCCGGATTTTGGACATGCCTGTGTTAGATGAACTGGATAATGCTATTGAGATGTCAAGTTTGGGTTTTGTTATTTTGGATGCTACATTATTGCTGCAGTCTGTCCAGGGTTGTTTTCCACAACACAAACAGCAATATAACTTTTTTCAATTCATCAATTAATTAAATATCCCAGTTTTGGTTTATTAACATTGACAAATGTGGTAGCAAATTTTAAAAAGATTTGGAATATTGCACCTACTGTACATAAGATAGCAGAAAACTGAAATGTCTATGAACAAGCATCTCTTGGTAACAACACAGAGAATAATGACCTTATCCGTGATAGCTGTGAAAAACAATCAAGACAAATCCTGACTACATCCCACAGGTGGTGTTTCTGAAACTGGGAAACTTTAAGGTGTGTGTTGAGTTGAACTCTCAGAATTCCCTAGCTAGGGAAAACTAGCTCAATAATTTTGCTAAGCACCAGTCTTAATTCTTCTCAGGTCTACTTGGACCCGCTAGGATCTTGTGGGTACATGTCTCGCCTAGAGTGATGTTAATGTAAGTGTAAGTCATTAACGGGTTCTTGAAGTCAGGAACACATAAAGTTGCTTTTATCCATCCCCAAACCAACAGGGAAGCAATTTTTGCCTATCTTTTTTCTTCCATATATTAAAAGAACTGCTTTCAAAACTATGATTACTCGTGTGATGCTTTCACTATCACTATTGGTGATCTATTGGTGAATATATAGATATTGGTGAATATATAGATATGTGGGGATGTGAAAAACCAGATTTTATTCATGTGGCAGTCCAGGATGAAATGGCTGTGGGAAAAAATGGTTATGGAGAAGAGGAGTCATTTCTGCCACAGCAGCTGTTTTGGTATTTTCAACAAGTAGTAATACAATGGTAGCTTATTTTCTTATCTGCAACTATCTAGCAGTGCTGTACAAAGGGGAATTAATGGGAAGGGGCTCATATGAGCTGTCTATCCATTGCTGTCTCTCAAGAGCACTTTGTCTTCTTCATAGTGATGGGTGTTTGCATTCTCTGTAGGAGATATAAAGATGTTCCATTCAGGCCATGGAAAGTGCAACTTGGACAGAACATCAGACCTATGCATTTTAATTGTTCTCTCTCTTTTCCTTTTCTTTTATTGCTTTGTTTTCTTCATATTTTGGGAATTACAGTGAGCAGACTTAATAATTCCAATGTGAATATAGGCATAAGAGACTATTTTCTGATTTTTTCCCCCTATTTTACAAACTTTCTAAGTTATTTTAATATTTTGTGGCAATTCTAAAATTGAAAATATTAGAACTCTACAGCCAATGGAAAACTGAGTGACAAGTTCTTAGCAGTTGTGACACGTCAAAGTGCTTGCTTGTGGGCACTCCTGAGGCTACAAAATTGATTCAGGAGCTGTAGGCCAATATATTTTGAAAATGCTACTAAGTGATAAACTGGACCACAGATGTTTAGACCTATCAAGCTTTAATTCCAAGCTCCAGTGTGCTATAATTCCAAACTCCAATTAGTTTAAATTGTAAGTTTCCTCTTTATCTATTAATATCTTTCTCTTTATTCCATACTACACCTCAACACAACTCTTCAGATTTGTAAGATGTGCAGTATCCAAAATTCCCATTTAACTTGTTTGAGAGCAAACAGGTCTTAGAGAGGCATTAGTAAAGCTATTCTACCCAAAAAAAAACCACCCCACACATATTATTCTCTGTGGTTTCAGCAGGTTACATAGTTGATGTGACAAAGTTAAATCTGTCTAATTACTTAAATCAAAGATCAACAGAAATCCTATAAGAAAAAGAAATAATAAATAATCACATGGAAATCAGTGAGTACTTTGAGGAAGTGGTTGACTTTCCATTAAAATTTTGTAAAGGTTTTTATCCTGCTTTTTTATATTTATAAATCACTCAAGGCATTGAACATCCTAAATAGTCCTTCCTACTCCTATTTTCTCACCAACAGTCTTGTGTGGTAATATTGAGAGTGAGTGATTGGCCCATATCATCCAGCCAACATTCATGTGTAAGGTTGGACTAGATCTCACCAGCTCCTGGTTTCTAGTTTGATGCCTTAACCATTACATCAAATTGACTTGTTTTTGGATATACGGTAATGCTGAATCCATCAGAATGGTTAATTTGGATTCCTGCAGAAAAGATTTGTTCTTTTTTTAAGTAATCCTTGCTAATTATTTCACCTGAGTAATGTCTAACTTTGCCTTTTTTACAAGGGAAGATTTCAGAAGAAAAAAAATGGAATTGATAACTTTTTAAAAATCACCAAATAATGTAAATGCATTAAAAATGATATATCAGACATCTTCTTCAACACAGAATTGCAGATCTTTAAAAGAATTTTTGAGATTCCACTAGATAATATTTCAAAAGCATATTTTATTAACTGCATAGATTATCACATACAATTATGGAAGATTACAAATAATATACAAATGCAGAAAACTGTCACATATTGAATATTGAAAATGATAAAATGATTTATTAGCATTAATTCTATGAAAATGTGATTGTGATTAAAAGACAATTTGTTGGATTTCACACAAACTATTAAAAGATTTTGAATTACTTATAAAGTAATAAGAAGCAATAAGTATTAGGCTCACGTAAAACAGATATAATAGAAAGAAATAATGTATTGTACAAGATGGATGGATAAATTAATAACCAATGGAACATAACATTGGTTCACCAACTGATACAATAATAGTATAAGCAGGTGAATAAAAGGCACTATGGAGGCTGGTATAAAATGCTAAACGCAACACCTTAATTATGCTCAGGGTCTCTGAAAAAATAACATGTGCAATAGGCTTATTTGTGTTATTGTCAAGCCACAGTTTCACACTAGTGTAATTGGTGCCATTGCATAAAATACTTTCCTTATAGAAATACATTTCTGCTGGAGTGTCCGATTCAGAAAGATTTCTGATGTTATTTAAACTATCAATCAAATGAACAGCATCTTTGAATTGCTCTTTTGTAGGGCGGGCTATTTTTGTTTGCATTTCTCTGCGGAAAAAGATATTACTTTTCTTTTGGTAATAAACAAGTGTACAAATTTCTGTCTCAGAAGAATTTGTGACAGAGACTTTCCATATGCATCCATCCTTGTCCTTTGGTCTACAGAGATCCCAGGCATCTTCTCCCTTGCCCGTGTGACAGTGATAGGCTGACCAACCATATTTGGCACATTGGTAGTTAATGTGGCAGGGCAAGCCTGTGGGAGTCACATCTCGGAAAGGAGAGCAGGGTTCAAGTCCATAAATAGTCTCACATTGGAAATGTGCTTGGATTATTCGGCAACTATGCTTACACGTGTTGTTTCTCAGTGAATGTTCGAAGGAATCCCACTCTGTTAGAATGCTGCAGTAATTCCATTTTCCATTTTTGAAGTGACAATAACGATAGGAACCTCCCCAGAAATCACAAGGCGAATCACATTTCTCACCAGAGACAGCCAGGCCGCTTTTTAAAGAACAATAATCCCAACCATGTCCACTGCCACCCTTTTGATTGCACCAGGTGTATTTAGAACCATGATACTCACAAGTATTTGTACATACTCCCCCTGTGCTTGTGTAATGAATGATATTGGAGGAAGTCCAAGGTATGAAGGAAAAGAATGCAACCAGAGCTACATAAACTCTCATCATGATTTTCTTGAATTCCTGAAATGAAAGTAAAAAATGTTCTGCTAATTATGTTTCTATAGTTTTGCTTCATAGCTGTCACACCTTCTTGTCCCAAATTTTGACTCCTCGTGGCTTCATAATGTGCCATGTATTATGTTTTTTTTTTTTAATTACGGTAAAGCATTAGAAAGTGAGATAATCATATCTTCCATCTGATTTTCTATCTTTATCTGAATTTCACACTTTTGTAAATGGTAAACCTTCTAAGCCTTGGCTATCTCAAATGCCATTGCAAGCAAAAATTTTAAAATTATTTTCTAATTTTATGATTTTACATATAGAAATAAAAATCTTACATTTGATTATTAAAGATGGATCAAATTCATCTAAAACTTTAAAATGCTATTCCAAAATATTAATGGTGATATATATCTATGGTGTATTTTAATTTATTTTACTACCAGTTTGGTTGTGCGTACTTGTGCACTCATGCATTCACACAACACTTTTGCGCAGAAGCATCCATGCAGATGGGAGGAGCCTCCCACCACTGCCACTACCAGTTCACCCAATCTGGGGGGATCCAGCAGAAACCCACCTCTGTGCTACATGGAATGTATTATTTGCAATCAGATATCCTCCTGCTTTGTTCCATAACATGTAGAGAGGGAGGAGCGGAGTTGCACTTATTCTCTAAAATATATACAGTATGATAGGAAGGCTCTCCCCTCCCCCCCCCCATTTTCCTTTAATTTTTACAAATCTTGTTGTTTGTTGGTAGTTGATCTACCATCACTTTAAAGAGGGGAAACATCTTTCCTAATACACCTTTAAATGGTCATGAAACCATGCATTATGCAGAAAAAAGCAAATGCAAAAACGACTTGGTTTGGGCATTTTTCTACAGATTTTTAATTTTAAATTTAGTATGGAACTTTCGTGGCCCAGATATCTGCTTCCCAAAATAGCCACATAATCTGGCTAAATACAGGCAGGCCTGGCAATCTTTCCTCCTCAGTTAAAATCTGTCACTTATTCCAGAATTAAAATAATTGAGAAAAAGAAGGTAACTATACAACAAGGGAATACCCAAACAAGGGAACACCCTAAATCCCTTTAGGGAGAAAGAAAAAAAAGTCAGCTAATTGCCTTTCTAGAAAAGATTAAGGAATTATTCTGAAAAACTTTTCTTCATAAATATCAACATCAAATATTTTAAAATTGCCCCAAAATGTACAACTACCAAGAGCATTAAGTAGAAGTTTTGGAGTAGCAACCTGATAAATCAACAAACAATTGAATAAATAAATAAAATTATATAAATAAATGAATAAATATACAGACTTGGAAATGAAATCAGCCGCTGTGCAGCAAGAATCTGTTTGGCCTAAAATATATAAAATAGAAAAGGTATACAAATATATGTATTTACTTGCTTTTTTATCCACACTTATATGCTGGGTAATGTAACATAATTTGACATAATGTATCGTGTAATTATACATTATTCATAATATATTAAAACAATGACATACACAAAAAGCAATTCATAAATAAAACAGAACTGATCATAAAAGGTATTGCTGCTTTAAGGAGATCTTTGCAGCTGAATGGCTGTTTAAACAAAATTGTCTTAACCATTTTTTTATAGATCATCAAGGTAGCAGCACATCTGAGCTCTATGGGCAACACCCAAGTCCTTCTCTCTGCTAGACTACGTAGGGTGGGCAAATTTTCCTTGGAGAAGATATCTAGATTTTTCTGGAAAGTGATCCAAACCTTGAATTGGGCCCAAAAACCTATAAGCAATCACTGTAGTTCCATAGGTATTATCCTACTGAACCATTTAATGTTGGCATTTCCATGTAGAGTCAATTATAGTACTCTAACTGAGATGACAAACTGAGGACAAAACCATATTTTCCCTAACACAAAGTAATCTGAGAATTTGATTTATTTGCAACATATGAAAAATTAAGGAAATTACTTATCTTCAATAACTTAATACAGTAACTACTGGGTTTTGATTGAGATGAAAAGAAAAAAAAATTAAATCCCCAGTCTTATTTGTAAACCAAATACATTTACATATTTCCATTAGTTAGTGAAATAGAGTATCAGGATATACAGCTAAGGATATTCTTTTAAATTTAAAAAATACAAATAGAAAAAGTCATAAACAGAGAATAAAATTCATACCCTTCCTTTTTCATCCCAGATGCAATTCTAAAAGCCATGGTAATTAACATTAGTCACTAATTTTTTAACAAATACTTACTCCTTTTTTCAACAAGTACTCCTTGCTTTCTCACAGTCCCTTGTTCTGTTACCTCCCCAGAAACCCAAAGAGCAATGAGGTTATTTGCTGTTTATATATTAACCAAATGACTGACTTTCTGTTTCAAAGTTGGGGGTAAAGAGGAGGAGCAAAATGAGAAATGAAAGCATATTTTTCCCCTTACTGTGTTTATTTTAATACCAAAATACAAACTGGTCCCATGAGGAGGAAAACAAAATTTATTTTGAATTGAAGAATGATCAGGGAACTCATTATGGCTGTAATCATGAGCACCTATACTTTTAAATTAATCTCACTATTGTTGTAATGTATCCCAACCAATTTATTTCTTATCTTGATTGAAGCACAAAAACAAACTATTTTCATTATTGATGTCAAGTCAAATTTAATCTTGATATGAAAAGTTCTCAGAAACAAACAAAACAGATCTTCTTGGATTTGACTCCAAGAATAAATATATATTTATTTTTTATAGTGGATCTTCCATTTTGGTTCATTGTGGATTTCCTGCACACAGAATTATTATAGGATTAGAAGTATCCTATATAATGACTGCATCCTCCTCTTACATGATACATTAAGATAAAATAATATATCCTACAGTAAAACCAGACTTAGCACTTTTCCTAGTCTAGCCTTAATCCTGGATTTTCTTGCAAAAACTGCCTAGAAGTAAAACTACTTTAACCAATTCCTGGTTTTCACTTGGGCTAGGAAAGGGAACAGAAAAATTTTCATGCAATAGGTAGAATTGGAGAACAAAGAGGGGGGGAAAACTCCAAAGGTCAAAGACTGTTCAGAGCAGACCTGGGTGAAATGTGGTAAAATAAGTGCAGCTAGTAAACCATTTATGCAGCACAAGTTAGAAAATATTACTTTTATTATTTATTTAAGAGAAAAATATGCTTCAAGTTATCTTTCTTGTATTTTGGGGACATGCAGCTTCCAAATGCATATAAAAACGAGGAGTTTTAATTACATCATCACATTCACCATCTTTTAGAGAATAACAAAGTAGGAAGGGATCTTTGAGGTCTTACTCCAACTCCTAGCGAAGCAGGAAAACTTGTACAATTTCATACAAACGGTTGTCCAATCTCTTCTTTAAAACTCCAGTGTTAAAGCACAAGTTCTGGAAGCAAGTTTTTCCAGTGATTAATTTTTCTATTAGGAAATATCCCCCTAGTTCTAAGTTGTTCTTCTTCATTAGTTTTCATCCATTCTTAATCTGCCTTCAGATATTTTGGAGAAATACTATTCTTTACTATTCTTTGTGATCACTTATGAACTGTGACACCCACAATTCATTTAAAAGTTGCTCCTGAAATAGAAAGTCATTAAACACATGAGGAGCAAACATATCAAGTATAATCCCTTTCATTTCAATTCCATTAAATAAAAATTAAACCATTTCTAACTCTTTTCCTAACTTCAATTTAGCAAAGGGCATATGTGATCCTTGACCTAGAAAAGATTGAGCCCTTCTGATGTGGCATTTTTGGTCTTCTGGGCATACTGCTTTATACAAGTTTCAAAAAACAAGAATACTTGTTTTCTGCAAAATCATACCAAGAGTTAAATTATGAAACCTACAAAATCCCTGGAGGAAAAATGGTAACATTCTGTTTAAGAAAAGTATGCAGCTATCCTGACACATGTTTTCCAGGCTGGCATGTTTTTCATTTTGTTGACATCCTTTTGCAATGACCTGAGAGTTAACCAAAAAAAAAAAAAAAGACTTTATTTTACAGTATTTGGGAACACGGTCTGTTATATATGTCCAAAAGAAAAGAAAAACAGTAGAGTCTTCATAGAGCTGAATTTAAATTCTAATGAGTCTTGCATGTATCCATACACAATATACAGCCATTATATCCATAAAGTTCTTTTGGCTATCATACAGAAGTAGTTTGCCTTTGTCTTCTTCTGTGTTCTTTTCTCAACTTTCCAATTCAGCCTATAAAGTTTGAATTCCATGATGGTCTCCCATAAAGTTTAAAACTGAACTGAGCCTACTTCATTTTCAGAGATTGGATCAAGTGAGGTTTCTGATGCCAGTCAACTAGTTTCATCAGATTCATCTTGGGAATGTGAGCATGCTATCTAGGCATCTGCCTTTTATCTCTAGTTCTTTGGTAAGTAACATCAGTTTAAGTTAACTGTCAGCCCTAGAGACCATCTTTTTTGGATCTTCAGGGCTGCCACACTTGGTAGTCGGGCATTCTGTGGGAACTGGGAGGGGGTGAGATATATAGCTATAGCAACATTCTTTCACTGGTAAACAAGGAGGTTCAGCCTGTGCCTGGAGAGCCATGACTGGGAAGCAACTCCAGTCAGGATGGTGACTTGATTGAATCATGTGACTTTCTTTTGGGTGGGGAAAACCCAGGAGACTTTAGATTCGGGTTTTCTCAGATTTGCTAATATTACATCTGTAATAAAATGTAACTTGTAAAATCTGACACACATTGTATAAAATCTGGCACACATTGCAAACTATTCAATGTATGGTAGAATTGGCTGAATTGCAGAATATGCCATTTCACACCAGGTTTTATATTCCTTCAAAAATATTTAGGGACATAAAGGGACATAAGTAATCTGATAAAGCAAGCTGACCAAACACTAACCGATTAAGTAATAAAGCTAGAACTAGCCTACCTGTGCAGCAAAAACAAAGATTCAAAGGAAAAGATTGGGGACAAAAAAGTCAAAATTTTAGATCTGCAACTAAAGCCAACCTCTCTTTAATATGACATTACTAATTCAAGTTGGAATACAAAATAAACTAAATAGAAAAGAAGAAAGGGAAAACAAAAAGACTTATTTCAAGACAGGATGTTTGTGGTATCAAAATGTACTAAGTGTAAATAGGCAATCAAAGCCCTGCTCTTTTTAATATTAGTGCACACATCACCATTGTGTAAAACAGCATAGGGCTTTGATCACTCAATTAAGCTACCGCATTATTGCAGTTGATATTGCCAAACCTCTACTTTAAGAGATTGGGATAAAAATGTAAGGAAGATATTTTTGGAGACAGATTTTTTCCCCAAAAATAGAGTATAAGTTTCAAAAGATAATTGTTCCTAAGGATCCTGTTGGAATTTTTAGACTGGTATCCATAGAGGAGAAACATCCTGCATCTAGATCAGAGAATAATAAAATTGATTTCACACTGCAAGTTTTTGATTCTCTTTTCTTGCCCTCCATTACTCCATTCCTCTGAATATCTTTCTGAAGCTCTCACATCGCACTCAAAAGATTGAGAACTCAATGCTAGGCACTGGCAGATGTTTCTTTATCAGGGTGAAAAGAGAAAATATCTGCTGCAAATTCTATGTAGGCATCAGGAAGGGCATCTATCCAGAGAATACTAAGCTCCATTTGAATAGCTAATCAAGAAATTGCAGAGTTTATTTTAAAATAGCAATTAGGTTGGAAGTTATAGAGACGTGGTATTTTGCAAGAGATAGCTGCAATTTCAGCAGGTAAACTTCAGCAGGTACAGAAATTTTAGCTTGCATCCACAAAACCAGTGAACTAAACTTCTCTTTCTAGGGCTGCAGTCTGACTATGGTTTTTGGAAGGGAAGGACAGAACTTTAGGGTTGTAGAATATTAACTTCTGTTTGATTGAGAATGTGGAATTGTCCAAACAGAGCACATAGATGAAGGCCAAATTTCCTGATTTTGGAGCTGCAAATACAACAAAGAAACAAAAGGTGCTATACATCTGATAGTGAATAAAACATAGACTTATTGATGTACATGACACAGAGCTACATTGAGGACACTAAATTGTCATGACTGGATGGCTGGAGAATTGTGGCGGCATAGTAGTAAAGAGGTTAAAGTTTATTAAGACTGATCAGCAGACAAAATAGCAGATCTATAAACACGCTAAAGTAACTCAGTCTCCCACAGTGGCATGATGATGAGGCAAGGAAGATGGTAACATCCAATACCAGCAAAGACTGGTCCTGATCGAAGATTTCACAGAAGTTTGTGGAGAATAAATAGGACTTCCAGATCCAGACTTACAAACAGCTACTGGCCAATAAATCAGACATCATTATAGTAGACAAGGACTGGAAGATAGTGGTGGTGATAGATTTACCTATGCTAAGTAATAACAACATCAGGAAAAAGGAGAATGACAAGCTTGGAAAAATACTAGACCCTGAAATAGAATTAGCAAAACATGAAAGTAAAAAGAAAACTGGTTCCAGTTGGTAAGAGCACTCAGACTTGTGACTCCTAAATTGGGAGAGTAGTGCCAACAGATTCCAGGAGCAACATCACTGCTTTGTCGAAAAGAGTGCAGTGAGAGGAACAGCTATGATACTGCACAGAACCCTCAAACTCCCTAGATTCTGCTAAATGACCTGAAATTGAGGAAGACACCCAGTCAAAGGGTTCAGGCAAACTCACACTTAACATTCATTTCACTACTGTTAAAGAACTCAATTTATTAATCTCTATTTTTCATTGTATATTAAAATGCATAAACCCTAGTTCTGCTAGGCCCTATGAAACTAAATTCTAAACCAACCCTCCAATTATCAACCAACTTGATCACATTAGAGGGTTGATAAAATATAATCTATAGTGTCACATATAATGAGAAGAAAAACTCTTATTCAGAAACATACATAAAATTTAGTTAGAACAAGAATAAAATGCTTTTTTCAAAGAAACAAATTCAGCAATTACAACATTGCGCCTATTGAATTTTTCAAAAATTTAATAATAATTTCAATTTATCACACTGCTGAAAATACAATGATTTTACACTGACTATTTTTCTGACTGGACATAAATTATTAATCAGAGAACAAAAATCTCACCCCTACTGTTCAACACATATATGAAGCCGCTGGGTGAGATCATCCGTGGTTTTGGGGTGGGATATCATCTGTACACTGATGATACTCAGTTGTACATATCCACCCCAGATCACCTCAATGATGCCGTCTAGGTTATGTCCCGGTGCTTGGAGGCCATACGGATCTGGATGGGTAGTAACAAACTCAAGCTCAACCCGTCCAAGACTGAGTGGCTGTGGCTTCCGGCACCCCAGGTCAGCCAGATTATTCCAACCCTGGCCATTGGGGGCGAAACACTGGCCCCCGTGGAGAGGGCGCGCAATTTGGGTGTCCTCCTGGATTCCCGGCTGTCTATGGAAGATCATGTGGCAGCCATGGCCAGGGGGGCGTTTCATCAGGTACGCCTGATGCGCCAATTGCGCCTCTTACTGGACCGGGGTGCCTTACGCACAGTCACTCAAGCACTCGTCACCTCTCGACTCGACTACTGTAATGCTCTCTACATGGGGCTTCCCTTGAGGTGCACCCGAAAGCTGCAGCTAGTCCAGAATGCAGCCGTGCGGGTGATTACGGGAGACACTCCCACATAACACCTATCCTGCGCGAGCTGCACTGGCTTCCTGTGGTCTTTCGGGTGCGCTTCAAGGTTTTAACGACCATCTTTAAAGCGCTCCATGGCTCGGGGCCTAGTTACATGCGAGACCGCC
This sequence comes from Rhabdophis nuchalis, assembly GCA_039707465.1. Classification (NCBI taxonomy): domain Eukaryota; kingdom Metazoa; phylum Chordata; class Lepidosauria; order Squamata; family Natricidae; genus Rhabdophis; species Rhabdophis nuchalis. The sequence goes on along the minus strand of CM077647.1, from coordinate 42,862,375 downwards.
TCCTGCCCTATACATCCCTCAGACCGATACGCTCCCACAGAGAGGGCCTCCTCAGGGTGCCGTCGGCTGGACAATGCCGACTGGCGACACCCAGGGGAAGAGCCTTCTCTGTGGCGGGACCAGCCCTTTGGAACCACTTACCCCCTGAATTCCGCACCATCTCCGACCTCCGCCTCTTCCGCAAGTGTCTGAAGGCACATCTATTCCATCTAGCCGGCCTAGCGTAACCTCCATTACTGACTCCTAGATAGTTTTAAATTTGGGATTTTTAATTTGGTTTTAGCACAGGATTTTATTAAAATAAGTTTTTAAAAATTTTATTATGTTTTGTATGTATTTTAACATTCCTGTGCGCCGCCCTGGGTTCGCTTGGAGAAGGGTGGGGTATAAATATAATAAATAAATAAAATAAATAAATAAGGAGGGGGCAGCCCCCAGGGCAGAGCGCGCGCCGAATGCGGGAGAGCGCAGGCGCGGCCGTTCGTACCGTTGGAGGTCCTAGAGCAGTGGTCGGCTCTTTGGCCCCTCAGGTGTGGCTCTTCCTCTCTCCCCCCCCTCCCTCCCAAGGCAGCGGAGCGGCCGGCATGTCGGCTGGGGGGGCTGCGGCTAACTCCTCCTGTAGCGAGCGGGCAGGGGGAGTGCCCGGGGCTGTGGCTGCCTGGGCACCGCTGGGGCTGTCCGGGTGCCGTGCGCCCGCCTCCATCCCAGCCCCGTGTGGCGGGCAGCCGTGGAGTGTGCCATTGGAAGGAGCTGGTGGCCATTGGAAGGAGCTGGTGGAGACATGCCCGGCTGTCCTGCCCGATGCACCTGCTGGGCAACCTTGGACGGCGGGAGCTGCGTGTCGCAGGGTTCAGGGGCAGCAGCAGCAACAACAGCCACCTGCAGAGGCTGTCGAGGCGTGCTTTCCGGGGCTGGCCACCGCACGGGGGTGGGAGGGACGTGGGCGTGCGGCACCCGGACGGCCTCGGTGGCACTTGGGTGGCTGCGGCCTCGGGTGCTCCCTCCGCCCGTTCGCCTGCTCGCTGCAGGAGGAGGAGGAAGCCGTTGCCTCCCCGGCTGGCGTGCCGGGCTTTCCGCTGCTTCCAGGGGGGGAGGGAGAAACTGACATATAGAGAGAGACAGAGGGGGAGTTAGGAAGAGACGACACAGAGAGAGAGGGAGAGAGAGACAGACACACACACACACACACACACACACACACACACACACAGAATGACAGATGGGTGGAGGGAGGATAGAGAGATAGACAGAGAGAGAGAGAGAGAGACAAAAAGAAAAAGAGAGAAAGAGAAAGAAAAATAGAAAGAAAAAGAAAGTGAGAGAGAGAGAGAGAAAAGAAAGAAAGAAAGAAAGAAAGAAAGAAAGAAAGAAAGAAAGAAAGAAAGAAAGAAAGAAAGAAAGAACTTATGACCACAAAGCCCAAAATTTTGGTTCCTAAGCAGGACCGTCAAGTGAGTTTCACCACATTTTCCAAGTTGGGCATGCCCACCTGGTCACATGACTGCTGAGCCACTCCCACAAAACAGGCCACACTTTTTGGCTCTCAAAAGAAATTTCAATCGTGGTACTGTTGATATTTGGCTCTCTTGATTAATGAGTTTGCCCACCACTGCCCTAGAGGGCCGAGTGAGCCGACTCTCCCCCCCCCATGTGCGCATGCGCCGCCTGTTTCCCCCCCCCCCCCCGCTCCTCCTCTATGCCAGCCGGTCCACAGAATCTACTTTAAAATGAAACCGGTCCCTGGTGCAAAAAAGGTTGGGGTCCCCTGGCATAAGTGACAATGGAGTGGCTAGTAACGTTTTGATCACTATAGTTCAGTCTCAGAAATAAAGTTGGCTGCAGAGGTTATTCTGTATGTCAGATTAATAAATAATAGAGGCTATTTGCCACACAATAGTAAAATTTAGCCAATAATGGACAATAGTGGAAGAATTGTTCTTATGTCATTTGCAGTAAATACAAATCATATGCATATTTAGACTTCTTAAACATAAACTTTTGTACATGCAGGCAAAAAATGGATGATCAATAAGTTTCAGATTTTGTTTTTTTTTTTAAGGAAAGTGAATATTTACTATTACTATTTACTATTTATTAAATTTGTATACCGCCCTTCTCCCTTGTGGGACTCAGGGCGGTGAACAGTCATAATAAAACCACAAAACATCAATATACAATATACAAAATACTTTAAAAATCAATTAAATTTAGTGCCTGTTCTAAAACCAAGTAAAATTCTCTGATAAAATCAATTAAAATCGATTAAAAAACACACCAGGCTGGCTGCACGGAATAAATGCGTTTTCAAGGCCCGACGGAAGAGGCGTAGGTCAGTGATCGTACAAAGGTCGGAGGGTAGGTTGTTCCAGAGGGCAGGAGCTGCCACAGAGAAGGCTCTCCCCCTGGGGGTCGCCAGCCGTCATTGTTTGGCCGACGGTACCCTGAGGAGGCCTTCTCTGGGGGAAGCGAACTGGTTGGTGAGAGGTATTCGGTAGCAGGATGCGGTCCTGCAGGTAGCCAGGTCCGATGCCATGGAGCGCTTTAAAGGTGGTTATCAGCACCTTGAAGCGCACCCGGAAAGCCACAGGCAGCCAGTGCAGCTCGCGCAGGAGGGATGTCACATGGGAGCATCTTGGGGCTCCCAGAATCCCCGCGCGGCCGCATTGCGCACCAACTGTAGCCTCCAGGTGCACCTCACTGGCAGCCCCATGTAGAGAGCATTGCAATATGAATGTACAGATATTACATCACTGATACATTGTAGTAAAGAAAAAAAAATTAGGAGTAAAAGAAGAAATAACCACCATTGTGATTGTTTGGGAACCCAATCCCACATATAGGTGCAGGTATTTAGGAATTACCCTATTTTAATTGCCTGTGAATTTTTATTATTTTTTTAAGGAAATTGCCTATGACTCTTTTGAGTTTCCCATAGAATAACCTGACATTTATAGGAATAGCTACCTTTCAGAAGAAATAGTCAGAGCATTTTGCATATGATTATGTGGATAAGTATATTTAGAGGTTTAAAAAGGTTAGGTTTGGGGTTGGCAATATCCTCATTGCAATATCAATGAAAATTGCAAATTCCATAGAGGTACCTCTAGGTATGAAACATACCTAATTATAAAAGGATAGGAGAGTTTAAATTTAAATTTAAAATTATATGCTTATTTTTTAAGAAGTATCCTCACATTTTTTGGATACAATTTTAAATTACATTTTTAACCAAAAAGCTGAAGAGCGCTATGTAGCCATGATAACATTGTGAAGAGGTAAGTATAATTCAGTAGACACTAAACCTGCCAAAGGGATGCTCTATTCAGGCATGATAACATTGTGAAGAGGTAAGTATAATTCAGTGGACACTAAACCTGGCAAAGGGATGCAGTGGCTAAGTGGCTAAGATGTTGAGCTTGTCGATCAGAAAGGTTGACAATTCGGTGGTTCGAATTCCTAGCACCACATAATGAAGTGAGCTCCTGTTACTTGTCCTAGTTTCTGCCAACCTAGCAGTTCGAAAGCATGTAAAAATGCAAGCAGAAAAATAGGGACCACCTTTGTGGGTAAGGTAATAGCCTTCCAAGTACCTTCGGCATTTAGTCATGCCAGCCACATGACCACAGAAACGTCTTTGGATAGTGCTGGCTCTTCGAAAAGGAGATGAGCACTGTCCATCGGGAAAGACTAGCATATATGTGCAAGAGAAACCTTTATCGTTTAAACCTGTCAAATGGCTCTGCTCAAATAACATTACTAAGGAAAGCTTCTTGTAACTGCTCACCATGTAAGCCATATGATACTATCATATCAGAATAGGCCAATATTCTTTCTCCAAAACATTGCTATTTTAAAAAGATAAGTGCCAGTTAAATTATGCCTATAATTGAAAGATCTCCCTCTCAGTCATTTGACCCCATTCTTTTTTCTCCCCTTCTGCATTCTGGTTAAATGGGTGGTGGGTTTTTTGTTTTGAAAGAGTTACACTTTTGTCTTGTATTATTTTCAGAATATAAATCACTCACTCCTAGTAATAACCTCTTATAAACTCTCTGTGGAAAGAGGAAACCAAGCTTGATATACACTATCAAGAGCCAGAAAGGGACATTTCAGATTTTTGAGATCTGAAGGCTTACAGTAACAAAAATTAAAAATGCTGACCCTTAAAAACAAGGAAAGCACAAAAAAAGGGTGAAACATAACAGGAATATTTTAAATAGAAAAAAATGAGCAAAGGTCTAAATAGGGATTTCCTTTATCGCCTTCCTTAGTTCAATTCATATGTGTTTCTTCAGGTCATTTTTGACTCAAGGAAACTTCCCCATGCAATGTTCTTTCCCTAAAATCACCAGCTCAGCTTGTGATTGACTAAAGTTCAAGGTCTTCTAGTTTCTACTCTGACTTTAACCACTACACAAAACTGTCACCCTCTTCCTCCAATGGGACCTAAATATTTTCCTCACAAAGGCCTACTATAGGAGGAATAGTTGCATTTAGATTCAGTGTCTATGATCCTGGAGCATTTCAAAGGATAAAAAAATCATATTGTGTGTTTTACATCATGAACAAATAGTCTGTATGCCGAATCTCCCAGTTTGTAAGCTGTAAATCAAGGATGTCAAACTCCGGCACACAAGGTGCTTAGGTCTGGTCTGCAGGACCACCCTGGAAACAGTGAAGCCCACAGTGCCTATGCAGCATCTTTTTCAGCACCAACAACTTCCTGCAACCCTCTGCCAGCAAAAATACAGTTTCGAAGGGCTACACATGGCCTTCATGAGCTTCATTTTCGCTGGTAGAGTGCTCAGGCCACCACAGGTAATAGAGCTGGCCATGCCCACCCAGCACCCCCAGGTCAAACATAACCCTGAATGAAACTGAGTTTGACACCCCTGCTATAAATTGAATTCTCACCACCTTCATTAAGTATCTGAGGCAAAGAGGAAACACCAAAATAATCCAAATAATTCAAATAAATCACAGGTAGTCCTTAACTTACAATTGTTCACTTAGTGGACAAATTTACAATGGTATAGAAAAAAGTGGCTTATGTCCATTTTTTACACTTACAACCATTGCAGCATCCTCATGGTCATGTGATCAAAATTCAGGTGCTTGGCAACTGACTCATATTTGTGATGGTAGTGTCCAGGCTCACATGATCACTTTTTGCAACCTTCTGACAAGCAATGGGAAAATCAGATTAACTTAATAACCGTATTACTAATTTAGCAACTACAGTGATTCATATAACAACTGTTAAATGACAAGAAAGATTGTAAAATGGGACTAAACTCATCTAACAACTGGCTCAGCAGCAGGGCTTAATTGTGGTCATAAATCGAAAACTATGTACATATGATTTTCATTATTCTAATTCATGATAGTACACGAAATATTACATCATGCATTTCTTTTAATTGGGATTTGTTGAATCAGAATTAATTGCATCCATACATTACACCAAGCCAAAATTAAACAAACCAAATAACGGTTTAATGAGACGTGAGAACAAAGCCAGTAATTTATCCTTCTGCTCTCTTCCAAGAAGAAAAACAGCAATCTGACCCTAAGTGTACTTATGCAAACAAAAACAGGGGGAAAAAATAGGGATCATGAGAATGACTCAAACTTCGAGCCAGCAAGTATAGGCTGGCTCAGCACTTTCCTGATGCCAAGCCCAAATTGGAAGAAGAGCATTTTATTTTTCTTCACCCTTTATGCACTCAGAACACTGTTGTTTGCAGCAAATGATCACTGCTGTCAAACAGTAGTTTTCTTTCTATAGAAATCAAGATGAATTTTTTAGCCTAACTTTTAAAAATGAATAAATGTTAATTTGCTGAGAAAAAAAAAATGCTGTCGCTTTGAGCTGCTCAGTGGCAAAACTGACACAGGTAAAATAAATCTTTAAAAGCTCTCCACCATCATTTACAAAATGTCCATGCCATATAGAAATTATTTATCCCACAAGGAAATATATATGTACATATTTCCTATTTAATTATTTAGCGTATGACAATATATTAGCCAGGGAAACCCCAGGGTTATTACTGAGTAGTTGTTGGCTGCCTAAAACTGCTAGTCCATTCGGTTCATAGTCACACATTATCCAGGGTATGAAGTAACTCTGTGCTCAGAATGTCATCTGTTGCTTTTTCCAATGATTTCACTTTGAATTTGGGCAGATCCAGTTGGATTTGTACTTTCCTCACAGATCACTTTTTCTATCAAAGTGGTACCTATTTATCGATTTGCATGTAGCATGCTTTTGAAGTGCTAAGATGGCAGAAGCTGAGGCAAGTGACAGGAGCTAGGACTGTTGTCTTCTCCATCATCTTTAAATTCCTGAACCATTACACCTCTTCCCCCACCCCTTGTGACTAGAGGGTTAGAGACAAGCTTTGGGCCTTCTCAATTTCATGTGATCAACCTCATTACCAGTCCCCTTGCTCATAACCCATTTGGACTGGTCAGGCAAACTCCCCAAGTCACGAAGTAGCTTATGTGACAATAGAAAAAGAAGCCATTAGTTAATTAGATTTTCTTTCAACAGACAATTTCACATTAGAAGTACTTCTGAATTTATTGTTACTTTGAGAAAGAAGGAACTTCAAGTTTCCTTCTTTGTTAGCAGTTTCCTAGACTCTGGCTCTCAAGTCAGCATTTGGGAATAAAGTGGAAATTTTAGTCAGCACAATTTTTTAAATATATTTTCTTTTAAAAAAAAATAGCAATAGTGATAGCACTAAGACTTATATACTCTGTGCTTTAAAGCCTTCCCTAAGTGGTTTACAGAGTCAGCATGTTATGTACTGACACCCGTTTGAATTCCCCGGCAACAGCCAGTCGCGTCTGATTGGCCAAGACGCGACTGGCTGCAGCCGAAGCGGGAGACGCGCGGATTGGCCGGCTCAATGACAGCTCCATATAAAAGGAGCTGTCAGAGAGAAGGCGCGCGCTTTTTGTTATTACTACTTACTGTTGCTGTTCTGTTGAACTATTGTTAATAAAAGCCGTTGGATCAACCGGGTCTGGACCCTCTCTCAATTCACAACACTGGCGACGAGGACTGGGGCCCGGCATCGATCCTCCTAACCAGACCTCTTCACCCTACGGATCGAAGAGAAATAGCGTTTTCACAGGCAAAGCCTATTTTGCCTCACGATCATGGCCACCCTGCCTCCCTTCGCAACCTACGACCCGTCGGCGGAGTCCTGGGAGGCCTTCCTGGCGCGTTTCGATTGCTTTCTCCTCACCGACGTGTCCAGGGACATCACCCCCGCGAGGCGCCTGGGTCTATTCCTTGGCTGCGGCGGCCGGACAGTGTTTGCGGTCGCGCGGAACATAGCCGCCCCGGCTGCGGTTCAAGACCTGGAATGGGGCGTACTGCAGGCCCGCCTCAAGGCCCATTTCGCCCCGGCGCCCTCTAAAATTTCGCGCCGCTGCGCCTACAGACAATGCCGCCAACTACCAACGCAGTCGGTGACTGACTTTTTGCAGGCCTTGCGCGCGGCTGCCCTCCTCTGCGAATTCCCTGGCCCGTTCCTTGACGAGTCCCTGCTTGAGCAGTTCGTGGCAGGGCTCCGGGACATCAAGCTCCGCCGCCGGCTCCTGGCTCGCTCGGACATTACCTTGGAGCAAGCCATCGAGGACGTCAGGGCCGCGGAGCTGGCTGATGCCACATCCGACCTCTTCCTGGGCCAGCCTGCGCAGCAGCTGCCTTCCCCGAGAGCCTGCCTCGTGGACGAACTGGCTCCGCTCGACCCCCTGGATGACGGCTCGGCCTACGATAGCGTGGCCCGCCTGCAGGCCTCTGGCCGCGGCACCGCCAGGCCGGGCACCTCTCGCAAAGGGGCCGCCTGTGCCGGATGCGGCGGTGCCCACGCGAGGAGCGTGTGCCCCTATAAAGATACGATCTGCCGCCGGTGCGACAGACGGGGCCACATCGCCTGCGCGTGCCGCGCTGTTCTGTCCCACCAAGCGGACCAGGCCCCCCGCCGACCTGCGGAGGCGACTCCGCCGCCCGCTCCGGCCTACGGAAGACGACCCCCGAACCGATGCCCGGCTCCGGAGGCGGCCTGCTACGCCACGTCTGACTTCAGGGACACCATCCCCATCGCAGCCGATGACCGTAGGCGAATCTCCACCTCCCTGACCCTTGAAGGAAGCCCCTTGTCTATGGAGGTTGACTCGGGATCGTCCCGGTCCCTCATCTCGTGGGGGCAACTGAGAGCTTTGTGCCCCAACCTGTCACCCGGGGACCTGTCCAGCCCAGACGCCATGCTCCGGGACTATCAGGGCAACCCCATCGCTGTCATGGGCCTGCACCGGGTCCGCGTGGCGTACGGACGTTTCTCCGGGGCCCTCCCCATTCTGGTTGTTGAACGCCCCCTTCCCGCACTCATAGGACTCGACTGGTTTGACGCCCTGGGCCTCTCTATCCAGCGAGTCCATCGGGTGCCCGCCGCCTCGGCCGTTGAGGCGGTCCTGGCCGAGTTCAAGGACATTTTTGACGGCTCGCTGGGTGCCTATCGGGGCACCCCGGTCTCCCTCAATCTCGACCCCCAGGTTGCCCCAATTCGGCTCAAGGCCCGCAGGCTGCCATTCGCCTTGAAGCCGCGAGTTGACGCGGAGCTGGATCGTCTCGTGGCGCAGGGCGTATTGGAGCCCGTTGACCAGGCGAAATGGGAGACCCCCATTGTGGTCCCCATCAAGCCCGACGGGTCCATACGCATCTGCGCCGACTATAAGTCGACGATCAACCGCGGGCTTCAGGCGAACCCATATCCGGTTCCCGTAGTGCAGCACCTGCTCCATTCTTTGGGGCAGGGGCGCATCTTCGCGAAACTGGATATGGCTCAGGCCTACCAGCAGCTGCCGGTGGATGACGATGCGGCTGACGCCCAGACCATCGTCACTCACCGAGGAGCTTTTCGCTGCCGGCGCCTCCAATTCGGCGTATCCGTTGCCCCGGGGATCTTCCAGAGCCTCATGGAGCGGTTGCTCCACGGGCTCCCGGGCGTCGTGCCGTACTTCGACGACGTCTTGATAGCTGCGGCCAGCCTGTCAGACCTCGCCGAGGTACTCCGGAAGGTCCTCCACATTTTTAGGGGCGCGGGCCTTAAATTAAAGCTCAGCAAATGCAGGTTTGCTGTGCCGAGGGTGGAGTTCCTGGGTTTCGTTGTTGATGCCCAGGGCATCCACCCCTCTCCTGCCAAGGTCGAGGCCATCCGCAAGGCCCCAGTGCCGAGCTCCAAGATGGAGCTGCAGGCATTCCTCGGCTTGGTCAATTTCTATGCCCCTTTCATTCCTCACAAGGCGTCGCTAGCCGAGCCGCTGCATCGATTGCTCGATCGCTCGGTGGTTTGGGTCTGGGGCAGCCGCGAGGCGCATGCGTTCGCGGCTGTCAAAGAGCTGCTGACTCAAGGGCCGTGCTAGTGCAATATTCTGCAAGCCAGCCCCTGACGCTGGCGGCGGACGCCTCCCCTTTCGGACTGGGGGCGGTCCTGAGCCTCTTTTCCACGCACGGGTTGCCGGACACCCTGGTCTCCGACAACGGCCCGCAATTCCACTCCTCCACCTTCCAGGAATTCCTGGCCTCCCTGGGGATCCGTCACGCGCCTACCGCCCCCTACCACCCTGCCGCCAACGGCCGGGCGGAACGGGCCGTTCGCTCGGCCAAGGAGGCCCTCGGCAGGATGGCCGGGGGGGGACTGGCAGGCAAGGGTAGATGCTTACCTGCTAGGTCAGCATTCTATGCCTTGCCCGGCGTCAGGGAAAAGCCCCGCGGAGCTGCTGATGGGCCGCCGCCTGAGAACCGAGTTGGACCGACTGCACCCCCTCTACAACGAGGTGCAGCCGTGCAACCTGGGGGTCCCCCCTCCCCGCCTTTTCACCACGGGCGAGGAAGTGTACGCCCGGAACTTTGCGGGAGACCCCCGATGGGTCCCTGCCACCATTGACGCACTAACCGGGCCGTGCTCTTATAGGGTTCGGAGGCCCGACGGATCCGAGTGGTGGCGCCATGTGGACCAACTAAGGCGCCGCCACCCAGCGCCGGATGACCCGAACCCCCGGCCAACATCCGCGGATCAAGCGACCGACATCCCGCTCATCGACCTGGACCAGCCGGCCGAGCCCTGGCCCGCAGCGGGCACCAACTCCAACGCAGGACCGTCCCCGGGGCTGACGAAGCTAGAACAGCCCTGCCTGGGGGGGCCCTGGGACGCCTCCTACCAACATCAGACAGCTCGGCCCCCTGCTCGCACAGAATCTATAGGCCTACCAGGCCCAGCCTACTCCTCCCCACCGCGCCGGGGGCTTGACTGTGTACTCAACCCGATCGCCACGCCCCCTCGCCCCGTCCTACCTTTTTCGGAGGCTTCCGGCTATTCGCTAGGCCGCTATGACGTTGTCCGGGACTACACCCCCGGCAGGGAGGAGCCCGCTCGGACACGTCCTCCTCCTCCGCCTCCCGAAGCCGATCTGAGGCGCTCTGGGCGGAGTCGACGCAGCCCCGCCTACCTCAGCGGGTACGTATGCTAATGGGCCCGCATGCGTACTCGCTGGGGGGAAAGGAGTGTTATGTACTGACACCCGTTTGAATTCCCCGGCAACAGCCAGTCGCGTCTGATTGGCCAAGACGCGACTGGCTGCAGCCGAAGCGGGAGACGCGCGGATTGGCCGGCTCAATGACAGCTCCATATAAAAGGAGCTGTCAGAGAGAAGGCGCGCGCTTTTTGTTATTACTACTTACTGTTGCTGTTCTGTTGAACTATTGTTAATAAAAGCCGTTGGATCAACCGGGTCTGGACCCTCTCTCAATTCACAACACAGCACATTGTCCCCAGCAATCTGGGTCCTCTAAAGCAGGGGTACCCAACCCCCAGGCCGTGGACCGGTGCCGGTCCCTGGCTTGATAGCAACCGGGCCACAGGGCCGGAGAAGAGGAGGAGGGAGGAGGGGGCAGCCCCCTGGGCAGAGCGCGCGCCGGATGCGGGAGAGCGCAGGCGCGGCCGTTCGTACCGTTGGAGGCCCTAGAGCAGTGATCGGTTCTTTGGCCCCTCAGGTGTGGCTCTTCCTCTCTCCCCCCTCCCTCCCCCCCGAGGCAGCGGAGGGGCCGTTATGTCGGCTAGGGGGGCTGCGGCTACCTCCTCCTGTAGCGAGCAAGCGGGCGGGGGAAGTACCCGGGGCTGTGGCTGCCTGGGCACCGCTGGGGCCATCCGGGTGCCGTGCGCCCGCCTCCCTCCCAGCCCCATGTGGCGGGCAGCTATGGAGGGTGCGCCTCGGTGGCCATTGGAAGGAGCTGGTGGAGACGTGCCCAGCTGTCCTGCCCGATGCACCTGCTGGGCAACCTCGGACGGCAGGAGCTGCGTGTCGCAGGGCTCGGGGGCAGCAGCAGCAACAACAGCCACCTGCAGAGGCTGTCGAGGCATGGTTTCCGGGGCTGGCCGCCGCACGAGGCTGGGAGGGAGGTGGGCGTGCAGCACCCGGACGGCCTCGGCAGCACTTGGGTGGCTGCGGCCTCAGGTGCTCCCTCCGCCCGCTCGCTGCAAGAGGAGGAGGAAGCCATTGCCTCCCCGGCTGGCATGCTGGGCTTTCCGCTGCTTCCGGGGGGGGAGAGAAACTGACATGCAGAGAGAGACAGAGGGGGCGGTAGGAAGAGATGACACAGAGAGAGAGGGAGAGAGAGACAGACATACACAAACACACACAAACACAGAGAATGACAGATGGGTGGAGCGAGGAGAGAGACAGATAGAAAGATAGACAGAGAGAGAGACAAAAAGAAAAAGAGAGAAAGAAAAAGAAAAAGAAAAAGAAAAAGAAAGTGGGAGAGAGAGATAAGAAAGAAAGAAAGAAAGAAAGAAAGAAAGAAAGAAAGAAAGAAAGAAAGAAAGAAAGAACTTATGACCACAAAGGCCAAAATTTTGGTTGCTAAGCAGGACCGTCAAGTGAGTTTCACCACATTTTCCAAGTTGGCCATGCCCACCTGGTCACATGACTGCTGAGCCACTCCCACAAAACAGGCCACACTTTTTGGCTCTCAAAAGAAATTTCAATCGTGGTACTGTTGATATTTGGCTCTCTTGATTAATGAGTTTGCCCACCACTGCCCTAAGGGCCGAGTGAGCCGACTCTCCCCCCCCCATGTGCGCATGCGCCGCCTGTTCCCCCCCCCCCCCCGCTCCTCCTCTACGCCAGCCGGTCCACAGAATTTACTTTAAAATGAAACCGGTCCCTGGTGAAAAAAAGGTTGGGGTCCCCTGCTCTAAAGGATAGAAGGCTGAGTCATCTTTGAGCCTGACAGGATCAAACTCCAGGCTATGGGCAGAATTAGCCTGCAACACTGCATTTCAGCCACTGACCCACCACTCAAATGCAAGTTATTAGGCTGTGAGATTTAATTGCATGTATGATCCCTTTGGAAAAGAAAAAAAAATCCTTAAAATAAAGAGTTATTGGATCAAAACATATTACCATATTACCAAAAACATTATGTCTCTTTCTTTCCCTGTGTATCTATGGCTAGAACTTGGTCACAGTTTGTAAACAACAGAAATAATCTGATGAAACAAGTTTGACTACTTTTTAGCCAGAATGAATAGTTAGGGTGTTATATTAAAACCACTGATCCCCACATGGTAAACTTGGGCCGAAATGTATGCACTGGCCTTCTTTCGCACCAGTATTTTTAAAAAATAGTATTAAAAATTGAAGTTGGCATGCTGTGAAGTAAAATCCCAGCTTCCAAAGCATTCTCATAATCCATGGTTTTCTGGCAAAAGTGCTCACAAGAAGTTTCAAATTTTTGTGTCTGGCCACCGATAACATAATAGTATTTAGGTGATCTCTAAGAATGGACATCAACCAGATAGCACATAATCAATTTAAAAAATGCTGATATGCTTTATATCCCAAACAAATGATGCAGACTTCAAGCACCTCAATAATCATGTATCCTTTCATTTTTTTATTTTTTATTTTTCACTCCAAGAAGGGAGTGGGCTGACAACTTTACATCAAAAGTTCTCTGAGTGATCTGCTGCCTTTCCATCTGCAATAGATTTTTATGCCTACTTTTTGGTGTTTGTCAGTAACAAACAGCTAATACTAATGCTAATCAAGGTGATTATAATATCTGTCCAAGAAGAAAAGAAGTACTAATGAGAATTTAGTCAATTGTCATTTCAGATTTTCATTAATTCTGTTATTTGTAACTTGCTTCTATCTTTTGATGGAGGACAATTATGCCAGCTGCTATTTGAATAGAGGCTGTCCAGCTACATTTAAATAGATTTTGTCTTCATTAGCACTTTGTGTAAATTCATCCAGAGAGAGTTCTTTCACACTGTCATTAAGCAAGTCCAATTCATGCTATCATTCAGAGTATGAAATGAAAATATTACAGATGTCTTACAGTTCTCGAAATTATTTCCTCCACTTGAATCCCATTTTCAAGTCCCCCTTGATTAGCTCAAAACACATTAGCCAAATAACAATTTCAAATGAAGGTATTATTCTTTCCTACCTGCATAAGTTTGCCTTTTGCACTGATATTGTTTATTATGAAAAAAAGTTATATTAATTTAAAATTAGAAATGAATATTAACTATCCCTGCATATGTCACCCCAATCTGCTCAGAGCAAAATGTATAATGGCTCATGTAAAATAAAATATTATAGTACCGGTAAGAAAAATAATTTAAATGTTTAAGCATTTTTCAAAAAGTGTCAATTTTCAGTCATATGAAAGTTTTATTATATATGCTTGGCTGGCATGTTCAAGAGACAAATGTATTTATTGTAATATTACCTTAATACACTAACCCATGCTCAGATCAGTAGCTAACCTCTCTGCTTTCAATGAAATTGATGCTTTTAGTTTAGCACTCTCAACTCAGAATTTGAGAAAAATGAAATTTAATTGATTTTCATTCATATGTGCTAATGGGCAATATGTTCCCTTCAATGTTCTAAGCAAATATTTACTGTAGCATGCTAAAAGCCTATTTCTGCCCCTTACTTTTTGCAACCAACTTACAACATGCAACAACAGTTATATTATTAGTCTGATCTTGAAAAATGTGTACTGGTACTCTACAATAAAACCCAAAATTTATGTTGTTAAGTGAAACATTTAGAGTTTTTTTCTATTTTATGATATATATTTTTTGCCTCAGTTGTTAAGTAAACTGCTGCAATTGTTAAGTTAGTAACATGGTTGTTAAGTGAATCTGGCTTCCCCATTGATTTTGCTTGTCAAAAGGTCACAAAAAAATCAAGTGACCCTGGGACACTGCTACCGTCATAAATATGAGTCAGTTGCCAATTATCCAAGTTTTGATCCTTTGACCATGGGGATGCTTTAATGGTCATAAGTGTGAAAAATGACCATAAGTCACTTTTCCCAGTGCTGTTACAACTTTGAATGGCCACTAAAGTAACAGTTGTAAATTGAGACCTATAGGTATTGGGATGCAATTTAGAATACAATTTACTAGGAAATCTCAAGGGAAGTTGAAGGCAAACAATTTATGTATGGTAGGCAGAAAAACAATATGAACATGTCCCCGTTTCCATATATACACTATGCAAGGTATCATGTTAGCTAGTAGATTCTCTTTAGTGTGGTGTAACTTCCTATTACTCACACACCTATGTTATATATGAGTGTGTGTGTGTGTATTTATTTATTTGTGGAGCATTTGTGCTGATAAATAAAGGGAGACTAGGATAGATCTATTTCAAGCTATTTAGCTCTCATCAGCTAGCCATACCCTTACTGGGATTAGAACTTGGGCTATTTACATGTCAGGTAGTTGTATTAGTCACTAAGCCACAAGCTCTACCCCCTTATCAGCTGAGCCAGGGAAATAAGTAAGTGTTTATGTCAAAGCACCTGGTATACCCAAATATGGGAGTGAGCATACAGCTACCCATTTTGCCTTTCAGCTCCACCCTAGGAGCCTTCCAGGCAGAAAACCATGGTATAAAAATATCATTAGATATAAAAAGGCATCCTCCAAACAATGCTGTTCATTTCACAATGGCTACTGCAAGCTAATGACTTGAGAATTTCAATCAGCAACCAGAGATATAAGATCTAGAGCAGGCATGTCCAAAGTCCGGCCCGGGGGCCATTTGCGGCCCGGGGGTTGGTTTAATACGGCCCTCCAACAGCCCTCCCTGCTCTGTGTAAATGTGGCCCTCCCTTCCTCCCTCTGTCTCTGGGGCTGTGTGGCTGGGAGGGAGGTGGACGCGCGGTCCCAGAACGTGCGCTTGGTGCCTGCCGGAGGGAGCCGCGATGGAGACACGACCGGCTTCCCTGCCTGACGCCCCTGCCGGGCGACAGCCTCGGTGGTGCTTAAGATGACGGTAGCCTTGGGTGCTCACCCCGACAGAGACAGAGAGAAAGAGAGGGAGGGAGAGAGACACAGATAGAGAATGACACAGGGAGGGATTGAATCGGGGACAGACGGGGAAAGAGGGAGAGACAGACATACAGAGAGAGGGAGGGAGGGAGAGAATCAGAGAGAGTGACACACACAGAGACAGGGAGAGACAGAGAGAGGGAGGGAGAGACAGATAGAGACTGATTAAGTGAGTGAGAGACAGACAGACAGACAGACACACACAGAGAGGACAGAGAGAAAGAGAGAAAGAAAGAGAGAAAGAGAGAAAGAGAAAGAAAGAGAGACAGAAAGAAAGAGAAAGAGAGAGAGAGAGAAAGAGAGAGAAATGGATAGAGAGAGAGAGGAAGAAAGAGAGAGAAAGAGAGAGAGTGAGAGAGAAAGGGAGACAGAAAGAAAGAGAAAAAGAGAGAGAGAAAGGAGAAAGAGAGAAAAAGGGAAAGAAAGAAAGAGTGAAAGAGAGCGAGAGAGAAAGAAAGAGAAAGAGAATGAGAGAGAAAGGGAGACAGAAAGAAAGAGAAAAAGAGAGAGAGCGAGAAAGAAAGAGAGAGAGAAATGGAGAGAGAGAGAGGAAGAAAGAGATAGAGAAAGAAAGAGACAGAAAGAGAAAAAGAGAGAGAGAAAGAAAGAGAGAAATGGAGAGAGAGAGAGGAAGAAAGAGAGAAAGAGGGAAAGAGGTAGGTAAGTTTTTTTAAAATTTATTTCCAATACATTGTGAAAACTCAACTGTCAGTTGATCTTAATGTTATGAAATGAAAAGTATGTCATTTGCAATTAACTTGGCATAAAATAATTTATTTGCATTTAATTGTAATGGTTCAAAGAATGTTCGGAAAAATGTTCGGCCCTCCACCATGTTCACTTCATCCAATCTGGCCCTCTTTGAAAAAAGTTTGGACACCACTGATCTAGAGGATCTTATATGAAATGCCATTCCAAATTGGCATAGTTCTGTCCAGTTTTTCATACATGTTTGTTGCTTTTATCTGTTTTATTAGCAAATGCAAAATTTAGCCTCATCTTTCAAAAGTACAATTGT
This sequence comes from Rhabdophis nuchalis, assembly GCA_039707465.1. Classification (NCBI taxonomy): domain Eukaryota; kingdom Metazoa; phylum Chordata; class Lepidosauria; order Squamata; family Natricidae; genus Rhabdophis; species Rhabdophis nuchalis. The sequence goes on along the minus strand of CM077647.1, from coordinate 42,845,920 downwards.
AATTTCCTATCAGGGACCAAAAAAACAGCAATTGAACCAGATGCTTTCAGAAAAACACCAGCTGCAATTTGTTGATTCAAACTAGGTTTTTTTTCATATTTATATGCAGCTCACAAGCCAAGTCAAATGGATCTAATGCAGAAGGTTCACAAACTTCTTCTTTCCTTTCAGTCAGGCCTTTTGTGGTGGATAGAAGAAATCAGTGCTGGATTTTGGAGGCAAAGGGTACTTATAGATAGATAGCCACAAAAAATAAACACACTTCCCTAAAAAAAAACAACCAACAACCCAGAAGATACAGACCGACAAAAAAACCCCACACACACCACTTTAGAATAGAATAGAAAATGATGGTCATCTGTTTGTTGTTCCTTCTCAACTTGTTATTCAGGATTTTTGATGGATATTATCAAAGCCTCTACTTTTTTCCTCTCTGTGGGTCTTTACCTTTTATGAGCTTAATTAGTACAGTTTGTTTTCATAGTGATTTACAATTCTTGCAATTGTTTGCATTGCTGACTCAGTGCATGGGGAAGTGAAGGCCATATCATTGTTCCTGATACAGAAGTGTTCGGATGTAAGATATATGACTATTTATTTAAAAAATTGAAGAATGTAAGGTATTTCTCCTCATTAGGTGAAAGTTTTCCAGACTACTAACTCAAAACAAGTGAGAGTTGATGCAAAACTTTCCCCTGGGAAAATATTTTAATAGAATATGAGTATTTGCTGCAAAAGGAATAAAACAGAATTTTCAGATTGTGGCACAAAGGGAGGTCAACCTAACCCTTTTCTGTTAAAGTATTTTGTTGGTCAAAAGAACCATCTTGGAATTTGTTCATGGAGTACAAATGTCATTCATATATATTTTTTTCTATTACTGCATTGGATACTGGACTGTCTGCATGGGGTGGGTTGAAATAATCAAAGTGGCAACTTCAACTGAGAGATGAAGCTCCACCTGTTTTGTATGTGCATTGCCATTGCATGCATCTACAAATCATAGCTGCTACCTTGACTTTTCAAATTGGGCAAAAAATTCTTTGCAGAGGAATATTATTGGCAGAATGCCTAGGGAAAACATTAAATCATCTTTCATTGATGTGCTAATGGATGGAGATGTAACAATAAGACAAAACAAAAAGATAAAATAGAATTACAGAAATAGATTCTACATTGTTAGCATAGCATAAATGATAGGAAAGTTGTCTCATGGATCTAATACAATACAGCTCATTCACTGTTTTATTAATGTTAGCTTCATTTAACATTCATAGCTTATAATGAAAGAGGTGGGTTGCTCCAGGCTCGGGTGAACCGGTAGTAGAGGTGGCAGAAGGCTCTGCCCAGCTGCCCAGACACTTCTGCACATGCGCAGAAGCATCGTGCACATGCCCAAGCGCGCCTGAGCCAGTAGTAAAAAAATTGGCAACCCACCACTGAAGAAAGTGTTTTGGTATGATATAGTTAAGGTGCTATAGTAAATCAGGTTCAAATATATACATCAATATTCACTAAGTAAATATGGGCCAAACAGTTCTTCTCAGTCCAATCTCTCAGGATTGTTGTTTTTGGAAAAAATGGAGGAAGAAGTCATATATTGCCGCCCTGAGTCCCTTTGTGGTGAGATGGGTGTGGGTTACAAATGTGAATAATAATATATACATCGTCTTCATTCCCAGAGTAAAAAAGATTAATCTAACAAATAAATGTAAATAAAACAAAACCATGACTCATATACAATTGATATCTATAACCTAGCAGCCCCAAATAAACTTAGCAAGAAGTTTTAGATGAATTGATTTAGCATTAATTTTGCATCCAATGCCAGATTACATCCTCAGAGATCATAACATGAGCATCTATTGTCAATAATGAATTCCAACATTCTGCAGATTGATGAGTTAAAAAATGTGTTTGAATCTATATAGCCAAGCCACAGAGTGAATCTAGGAACAATTTCTATAGTTGGCATTTGTGTGTGATACACTTGATTTGTTGATTTAGTTGTGGGGCCTATCATTACAACACTGAACTTCTATGGGGATGCATTGGATCTTGTGTTCCACTGTAGCATTTTGTGGCACTCAGCATTTGAAGTTTCATTTACCTTGATAAATGCAATAACTAAAGCTATTCACCAGTATGTACAGATATTTTCAAAGGTCACTTGCCCTGAAGAACCAGACAGAAGCCAAGCTACTTTGAACGGAACAGCAAGCATCTGTCAATTAGCAAAACAAAAAACAAAAAAAACACCCACATACATAAAATCATTTATCTGTGGCTGCCAAGAATGGTTGCATAGACCTTCCTCTTCTTGTTATTTAGGGTTTTTTTTTTCCTTCAAAGGATTGAAAAGTTAAAACTAAATTGCTTCATTGGCTTTCTTACTGCAATGATAGCATTAATCTTGACTTTTAAAAAAAATACTCATCCCATGCAGCTTGTAGATTTTTATTTTAGCACATTATGTGGTGGAAAATACATTGGAGCTGCAAGTTCCAATTCTACTTTGAATATGAATGAAATCAACTTGATTTTCTTCTGCATCTTTATAAAAGAATAGAAAACGATATTGTCAAAATGATTACATTTCCATTTTTTCTCCTGTAAGTCGGTGAATGGAGAATAATTTTAAGAACTCTTATTGAAAAGCAGAATGAAATAATCATTTATTAAGGTAATGATTTGAAAAGCATGAATAATGAATTTAACTTGTCTGAACTTGTCAGATGCAGATCAGTTATCAAGTAAACTAGAATTTGCAAATTTAAGGATTTTTCCAGTTGCCTTTTATCAGTTTGGAAGAACAGCTGTGTTAAGCAACACTTTAATCTTCTGAGAAAAATATGTTATCCTGCAGACATCACGGAGATCTTCAGAGACATTCTCAAAGTAAGTCAAAGTTGTAAGAGACAATGTCCTATTCTCTGAAGTTACACAATAAGAAACATTGCAAAATGGTAACAAAATGAATGAATGTTAATTATTAAAAAATAATTAGACATAAAGTACATCACCCTGAAGCCATCTTCTACACACCATACCAGGCTGAAAAGCAATTCCCAAAGCAGAATACAATATTACATCGACTATACTATATTAGTACATTAGTGTAAAATGTAATGTAGAAAATCTTGTTCCATAAGAAATCAGACGATAGTTGGATACATTTTCAAAGTTATTCTAAGAACCTTAGAACAGTGACATTTTATAACTAATGGTACTCTACTAGTCATAGTAAGCCAACAGCTTCCCATCCCCCAATTTGTTGATTGCATTGTGTAGCACTTTGTCCCAAAAACTTTTAAGATAAGTATAATTTTAATTACTTTCATGAATAATAATAGATCATGGTTCATCCTAGACTTGCAGGAAGCTATTCGAGAGCAATGGAGCCACCCAGAAAGTCAACCTCTTATCCTTTCAACCTACACTCTACACTCTACAGGACCATGCCTGTAGAGAAACTTGTAATCAGTGCTGTCCTTGAAATATTTAGGTTATTTGCTAACTTGCATAAGTTAGCAGGTAATCACCCACAATCTAAACCCATTGGAGTTTCTTAGTTATCTTCAATAGCAGCACAAACTACCTTCAGTAGTTTAATCGGGAATGGCACAGGTAGGAGCTGCTGTTCTTATTCTTAATCCAATAAAGCTCATACATGGGTGATCAATTAATATATGAATCCAGGGGAACCCCAAGATCAAGTATCATTTCTGATAGTTGAAGAAGTATCGGAAGGTTTCTGGGCAAACAATTGCATCTTGTTAGATTCCTTTTAAGCTTGCAACATCCCATTGAGACCCTCTTCAGAACAAGCTTTTCACTGTGTCTTCTGCTTCTGTCTGGTTAGATGTTTGCAAGTAACATTGACATATAGAAATCAAAAACGTTATTATGGCTTTTAGACCAGATAGCATGACTATACATACAATACCTCACCTTAGTGGAGATATTTTCTCTCTTGATAGTTTCAGATACATTTCTAAAGAAAATGGAGAAGTTATCTAATTCCTCAAACACCCACAAGTCCTAAGGAGCTCAACTTTTCTTCAACCTTAATGATAATTCATCAATCTTAATGATAATTAGAACTTATAATATGTAATGAATAGAGTCACTACAAAACAAAATACCACAGTCAGAGGTATCAAATGCTACTGAAAGATCTAGCAAGACAAGGATGGATATATTCTGTCTATCCAAGATAAGGCTGAGATCATCTTCACTGACAATGTAAAACTATTTAACAACACCAACAATGCTGCTACCCTTCAAAAAGACTTTCTGTTGAGATCCTCGACTTGCGACCAGTCCTCGACTTATGACCGGCCGCAAGTCTTCGACCTCACCCTTGTAGGCTAGGCAACAGCCAGTCGCATCTGATTGGCTCGGACGCGACTGGCTGGAATTGGGTTGCCGGGCATCCTGATTGGTTCCCCGCTTGACAGCTCTTGTTTAAATAGCTGTCAAGTGGGGAAGCCCCTGTCTACCACACCTTTTAACTTGCCTGTACTGTTCGATGGTTCTCGTTGTGTTGCCAATAAATGGCTTCTGTTTTTGACCAACCTGAGTCCGGACTCCCTCTCTGACCGATCTATAACACCTTCACTATGTGTCAGAATGGTCAAACAATTGGCAACTTCAAATCTCAACCAAAAATGCTCTGTCTTACACATTGGCAAAACAAATCAGAACCCAAAATATAAGCTGAGTCAACATGACCTTGTAGATGACCCTCACTCTGTCAAGGAACTTGGAGTACTCATATATAATGATCTAAGTGCCAGATTCCCCTGTAATAAAATTTCCAAAAAGGCATTAAGAGTTGGTAACCTCCTGCTTAGCTTCTCCTCTGGTAATATTGTACTGCTAACCAGAGTATACAACATTTGCAAGACCACACAGCTTGAACACAGCTCATCTGTCGGGAACCTGCACTGCATATGGACATTAAAGCAATTGAATGAGTGCAGAGATATTTCACGAGAAGAGTACCCCATTCACAATAGAATATCTTATGCCACCAGAGTTGAAATTTTGGACTTAGAACTACACTGCTTCAGTCTGACCTAAGCGTAGTACATAAAATTATCTGCTACAATGTCCTACCTGTCAATGACTACTTCAGCTTCATCCACAACAATCTGCAAGCACACAATAGATACATACTTAAGGTAATCCGTTCCAAACTCAACTGCAGAAAATACAACTTCAGCAACAGAGTGGTCAATGTCTGGAATGCACTACCTGACTCTGTGGTTTCTTCACCAAACCCCCAAAACTTTAACCTTAGACTGTTGACCTCACCCCATTCCTAAGAAGTCTCTAAGGGGCGTGCATAAGCGCACCAACATGCCTACTGTCCCTGTCCTAATATTTATTCATATCCATTTAATGTATTAAAAATCAGGTTTATACTTATATATGTTAACTGATAGATGCTTGACAAAATAAATAAAAAAATAAAAAAATAGACCTAAAAAAAGTGTCTATGGTTATTCTCAGTCTTCTATATTATGATTTCTTGGGGGGGAAGGGGGGGGGGTTCTTTGAAAATGCTTTGCTTCTCATCCAAGAAACTTCTGCAGTTCTGGGTGAATGGTAGAGAATGGCCACCATTCTCAATATTTTTTTTATTTAACTGGCACTTTTCTATGGCCTACTTTTCTAGTAGTTTGTAGAATTGTCACACTCAGTTCTAAAGAAACAAATAAGGCCTTTTTCCTTGACTTTACAATGGGAGGAAAAACAATGTTAGGAGGAAACCAAATATATCAGGACTTTTGTTACAGTGTTTTCTCCCTCTTTCCCCAGGCTTAATGAAAAGCCATTTGGCCACCTGTTTTAAGTCCCTGGAATGAATGTAACAATTTCCCTCCTACTAGAAAGCGAGTCCTCCCATAAATCCTGTAGCCCAGCTTCAATCCATTTCCTTTCCCCCCCTAAACCTCTCTGTTTTAACTTCTTCCATTCATCTTATATATGGATGATTCAGTCCTGCCTGTCCTCTACCCCTGTCCCTGCTCCAGCTGAAGCTGCTAAATCATAAATGCCATGCAATTGGAAATAGAAACTTGCCTCTTTAACAGGCATTTCCTCTGCCCTTCCCTATACAGGGTAATCTTGTATGCAATGCCTACGATGCTATATAGCAATTCTTTGAATGCTACTTTTGATTTCTTTATTTCTTTTTAATATTGCACACTTAATTTGCATTAGTAAAATCATGGGATTCATTATTGTAGAAAGGAACTCTTAAATTGCCAATCCAAAGCATAATGCCAGTCTAGCATTTAATGTTGTAGTGGCGATGCAAAAAACCAAGTGACGTGTTTTGATTTCTCAATATTAAGAAAAGTCTAGAAGTTTATAATTCATTCTGAGCTAGCTTAGTACCCCCACCTCTTGTTTAATGAATAAGGAGGGGTGGAGATTTTCATATAGCTTCAAAACGTGTCTTACTTTGTAAATCTCAGACTTCCGATTCCCATCTCCTTGTGCCACCCTGTCAAGGTCAGGCTTTGCAGTTCCCTGATCATAATAGGGCTGTGAAGCCATAGTGCCAAGTTTTGATAAAAACCTTGAGGCTGTTGTGTTTTGTTTGGCACCTCTGCACAGAATCCAGCACTGGATATTGTGGAAACTAGCTACATTTAAGGGTATCTCTGCTGTCATTATTAAGGGGCTTCTATACCTTGTAAGATATTATTATCTTGCTTGCAATGTATGCTTTTTATGTTCAGCTTTTAAATCTGTTTGGGAATAATAAAACTTAAAATATTTACCAGAATGTTCATTGTCTCTGGATCCAAAAGAGCTTATTGCCTGGGAACCTGATCACTTCTCTCCTGATTCTTAGCAAAACAAATGTATACAAGGGTAAAAGGAAAAAGTATGGGAAAAGATTTAACATAGAGGAATAAATTTGTGGATTTTGAATTTGAGGTAGAGATTCTGAAGCAATTTGGCTACTAAAGTGAACCATTTTCAAAGTACTTAAACAACTGGTAATATTTCAATCAGTTTTCCTTAATGTACAGGTGAAACTTGGAAAATTAGAATATCATGCAAAAGTTCATTTATTTCAATAATTCAACTTAAAAGGTGAAACTACCATATTTTTCAAAGTATAAGATGCACCGGAGTATAAGACGCACCCAAGTTTTGAAGAGGCATTTTTTTAAAAAAGTAGATAGGTAGGTAGAGGGATAAGAGGAAGAGAGAGAGAAATACAGTAGGGAGGGAGGGAGAGAGAGTAGTTAGTAGATAAAGGGATAGAGAGAGAGAGAGAAATAGAGAGAGAGAAATACAGTAGATAGGTAGGGGGGGAGAGAGTAGGTAGGTAGGTAGATGTTTCCAGGTGTATTTATCCATGTGCTGGAGAAGGAAATCCCTGACAACCTGTAGCACCTAAAACATTGTTTCTGCTGGGACAGCACTTGATCAATGTAATTGTCATCAACCACTCTTAACTAAACAACTTTCTAAAAGGGGAAAAAAGTTTTTGCACTCTGCAAACCTCCCCCAAACAGCCTGTTTTTTTTTCAAATAAAAGACATAAATAGCCTTGGGGGGTTTGCAGAGTGCTCCTGGGAGGTGGGGGGGGGCAATAATGAGCTACAAACAACCCGTTTTTCATCAAACAAATTGCATGCATAGCCTTATGGAGGCTTATAGAGTGCTGCTGGGGCTGGGGAGGCAAAAATGGGCCATTTATGCTTATTTCTGCCCTACCTAGCCCCCAGGATCTCTCTGAAAGCTTCCATAAGACTATGCACAGCCATTTTGGTGAAGGGGGTGGGGCTTCGACAGGCAAAAAATGCTGTATTCAGTGTATAAGACACAACCAGATTTTCAGCCGCTTTTTAGAGGAAAAAAGGTGTGTCTTATACTCTGAAAAATATGGTAATATATGAGATAAGGCTCATTACCTGCAAAGCAAGATAGTTCAAGCCGTGATTTGTCATAATTGTGATGGTTATGGCATACAGCTTATGAAAACCCCAAATCCACAATCTCAGAAAATTGGAATATTACATGCAATCAATAAAACAAGGATTTTGCATAGAATAATATCAAACCTCTGAAAAGTATATGCATATATATGTACTCAGTACTTGGTCTGGGCTCTTTTTGCAGCAATTACTGCCTCAATGAGGCGCGGCATGGAAGCTATCAGCCTGTGGCACTGCTGAGGTGTTATGGAAGGCCAAGATGCTTCAATAGCGACCTTCAGCTCTTCTGCATTGTTCAGTCTCATGTCTCTCATCTTTACCTTGGCAATGTCCCATAGATTCTCTATGGGGTTCAGGTCAGGCGAGTTTGCTGGCCAATCAAGCACACTAATTTTCTGAGATTGTAAATTTGGGATTTCATTTCATGAGCTGTACGCCATAATCATCACAATTATGACAAATGATGGCTTGAACTATCTTGCTTTGCATGCAATGAGTCTTATCTCATATATTAGTTTTACCTTTTAAGTTGCATTACTGAAATAAATGAACTTTTGCACAATATTCTAATTTTTTGAGTTTCACCTATAGGAGCCTCGCAAAGGCTTAAACCCAGAATGATCAGCTAGTGAGCAAGATATTCTGGAAGTTGCAGGTTCAACTTATTTGAGAAAGACAATGAAAATGTCTAGGGGCACATCAGCAAATTTATTGTGGCAGAAATTTTTATGACTTAAATGCTAAGCCAAGACACCCAAATGTTTCTGAGCCAATTTTTGTATTTGAAATGAGGTGTATCATTGCAAAATGGTTTTCATGGAATGTGCAGCCAGCTATAAAAGCTTAGGTACCAAAAGAAACTTGAAGTAGCTTTCCATTTCTCTTTTAATATATCAGTGTGCTACTTGTCGGTCAGTTCCTCCTGTTTCTTTCCGAAAAGTAAAGATAGAGACTGCAGTCATTCACCATTCTTACTTTTCAAGACTCCCTTCACAGTCTGTGTAGTATCCAGAGTCTGTCTTGGAAATTAAATACATGTTCTTCTTCTGCTTTTGGAGTATGGTGGATGAAACTATCACTAGAGACACTGATATCGATAGTCATCAATTGGGAATCCTGATGTTCGGTTCACTATTACCCTGAAATAGTATATCAGGTATATCTATCTACATGATAGATAGATATAATAGTATATCTATCTATGATAGATAGATATAATAGTATATCTATCTACATGATAGATATAGTTTACTATATCTATCATGTAGTAAACAGTACTCCTATAAAATTTCTTAATATTGGAGGTCTTCCCATGGCAAAAAGTATCATTAGCTCCTTGGCTAAACACAACCCCTCGCGGAAGCCATATACAAGAATTTCCATTTGCCCTTTTCCCTCCCACAAGGCATTTATACTCAGAATTACTTAGCTGTTGTATATAAGAACATGATTGAGAGACTAGGGAGACCCACATTTTAGCAGGTCAAATGCAGCCTGGCAGGTGTAAACATATGGATTCAGATGCAAATAAGGAAACGCAGAGTGCAAAGCAAAAGAGGCAAGGACTGAATTGCTGTTGACACTATAGAGCCTGACACACGCACACACTGCCCCCAGTGCCGGCCTCTCAATGAGAATAAAGGCAGCTGGAACAGTGATACATCCTTGCACATTATTCATCTCCATCACCTGTCTCTATTGTCCCAAAGCAAAATACAATCAGTGGCTGCTCAGGCAGTCATGCTGGAGGCAATATCAAGGAGTACAGCAATACATTTCAGACCCATTTTGCATTTGTTAGAATAAATGAAAGGCTGGCTATTATTTTAATCACAGGGTTGTAAGCATATAAATTCTGCGGCAATGTCACGCTACAGGTTCCTATCAGCCTCTCACACAATCCCATATTCTTCCTTCTTGTGACAATCCTGAAACGTTGAATAACAAATTCAGATCAACAAGAACATAGTGATTAGAGTGTCACAGGAAAGAACCTGTGTTAAATCCCTATTCAAGGTTGAAGTTGATTTAGTCAATCAGCCATTACCTGACTTAATATATCTTGTACTAGCTATAGAATGCTGATTAATTTAAATGTAAATGAAATTAAAGCACCACACACTACATATTGGCATGGTATTTAGAGGCCAAGAGCAACTTTTGGCTTGCACAATTTTTATTATCTTCTACTAAAAGGAAGGAATACAGGTAGTCGACTTACACTATTCATTTAGTTGCTATTTGAAGTTACAACAGCACTGAAAAAAGTGATTTATGACTGTTTTGCACACTGATTACCATTGCAGCAGCCCCATGGTCATGTGAACAAAATTTGGAGGCCTGGCAATTGTTTCATATTTATGATCAATACAGTGTCCCAGTGTCATATGATTACCTTCTGTGATCTTCTGACAAGCAAAGTCAATGAGAAAGCTAGATTCACTTAACAACCCTGTTACTAGCTTAACAACTGCAGTGATTCACTTAACAACTGTGGCAAGAAAGAGTGTAAAATGGGACAAAACTTACTTAACAATTGTTCTGCTTAACAACAAAATGTTTTGGCTCTGTTGTGGTCATAAATCAAGGACTGCCTATACCAAGTGGAAGAGGATGCTCCCAACTTTTTAAAAATTGATCAAAATATATCCTTTGTCTCCTTCCTAACAGTTTTAACCTGATCCAACTCATTATGTTTCAAATGGGTGTTCTTTCATTTCCATCATTTTCCATCAAGTAATGTTTCCAGTAACTGATATAATAGAACTAAAGTTCAGCAAAGTTTTGGGGTTGCATGGGGAGCGGCATGGCATTTTTTGTTGGAATGATTGTTTTCAACCTGACAGTTCATATCAAAGCACAACTTTTACAATTCAATACATAAAAAAATTGTAATAGCGATAAACTATTGCCTGACCTCTTACAATGGATAAACTGTCCTCTGCTGCTTAAGAATTGACTTAATAATTAGGGCCTTTCTTGATGAAACGTTGAAAAGATCAAAATTTCTCTGTCTCCAAAAGTTTGCTTTATTAAATTGCTGTTTATCAGAAGCTAATTGGTGCCTATGAGAATTGTGGCTCTAAGAGTCAACTGTAGCAGACAAGCCATTCGAAAATGCAATTTCTTTTTCCCAGAGAAGACACATCTAGGAACAAGAAAATGAGATAACTGCAAGGTAATAATTTTGCTTAGAAAAAAAAAAAGATTGTCCTAGGTAGAAATTATCACCAACCAGATAAATGATAGTGTGGTCACATGTATAGTAGAGCAAGCAAGCATTGCTTTCAAGAAAGAGTAAGGAGCTGCATATAAAGAATATTAATGTGTCTACTTTCAGAGGAGCTATCTTGAATATCCAATTTGTTGTCTGCTTATCCTCATACAGGCAGAATGACATTTCAGATTATGATCCTAATTTACAGATTAGAGAGGAATCACATTTAATTCCTCATATAAATTGGCTATAAGAAATTGGACATATTAGTATTGTGGGGTGAAAAGCAATTCTAAACCAAGCAAGTCCAGAAATTAACGAAGAACAATTAACCAGTGAAATGGCTTGTCTTCAGAAGTTGTAGCAGAGGTGGATTGCTTCTGGTTCAGCCCAGATTGGGTGAACTAGTAGTAGCAGTGGTAGAAGGCTTCACCTCCCACCCAGCTGCTTCTGCTCATGAGCGCACATGCAAGCTTGAGGAGTCAGTAGTAAAAATGTTAGAAACCCACCACTCCATCACTGGAGGTTTTAAAAAGAGTATAGACAACCACTTGTATGAAATGATATAAAGTCTTTTGCTAGACTAGAGCAGTGATGGCGAACCATTTGGAGACCAACTACCCAAAATGCAACCCAAAAACAACTTATTTATCACAAAGTGCCAATACGGCAATTTTACCTGAATAATGAGGTTTTACTACCAAAAATAATGATAAACAATGCAGAGTTCAGCTAATGGTTCTGAGAAAAACATGATAAATGCACTTTTATGCCCCTTCATTTTTTACTGGTTTTGAAATATTACATTTGGCAACAATAAAAAAGAAAAATGTTTGTAATATCATTTCTCTCTTTCCCTTCATCTTTCCCCTCATATTTCCCCCTTTTCTCACTTAATCTTTGTCTCTTTCTCTCTTTCCCCCTCTTTCTTTCTCGCTTTCCCTCTCTGTCTGCCTCTTTCTGTTTCTCTGTGTTTCACTCTCTCTTTTTACCTCTCTCTTTCCCTCCCCCTCTCTCTTTCTCTTTCTCCATCTCTTTCCCTCTCTCTTTTACTCTCTCTCTCTGTCTCTCTCCCCTACTTTCTCTCTCTCTCTCTCTTTCCTTCCCTCCCTTTCTCTCTGTGTATCTCCCTCTCTCTCCCTCTCTCTGCCTCTCTCTGTTTTTCTCTGTGTGTATCTGTCTCTGTTTCTCTCCCCCCCCCCCTTGAGATGGTTGTCCCAACCCCCGCAATCTAGGTGGTCAGGACCTACAGAGCCAGGGCCTGAGACTGATGTTATGCAATGCCAGGTCCGTTGTCAACAAAGCCCCCCTCATTAACGACCTGGTGTCGGAGGGGGAGCCGGACCTGGCAGGAATCACGGAGACCTGGCTGCGCCACGAGGGAGGACTTCCTCTCCTGGAAATGTGCCCGCCAGGTTACCACGCATTTCATCAGTCACGGGCCCTAGGCAGGGGTGGTGGGGTAGCGGTCATTGTGAGGGAAGGTCTTGAGCCGAGAGAGACCACTGTGCCACAGATAACCGGTTGTGAGTCCCTGTGCGTGAAGTGGGGTCCAGGGAGGCAGTTGGGCTTGCTGATTGTATACCTGGCTCCTCACTATGCATCAGCAGCCCTGCCCGAGCTCCTCGAGGTGATCGCCGAGATGGCAGTTGAGACCCCCAGACTATTGGTCATGGGGGACTTTAACTTGCCATCGGTAGGGGAGAGATCCGAGGTAGCGGCCATGGACCTGACCCAAATAATTCAGGGCCCCATACATGAGGGAGGACACACACTGGATCTCATCTTTGTCTCTGGCCAGTGGAGGAGTGATCTGGGAGTAGGGGATTTAGTCATCACACACCTGTCATGGTCAGATCACTCACTTCTCCGGCTTGACTTTCCAGCCGCTACTCCCCACCGCGGGGAGGCGGAACTGGAATGTCCAAGATGGTTCCGCCCCAGGCGCCTGATGGAACCTGATAGGTTCCAGACGAGAGCTTGGGCCATTTCCTGTAGCCCTGACCCGCACCCGGATGGAGGACCTAGTGGCTGCATGGAATAGTGTGGCCACCGGGGACTTGGACCGGGTTGCGCCTTTACGGCCTCTCTTGCGGCAGCGAACCACCCAGGCTCCTTGGTTTACCGATGAGCTGAGGGTGATGAAGCGCCACAAGAGACGCCTAGAGAGCAGGTGGAGATCGTCACGCTCTGAATCTGACCGAACACAGGTGAGAGCCCATTTGAGGACTTACCTTGTGGCGTTAAGAGTGGCCAAGCATCAGTATTGTGCCACTCTTATTGTGTCTGCAGATAACCGCCCTGCCGCCCTGTTTGGGGTAACCCGCTCCCTCCTTCAACAGAGGCCGCGGGGAGCCCCTTTGCAGGGTAGAGCAGAGGAATTTGCAGGACAAAATCGCTCAGATTCGGGGCGAGTTGGTCCCCACTAGTGGTCTGGAGGGGACGTCGGAGGCGGGTCTTGAGGTTCCATTCTGGGAGGAGTTTGACTCTGTTACTTCCGACGATATGGACAGGTTGTGTAGGCGACTGCGAGCTACCACATGTTTACTGGACCTGTGTCCCTCCTGGCTTGTACTGGCATCCTGGGAGGTCACACGAGGCTGGCTCCAGGAGTTAGTCAACACTTCTTTGAGTGAGGGGTTCTTGCCGGCCGTCTTGAAAGAGGCGGTAGTGAGGCCCCTCCTCAAGAAGCCTTCCCTGGACCCAGCTTTGTTAGTCAACTACCGTCCCGTCTCCAACCTTTGCTTTCTGGCGAAGGTTGTAGAAAGTGTGGTGGCACAACAGTTTCCATGCCACTTGGAGGAAATTGATTATCTGGACCCGCGCCAGTCCGGCTTCCGGCCCGGCCACAGCACGGAGACGACATTGGTCACGTTGGTGGATGATCTCTGGAGGGCCAGAGATGGGGGTTGTTCCTCCATCCTGGTCCTATTAGACCTCTCGGCGGCTTTTGATACCATCGACCATGGTATCCTATTGCATCGACTGGAGGGGTTGGGGGTGAGGGGCACCGTTTTGCGGTGGTTCTCCTCCTACCTCTCTGGTCGAGCGCAATTTGTATTGGCAGGGGGGCAGAGGTCGACCTCGAGGCCGCTCACTTGTGGGGTGCCACAAGGGTCGGTCCTCTCGCCTCTCCTGTTCAATGCATATATGAAGCCGCTGGGCGAGATCATACGTGGGTTTGGGGTAGATTACCATCTGTACGCGGATGACACCCAGTTGTACATCTCTACCCCAAACCACCCCAACGATGCCGTCGAAGTGATGTCCCGGTGTCTGGAAGCCGTATGGATCTGGATGGGAAGTAACAGACTCAAGCTCAACCCGTCCAAGACTGAGTGGCTGTGGCTACCGGCGCCCCGGTTCAACCAGTTGATTCCATCATCACTGGTCATTGGGGGCGAACATCTGGACCCCGTGGATCGGGTATGCAATTTGGGCGTCCTTCTAGATGCCCGGCTGTCAATGGATGACCATGTGACAGCCGTGGCAAGGGGGGCGTTTCACCAGGTTTGCCTGGTGCGCCAATTGCATCCCCTATTGGACCGGGACGCCCTTCGCACAGTCACTCATGTGCTTGTGACGTCCCGTCTAGACTACTGCAACGCTCTCTACATGGGGCTCCCCTTGAGATGCACCCGAAGGATGCAGTTGGTTCAGAATGCGGCCACGCGAGCAGTTTCGGGATTCTCTAGGTACTCCCACGTAACACCTCTCCTGCGCGGGCTGCACTGGCTGCCTGTAGCTTTTCGGGTGCATTTCAAGGTGTTGATTATCATCTTCAAAGCGCTCCATGGCACAGGACCTAGTTATTTGCGGGATCGTATCCTGTCCCACACATCTCTTCGGCCGATTCGCTCACACAGAGAGGGACTTCGGGTGCCGTCCACTAGGCTGTGCCAGCGGGCGGCGCCCAGGGGAAGGGCCTTCTCTGTGGCGGGCCTGACCCTCTGGAATGACCTTTCCCCTGACATTAGAACGACCACGGACCTCCGCTCCTTCCGCCAGAAACTCAAAACCCACTTGTTTCATCTAGCCGGCCTGGCCTAATTCCAGCTTTCCCACCTCAGTTTGTATTTTTAAATTCTGTGATTTGGTTTTAAGGTTAAGTTTTTAATTTTTATAAATTTGTACAGGGGTTTATTTAATTCGATTTTAGTTATATGTATTATTGATTGCATGGTTTTAATTTGTACCTGTACACCGCCCCGAGTCCCTTCGGGGAGAGGGGGTGGTCTAGAAGTCCAATAAATAAATAAATAAATGAATGAATGAATGAATGAATGAATGAATGAATGAATGAATGAATGAATAAATGGTTGGAAGGAACCCCTGAACTGTGGGTGCTGGGTGGTGGGAATCTTACTTCCGCAGGTTGATGAGCTCAGAAGGAGTGCACCAAAGACTAGCTGGCTGGAGGGGAGGTGGGGCATCCCAACACAGGCAGCTCTGCAGGAAAAGCAAATTCAGTGCAGAACGTGCAGGGTCGCATTATGACCCTGCATCATAATGGGCTCCAGGAGGAGGACAGAACCTATCCCCCCATTGTGAAGTACACTAAATTTCACTGTGCTGTGGAAGAGAAGGCCATGGAGGCAGGAACAGCAAATGCACCACCACAAAGATGGAATGCTGTTTTGCACATTCTTTTAGTCCTGAAAATGACAGTGAGAAACACAGTGGAGAAATATAATAAGATTGGGGAGATGTCATGCTTGCCCACAGAGAGGGCATACCACCTCTGGCACATGTGCCAAAGGTTCACTATCAGGGGACTAAAGGATCTTTAAGGTCCTTTCCAACATAGTTATTCTGCCTTATGACTTGAACTGGGTCCTACTATTATATTCAAGATGTCTTGTTCCCATAGCAGGGGAGGACAATGTATGAAAGAAAAACATATTGTTCTTTCTATTCTGGTTACCTTAATTTCCTTTCGCTTAAATAAATATAAATATAAATATAAATATAAATATAAATATAAATATAAATATAAATATAAATATAAATATAAATATAAATATAAATATAAATATAAATATAAATATAAATAATATAAATATAAATATAAATATAAATATAAATATAAATATAAATATAAATATAAATATAAATATAAATATAAATATAAATATAAATATAAATATAAATAAATATAAATATAAATATAAATATAAATATAAATATAAATATAAATATAAATAATATAAATATAAATAATATAAATATAAATATAAATATAAATATAAATATAAATATAAATATAAATATAAATATAAATATAAATATAAATATAAATATAAATATAAATATAAATATAAATATAAATATAAATATAAATATAAATATAAATATAAATATAAATATATTAATTTATATTTATATTTATTTATATTTATTTATATTTATTTATATTTATGTTTATGTTTATGTTTATGTTTATGTTTATTATGTTTATTATATTTATATTTATATTTATATTTATATTTATATTTATATTTATATTTATATTTATATTTATATTTATATTTATATTTATATTTATATTTATATTTATATTTATATTTATATTTATATTTATATTTATATTTATATTTATATTTATATTTATATTTATATTTATATTTATATTTATATTTATATTTATTTATATTTATATTTATATTTATATTTATATTTATATTTATATTTATATTTATATTTATATTTATATTTATATTTATATTTATATTTATATTTATATTTATATTTATATTTATATTTATATTTATATTTATATTTATATTTATAAATATAAATGTAATTGTTTCACAACAACCGGTTAATAGGCCCCAATTAAGGGAGGAGACATACTATTTCCTTTCCTGTCTTTCAGCTCATCACCAGAAACCATCTAGACAGCAAGCCAAGAATTACGTTGTGTAATTTTTTAGATATGTGTGTTAGTTTTATGATCAGCTCATAAAACTAACACACATGTGTGTGTGTGTGTGTGTGTGTGTGTGTGTTAATTTTATGAGCTGATCAATAAATTTAAATTGGAGAGACCAAGATAGATCTATTTTGAGCTTATTAGCTCTCATCAGTTGGCCACACTCCACTGGGATTCGAACCGGGGCTGCAATGCATCCAAGGCAGAAGCCTAGCAATACAGTCTAACCGGCTCTACCCATTTCATCAGCTAAGACAGGAGTATTTAGTAGAGATAATTGTTTTCACAACTTCCTGTTAGGGCCCCATTAAGGGAGGAGACATACTGTTTCCCTCTCTGCCTTTCGGCTCATCAATTATCTATACTACATACTCCTGTCTTAGCTGATGAAATGGGTAGAGCCGGTTAGACTGAATTGCTAGGCTTCTGCCTTGGATGCATTGCAGCCCCGGTTTGAATCCCAGTGGAGTGTGGCCAACTGATGAGAGCTAATAAGCTTGAAATAAATCTGTCTTGGTCTCTCAAATTTAAATTTATTGATCAGCTCATAAAACTCACACACATATCTAAAAAGAAAATTACACAACGTAACTCATGGTTCTCTGTCTAGATGGTCTCTGGTGATGAGGCGAAAGGCAGAAAAGGAAACAGTATGTCTCCTCCCTTAATGGGGCCCTAACAGGAAGTTGTGAAAACAATTATATAAAAATATATATATTGTAGTTATAAAAGAAACAGACATGATGATCTCCGGAACTTTAAAATATAAAATATATTTAAAATATATTGCTCACTGAGCTTTTGTTAGCAACTGCTAACATCATCAGAGTGTAAAAGCCATAAAAGGATACTTGCCTTTATACAATGTTAATCAATTTAGCCATTGCTACATTGGTCCATCCACTCACCTCCCACCTGTGATTAGCCCTGTTGTTTTTCTTGCATCAGGCATGTTAATCGATGTTTGTATTCCTTTCCCCCTTATCAAACCTAGCTTGGGCTATTCTTCTCCAGAAAATAACGTTGAGCTATCCAATGTTGATTCAGAGGCATTTTCTCTGGCTTCCCCCCACACTCCCTCCCTTTTCTTCTGTCTCACAGGCCTGGCTGATATCCCAGCCAGCTTCATTTGTGGTTTTGCCTTTGATCTTGTAACCGGCCTGGCTCGTTCTTCATTGTTTACCTCCATTATAGTTTGAGGTAATTCTGACAGGCTCCCCTTCATTCGACCTGGGCTGGCCATATCCATATCTGCATGTCCAAAAGTGGGAGTGTGTTGTCGTTCTCTACTCCCAGACAGAGGTTGGTCTCTGCTTCTACTGCTAGATCTTTCTTGGTGCCTCAACACTTGGTAGGCCGGTAGCAGGTCAATGTGTCTGTTGATGGAATTATTGTCAGAGAACCAGGCTTTTTGAGTAGCCATCTCCCTTTTGTTGCATCATGGTCACAACTTCTGCCTCTTGAAAGTTGAATATATGACCGTGCTCTTTCATGTGTGCCCAGATTTGAGAGCGCTGTTCCTTACGGCGGACAGCCAGTTTGTGTTCATGCACTCTGGTCTGTAGCCGCTTAGCTGTTTCCTTTATGTAATTACTTGCACAGTTATTACAGTTGATGTGGTAGACTACTGAGGATGCCTCCTTTTTAGGTAATGCTTCTTTTGGATGCATCACCTTCATCCTCAGTGTCTGATCCGGTTTATGTACCACCTTGATCTCATGTGTTGAGAGGATGCGTGCAGCAGTTTCGGATACCCCCCATATATATGGGAGCACCGTCCATGTGGATGTTCCATTTGCATCCTCACTGAGCTGTCGGGCCCTAGATGTAATACACCATTGGATGAAGTTTATGGAATACCCATTGCGCATACAGATCTGATAAAGATGTGCCCGCTCCTTTGTTTTGGCTGCCCGTGTGCTGCAGTGGGTGTCTATCCTACTGAACAATGCCCAGATGCAGCTAACCTTGTGTGCAGTGGGGTGATTGCTCTCATTATGTAAAATGCAGTCTGTGTTTGTGGTTTTCCAGTACACACACGTATCAAGGCTCCCACCAGAATTGCGGCTGAGTAGGACGTCAAGGAAGGCCAGCATGTTATTGGCCTCCTCCTCCATTGTAAATTGGATTTTGGGATATATAGAATTGAGGATTCCCATGAACTTGGTATTTTCTTGTTTCTTGATGATGGCAAACGTGTCATCGACATAGCGTGTCCAAAACATGGGCTTATAGATTTTCATTGCCTCATATTCCAACCTCTGGAGAAGCGCTTCCATGATCACTCCTGAGATTGGGGATTCCATAGGTGTACCTTTGGCCATCAAATGTAAAATAGGTCCTGAGGCAGAAATTCAACAGGTGGAGGAGATAGTTTGTGTTAAGGCATTTAGAGTTTTGTGTTTCATCCCCCAATAGCAGCTCTTTTATGGTTAGGGTCGCTAACTTCTGGGGGATGGATGTAAATAATGACACCACGTCAAATGACACCATCATCTCATCCTCCCTAATTGCCACTCCCTCCAACTGTTGTAGAAAGTCCGTAGGTGATCTCACGGTGGTAGTGGCATCTTTGACCAGGTGTTGCAGTTGCCCATGTAACCACTTGGCTAAGCCAAATGTGGAAGTGCCACGAAGGGAGACAACAGGGCATAGGGGTATCTCTGCCTTGTGGATCTTTGGTAACCCATAGATCCGTGCCATGGCTGAGTCCCTTGGTCGAATCATTCTTAGATCCTCCTCATCAACCTTTCCTTGCCTCTTGAGCTTATTTTTTTTTTTATATTGAAAAAGTTTTATTGGTTTTACAGTTTTTCAGTAGGGTAGGGTAAGGGATACAAAGAAATTTTGAGAGCATTCACGTCAAAGTCGTCGGCCCTACCGGGACATCAAAATAGATCATTAACAAAAAATATTTTCCGCACACTACAAAGTGAAAGCAAGTACATATTTCTAAGTTCTCAATTCTATGCTGTCAGTCATTTACAAAAATCCAGATGCACATGTTATACAATATTACTCAAAAAATCAAGGCAAAGTTATTTTTTAGATCTAAGTCTCTTGGCAATTGTATCTTCTATCTCTCCTTCCAGGCCCCCAGCGGGCGGGGCCGTGGCCCCCCCTGCCCCCCCTGGATCTTCCCCCAGGACAGAGGAATGTTTTTTAAGAAAGGCTTCCGCCTCAGCAACTGTTTTAATCCTCACTCTTCCTCCTTCCCAGAACACCAGCATCCCTTCGGGCATCACCCACCTGAACCAGATCCCGTGGTCAAACAATTTTTTGGACAAGAAGGAAAATTTCCTTCTTGCTTCTCTAATCTTTCTTGGGATCTGCTTCAGGATGGCAACCTTCTTTTGTTGGTAAATTAACGGACCTCCTCTTTGCACTTTCAAGATTTCCTCTCTGGTTGACCTTCTAACAAATTTAACATGTATCTCTCTGGGTACTTCATTTATCCTGGCATATGCAGAGTTTATTCTGTAGACTAGGTCAATGTCCCCCCTGATCTCATCCTTAGGTTTATGTAAATAGTCTGCTATAATTGTGCTCATGAGTTCAGGGAGACATTCACCAGTTTCCTCAGAAACATTCTGAAATCTCAAAAAATATGTCATCCTTTCCATATCAATCCTAGACACATGCCCATTTATTTCCACAACCTCATTAGTAACATTTTTAATCTCTCCCTTAGCCCCCGCCAGCCCCCCTTCCAGTTCTTCATTCTTCTGTGTGTTCTCCAGCACTTGTTTCCGTGTGTCCAATAATTCCTTTTTAAAGTTGATATTTTCTGCCCTCTGGGCCTTGATTTCTTGTACCAAGGTTTGTATAACAGATTCAAGAGAGGCCATCCTTAGTTCTAAGCTTGCCAGTGCTGATTCTTGTGCCATGATTAGCTGTTAAAATCCGTGCCACTAAAATGGCGTTTTTTGGGTGGGGCTGTTGAGGCAAGTCAGGAGCCAAAAGTTCAGTTCAGGGTTGTAAAGTTCAGGAAGCAAGAGAGAAACAGTTTTCCAGTTCAATCATTATAATAACGAAGGCACTCCAGAAAAGAAATCACAAATCCCAAAAAAAATTTTTTCTTCTTTAATAACCAGAGGGAGTCCAAATCACAAAGAGACGCTGGGAATTTTCCATAAGTAAAATAGTCATTCAGGGACAAAGAGAAGCCATTTTCACCGCCCAGACTCAGAGCCAGAAGGAGAGAGTGGTAAAAAAAAAAATGTTTCAAATCAGCCAGACCTAGATACTTTGTTTCAAAGACAAACCGCAGATCACTTTCCCTTGTTTCAAACAGTCCAGATTAAAGATATCCGCTTCCTCGTAGCGAGGAGCCATTCTTAAGTGCCGCTTTAGTCCGAGGGGGGGTTTAACAAGCAGACACCCCCCTCCAAGTTCTTTCAGCCCAGGCTGACAGCAAAAAAAATGTTAAACCATTCACTTTCACCCTCGCAGTCGAAGCCCCGGGAAGCCTTCCGACTCAGACGGCCAGCTCTCTCCATGTTTTCAGAACGATGCCGCCCGCCATTGGTGAAGGGGAAACCCCCCGCAGCATGTCCTCCTCTACCTAAGCCGAAGACAAGGGTCGCTTCCCAGCTGCCGCTGGGGGAGGACGACCCAGGCAAGCCGGCTTTACGGAAGACCCCCAAAAACGGGGCGTCTCGCCCCCGTGGGGGGGCAGGAAAAGAAACAAAGCGGTGAGCGAGCCCTAGGCTCGCCCGTTGCCGCTGGAGCCAGAACCAGAAGTCCTCTTGAGCTTATTCATGGCCTTGTTGAGTTGGTTTTTAAATGGTATCATGGATCCTTATCCAAGAGTTGATAGGAGTTCCTGTCACCAAGGAGGTGATGGACCTTCCTATTATAATCCGTTCTGTCCATGACTACTGTTGCCCTGCCCTTGTCTGCTGGCAGCATGATGATGGAATTATCCTCTCTCAATTCCTGGAGGGCCAATATTTCAGGTCACAACACCCTGTTAAGCCGACCATCTAGACAGAAAGCTATGAGTTCTATTGCGTACTTTATGTGTGTGTGTGTGTGTGTGTGTGTGTGCGTGCATGTGTGCATGCATACATGTGTGTGTGTGTGTGTGTTAGGTTTTTGAGCTGATAAATAAATAAGTCAGGGAGACTAGGATAGATCTATTTCAAGCTATTTAAATAGATCTATCCTAGTTTCCCTGATTTATTTATTGATCAGCTCAAAAAACCTAACAAACATATTTAAAAAGTACACAATGGAACTCATAGCTTTCTGTCTAGATGGTCTCTGGTGATGAGCCGAAAGGCAGAAAAGAAAAGCAGTATGCTTCCTCCCTTAATTGGGGCTTAACAGGTTGTTGTGACACAACCATATACTTATCCTCCTGTCTCAGCTGATCAGGAAGAGAACCTGGTGGCTTAAGTGGCTAAGACTTCTGCCTAACATGTAATACACCCCCGGTTCAAATCCCAGTAAGGGTATGGCTAGCTGATGAGAGCTAAAAAGCTCGAAATAGATCTATCCTAGTCTCCCTGATTTATTTATCTATCAGCTCAAAAAACCTAACACACATATAAAAAAAGTACACAACGGAACTCATAGCTTTCTGTCTAGATGGTCTCTGGTGATGAGCTGAAAGGCAGAAAAAGAAAGCAGTATGCTTCCTCCCTTAATTGGGGCTTAACACTTAACATTTCCATCAGATTCCTGGAAGAAGTACTCATAACCTCTCCTGGTATTCTCCAGATTTGGCTAGGAATATACTGACCATTTCATTTGCACTCTTTCCAAATTCCCTCCCCCCAACTACAGTACAGCAACTTGAACAATTTCTTGAAGGCACATGAATTGAACATGAATTGTTATTATTTTATCTATAGTAAATATAATGATTTGTCTTAACAATGTTTGTAGGTTTCATATATATATGAATTTGGATTGTCTACTGAGGATTTTGCTCTAACCTTTCTATATAATAAGGAAAAGCTCAATATATGAATCATTCTTAGCTTTGTTCTAATGTCCTTATGCTTACATTTCTAATGCTACTCAAGTTGCTTACTAATTGTCTTTAGATTAAAGTCTTGGAATTCCTGTAATTGGATAACCATAGGGCTATATATATATATGTATATATGGGTGGAACTTAATAGGAATTGTAAATATAGCCATAGTTATGCAAGTTCACATCTAATGTGGGCAGGTGTTAGCATTCCAGAGATTAACATATAATAATAATAATATTTTATTTTTATATACTGCGTCCTCTCCCCAAGGGGACTCGGAGCGGTGCACAGGGAAAAATTAAATCCCCATATTAAAACTAGTGTTCCCTAAACCCTAAAGGTAGAGACTAAACTAGGCCGGCCAAGCAGAAAAAGTATGTTTTTAATTTCTGACAGAAGGAGCGGAGGTCCGTGGTTGTTCTAATGTCGGGGGGAAGGTCGTTCCAGAGGGCTGGGCCTGCCACAGAGAAGGCCCTTCCCCTGGGCATCGCCCGCTGACAAAGTCTAGTGGACGGCACCCGGAGAAGTCCCTCTCTGTGGAAGCGAATCAGCCGTGAGGATGTATGGGGAGGATCCGATCCCGTAGATAGCTAGGTCCCGAGCCATGGAGCGCTTTAAAGATGATAACTAGCACCTTGAAGCGCACCCGAAAGACGACAGGCAGCCAGTGCAGCTCGCGCAAGAGAGGTGTTATATGGGTGTACCTTGCGGTCTCCATAATTGCTCGCGCGGCTACATTCTGGACCAGCTGAAGTCTTCGGGTGCACCTCAGGGGGAGCCCCATGTAGAGAGACTTACAATAGTCCATTCGGGATGTCACGAGGGCATGAGTGACTGTGCAAAGGGCATCCCGATCCAATAGGGGGCGCAACTGGCGTACCAGGCGGACCTGGTAAAACGCCCTCCTGGCCACGGCTGTCACTTGATCTTCCATGGACAGCTGGGTATCCAGGAGGACACCCAAGTTGCGCGCCCCATCCACAGGGGCAAGTTGTTCACCCCCTATGGCCAGTGATGGAGTCAGCTGGTTGAATCGGGCGGCCGGAAACCACAGCCACTCGGTCTTGGCCGGGTTGAGCCTGAGTCTGTTACTTCCCATCCAGATCCGCACGGCTTCCAGGCACTGGCACATCACCGCTACGGCATCGTTGGGGTGGTTTGGGGTAGATATATACAACTGCGTATCATCAGCGTAGAGGTGGTACTCTACCCCAAAACCACGGATGATCTCACCCAGCGGCTTCATATATGTGTTTAACAGGAGAGGCGAGAGGACCGACCCCCGAGGCACCCCACATGTGACAGGTCTCGAGGTCGACCTCTGCTCTCCTGCCAACACAAATTGCGATCGACCGGAGAGGTAGGAGGAGAACCACCGTAAAACGGTGCCTCCTACCCCCAACCCCCCCAGCCGATGCAATAGGATACCATGGTCGATGGTATCAAAAGCCGCTGAGAGGTCTAATAGGATCAGGATGGAGGAGCAACCCCCATCTCTGGCCCTCCAGAGATCATCTACCAACGCGACCAATGCCGTCTCGGTGCTATGCCCGGGCCGAAAGCCGGACTGGCGCAGGTCTAGATAATCAACTTCCTCCAGGTGACGGGGAAACTGTTGTGCCACCACACTCTCTACAACCTTCACCAGAAAGGGAAGGTTGGAGACGGGACGATAGTTGGCTAATAAAGCTGGGTCCAAAGAGGGCTTCTTCAGGAGGGGCCTCACCATGGCCTCTTTAAGGGAGGCA
Organism: Rhabdophis nuchalis; assembly: GCA_039707465.1. Lineage (NCBI taxonomy): Eukaryota > Metazoa > Chordata > Lepidosauria > Squamata > Natricidae > Rhabdophis > Rhabdophis nuchalis. The sequence continues at coordinate 42,821,072 of CM077647.1, read as the reverse complement.
GGCAAGAAACCCTCGCTTAAAGAAGCGTTGACAACCTCTTGGAGCCAGCCTCGTGTCACCTCCCAGGATGCCAGTACAAGCCAGGAAGGACACGGGTCCAATAAACATGTGGTGGCTCGCAGTCGCCCACGTAACCTGTCCATATCCTCGGAAGTAACAGAGTCGAACTCCTCCCAACCAAGATCCGCCTCGTGCCCTCCCACTGGGCCATCAATGGAGACTAACTCATTATGGATCTGAGCGATTTTCTCCTGCAGATAAATCACAAATTCCTCTGCTCTACCCTGTAATGGGGCTTCCCGCACTCTCTGTTGAAGGAGGGAACGGGTCACCCTAAACAGGGTGGCAGGGCGGTTATCTGCGGATGCTATGAGAGTGGCACCATGATGGCATTTGGCCACTCTCAGCGCCACAATGTAAGTCCGTAAATGGGCTCTTACCTGTGTTTGGTCGGATTCAGATCGAGTAGACCTCCATCTTCTCTCTAGGCATCTCTTGTGGCGCTTCATCACCCTTAGCTCCTCGGTAAACCAAGGAGCCAGAGTGGCTTGCTGCCGCAAGAGAGGCCACAAGGGCGCGACCGGATCCAAGGCTCCCATGGTCTCAGTATTCCATGCGGCCACGAGGTCCTCCATCGGGGCGTGGGTCAGGGGTACAGGAAGTGGCCCAAGCGCCGCCTGGAACCCATCAGGGTCCATCAGGCGCCTGGGGCGGAACCAAATAGGCAACTCAGGTTCCGCCTCCCCGCGGTGGGGGACAGCGGTTGGAAAGTCGAGCCGGAGAAGTGAGTGGTCTGACCATGACAAGGGCATGATGACTATATCCCCTATACCCAGATCACTCTTCCATTGGCCTGAGACAAAGATGAGATCCGGTGTATGTCCACCCTCGTGGGTGGGGCCTTGAATTAGTTGGGTCAGGTCCATGGCCGTCATGGAAGCCATGAACTCCCGAGCTACCTCGGATGATTCGCCCACCAATGGCAAATTAAAGTCCCCCATGTCTACAAGTCTGGGGGTCTCAACTGCCACTGTAGCGATAATCTCAAGGAGCTCGGGCAGGGCTGCTGCTACATAGCGGGGAGCCAGGTATACAACCAGCAAGCCCAACTGCCTCCCTAGGCCCCACTCCACGCAGAGGGACTCACAACCGGTGGTCTGTGGCACAATGGTCTCTCTCGGCTCAAGACCTTCCCTAACAATAACCGCTACCCCACCACCCCTACCTAGGGCCCGGGGCTGATGAAAAGCGCAGTAACCTGGTGGGCACATTTCAACGAGTGGAAGTCCACCCTCGTAGCCCAACCAGGTCTCCACAATTCCTACCAGGTCCGGCTCCCCCTCAGACACAAGGTCATGGACGAGGGGGGCTTTGTTGACCATGGACCTGGCATTGCAAAACATCAGCCGCAGGCCCTGGCTCTGTACTCCTTGACCACCTAGCCTGTGGGGGTTGTGGCACTTCACCGTTTGCAACCAACGGTTCTGTGCCCTCAACCGGGAGGGTAGAACTTGTCTCTCCTCGGACCTGCCTCTCCCCACGACCTTCTGGATAGAAATGCCCTCCACCGGGATGACTCGTATTTCCCCCCCCCCTAATGGATCCTTCCACTTCCCTCCGTCGCCTTCTGGCCTGGCCCTCTCTTTCCTCGTCCGTCTCTACCTGTCTATACCCTCCCCCCTCCCTGGTACCCCCTAAAATAGACAATAATTTAGAAATTAAAAAACCCCTGAGACCACGCTTCGTCCACCTCTCCGGATTAATAAATCCCTCATCAAGGCAGGCCCTCGTTAGAGCGGAGGGCCAAACCTGCGAGAGCGGGGACTCTCGCAGTCGTAGTAGGTCTAGCTTCGAGTACATATTAATATTAATATTAATAAATAATTAAATAAATAAATAAATAATTATCTATAAATACAATATAAACGATTTAAATACATGAAAAGGGCATATCTGCGAGATCGGATCCTGCCCCACACATCCTCACGACCGATTCGCTCCCACAGAGAGGGGCTTCTCCGGGTGCCGTCCACTAGACTTTGTCAGCGGGCGACGCCCAGGGGAAGGGCGCTCTCTGTGGCGGGCCCGGCCCTCTGGAACGACCTTCCCCCTGATATTAGAACGACCACCGACCTCCGCTCCTTCCGTGTAAAATTGAAGACCCATCTCTTTCGACTGGCCGGCCTTGAATAGTTCTCTCTGTCTTTTAATTATAAATTTTAATGGGTTTTTAATTTATATTTTTAGCACGGGTAGATTTATTTAATTCTATTTTAAGTAATATTTGTATTATTGTATATTGTTTTTAATTATGCCTGTGCACCGCCCCGGGTCCCTGTGGGGAGAGGGTGCGGTTAATAAATCCCAACTCATCATCATCATCATGTCAATTAACCCACGTAGCTCTGAATTCCTGCAAGATCTTTGAGCAATTATTCATCCCTAGAATTCAGTTTCTTTTCTATAAATTGTAATTGCAACTCATATTTCCCATCTATTCTTCTATGTATTGTTTGTCCAAAATAGCAAAACAAAATTACTATTTTTTTAATATTTCAGATCCTACTAAGTACAGCAGATGAATAACTTATGAAATGTAAGCTTCATGCATCTCCTCAATCTCTACTTTTGTGATCCCCTGAGCTTCTAAAATATCTCTGGAATGGCCAAAGGAGCAAAGTAGTTAAATTATTGAAATGTGGATCAGAGTGAAAGTCAAACAGGTGAAATATATTCTTAAACCCTTTCAGTGGCCTAAAAGTACTAATTACATTTCTTTTCTCTAGCCATCTCTACAAATATAGCCAGTTTTCTTCATGAGAGGCTATAAAGGCAAAATAGGAGATCTTAAATATCTAGAAGACTTTAGGCTTTCATTTAATCCAGTCCAATTCTCATCCAAACTCTTATTAAATTATTGCACGATCAACATTTTTAATGTTTTTAAACAATTTTTAACTGCTCAATCCAGTGACATTTGGAATCCTGCAATTCTTCAAAGCTAGAGATATTTATTTTTAATGCTATGCAAAATAATTAGCTAACCAGATGTATAACTTTCCCTAAACTCAGATACATGGGGGAGCCTAAAATATTGGGTTCTTTGACTCCAGGAATTCTACACATTCAGAAGAGGGGAAACTTACATTGGAATACAAAAGACCAGAGGACCTGTCTTCAGAAGCAGGGCCAAAGGTGCACTCTTCTTTCTAATTCTATGGTTACTTCATACAAATAACATGTACAGTAGGCTCAACAGTATCTGGTTTTTTGAAAGACTATTGAGAGACACAGTGGTGAAATCCACATTTTCTTACTACCGGTTCTTTTCTTTTTTTAACAATTTTATTGGGTTTTACAATGTTTTTGGGAAAAGGGGTAAAATAGGGTAAAAAAAAGTAAACATTTTAATGGCTTCCATGTGGAGGATGGTGGTCACCTCCGATTCTTCATAACAATTCAATATTAAAAAAGAAAATAATTGGCAAAAGATACATATATATCACATTTCAACATGTATACATTCAATCATTTGTTTTTCCTGCCATCCCTTGTCACAGGTTACAGTAATGTTTTCAAAGTCTATTCATTTCTGTGTTCTGAGTCTCTTTGCTATTGTTTCTTCTTTCTCTTTCCCACCAATGAGCGGGGCCATGGCCCCTCCCATTCCCTCATCTTCGTCTTCCAGGAGTAGGGAATGTTTCTTAAGGGAGGCCTCCGCCTCCTCTACAGAAAACCAACATTCCTTCCAGCATTAACCATTTGAACCAGATCCCTTTTTTAAACAATTTTTTGGACAAAAAGGAATACTTCCTTCTTATCTCTCTAATTTTTTTGGGATCTGCTTCAAAATGGTAATATCATTATCTTGATATTTCAGAGGCCCACCCTGCTGTGCCCTCAGTATCTCATCCCTCGTGGACCTTCTTAGGAACTTAATATGTACTTCTCTTGGTACGTTATTTATTCTAGCATATGCTGAATTAATTCTATAGACTAGGTCCATATCCCCCCAGAGCTGGTCTTTGTTTCTTTTATAATCCGCTAGGATTGTACTCATTAAATCTTTTAAATCTTCTTGCTCCGTCTCCGGGATGTTCTGGAACCTAAGGAAAAAAGACATTCTTTCAAACTCAAATTTAGACATATGCCCGTTAATTTCTATATTCTCCCTTCGTATTTCCGTATTTTCCTTCTGTATTTCCTTCAACTCTTCTTTAACCTCAACTGTTCCTTCTTCTAGTGCTTCAATTTTTTGTTTATTATCCGTTGTGCTTCTTTGTATCTCCAATAGTTCTATTTTTAAATTTAATATGTCCTTTCGGATTTCCTGCACTTCTTTCATAATGCTCTGAAGCATCTTGCTCATTGTTGGTTCTTGTTCTCCTTCTCCAGTTGTCTCCTTCTGCAACATTGTAGTAATTTTGCCTTGCTGTAAACTTGGGCTAGATTGGGTTGAGGCTGGAGCCGAAAGGGACTTTCCAGATGGCAGCTTTCTTGAAGCCATTGTTATAAATTTAAGTTCTTGCAGCAAAAGATGGCGCCAGAGAAGCAAACAGTCAGGAAAGTCCGAGATATCCGGAAATGGGAAAAGTCAAATTAAAGTTCCATCAAAGTCCAGAATTGCTTTTAATGTCCAAACCAAGAGAAAAAAAATAAAGAATCCACGTATTGGGAGAGGCACCGAGGGCTTCTTGCGAGGGGCTTTCACTTTAAATTTATTGTCTTGTGATCTTAAAACTCTAAAGGAATGCTCCAGTGTTCAGGAGAAAGTTTTCCAATCGGAAACAAAGAGAAGCCATTTTCCCGCCTCACTGCAGTTAGAGAAGTGAGAGTGAAAGTCCTTTTTGTTGCAAAGAGACCCGGCTACAATGTTGCAACTGTAACTCCGGGAGTGAAATTTTTTTTTCTTTATCTGCTATCTTTCGGTTGGCATTTTAAACCACTTTCTCTCTGGTAGAGAGCATTTTCTGTTGCCACCTTTTACAAGGGGGGGGGTTAAAACTCCCCCCTCTATTCTTCTTTCTTCAAAGTGATCGAATGTAAGAAACAAAACTCATAGTGCACATTTGCCAATCCTGCTTGTCAGGAGACTCGGTGTGGTCCTCCGTCCCTGACATTTCCACCGTCTTCTTTGTTTTCTGTCTTTTCCAGCTAACGTTGGCGAGAGGAGTCCCCCCCCCTGCTTTCAGCCCTCCAATTCCTGGGGCAAAGCGGGAAAAAGTGCCCCACCGACCGCCGTCGGTATGGGGGCCTCCCGCAGCCGCCCGTACAGCAGGGGGTTAACCTAAACCCCCTGTGCCCCCGAGGGGGCCCACCAGAGTAGCAAGTGGCAGACTTGCCCGAAAACGCATCTGTCGCTGTCGGAAGCCAGAAGTCAAGTGCCTTACTACCAGTTCTGTGGGTGTGGCTTGGTGGGCATGATGTGGCTTGGTGGGCATGATGTGGCTTGATGGGCGTGGTTTGGTGGGCATGGCAGGGGAATGATACTGCAAAATCTCCATTCCCACCTCACTCTGGGGCCAGTCAGAGGTGGCATTTGCTGGTTCTGCTCAAAATTTCCACTACCAGTTTTCCAAACTATTCAAAATTTCTGCTACTGGTTCTCCAGAACCTGCTGGATTTCACCCCTGGAGACTTAAATGATTTCACCCCTGGAAAAAAATGACACTTAAAATAGTAGGGTTCTAGTTTAGTAGCCTTAAAAAAGTTCAATGAATTCCTTAAATTCTGGGGTAAAAATCAGCCAAGAACAGAACAGACAAATACAAATGATATTGGATACGAGTAAGGGGGGAGGAGTATAAATGTAATTAATAAATAGCTTATTACAGATAGTCTCTGTATCTGGAAATGTTTACAGTTGAAATAGCAATATATGTTTTTTTTAGAACTGAAGGAAATATTAAAATTACAGAACTTCATTAGGCACGGGTGTTGCATCAAAAAATAATATTTTGTAATGATCTACAGCACAAGCCAAAGCATGCCTTCTCAGATGCAAATCTTCCTGGCTGACTCCCAGGCATGTGCAAAAGTTTTTGGTCATCCTCGCTGTAGCAAAAAGAGGGAGTAAGATTGAACTGGAGATAATGTTTGACAAAATGCAAGCACAATGAATTCCCTGTTTCCCCCTCTCCACTCTCCCCCACAATTGCCACAGATCTTTAAATAAAAAAAAAAAGAACCATCATAGATCCCCACTTCTGGATCTACTGAAACCTATACAAGGAATTCAGTATTGATGACTGTGGAACAATTTCATAATTTGCTAATTTCCATGTAAGAGAAATGGAATCTTGATATATTAAAAAGGCAGAGGAGGAATGATTACTATATAAGAGTAAGTAAATAGTTCTTTGTAATATTAGTAGAGTATATTTTATTAAAATATTTTCTATAAACAAAATAGAAATAGAAATAGATGAACTAATTATATAAACATGATATATAAACAAATGATCTTAAAAAATGGATTCCTGAAGTTTTGATCTTTCACTATTTCATCATTGAATAAATAGTTTTGTTTACTGTTTTTTCAAGGAGTGAATTTTTGAGGACAAATACATTAAAGCTGCTATAAAACTGAGATCTTTTAAAAATAAAACTTAAAATACGTTCCTGCAGTTCCAATGAAAGATAGGTAGATAACCTTTAAGATGGCAAATTTACGCTGCCCTTGAACTGAATGCTTGGCTAATCAACCTTCAGGAGACCTTGCTTCCTGAGGCAGAGAGCTGCATTGTTTAGGAGCAGCCCTTTATCTGGTCCTCAGCTATCTTGCCTCCACAACGACTGGGGTCTTTCATTAAGGTTAAACATTGCTCAAAACCAGCTTTGTCTTATACAAGGTTTGAACTATTTTAGTTGTTTGGAAGAGTTACCATTCAACAGACACAGAAGATTAACTAGAAAATTCCTCAGCCTCACAGCAGCACAGCCTTTGTTTTTCACTCTTTCAACAGATTGAGCCAATCTTTTCCCTGTAATCACAGCAAACCTAGCCAGGCTGATCACATGCTTCAGCCACCTTTATCTTGGATAAAAAATAATGGGGGGAAAGAAGCCAAAATTGCCTTTCCTCAGATTTCTCTGTTGCAACTTTCTCTTGAGCAATAAGGTTTAACAAGAACTCCCTTTCATGGAGCAAGGATCACCTAGATATCAGAAGCAAAATAAAAACACTCTCCCAACATCATAGGTTCCTATGATAGTTGACTGGGTATTGTTGGAAGAGATGGGTACAGTTCCAAGTGGGAAGAAAGACACTGGAAACATGGAGACTGCTTAGAAATATGATTTTTAATGGTGGACAGGACCACATGGTTTGAGGTCCTGGGGGGAAAGAGAAGAGATGCTGAGAGTGCCCTTGTTTTATGTCCTCTCTGGGCTTCTGAAGTTGACCTTTCATTCTAATTAGTTGTCAGACTCCCATGGGGCCAAGCAGCGGCAACTCTGTAGACTGCCCTGAGTCCCAGGCATGGTTGAGCCTTGATGGATAATGTAATCTTCCCAGGTGCCATGTGGTGAGATAGATAGAGGACTAATCCTATCATACCCTGAGGGCCATGTCTTAATCCCCTCACCCTGGATCTGAAGGGAGGGTAGGAAGCTGCAAGGAGCTGCTCTGCCTTTAAAACATGTTTTTCCTTTTCTCATCCAGGGAAACATAATATTTTACCTTTTTAATATTTCCTAGAATATTTCACTATTCTAGGAGAAGGGTGGGTGCTAACTTCATACAGTATTTTCAGCCAATTTTAGAGGTGTTCCACCAGGTTGCTCAAACATGCCAGTTTTAGGATTTAACTGTAAAGCAAAGGAAATATTTTATTTCCAAAATATTTTAGTAGCCCTAACTGAAGAGGTTCTCAGCCAGTGGGTTTAGGATCTACTCTACACTGTACTCAGTAAGATGTAGTAGTTAAACTCCCAGAATTCTTAGCAATGTCATACAGTCAAGCAATGTCATACTATCAAGCATTGCCATACTGTCAAGGGAATTCAGGACTCAAGTTACAGTGCACACATCTGAAGGCTGTCCAAGTTGCAAAAATTAGCTTTGCTTATTCTGGAAAATTCATTTGGAACTTTTCCGATATCCTTTTACTCTGGCTCAAGTCCCCAACTTGACTACGATGACACTTTCCAGTTGCTCTCATTGTCTAATCTACTACATTGGGTTTTCGCTATAATGATAAAATAAGAATATTTTTCAGATAAAAATTAGGACATACATACAATGCTTTAAAAATGTAATTGTGTTGTAAACTGACAATCATAGCATTTTTCCAATTAAATTATTTCATTATAATGACTAAGGAACAGCCTTGTTTGCAAAGCTTTCCCTTTGGGGGGGGGGGAGTGGAGATTAAAGGCATTTGGGATTAAGCTTTTTAGTTTCAGTAATAATGCCATTTGTTGGGAATCATTTTCTATGTGCTGATTGGGTTCATCTCTATGTGCACATATGTACATTTTTCTTGCAACTGATATCAGCAGAGACAAGACTTGAGTCAGACTGGTCATTTAAAACCTTTACCCCACGGATTTTGTATGACCTTAAAACTGCTCTGGTTAATGCTGCTTCTTGTCTAGTTCTTGCTGAGTCACAGCTCAGTTTTAGTTTCAGGACAGGGATATATTTCAAATCCTGTCACATAGTTCATAGTCAGAGATGTACTATGAATGATTAGATGCTGCAGACTGAAATTGTGGACAGATGTAGCTTCCTCCAAAGAGACACAATTTCTCCAGCTCAGATAAGTTGTCCTAGTTCTGGTCCTTTGATGCTGGAAGCTGCATACTAGAATCTTTTATCTGTCTTTTGGCAAATAAACTGCTCAAATCAATCTGTGGTTAAATAAACAAAGATCACTAGTGATGGTTCTCAGGCAATGTTTTGTTGGAAAGGGCTCAAGGTCCAATTATGCATTATGACCCTCTGTGCCGGTTTGCCACGTACTGAACTTTAGTGTTTCCTTATTTGCACATCAGCAAAGAAACAGTGGGGGAGGTAAACCTTGCACTATTGACATGATCAGCCCACCCACCTACTTCCTAAAAAGAAAACTTCTATTAGATCTGAATAGGGGGGGGGGGGATCTCCATTGTATTCAAAATCCGCTATAATGAGGCCCATTAAATTGAAGTTTTACCACCAGTAGGAATTATTTCTCGCAAAACCACCAGTAGGAATTATTTCTCGCAAAACCAGCAAGAACTTCAACAATAATGGCATTTACAGAAACCCCACACTTAGTTCTAAGTGGAATTGTCAGGAGGAAGTATATCTTAGTACCACATTTAGAATTAATTGTATATGTATGTTTTTGCTATATTGTCTTAATCTTCTTTCCTCCACTGATGGAAATATATTTTTTATGATTCATTCATTCCATAGGACTTTGAAATTATATGTTCAGTATTGCACTGGGAGCTTTATGAGCAACCTGTAGAGTTTTTATCTAGATGCACTTAATGAAATGATCTGTCCCATTTCCAAGCAGACAGCTTCTACTCCCAGAGAGGCCCTCAGACTCATTCCCATACGCACCATGCTATTAATTTCAACATCAGATCATCACTGAGCAGGACATTCAATGAAAATATGTACATTGAGACTCTGAGAGCTTCTAAGTACTCTCCCATCATATTCAGGGGTGGGCTTCAAAAATTTCATCAACAGGTTCTTTGCCCTGTTGCTGGGTGGACACAGCCATGGTGGATATGACCTAGTCAGCCTCCTGCACCACGGCGGGTGGAGGGGGGATTTTCATGTTCTCTAGGCTCTGGAAGCTTTCCTCGAGTCTCTGGGAGGGTGAAAACTGCCCTTCAGAGGCGGAAGTTGCAGGAGGCCTGTATTTTCCCCTCCCTGAGCCTCCGTACAGGCCCTGCACTTACCTTGCATCCAAAATCAGCCACATGGAGACTCCTGGAAAGGGAAGGGCATCCAGGGATGGGATTTGGAGGTTCTCCAAAGCAACGATAACATTAGCTACTGGTTCTTCTGAATCCAGGCAATCATATTACAAGGCTTATATTCTGACCCAGCTCTACTTATTGTGACCTTCACTCCTCATAAGTAATAAGTTGCAAACTAGCACCCAGCAGCACTAAAAATGCCTGAACTTATGCCCATTTTGTGTGAGAAATTGCTATTAGATTTCACAAGACTTTTAGCTGGATATGAGTAGAGTTACACAAAATTCCCAATAAGATGCTGTTCATTATTTTAAAAAATGATTACTTTTTGTAATTTAGAATAATAAAAAATATAACAGGAACAGGAAATGTTATATTGAATTAAAACACCAGTATTATTAAATCTTCCTTCTAGCTAGCCTTTCCAACATTAAGTAGTCATTAATGACATGAAACTTTAAATGACCTAATTGGTTGATGATCAAACTGGAAACATACACAGAACATTGCATTCTAGGAAGCAGAAAGCCTATTTTTTTAAGTGTATTTCAGATGGGAACATTTCCAAGGCAAATGATTAGGTCATCATCACAGGAGGCCTGTTAGCTGTTGTGCAGGAAACCCAACCTAGCTAAGAAAATAAAAAGTTTCCTTTTCAAAGAAACCATGGAATGATTGTTAAATAGTATAGCATAACAATAAAAGAATCTTGTCTCAATTCCTGCTTTTTCAGGTAGGGAAAAAAAGGCAGGCACTCATTTGAATGACTTGTCAATTATGTCCAGAAAAGGACCGAGTTGACCCTATTTGCTTGAGCTTCACAGGATTGTGTCTTAAGCTGAGCTGCAGCAGCAAAAAAGTAGAGGGGATGAGAAAGAGCATAATCTCAGTGGTGCATTAATGTGGAATTTTCAAATTTTGAATCAGAGGAAAATAGAATCATTGTTGCCCCATGAGTGATGAACTGGCAACTAGTGACCTTCACATCTTTAATGATCAACCATTTAAAGATAGCAGTTGATGGACTTCCCTGGCTCTGTTCCTTCCTCTCCTACATCATTTACTTATAAGAGAGTGAGAAGAAGGACAAGCCAGCCCCAATTGCTGTTCTTAATGTGTTATGTGCTTGGTGTCAAACCTCTTTAACAACAAAAATATTAATGAGTCTCGCTGAAGTGAGATGAGGAGAATTTATTAGAATAAAAGGTTAGAGTGACAATAAAAGCATTCTGGTGGATATTTTTATTTCCAGACATGAAATCAGTAGTTAGATCTTCCCAAACACCTGCAGCCCCATTCCACCACCCCTTGCACTCTATTAGATACAAAGGAGAGGATGATCACCTCTTTTGAAGACAACTCAATCCTGCACCCACTCATTGAATTAATTAATTTTGATGTTAATTTCAACAAGTGACAGTGGGTAGCATACATAAAATTGTTTTGAAATGACTGCTGACTTTCTTATCACAATGAGAACCAATCACCCCAATCAACATGAGTGCCTGGATGAATATCTTTCAAGAAACATAAGTGACAAGTTGCCACCCCAGAGCTTGCACAATTGCTCTGCTTTTTCCAAACACTGTTCTACCATTCTTCAAGAAGAGTGTCAATTAATCCAGTGCCAAAAAATAGTTGATAAATTGATGAAATGCAGAAAGGTGCTGATGAGGTGGGATGGAGCTCGCTGGTACATCAGACAATCTTCCCAACTCCCATTTCTTTTCATGTATCTCTAGCTCATCAACCACTTCCCAATGCTACTTTGGAGGGCAGGTTTGATGCTCTTCCAGAAGACTGGTAAACCCACAATCAGCTGGAGCACACTGATAGCTCACACTTAAGTGATTGTCACTGGACTCCTAGAGCTGGACTCTTACTGCTTACTTACTGCTGTACTACTATACTACTTTCAGTTACTTCTGTTTAGCCAGATACTTGTACTTTTGGTTTCTCTTACCTAAGTGTAAAACCTTACTTTTCTCACCACCAATTTGCATTTTGTTGGATAGTGCACAGTGTTCCAGTCTGTCAAAATCCTTCTGGAGCTTGGGCCTATCTTCTAAAATATTAGATTTCCCCCCTAACTTAGTGCTGTCTGCAAATTTGATGAATTCTCTTTTTATCCCTCATCTAAATTGTTTATGAAGATATTGAAGAACCTTGGAATATCCCAGGACACATTTCCCTCCATATAGATGTAGTTCTATTGAGGTCTACATGTTGAATGTGGTTGGTAAAGCAGTTATGAAAACATTGGTAGTGATGCTGTCTATCCTGCATTTTTGTGTCTTACCAAAAAGTAGGCTGCAGTCTACTTTGTCAAAGGCCTTACATAATCCCAAATATACTATGTCTAGAGCGTTTTGCTGATATATTAAATTAGTCATTTTGTCCAATAATTTAATAACATTTATCTGGCATGATCTGTTTTTGACAAACCCATGTTGGCTCACTTATTTCTAAGGATATGCAGATCTATTGCTTGATTAAATTTTCCAGAGTCTTCCCAGATATTGATGTCAGGCTGATTGATCTGTAGTTTCCTAGATTTATTTTTTTCATTTTTTGAGGAGCCACATCAGCTCTTTTCCACACCTCTTGTATTTCCTCAGTGCGCCAAGATCTGTGAAAGATATGGCTTAATATTCTGAAACTATTTCTGCCAGTTTCTTCAGAACTCCGGGATATAATCCTTCTAGTCCTAGTGATATGAGCTCATCTAGAGTGGATAATTGTTATCTTACCATTTTTTGTCTACACACTCACCAGTATGGCCATTCATTGTCTTTGGCTACTTTGTGTAAACCCAGATAATTGGATAAATCATATATGAATTCAGCCACTAAGCTATAAATTCATCAAGCCTAAATTCAGTCTAATGTTAATTTATTACTCAAACTAAACTTATTTCTTCTATTTCCATTTTGAGAGGAACAACTGCTCAGGGAAGGGAACACCTGTATTCTTAACTGCAAAATGTTATACAGAGTGACAGTAGATAAATATCTGACTGTCACAAGCCACAAATGAGCATCATTCATCTTATTGTAAAAACATCTGTATAACTTCATATCATATGACATTATAAAATATTATAATCACTATTAGGCACATGTTATGGAGAAGGTATACAAGCATACTGTATTAGACAAATCAATTCAAAGTGTGAAAGAAATAGTATTATTTATGGAATCATGAATACTTTTGATAGGTAGCAAAAAAACGTGCAAATACCATTATATTCAAAGAAGAAACATTAAATACATTGGTTGAAAGGATACAAATTTCTAATCTTTACCCCAAATTTGCATTTTCATTTTCTTAGTGGGAGTTTAATAGGATTTACTGAGAGCAGAAGTTTTGCATGTGTGTCCATTCACACCAAATATTACTGCTTTTGTAAAATGCAGTAACTCCATTAAAAACCAGGTACACAAGCTAGACCAGTATAAGTTATCTCAATGGATTGTCCTGCTATTGTAATGCAAATCTATTGTCCTCGAGCAAGATACCACCATTGGCTGAAGTATAAAATCCTTTGAAAATATAAGAGCAGACTTTGAGCAAGGTAACAAAAGATAATCTTGTCTAGTTAAGAGTTGGAGGGGGAGGGAAGAATGCTAGAAGGGGGAAAAGCATGCATATTGTCCAAACCTACTTTTGCCTCCCTCCACACTTACCATCCATCAATTAGTACATAGTGCTCAATATAGTACCTGAGTGAATGCAGCCCTCCTTTCACCACTGTTTGAACATCTTCTGAACTGATGCAGTTTTCAGGAATAGCCAATGTTTTTAGCAGCACCAAAAGAGAACATTGTTATTGCATTATTAATTTGATCCTTCTGAGTAATCAGTATCTTAAAATAGGTTGGATGATGATGGATTCCAAATTCATTCACTGAATTCTTAATGGTTAGAAACATGAAAAAAATTGGGTTTTGCAGAAAGAAAGAAAATATGCACCTATTTATTAGAAAATGTTCTATGGCTTAAAGCTATTGATGTCGATCAAAGTAAACATTTATATTTAATCTTTTCTAAAACCAGAATGAGCAATTTGCACCCATGAAGTTTTTAAAAGCAGACCTCAAAACCATCTCCAAATTCAGTTTTGTGGTTTCCCCAAATTAATCAGTATAATTTTCAACATTCCATTTCTTGTAGGGAATGCATGGCAGTTGTAGCATAATCCCTAAGAAAATGGTTAATGGTTTAATTTTTGGTCCAGGCTTTGGAGAGTTTCTCTTTCAAGTCCATCTGTAGCTATAGAGGTTCACAGGAGGACTTTGGAGCTGTCATTGCTTCTCACAGTTACACATCTATTTTAAAGATTTATAACTATGGAGAAATTAGAGGACAAAGTGCTATGTGCCATCTCATATTTCTGATGGAAATAAAATGTATAAATCAAAAACCAAATAAACAAATAAAGTTATAAACTTTTAAAAGGAAAAATATTAAAATTATTGAATTATAGATTTGGAAGAACTTAAGATGTCATCAAATGCAATCTCCTGTACACTGTAGATTCAATACTATCCATCCTTTGTTTGAAAATCTCCAGCAAAAAAGAAGAAACCACTCCATGTAGTAACCTATTCCACTGAGTAACAACTTTTTACTCTCAATAAATTCCTCTTAAATAATTTTGTATTTACATTCTTGAAATTCATTGCATTAGTTCTAGTCGTATTTTGTAATTAGCTGTGAGAATAACCAGGAGGAAGCACCACAGACAATAGTCAGATAAGAGAAATCTTGAATCCAAAACAGAAATGTAATTTGAGAAAATGTCTTAGGCTTGGCCCTTCCTAATTCTGATAGGTTAAAGGTAACAAGGGGAGGCGAAGCCAAATTCAAACTTGCAAGTTTCTGTAAAAATAGTATTAGCATTCATAATTTTGTTTTACTTGTTTGGACTACAATAAAATGCTGATACTTATTCTCTGGAAAAAGTGAGCCCGCAAATGAGAATAAGTCTAAAACTTCTACAGTGTGACTGCTACTCATGCATTCAAAGCAGCTATCATGTGCCCTCTAACCATTCTCTTCTGCAAGCTGAATATATCTAGACATTTTTTAAATTAATCCTTGTAGGTTTTGGTTTTTATCTTATTAGTCCTTTATTGGACTTCACCCAGTATATTCCTGTTACTAAACTAGGGTGTGAATTAAACACAATATTCCGTGCAAGGTCTGACTATGGCAAAGTATACAAGAATAATTACTTCTTTTGATCTGAACTTTGTGTGCCTCTTGATCCTATTAAGATGTTGATCTTCTTTGCAGCTGTATTACACTGTTGACCATTCCAGTCTTACCCTTATTTGTTACAGATATGTTCATTTTGCATCATTTCTGAGATATGTGACACATTTTAAATGCAGCTTCCAGTATTAAAAAGTTGTCTATTCATGTTGTAAACAATCAGTGCAGAAAAGTTTTGAATATATAAATACTTTAGAATCAATCATGTCTTTTCAACTTTCCAGCATCCCTTTGAAGTTACGTATGGTCAGAACATTTAGCAGATTACCTCATTATAGTTGTATTTCTCTCTCTCTCTCTCTCTCTCTCTCTTTCTCTCTCTCCTGTTGTTTGATAGTTTCATACCTGTTCTATGGTGTTCTACTTACAACGCAAAATATGAGTTTGAGGCGAAACTTGACATAAAGAGCCAAAGTACAGTACACGCAAGTAGATAATAAACTGTTCTGTTTATCTTCCACCAAGGTGTGGTTTGCTGAGCTGTAAAAGAGCTGCTCAAAGAGCGTTCACTTCCACCAGGAAAACCTTTGCACGTAAGTTGCTATGTCAAATGTAATGGGGAAGGAAATGTGGTTTTAAACGTCATCAAGCTGGAAAACAAGGTAATTGGTTAAACACTTGAAAATGTCCATTTTAAATATATGAATAGGAAACAAAGAATTGTCAAAAAAAATTATTTCACACTGTTGATACCCTCTTTGATTTTGGCAGTAGTCCATCATTCATATACAGGGGCAATAGCTATTTGAAAGCAAAAGGGTTGATAGCAGGGTGAGAATATGCCAGTGATCAGTGTCCCAGCTTAGAATTCAGTTTGCTGTTCCTCATATCATTTTTATTACCAATGGTTTATATATACTCTAAAAATTTTCAAATGAATCTGGAAATGTATGCTGAATAGCATTTCATTCTTACAGACACATCTATCATCTATCTATCTATCTATCTATCTATCTATCTATCTATCTATCTATCTATCTATCTATCTATCTATCTATCTATCTATCTATCTATCTATCTATCTACTGTATCTATCTACCGAATCTTTCTATTATGTAGCCAGTGTCAGAATAAGAGTGAAAATATCATTTAAACACCAGTAAGAATAACTTCAACTATCTCAGTCATGGGCTGAGGGCTAGTTGAAGGCAACATAGTGAATACATAACAGGAAAAAAAGATTGCTATAATATATTTGTGCTGCAATTGGGTGTAAGAGTGGAAAAGTCTTATGACAGATGTAGTTATATCATTTGCTGCTTCTCAAGTGCTTCTGCAGGACACAGAATACTGGTTTAGGTTGGCATTTGTTCTGATTTATCAGAGTTCTTCCTATACAATGCATTTTAGGTTTAATCACCGCCTCTCCACTCCCATTCTCCAGCTTAGACTATGCTCAGCTTCTCTTCTTTATATAGAAATGTGCCCCTGTCCTACATTTTAATGCTAATTCAGGGCAAATTCAATAATGGAAAAGATGTATGGCTTCCTTGGGTTGTATTGGGTTCCTATGCAGAGACAGAAAGCTGACTTCACACCATCCTATTGACGTGATAATATTGAAATGCCACCTGTTCCTGGTTCCAACATAGAATATTGCAACATACTGTACAATTCACTTTAATAATTAAAAACAATTTAACCCACGTCTAAGTCCCAAGAAAATGATGTTTGCAAGAACTGAAAAAGTTCCAAGATAATAATAGAGAAAGTGAAATTTAAGGAGGCAAACAAGCAACACAAAAAGAGGGCAATCTTGTCATCTTTTTGCATAGTCTTCAAATGAGCCTGTACTTTAAAAAGTAACTTCCCTTCTAACCTAATGAATTCTAAGCTTCTATTCTTAGATGGTCATAAAATATGTACATAATGTATGTATATGTACAGTAATATATAATATGCAAAATTGGACTTAAGTTTGTGAACCATTTGAATTTTCAATATTGCATAAATATTATCTAAAGAGGGATCAGTTCTCTACATGTGCTAACATTAATTAAACAGAACTGAGTAAAAAAATACCTGATTATTTATTGAGGAAAATGATCCATTTCATTGGATATTTTAGAAGGGAAGCATACATTATTTTAACCAAACCTATTGATCTATTTAATTTTGAAAAAAGGGCACAACCTAGAATGTCTCTATTCTATCCTACCCATTCATTTTCTTCTTTTTAATTTTTATTGGTTTTAAAATACAGAAAAAAGGAATAAAGCATATACATAATTATAATAGGCATGCATACATTATCAAAGAAAAAAATGCATAATTTTTTAAAAGTTGAAAATAAAAAACAGAAAAAAAGATTAATAAAAAGTATACAGCGTTCTATAAATATTTATTTAATACAAATATTATGTCTGTTTTTTCCTTTCATCTTTCCCTCGTGTAAGTTTCATTCAAGACTATATATTGTCCCTGAATACATAGATTGAAACCAATTAAAAAGCAAAATAAAGGAATAAAAAACAAATAAAAAATGTCCCACCTGTACAACATTCCTCAAAGTCACATGGAATTTGTTATATCCATTGCAATCAATTGATCTCACCTTGACTCTAGATTAAATTGGAATGTGATATATAAGGGAAAGTAGAATGCATACAAATGGAGCTGTTTTACATTTCATACTGAAAGAACATTCCTTCAGATGTATTTTATTAATTACTGTTATTATTCATTCTAAACACTTCCATCTCATCTTATGCCAATCTGGAATCACAGGAGATGTAGGGTCACAACAGTATTTTCCAAACTCACGAGTGCTATAATTCAAACTGGTTGAAATTTTTTTCCAAAAGTTTTCACACACAAAACCTTCTTTATTGTAATGGCATTGGGTTGCAGTATTATTCCAAGAAATGGATCTGGATTTATGTGGGGGCTTTGATGCTCTCTGCGCTTTGTAGTTTGCTTTGAGATGTTTCATTACTTGACCTTGGAACATTCTTAGTATAAATAAGTGTGGGCTTTTCTCCTTGTTTATGTATTAAGCCATAATGTGATTTAGTTGCTTTTGACTTCAGGTGTTACATGTGGGGCTCTTTTGAACAAAACATTGTTTTAAAAACTTATGAATTAGCATGTGGTATGTAGCCAATTAAGTGATAGGATTAAAATGATGAATCAATATCACTTCAAAAACTATTTATTTAAACTATTTGTATTTTTATCCAACTCAACTAAAGTGACTGAGTGATTTACAAGCAATTTAATAGAACCAAATAAAAAGAATAAATAAAAGCACAATAGAGAAATAAACAGAATAAACAAACTTACAATGCCGAAACCAATTAAGAATAACAAAATGATGGTCTGAACAGAAAATATACCATCATGTATTTTGGACTCCAGCATATCCTGACCAAACATTTTAGAAGAAAAGCTAATTCCTGATAAAATAAAGGCCAGAAGGGTCAGGGCCAATCATAGGTCAGGACAAAGGTCAATCCATAAAATAGAGGTCACTTCCTTGAAGTTGCATTTCCTGGGTCTCACAAAGTGGCATTGTTTCATTGAAGAGATCTGGAGTGTACCTTTCCTAAGAGTATTTCAATCAGACATATAGCCTAGAAAGATGTAGCAATAAATCTGGTAGGTAAATGATTGGAGAAATAACATAAGCATTCATGTGGATAATTGCTTTTAAGAGATTATAACTACCATGATTTTAATTCAAACAATTAAATGGATAGCTAAAAGAGCTTTAAAAGGGTGTATTTGTTGATCAGTTCCAATGATCTTACCTAATCAATAATTTGAAGAAATTTGCTTAATATCATAAAGTAGGTCATGATCTTAAGTGTGATTTATTTGATCACAATACTGAGTCTCACTCAATAATGTCTGTTTTAACAGACAAAAACCCCAGAAACAAAACTTGTCACTTACAGTTTACTGCTACCCAGGATTGTTTAAAGAGAAAATATTACTGTTGTTTGCTTTTTGCAGATAAAGAATACAATGGAGATTGTCACAATTTCGCAAAAAAAACAAAAAAAGTTAATCTCTTCCAGAAAATATTTGTTTAACAAGGGGGCAATCTGCTGAATGCTTACTAGTGGTAAATGCAACTGAATAAAACTAAATTTTCTTATGAATAAGCACAGCTAGGATTGTGAAATGAACAATTAAACATTACAGCTAAATATTTCATACCAGATAATATTCTTAATGTGCAGGATCATGTCTAAATTTTTAAGCAGTGAAAGAAAAATTTTGCAGAAGAAAAAAACCTTTAAAAGATACAATTTGCATGTAAAGATATGCCATTGCATTAAATCAAAAGCAAGTTTGATGGAAAACAAACAAGATAGAAAGAACAGTGGGGAGGGAGAGTTGCATTGTTTTAGAGAGTGGACTTTGCTCTCTTCATCTCCTGAACTCAAACTGTTCTTTCAACACAGCAGTAAGTTTTCCAGGTTCTTTTGTTCTACAAAGATAGCTCAAAACAGATGCATTGTCTGCACCCTGAGGTTCCTTGGAAGGAAAATCCCTGATTCACTTAAAACTATCATGGGGAGGACAGGAAAAGTGTGAACTCCCATTCCCATCAATGTGAATTGAGGCACTTCAAAGCTTCACAGAAAACTCTTTCACAGCACTGCTCTAAACAAATTCCTGTCTCACCTCCTGTGTTTATCTAGGGTGGTGCTCTGGGACTCTGGTCTTTCAAAACCACTCTGAAAACCCCAGCGTTTCCCCCACCTTTTTTGCTTTATATGCAGCTCCTCATTGCCCAATCCTTTCTTCTTTGAAGCAGTTCTAGCCTCTCAGAGCAATTTGAATACAGTTTCTTCTCTATTCTTGGTATGCTGTAAAGCAAGTGATTAGCCGCTACATTTATCACTGTTTCAAGCTGTCATTAGACTGGCCTTTGAGAAACATAAATGAATTTCCAAAGCATAAAAGAGACAAACTACAGCTTTGTTTTGATTCAATACAAAACATTGGTTAAGGCTAACATGGCTCTTAGAAACAATAACTTGACCTGCTTCCATACTCTGCATCTTATAGGCTCGATTCATATAATATTGTCACATTTCCTCCTACTTTCTCAAGTATGGTTTACTGAATAAACCACAATTTGCTAAGTACATATAACACAGGCAAACCTAAGCAAACCGCTTTATGTCTTAGTATGATATGAAATTGGGCATATTGTTTCTAGTTTTAGTTGTTCAGCACAGGAACAGTAATAAACCAAAACTACAAAAACTGTTCAAAATAGAAAGTCTGCTGATTTTTTTCCTTTTGTTTCCCCGCCTCTCAAACTTGTAAATTATAGATGTCATCATGATGTAAATACTGCCCTTTTGCACTTTCATTACAGCTTTGCAAGCAAATAACTCTGCACTATGACATTAGCAAAAAGGTTTTGTCCCATGTCCTTTTTTGCACTTCATCACAGGCTCAAAGAGAAAGTATTTTTTTTAAACAAATTTTATTTACAAACATGTAAAAAACACTCACACAAAACTTAAACATACACTACATTTACACCATACAATATGAACAGGAACTTCCTGTTCTTTCTAATAGCAATTGTTAATCGAAGCCACTCATCTTATATTGTTTCCCCTTCTGTTATATTTCATTTGGATTTCACCATTCTAAACCCTCTTATTTTACTCATAACTATTGTTTTTAAGTTTTGCTGTATTCCTTCATTGGTTCTTGTTTCTTTCCTCCATCCACCTATACCATTTATCCCATATCTGGTAGAATTCTGATTCTTCTTTTCCCTGGATTTCTTTAGTTAATTTGTCCATTTCAGCACAATCCATAACATTTCTTATTATTTCATCTTCACTTGGAGTTAGTTTATTTTTCCATTTCTGGGCAAAGGCAATCCTTGCCGCCATAATTATATGTATTATTAAATACTGGATTTCTTTTTTATATTTCGCAGACACTATTCCTAATAGGAAGACTTCAGATTTCCATTATATTTTAACTCCTGTTATTGCCTTCAGCAAATTTTTGATCCTTTTCCAAAAAATTTTGGTCTCCTTACAGGTCCACCATAGGTGGTAATATGTTCCATGTATTGATTCACATTTCCAGCATTTTGGGGAGATATTTGTTGAAATTTTTGCTAACCTTGTTGGTGCCAGATGTCAACTATAAAACATTTTGTACTGATTTTCCTTGTATGCAACTGATGTCATTTTTAAGTTTGTTCCCCAATTTTTTTCCCCATTTGTCTAATTCAATATTATAGCCAAAGTTATGCGCCCATTTTATCATTTGTCCTTTCACAATTTCCTCTTCCATTTTATACTTCAGGAGAAATTTATGTATTCTCCCAATCATCTTTCTATCTGGGCTTTGAATAATTTTGTCCAATTCATGTGATTCTGTTTCAATGTTATATAATTTAGTATCATTATTGTATTTAGTTTTGATTTGGAAGTATGTTTTTTTCTGCCAATTCTTCAATTGTTTTCAAATTTCCCTGTCTGCCAATTAGGTATTTTAAAGCAATATGTAGATGAAGATTAAAGGTAAAGGTTCCAATCACACAAAAGTGCTTGTCATTCCCGACTCCATTTCAGAGCCGAAGAGCCAGCACTTTCCGAAGATGTCTCCATGATCATCTGGCTGGCATGAATAAACGCCAAGGTAGCACAGAATGCTGTTACCTTCCCACCAAAGGTGGTTCCTATTTTTCTACTTGCATTTTTACATGCTTTTGATCTCCTAGGTTGACAAAAGCTGGAACAAGTAACAGGAGCTCACTCAGTTATGCGACGCTAGGAATTCGAACCACCTAACTGCCGACCTTTCGATAGACAAACTCAGCATTTTAGCCACTGAGCCATTGCCTCCCTAGATGAAGATTAGGGAGACCTTAAATCCATGGAATTGATTTGGCTATGGAAATTGTTTGAGTAACTACTAACCACTCTATATCTTTTGATCAACTTTGCTGTAATTTTGATGGTCAAATAATGGGAGATGCTCATGTTCGGTATGAATCCAGTGAATAAACAGTAAGCTATATGTAGCAAATGGCATAATTGCCTTGTTGGGTCCAGAAGCTAACTTATGAAGAGGAATTTCTGAATGAAGAGGAAAGTTACACACATGCAAAAATCCTGAATAAGCCAGTGAGAAACAATTTATATGGAGTCACCGTGAATCAAAATTGATTTGACGGAGACTTTATTTTTATTTCTAACCTACTTCCTAAGGATGTTATAGGCTAAACCCCAACAGAAATGCAAAATTACAGTCCATAAAATCATTTAGTAAATTTTTTACCATATAATTGGAATCTGAAGCCAGAAACCCATTGCATCTGTAGTAGAAGCAGCATAATTCTCATTGCAGTAATTCTGTGTAGCAATTCACTGTATTGCTATGAGTTTTAATAGAACTCTGAAATTAAGATAATGCCAAAATATAAGCTCCTGATGTAAGTAATATTTCTGGAGCTATCCAATTTTCCTCACTTAATGGAAATCACTGGGAAGAAATTAGTTTCTAGTTGAGGTTGAATGAAACAATTCAAAATATGTTCAAAATGTGTTACAGGGATGTTGTAAGAATTATGAAGCAATGTATATAAATCATATTGATTTAAATATTAAATATATGCTTATAGTTAATATTATATTACAATAATAATAATAATAATAATAATAATAATAATAATAATAATAATAATAATAATAATAATAATAATAATAATAATAATTAGTATTTTCCTCTCTTTTTAAAACAGCCACAGTGCTTCTTAGCATCTGTGATGCAGAGAGATGGGGCTCTTGATAAAGATGTCTTTAATCATTTACATTTTATGTTTCTCAGCTCCTTATTCTAAATGGTGTAATTTCTACATAAGTTAGTATTCTATTTGGTGTTTGAGTTATAGACAATCATTGTCATTTTCACTGGTTTAAATAATGTTCCCAGTATTGTATAAGTTATTACACATCAAAACAATGCTTCATCCCCCAAAATCATGCCTTACCCAGCATATTAATGTTAAAAATAAATGTTAGCACTATGCCAAAATCTGAAATCCAAAGTCTCAGCAGTCCCAGGTCTGCGAATTTTAATGTTTCAGGGAACAATACTATTATCATAATTGGGCATTCTCTCAATAAAACAGAATTGAAAGGGACCTTGAAAGTCTTGTAGTCCAACCCCCTGCTTTCATTCCAGACTAGTGGCTGTCAAGTCTCTTCTTAAAAGCCTCCAGTGATGGAACACCCACAATTTCTTAAGGCAAGCTATTTTAGTGGTTAATTGTTCTCACTGCTAGAAAATATTTTCTTAGTTCTGGGTTGCTTCTTTCCTTGATTAGTTTCTTCTCTTGCCTTCTGGTACTTTGGAAAATAGACCTCCAGTTCTTTGTGGCAGCACCTCACATATTGGAGGGCTGTCATATCACCCTTAGTACTTATCTTTACTAGACTAGACATATCCATTTCCTGTAGCCAGTCTTCATATGCTTAGCCTCAGACCCCCCCTATTTATCTTTGTTGCTCTTTTCTGGACTCTTTCCTGAGTCTTAACGATTTTTTATAATATGGTGACCAAAACTGGATGCAGTATTCTAAGTGTGGTCTTACTAAGACTTAATTAATTAATCTTTGCCAAAACGCTAAAAAAGTTTGTGCACGCAGATAGTTAAACTATTTTAAGGTTGGGTACTTAAGTACAATGGTATTCAGTCCTCACTCCCCCTCTACCCCCTCCCCCCCCTCTCTCACACACACACAATTAAAGATATCACATCAAGAATGCAAGAATTTGCAATAGTTAGGGTGATTGTTGCTCCTGTTTGTTGCAACTGCTTACCCTTTCTCAATCTGACACCCATTAGTGTAGTCCCAGAATTTCTAGTGAGTTCACTGAACTCGTTAGATTGGAAAAGGCTAATTTGGTTGGCTAATGTAGGATCAATGATAATATATGCAATAACAGATTTCCATTGATGAAGCAAACAGGCCCATCCATTGCGATTGAACAGAGTTCAGTTGAGGATTTGGGCTTTAAAATGAAAATATTAAACACATTACTTGCTGCTTTAAAATATGGGGCAGCATTTACTTCTATAATCCTGTACTTTCATAAAATTGGTGATTAAGATATTGAATCATGAACCGAGCCCCCAGATGCAGGTCACTGAATGATTTGGAGAAAGTTCCTTTCTCATACCAGAGGTTGATTTTAAAACAGGTATTTTTTCTTTTTAAAGCCCAGTCACTCTCTCAGCCCAAGTCATCTTAGGCGGTTGTTTATTGTGAGGAAAATAGGAGGAGAAAGTTGAATATATTTACCACCTCCAATTGTTTGTCAAAATAATGAAGGCAGAAATAAATAAATAAACAAAAAATATAAATATATAAATAAATGGATCTATTCTAATAAATCATGTATCAATACAAGGACTATACTGTGCCAGACCTATGCACACTGTTGGTTATTTTAAAGCCACTTTTCTTTAATCTATAGGATTTTCAGATATGTAGATATCAACTATTGCAATACTTGTCAATGGTCTTGATGGTAGAACATTCTGGGAATTGATGTGCATATATCTGGAAGTTGTCCAAGTTAAGCAAGGTTGTAATAAAGCCTTCAATAAATTACAGAAAACGAGTGCCTTTATCCAACCTTGTTCACAATTTAAGAATTGGTATAGAAATCTTTCTCTTTTGTGTTTTTTTGATAAATTTGATCAAAATAAAAGCAAACTTCTTTGCTAATTTGATCAAAATAAAAGTAAGGGCCTTTGGGTGGTACTTTGGATAGTAATGATGCCAGGCACCATTACGATCAGCTTTTAAAATAGTGCTAAAAATCTATTTTAGTTGCTCAAAATTTCTCATAATCAAACCATATAGTTCCACTTAGGCTCCAGTTGGAACTGTGGAAACATGAAAAATAACAAGGATTTCTCAAATATTATCTATTGCAAACCAAGGAGAGAGAGCTTGTTTCAGATTGAAAATTGAATGTTAAAAGAATATTAATGAAAAGCTAGTTTGGGCTACAGTCACACAGTTCATATCATCAATTTTCCACTAACATATTTTTAAAGCAGGTTTCTTCAGAGCTTTTTAAATACAATTCCAATCATGCTGATCTTGAATTAAAGAAAGCTCCCTAATGTGGAAACTTGCAGGTTATAGAAAAAAATACTATACATATATGTGAGATCCATAGGACTTTGGCAATTATGGAATGAAGCTAATAAGAAAGTTCCTAATGGTCATTCAATAATGATCATGTCTTCTTATAGCGACCTTGATGATGGAAAAAATATATAAATTGTTCATAAACAAGCAAATAGTTGCTGCTTTGTGAGAATATTAAATACCCATTAAAAAGTATAAACGTAAAAGTGATTTTAAAATTGCAATGACTTTCTAAATTACTCCTATAGTAGCCAGATTATATATGCTGACTCAGATAAGGTGACTATCTACATCATATTAATCTTGTACTTCATTGCAGGTACTGTTCTAAGAGTCAATTCTTTATAATAATAATAATAATAATAATAATAATTTTAATTTGTTGACCGCATCTCTCCCCATAGGGACTCGGAGCGGTGCACAGGGAAAACTAAAACAATAAATATACAAACACATTAAAAACAAATTAAACATATACCTGTGCTAAAATACCGCATTAACATACTAAAATTCCCAGTTAAAACAACTAAAACCCCATAGAGAGAGACTACTCTAGGCCGGCCAAGCAGAAAAGATGTGTTTTTAGTTTTAGATGGAAGGAGCGGAAGTCCGTGGTCGTTCTAATGTCGGGGGGAAGGTTGTTCCAGAGGGCTGGGCCCGCCACAGAGAGAGCCCTTCCCCTGGGCGTCGCCCGCTGACAAAGTCTAGTGGACGGCACCCGGAGAAGTCCCTCTCTGTGGGAGCGAATCGGCCGTGAGGATGTATGTTATAGCTATCTAAAAGTCTACAAGAGTGTGAGAAACTGCTGGATCCCAGAGGGCTTGGGCTTCTATGGAAAAGATAGACTATCTAGGTCTTACTAGATGGAACATTTCATGGAAGAGATTGGAGTATGTTCATTGTATCTGACTTTGTGGGATAGTAAGATACCCTCAAGGAAACAGAGTTTTGCACTTGAATTGAATGCATTTATTTACAATGGAAGCTTGGAACTTGACTGCTTTGAAACTTGCCAAATTTTGTACTCAAAACATTTTGATGTGAAAATTTTATCCCAATACTAATCTGTTTGGTACTCAACATGCAACCTAGAACTGGTTGGGATTAGTGGTCTCATGACTCACTACCCTTTCTGGCCAAAACAAAAGATTACTTATTAGTTATTGTTTGGTACTCATCATTTTTACTAATTGTTGTGCCTTCTAGAATCAATTAATGATAAGTACCGAGCTACCACTATATTCATTTTAAAATATTATTCTGCTTGAAAGAATCTAGAATATGGAACAAAATGAGCGTACTTGAAATGTGGGGTTATAATTAATCTCTAAAAGTTAAAACAACAATTTGGATCCTCAATTAGCTATGTGGTTAGGATGTTAAGATGGATGAAAAGAGCTCTGAGAGTTCATTATCCATTAGAAGACCAGTATTATTATTTCATGGACTTGCAATGAGTTATTGGTCCTACATTCTTGGTCACCAGAAGCTAATCAGGAGAAAGAATGTATTTGCAGAGTTTATGTGGGATACCTGAAAACAAGAATATCGAAAGTCAAACAGAAAGATAAAATTAAATGCTGAAAGTAAACAGTTTTGCTATTTCAGCCTTGCATTAAGTCCACTAAGGGCCATGAAGTTGAAGCATTTTAGTTGATTGGTCTAGAGTTATTGCATAATTTTTATGGCTCAGTGGCACAGCATTATCTATTTAGCTCCTTAGAGAAATACAATGATGGCACAGTAGTGCTCAGACTAATCAGGGACTAAAAGGGAGAGCATGCCCACATCAGCCTGAAACAATGCTAAGTATGAAACGATCTCCATATCATTGGACATCTGACTTAACCTCCCGAATAAGATAGTGAAGCATAGCAAAATTTACATAACTTGCACATAGATTGATTTGATTGAATATGGGCCTTCAAGTCTCTCTTGATTTCTAGCAACACATAGATAAATTTTCTCCATAACGATCTGTTTTTAATCTGGTCTCTCAAATCTTTCAAATAGTGCACCCATGGCCACTGAGTCGAGTTCTGGTGATTAAGATGGAGAAGCGGGAAACTGCTCTGCCTTAGGAGGGTATGACCTTCTAGGTTTGTCCTGGGGACGCCGTCTCTGCATGGTCGGTCAATTCTGCCTCCAGCCCTCCACCAACATCAGGGGGGCTCATTGCCATCTGTAGCGGCAGCCTGTGGACAGTTTGAAGGAGCGGATGGTCGGCGTGCGGATTTCATCTGGGAGCGGTCTGACATCATGGCTCCTGCAGTTACCGCCGCCGCTGCCGCAGCCGCCCCTCCACTTTGGTCAGGGGCTCATTCCATCTGTAACGGCTTTGGTCGGCGGCTCATTTCCATCTGTAGCGGCAGCCTGTGGACGATCTAAAGGAGCGGACATTCGGCATGTGGATTCCATTTAGGAGCAGCCTGACACCTTGGCTCCTGCTGCCACCGCTCCGCTTTGGTCATCCTTTCGCCGCATTATCGTCTTGTGGTCTGTGTGGTTTTTATTAACTTTTACTTTGCAGCCTCTCCTTTAGTTTCTGATGTCATCCGTTTGCGTTTGGTTCTCCGTTCGTTCCACTGCCGCTTCGTCTTCTAGTCGTTTCCCTTCTGTTCATCGACTTTTGTTGTTTGCTGATTTGGCCGCTGTTACTGCACCGCTTCGCCCGCTGATGTTTCGCCCACGGATTTCCTGTCCCACTGCCTTGTCTCTCAAGCCTTTTTCCAGCCTCTCTTCCTTCACCTTCCATCTTGTTGCCTTGCCATTTGGCTCCACCGTTTTTGTCATCGCACGGCCACATTCCCTTGTGACTACCCTCCCTTGCAACTGCCCAGGCCGCCGCCATTTCCAGCTGCAGCGGCGGTGGCACCATTTCCAGCTCCAGCAGCGGTGGATATTTTTGTAGAAGCTGGCTCGCATTATCTCCTGCTGGGCAGTTGAACAGGCACCCGGTTTGGCCCTAATTTTCCCCTGATGTGGCTTTTCCATCGTTGCCACTTTAGGGACAAGACTTTTGTGTGGCCTATGTTTAACATCTTCACAGGGCCCTTTAGCTCCAGGAAACTACTGAGGGTGCCGAGGATGCCGTTGCAGGCGGACCTGCTGGGTCGAAGAGACTATAGGAGAGTACTAGAGGCACAATCAGGCCCTTTCTTAGGCCATCCATGATGACCAGCTTTTTTTACCATCATCCCCACCAGCTTTGTTACACTATGAAAGACCTTAGTGACTGAGCTTAGCCTATTCGGTCAATGTTTCGCAGGTCTGGTGGAGCCGGCATGGCCTATTGGTCCCCCCCGGATCCAGGACATTTTTGAGATCATATTCCTAGGTGGCACATCCCTCTATAAAATTACTTACGCAGACTTATGTATTCCTCAGCTGACCTCCTCACCCTGCGAGAGTCCCCTCTCTCGCAGGTGTGGCTCTCAGCATTAATGAGGGCCCACCTCAATGACGGATTGGTGAATCCCGAGAGGTGGAGGAAGAGGAAGCTTAGAGGGTTTTTAGGGGTTTTTTTAGTTAGAGTTTTAAGGGGTTTGGGGGAAGAAGGTGTGTTAATAGAAATTAGGGAGGTGGGTGGGGGGTATAACCCACAGGGTTCTATATCCAGGCCAACCTATAATCCCAATAATCCGGGAGGATGTGGGGTCCATTGTTAGGGGGGGTACGAAGGTCAATCAACCAGAGTGCCATTCTATCAGGACAGTGTATGGGATGGGTAGGCATAGCAAGAGCCGGAGACCATATCAGTTCTTGGGAGTGCGCACCCGCTGTCTACAAGAGGTTGGGCGCTCTGATCTCCATGGCTCTGCTCACAACCCAGGAGGTCCGAGTTCCCAGGGCCTGGGCTCGAGGCTGATGTTGTGCAACGCCAGGTCCGTTATCAACAAGGCCCCCCTCATCCATGATTTGTTATTAGAGGGGGAGTCGGACCTGGTATGTGTTACGGAAACCTGGCTGGGCCTCAAGGGGGGGGTGCCCCTCATGGAAATGTGCCCACCAAGCTACCGGGCATTTCATCAGCCATGAGCCCAAGGCAGGGGTGGGGGGTGGCGGTCATTGTGAGGGAGAATCTGGCTCCGAGGGAGACCTCTGCGCCGCAGATAGCCGGTGTGAGGCCTTAGGTATGAAGTGGTGCCTTGGGAGGCAGTTGGGCTTGCTGATTGTGTACCTGGCTCCCTGCTACATCTCAGCAGTCCTACCCGAGTTTCTCGAGGTGATAGCCGAGATGGCAGTTGAGACCCCCAGGCTATTAGTCATGGGGGACTTTAATCTGCCATGGGTAGGTGAAACCTCTGAGATGGCTCGGGAATTCATGGCCTCCATGACGGTAATTCATGGTCCCACTCACACCGGAAGCCACACGCTGGATCTTGTTTTTATCTCCGGCCAGTGGAGGAGTGATCTGGGATTAGGGGATTTAACGGTTACCCCCCTGTCATGGACAGATCACTCTCTCCTTCGACTAGACGTCCCAACTGCTACACCCCACTGCAGGGAGGTGGAACGGGATATTCCACAATGGTTCCACCCCAGGCTCCTGATGGATCCAGAGAGGTTCCAGACGGAGCTTGGGCCAATACCGGGGACTCTGACCCACGACTCGACTGAGGACCTGGTGGCTGCCTGGAATAACGTGGCCACCGGGACCCTGGACCGGGTTGCGCCCTTGCGGCCTCTCATGCATCGCCGAACTGCCTTGGCCCCTTGGTTCTCTGAGGAGCTGAGGGCATTGAAGAGATGCAAGAGATGCCTGGAGGGCATTTGGAGATCCACTCGTGCCAAATCGGACTGAACACATGCTAGGTCCCACTTGAGGACCTACCTCGTAGCGATAAGGGCGGCGAAACGCAATTATCTTGCCGCCCTTATCGCATCCGCAGATAACCGCCCTGCCACCCTGTTTAGAGTGACCCGCTCCCTTCTCCAACAGGGGTCGCGGGAAGCTCCTTTACAGGGTCGTGCAGAGGAATTTGGACAATATCTACTGGATGAAGTTTATTTTTTCACATTTATAACCCGCTCCCATCTCACCACAAAGGGACTCGGGGCGGCGTTGCTCAGATTCAAAGCGAGTTGGTCTCCAATGAGGTTGGTCCGGGCTGGCAATCGGAGGCAGGTCTTGAGACCATTTTGTGGGAAGAATTTGACTTTGTGACTCCAGATGACATGGATAGGCTGTTGGGATGACTGAACGCTACCACATGTTTATTGGACCCGTGTCCCTCCTGGTTAGCACTGGCCTCCCGGGAGGCTGGCTCCAGGAAATAGTGAGTGAGTGAGGAAATAGTGAGTGAGGGGTCTCTTCCAGCCACCTTGAAAGAGGCGGTGGTGAGACCCCTCCTCAAGAAGCC
This sequence comes from Rhabdophis nuchalis, assembly GCA_039707465.1. Classification (NCBI taxonomy): domain Eukaryota; kingdom Metazoa; phylum Chordata; class Lepidosauria; order Squamata; family Natricidae; genus Rhabdophis; species Rhabdophis nuchalis. The sequence continues at coordinate 42,790,351 of CM077647.1, read as the reverse complement.
TTCTCTGGACCCAGCATTGTTGGTTAATTACCGTCCGGTCTCCAACCTTAGCTTTCTTGCTAAGGTTGTAGAGAGTGTGGTAGCTCAACAGTTCTCCCGACACCTGGAGGAAACCATTTATCTAGACCCATGCCAGTCCGGCTTCCGTCCTGGGCACAGCACGGAGACGGCATTGGTCGCGTTGGTAGATGATCTCTGGAGGGCCAGAGACAGGGGTTGTTCCTCTGTCCTGGTCCTATTAGATCTCTCAGCGGCTTTTGATGCCATTGACCATGGTATCCTATTGCATCGGCTGGAGGGGTTGGGATTGAGAGGCACTGTATTGCAGTGGTTCTCTTCCTACCTCTCTGACCAGTCACAGTGTGTGCTGACAGGAGGGCAGAGATCGACCTCGAGGCCCCTTGTATGTCGGGTACCTCAGGGGTCGGTCCTCTCACCCCTCCTGTTTAACATCTATATGAAGCCGCTGGGTGAGATCATCCGTGGCTTTGGGGTAGAATACCATCAGTACGCTGATGACACTCAGCTGTACATTTCTACCCCTGGCCACCCCAATGATGTCGTGGAAGTGCTGTCTCGGTGTCTTGAGGCCGTGCGGGTCTGGATGGGGAGGAACAAACTCAGACTCAACCTGTCCAAGACCGAGTAGCTGTGGTATCCGGCATCTCGATATAGCCAGTTAATTCCATCACTGGCTATTGAGGGCGAGTCATTGGCCCCCACGGAAAGGGCTCACAACTTGGGTGTCCTCCTGGATTCATGGCTGCCCTTGGACGACCATGTGACTGCCGTGGCCAGGGGGGCTTTCTATCAGGTTTATCTGATATGCCAGTTGCGCCCCTTTCTAGATCAGGATGCCCTATGCATGGTCACTCAAGCCCTCGTTATTTCCCACCTGGACTACTGTAACGCCCTCTACATGGGGCTCCCCTTGAGGTGCACCCGGAGACTCCATCTAGTGCAGAATGCGGCCGTGTGGGCGATTATGGGAGTCTCTCGTTACTCCCATGTAACACCTCTCCTGTGCAAGCTGCACTGGCTGCCTGTGGTCTTCCGGGTGCGCTTCAAGGTGTAAGTCACCATCTTCAAAGCGTTCCATTGCACGGGTCCTGGTTACTTGAGAGACCGCCTTCTACCACATACCTCCCTTCAACCTGTCCACTCCCACAGAGTGGGCCTCCTCAGAGTGCCATCAGCCGGTCAATGCTGTCTGGCGACTCCCGAGGAAGAGCCTTCTCTGTGGCGGGTCCGGCACTCTGGAACAACCTGTCCCCCGATATCCGTACCATCACGAACCTACGCCTCTTCTGTCAGATGTTAAAAGCACATTTCTTTCATCTAGCTGGCCTGACATAGACTAAGGGTATAATTTTAAATTTTGATATTCATTGGTTTTAATTTTATAGTATCTAAATTTTAGCACAGATTTAATAATTTAATTGTCTTTTATATTTTGTATGTATTGTTGGTTTTTATCTTTCTGTGCACCGCCCTGAGTCCCTTTTAGGTGAAAATAGGGCGGTATATAAATCGAATCAAATGAAATCCATCTTAACGATGTTTATCCTCTTCTATTTCTTTCCAGCTTTACCAGCATTAAAGCCTTCTCTAAATTATACATGAATAATATCATAAAATATATTAATTGGCACAACTAAAGATGAGTTAGGTCACTCATGACCTGGCAAAAAATAAACAAACCCAGCAACAGAAAAAAGATGCCTCTTAATTTTTGCGCAATATTGGAAAAAAGAAAATACACCATCAGAGCTAGATATAATCAGAAAAGTGTTGGCCAGTGCGGAAGCAGATAGGCTCACTCTTGAACTTAAAAGTAAGGGAGAATCAGAATATTTTGAAGTATGAAACAGATTTTATGATTGGTATAAGCCAAGGTGACAAGATTGGAACAAGCTGTATATATTGTGATTGAATAGTCAATGGTTGAGACTAATTGTGTATAATGTGAATATATAGCCACTTTGACTCTGAGGTACTGCATTGTTTTTAAACGTAAAAATAATAACAATATATTTAACCAAAAAAAAAGAAGAAAGATGCTGCCAGGGCATGATTCTGCCATACTGAGGGACAAGCAGAGAAAGATTCTTTATTAGAGAGTACACAAGAGAATGGCAACATTTATCTATATAAATAAAAATGTAAAATAGTTTGTACGAATCCACTAATCTCAAAAAGTACTGGACCAATTTGCCTCAAATTTTGACACAACGTAGCCAAGGACTTCCGATAATAGAATAGCTAATCATTTTGTGCCTAGCGCACTTGTATCATGTGTAAAGTAAACACACAAAAAAGTACTAACTGAAAAATGTGTTTACTCCCTGTAACTCCGCCCACCAACAGTCATTAACTACGGAGGCCTCTTATGGCCAAAAAGGCACTGGAGTCAAACTATTCTCCAAAGCATGAGGGCAGAACAAGAAGCAATGGGTGGAAACTAATCAAGGAGAGAAGCAACTTAGAACTGAGGAGAAATTTCCTGACAGTTAGGACAATTAATCAGTGGAACAGCTTGCCTCCAGAAGTTGTGAATGCCCCACCCTGGAAGTCTTTAAGAAGATGTTAGATAGCCATTTGTCTGAAATGGTATAGGGCAGGGGTCTGCAAAGTCGGCTCTTTTAAGACTGGTGGACTTCAACTCCCAGAATTCCCCAGCCAGCTATGCTGGCTGGGGAACTCTGGCAGTTGAAGTCCACCAGTCTTAAAAGAGCCGACTTTGCAGACCCCTGGTATAGGGCTTCCTGCCTAGGCAGGGAGTTGGACTAGATGACCTCCAAGGTCCCTTCCAACTCTGCTATTGTAATATTGTATTACAGTAGGTAGGTAGAGAGGGGAATAGAGCGAGGGGGTTGCCACAAAGAAGAGGGAGTCAAATTATTCTCCAAAGCACCTGAGGGCAGAACAAGAAGCAATGGGTGGAAACTAATCAAGGAGAGAAGCAACTTAGAACTGAGGAGAAATTTCCTGACAGTTAGGACATTTAATCAGTGGAACAGCTTGCCTCCAGAAGTTGTGAATGCCCCACCCTGGAAGTCTTTAAGAAGATGTTAGATAGCCATTTGTCTGAAATGGTATAGGGCTTCCTGCCTAGGCAGGGAGTTGGACTAGATGACCTCCAATGTCCCTTCCAACTCTGCTATTGTATTATTGTCTTACAGTAGGTAGGTAGATAGGGGAATAGAGAGAGGGGGTTGCCACAAAGAAGAGGGAGTCAAATTATTCTCCAAAGCACCTGAGGGCAGAACAAGAAGCAATGGGTGGAAACTAATCAAGGTAGGTAGAGGGATAGACAGAGAGGGAGAAATAGAGTAGGTAGGCAGGTAGGTGGATAGGGGGATAGATAGGGAGAAATACAGTAGGTAGGTAGGTGGAGGGAGAAAGCAAGAAATACAATAGGTAGGTAAGTAGAGGGATAGACAGAGAGGGAGAAATACGGTAGGTAGGTGTATAGATAGCGAGAAATACGGTAGGTAGGTAGGTAGAGGGATAGAGGGGGGGAAATACAGTAGGTAGGTAGGTAGGTAGAGGGAAAAAGAAAGAAATACAGTAGGTAGGTAGGTAGAGGGATAGAGAGAGGGAGAAATACAGTAGGTAGGTAGGTAGAGGGATAGAAGGGGGGAAATACAGTAGGTAGGTAGGGAGAGGGAGAGGGAGAAATACAGTAGGTAGGCAGGTAGGTAGATAGGGGGATAGATAGAGAGGGAGAAATATAGTAGGTAGGTATGTAGGTAGGTAGGTAGGTAGGTAGAGGGATAGAGAGGGGGAAATACAATAGGTAGGTAGGTAGAGGGAGAAAGAAAGAAATACAGTAGGTAGGTAGGTAGAGGGATAGATAGATAGATAGATAGATAGATAGATAGATAGATAGATAGATAGATAGATAGATAGATAGATAGATAGATAGAAAGAGAAAAATACAGTAGGTAGGTAGGTTGGGGCTTATATGGTGGTTGGGTGTATGTGTGCAGGTGTAGATCTACACACAGATTGGTTGGCCATTTAACCAGACTGGGCCACAGCAACGCGTGGCCGGGTAAAGCTAGTATAAAATAAAATGGAATCTTTAAACCATGATTTATAGATTAAGACACACTGGCTTAGTTCACAAAGTGAACCTGCTGCAATATCTGGGTTCCAATACCGTTCCAAGGCAAAAGAAACAACATTGGATATAGCATGGTGTGCATACTATAACACTTCTTTCTAGTTTAACTTTTTGCTTTCTTCATAATAACTTCTTTGCATTAGGAAAAAAAATTTTTGGGGGGAAGATCCACTTAATGCTAATTCTAATGTACAGGAGCTGACACTTTAAACATTTTGGTCAAGTAGATTCTTATTGAAATAGCTGCATGAAAGAATCCATTGCAAAGTATCCTGAAAGCTTTGATCTTTTTGTTGGTTTAAGTATTATCTTTCGAGTCCTTCATCTAGCTCAGTGGTTCCCAAAGTGGGCGGTACTGCCCCCAGGGGGTGGTGGCATGCGTTAGGGGGGCACTAGGAGGCCAAGCGGCTGCAGGGGGTGCTAGGAGGCAAGAAGGGGTTGCTGAGGGCGAGGAAGAAACTTGCCAAGCGGAAGATGGAGTGTTAAAGCCTATCAGTGTGGGCAAAAGGATGACATCGTTCAAACAAACCTGGAAATAGCTGCGGGTTTCCCTTTAAGCAACGTGACCACCCTCCCCTCCAATCACTGCCTTCCTCCCAGGAGAGGCATGCACGCGCGCGCTGCTTCAATCTTCCATCCCCGACCTGCTCCAGGGTCCCCTCCTCCCTCCGCGAAAGCCCCTGCCAGGCCAGCAAAGATCCCATCCGGACCAGGCAGCGCTGGACACCCTGCGCCCCATGCAACCCCGCAGCGGCTCCCTTGCTCTGAGCTGTGCTTTGAAGCGGGCAGCGATCCCTCAAAAAACCCCAGGTTGGTCCTCCTCCTCACCCGGATCCAGAGTGGTGCTCCCCACTTGGCCTTTGTCTCTGCTGGCTGACTAGAGGACCTCCGAGCTCTCTTCCAGCTCCCTCCGGTTCACTTTGGGGCTGGAGCAGCGGCTTCCCTGGGAGCCAAGCAGGACTAGAGCCTCCACTAGTCCAGATCAGGGGCTGCTTCCTTCCTTCTGAAAAGCCTCCGGGGATGGAGCTCCAGCGCGGCCACTTTTAGCCCCTCCATGCATCTGGGGAAGCTACGCGGAAGATCCGGCACACGTCTTGCAACGTCCCCTCAGGAGAGGCGAGGGGTGCGGGGGGCTTTGGGGAAAGAGCCCGGCTGGAGTGCGGCAGGCGGGTGGGGCAGGCAGAACCAGGCGGGCGGGCACCTGGCCGCACCCGCCTGCTCACCTGGCCTGCCCCGCCCAGCTCTGCCCGCCCTGCCTGCCCGCTCCAGCTGGGCTTGCCCCCCAAAGCCCCCTGTGCCCCTCGTCTCTCCCACGGGGAGGTTGCAAGAGGCACGCCGGATCTTCCGCGCCACTTCCCCAGATGCATGGAGGGGCCAAAAGTGGCCGCGCTGCAGCTCCATCCCTGGAGACTTTTCAGAAGGAAGGAGGCAGCCCCTGATCTGGACTAGCCAGCCTGGCTGGCTTAAGTGCCAGAACTGGAGCGAGTTGGCGGTGCCTGATGGAGCCTCCCGTAGCTCCTGCCGTGGCCAGCCCGGTGAGTCCCGGAGGGGGAGGTGGGAGGGACTCACCGGGCTGACCGCGGCAGGTGCTAAGGGTCCTGCAATTGACCGGAGAGGTAGGAGGATAACCACCATAAAACGGTGCCCCTCACCCCCAACCCCTCCAGTCGATGCAATAGGTTACCATGGTCGATGGTGTCAAAAGCCACCGAGAGGTCTAATAGAACCAGAATGGAGGAAGAACCCCCATCTCTGGCCCTACAGAGATCATCGACCAACGCAACCAATGCCATCTCAGTGCTGTGACCGGGCTGGAAGCCGGACTGGCGCGGGTCCAGATAATCAACTTCCTCCAGGTGATGGGAGAACTGTTGTGCCATCACACTCTCTACAACCTTCTCTAGAAAGTGAAGGTTGGAGACCGGACGATAATTTACCAATAATGCTGGGTCCAATGAAGGCTTCTTGAGGAGAGGTCTCACCACCGCCTCTTTCAAGACGGTAGGCAAGAACCGCTAACTCAAGGAAGCATTCACTATTTCTTGGAGCCAGCCTTGTGAAATCTCCCAGGATGCCAGTAAAAGCCAGGAGGGACACGGGTTCAATAAACATATGGTGGCTCTCAGTCGCCTACATAACCTGTCCATATCTTCGGAAGTAACAGAGTCAAACTCCTCCCATGGATGTATCTCAAGACCTGCTTTCAGCATTCCCTCCAGACCACTTTCAATGGAGACCATCTCACTCCGAATCTGAGCGATATTATCCAGCAGATACTCACCAAATTCCTCTGCTCTGCCCTGCAGAGGGGCTTCCCACGGCCTCTGTTGAAGGAGAGAGCGGGTCACCCCAAACAGGGCGGCAGGGCGGTTATCTGAGGAAGCTATAAGAGTGGCACAATAATGATGTTTGGCCACCCTTATCGCCACAAGGTAAGTCTTCAAATGGGCTCTTACCTGTGTTCGGTCAGATTCAGACCGTGTGGATCTCCATCTACTCTCTAGACGTCTCTTACGGCGTTTCATCTCCCTCAGCCCCTCAGTAAATCAGGGGGCCTGGGTGACTCAGCGCCGTATGAGAGGCCGCATGGGCGCGACCCGATCCAAGGCACCCGTGGCCGCAGTATTCCATGCAGCCACTAGGTCCTCCATCGGGGCGTGGGTCAGGGCCACAGGTAATGGCCAAAGCTCCATCTGGAACCTATCAGGTTCCATCAGGCACCTGGGGCGGAACCATTTAGATTCTGGTTCTGCCTATCCACGGTAAGGTGCAGCGGTGGGAAAGTCGAGCCGGAGAAATGAGTGATCTGTCCATGACAGGGGCATGATGGCTAAATCCCCTATACCCATATCACTCGTCCACTGACCAGAGACAAAAATTAAATCCAGCGTGTGTCCTCCCACATGTGTGGGGCCCTGAATTACCTGGGTCAGGTCCATGGCCATCATGGAGGCCATGAACTCCGGAGCTGCCTCAGATGATTCGCCCACCAATGGCAGGTTGAAGTCCCCCAAGACTACAAGTCTGGGAGTCTCCACCGCCACCTCGGCTACCACCTCGAGGAGCTCGGGCAGGGCTGCTGTTATGTAGCGAGGAGCCAGGTACACAATCAGCAAGCCCAACTGCCTCCCCAGGCCCCACCTCACGCAGAGGAACTCACAGCCGGTGGTCTGTGGTACAGTGGTCTCTCTTGGCTCAAGACCTTCCTTAACAATAACCGCTACCCCCTCCCTGCCTAGGGCCCGCAGCTGATGAAATGCACGGTATCCTGGTGGGCACATTCCCCTCGTGGCCCAACCAGGTCTCCGTGATTCCCACCAGGACCGGGTCCCCCTCTGACACCAAGTCGTTAATGAAGGAGGCTTTGTTAACCACGGACCTGGCATTACATAACATCAGCCTAGGGCCCCGGCTCTGTGGGCCCTGACCACCTAGATCACGGGGGGAGAACAGGGGACTGGGGCGCGGTACCGCCTGTAGCCAGCAGGTACACGCCTCCTTCCAATGACCATGTTCCTGTCTCCCATCGCCCCTACCCCTCCCTACGACCGTTCTGATTGAAAGACCCTCTGTAGAACCAACCTGTGTTCCCCCCCATATAGGACCCACTCGCTCCCTTCCCATCTTCGCCAGCTGGCCTGTCCATATTCCTAACCGTATATTGCCTAATCCCTCCCACCTCCCTGGAACCCCCTAAAAGCCGAATCAAATAATTTGTTAAAAAACCCCTCAATCTACGTTTTGCCCACTTCTCTTGACTAATCAGTCCTTCCTCAAAGTGGCCCCTCGATAACGTAGAGGGCCAGCCCTGCGAGAGGGGGGACTCCCGTAGAGCGATGAGGTCTGCCCTAGAGTACATTGCGGAAAAGGTCGATTTCAGGGGGCCATATTGGCCATTATCAGATGTTATCCAGCAAGACATGCATAATTCTACAATATAAATAGATGTCAAAATGTAAATAAATATATAGATGTCAAAAATATAAATATAAATAGTCATGGGTGCTGATATTAAAAGATGTTATACAAAATGAGAGATGTTATACTAAACAGAAGATGTTATATCACAATAGGAGAGAAGGGGGGAGATGGGATTAGGGTGGGTGGGGACGATGAAAAATGGAGATAAAGGTCCAAAACAGGTAAGGGGAATGTCCTAGCAGATGGAATACCCTCCTCTGAGCTGATGGAATTTTCCAGGCAATTGTCCGGTATGCCAATGTGGCCAGATGGATGTCACACAGTCAAGGTTCCATCTAAGGTCAACATTCAGGCCTGATGAACCAAAACATTTGAAGCCTGGCAGCCCAGGTAGCTCTCTCCCAATGGCCTCTCCTGTCCTCTCCCGTCCTCATTGTCATCACCTCAGTGGCCTAGCTGGTATGACCCATAGTCCAGGTCTCCTGGCTGCCCCTCGCTGGGTCCACCAGTCCGCTGGTCTGCTGGTCTGGGGGCCTCCGATATCTCCACTCTCGCAGGCCGCCCGACGGAGGCCTCCGATGATTCTGGCCTCCGACGCTCAATCGATGATGTTTCCGGCCCCGAGGCCCTCGATGCCTCCGATGCCTTTGGCCTCCTGCCGGCGCCTCTCACCTCTTCTGGCACTGGCCTCAGCTGGTCTCGGCCCTTTGGCGCCGGCGACTCCGCTCCGCTCCCCTCCGCTCGGCATCTCCGGTTGGCGCCTCCTGGCCTATCCGGCCTTCCAGGCCCTCAGCGTCCTCAGAGTCCCAGCCCGACATCTCTCCATAAACGCCTATGCCACTCACCGACAAGCCACCGTGAGGCCACAAGGACCCCTGCAGAGCGACGGGGCAGCAAGCTTGCTGGGCCTGGCCTCAATAAATAAAATTGGACCAGGCAGTGTCCTTTTTGGCCCAAAAGGACCCCGCGATCCACATCGTACTCACAGGTGCGCCGCCATCTTCGCGCATGCACAGATCAATGTTGCTTGTTATTTACAATTGTCCCGAGTGCTCTTATTGCCATCCTCTTTATCTTCCAGCAGCTGCTTCCACCATGGGAAGAGCACAAAATCCGCTCTGCACCCCACTCTCCTCCCATGAGACATCCGATTGAATGTATGCATGTTAAAATGTGATATATATGTATCTTTTGCCAATTATTTTTCTTTTTTAATATTGAATTTGTATGAAGCATTGGAGGTGACCATCAACCTCCACATGGAAGCCACTAAAATGTTTATTTTGTATCCTAATTTACCCCTTTTCCCATATACATTGTAAAACCCAATAAAATTGTTTTTTTAAAAAAAAAACCAAGGCAAATAGTGTATCAAAGTAAAAAAAAAAACTCCAATTCTATTTTTGATATTAAAAGCAGATTCCCAAATATGAAGTGCTGGAAATTTACATGTCTTTTATAAGCTTGCAAAGTGGATAGCAAGCATAATATACAGGTGAAGGATGCCAGATGTTTTATTATTCCTATGGGGGGGGGGTAGCAGTGTAAAAACCAATCAATTTGCCAAAGAGGAAAGCCCTGAAATAATTGATTTTGAAAAGGTTTTATTGAGTTTTAACAATTTTCTGAAGGGTGGGATAAGGGTTACAGAAACATTTTGAGAACCTTTGCGTCAGAGTCCTTGGCCCATCCCGGGCTACATAATAAAACAATAGTAAACAAATTTACCAAAAAAAAATACTACAAGATAAAGACCAGTGTATACATATTACATATTACATTTCCAATTCTGAGATGGCAGACATGTACAAACATCCTGGTATAAAAAAGAATAGAAAGAAAAGTTAATAAGAAAAAAGAAAAGCAAGCAAAATCATTTTTTTGATCTAAGTCTTTTGGCAATTGTATCTTCTTTTTCTCCTGCTTGGTCCCCCGTGGGCGGGGCCGTGGCCCCCTCCGCCCCCCCTGGATCTTCGCCCAGGACAGAGGAATGTTTTTTAATAAAGGCTTCCGCCTCAGCAACTGTTTTAATTCTCACTCTTCCTCCTTCCCAGAACACCAGCATCCCTTCGGGCATCGCCCACTTGAACCAGATCCCGTGATCAAACAATTTTTTAGATAAGAAGGAAAATTTCCTTCTCATTTCTCTGATTTTTTTTGGGACCTGCTTCAAGATAGCGACAACCTTTTGTTGGTAAATTAGAGGACCCCCTCTCTGCGCCCTCAAAATTCCCTCTCTGGTTGACCTTCTGACAAATTTAATGTGTATCTCTCGGGTACTTCATTTATCCTGGCATATGCAGAGTTTATTCTGTAGACTAGGTCAATGTCCCCCCTGATCTCATCTTTAGGTTTATGTAAATAGTCTGCTAAAATTGTGCTCATGAGTTCAGGCAGGCATTCACCAGATTCTTCAGAAATGTTCTGAAATCTTAAAAAATATGACATCCTTTCGAAATCCATCCTAGACATATGCCCAGTTAATTCCCCCACCTCACTGTTGACATTTTTAAGCTCTCCCTTTGCCTCAGTTAGCCCCCCTTCCAGATCTTCAGTCTTCTGTGTATTCTCCTTCACTTGATTACGAGTTTCCAGGAGTTCCTTCTTAAAGTTGTTATTTTCTTCTCTCTGCGCCTTAATTTCCTGTACCAAAGTTTGTATAACAGATTCCAGAGAAGACAATCTTTGTTCCAATCCTGCCAATTCTGATTTTTGTGCCATGGTTGTTAGAGTCAGTGCCACTAAAATGGCGTTTTTTGGGTGGAGCCGTTGAGACAAATCAGGAGGTAAAAGTTTCAAATCAAGGTTGTAAAAAAGTTCAGGAACTAGTAGAGAAACACTTTCCCAAATCAATAGTTATAATAAAAAAAAGGCACTCCAGACAGGGAGTCAATTAATCCAAAAAAGTTCTTCATTAATAGCAAGAGGAAGTCCAAATTACAAGAAGATGCTGGTAGTTTTCCATAAATAAAATAGTCATTCAGGAGCGGAGAGAAGCCATCTTCCACCACCCAAGCTGGGAGCCAGCCGGAAAAAGTAACAAACAAATAAGTTGTAACAAGCCAATCGAACTTAGAAACATTGTTGCAAGCCGCAGATCACTTTCACTCGCTTTCACTAAGTTCCAGGCAAACTGCATAGAGAAAAATCCGTCCCTCGCAATGAGGAACCATTTCAAAGCACCGCTTTAAATCCGAGGGGGGGTTTAACGAAAAAAACACCCCCCTCCAAGCTTTTTAGTCCAGCGCTGCCATCGGAGATAAAAGCCCTGAAATAATTGATATGGTAAAACTGACATATTTTTCTCATTTAATTTAAGCGGTAAAAGTTCAGAGTCCCAGTCCCAAGTAAGGTGGCCACATAAATCATTTAAACAAACAAGCAAAATTCAACGATTTACTTACAAATAAGAATCTAAGTCCTCAATACAGCAGCGGCGAATACAGAAATGGCGGTGGGGACGGTCCATGGTGCAACGTGGAAGGGTGGTGGGGACGGTCCATGGTGCAATGAGAAGCGGCGAGGGGGCGTCCCCAACAGCCACTGATTTTAGTGCCGGGCAGTGGTGGGAAGCCCTGTGCCCCACTGCCTTTGGAGCCACCACCGGCAATCACTAAAAGCTAAAAGCGATGGCCGGCCTGGCCCCAAAGGTGGCATGGCGCCAGGCTTCCCCCTCCCCCTGGCGCTTTAAACTTTTAGTGCCAGGCAGCGATGGGAAGCCCTGTGCCACGCCGCCTTTGGAGCCACACCGGCCAGTGCTTTTAGCTTTTAACGATGGCCAGTCTGGCCCCAAAGGCGGCATGGCGCCGGGTTTCCTATCACTGCCCGGCGCTAAAAGTTTAAAGCACCGGGGGGGAGGGGGAAGCCCGGCGCCACACCACCTTTGGGGCCAGGCCGGCCATCGCTTTTAGCGATCGCCGGTGGTGGCTCCAAAGGCGATGGGAAGCCCTGTGCCATGCCGCTTTTGGAGCCAGACTGGCCAACGCTTTTAGCTTTTAATGATGGCCAGTCTGGCTCCAAAGGCGGCGTGGCACCAGGCTTCCCCCTCCCCCCCGGCGCTTTAAACCTTTAGCGCTGGGCATCGATGGAAAGCCCTGCGCCATGCCACCTTTGGAGCCAGGCTAGCCAGCGCTTTTACCGCGAGGCCTAAAGGCTCTGGCCAGTGGTAAGAAGCAGCGTGGTGGCAGGGACGGGTGCGAACTTCGCACCCATCCTTTAGCACTCGGGGCTAGTGGTGGCAGCCCCCATCCCCGCCCCCGTGTTTGAAACCACCACTGCCCAGCACCTTAGTGCCTTGCGGCTAGTGGCGGCAGCCCCCACTCCCACTTTACTGGCTAGCAGTGACAGCCCCCACTCCTGCCCCGTGTGAAGCTAGCGGGAGCCCCTGCCCATGCTGCCTGCACACTTTTTGGCCATGTGGCTATGCCAGCTCGCTGCTTTGGGGGGGCAAGGCCTGGAAGCCCTTCCCTCTCAAATGCCGTAAGCTGGCGTAAACTAGCCTCCCGTTGCCCCCCTAAGCGAAGTTATTTACTTGCAGAAAGCAGAAAGCTGCTGAAGGGCAAATCAAAGTGAAGGGAGGACCAGGGACGAGGATAATAATAATAATAATAATAATAATAATAATAATAATAATAATAATAATAATCTTTATTGTCATTGTAATAAAATAAAATAAAATTACAATGAAATTTGTTTGAGCGTTGTGCTAACATTTGCATCAGGTGGAATACAGACAGCAGTGACAACCATAACAGAAATCTCACCAGGCAGTTAAAACTGTAAAATGTAAACTGTATTCTTCTTACAGCAGAGAATAATCTGTGGCTTAGAATCATGCTAAATTGGTGATTTAATTTGTGTCTTTCCTCAGTAAAGTAGAATCAAGAATTCTGTTTCCAAGTCACAGTTCCCTCAGTACACAGACTATTTATTCTCAAGTATGAGTCACTGAGGGCAATCCTGATTTGCTAAATAACTTACCTTTAAATGTTTCAATTGTATGCTAAATTGGTATGTCTGTTTCCAGCAAGTCTGAATGTTTTGTTTTGTACTTTTCTGTTGCATGGACAGCCAAGCCCAAGAAAAAATACTTTGTAGATATAAATATTCTCCTATTTTGGAGAACTGAAACAGCTTGATAATAAACTTCTATAAAATTAAATATGAAATTATTCATAATGATTATGTAGAATCCTTGGAATTTCCCTTGAAACAGAAAATATTATACACAATACCACAGTAACAACAGATGTCACAAGGCATGGAATTTTATTAGACAAAACAAACAAATGCAGTGTTCAGTGTAAATTGTCTTACTTAACAATGGTGATTGGAACCAGAATTTCCATCATTAAATGATGTAGTGGTAAAAGGGTATGTTATGTGATCACATCGCTTGGTAATCATTATCCTGGCAGCCCCAATTGTCATCGTTAAGTGAGGAAGTGGGTCACTTAGTGAGAACCTCACAATACGCTAATTTGCAACTTCTGCTGACTTCCCCAAAGTTAATGGGGAAGCCAATAGCAAGTTAGAAGTCCAGGATGGCTTGTAAGCTGGCTGACTGATGGGTGAATACTAGGAAGTGGGCAGAGTATGTGCAGGCCTGTACATGTGTGAGCTGAAAATCCAGGCTACTTCTGCTGCCTACTGGCTGCCAGCAATTTGGCAGTTTGATTCTCAGCCTTCCAGATCAGTAAAACTAGAACCCAGATTTGTAGCTGGCTGATGAACCGTATGCAATGAATAATCCTTAATGGTACTACATTCACACAGAGAGAAGCAAGCAGTGGGGTATCACAAGAATCCATCTTAGGCTCAGTACTCTTCAATATATTTATAAATTATTTAGATAAGGGGTCCTTAACCTTTTTTGCACCAGGGACCGGTTTCATTTTAAAGAAAATTCTGCGGACCGGCTGAGTGGCTCAGCAGTTATGTGACTGGGTGGGCGTGGCCAACTTGGAAAATGTGAAACTCACTTAACAATGATCTTGGTTAGCAACCAAACTTTTGGCCTCAACTGTGGTCATAAGTTCTTTCTTTCTTTCTCTCTCTCTCTTTGTCTCTGTCTCTCTTTCTTTCCCTCTTTCTCTCTCTCTCTATTTCTTTCTTTCTCTCTTTCTCTCTCTTTCCCTTTCTCTCTTTATTTCTTTCTCTTTCTTTCTTTTTCTCTTTCCCTCTTTCTCTTTCTTTCTCTCTCTTTCTCTCTTTCTGTATCTTTTTCTGTCTTTCTTTCCTTTCTGTCTCTTTCTCTCTGTCTGTCTTTCTCTCTCTCCCACTTTCTTTTTCTTTCTCTTTTTCTTTCTCTCTCTCTGTCTCTCTCCTTCATCCGCCCATCTCTGTCACTCTGTGTGTGTGTGCGTGTGTCTGTCTGTCTTGCATTCACTCAATCACTCATTCTGTGTCTCTGTCTATCTTTCTCTCCCTCCCTCCCTCTCTCTGTCTCTCTATGTGTATCTGTCGTCGTCGTCGTTGTCCCCCCCAGCCTCCTCAGCCCGCCTGGCGCGCTTGGTCGCTCGTTCGCTCGTTCAGGCTCTGTGGCTGGGTAGGAGCCGGGCTGGAGAGGAGGAGGAGGGAGGAGGGGGCAGCCCATTGGGCAGAGCGCGTGGGAGAACGCAGAAGGATGGTGGGGGCTCTTCCTCCACCCTCATCAACGGAGGGACTCCTGGGCGCCGCCGGAGGCCGCCAGTTCCCTCCCCCGCCCGCGGAGCCTCCGCAGCCCCTGGAAGAAAACGAGTGGCCGGCATGCCAGCAGGGGAGGGAATCAGTGGCCGGTCCGACGGCGCCCAGGAGTCCCTCCGTCGACGAGGGTGGAGGAAGAGCCACACTCCAACGGCGCAAACAGCCGCGCCTGCGTTCTCCCGCGAGCTCTGCTCAGGGGGCTGCCCCCTCCTCCCTCCTCCTCCTCTCCAGCCCTGCGGTCTGGCTCCCACCCAGCCATGGACCAGCACCGGTCCGTGGCCCGGGGGTTGGGGACCCCTGATTTAGATCAAAGAATAAAAGGGAAATTCATCAAATTTTGCAAATGATACTAAACTGGCAGGAATAGCCAACACACCAGAAGACAAACTAAGGATCCAAAAATATCTTAACAAACTTGAACAATGGACCTTATCCAACAACATGAATTTCAATGTGGAGAAAAGCAAAGCTTTACATTTAGGCAGAAAGAATCTAAGTACAAATACAAATTAGGCAAGACCTGGCTCAAAAATAGTAACTGTGAGAGACACCTTGGAGTACTAGTGGATGCTCATTTGGATATGAGCCAGTAAAGTGCAACACCACCCAAAAAACCTAATTCAATCCTGGATTGTAGGAACAGAGGCACATAATCAAGATCATGTGAAGTATTAATCCCACTTTAAAAACACTAGTAAGACCACACCTGGAGTAATGCAACCAATTTTGATCACCATACTACAAAAAAGATGTTGAGAATTTGGAAAAAGTTCAGAAAAGAGAAACTAAGATGATCAAAGGCCTGGAGACTAAACCATATGACGAACGACTGTAGTCTTTGGGTCTGACTAGTCTAGAGAAAAGAATAACTAAGGGGTGACATGATAGCAGCATTCCAATATATGAGTTGCTGCCAAAAAAAGAAGAGGTCAAATTATTCTCCAAAGCACCAGAGGACAGGACAAAAAACAATGGTTGGAAACTAATCCAGGACAGAAGCAACCTGGGATTAAGGAGAAATTTCCTAACTGTGAGGATAATTAGGGAGATAATGTGATTTACTTATTTTCCAAAGAATCTAAATGCAAGACAAGAAGTAATGGATGGAAGCTTGCCAAAAAGAGTGCCAACCTACTAATAAGAAGAAATTTCAGTTGCCACAGTAGGCATGCTTATTGATTAAAGGTACGTAAAACACATCATCTTTGATCTCACCAGAAGGGCATAAATCATGGAAGATAAATACTTCAGGTAGCCTTGCCCTGTGCTACAGGGGTCAGTTTCTGCTGGCATTACTGCCGGTTTGGTGCACACATTTTAGATATAGGTATAAAAGACCTATTTATAATTGCCTATAAATAGGTCTTTATAGGCAACTATAAATAGGTCAGTGCAAGTCAAAAAAAGATGCAACCGGGGATCTGGTTTGGGGGCGTGGCACCATACCATCTCTACCAGTTCGGAGATCCAGTCATCATTTCCACTACCAGTTCCACTGAATTGGTGCAAACCGGTAGGAACCTATCTCTGCTGTGCTACGAAGGATATATATGTGATAGAAAGCAACTTGAATTGAATCCAAAAGATCATCAATAGCCAGTACTGTCATATGAGTATTCTGAGACATACTCAACACTGCCTCTTCCGCTACATTCTAGAGCAGTTGTAGCATCTGAGTGATCTTCAAGGGCAACCTCATGTAGCGCATATTGCAATAATTCAATCATGGAATGACAACAGCATAAGTAATTGCATAACACACTTCACAGTACAATGGGTACGAATGGGTACAACCAGCATATCAACCTGTGCAATGATCCTTTTCTTACTCTTTGACATCAACACAACTCTCTAATCATGTATCAAACTTGATATAGTATATGTGACTCCTCACTACTAAAGAAGGAGGCTGCTGCTGGTATACCTTCTTGGCATAGAAACAGAAAGCACTGGATTTATGTGAACAGAATGTCAGGGGAGTTAATGAAACTACTAAAAACTATCCTAGTACTTTAAATAAGCTTTAATTATGCCAATTCTATTACCTAGGCTACCATTAAAAACTGTTTAGTGACAGAGTTTGCATTTCTTGCTGAACCGTAATGTTGTTTATACAAACTGAACCATTGTGATTTACTCAATAAAACATAACTTAGTCACATATTATTATGTCACAGATAGGCAAGAACAGTAAGAGCAGAATTATGACTTGCTTTACCTCAGGCTGTGATGTAACTCTGTAATGTTCAACTCTGGATTTAATATTCTTACTGGAGATGAGCTTTGAACATTATATGTGTAAGACTTAAATCAACATATTTGGTTGTTTTTAAACTAACAATATATTTTAAAATTGGATGAGCATCTACTACTGTAAAAAATTATTTGTAGCACCTTAATAACTAACAATTTTTACTCTCTCACTAATTTTTCTAGGTTAATAATAATAATACTTTTATTTCTAACCCACTCTCTCTCTCCCCGACTCGAGGCGGGGCACAGGGGAATTAAAAACAAGTACAAAGTTAAACGCAATAAATATAAATAAATAATAATAATTTAGGTTATAATCCAGTTTATAAAAAATACAAATTCCTGAGAAAGCTTATACATCCCTCCCAATGCATCTGTTGAAGGAGCTTCTATTTCTCAGACTCAGTTCTTTTAAGGTACCACAAGATTCTTTGCAGCAGTGATTAAAGCTATTTTCTAGAATTTGCAACTCTGTCAAACTTTTTCAATTATGAAATATTTAGGAAAATAGTAAGAATAAGAATACTGTGGTAAGCACCTTGCTAATGTCTGAGTTCATTTTAGGCCATGAACTGGCATAGTAGCCCACCCAGCAATTACTTGCACAATTACTGAAGGTACACCTGAGTTGCCAGGCCATGGTCAATCTCTAGTCTTAACTATACTATTGATGTCAGGAAAGTTGATATTTGCATAGTGGGATCCCAATGAATGAATATACAATAAATTGAATTCTGTCCTTCACTCATAACCTAGATCATGGTTACATGATTATATTACAGAATGTAGAAACTCACATTATCAAGAGCGTCTCTGGACAAGAAAGACTTAGCACAACAAATGATCAATCTCCAGAAATTGCTTCCAGTTTGGAAACAAATAAGATGCTACTGTATAACTAATGAAACAAATGGCCTTTTCATGAGGAGCCTTTGGTTTCCATGAAAATAACTTTTTAAAAACAAAAATTTACTTTGAACAAGCTTAAATATAAGTTAATTATCTCCTATATCTGAAATCTCTGTAAAACAATGCAAGCGACAGAAAGGTTTTTAGTTTCAAAGGGAAATTTTTGATCTACGTTTTTCTACCTAATGATAAACTGATAATTTCCTCAGTTGCCCTGTTACTCTTTGAGAAATTTTTTAATTTGTAGTAATAATCTTGATGTGCATAATTTTTCTTCAAAGCAAGACAATAGTAGTCCCTAAAATTAGAACAATATTAGAACAGCACTAAACATTACAGCTGCAGTGATAAAGGCTCCTTAGCCAACCAAGAAATATGTACATGTTGAATTGAATTGCCTAACCCCTTCATAAAGTTTCAGATAGTTCATCATTCATCAACTATTTATTATATGAAAAAATAATAAATGCTATTTTAATTAACAGTAGTATGAATAACAACAACCACAGATATAACCAAGGCCACTTACTGTGGTGGTTAACCATCTAACCCCAGATAACATTACTTCATTCCTAGATACCTTACCTTCAAGATTAGGGACTGGTGAGGAACTCTAAAGAGAGTTAACTGACCCCAATCAACCTTCCATCATTATAAATCACCTATTGAACCCCAGACATTTACTAACCCATTGATTTTTGCTAATTGATATTGGCTATTTTGAGAAACTCTGACTTAGAGTCTACTTGACTTTCTTTAAATATGCATGTAAAAGTGTTGTGACTTCATCCAAAAGTGCTTTTTCAAAAGGCGACTGGACCTGTCTATAGACACCATCTATCTGCAGTCTACAATACAGTCCTTTCAACCGTTCCAAGAAGGCTCCACACCCATCTGCACCACTCAGACCTGGACGACACTGATAAACCTCCAGGTGGCCTTAATAATTTGTTAAAAGACTGCAATTGACCAGCTGACTGCAAGGCATATAAATCCTTCCTTTCCCTCCATCCAGTCAGACCTGAAGAAGCTTCTTGGATTAGAAGTGAAATGTCTTAAAAAAAAACCAGTAAGTCCCATTGCCTCTTAAAAAAAACACCTTTGGGGCAACTGGACTTGGTTGAAAATGTTTCTCTTCTCATCCAAAAAGCTTCTTCAGTTGCAGAGTCATTTTTGATCCTCTTTATAGATTCTTCTATATGAAAAAGATTCTCATTTCCATCTCTTGTTCCAAAGGATGCTTTGGAACATGTTAGGAAGCAGTTAGGAATAGCAAATAACATCCCAATTAGATAGAGATGTTTTATACAGTGCAATCCCTTTTTACAGATGCTTTGATAATGTCAGCTTTTATTAGTTTATCAGAATATAAAACACAAAGGTAAATAAAACTAATATGAACTAGGGGAGGGGAAGGGGGGGGAAGAAAGTGTGGAGTAGAAAGGGGAAAAGGGAAAAAAAAGGTACTGAGAGTATTCTCTTTAACACAGTAGAAGATAATATTACAACCTCAACTTTTTACTTTTATATCATAATATGTAATCAATTTTTATAACAACAAACCTATCTGATCAATAAAACCAAAACCAAAATTTCATTTTTCCAACATATGCACAAAATCCAAAAGCGGTGATTTTTTACAGATCTTAAATAGAATTGAACATTCCCTGAAGGACCAATTGTACAATTTAGGAGTCCTTCTAGATAAGCACTGATATAGGGAGCACAATTTCAGGGGCAACCAATTAGTCCTTTTCAGCAATTTAGCTATTTAAGCAACTTTGCTGGCTATTAGACAGAATTATGCTTCTATTCCTAACCTTTATTTCTGATATTTTATAATTTACAACCATTAAGAAATGGCCAGTAGTTCTATTAAATCCACTAGAGTTTGTAAATATTTTATTTCCATCTTCACTCCTTTCCATGCAGTTACCCCACAGCAAAAAATGTAGTACAGTGAAACCTTGATTTAACAGATCCCATTTTAGCAGACTTTGGATGCAGTAGATTAAATTTCCACCTGTGATTCCCCTTGCCCCTCAAAAAATAAATAAATAAAGGAGTTCAGATGAGGCAGTTAAAGTTACATTACCTTTTCATCATTCGCAGAGATGTATGCCATTAGATAAAGACATCATTACACAAATAATACAACATTACAAACTGCTGTCCTGGGACTAGCAGACATTCCTTCTCCAAACTAGTACATTAAATCAAGTTTTCACTGTACATCCTAATTTTGCTGCCAATAATATTGCATTAAATCTTCAATGGGACAGTCTGGTAAAAAAAGTGTAATAATACATAGGAACAGAGAAAAACAAGCAGAATCTACGACACAGAACTCTTTTTACTTAGACCTGTTCAAATGTGGATTTTTACTGAATGTAAATTTTTTTTATCCTATTGTGGGTTTATACAGGCATGTCCCATATGTTTTGCATAACCAGCTCCTCTGATTTCAGAAGATTGAACAAAAATAAAGATATCCCCGAAGAACTGACATACTCCATTTAGAAAGATCATGGTGTCAGCTACTTCTCATTTTAGCACCCATTTGTCAAAGAGTTCATAATCAACCTAATGAATTAATCAATATACAATGTGATGATAACAACGTTATTAATTTGTATAGTTTTAAAAAGAGATTGGATAAATTAATGAAAGATAGATCTCTTGATCTATCTCTTATCAGCCAATACCAATTGTGGGACAGAATAATCTCAATTTCTTAGAAATCAGATTCATTCTTCATATTTAGAAATTGAACAGCTTAATCAAGCAATACATTAACTGCACTTAGTAAGTAGGAGGGGAGAATGCAACAGTGGAAGAGAGATTTGAGAAGACACAGGTGCAGGCTGATTCAGCACCTGAGGTCAGCAAAGGCTTGGGTGGTGAATGCATCAGATTATGCAGATTGAAATAACCAAAGTATCGAAAGAAGCATGTTTCAGCCAATTGTAATAAGAATTAAATTGGGGGGGGGGGGGCATCTGTATTTCTGGCTTTTTGTGATAAATAATGTTCTGCTTCTCCTCTTGAAGCTCTGCCTGATGTTATTTGGATTACCAGAATGAACTGTGGATTGGAAGCAGACAACTCTTTGATATTCCCTGAATTTGTGATTTGTATCTCTGAATGCTCAGTTTATGCATATGCTTTTCTGTACACCTAAAGCAAAAGTTTAATTTGCAGCTTGTTTTTGTGTTAATTTTCATTGAACGTTTAATACAGCTACCAGGACTCAGAATATACAGCAGAAATATTTGTATGTACAATTGCCAGAATACATCCCAGAGGAATAAGGTTGACTTCTGAACCAAAATAGATCTTAAGATGAATGTTTCTATGCATTTATAGACTATCCCAAATCTTAATATAGCATATCATATATACATAGTTGTATATACTTTTTATACAAAAACTAGCATAACAAGAGTATATGCATCACACCAGCCTTTAAATTGTTTTGCTTGGTTCTGAGTTATTCAACAAAAATGTTTAGTTCAATCTGCACTCAAGGCACTATGTCCTTATCAATATTAATTTCAGCTGTTTAGTTGTAATCATGGCCTAGTGCTGTTTCAAAATTGTAGCCCAACACATCAGGAAGACAGTTTTAAGATTAATTGAGAATAGAGGGTTTGTGTCATAAAGCAGATTACAAAATTAGTCAAGTTGTACACCTTTCTTTAAATGAAAAGACAGCATGCAATTGGTTTTCAACTGAATTGCTACTGTATGTTTACTGTCCATAGCAACTATCCTTGAAGACATCTTGGCTATTTCAGCTCTTCCAAAGTGTCACCTGTTATCTTTACTAAATAATCTCAATACAGCCATATTGCATGGTTGCTACAGGAAATGCATTGGCTACCATTTTTTTTCTATGTGCAATTCATTCATTCATTCATTCATTCATTTATATTTCATATTTCTAAACTTCCCATTTTCCTCAAAAAGTAAATCTGTATAGTATATGCTAATTGTTACGTATAAAACCATAATAGCTTAAAGCCTGGTTATTTAAAAGTGACACTTTTCCCAGACAAATTCTGCTATGCAATATGGGCAATAAAAATGCCTGCCTAAAGTTCCTTCTTATCCTCAAACATGATAGAAAGAAGTTTAGTAGCAGTCACTGTTGGGAGGGGGCTCCCTTTCCAGCCTATCCCCCCAAACTGACGGTAGCAAGAATAGGATATTCAGTGACCCCATAGAGGGTCCCATCTTACAACCTTCTAAAAGCTACTGAAAACTTAGATTTTCAGAAGGCTTTAGAAGTTGATTATATATGTATATGATCAGAATCCCCTAGGGGAGAGGACGCGGTTATACAAATAAATATTCGATTCGAGAATGGTTGCGTTTTACTATACTGTATGTGTTATTATATATCACTTTTTCCATTTTGAACACATACCTAAATTCACTTGGGTTAAAGCAATAAAGAAACAAAAATAAAGGACCAAACACAAATTAAGTCTTCTTAAATTAAGTAAATTTTCTTAATTTAATCTAGACGTGCTTCAAGGTCTAGATTTTTGTCATAGAGTGATTTATATATATTTTTTCTTGCACTCTTTCCAATTTCTTTCTACTACATTAAAGTATGCATTGCCCTTGGTATTATTATATAAAGATGCATGCATCTATTCTATATGTCCCCAATTAAAAAATTATACTGACTTAAATCATTTATGCAAGTGCATGTAAGGCAATGACAATGTATTTGATAAAGTAGACTTGAGTCCAATAAAGCCATTTCCACAATATGAATCCATGACTTTAAGAGACCATGTTCCTTTATTGTTACTTCAGTTGGTGCTCAGTGTGGCAATGATCTGAAAAGAAAACACATCTGGTCCTACTAGTTGTATAATAACTGTGGCCA
The DNA here is from genome assembly GCA_039707465.1 of Rhabdophis nuchalis. Lineage (NCBI taxonomy): Eukaryota > Metazoa > Chordata > Lepidosauria > Squamata > Natricidae > Rhabdophis > Rhabdophis nuchalis. Next base: position 42,767,555 of record CM077647.1, on the reverse strand, counting down.
TGATTTCAAAATAGCCTAGAGGAGTTTTTCCAAATGCAATGGCTTCTGCCCTTCACAATCTTAACATCTTGAACTTTTCTCTTTTATGCAGCTGTTAAACAAGGCCTCAAAGTCAAAACAGAAGGAAAGGTAAACTGGCCAATGCTACCTTGTGAATTTTACATCCAGGATGGAAGTAGCTGTATCAGCTTATCTTGTCTGATCTAGTTTGCATGAAGTAAGTAAGTAAGTTAGTGAATAAGTAAGTGAATAAGTAAGCAAGCAAGCAAGCAAGCAAGCAAATAATAATTGATAACATTTCAAAAATTACATCTTGTCCTTAGACATGCCATTCTAAATTGGATATAGCATATTTTTACAGCTGTTGTACAGCATTCAGTTGAAAGCATGTAGATAACAGTCCAGCAGAAAGATCAGCAGCTCTACAGGAAAATGCTATTGCAGAAAGATTGGGAGAGGAAAGGATTAATTTGAACCAGTTGCTGCAGGGGTGGGTTCCTGTACCTGTTGGTTCTGGTTTGCGTTGTGCGTGCTTCACACTCTTGCACATCAAGCTTTGGTCATGCATGCAGTTGACTGTAAATTGTTCTGCGTATGCGCAGAAACATGCTGGCAATGGCATAAGACAACAGGGAACCAGTTCAGGGGCATATCCAGCCTAGGTCACTGCCAGTTGTGCGATCCAGGGCAAATCACCTTTGGGCCAAACCGAGAGCAACCCACCTCTGAGTTGTTGATTAGTTTATTAACACTTGTGGAAGAATCTGAATATTTTTGTGATTGCTACACTTATTTATCCATATAGGCAAGTACTGCACTCTAATTCTTATATCCTAAAATACTATCAAAGATAGTTTCAAAAACCTTTGGATAATTTTCAAGATTCACGGCCTAATTCTTTTTTTTTTTTTAAGTAAATTTTGAATTGTATATATTACAGCAAATATATATATATATAATTGTTTTTGGTTTGTTTACATCTTAGTGGTGATGTAAAATTAAAGCATCATATTTTGACAAAATTTCAAAAATAAGATGCTTGAAGCCAGGTATCAGAGAAATAAAAAAAATATTGCTTTTAAAGTTATTGTACTTTCTGAGCCAAAAGAGAAAATATAGTGACAATCATAGGGTCAGCCAAATCCCATAGCCCTGGCCTCCATTTAAAGCTTCCTTGTGAAGCTTGAATGGTATGCAGCTACTTAAATAACAAGAAAACAAATAAAATCTGTTTGATTCCTTTGCAGTAATAGCAGTGCATTTATGGAAAGGAGCGACTTTTTTTTTTTTAGTAATAGATTTTGTTTTAAGCAAGTTAATGATCGTTATTAGTTAAAAAGTCAGTGCACAAAATTCAGCATCCCTGTCTTAAACATGGAACACATACCTTTTCCATCTTTGCTCCAAAGACTTGCTGAAGAGCATTGAGAACAAGTCTCGTCCATCCATCAGGTTTTGCTTGTCACAATGCCAGTTAAATGGGGAATAAAGAGTTTCTGTAGATTCCCTTCCCTATTTTGTCTATCAGAAGTGGACTGCATAAATATGGACAGCCATTACATGGCTCCAGAGACACAAAAACTTTTTGTAGCCATTTAGTGATATATTTTTGCAGACTAGTCTGATAAATGCATTACCTATAATGGTGTCAATTACATATGTTAAATTGTCCATCACCTTAATCAGGGTGAGTTCCAGCAGGCACTACTGCCGGTTCGCTCATGTGCATACCGTGCACATGCTTCATGTGTGCTGCGCGTGCATGTGCAGTGCAATAAAAATTGTTCTGTGCATGCGCAGAAGTGAACAACACGATGGCGAGGCCTACAGCGCTGCCTGGAGAACCAGTTCGGGGGTGTGGTAGGCTGCCCAACCACTACCGGTTTGCCCAAACCTGTCAAAACCAGTAGGAACCCATCACTGACAGTCAAAGAAAAGGTGGTACATTGAGCAACTGGTAACACATATCTCTAGTAGGCTGCATTCAAGCTCAATAAAATGAAATTCATAGCTAGAAAAATCAGATGAAACCTTCAATTTATTTCACATTGTGCTTGACCCATATCAAATCATGAAAGTTAGAGGAAAAAACCATCACTTGCTTTGCTTAAGATTAATTGAAAAAGTATTTTTTAAGTCACAGAACAGAATGTCTTGTCCTGCATTCATATACTAAAAAAGCAATTCAAGAATTGCACAAATTATAGGTTGAAGAGATCAATTACAAGTTGCAATATTTCATATAGTTTAGCCCCTTGGTTGAGGTTACATAGTATAGAACACGCTATACCAGGAGACTGCAAAATTGGCTCTTTTAAGACTGGTGACTTCAACTCCCAGAATTCTGGGAATTGAAGTCCACCAGTCTTAAAAGAGCCAACTTTGCAGACCCCTGCACTATAATAAGTGATAATAGCACATTAATAATGTTAATCTACATGATTGATAGGATGGAGCCAAAAGTGAATTCTTTTAAAAGAATTTTCAGCATACTGAGAAAGAAGCAGAATGAAAGCAAAAGGTTAGGTTTGCTACTTTTTTGTTGCTTGTATTCCAAGGTGTTTTGGAAGAGCTCAGTCCTCAATAAAAAGTAATATTTTTCCTTTTGTTTTATTGCACTATATGAAGAAGCCACATCCCTCTTTTACCCCTACTTATCTAATGTTGCTTAGTCAGATACTTCTGTTCATTCTAACAGAACTTCAGAACTGAGCAAGTCATGAAGGCTGTTGCCACTGATAAAAGCACGGAGAGGTATTAGATAAAAAAATTCAGGGCCCATCCTTTTTAAAGGAGGGTGGAATGGGATGGGGTGGCCTATCATGTTAATACACATTTTTCAGAATGTTGAGTTCCCTGCCTTTGCAGGAATGAATTATTAATGAACAAGATACGGTACTACTACATTATAGAAACGTAGTAAGTTGGGGATGTGACTCAAATTAATAAACAATGAAGTAGCAGTACTCTTTGATACATTCATCTAAAGCCTATTCAATTTTTAAATGCAAGCCCAACTTGCATTTCCAAGATAATAGATATATATTACTTTTATCGGTAGCTTGGGCAATGACCCCTACTCTAAAATGGGAATACAAAAGCTCTATAGTACAAGTGTTTTCTGGTTTCTATCCCGTGATCCTATTTACACATACCCCAGAGTGAACACAGCCTTGCTACATTCTGCAGTGAGAAAAAAAGTCCTGAAGCTGGGCCAGCAGAGCTTTGAGAACTGGATAACAATGCTCATCTGATCTCAGCAACAGTGGGATATATTTAGAAATCCTTATATCTAAAATGCCTTTTCACAGCTTCTCAAATAACCTGCCATGCAGGATTTTTCTTGACAGTCCTGAATAGGGAAAAACAATCCTGAAAAAAACCCTTGTAAACTGGTGAAATAATTTCAGCCAGTTTACACTCATTTAGACTCTGAATGTATATAAATGCTATTTTCTAATAATTGTTTATAACAGTTTTAAAGAAAAATGTTTGTGTTTGAAGTATTTATATGCTGCCAAGAATAGCCAGCCTTTGGTAGGGGTCTTCAGATCATTGCTTCTAAAGGATCAGCAGCTTGTTGTGCAAGTCTCAAAAAAATCTCCCATTAGTTTCACTTTCTTCCAAAAAAACCCCAACCCTTTAATATTCCTAAGATTGAAAAACACTTAGCATGGATATAAAGAATTAACCAGTTAAAAAAGATATTCAATTTCTCTCCATTTTTATTAATTATTCAAATGAGGGCATTTATTTGCAAAAACTGCAAGAATTTGCACCTCTTTTCAAATGAAAAATAGTAAGAAATAAATAGTAGCTAGTCACTCGTTTCCATCAACACTTTGTGTAGATTATATGTCTGTCTGAACTCCTTGGCACTACTTTATCAGATTAGAATGAGAAAATATCAGTTTAAATGCTTAATGGCCCCACACCCCACCCTGCACCAATTTCTAAAACATTACCAGTGCAAAACATGGCTATATTCTGTGATGTAATTTTATATTTTATTTCCTACTGAAAATAGGGGTCAGGCATGATTTTTAATTCACCCAACTCTAGAATATTTAAAATAGCTACACATATATAAAAACAGAATTTTGTAAAATACTATAAATGATATGCTGATCTTTTAAGAAACACAACTGACTTCCAAAATTGTAGCTTAAGTAGACCCACTAAATATTCCCAACCTATGCAAATAATATCTACCCTGTGCTATGATTCATATTGATCCACATCAGTTTTAGAATATTTGTATTTTTCCTACAACTTTCCTCAGATTTTGCTTCCAGTCTCAATAAATATCTAGTAAAAGCCCAGACATACATCTAAAGAGTATTTTTGCTCTTTAGAGGTACATACCTCATGAACCAGGGTGGACAAAGTTTATTCAATATTAGAGGTTGTGGTAGAATAAAAAACGAATGAAAAATGCCAATCCTACTTCTTTCCTTGGGGATTTTTTTCTTTTATTTTATATGGGTGAGGGAAAGAAAACTGCAAAACCGCTTCCCCTAAAATTCAAATCTGTAGTTTTAGATGGGTGTACTTTTACCAGAGCATTCAAAAACAGAACACATCTGGCTCTACCTTGATCAGTTCCATTGACAATTCAGTCTGTAAACAGCAAAAATGTCATTGCTTTTACAAGTTATCAGTCTTTGTATCTCAATGTTTGCAGCACAGAAAGTACTAGGACTTTTAAATGCTTTTATGACATAAAACACAGGAGTTTAATTAATGGATGATCTCAGAACAGAAATAGACCACCACTGTTCATAAACATCATAATTGCATACATTGTCAAGTTGTGTGCATGGGTCATTTTTAGAGACACAAGAACTAGCCCCTTACATTTTGTATTCAATTGAATGAATGACCATAGACTTCAAGGGAAGAAATGAAAAACATTTGCATACTAAGATAAGATTATAGAGAAATGTGCCACACCTTTGGAACAGCTAAATTCTATGACTTAGTGAAAATATTTGTATACTATGACGTGTCAGACACTAGAATCACAAAACGGAGACAAGAAATTGTATCAACAATTATATTTCATTGTTATAGACAAAACATAATGCAAATTGCCATTAAAATTTTAATGAGATTATGTTTAATGAGATACCAGTGATTTTTAAAACATTGTACATTTTACAAATGTCACATGAATAGAATTCAGTTTCATGCAGTCTTAATAAAAAGCAAAATCAACATAATAAAATGTGTCCAACTTCTGTTTCAATGAATTACTTGGAATTGAGTTTATTGAGGTTTAAGAAGTAATCTACATTTCTATAAATATAGACATTAAGTGACTTTTAATGTCACTAGTGCAGATACATATAACCACCATACAAAAGCTCCATTAGAAGCTACTTCAATTCTTTCAAAAAGGATCAGGATTTCTTTTCTTTTTTTAAAAAAAGCTTACACTTTCAGTATTGGAAAACACTAAAGTGCATTTTTGGTTACCTTCTAACCAGTTTCTGGCTATAAAATTTGATTTTGCAGAAGTTTTTATTTCTTAACAGTCAGAACAATAGTTAACCTTCCCTATATCTGATCAATAAAATTATACTTTGTTGGTTGTGCTGAAGGAAGGACAAATCTATGTTCTTTTCAAGTTCATTTAGTATTGGATTTATAATTTCTCACAGCACCAGTAGAGTAATACAGGCTTCACTTTAGCCCTTTGACCTGTTACCCATACCAACTTATTTTTTTTGGAAAAAAATTGTACCAATAAGAAACATGTTTCAATATTACATGCCAAACACTGTTTGCATGACTGTAAACAAGAAAAGCTTAAAGCATAATTAGAGCAGACATGTCATCTTTAAACTCTTGTTTTCCACAGTGTAAAGTTTTCAAGTGTATAAAGATTCAGTACATTCCTAGTACTACAAAAAATTTTTTTTACAAAAACCTGGCAGTACATTTCAACAATATTGGGCACAAAGTACATGGAGCTTTGCTGATGTTAGTTTGACTTATACTGAACCATGATCAAATTTTATTGCCATCAATTTAATCTAAAGGTAATATTGCACTATATGAATCCTGAAACTCCTTATGGTTTACATTTGTCTAATTGTTTGGATTTTTTGTCTAAAACATGTCTTCTTGGAACAAATAAGTATGGTCCAAATCTGATTAGCACTGCTTTAAAGATGCACAGCTATTTCTAAATAACTCCTACACACCAAGACATGCTATATTATCAGGAAACTCATCCATATTCTTACATAGTCCATATTTTTTTCTCTATCAAGCTGCAAATAATATGACTACCACAATAGTGGTAGTTCAAATCATTTGAGTTCCAAATAGTATTTAAGATAAACCAGTTAAAAGCATATACCATTCAACCAATCTTTCACATTCACAGCCTCTTAAACACTGGTTGTCTAGATCTAGACATGTTAATAGATATTGTTTTAAAGCTGTATATTAATCTAAACACCCTACTGACACAAGCAGTAGGTGAAAAACTAATGCCTTGAATGCAATTTTCTTGCAAAGGCACTCTCAGACATGACTATACCATCAAGCAAACCACTCTTCATTGTTTTATTTGGTTATTTAGATATCCAGATTACATTTACACACCCATCTGTTTCCTGAACTCTTTGTACTATGTAACGAGAGCTATTTTTTTAAGTAGTAGTGCCCAAATACATATAGAGAAATGATAAATCATCTGCCTGCAAAACTTCCCACCAGGTTGCATGTTTAATCAATCTGTACAAGATCCAAATGAGCAAATCTGGTGCTGTCGACTTTATTTTTATTTTTTTGTCAAATACCAAGAAGGAATTCACCCCTAAAATCACAGCAGCTCATCTTTTCTTCTTCTGTTGCCGCAGCATTTTCCTTCGTTTAATTATCATGTCATGCAGCTTCTCCAGTCCTTCTTTAAGACCATCTCCTATTATAGCACAAGTGGGCTGCAGATGCCAGGGAGTGGAAGAAGTCAGCTCGCTGGTTGCCAACATCTTTTCCACCTCCGAAAGCGACAGTGAATATCTCAAGTCCTGCTTGTTGGCCACAATGAGCACAGGCACTCCCTGGTTCTCGGAAATCCGTGTGATTTTGTGAAGTTCCGTTTTTGCTTCTTCCATTCTTTCCACATCCACGGAATCCACCACGAAGATGATGCCGTCCGTGCAGCGGGTGTAGGACTTCCAAAGCGGCCTCAGCTTCTCCTGGCCTCCGACGTCCCAGAAGTGAAAAGTGACCGTCTTGTGGTTTCCCAGCGTCACCTTGATTTTCTCCGTATTGAAACCTTTAGTCGGCACAGTGTTGACGAATTCGTTGAATTGCAATCGATAGAGAACGGTGGTCTTGCCGGCACAATCCAGACCCAAGATCACGATATGGAAGCACTGGAAGGAAGGAAGGCTCGACAGGATCGGCGTCTGCTCCGACAACCCATTCCCCATCGCAGGGGAGGGACCCGCGGCGAGCAGAGGGCACCAGTCGCCCACTGCCGCCGCCGCAAGGCTTCTTCGCCTGTCCCAGACTCCCAGTAACGATCCTGCTTCCCTGGCAAGCAGACGAGCGCAGGGGGGTCAGACCGGACAACGACTGCCGGACAGCAAAAGCAAACCACGAAAGCAGAAAATCTCCATCCGCTGCTCAGCTAAAAGTCTCGCCGCCTCTTCCCCGGAGGCTCCGAGAAGGCACCTTCCAACGCTGCAGCAAAACACGCCTGTGCTTCTGGTCGGGCCGCGCCTCCTTACCGTTTCACCCAACCCCTCATTCTTCCCACCCCCCTCGTTCACGCTCCACCCCCCATTGGATCAAGGCGGTCTTGCCGAGGAAGCGATTGGGCGGGAAAGTAGGAAAACCACTCTGCAGGCTCTGCTCTCCTCTTTCAGTTAATGGCTCCAACAGCCGCCTATCAACCCGATTGCCCAATCTGTTTGAATCTCATTGGTCGAGCTGAAGCGCGTGAACGCAGGAGGAAGTTGCACGTTACTTCCCCGAATCTGGCCTGTTCTTTCCCCCCTCCTTTCTCCCGCCGCTTTTTCGTTCATTCATAGCTGTTGAGAACGGAATGTGCTGCAGTGCCTGTCCCTCTTACGTCTGCAACAGAAAGGGAGTTGCCTGCCGTCCTGTTTTCGAGAGGAAGGAAAAAGATCGCTGAAACTGAGGCTACCTCTTCGGTCCCGCTTCAGATTCTGCCCTCCTTTTCTTGCAGGGAACACCCTGCCAGGGCTAAAGAACAACTGTGTCTCTTGGGCGATTGCACATGGCTACTCCATTGAGATTCATTTCTGGGAGCTTACTTGTAATCCTCTTTTACTTCCTAAACGCGGAAAGAGGAGGAAGTGGGTATATTCAAGGTCCATGAGGTAAAATAATGGCTAGAGGCGCTCTGCCCAACCAGCTTTTCACACATTTTACAAGGCTTTAGGCGCAATAACCGAAGAGTTCCTCCGTTGGCCTCACTGTGCACTCGTTTCCTAGCAACCGTTTTCAAATAATGCCCTCAAGTAACCGGCAAAGACCCGAAGCAAACGCTTTAGAACTATTAGACTTCCCTTCCTCCGCCCCCCTTCCCCCGCCTTCTGGCACGTCTTTCCCGAATAGCCTCGCCACCGCCTCCTCGGAGTTTTCCCCGCTACGCATCACTTTCCTCCGCGCTTCTCGGCCACGTCACGTGAATGGCAGACCTGGGCGCCTTGGCCAAACCGGTTCTTTTGTATTGATCGTATTTGAGGCATCCACGCAGCCATGGTTACCTGATGACTTCCCGGAAAATTTAACATTTTTCCTGTTTCTAAAAGAAACTCGCCGTGACAAAAAGGAAACCTATTCGATGAAGAGAGTTTAAAGTATCCCTTTTCCCTAGCTATGAAAACCTATGTCCCCTTTATTCCTATGTAAATAAATATACAGGGGGTTCTATTTAGCAAATTAGTAATGTTAATTTAGAATTCTGCTCACTTGTATTCATGTTGATAAACTGCATACCCATAAGATGTTTCTAAGACAGATTCTTCTCTCTGCTACTTTATAATTAACTTTGACAGCCATTCCAGTCTTATCCCAGTGTTTTTCCAGTTATTATATATTATATAGGCCCAGTATTCTTCAACATCTTCCATCAATGATTTGGATGAGGAATAAATGGGGAATCATAAAATTTGCAGATGACACTAAGCTGGCAGGAATAGCCAACACTCCAGAAGATAGGCTTAAGATACAGAAGGATTTTGACAAACTTGAACTTTGGGCACTATCTAATAAAATGAAATTAAATGGTGAAACGAGTAAGGTTCTACATTTAGGCAAGAAAAGCAAAATGCACAGGTACCGTATAGGTGGTACCTTGCTCAATAGTAGTAACTGAGAGAGCTCTTGGAGTCCTAGTGGACAACCATTTAAATATGAGCCAGCAGTCTGCAGCAGCTGCCAAAAAAGCCAACACAGTTCTAGGCTACATAAACAGGGATAGAAACAAGATCATGTGAAGTATTAATACCAATTTATAATGCCTTGTAAGGCCACATTTGTAATACTGCGTTCAGTTTTGATCGCCACGATGTAGAAAAGATGTGGAGACTCTAGAAAGAGTGCAGAGAAGGGCAACAAAGATTAGGGTCCATTCGGCCTGGGTCCATTCCTAGAAGGGCGGGATATAAATTGAATAAATATAAATATAATATAGGTGACTGGAGACTAAAACATATGAAGAACAATTGCAGGAACTGAGTATGTCTAGTTTAATGAAAAGAAGGAGTAGAAGAGACATGATAGCAGTGTTCCAATATCTCTGGGGTTGCCACAAAGAAGAGGAAGTCAAGCTATTCTCCAAGGCACCTGGCAGTAGAAGCAGCAACAATGGGTGAAAACTAATCAAGGAGACAACTAACTTAGATCTGATGAGAAATTTCCTGACAGAACAATTAATCAGCAGAACCGCTTGCCTCCTGAAGTTTTGAATGTCCCAACACTGGAAGTCTTTAAGAAGATGTTGGATAGCCATTTGTCTGAAATGGTATAGGGCCATGATGGTGAACCTATGGCACGGGTGCCACAGGTGGCACGCGAAGCCATTTCTGAGAGCACGCAAGGCGTTGCCCTGTCAGCTCCAGTGCACATGAGCGTGCTGGCCAGCTAATTTTTGGCCTTGATTTTCAGCCATTTTTTGCCCTCCTGAAGCCTCCAGAGGGAGAAAAATGGCCCAATGGGCAACCTGGAAATCCATTCCTGAACTTCCGGTTTGTGTGTTGGGCCTTTTTTCCGACCTCCCCAGGATCCTAGAAAGCTTGGGAGGGTGAAAAATGGATCTACCAGCCTCACCGGAACTAGAAGACCTCCAAGGTCCCTTCCAATTCTGCTATTATATTATTATTGTATTAATAATAATAATAATAATAATCTTTATTGTCATTGTAATAATAAAATTACACTGAAATTGGTTTGAGCGCCAGGTGGAATACAGAAAGCAGTGACAGCCACAATAGGAATCTCTCTCCAGGCAAATGAAAAGGCCGACAAATGACAGTTGAAATAAAATGGCCGCCAAATGACAGTTGAAAAGGATCAATTGTACTTTGTCTTTTATTATCCATTTCTTCAAATCTGTTTGGCATTTTAGGAGTTGGTGGAAGAGGAGCACGTCTCTTTTTCTTTTTTGTTTCTTGTTGCAATGAACTTTGAGGAATCGCACTTGGCATTTTTTCTTCTCTCTCAGCTTTTCCAATAGAAAAGGATGGAATAACTGGTAGGGGTGGTGCTCTCCGCTTCTTCATTTCAATTCTTGCAGTTGCCCTTGTATATTCCCAAGAGATAATGATGGTACCACCGTTACAGAACATAAACTTCATGAAGAATCTGCGATCATTGTTTCATCAAGGCTTTGTTTATGATACAACCTAGGTTTTAAAAATTCTCCACTACCCAGATCTAGGCGTCATCTTGAGGATTTCTCTGCCTGAAACTTGTTTTTCTTACTTGTCCTAAAAAAATCCGAGTAATCCTTTCTTTCTTTAACTGATGTGTCACAACCAGTTGATATGTTTGTTTCTCAATAATTCACAGTAGGTTCAAAGCGAGTTTTTGATGGAAAAGTCTGCTGTGACACCAGGAGCTCAAAGCCGCTGCGCCTAAGCGCGCCGCCATCTTGGATGGAAAATACTTTATAGTATTAGTACTATAATGGTAAAAGTTATCCTCAAACATAAGTGTTACTTGTTCCCGACTCAAGGGGGCAGTGTTCATCTCCGTTTCAAAGCCAAAGAGCTAGCACTGTGCAAAGACATCTCCATGGTCATGTGGTCGGCACGATTGAAGCTGAAGGCATATGGAACAATGTTACCTTCCCACCAAAGGTGGTCCCTATTTTCCCAGTTTAATTTTTATATGCTTTCGAACTGCTAGGTTGGCAGAAGCTGGGCAAGTAACGGGAGCACATTCCGTTACTTGGCACTCAGGATTTCAACTGCTGACCTTTCTGATCGATAAACTCTATATCCCTTATTGCCACTATAGCCTGGCTTTATTCCCTAAGTTCAGGTTGTCAAATCAAATAATCTAAATTTAACATTGAATTTTGTATGATGTGTATTCATAATGTAGGTGCTGTTATACCTGCAGTTATTATTATTTTTTAATTAATTATTTATTTTTCGAATTTATACCCCGCCCTTCTCGTTAGGACCCAGGGCGGCGCACAGGCATTATTAAAAACCATTACAAAACCATACAAACTCTTAAAAGCATATTAAATTAACCTAAAACCCATGCTAAAACCCTTTAAAACACTAAAAAATTAAAAAAAAAAAAATTCCTCACACTAAGCTCTCTGCCTCAGCATTTGTAGTATGGAACTATAAATCAAAGCTAATTCAGGTTATGTAGCGTGGAATCCCAAATCTTGACTACTTACACTGGGGTCTGGTTTATAAAAACAAAAGATCTCTCAAACAAGTTCTTAGTAATTGCCAAAAGCTAAGCTATTGATTGTGACATGAAAGCAACATATGGAATGAAATCACAAGTATTTATCTAAGGCGTTGTGTGTGGTGGGAATAAAAGTTTTGCAAAATAGATTGGTATAGTATTTGCAAAGTTCATAAATCTGCCTGAACTAAACAACTGTTTATATTTATTTATTTACTAGCTATACCCGGCCACACGTTGCTGTGGCCCAGTCTGGTTAAATGGCCAACCAAACTGTGTATAGATCTACACCTGCACACATACACACAACCACCATATAACCCCCAACCTACCTACCTACTGTATTTCTCCCTCTCTATCTATCCCTCTACCTACCTACCTACTGTATTTCTCTCTTTCTCCTTCTATCTACCTACCTACTGTATTTCCCCCTCTTTATCCCTCTACCTACCTAACTACTGTATTTCTCGCTATCTATCTATACACCTACCTACCTACTTACCTACTTACGGTATTTCTCCCTCTCTGTCTATCCCGCTACTTACCTACCTATTGTATTTCTTGCTTTCTCCCTCTACCTACCTACTGTATTTCTCCCTCTCTATCTATCCCCATATCTACCTACCTGCCTACCTATTGTATTTCTCCCTATCTATCTATCCCCCTACCTACCTACCTACTTACCTACCTACTGTATTTCTCCCTATCTATCTATCCAACTACTTACCTACCTACTATATTTCTTTCTTTCTCCCTCTACCTACCTGCCTACCTACTGTATTTCTCCCTATCTATCTATCCCTCTACCTACCTACCGACCTACTGTATTTCTTTCTTTCTTTCTTTCTTTCTTTCTTTCTTTCTTTCTTTCTTTCTTTCTTTCTTTCTTTCTTTCTATCTATCTATCTATCTATCTATCTATCTATCTATCTACCTACCTACCTACCTACCTACCTACCTACCTACCTACCTACCTACATTTCTTCCTTTCTCCCTCTACCTATCTACCTACCTACCTACTGTATTTTTTGCTATCTATCTATACACCTACCTACCTACCTACCTACCTACGGTATTTCTCCCTCTCTGTCTATCCCTCTACTTACCTACCTATTGTATTTCTTGCTTTCTCCCTCTACCTACCTGCCTACCTACTGTATTTCTCCCTCTGTCTATCCCTCTACCTACCTACCTACTGTATTTCTCTTTATCTATCTATCCACCTACCTACCTACCGTATTTCTCTCTATCACCCTACCTACCTACCTATCTACCTACCTACCGTCTGTCTGTCTGTCTGTCTGTCTGTCTATCCATCCATCCACCCACCCACCCACCCACCCACCCACCCACCCACCCCACCCACCCACCTACCTACCTACCTTATTTCTCCCTCTCTATCTATCCCTCTATCTACCTACCTACTGTAATACAATAATACAATAGCAGAGTTGGAAGGGACCTTGGAAGTCATCTAGTCCAACTCCCTGCCTAGGCAGGAAGCCCTATACCCATGATGGCAAACCTGTGGCACGGGTGCCACAGGTGGCACACGGAACCTTTTCTTAGGCCACGCGAGGCATTGCCCTGTCAGCTTCAGTGTGTATATGTGCCCTGGCCAGCTGATTTAGGCCTTCTTTTGAGGCCGTTTTTTGCCCTCTAGAGGTGGGGGAAGGCTATTTTCATCCTCCCCAGGCTCCTATAAAACCTCTGGAGCCTGGGGATGACGTAAAAAGCATGCCAAATGCAGGGGTCATGCACATAACATTATGGATGTGGCACACCTGTGCACATCGCCCCTGCACTCCCCCTGTTTTTGGCACGCGAGCCAAAAAAGGTTAGCCATCACTGTCCTATACCATTTCAGACAAATGGCTATCCAACATCTTCTTGAAGACTTGCAGTGTTGGGACATTCACAACTTCTGGTGGCAAGCTGTTCCATTGATTAATTTTTCTAACTGTCAGGAAATTTCTCCTCAGTTCTAAGTTGCTTCTCTCCTTGATTAGTTTCCACCCATTGCTTCTTGTTCTGCCCTCATGTGCTTTGGAGAATAGCTTCACTTCCTCTTCTTTGTGGCAGCCTCTGAGATATTGGAAGACTGCTATCATGTCACCCTTAGTCCTTTTTGTTAAACTGTATTTCTTCCTCTCTATCTCTGTCTATGGGCCACCTGGGAGTTTGCTATCTCAGTGCCTTTTTGGCCGTAAGAGGCCTCCGTACAGTCTTTTTGAAGAATTGACTGTTGGAAATGCCAGGTGGGAGGAGTTACAGGAAGGTGAAAAAATTTTCAGTGGTACATTTTACATTTGTGTGCTGTGTACATGATGCACGTGTGCTAGGCACAAAATGAGTTGGTATTCTATTATCCGAAGTCCTTGTGAACATTGTGTGAAAGTTTGGTGTAAATCGGTCCAGTAGTTTTTGAGATTTGTGGATTCGTACAAACTATTTTACATTTTTATTTATATAGATTATTTATTTAATTACATTTATATATCACCCTATCTCCCTTGCGGACTCAGGGCGGTGAACAGGCGATAATAAAAACCACAATAAAACATCCAATAATCCAATAAACATGCTAAAAGTTCTAAAACCAAATTAAACAGTGGGCCTGCTCTAAAATACCATTATAAAACCCTAATAAAACAAATTAAAACTACGCCAGACCGACTGCACGAAATAGATGTGTTTTCAGCGCTTGGCGAAAAAGGCACAGGCCCGTGATTGTACGTAGGTCAGGGGGTAGGTGATTCCAGAGGGCAGGAGCTGCCACAGAGAAGGCTCTCCCCTAGGGGTTGCCAGCCGGCATTGATTGGCCGACGACACCCGGAGGAGGCCCTCTCTGTGGGAGTGGACTGGTCGGAGGGAGGTATGTGGTAGGAGGCGGTCTTGCAAATATCTAGGTCCCTTGCCATGGAGCACTTTAAAGGTTGTTACTAACACCTTGAAGTGCACCCGGAAGACCACAGGCAGCCAGTGCAGTTCGCGCAGGAGAGCTGTTACATGGGAGCATCTAGAGGCCCCCAGAATCCTCCGCGAGGCCGCATTCTGAACTAGCTGGAGCCTCTGGGTGTACCTCAAGGGGAACCCCATGTAGAGAGCGTTGCAATAGTCCAGGCGGGAAACAACGAGGGCTTGAGTGACCGTGCGTAGAGCGTCACGATCCAGAAAGAGGCGCAACTGGCGTATCAGACGAACCTGATAAAAAGGCCCCCTGGCCACGGCTGTCATATGATCGTCTAAAGACAGCCGAGTATCCAGGAGGACACCCAAGTTGCGGGCCCTCTCCGCGGGGGCTAATGACTCGCCCCGATAGCCAGGGATGGAATCAACAGGCTATGTCGTGACGCTGGAAACCACAGCCACTCGGTCTTGGACGGGTTGAGTCGAAGCCTGTTCCTCCCCAGGCACCGGGACATAATATGTGTGTGTGTGTGTGGTTTTTGAGCTGAGCAATAAATAAATCAGGGAGACTAGGATAGATCCATTTCCAGCTATTTAAATAGATCTATCCTAGTCTCCCTGATTTATTTATTGATCAGCTCAAAAACCTAACACACATATAAAAAGAGTACACAATGGAAATCATAAGCTTTCTGTCTAGAATCTAGATCAGTGATGGCAAACCTATGGCACACGTGCCACAGGTGGCATGCGGAGCCATTTGTCAGGGCACGTGAGGCGATGCCATCAGCTTGCCAGCGCGCATGCTAAATACACACACACATGTATGTGGTCAGCTAAATTTTTTCATGCTTTTTTCACCCTATGAAGCCTTTGGAGCCTGGGGAGGGCAAAAAGAAACCCCCCTTGCCTCCCAAAGGCCCTTGAGGCTTCATGAACTTCCCTGAAGTCTCCGGAGCGCTCAAAATAACGCTGCAAGTAATCGGAGGTCACTTCCAGTTTCAGTGGCGCGTCATTTTGAGCGCTCCGGAGGCTTCAGGGAAGCCTCCTGAAGGTTGCTGTAGCCTCCAGAGGGCCTCCGGAGGGCTTGGGAAGCCTCCGGAGCACTCAAAATGATGCACCGCCAAAACCGGAAGTGACCTCCGATTTGCTTGCAGCGTCATTTTGAGTGCTCCGGAGGCTTCAGCAACTTTCAGGAGGCTTTCCTTAAGTCTCTGGACCACTCAAAATGATGCTGCAAATCGGAGGTCGCTTCCGGAGCACTCAAAATTGTGCGCCGCCGAAACCGGAAGTGACCTCCGATTGCTTGCAGCGTCATTTTGAGTGATCCCGAGGCTTCAGGGAAGTTCATGAAGCCTCCAGAGGGCCTCAGGTGGGGGGGGGAGGGAGGCTCTTTTCGCCCTCTCCAGGCTCCTATAAAGCTTCTGGAGCCTGGGGAGAGCGAAAAGAGCATGTAAAAAATGGGGGGGGGGAAATCTGTATTGCGCGCATACGCTCTAGGGGGGTCGCGCATTGGATTATGGGTGTGGCACACCCGCAGACGACCCCCTTGTGCTCCCCCCCTTATGGCACGCGAGCCTAAAAAGGTTCGCCATCACTGATTTAGATGGTCTCTGGTGATGAGCCGAAAGGCAGAAAAGGAAAGCAGTATGCTTCCTCCCTTAATTGGGGCTTAACAGGGTGTTGTGGCACAAGCATATATATGTATGTATGTATGTATGTATGTATGTATGTATGTATGTATGTATGCATGCATACATACATACATGTGTGTGTGTATTAGAGTTTGACTGGCAATCTAGACATGAGGAATATTTTTCCTCATGGATAGAATCATATGATACTTGGAAGACTGTGATTATAAATCACTGGGACCTGATAGATTACATCTGAGAGTTCTGAAGGAGCTGGTAGATGTTATTTCAGAATCATTTTACCATAGCTTTTAAAAATCGTGGAGTACTAGATAACTACCAGAGGATTGGAAAAGAGTTGATATGGTTCCCATCTTCAAAAAAAGAAAGGGGGCAGGGGCAGGGAACAGACCCAGGATATTTCAGACCATTGAGCCTAACATCAATTCTTGGGAATATACTGGAAAAAATAATGAAAAAAACAGATCTGTGAATATCTAGAAACAAATAAAGCTATAACTAGTAGCATGTTTGTTAAAAACAGATCACACCAAATCAATCTTACTTCATTCTTTGACAGAGTGACTAAATTAGTGGATCAGTGAAATGCTGTAGACATAGTAGACTTCAACAAGGTATTTGACAAAATAGACCCAACCTACTTTTTGGTAAACAACTTATTTTCCGAAGCATGAAAAGGACCAATACAAGAAACTATGGATGGAAACTAATCAAGGAGAGAAGCAAATAACCAGTTAATTGCAGACAATTAACCAGTGGAACAACTTGCCTTCGGAAGATGTAGGTGCTTCATCACTGAAGGTTTTTAAGTGGAGACTGAACAGCCACATACCTAAAATGGTATAGGGCTTCCTGCTTAAACCAGGGGTTGGACTAGAATACCTCCGAGGTCTTTGTTTAGTTTGTTTAGCAACTGCTCAAATTTAAAACAGGTGAAAAACGTTACTTATGACCTTTTTTCACAATTACCTTTCCAGACTCCCATGATGATGTGATCAAGCTTCAGGCACTTGGCAACTAGTTCATATTTATGACTGTTGCTGTGTCCCAAAGTCATGTGATCCCTTCTGGTAAGTAAAGTCAGTGGAGAAGCCAGATTCACTTAACAACTGAGTTACTAACTTATCAACTGCAGTGAACCAATTTCATTGTAATTTTTACAATGACAATAAAGATTATTATTATTATTATTCACTTAACAACTGATGCAAGAATGGTTGTAAAATTGGGCAAAATTCATTTAATAAATGTTTCACTTAACAGTGAGAAATTTTGGGCTCAGTTGTGGTCATTCAGTCAAGGACTACCTGTACTTATTTTCCTGATATAGTGTGATATACAGTGGTAGATAAAAGTTTAAAGCTTAACAAATGGCTTAAAGTGTTTTTGTTAATATGCATCTCAGACTTATGATAATGGAATGGGTATAAATTTATACCCTGTATTCTGATATAGTTTGAAGAAAACAGATAAAATTAAATGATTACTTCTGCCAAAATAACTAACTATGTATATTGGAAACAAACTCTTTAGAAATGATCAAGGTAATAAACTACTTGAATATGTAAGTTAAATCAAACATAATTATATAAAAGGAAGACAATTTAACAATAGTTTTGATTAAGAAGCTTTATTAATTAGAAGTATAAAATTCATATTTAAAATCATATCTCATGTTTAATTTACCATAAGCTTCTCCTCATCAATAAGAAACCGAACACTTTTTTATAACATTTATTCATCTTGATCCTTCATGTTCTCATCAAACATAATACTTACTATAGTTGGTCATGTCAAGGAAGAGAGAAGTTTAGGTCAAAGCAGGCTTCCATAATGTTTTCTTAATCAGAAACTGAACATATAGTAAATAGATCTAGATATACCAATCTAATTAATAATGCATAATAGTTTTGTTTTTCATATCATAAGTACTACAAGTTCTGGAATGTAAATCATTTCAGAGCATATTAAACTTGAAACAAAAAAATAATATTACTATTGAGATATATTCTTACAATCAGTAAATACAGGATTACCAGACCAGTGCTGCAAACATCTCAATAAACAATAGTAACTAATGAGTTCTGTATTTCTTTCCTGCCATCTAATGGTAATCACATTGTAATTTTGTGTTTGTGTGAAGGATCATAACAGAACCATGGTAGATCAATATGTTTTTCTAAAATGTTTAGATGTCAAAGGAATATAAATAACATTGTTTTGGCAAATCTTTATTCTGAACAACAGCATATACAGTTGTGTTCAAAATTATTCAACCCCCACTGAAATTGAGTGTTTTGGCCAGTTTGACATTGATTTTGATCATTCAGTCATCTTGCTTACATTTAAATCAAAGAGGCACTTGTAGGTCAGACAAATATAACATAACATTTATAATGAAATAACCACAAATGTATTTTCTGTGCTCACATCATTATCAGTTTTATTCAACCCCCAAGTGACATTCAATCTTAGTACTTAGTACAACATCCTTTTACAGTTATAACAGCTTTTAAACGTGAAGCATAGCTTGACACAAGTGTCTTGCAGAGATCTACGGGTATCTTCGCCCATTCTTCATGGGCAAAAGCCTCCAGTTCAGTCACATTCTTAGGCTTGCGCACTGCAACTGCTTTCTTTAAGTCCCACCAGAGGTTCTCAATCGGATTTAAGTCTGGTGACTGCGATGGCCACTCCAAAATGTTCCAGCCTTTACTCTACAACCATGCTCTAATGCAGGGGCCCCCAACCTTTTTTGCACCAGGGACCGGTTTCCTTTTAAAGAAAATTCTGCAGACCGGCTGGCGTAGAGTAGGAGCAGGGAGCGGGAAAGAAGGGGGAACAGGCGGCGCATACGCACGGGGGAAGGGGGAACAGGCAGTGCATGCGCATGCGGGGGGGGGTTCAGCTCACTCGGCCCTCTAGGGCCTCCAACGGCGCAAACGGTCGCGCCTGTGCTCTCCCGCATCCAGCGTGCACTCTGCCCAGGGGGCTGCCCCCTCCTTCTCTCCTCCGGCCCTGCGGCCCGGTTCCTATCAAGCCACGGACCGGCACCGGTCCACGGACCGGGGGTTGGGGACCCCTGCTCTAATGGACTTGGAGGTATGCTTGGGATCATTGTGCTGTTGAAAGGTCCAACGTCTCCCAAGCCTCAGGTTTGTGACGGACTGCATCACATTTTCATCCATTATCTCCTGGTACTGAAGAGAATTCATGGTACCTTGCACACACTGAAGCTTCCCTGTACCTGCAGAAGCAAAACAGCCCCAAAGCATGATTGACCCTCCGCCATGCTTCACAGTAGGCAAGGTGTTCTTTTCTTCATAGGCCTTGTTCTTCCTCCTCCAAACATAGCGTTGATCCACGGGATAGTGTTCTGTGGACTGATGAAACAAAATTAGAACTGTTTGGGCCCATGGATCAACGCTATGTTTGGAGGAGGAAGAACAAGGCCTATGAAGAAAAGAACACCTTGCCTACTGTGAAGCATGGCGGAGGGTCAATCATGCTTTGGGGCTGTTTTGCTTCTGCAGGTACAGGGAAGCTTCAGCGTGTGCAAGGTACCATGAATTCTCTTCAGTACCAGGAGATAATGGATGAAAATGTGATGCAGTCCGTCACAAACCTGAGGCTTGGGAGACGTTGGACCTTTCAACAGGACAATGATCCCAAGCATACCTCCAAGTCCACTAGAGCATGGTTGCAGAGTAAAGGCTGGAACATTTTGGAGTGGCCATCGCAGTCACCAGACTTAAATCCGATTGAGAACCTCTGGTGGGACTTAAAGAAAGCAGTTGCAGTGCGCAAGCCTAAGAATGTGACTGAACTGGAGGCTTTTGCCCATGAAGAATGGGCGAAGATACCCATAGATCTCTGCAAGACACTTGTGTCAAGCTATGCTTCATGTTTAAAAGCTGTTATAACTGTAAAAGGATGTTGTACTAAGTACTAAGATTGAATGTCACTTGAGGGTTGAATAAAACTGATAATGATGTGAGCACAGAAAAGACATTTGTGGTTATTTCATTATAAATGTTATGTTATATTTGTCTGACCTACAAGTGCCTCTTTGATTTAAATGTAAGCAAGATGACTGAATGATCAAAATCAATGTCAAACTGGCCAAAACACTCAATTTCAGTGGGGGTTGAATAATTTTGAACACAACTGTAGATTTCTTCCTTCAGAGGCTTTATAAGATCAAAGGTTAGAGGACTATTTAAATAACTTGGAATATTAACAGCAACTATTTTCACTTCCTTTCTTAAGCATTGAAAGACAAGCTCAGGTATTGCATAGTTGCCTCTTTCAAAAACTGGGAGTTTCCTTGTGCTGTACAATTCTCTGGGTCTTTAAATGTCAGGTTTCAAGAGTTAAGTTGTGATTACTGTCCAGGACTTGGCATAAAAATAGATGAAAAATAGATGTTTTATGATTGAAGTATAAGCAAAACTAAAATGACTACATCAACATAATGAGTCAGGAGAAAGGTTTAGACAACCAGACCAATCTTTCCTAAATACTTAATTAGAAAGCTGTACATTACTGAGCTAGTACTCTATCACACTGGAGTTAATAATAGACGAGCACATAATAAGCCAAGCTACAGGCAGAAAAGAAGGCTATGTTATGGAAATTCCATAATGTCTTTTCAGAATGGAGCTCTGGTATTCCGTCAGTGAAATTGACAATGATAGCCCTAAATGTTGCCAAGAGACTTTCTTCCTGAACAATGTATTTATGAAAGGACATTTTCTAATTATGCTAGGAGCATGTATTTATGCTTGTAGAATGTGACATATGTTTTATTACCTAAATATACACCCAAGATTAAGGCATAGATCTCAATAATAGTTTTTAATCCCTTTACAATCAAAACTGTTGGACAATAATGCAGCTATGATATGTTTTCCATGGTTCACTGCTTTGGAGCTATTAGTTCTTCCATTTGTTGTAATCCCAACCCAAAAACCAGCCTGTGAATGTTGGAGGTTCAAAACCTTGTTTTACAATAACAACTGGAGTCCCTTTATCTCTTCCAGAAGGATCAGTCTCAATATAGTTTTTGGCTGAAATACATAAAAGATATGGGAAATAATACTATAACAACATATAACTGCAAAATAGTGTTCCATTTTTAGCTAATTTCTAAATTGCTTTATTTAATTTCTACATGATTCTTCCCCTTAAGAGAATCCTAGAGCCCAATTGGACTATGAGAAACCTGATATAGAGCTAGTCTAATAAAATCATTCATGTTTAAAAATAAGATTTAAAAAAAAAAGAAAGTTCATTAGATAAATAAAACTGAATGCTGAAGGAGTAATTGTTTGCCCATATACTTAAATTTGAATTGTTTACAATAAATAGGACATTCTGAGGATTAGCCAAACATCTGAAAAGAGAGTCCCATAACTGAATACCATCACTGAGATGGTCCTGCAAACAGAGGCAAACATACAAAGAGGAACTCCCGACTGATCTTAGAGCACAAGCTGGGTGGTATTGAATGAAATGATTTTTAACATATCCCCAAATATGGGACGGAGCAGAGGAGAACCCGTGGCCTAGTGGCAATTACAACTGTCTCACATGTAATACTTCCCAAGTTCAAATCCCAGTAAGCATATGGCTAGCTGATGAGAGCTAAATAGCTTGAAATAGATCTATACTAGTCTCCCTTTATTTATTTATTTATTTATTTATTTATTTATTTATCAGCACAAACATAACAATATATATATTTATTTATTGATCAGCTCAAAAACCTAACATATATGTGGGTGGGTGTATGTATGTATATGTATATGTATATTCATATGCATTGATATAAATGAATTGGGTTCACACTTCATATTGAATCATGATGGATGGATTCATATATGGTACTGAGGCACAAACCATGAATTTAAAATTGCAGTATTTTGATTTGCACAATTTATTAAACCAAAACTAAGCAAAATACAACCTACTAAGCATGTTATATAAACATAGTTTAAAGGTCTCAACAGTTAAAATAAATAGATTCGAACAAATGTCAAAATATTCAAAGGAACAGCCAAAGAAAAAAACTTAAAATAATTCATTATAACTACAATATGTAAGATCGAATAATGAACCAATTAACCGGTGATATAAAGAGAACTTGCAGTTAAAAGCCATCACACTTCAGTGGTTTTAAAACATAAGCAACCCATCCTTACATAAACTTTATTTTTCAATACCCGTTTTCTTATTATTGAAAAGCAGTTTCTATTAAACCTGTGCCAACCATATATTTTGAAGGGCATCATCTCAGTATAGAATCAGTATCTTGCAGAAGAAACCACATTAACTGGGTTTTCAGGTTTGTACGCAGCTGCATATCAACAGTGTCTTTAAAACACTGCAACCATTTGCAAAATACTTAGGATACCTTAATGCAAAACCTGAGCAACTTTTAGATGGCAGCAAATGGGTAGAAAAAGTTATAGTGCTTTGCTACCATATTTTTGTAGTACATATTAGATAGGCATTTAAAAAAAATAGAAATATGGATTTGCAAAATGGTCTAAATTTATCTAATGAACAACTGAAAAAAATATGTAAAAAGTGTGATAAAGGATGATTCTGGCTGTACAAACAAATGTGCACCTCCTACGTCACAAAAATAATTGGTTTATCTTACTCATCATAATATACTGTCTTCTAGGAATAAATATAGCTGAATTAGGGATGTAATTAAAAAATCATGTCTTATCTAAAAACTTTCTCCTCCTTAATATTCTTCTGAATTATTTTTGCTTTCAAATGTTACATTGATAGGGAAGTATAGGTGCATATTTGAAGGGAAACACTGAACTTAAAATATGAGCATCCTGAAAATCAATCAACTATTTGGTTTCTTTTCTTACCAGATTTAACTGATTCAGCACGTTCGGTTTCGTTAGCATCTTTGCCAATCCAGACAAATACCTTGGAATAATAAGGAAGAGGGAGAAAAACCCATATATTAGCTTTTGAACTGGAGTTTGGAAATCATTCTACAGATGAAGTTAGGAAACCATTTTTTCTCATTTACTAAAATACTACAGGTTGTACTTAACTTACTACCAGTTGGGACTGGAATTGCCATTGCTAAGTGAGGCTGTCTTCAAATGAATCATGACTGACTTTATTACTTGTTGTCATAATCATTAAGTGAATCATCATAGTTGTTAAATAAATCACAGTCATTAAACAAATTTGATTTCCCCATTTACTTTGCTCATCAGAAGCCAGCTAGAAAGTTTTCAAATGGTGATCACATGACTCTGGGATGTTGCATAAATATTTGCCAGTTGTAAAGCAACCAATTTTTGATCATGTGCCCATGGGGAAACTGATGGTTAGAAGTGTGACAGCCAGTTATAAGTCATTTTTTTCAGTGATGACATAATTTTGACTGTTGGCTAAACAAGTAGTCATAAGTTAAGGATTACAATACCAGCAAATGCATTTTCATGCTTTATTTCAGTACCAAATTGTACATGTATCTTCATACATGAAGCATTGTCTGAGTGTTTATTTTACTATGCAAACATATTCTTCCTACTTACATTTGAAAACCAGCTATTGTTTCATAGCTCATAGTATAGACATATTCATTCAAGTCTTTCACTTTCCAGGCAATACTTCCCCATTCTAAAAGAGTTCCCTAATTTGCTACCATTTCATAGAACTCTGCTGGGTAGCTTCCAAAAAGTTAAAAATTATAATAAAACATGAACATACAAAGCTACAATTCATAAAGCCATAATAAAACAATTAGTATTAAATCATTTAAGATTAAATTCTTGCATAACTTATTTTTTTTAAAGTGTTACTGTGCCAGCCAGCATCTTAAATAAGGATTTGCCATTGACTAAACATAATGGAATTGAGTAATATCAAAAAAAATTCCTCTCTCCCTAATTTGATTTTAGTATCTAGTGCAAGTTTTTTTTTAAAAAGATCTTCCATCTTGTATTTATTCCTCAATCTTATTTTGTCCATTGACATTTCCATATATATAAGGGAAGCAGTATACTTCCTCCCATATTTGGGCATACCAGGTGCTTTGACATAACACTTAATCATTTCCTTGGTTCAGCTGATAAGGGAAGAGAGCCTGTGGCTTAGAGGTTAATATAACAGCCTAATATATAAAAACAGCTTAGGTTTGAGTCCCAGTAAGGTTATGGCTAGCTGATGAGAGCTAAATAGCTTGAACTAGATCTCTACTAATCTCCCTTTTTTTATTTGTGTGTGTGTGTGTGTGTGTCTGCGTGTGTGGTTTCCCCAAAAATAAGCCCTCCCCGGATAATAAGTCCAATTGGGCTTTCAAGTGCATGTGCAAAAATAAGCCCTTCCCAAAAATATTGCAACACAGAAGCAGCCACGAAGTGACCATGATCACTGCCTCCTGCACCTCAAAAATAATAAGGCCTCCCCCAAAATAAGGCCAAGCGCTTATTTCAGGGATCAAAAGTAAATAAACCCTGTCTTATTTTTGGGAAATGACCCCAATACAAAACCAGTTTCACACACACACACACACACACATTTAATGTTTATTGCAATATTTCTTAATCTCATTTATTTAAATAATTCACTTTTTTACATTAAGTAGTTGTGGTTAGGAATGAGCTTAGACTCAAATAGGCATGTGAATATTACTTTTCACTCTTTTTCTATGTTTTTTTCAAAACAAACACAGCCATCTAAAAACATAAAATAAGCATTGTAAAAATTGTTTCTAACCTTACCCATTTTCTCTCCTTTTCTATTTGCTGGATACAGAATTCAAAATTTAATTGCCTATCTTTATCTTAAATGACACATATCTTTGTATCAAGTACACATTGTACACTTAGCTCTATGCTGTAGCTTATCGTACAGAAATCCTCTAATAAAATAAATTATTTTACCTGATCCCAAGTATCTAACAACATGACATCATCCTCAGCCAAATCTTCCTGAGTGAACTCTCCAGGGACTTCTTCAATCTTTAGGAAATAATATTTTACTGAATCGTGCATTTATTTTATTAAAAACACCCATGCTAAACTAAAAGATCTCCTTACTAATTAGATTTTAACATCACATTCATATTATTTTAAGATGGGTAGGTGTATAACAAGAAGAAAAATGGGAAAGGTAGATAAGACTGCAAAAGCTGAAAAAATAACAAGTATAAGGAGGCTACGAATAGTCATAACCAAATAACTTTAGCAATTCAGGTCAAGTAAGGTAAGAATGTTGTCAAAAGCTAAGTATAATACTAAACAAACAAAATTCATGTACCCTGCATGAAGATAGGCAAAATGTCAGTACAGGATTACAAATGAAATCCTGCTTTTTTGAACATGTATGTAACACTGATGTACATAGAAAAGGAACAAGGTTGTATCCCCCATCATTTTGTCTGAGATACCCTCCCTTTCTCAAGTGCTGTTATGATAAGACCTAATATCTGAATTATTATAAAATATTCCTTTATATTTTATGTTCCTGCAATTTTTTTATTTACTTAAAACATATTCAAATAAATGTGTTATGCCCAAAAAATAAACTACCATAGTAAATTTAAAAAATCCTATCTTAAACTTACTATAAACCTGCCAGTTTTATTAGAACAACCATATAGACGAGGCGGATGGTCTTCTGATTCAGATTGCAAATGGGGTGATGTTTGGTATTGTTTTTTTCCACCAAGCGCAGTCCAAAATTCCTCTAAAAAGTAATCACACAAAAATTACCATGCAAGCATTAAAGACTCTCTTCCTGATTGCCATGTCATGCCAAGATTTATTTATTTTTTTGCACACTCACGGGGTTCATGCCCTTCTTCAATTCTTGAAGTTTGACATTTTAGGATACCAGCTACATACTTGGCACCTTTTTCTTCTTCTTTGCTTGCTCCTTTACCAATCCAGATATACCCAGACTTAGTTGGCAGTTTCAAAACAAAAACATCATTGGAATTCAATGAAATTGCATCAACATCAACCTGAGATAAAGAAAAGACAGATTCGTTTTTTTCTATTTGCCCCCATTTCTGAACTTTATATTGTAAGCAAAATTGATTTTTTTAAGCATCATATACTTGACCTAAGGAGGTAAGTCCTTGAAATCAAATATTATATAATTGAGACACAAATTGCCATTATAATCTTAAGAATAACTAGTTAGGAAAAAAGTTCCACATAAACAAACACACACTCAAAATAATCATAAAAGTAGGAACAGAAAATATGTAATAAGTTCAGTGTAACAAGCAAATCAGAAGTGCAGCCAGTATTTCATGCACCTAAAATATGTCAATATTCTAGTGAAAGGATCTTTTTTGGGGGGGAGGGAGAAGATGGGATTAAATTGTACTTAATCAGACTTGCCCTTAGTTTATTAGATTGCAATTTGGAGACAAGTTAGTTTATGGCATTTTAAATTAAAATATGGTAATGAAGTAGTATCACAGACACAAGGAACATGGGGGAGCTCTTAAGCAAAGAATTGTATTTTCTCAGCTGTACATTCACAATTGTTTTGTTCAGCTTCTTATTTTGAGTCCTAACAAGGAGAAGGGCGGGGTATAAATTTAATAAAATAAAATAAAATAAATTATCTGAGATTTATTTTGTTCCAGTTTTGTACCCTTTTCCAATTTTTAATGGATGGATTAGTCCAGTGATGGAGAACCTTTTGTGGCTCGCGTACCAAAAGTGGGGGGAAAGCAGGGGGGTTGTGCGCTGGCATGCCACACCCATAATACTATGCGTGCATGCCCTGGCATGTGCATGTGCGCACAACCAGTGCCCCCCCCACTTTCGGCGCTGTTTTCTCACTTCTGGTTTGCTCGTAGTGTTATTTTTTGCCCTCGGGAGCCTTCAGGGAAGCCTCCTGAGGGCTCCTGAAGGCGAAAAATGGCCTCAAAAGAAGGCTGATGTCAGCTGACAGGGTAATGCCTCGTGTGCCCTGACAAATGGCTCTGCATGCCACCTGTGGCACACGTGCCATAGGTTCGCCATCACAGGATTAGTCTATGGATTTTTAAAAACATTTCACCCAATTTTGTTTCTTTTACAAAATTATTTTTTTTAATACAATTTCATGCATTATTTTTATTGGCTGAAATATCCTAAAATGTATATTCAGTATATGGAAATTTGCTCATTTAATGCAAATTAGCTTAAGCTGCAAACTGGCTGGATTTCATTAGAATAATTTATAGCACCAGAAGCATAAATACAAAAGGCATAAAGTTCAAGTCTGAGATAGATCTGTAAGAAAATAACTGGCTTTGATTCTGGACCAACTAACTTTTATAACTGATTATATTTAGTTATACCAAGAACAGAATTCTGAATGGGAATTTGTTACCTCTACAATCCTGGTGATGGTTCCAAGGTTTCTGCGAATTTGGAACAAGCGGGTTGCAGCAGGGGGCACTTGGCCAGTAGCCTTGGAGGTCCCATCCTTATAAATAATGAGTGGCTTATCTTTGAACAAACTCAACAAATGTGGAGGTTCCTTGCCTTGGCTCACTCTAATCTGTAAAGTATTTTAATATAAAATACAGGATATTTTTACAAGTTTTATATGAGAAAGTCTACTGCCCAGTTCTAGCCTCAACAATAGATCTCCTTTGCATCTTGGCAGGAATCATTTCTTGAATAATGTAAACTTTAAAATAAGATTGTAGCAGGCATGTATACAGTTTTAGAACTTTAAGTCTGTTCTCTCTCCCACCATAGCAACAGTATGACATGCTTGCAGCAATTTAAAAATTCCCTTAAGTAAAATGAAGTGAGTGTATCTCTGTGTGATTCAGGAAGATTTGCATGTAAATTCAGAAGAAAGCAGGGGTGTTTACCACACATAGGAAAACCCTACATCTATTTCAAGAAACCTCTTTAACACTCCCTCTACACTGTCTGTTCTTCAAACATTCCAAAAATGATCTAAATTACATTGTGCCAAATTGCTTTGCCAAAAATCTGTGACATATTTTGGACCATTAGCAATATATATGAAGAGCAATGTACATTTTTCAATACATATTATTAAAAATGTAGAAAACTGATGTGGCAAAAAAAAAATTAACACAATAACAAAGAACTTCAGAAAATTGATTTCTAGGTTTTACTAAAAATATTTTTCCTAAAAGTATCTTTATCTAGCAGGGGGACTTAATAAAGAATTATTTCCAACTCTATTACTCTGATCTGTTAATTCTTTCTATGGCCATGTATATACATCCTATCAAGCCAAAACAAAGTCCAGAATAGTTAGGATCTCTTTTCATGGGCAGGGGATTGAAGTAGACTTCCAAGATCCCTTCCAACTTAATTCTCTCTCTTTTACTGTGTGTGTGTGTGTGTTACATTTGTGCTGATAAATAAATAAAAGGAGACTAGTATAGATCTATTTCAAGCTATTTAACTCTCATCAGCCAGCTATGCCCTTACTGGGATTTGAACCTGGGAAGTATTACACATTAGGCAGTTGTAATTGGCACTAAGCCACAAGTTCTCCTCCTTGATCAGCTGAGCCAGTGGAATACTGTATTTTTCGGAATATAAGACACACCCAGGTTTTGAAGAGGCAATTAAAAAAAAAAAGGTAGGTAGATAGAGGGATAAAGATAGAGAGAAAGAGAGAGAAATACGTAGGTAGGTAGGGAGAGAGAGAGAATAGGTAGGTAGAGGGAGGGAGGGAGGGAGGGAGAGAGAGGAATACAATAGGTAGGGAGAGAGAGTGTGTAGATAGTTAGATAGAGGGATAAAGAGAAAGAGAGAAAGAGAAATACAGTAGATAGGTAGGGAGAGATAGAGAAATAGGGAAAGAGAGAAAGAGAAATACAGTAGATAGGTAGGTAGAGAGAGAGTAGGTAGGTATGTAGGTAGGTAGGTGTTTCCAGGTGTATTTACCCATGTTCTGGAGAAGGAAATCACTGACCACTTTTGGAACAAATCTTTGTTTCTGCAGGCACAGTACTTGACCAATGTAATTCTCATCAATCACTCTTATTTATTTATTTTATCGAATTTATAACCCGCACCTTCTCCTAAAAAAGGACCCCGGGCGGCACACAGGAAAATTTAAAAAACAATACATATATACAAAATACCATTATTAAAAACCTATTAAACCTATACCCTGTGCTAAAACAATTTAAAATCCCCCTAATTAAAATTTACAGCTGATAACAGTCAGAAACGGGAGGTTATGCTAGGCCGGCTTGTTGAAATAGGTGCGTTTTAAGACGCTGGCGGAAAAGACGGAGGTCTGAGATGGTGCGTAATTTGGGGGGCAGGTCGTTCCAGAGGGTAGGGCCCGCCACAGAGAAGGCCCTTCCACTGGGTGCCGCCAACCGGCATTGCCCGGCCGACGGCACTCTAACTAAACAGCTTTCCGAAAGGGGGAAAAAAACCCTTTTTGCACTTTGCAAACCTCCCCCAAACAGCCCGTTTTTTGTGAAAATGGCCCTGTTTTTTCCAAATAAAAGGCATGAATAGTCTTGGGGGGGGGGCTTGCAGAGTGCTACTGGGGGGTGGAGGGGTAAAAATGAGCAAAAAAACAGCACATTTATTGCAAAAACAGGCTGTTTTTTGGTCAAAAAAATTGCATGCTTAGCCTTTTGGAGGCTTATAGAGTGCTGCTGGGGGCTGGGGGGGGGACCCCTTGTTTTTTGCTCATTTCTGACCTCCTCAGCCCCCAGGAGCTCTCTGGAAGCCTCCATAAGGATATGCGCATGGCCATTTTGGCGAAGGAGCGGGGTTTCAGGAGGCAAAAAATGCTGTATTCGATATATAAGATGCACCCAGATTTTCAGCCTCTTTTTAGAGGAAAAAAGGTGCATCTTATACGCTGAAAAATATGGTAAGTATATATTGTGTCACAACACCCTGGTATGCCCCAAATGGGGGAGGGAGCAGAACTGCTTCCCTTTTCTGTCTTTCGGCTCACTCTAGTCTTAGTGGCAATTACAATTGCCTTATGTGTAA
This sequence comes from Rhabdophis nuchalis, assembly GCA_039707465.1. Lineage (NCBI taxonomy): Eukaryota > Metazoa > Chordata > Lepidosauria > Squamata > Natricidae > Rhabdophis > Rhabdophis nuchalis. The sequence goes on along the minus strand of CM077647.1, from coordinate 42,737,065 downwards.
TATTTCCCAGATTCAAATCCCAGTAAGGGTATGGCTAGCTGATGAGGGTTAAATAGCTTGAAATAGATCTTTACTAGTCTCCCTTTATTTATTTATCAGCACAAACGTAACACAAATATAACAAAGGCAACGAAAAAATAGCTTTCTGCCTGGATGGCTCCTAGGGTGAGCCAAAAGACAGAAAAGGGAAGCAGTTCTGCTCCCTCCCATATTTGCGGCTTACCAGGGTGTTGTGACAATGTGTGTGTGTGTGTGTGTGTGTGTGTGTGTGTGTATACTTACTGATGAGAGCTAATAAGCTCAAATTAGATCTATCTTGGTCTCTCAAATTTAAATAAATTTATTGATCAGCACATAAAAACTAACACACACACACACATATGTGTGTGTGTGTGTGTGTGTGTTAGTTTTATGAGCTGATCAATAAATTAAATTAGAGAGAGACCAGGATTGGGGCCTAATGACAGGTTGTTGTGAAACAATTACCGATAGATAGATAGATAGATAGATAGATAGATAGATAGATAGATAGATAGATAGATAGATAGATAGATAGATAGATAGATAGATAATTGTTTTCACGACTTCCTGTTAGGGCCCCATTAAGGGAGGAGACATACTGTTTCCTTCTCTGCCTTTTGGCTCATCACCAGAGACCATCTAGACAGAGAACCATGAGTTCCATTGTGTAAATTATTTTAGATATGTGTGTTAGTTTTTATGAGCTGATCAATAAATTTAAATTTGAGAGACCAAGATAGATCTATTTCAAGCTTATTAGCTCTCATCAGTTGGCCATACCCTTTACTGGGATTCGAACCGGGGCGGTAATGCATCTCAGGCAGAAGCCTAGCAATTCAGCCTAACCGGCTCTACTTTATTGCATCAGCTGATTTTATATACAATTTTATATATATAATATATATATATATATAAAATTGTTTCCACAACACCCTGTTAGGGCCCCAATTAAGGAGGAAGCATACTGTTTCCTTTTCTGCCTTTCGGCTCATCACCAGAGACCATCTAGACAGAAAGCCATGAATTATGTTGTGTAATTTTTTTATATGTGTGTTACTTTTTTGAGCTGTCTTCCTGACTTATTTATTGATCAGCTCAAAAATGTAACATACATACATACATACATACATACATACATACATACATACATACGTTACATTTTTGAGCTGATCAATAAATAAGTCATATATATATATATATATGCATGCTGGCATTGCTTGCTTCGGGTATTTTCCCGTGTATAAGGCATGGAAATGTTATTGCAACGTTTTGACAAGATCTCACTTGTCATCGTCAGGCTTTGGTCTGTGACTGTGACCGTCACAGACTAAAGCCTGACGATGACAAGTGAGATCTTGTCGAAACGTTGCAATAACATTTCCATGCCTTATACACGGGAAAATACCCGAAGCAAGCAATGCCAGCATACCTACACCCGTGAAAATCTACGAAAGCATATATATATATATATATATATATATATATATATATATATATATATATATATGTATGTATGTATGTATGTATGTATGTATGTATGTATGTATGTATGTATGTATGTATGTATGTATGTTGTATTCAAATCCCAGTAGAAGGAGTATGGCCAGCTGAAGAAGGCTAATAAGCCTGAAATGGATCCATCCTGGTCTCTTTATTTTCAGCCCTTAAAAAATCTAACATATATATATACACACACACACACATACATACATACATACATACATATATACATACACACTTTCCCCCCCTTCAGAATTATCTTTATGCCCAAGAAATGTACAGTCTAGTATTTAATATAGATAAACAGAAAGGTAGGCAGAAAGCAGTATTTCTCAACTACAGGATTCTGTTCCTGGAAAATATGGATGTTTTCCAAGATATTACTCCTCTTTCAGGCCATTTGTGTACAGCATTTTTATATATCTGTTTGAATTCTTTTAAGTAACTTGGTTCGGTTATAGTGCAGTTTCAAAAGAACAATGTGAAGTTAGCTAATTGTACCTTAAAGTCAGTCAGTTGTGAGTGGAGGAAAAAAATTATAGGTAGAAACAACACAAGAGAAAAATCTGCATTACAGGTTAGGGAAGGATTAGTGATTCAATCCACATTGGGTGCCAGTTTCCTGTAAGTGTTGCAAACTTTCGAGCATCATAGCCCCTTGGTCATACACAATAAGTATTAAGGATCACTAGGAACTTGATAAATATACTAGTTCTGGTTTCTCAAAAGTAAGAGTTGTTCAAGTAGATGGCATATCTCCTCAGAGAGCTTGCCCTGAACTTGATGGTAGGAGAGGATAGAAATTTGAATTGAAAAGTGAGCACATACGAGGTTGGATGTTTCCCTACTTGCTACAAATGGCATTTCATTTTGCACAATAACCCTAGTCTCTATCAAATAATCTTTTAAACAGTCTTGAGATTTGAGATTTCTGCAATTTTATTCACACTTGTAGTGTGAAGTTTGTCTTCTATTTTGTTGGTCCTTATATGGCTTAGAATTACTATAGACTCATCCTCTCAACTTGCATTTTGCAAAATAAAAACATTCTTATCCATCATAGTTTTGGTCCAAACTGACTATAGACACATTTATAATTACTTGATAATTATTTATGTTATGTTTTTCTGGTTTTTAATTGTTATTATCTGGCTTTGTTTTAACTGGTTACATTGTTGTATGTATTCCAGAGTCTGACCATGTAGACATTTAATAAATAGTGAGGAGGGTAACCACAATCTTATGGAGATTCCTGGAAAAACAGCACAATACTATTTAGAATTTAACATTTGGAGAGCTTTATATTTGTTGTAAAAATAAGCAGCAGTGCCATCTGGTGACTGATAACCTAACTGCATTCTAGATTATCTAGTAAGGATTTTGAAAAATCTTGTTTCCTTTTTAAACTCTAATTAGAACATAAAATAATAGCATTGGAGATCTTCTAGTCCAATCCTCTGCTTGAGCAAGAGACTCTATACCATTTCAGACAAGTGGCTGTCCAGTCTATTCTTAAAAGCCTCCAGAAATGGGGCACCCACATCATCCACTGGTTAATTGTTCTCACTGTTAGAAATTTTCTCTTTGGTTCTATGTTGCTTCTCTCCTTGATTAGTTTCTATCCATTGCTTTTTGTCTTGCCTTCTGGTGCTTTGGAAAATAGATTGACTCCCTCATCTTTCTGATAGGTCCTCAAATATTGGAATACTGCTATTATGTCGCCCCTAGTTCTTCTTTTCACTAGACCAGACGTACCCAATTCCTACAAATGTTCTTCATGCGTTTTAGCCTTACAGTCCCCTAATTGTATCTTTAAGGATATCAAAAAGTAAAGGGATATTTTTGTTCTCTGTAAAGAACAAGCAGCATTAAAAATAACTAAAAATATTCATAAAGACCAAAAATGAATTAATATTCTTACTAAAACTGACTAGAAAAATATGGACATATTTGGTATGCAATTTAAAAGTGGTTTAAATTACATACCAAACACTGTGCTTTACTTGTTATTTCTCTCATGTTTTCTCAAGTTTTCACCATCAAGATTTTCATATTTCCCAATAGAGTTCTAACCTGGACAGCGTGTCCGTCAAGTGATCGATCAAGTTGGACAGTTAAGAATGCTGAATGAGTAAGCTCATCTTTAGTTGCATGAGTTCCTTGCCTGTGGATGGAAGAAGTACAATTAAATCTCATTTCAAATCCATCTCCCCCAAGATTATACAAAACATAACTTTTTTTTTGAGTCAAGAAGCATAAAGTAGTGAGGCTAGAACACATTTTGAAAAAAATGAAACCAAAGGCACACAAAGGAATCCTAAGTTTGTCATAAAAGTATGCATCTTACTGTATTTTAGTAATTTCTTTTTAGATCTCATTGCATTACAAATGTATTATACTACACAATTTGAGTGAGACAGGACCAAAGTCAAAGGACTGAGGCTATATATCTTTTATCTAAAACAATGTTGGTCTTTATTGTAAATGGAGCTATTTTGGAAGTAAAACTAAAGAGTTTTCTCTCACTGTGGTTTTCAGTTGCTTGCCTTTCTTTTATAAACCAGCTGGAATTTAAGCCAAATTAAGAAATACCTTTCCAGATTTCAACCTTTTCTTCCACTTTGGCCACAGTGATAGTAGCCAGATCTTTTATCTAGGCCGTGAGTAATACAGGCCCAATTATTACATTTCCTGGTTCTTTTCCACTTTCACCCATATCAGAAAAGCAAAGGTCAATTCCTTTCCCTTTGGTGAGCATGGGGGGGGGGGTAAAAATAGTTTTGCAATATTCCTATCAGAGACTAGAAACTGGAGTGAACTATTGTCAATTTACCTCAGTTAAAACAAAAGCAAAGGAATAGCCAGGAGTCACCCAAAACAAAAAGTCAATCTTTCCTGGTAGGCATGTGCGGGGGAACCTTTACCTTTACCTAGTCCAATACAAAATGGCTGTCTAAAACAAAAGTAGAGACTGGGTAGGGCATCATATCAATCAATCAGAATGAAGACCTTTATTTTAAAAAATGGAATGAGGTGTCAGGAACCACTTTTGATGCAGCTCAGAAAACTCAGGTGAAAGTCCCTTTCTGAACAAGCTGAGAACTGGCAGAAGATGATGCCATCCATTCTAGCTATCCCAAAATAATAGGAGGCCCATCCTTGTTCTAAGACAAGCTGAAGCGCAGAACTATGCTTAGTATGAGTCTCTATGCCTGAAGTAACCCAAAGTTTTCAGACAGACTATTCAAATTATATTAACATGATAACAGCACATTAACTAAACATACCATGTGTAGATAATCTTGCCCTTAGGGTAGGTGTACAATACGATGTAGCAGTCACCACCATAAAACTGCCCATAGCTACCAGATTCTATAGGGATTCTGCCATTACTTTCAACTCGCCAAATCTAAGAAAAATAAGGTATGAATGGGAAACTACTGAACATAGCTTTTGCAGATCCTCAAACCGAATTTTTGATACACTATCATTTTCAGACGGATAATCTGTCTGAAATCTTTTATAGCATAAATAAATCCTAGGGCATATTAAGGAATAAGCTTACTTTTTTCCCTATTTACAAACATTAAAGACACACTTATAATTTAATATTAGATATCAAAATAATAACTTTTACTAATTCAGATTTGGTACGTCAGACATCTGTGGCTCTGAGAAAAAGAAAGCATTCGTATCCTGCAATCCTTAAATGGTCTTTTATTTGTGGCTTGACCAGAGATTTCTAGTCTATAGGAACACTATTGAGTAAATTGTGCATGTTGTGTTTTGTTACACAGTATGATAATTCTCATCTTCCTGTGCAATATAAACTAGAAGGGGAGAAATTCTAACAATTTTTTTTAAATCTGCAAAGGATTCTGCAGTTGAGAAAATTCTTTTCCACTTTATTGGATTCATCATCATCATCATCATCATCATCATCATCATCATTATTATTATTATCTCAGCAAATTGCAGCTTCCTGCAATAACACCAGCGGAACTGCAAAAAACTGCGCTACTTGGAACATCTTACATTCTATGAAGATACTTGGTTGATACCTAGGATGCTGGCAGCAAATTGTATCAACCATTGGGACCAGTCAATAGTATTTGCAATGCATTTTTAAATGTTCAGTTGGCTGAGTTTCATGTTTTATGAATAAAGTAAATAATAATAATAATAATAATAATTAATAATAATAATAATAATAATAATAATAATAATAATAATAATAATAATAATAATAATAATAATACTTGGTTGATACCTAGGATGCTGGCAGCAAACTGTATCAACCATTGGGACCAGTCAATAGTATTTGCAATGCATTTTTAAATGTTCAGTTGGCTGAGTTTCGTGTTTTATGAATAAATTCACTTCTCCGGGTGCCGTCCACTAGACTTTGTCAGCGGGCGACGCCCAGGGGAAGGGCCTTCTCTGTGGCGGGCCCAGCCCTCTGGAACGACCTTCCCCCCGATATCAGGACAACCACGGACCTCCGCTCCTTCCGCTTAAAATTAAAGACACACTTTTTTCGCCTGGCCGGCCTTGGGTAGTCTCTTTTTAGGTTAGGGGTTTTAGGGGTATTTTTAGTTTAGTTTATGGGTTTTAGCGCAGGATAAATTTAATCCATTTTTAATTTTGTATTTTGTATTTTGTCTGTGGTCTTATTTGTATTTTAATTGCCTGTGCCCCGCCTCGAGTCCCCTTGGGGAGAGAGAGCGGGATATAAAATTAAATTATTATTATTATTATTAAAAGTAAATAATAATAATAATCTTTATTGTCATTGTACTAAAATTACAATGAAACTGGTTTTAACTTCACTGGTACAAAATTATAACAGAAACAAAAAAAGAGAAAAAAGAAAATCTAGCATGTGCATGGAGTAATTGCGGTTGAATTTAAAAGTTCTAGATATCTTGGGAATTCAATGGAAACAAGCAATGAAACTTCAAAGTTTTGTTTTAATCCACAGAATATAAGCACATCTCATTTCCCTTCTTTAATTAATTATCGATACAGGAAGTGATCATCACTGGGAATAATGCATGCAGGAATGGGTGGGAAGTGTTTTTCTGTCTCTTCCTTACTTGTAGTTCAAATAAAAATCACCCTCTCCCTGATATTTTTCTCTAAGGGGGGAGGGATTTTCCTTCAATACCAAGAAAGGCTTTTCTGAAGCCTTGGTGGGGGCGCAGAAGTGAAAGAACAATCAATTACCCTTCTCCTAACCTGAGAACCAGATGTAAAGTTTGCCGCAGCTGTACTTGTTAATAGTTAAAGTGTTGTGCAAAGATATGTCCATGTATCTCGCAGTAAAGTTTTATATTTATCAGCCAAAATACCTCAATTACAATGTGAACTGTGAGAGTGTTTGGAATAAAAATATTACAAAAATACTATCATAAAGCAAAACAAATATGTATTGGAAGTTGACAGCAATATAAGGTCAATATGCATAAATACCTCCACTTTCCCAGATCCATCATCTATCATGTTGTGCTGGGCTGCCATCTGGGGAGATTCATGTAACTTGCTAGCATCAAATTTAATTGGTTCAATTTTTGCCACTCTCTCCATGACATGCACTTTTCCAAAGCCATTGCTTTGATCTTTATCTTTCCAGTCTTTAAAGAACTGTTTAAAGATGGGTGTCTCTCCTCCTTCTGGAAGAATCTGAATCTATATGTCAAATCACAGAATTATGTATATAAATAATTGAAATACATATAAATTACCAGTACTATTTTTTCCTATATCAGTGATGGTTAACCTTGCACCACACGCGTCCTGGAGCACCAGAACTCGGAAGACAAGCAGTTGGCTGGTGCACATGTGCACGGCATCCAGCTGTACTTCTGGGTTCCATTGCACGCATGCGTGCCAGAGAGCTGGTCTTCACATGAAGCACACCAGAACCCGGAAGATAGTGTGCCATAACCCACAAGAGCAACTGCTGATGGTATGCATGCCCACATAGAGGGCTCTGCGTGCCACCTCTGGCACACATGCCATAGATTCATCATCACCATTCTATATTGTAGGAAAATAGTATCAAACAGTACTTGATCCAATCTCTAAATATGCCCTAGAACCATGATGGTGAACCTATGGAACACATGCCACAGGTGGCACACAGAACCATTTCTTTGGGCAGCCAAGGCGTTGCCCTGTCAGCTCCAGTGTACATGTTTGCGCTGGCCAGCTGATTTAGCTTCTTTTGAGGCTGTTTTTCGCCCTCTGGAGGCTTCAGGGAAGCTCCTGAAGCCTCTGGAGATGGGGAGGGGAGGCTGTTTTCACCCTCCCCTCTGGAGCCTAGGGAGGACGAAAAAACGCCAAAAGCAGGGTTTCGAGCACAGAGCATTATGGGTGTGGCACACCCATGCACGACCCCCCCTGCGCTCCCCACGCTTTTGGCACATAAACCAAAAAAGGTTAGCCATCACTGCCCTAGAACATAGGGCACATTTAAATATTGTATCATATTCCATAATATTCTGGAATATAAACAAGACTGAATAATTATAATTATTATTTCAAATTTACTCATCATGTGTCCTAGCCAATATTGTTGGCTTTCTTCTTAACGATTTAAATCCTATCAAGGGGCTATGAACTGATCAAAATACAACTGATACCGATGTAGATTTCTTCCAAATATTTGCAATCTCTATTTCCAAACACTAGTATTTTGTAATAGTTTCTCATTCATTCCTTTCAGTCTTAGTCTTTTGGAATAGCTTCAGTGATAAACAATTTATAGTTATTTTCAATGACAATGATTTGGTTTGATATATTTCAGATAATCAGTCTGAAGGTAACAACATATACATTTTTTGCTCTGTCATTTTCAATTATGTTATAGTGAATTCACATCACAAGTAATTCTCACTGATAGTGAAACCATAGTTCTATTTAAATGCTGATGTAAGATTTTGCAAGCTCAGTCATGCCTTTTTTGATAATCTGTATGATTTCACTATATCCAATTTTATTTGTTTCATTCTTATTTCAGCATCTACTATCTAAACTAGTACAGTGATCCCTCGTTTTTCGCAGTTAATGGGGACCGGAACCTTCCGCGAAAGCCGAAAAATCGCGAAGTAGGATTCGCCCCTAGGAATTTTCGTGTAATTATTTTGAAAGATATAGAAAAAGATTTGAAAAAGATAAATAAACATTTGAAGGAATTTGAGGAAATGATAGGTTTGAAAGTAAATTGGTCAAAATCTGAATTATTAAAGGATAAAAATGGTAAGGAGTGGGAGAATATGCAAGAACAATTTGGGATAAGAATTAAAAATACAATGAAATATTTGGGAATAACACTTTCACTTAAAGTTAGGGAATTGAAAAAACTTAATTATGATGTGATGATGAATGAAGTGGAGAAGAAGATAGATAAATATAAAAAGATAAAGTTGTCTTGGTTTGGTAGAATTGCAATGTATAAGATGATGTTGTTACCAAAGTTTAATTTTTTATTTGAGATGTTACCATTAAATTTGACAGAGAAAGATATGGAAGGATATCAGAAGAAATTGGATAAATTTTGTAATGGTGGGAAAAGACCTAGATTATTGAAGCAAATGTGGTATCAAAATCAAAAGGAAGGTGGATTGGGAATTCCCAATCTACTTAATTATTATTGGGCCTATGGTATTCGAACTGTGGTAAAAATACTTAAAGGCGGAGATGGTCATTGGGGAGATTTAGAGTTAAAAGATATTAAGAGATTTGGCCCTACATGGTTTTTAGATAAAGCAAAAACAAAAAAGGTAATTAACAGTTATTGGTTAAAGGGATTGAGTAAAATTTGGAGTAAATTTGTTAAAATTTTAATTCCGGATATAACCTTTTTGGGGAAGACAATTGGAAATTGGCCGATCAAAACCAACATAAGTCGTGATAAAGTAATTGAAGATGAAAACATAGAAATTATAATAGATTGGTTAAAAGCTTTAGGAAATGAAAGAAGGAAAAATGAAATAATTGAAAAATTGGGGCTAAACTGGTTTGAAAAAATACAGATAGAAAAATGGACCATGAAGGTAAGGGGAAATTGTAAGACAAGTAGAAACAAAACTGAATTTGAAAACCTAGTATCTCAAATTATCAAAGATGAAATTGGGTTAAAGGGACTCGTTAGTAAGATATATAAGATTATAAATTTTGATGGAAAACCACAAATGACGATGAAGATGAATTGGGAGGAAGAATTCAATATTAAAATATCAGATTTGGATTGGAATGTGAATTGGAAGAGTCGAATTATGAGGATCTTATCAACAAGGATCAAAGAACATAATTTTAAGGTTGTCTGGAAATGGTATTTGACTCCATTAAGATTATCGTTGATGGATAAAAAAATCAGTAATAAATGTTGGAGATGTAACATGGAATTGGGGACTTATGAACATATGTGGTATAAATGTGGAAAAGTCAAAAATTTTGGCAGCAATTGGAGAAAACGATATTTGAAATGATGAAGAAAAAAATAATATTGAGATCAGAAACTATATTATTGTTGTTAATTAAGGAATCAGAATTAACAAAATATGAGAAAGAATTGATTAGAATTATGATTATAATGGGAAGAATTATAATAGCTAGATATTGGAAATTAGAGGTGAATTTTAGAATAGAAGAGTGGTACTGTGAAATGTGGAAACTAGCTTTAAATGATAAAATGACATGTGATATTAAATTTAGGAAGGGTGTTTATAAAAGAGACACTTTTTGGAAAACTTGGGAGCCATTTGTGGACTATGCGCTTGGAAATTTGGATGCTTCGACACCTGTACCCAGAGAACGTGGATTTTGGAGATCGTGAAGATATATCCGAAGAACCAAATCTTCCTTTCCTATGTATAGCACAGGGTGAAATATTATATTGTAAGGTGTATGTAGTTTTTGTTGTAGTGTTTTAAAATTAATAAAAAAAATTTAAAAAAAAAAAGGAATTTTCGTGTATGCTTTTGCAGGGGCACAGCGCTTAGGCGGCATTATAAGGGCTTACTGTAATTAATAACGTCGCACCAGAAACCAATCACGCGCCTTTATGAGAGCCGATAAATCCACTCGTGCTCTCATTGGTCGATTTTTTTTTTGCATTTTTTTGATGAATACTGTACTGTACAGTATTTTTGAAAAACCCGCGAAGCACTGAAGCTGCGAAACATGAAGCTGCGAAAAACGAGGGATCACTGTATTTCCTATTTGGGCTAAATGATGTTTATGTATAGGACCTATTCCTGAGCAACACAAATATTTCTTCTTTTTTTCTTTTTTAATGTGCCATTCCTAATCCATTACCATGTTCTGGTACTGTCTAATTTTTCATTAGAATTTTTTCAATTGACAAAAAAATGTCCATTCAATGCTTTAATTTTCAATTTTTCAAATCTCATTTTAATTGTTGCTTTTTAATAGTCATGTCTAAATACCATTTCTGCAAATAGTTTTTCTTTCTGAAACATTCCACCCACCCAGTCCATGGAAAAATGATCTTGCATGAAACCAGCCCCTGGTGCCAAAAAGGTTGGGGATCACTGTCTAAAAGTAATCATTAAATCATTTTTTCCCCTCTATAATTTACATGCAATTTATCAATTACAGGCAAACTTTATTTTTTGATTTTCTTTTTTACTACTTCTAAACCATTTTTTCTCTTTAAAAGTTTACATAATTTTCTCTAATCCATTTTCAGTAGTGTAACTCTCAGTGATATCCTTTCATTATTTTAAATGGGATGATCTCATAATTCTGTCCCGAATAGTAACATTACTTTGTTTTAAAATATTTATAGTTATGCCAATGTTTTATATTTATTTTAATTTTGCTTAAGTTTACAAACATTATTCCATTCTGATGGTACAGTTAGTCTTCAAATTACAAATGTAATTCCATCTGTAATCCAAGAATTCATAGAAATGATATCTCATACATTGAATCGGATCACTCCTTCCTTTTGCTAACTCATTTCCTAATCGAATTAGAGACTTGTTAAGTGCACATGAGGTATTTTAGGATGGGGAAGCCTATCATGGAACAGGCCATCTGCCCAAGACCACCCAAGGCTACCCCGACCCACTGAAATATCTCATGCTCTCCACAATTGCTTCCCTCCAACCTGCCATGCGGAGTCACTTACCTTGTGAAGATCTAGCAAGCAATCTCCTCTCCAGCCTGTCTGATGTGTGTGCCCCTCTACAGTTTGATTCAGATCTCCGCAAGCCTCGCCCGGCAGATTGCTGGCCAAAAGAGAGCTTCTGAGGGTTGAATCCTCCCCTCTGATGCTCTGTTTGGGCCTCCATGGGCCTCCCCTAGCCTGTTGCAGGCCAAAAGGAAGTTTCTGAGAGCCAAATCCGCCCCTTGGAAGCTCCATTTTGGCCTGCTGTGGCTTAGGCAAGGCCTCTGGAAGCCCAAATGGAGTATTGGAGGGGCAGATTCACCCCTCAGAAGCTCCATTTTAGCCAGCAACATTCAAGACAAATGTTGCAGAGCCGCTACAGTTGTTTGTAAAGGCGAAAAACTGCCATGGTGCTGCAACAGAGATGGATTTCTGCTGATTCGGCCCAGACCATGTGAACTGGTAGTGGTGTTGTCGAGAGGCATCATGCACACAAGTAAAAGTAGGTAAAACAATTAGTAGGTAGATCTTTTTGAGGTATTCCTCTAAGTGCTTCTAACAAATGTTAATAATAGCTGCCTGAAAAACTGCCTTTGTTTAGCAATGCCGGTACCATATTGTATGAACGTTCTACTTTATAAGACTGCCACTTTTTAGATCACACATATGTAATAGATTTTGGTACAGTTTTTGATCTGATTTTATGGTGCTTTTTGTTTACTGTAGGATTTTATGTTGGTGTTTTTTTTAATTTTGACAATCTTAATTTTTATAATAAATCTAAAAATTTAACCCTGGACATGAAATAGTAAATATTCTTTTCATCTGAGTATTGAGAACATTTTAATATATAGGTAATATATTTTCTACCTCAATTGTATCCATAATAATGATAGGATTATGATGATAGGATTATGATAGCATTATACCTGTAGTTAATATGACTTTAGAAATCTTGTGTAAACAGCAGGGGTTTCTTAAATAAGCATACCTGTGTGTTGAGAGGATAATTCATTTGTTGAACAAATTCCTCTGCTGATTTCATAGCAGCTCTCCTCTCATCTGGATTAGCATTTTTACCTTATTAATATAAAGTGATAGTTCATATTACAACCATGAAGTCATTAGATGAAAGGAACACTTCAGAAACTTCTTCAGAACTGTTATTGACAGTTTTTAAAAAAGAATTATTGCTGAGTCTAAGCTCAATGTGATTTTGGGGGGGGGGGCAGCGTAACTTCAAATCATAAAAGATTCCAGAAAAAGGGGTAGCAATTTATATTATTCATTGATTTAGATAACAAAACTTTTGATAAGTTGTAGTTATGAATTATAATCAAAAACCTAATTTAATCTGGTCAGGTTTACAATGTCCTTTATTGAGTATAGGAAAGAGATCTATCATAGTAGATTTTTATAGCCGTTTTTTCATAATCAGCAACCTTAAGATGAGTAGATTTTTAACTCCCAGAATCCCACCATTAGCATGTTTAACACTATTCCCAGCATGATGCATGTTTTACAGTATCATTACATTCCAATACGCAAAGAACAGAACAGAAAAAAAATACAACACACACACACACACACACATTCACACACAAGAGAATCTATGCTAAATTCAGATTTAATGACTTCACAACACTTCCATTTACATGTCCTAAACAGTTTTACTTTTATCAAAGAGCCAATTATAGATAATGATATACCAGGAAAGCAAAGAAAGACCTTTCATCTCTTCAGATAAATGACTCCAGACTTTGTATCAATGTATAGCCACATGCAAAAACAAAGGTTTCCTTGGAGGACTATGATAGTGGAAACCCCAAAAGCAAATTCTTTCTGGCAGATAAAAATCTTAGGAAATGTCTTCCCTTTCTTTTTGGTCATTAAAAAAAAAGTAGTTACAGTAATAAATAATAATAATAATAATAATAATAATAATAATAATAATAATAATAATAATAATAATAATAATAATAATAATAATAATAATTATTATTATTATTATTATTATTATTATTATTATTATTATTATTATTATTATTATTATTATTATTATTATTATTATTATTATTATTATTATTATTATTTTAATTTCTAGACTGCTCCCTCTCCCCAAGGGGACTCGGAGCGGTGCACAGGGAAGTTAAAACAATAAATATACATAAATATACAAAACAATTAAAAGCAAATTAAACAGTAAAACCCTGCGCTAAAATTCCCAATGCCAATTCACTAAAACCCTATAACCCTATAATACTATAGTAGAGAGGCTACCCTAGGCCGGCCAAGCAGAAAAAGTGCGTTTTCAATTTCAGACGGAAGGAACGGAGGTCCGTGGTTGTTCTAATATCGGGGGGGGGGGAGGTCGTTCCAGAGGGCAGGGCCCGCCACAGAGAGAGCCCTTCCCCTCGGCGTCGCCCGCTGACAGAGTCTAATGGACGGCACCCGGAGTAGTCCCTCTCTGTGGGAGCGAATCGGCCGTGAGGATGTATGGGGCAGGATCCGATCCCGTAGATAGCTAGGTCCCGAGCCATGGAGCGCTTTAAAGATGATAAATAAAGAAGGAAGCCAGAATGATATGTTGAATTCAGATATTCAAAGGCCTTCAAACTTCATTTTCTTAAAAAAAAAATCTGACAAACTTTTCTAAGAATATAACAATCTGGCTAGGAAAATTGTCTCATGTCTTCTGAGGCCAGTGTCTTTCATTTCAAACTTCTATTAGCATTTAAAAAGAGAGCAAAGAGACTTCCATTTACCTTTCCATACAAATATCTGTCTAGCTGCACCATAATCCAATATAAAACATTCTTCAGACAAAAGCATTGCTCTTGAGAAGGGATTTTCTTCTGCAACAAGTGTAATCTTCATAGAGCCACTGGCATCAGACACCTGAATATGCAGGACATTCACATTACGATCTATTCACAGTTCAAGTAATTTCACATGCTTACTACTTTTAAAGTTCATGTATGTGTCTAAGGATATAAAGGGGGTGCCATTTCATTCAACTTTTGTGCTCCTGATGCAACAAAAGACAAAATGCTAGAATCTGGTTTCTATTGTTTTATTAGTTTTACTGGCTTTGCTTCAGGATACTGTAATAGCAATAGCAGTTAAACTTATATACTGCTTCACAGTGCTTTCCAGCCCTCTCTAAACGGTTTACAGACTCAGCACATTGCCCCCAACAATCTGGGTCATTTTACCAACCTCGAAAGGATGGAAGGCTGAATCAACCTTGAACTGGTGAGACTTGAACTGCTAAACTGCTGGCAAACAGCAGTCAGCAGAAGTAGCCTACAGTACTGCACTCTAACCACTGCGCCACCGTGGCCCCTAAGGTAATGGTCTTAGATTAAAAGTATAAAAATTAAGTAAATTTTAATTATTTAAATTAAGTAATCTTAAATAATGTAAATTGAAACTTTAAAAATGAATTATTGCAGAGGAAGCTCTGCAAAGAAAAGAGGCTGAAGATTTACTAATAACATTCTTTATTGAGTTATCTCCTAATAACCCCAATTTCTTTTCCCAGAGCAGAAGGGAAGGAAAACAATTGCTGCCTTCATTTCATTAGACATAACAAATTGGTGCTATAAAAAATGAAAATGCAAGAAGCCAAAAATTAAAGTCTTTCCTACATACATTTTAATTTCCTAGTCATGCTAAAAACAGGAAGCAGGGACTGCAAACTAGAAGCTTTTATGTTACTCTGTAAAATTCCTTAATCTGAATACGTTCTAGTAGTAAATATATGACATGTTTTGGAAAGATAAACCAGCTCTTCAGGATCAAATACAGCACTATATTAAATATATGTAAATCCTTTCCATTTACTTAAGGTGGTGCTTTGTAGTGCCAAACATCTTTCTATAAATATGTGCCAGCGTTCCTTTACTCGAGACATAAAAAGATGGTGAATCAGTGCTTCATTCCATTCTATTTCCAAAAGATCCAGGTGTGCTCTCAGGCTTCATCTCCCATTTTTTCCAGAAGAGGGAGCTGAACTATTATACTATATAATTTAGGTAATTTCTTTTCTCCTTTATAATGCATTAGAATTCAAAAATCAAGATGACTATTTTATAGCATTAAAATCAAGTCACTGGAGTTCTTTAGAGAAACTGGAATTCTGAAATTGTATGATCAATGTAAATCAATAAGAATTCTATTGTTTTAAGTCACAGGCCAGAAAAACAGGATTAGTATCTTATAACTTCAATTTAAGGAAGAACATGAGGTGTTGTTTGTGAAGTGGGTTCCTATTGTTAATCATTGAGAATAACTAGGTAATCAAGAATAGCTTTTCCTGACTTCCGCTTCTGCCTTCCAGCGGCGACGGACGGGTCCTGGACTCGTCCGCCGCTTTGTTCCTTTTTCTGCCCCCCCACGGGGGCGAGACACCCCTTTTTGGGGGTCTCCCGTAGGGCTGGCTTGCCTGGGTCAGTTTACCCCGGCGGCAGCGGGGAAACGGCCCTTGTCTTCAGCCTAGGCGAAGAAGGGCATGCTGCGGGGGGTTTCCCCTTCGCCATTGGAGAACGGCAACTCATGGTGAATTTGGAGAGAGCTGGATGTTCGGATCAGAAGGCTCTCCCGGGGCTTTGGCTGCGAGGTGAAGAGTGAGTGATTTTGACTTTATTTCTGCTGACAGCCTGGATTAAAGAGCTTGGAGGGGGGTGTTTGTTTGTTAAACCCCCCCTCGGATTTAAAGCGGCGCTTAGAAATGGCTCCTCGTTGCGAGGAAGCGGACGTTTTCTATGTGGATTGCCTGGAAACAAGTGAAAGCAAGTGAAAGTGGTTTTGCGGCTTGTTTTTTTTTTCACAATGTAGCGAAGTCCGGTTGGCTTGAAACAATTTCTTTTTTTGTTATTTTCTCCTGCTGGCTCTCAGTCTGGGCAGTGGAAGATGGCTTCCTTTGTTCCTGAATGATTAGTTTATTTATGGAAAATTACCAACATCTCTTTGTGATCTGGACTCCCTCTGGCTATTAATGAAGAAATTTCTGGATTAATTGATTCCTTCCCTGGAGTGCCTTCTCTACTATAATTATTGATTTGGAAAAGTGTTTCTCTTCTGGTTCCTGAACTTTTTACAACCCTGATTTGAACTTTCATCTCCTGATTCGCCTCAACGGCCCCACCCAAAAAAACGCCATTTTAGTGACACTGACTTTACCATGGCACAAAAATCAGAACTGGCAGGTTTGGAACAAAGACTGTCATCTTTGGAATCTGTGTTACAAACTTTGGTGCAAGAAATTAAGGCCTTGAGAGAAGATAACAGCAACTTTAAGAAGGAACTTCTGGAAACACGGAAGCAAGTGCTGGAGAACACACAGAAGACTGAAGAGTTGGAAGGGGGCTGGCTGGGGCAAAGGGAGAGCTTAAAAATGTTAACAGTGAGGTTGGAGAACTAACTGGGCATGTGGTTAGGATGGATTTTGAAAGGATGTCATATTTTTTAAGATTTCAGAACATTTCTGAGAAATCTGGTGAATGTCTCCCTGAACTCATGAGTACAATTTTAGCAGATTATTTACATAAACCTAAAGATGAGATCAGGGGGGACATTGACCTAGTTTACAGAATAAATTCTGCATATGCCAGGATAAATGAAGTACCCAGAGAGATACATATTAAATTTGTTAGAATGTCAACCAGAGAGGGAATTTTGAAGGCGCAGAGAGGGGGACCGTTAATTTACCAACAAAAGGAAGTCGTCATCTTGAAGCAGATCCCAAAAAAGATTAGAGAGATGAGAAGGAAATTTTCCTTCTTATCCAAAAAATTGTTTGACCACGGGATTTGGTTCAAGTGGGCGATGCCCGAAGGGATGCTGGTGTTCTGGGAAGGAGGAAGAGTAAGGATTAAAACAGTTGTTGAGGCGGAAGCCTTTCTTAAAAAACATTCCTCTGCCCTGGGGGAAGATCCAGGGGGGCAGGGGGGGCCACGGCCCCGCCCGCTGGGGGCCAGGGGGGAGAAAAAGAAGATACAATTGCCAAGAGACTTAGATCCAAAAAATGACTTTGTTTGCTTTTTTTTTATTATTATTAACATGTTTTAATCCTTTTGTACCGGGATGTTTATACATGACTGTCAGCAGAGAATTGGGAATTTTATGATGTATGCACTTATCTTAGCCTTGTAGTATTTTTGATAAATGTTTTACCAATGTTTTATTATGAAGCCCGGGAAGGGCCAATGATCCTGACGTGAAAGTTCTCAAAATGTTTTCTGTAACCCTTACCCTACCCTTTGAAAAACTGTAAAAACCCAATAAAACTTTTTCAATATAAGAATAGCTTTTCCTAAGGGCGGCAGTGGAGTGTCAATTTATCTTCTCGCACACAATAACTATTTATAATTGCTTCTGCATACATTTGTAATTACTTAGGCATATAATTGCCTAATATTAGCACATGACATTTTTCCTGGAATGGAGAACTCTAAAATGTCAGAAGTCTTTTTCTGCTATTTAGTTGATAGTGAAAGTCTTCAAACTGGGTAGAGAATGAACATGCATAATAGTCCATTCGCCTTTCTCCTTATTTCCATGATTTTCAATTGGGGGAGCCCAATTTGCATTAACTTAAATGTAAATATACCCCCTCCATAAAATTTTTGAAAGTCTTCAAACTGGGTAGAGATCAACATGCATAATAGTCCAATCACCTTTCTCCTTATTTCCATGATTTCAATTGGGGGAGTCCAATTTGCATTAACTTAAATGTAAATTTGCCCCCTCCGTAAAATTGTTGCTTTAATAGGGCATCAGATAACACAGAAAATAAATATAGTACTTTTAAGGGGAAAGCTATTAGGTTCAAAGTGTCCGGTTGAGGGTTATAGGCAAAAGCCATGGGTGAACATGGCATGGTCTCTTACAATGTCGTAATCCAAATACCAGCATTAGATTTTGAATACTGAAACAAATTTAAATATGTAAATTACAATTTGTGATGATATTAATCCTCATGATGATATTAAATGAGCAATCCTTATTTAATAGCTACAACTGACCCATTAACAAGTCATTGCAGTCATTTGACATATCACCATGTGATCTGACTCAATTTTTACAACCATTTTTATTACAGTCATAAAGCAAGTCAAAAAGAGTCACAAATTGGGATGACTTGACTAGGACGCAGCAGTCAGTCATGTACTAAGCACCTGAAATGCAATCACATGATTGTGGAGTTTGTGTGTGGTAGTTCTAATGTCTGAGATGGGTCATAATTATCTTTTAGAGGGTCTGTCATAACATTGAATTGTCATTAAGCAACCAGTTGTTAAGCAAGGATTGCCTTGAAGCATGTTTCACCAATTTCTGTACTTGCCACGCCAGTACAGTGCCTGTGGATATACATCACATATCTTTAATGTGGTAAATTTCTCATAGATTTAAATGGCTGAAAGCATTTGAATAACTAATTTAGACTGCCAGGAAGGGTATGAAAGTAAGTATATCACTGTAGCTGTATCAAACCTTTAAAAGACCATGCTTTCATTGACCCATATAAAAAGAACTGCATAACAAAGGGGATTCTTACCATGTAGAGTTTAGCATTTCTCCTGTTAGTAATATCAGCTGTCTCATCATCATTGTCATTGCCTTCCTGAAGATTTTGCTTGGGTCCTAAAACCTGAACATAAAGAAATTGGGTTGAGAGAGAGAGATAGGATGGCAAAGTAATATAAATAAAACAACTATTTTTACTTATGAATAAACATTCTTGACCATTTTTGGGTGATTTTGGTTGTTTCAAAGTGGCACCAACATAAGCCCACCTAAATTTTACAACTTCAATCAGATGCCTCATGCCTTTGGAAAGATGGATCACAAAGGGATGATCTGAAACAGACACATACTAGGAAGGTAGTGAGTATTAAACTTATTCATTCACAGTATTTATTCAATGGAAATATTTCATTCTCTCAGCCAGTGATAGGTTTCTACCAGTTTGGACCGGTTCAGCCAAACTGGTAGTGGTTTGGTGGCCTGAATCGCTGGAACTGGCAGTGACCCAGGCATGCCATGTCCCCAAACTGGTTCTCCAGACGGCGCCATAGGTGCCACCATCTTGTTTTTGAGTTCTGCACATGTGCAGAATAATTTTAATTGCACTGCAAATGTGTGCACAAAGTGCGCACAAGAGCAAACCAGCAGTAGTGCCTGATGGGACATACCCCTCCTCTCAACAATGTGATCCCTATCCAAATCTATTCTCTCCTTATAATGGTAGCAGAAACATAAACAACTGCTTTGTAATCATAGCAAAAGTTATTTTAAAAAGTGATCACTTCATTGGGTTCCTCCAATCTTGAACAGCAAACGGCAGTGGTGGCTAACTTTTTTGCCATTGTGTGCCAAAAGCAGGGCAGAGTGTGGAGGTGTCATGCATGTGCGTGCCCACACCCATAATTCTATGTGTCCTGCCCCATGCCTGCACATGACCTCCCCATGCATGCACTTGCCCTCCCCCCCGCTTTTGGCACGTGTTGGCACAGAGCCTCTGGAGGGCGAAAATAGCTTCAGGGAAGCCTCCTGAAGCCTCCAGAAGGCGAAAAACGGCCCAATATGCGTTCCTAAACTTGGGTGGTTTTTTGCCTTCAGGAGACTTCCCTGAAGCCCCCATAGGGCAAAAAATGGCCAAAACTCACGGTCGAAATCAGATGGCCAGCATGCACATGCACTTTGGAGCCGACAGGGCAATGCATCATGTGCCCTCAGAAATGGCTTTGTGTGCCACCTGTGGCATGAGTGCCATACATTTGCCATCATGGGCGTATGGCATTTCTTGGTATTCTGGTAGCTTCTGGTATTGTTTTTAGTTTATGCCTATTGTTTTCAGATAGTTTTTGACATATTATGTGATTTCTTCATATTTTCTGATTGTTGTTTTTTTTACTTTTGTCCCAATAATGACTATAAACTAAGCATTGAAGCATTTGGTAGTGTCACACTACCTTTCAGATTTGATTCCAGAAAAGTGCTTTGCAGCATATGGATACACAGACAGGCTGATCTGCATCCTATTAAAGCAGCTGCATGTTTTTGCAAGATTGAGCAATACAATCCTCAGCTACCACATGCAAACACTGGGAAAGCACAAGTGCCCAAACAATAGCAGAAAGGCAAGCACTTAGCAGTGACTCCAAACCAAAGTGACTGACAGCCCATTGGTTAATAAGTCAGTTGTCCACAAGATAGGATTAATGCCAAAAGATAAATAGTTCTTCCTGTTGTGGCCCATGGCAATTTCATATGTTTCTTCATAACTCCATTGTGTTCCAATTTCCATGGAAGTTCACACAAAAATATTTCATAATGTTCTTTTGAACTTATTCTTTCATAAAATGTACTTTTCTAAACATATACAACTTTCAAGAAAGTCTAAAATATGTATTTCGTAGTTATGTTTTCTATCATAAAATTCAAACAAGTGGAAAAACCAATCTACCCATTAGTTGTTCTGGTTACATTGTCAAAATTTAAAATACAGTATCAAAGAACAAACTAAATACTTAAAGACAATTTATGGAAATTATGGTATGTGTACATCAATGAATAGAAAGAACTTATTAAATTTCTTGAAAGGTTTAGAAAAAAAGGCTACTTTTTATATTAATATACAGTATTTTTAAGAGTATAAGACACCTTTTTTCCTCTAAAAAGACGCTGAACATCTGGGTGCGTCTTATACATCGAATACAGCATTTTTTGCCTCTTGAAACCTCTCCCCTTCACCAAAATGGCCACACGCATACCCTTATGGAGGCTTTCAGAGAGCTCCTGGGGGCTGGGGAGGGCAGAAATTAGCAAAACTCAGGGCATTTTTGCCCCTGCAGCCCCCAGCAGCACTCTATAAGCCTCCTTAAGGCTATGCATGCAATTGTTTTTACAAAAAATTGGCCCGTTTTCATGAAAAAATGGGCCGTTTTTCCCTCATTTCCCCCCTACCTCCCCAGGAGCACATTGCACTGTATTTCTCTCTATCTCTATTTCTCTCTCTCTATCCCTCTACCTACCTACCTATCTACACTATTTCTCTCCCTACCTACCTACTGTATTTCTGTCTCTCTCCCTTTATGTATCTACCTACCTAACTACTCTCTCTCTCTCCCTACCTACCTACTGTATTTCTCTCTTTCGCTCCCTCTCTATCCCTCTGTCTACCTACCTACTTTTTTAAAAAAATTGCCTCTTCAAAACCTGGGTGTGTCTGATGCTCTGGTGTGTCTTATGCTCCGGTGTGTCTTATACTCCCAAAAATACGGCAAGTAATTTTATATAAACCATTCTGTCGCTACCTTGCCTCCCCAAAACTAGAAATATTTTGGACTGATTGCGTCCACAGTTTTCTTGGAAGAAGTAGGTTGCCATTGCCTTCTTCATATTCCAAGAGGTTTTTTTAATTTTTCAAACTATCTCAGAAGCTCTGATATTTCCTAGAAGTCTCCCATACAAGTACTAATTAAGTCCAACCCTGCTCAATTTCCAAAACCATTTTATACACCTGTTAATGAATGATAGAATGCATTGATACCAAGGCATATAGTCAAGATGAAGATAGGTCAGTACTAAAATGAGTCTATTTATAAATATTTATCTAAGGGTCAAATCCTGTGCAAATCTCAAAAACAGGTGCACACTTTAACAATTGCCAAGTTTATATAATTTGATATTCTGGATGGAAAAAAAAGGTTTTTGGACACCATATACTGTATGTGACTTGTTTTCAAGTCTACTTCATTTTAATAGCAGAAAGAAATATAATTGCAAGATATAACTATATCTGTACAATTAAAATGAGAAAATCACAAAAGCAAACTCTTAAAAATTGAACTACATAGGCATCAAATGTGGGGGACTGTTGGAAATTGACTGCCCAGTATAAATGCATCACTGAATTCTCTTCATATTTAGTAAAGAAAAATTAACTTCATTTGGCTTAATAAAGTTAATGTCCAACCAGAATATATTTAAATAAGATAACTGCAATGCAGTATTACCCAGGTCAGGGTATATATTTATGAAGCAGCTACATGTTGACAATGCAAATATTTGATAAGGGAGTAACAGCAAAGCAATATAGTATAAAGATAACAAAAGCACTTTAAACATAAATAAAACACGCTACCTCTATATGTTTCTGTCCTAGCAAGATATTATGCAATAATATAAATAAAAGTGTATTTGCCAGCTGGCAAGTACAGTGGCATTATCTTATTCTTGGTATATGGCCCTTTCTTACTTTGCTGGGGAGAGCAGACCTAATTATTTTCAGGGTAGTTGGGAAAATGTTCAACTGCCAAATGAACAATTCCTCCAATAACTACCACCCCCATATAATGCATCCATTACAGTATACTGATGACCAGTGTGTTTTTAGTTTTGTTTTAAACTACTGTTGATAGTTCTGAAATCCCTGAATTATTCGGGTTGCTTGGATGATCATCTTTGCTTCTACATTAAGGTGACCAGATTTTAATATTGGTAAAGCGGGACACCATTGCCAGGGGTGCAGCAGCCTTTCGTGACAGCAGAGGGCTGCTATTCCCATAGCGGCTGGGGCGTGGCCGGGGCGCAGCGGGGGGGGGGACTGTCCCACCAAAAGCGGGACGTCTGGTCACCTTATTCTACATATCAATCTTTATGTTAAGTTCATGATCAGGGATCTTACTCATATGTCCTCCATGATGATGAGCATACTTTCCTTTGCTCTAAGATGTTTTCAGTTGAATAGGTTATAATTAATGAAATAACATTTTGATTAAATGAGAATTCCTTTTTACATGCATGAAAATGCTTAGTGGGCCTAGTGTCAAAGGTGCTTTTTTTCCAAAGGCAACTGGACTTTGTAGCACCTTTGGGACAACCGTGACCTGGATGACTGAGAATCTTCATGGGCCCAAATAGGCCTAGGCAATGTTTGTCTCAGACTAGCACATGACACTTCCTTGTAGGACATCAGGAGCAAAAGAAATGAGCAGGAGAATACCTATAGAAGATAGTGGGACCATGCACCAAGGAGAATCACTGCTCATGTGGCTTAGGAAAAAGAAGAGCAGCAGGCAATGGCCTGGAGAGGAAGTTCTAATGGCATTGGCAGGAGCACTGAGTGAAAAGGGCAAAAAGAGTAAGTGTTTACTCAGCCGCTACTTGCCAGTTTTCTCTGGTAACAGCATTAAGTGAGAAGTAGGAGGAAGAGCAGGCAAGTAGCTTCAGAGACATCTACCAAGTCAATATTGTATATCTAGAATACTGTGGAGTATATCTTTGCTTTTAAAGCACACACTGAAGAAAACAACAGGAATGGGCAACTTGAGGTACAATTGATCCAAGGTCTATTTGACTACACTTTCAAACTGGCTTTCAAAAAAATTTTCAGGGGATTTTGTGCTCCTGTAATTGTGCTCCTGAGAAGGAAGTTTGAGATTTCTAAGCAGTTTTAATGAATTTGGGTTTTTGTTTTAAAGTTTAAAGAGTTTAAAAGACCCTATTTTTTAAAACTGCTTAAAGGCTGATAATTCAAGTTTCAAATTTCTCAACTGCCCTTTTTAACAAGTAGCAGGTTCCAAAATATGTCAAGTGGCTTCTATATGTAAAGAAGGATTGCAATTATTGTCCCAGGTACACTTGGGCTAAAGCTGCTCTAAGCATGGCTTAATCTATTGTTCCGGCAAGAACCATTAATTTAGACATTATAATACAATAGCATAGTTGGAAGGGATCTTGGAGGTCTTCTAGTCCAACTGTTTCAGACAAATGCCTATCCAACATCTTCTTAAAGACTCTCAGTGTTGGGGCATTCAAAACTTCTGGAGCTGTTCCACTGGTTAATTGTTCTAACTGTCAGGAAATTTCTCCTTAGTTCTAAGTTGCTTCTCTCCTTGATTAGTTTCCACCCATTGCTCCTTGTTCTACCTTCAGGTACTTTGGAGAATAGTTTGACCCCCTCTTCTTTTGGCAACCCCTGAGATATTGGAACACTGCTATCATGTCTCCCCTACTCCTTCTTTTCTTTAAACTAGACATACCTAGTTCCTGCAACTGTTCTTCATATGTTTTAGTCTCCAGTCCCCTAATCATCTTTGTTGCTCTTCTCTGCACTCTTTCTAGAGTCTCCACGTCTTTTCTACATCGTGGCAACCAAAACTGTATGCAGTATTCCAAGTGTGGCTTACAAGGCATTATAAATTGGTATTAACACTTCATGTGATCTTGATTCTATCCCTCTGTTTATTTAGCCTAGAACTGTGTTGGCTTTTTGGCAGCTGCTGAACACTGCTGGCCCATATTTAAATGGTTGTCCACTAGGACATTCATGGACCAAATCTTTCAGAAGTAAATGAATGCCATACTCTACCTAAATTATCCAGTATTGAGTTCCTAGGGTAGCTCAGATACTTACTAACAAATATCAACTCTGTCTTGAGATAATTTAATCTAATCCATCCCCAAGTCTTTTACAGCCTCCTGAGACCTGTTCAAAATTTTCACAGAATCTCCCAATTTGGCCTAGAATGGCAGTGAAAGAATTTTCAACATATCAGGAACATTTCACTCCAAAGTAATCAATATTTCCCAGCAGTTTCATAGAAATGCTAAATAATATAGAATAGGTGAAGTACTCCTTGAGATAAGTTTTAACTATCTCCTGAATCTAGTCATACTTGCACTCCCCAGCTACACAAAGGATCCAGAAATATGGATTTATTCTATAGTGACCTAATCATCTATCATTAAAAGCATAATAATGCTAACTTTCTGTTTGGATTCACTAGAAATTGAAATTGGAGGCATATGGTTAGTTCCTGCAAAAAATAAAGACTTGCTAGTCTTTTTCTAGCAAGTGCCCTATTTCAACCCCAAATTTAATTTTCCATATTTGGTGGAACTAACAACTTTTGTTACTTCACTTTCTTCCAATAATTGTAACAGTTTGATAGCAACTTTCTATGTAAAAGAAGACATGACCATATTGATAATCGTAAGGTAGAATCTTGAATGTAATTTATAACTATCCAAGCGCCTCTGATCTTATAGTTAAGATGCTAAGGATACAATCATACAGAATAGATGAGTTGATTGAGTATACTATAATGTAAGTATAAAGAATTGAAAAAAATGTAATTTCTTTAAAAAGCTGTTTAATCACTTTATTCAAGAATGTCTTAGCTTGCATAAAGAAAGAAATGATGTGTGTAACCATTCATTGCAAGAGTTTCCCTTAAAATGCTTAATAAATGTCCATTTATTTGAAAATTTTCATGTGAGAAATCATTGGGTAGTCCTCTGAGAAGTCTTTCGACTTAATATTTAGCTTAATATTTGGGACACACTGGCATTCTGAAGAAGAACTGAGTGTAGAGTGATGCCAGGCAGGATGCAATGGGCAGCAGCCACTGCCACCTTCTGAAAAGCTGGGAAATGTAAATCCCTGCCCCCAACCAGTCCTCAGGCCCATATAGGCCATCTCAACCTGGTGCAGGCAACCTGGATGATACAGGATGGCTGACATTGCAGCTGGCTCTTGGGTCAGTGAACTTCAAGCTTTGAGACTCTGGCAGAGACACACACACCCGCCCCATTTGCTCCTGTGTCCTATTTTCTTCATCTAAATCTAGGGAAGGGAACACTCAACAGTGCTGCAAATGACCTAGAGGGAGTTGCAGAAGCTATGCTTACAAATGGCTCTGGTGACTGGTCATCCTGCCCTGGGAAGAACCTATCCAAGCATTGGCGCAGGGACCTCAAATCCCATTAATTCAACAAATTGGGCTCTAGGTCAATAAGCAAAGCCAGGGTTTCAAAGCTTGAAGCTGGCTGGCCTGGGAGCCGGCTGCCCTGCCCCCTCAAGATTGCTTGTGCCAGGTTGGTGACTCTCTAGGCAGTCCACTTGATGGGAGAGCAGTCAGGGACAGGGCCTTCTCCTTCCCAGCCTTTCAGGAGGCAGCAGCTGCCATTACCTGTTGTTCCTGCCTCACCCCATTCTGCACCCATCTCCTTCTCACAACACTAGAGCATCCAAGGCAGGGGTGGGTTTCAAAATTTTTAGAACCTACTCTGTAGGTGTGGCCTATTTTGTGGGCGTGGCTTGGCAGTCATGTGACAGGTGGGAGTGGCCACCTTTTAAAATGTGATGAAACTCATTTAACAACGCTCTTGCTTAGCAACCAAAATTTTGGACTCAATTGTGATGATAAATTCTTTCTTTCTTTCTTTCTTTCTTTCTTTCTTTCTTTCTTTCTTTCTTTCTTTCTTTCTTTCTTTCTTTCTTTCTTTCTTTCTTTCTTCCTTCCTTCCTTCCTTCCTTCCTTCCTTTTTTCCTTCCTTTTTTCCTTCCTTTCCTTTCCTTCCCGTTGGGTCACTGGCAGCGGTGGGCCAGATTTACTTCCAGGTACGCCGGTGGAACCCCCTCTCACCGGTTCTCTAAATTTCACCAACCGGTTCTCGTGAGTAGGTGCGAACCTGCAGAAACCCACCCCTGATCCAAGGGCAGCTGGTTGCAGACCAGGATCAGGTAGGACACAACAGGCATGGGAGCAGAAGCTGCGGAGTGGAGCCCAGCACCCAGATGTGTGGCTATTTGTCCCACACAGGTTATTGGCTGAGGACAAGTATCCTTCTGTGAATCACCTTGGATGAGAGGGTGGCAGAAATATATCGAGTGACTAGTGGTGGGGGAAAAGCACCAATGGAGAGCCAGCTGAGGATAAACACCCACAATGGGTCAGCTGTGTTGGTGGGGGGGGGGGCACAGTGAAGTGAACACAGCTATGGGCCCATGGATAATTGTTGTAAGTTTACAACAATTGTAAAATAGAGATTTCTGATCAGAAGAGCCATTTGTTTTTAAACCCAAGTGGAAGATTTTTAAAGATTTACCTTACATCTTTTACACTATTTGTTTGTTACTTCATCCGGCTATAAGCTTTTTCTAGTTAACTATTAATTTACACTCAGAACAATAACATATGTGACGGGGAAACAAATTATGGGAGATTCTATTCAGATATCTCTACAAAGCAAAGATTAATCCCTGAATAGATTATTTTAAATGCAATGATACACAGGAGATTTGGCAATCAAATCTAAGGCTCCTAAATGACATTTAAAAATTATTTGTTTGTATTTGAATTAAAAAAAATTTAGTTCAAACAATGAGAGTCAATCCTGGTCCTGTTTACACAATTTTTTAAAAATTTGTTCTTCAGAAAAGCATGAGCAGAACATCATGACAGATGTGAGAAAGAAATAAAGAAAAACATATTTGCTATAGATGACTTCAATTCTCCTCATGTTGAAAGCACTCAAGTTAACCAAATAAAAATCAGTATTCCCACTATGTCAGTCACTATGTAATCATAAAGTTGGACAGACTGACCAGTGAATTCTGTATTATTAAAAGAATGATATTCTCAGTTTGTTAGTTATAGTTCTATGGATTTTAATCAATTAACTATTGGTAAGTCAATGAATAAATTAATTGCTTAATAAATAAATAAATGCTTCCTTTCAAAAAATTGCTTTGCTGTATCAGAAGAAAAAACACTTTTTAATATCTTGGATTTTATGAGAAAATATATATTCTAGTTTATGTATAGTCACTGAAGGAATTTTTAAAAACTCTGCCATGTAAAAATCGTGAATAGAAAACATTATATGTAAATCCATGGAATAATTGTAACTTATACTCTGAATAATGAAGCCAGAATAAACCACATTAAATGTTTTTCAAATTAAAGTTTAGAAATGTAGCTACTCGTAAAAGAGAGCTGCTTCCCATTTGGAACTGCAAAAAACAATTGCAGGTTAATTAATAACATGATTTAATTGCTACTTGTAAAGCAGATAGAAGTAAAAGAATTCTATGAATACAAACAAAAAAGAACAGCATAGCTCTGCTTACATAGAAAACAAAATAAATAAAATCAGTTTTATGTATAAATGATGCAGAAATTTTATGGGTATTTCAACATGGAAACATTTCTCAAACAGAAGAAAAAGTAATCTCCATTACCACGCTCTATCTCCATTTTATAACATAGTAATGTAGATTCTGTACTTTTAAGATCAAATAATGTTATTTCAGATTCAAGACCGTGTTGTCTAAATCAGGAGGCCCCAACTTCTGAGCTATGGCCCACTACCGGGCTGTAAGCCTTTCAGAATAGGGCCACAAGTAGTGGGAGTGCATGTGCACATACAGCTCAACTTGCATGAGCAGCAGGAAAGCACATGCATGCACACAGGTCCATTTGCGCAAGCAGCAGGCTAGTGTCAGCACAGTTTCCATTTGTGTGAGCAGCACATGTGCGTGCCTGTTGCTCACACAACTGGACCTTTGCGTGCATGTCTGAAGTGGGTTTCAGCCGGTTCGGTACAGGCATACCGGTGGCAGAAATCCGGCATCCATTTTTATACAGGGCTCTCCAGAGGTCCTGTGCCAGAATAGTCCCTCCCCTGGCCTGCCCCCCCCCCCGGCTTGCTCACCCCACCTGCCTGGTCGCTGTTCACTCGCTCTCTTGTCCTACCTATCCACATCATGCTTGCCCTGCACACCCACTTCCTTTGCCAGAGCAGAGGACTCAGCTGTTGGAAGAATCCTGCGCTTCCTTCTCTTTGACAAACATCTTGCAAAACTGGGACTTTGCAAACTGCTTCCCAAAGAGAAGGAAGCAGGCGCAGGGCTTCTTCAGAGGAGCTGAGGTTGGAGTGGACCCTGGGCCAGTCAGCAGCCCACACGCCATCACCATGTGACCACTCTGGGGATGCAGCAGGTAACCAGAGTGGCTGCCCCAGAGGGTCTCTCCTGGCCAGGAATGATCACCAGGAGAAAATCAACTGCAGCCAGCAACAGGATACAAATGAGCGACCATCCAGCAGAGCCAGGAATGTCCCCAGGTTAGTGGGCTGGCAGAGAGATTGTGCAGGGCTGAACTGGAGACAGCAGGAAGGCAGGGGCCGAGGCTACACCTCCATACCAGCAAAAAAAAAAAGAATATCCCACTGTTCCAGAACTGTTCCATGAGGTAAAGGAAGCAGGTCTTGGGAGAGACCTTCCCTTCCCCTTCAGAGAGCCCATGAAGAGAGAGGAGGAAGCCTGGTTTCAATGTGGGCAGGTGGTTTAGTGGCCAATGCCTCCTTCGCTTTTTCAGGCAAGCAGAGAAAGAAAGGAGGTGCACAAGAAAGCATCCCCACCACCAATGGTGAAGGGGAGCGCCTTCACCCTCGGCTATTGTGTGCCTTCTTTTTTTCTCCACCTGCCCAAACAAGTGAAGGAGGCACTGACCACTAAGCCATCTGCTTACCTGCATTCAAATCAGCTCACCTCCTCTCTCCCAGCATGGGCTCTCTGGAGGGGGAGCTTGTTCTGGTGGCACTTCAGGGCAGCAGCTGAGTGATAACAGCTGAGTGAGGGAAGGGGGAATTCTGGGAGTTGAAGTCCACAAGTCTTAAAGCTATCTTAAACCCCTGGGGTTTTTTTCCTAAATGGTTAGGGGTGCAAGGGTCTTGTAACTTGACAAGACACTTTTAAGAGTTGCACACTTTAAATGCCAGAGTTCCTGAGCCAACATGTCTGGAGGACAAATTCTGGCATTTGAAGTGTACAAGTCTTAAAGCTGTACAATAAAAATCCTCAGGTTTTTATTGTAAAGGGTTAGAGGTGCAAGGGTCATGTAACGTGACAGTTTTAAGACTTGCACACTTACAATGGTAGAGTTCCTGAGCCAACATGACTGGAGGAGGAATTCTGGGAGTTTAAGTCCACAAGTTTTAAAGCTGTCAAGTTTGAACACCCCTGGGATTTTTTTTTGTAAAGGGTTAGGGGTGCAAGGTCTTGTAACTTGACAGCTTTAAGAGTTGCACATTTAAAATGTCAGACTTTCTGAGCCAACATTTTGGTTACTAAGCAAGAGCATTGTTAAGTCAGTTTCACCACATTTTACATTTGTCCAGGCCCACCTGGTCACATGACCGCCAAGTCACACCCGCAAAACAGGCCACGCCCAAGAATAGGTAGTCTTGACAAACTTGAACATTGGGCACTATCTAACAAAATGAAATTCAATTGTGAAAAAAGTAAGGTTCTACATTTAGGCAAAAAAACCAAAATGCACAGGTACAGTGTAGGTGGTACCTTGCTCAATAGTAGCAACTGTGAGAGGGATCTTGGAATCCTAGTGGACAACCATTTAAATAGGAGCCAGCAGTGTGCAGCAGCTGCCAAAAAAGCCAACACAGTTCTAGGCTGCATAAACAGAGGGATAGAATCTAGATCACTTGAAGTGTTAATGCCACTGTATAGTGCCCTCGTAATTTAATTAATTTAATTTATTAAATTTATAAACCGCCCCCTCTCCCCGAAGGGACTCGGAGCGGTGTACAGGAAAAATTAAAAAACCATATAAAACATACAATATATACAAAGTTAAAAACGAATTAAATTAAACCTGTACTAAAATTTAAGAACATTAAAATACAACCCACCTATGCTAAAATTCCCTAAAGTCTAATATCCATATATGTATTTGGCAGATGTTATATTAAGAGAGTCAAAACTGTTACGCAAGACCAGCTTTTTGCTGAAACAAATAGTTTTCAAGTGAGCGGCAAAAGAGGAGAAGGTCCGTGTGAAGTTCGGGGGGTAGGTCGTTCCAGAGGGCTAGCCCTGCCACAGAGAAGACCCCACCCCTGGGCACCGCTAGCCGGCACTGACCGGCGGTTGATACCCTCAGTAGGCCCTCTCTGTGGGAGCGTATTGGACGCAGGGAGGTATGTGGCAGGAGACAGTCCCGCAAGTAGCTCGGCCCCGAGCCACGGAGCGATTTGAAGATGGTAACAAGCACCTTGAAGCGCACCTGGAAGGCCACCGATAGCCAGTGCAGCTCGCGCAGGAGAGGTGTTATGTGGGAATAACGAGAAGCTTCCAGAATCCCCCGCGCGGCTGCATTCTGAATCAACTGGAGCCTCCGGGTGCACCTCAAGGGGAGCCCCATGTAGAGAGCATTGCAATAGTCTAAGCGAGACGTCACGAGTGCCTGAGTGACAGTCCGGAGGGCATCTCGGTCCAGAAAGGCATACCAGGCGTATCAGGCGGACCTAGTAGAATGCCCCCCTGGTCACGGCCGTCACATGATCATCTAGGGACAGCCGGGAATCCAGGAGGACGCCCAAGTTGCGAGCGCTTTCCGCGGGGGCCAATGACTCGCCCCCGATAACCAGTGATGGAGTAAGCTGGCTATGCTGAGATGCCGGAAACCACAGCCACTCGGTCTTGGACGGGTTGAGCTGAAGTTGGTTACTTCCCATCCAGAGCCGCACGGCTTCTAAACAACGGGACACCACTTCGACGGCATCGTTGGAGTGGTTGGGGGTAGATATGTACAGCTGGGTATCATCAGCGTACAGATGGTACTCTTCCCCACAACCACGGATGATCTCACCCAGCAGCTTCATGTAGATGTTAAACAGGAGGGGTGAGAGGACCGACCCCTGAGGCACCCCATAAATGAGTGGTCTCGAGGTCGACCTCTGCCCTCCTGCCAATACAAATTGCGACCGACCGGAGAGGTAGGAGGAGAACCACTGTAAAACAGTGCCCCCCAATCCCAACCTCTCCAGTCGGTGCAATAGGATACCATGGTCGATGGTATCGAAAGCCACTGAGAGATCTAATAGGACCAGGATAGAAGAAAAACCCCTATCTCTGGCCCTCCAGAGATCATCCACCAACGCAACCAATGCCGTCTCGGTGCTGTGCCCAGGTCGGAAGCCAGCCTGGCGCGGGTCTAGATAAGCAGTTTCCTCCAGGTGCCAAGAGAACTGCTGTACCACCACACTCTCTACAACCTTCGCCAAAAAGTGAACGTTGGAGACCGGACGATAGTTAGTTAGAAATGCTGGGTCCAGGGAGGGCTTCTTGAGGAGGGGTCTCAACATTGCCTCTTTAAGGGAGGTCGGCTAGAACCCCTCACTAAGAGAAGCGTTCACAATTCCCTGGAGCCAGCCTCGTGTCACCTCCCAGGAGGCCAGTACCAGCCAGGAGGGACATGAGTCCAATAAACATGTGGTGGCATTCAGTCGCCTCGGCAACCTGTCCAAAAGCCTTCCATGCCACTCTCCATGCTCAAAGGTTGGTCTCCATTTTCCTCACGCGTGCGCAGAAAACTGTGTGCGCAGAAAACTTCCAAGTGTGGTAAGGCCATACTTGGAATACTGCATACAGTTTTGGTCGCCACGATGTAGAAAAGACGTGGAGACTCTGGAAAGAGTGCAGAGAAGGGCAACCAAGATGATTAGGGGACTGGAGGCTAAAACATATGAAGAACGGTTGCAGGAACTGGGTATGTCTAGTTTGATGAAGAGAAGGACCAGGGGAGACATGATAGCAGTGTTCCGATATCTCAGAGGGTGCCACAAAGAAGAGGGAGTCAAACTATTCTCCAAGGCACCTGGGGGCAGGACAAGAAGCAATGGGTGGAAACTAATCAAGGAGAGAAGCAACTTAGAACTGAGGAGAATTTCCTGACAGTTAGAACAATTAACCTCTGGAACAGCTTGCCTCCAGAAGTTGTGAATGCACCAACCCTGGAAGTCTTTAAGAAGATATTAGATAGCCATTTGTCTGAAATAGTATAAAGTTCCTGCCCACACAGGGGGTTGGACTAGAAGACCTACAAGGTCCCTTCCAACTCTGCTATTGTACTGTATTGTATTGTATAAGTAGTAAAAATAATTGAAACCCACCACGGGTGCACATGCTTGCCCACCGCTCATGTGAACCATCCCCTCTCCCCCTCCCCCTCCCATTGGTGCATAATGCCAGAAAGTTGGGGACCACTGGTCTAAATAATAAATCTAATCTAAGCTGGTGCAATACAACACTGCTCACCCACCAGCCCCAGTCTTTAACGGCTATTGCACATTTCAGGAAGCAAATGGTCAACTACTTTGATAAATGGTCCAATAGTCTTAAGGGTAAAATAACCACTGAAAACACAAAAGCAGAAAGTCTGCAGTTTCTAATTGTAATACTGTAACTACAGTACTTTCAGCCACTATTTCACTATTCTCAAAAAGTTTGCATAGCAGCATGGCAGTTTTGTGATATTTTACATGATTCTAGAAGATAGAATTAGAGCTATAGCCAAATCAGAGGACTTCAAATTCATTACTTAATGGGCAGAAATGAAAATGCAGATTACTTTATCCCATCTGGTGCTTTTTTACATCACTATTCCTTCTCTCTCTCTTTCTCTCCTTCTCTTTGCAGGTTTGACATGTGCCTCTTTAATGTCAAGTCACCTTGCATGGATCATTTATCATCTTATCTACAAGTTGAAAAGGGAATGTGCTGTTTAATTTTTATGACTCTGTAAAAAATATAAGGAAGTTATTTTATACTTTGAAATAATGCTAGCAGGAAAGGGGGAACAAAATGGCAGTATATTTAGTTAAAAGATAAGTGACAATTTCCAAGATTTAATGAGATACTTCTAGGCGCCGAAAGGAGGGGGGATTCCCGAGTCGTTCCACAGGAGGGCATACCAATTCAGAGGGTCGTGGGGAGGGGCAGGACCGAGGGGAGACAATCTTCATCCTCCCGGTTGGTGGCACGTAGCCGTTGGTTAAAAACGGTCGGGTGCCACAACCCCCGCAGGCTAGGTGGCCAGGGAATACAGAGCCAGGGTCTGCGGCTGATGTTTTGCAACGCCAGGTCCGTTGTCAACAAAGCCCCCCTCATTAGTGACCTTGTGTCAGAGGGGGAGCCGGACCTGGTAGGAATTGCGGAAACCTGGTTGGGCCACGAGGGAGGTCTTCCCCTCGTTGAAATGTGCCCACCAGGCTACCGCGCATTTCATCAGCCGCGGGCCCTAGGCAGGGGAGGTGGGGTAGCAGTCATTATCAAGGAAGGCCTTGAGCCGAGAGAGACCATTGTGCCTCAGACTACTGGCTGTGAGTCCCTCTCTGTGAAGTGGGGCCTAGGGAGGCAGTTGGGCTTGCTGGTTGTATACCTGGCTCCCCGCTATGTAGCAGCAGCCCTGCCCGAGCTCCTGGAGGTGATCGCTACGGTGGCAGTTGAGACCCCCAGACTTTTAGTCATGGGGGACTTTAATCTGCCATCGGTGGGTGAATCATCCGTGGCAGCTCGGGAGTTCATGGCTTCCATGACGGCCATGGACCTGACCCAAGTAATTCAGGGCCCCACTCACGAGGGTGGACATACGCCGGATCTCATCTTTGTCTCAGACCAATGGAAGAGTGATCTGGGTATAGGGGACATAGTCATCACGCCCTTGTCATGGTCAGACCACTCACTTCTCCGGCTCGACTTTCCGACCGCTGCTCCCCTCCGCGGGGAGGCGGAACCAGAGTCACCAATCTGGTACCGCCCCAGGCGCCTGATGGACCCGGATGGGTTCCAGACAGCGCTTGGGCCATTTCCTGTTTCCCTGACCCGCGCCCCGATCGAGGACCTCACGGCCGCATGGAATATTGCGGCCGTGGGAGCCTTGGATCGGGTCGCGCCCTTGCGGCCTCTCTTGCGGCGGCGAACCACCCTGGCTCCTTGGTTTACTGAGGAGCTGCGGGTGATGAAACGCCGCAAGAGATGCCTAGAGGGAAGATGGAGGTCTAGCCGTTCTGAATCTGACCGGACACAGGTAAGAGCCCATTTACGGACTTACATTGTGGCGCTGAGAGTGGCCAAACGTCATCATTGTGCCACTCTCATAGCATCCGCAGAAAACCGCCCTGCCGCCCTGTTTAGGGTGACCCGCTCCCTCCTCCAACAGAGGGAGCGGGAAGCCCCACTACAGGGTAGAGCAGAGGAATTTGTGACTTTTCTGCAGGAGAAAACCGCTCAGATACAGAGTGAGCTAGCCCCCATTCATGGCCCAGTGGGATGCCACGAGAGAGATCTTGTTTGGGAGGAGTTTGACTCCGTTACTTCCGAAGATATGGACAGGTTACGTGGGCGACTGCGAGCCACCACATGTTTATTGGACCCGTGCCCCTCCTGGCTTGTACTGGCATCCTGGGAGGTGACACGAGGCTGGCTCCAAGAGGTTGTCAACGCATCCTTGAGTGAGGGTTCCTTGCCTGCTTCCCTAAAAGAGGCCATGGTGAGGCCCCTCCTCAAGAAGCCCTCTTTGGACCCAGCTCTTTTAAACAACTATCGTCCAGTCTCCAACCTTCCCTTTTTGGCGAAGGTTGTTGAGAGTGTGGTGGCACAACAGTTTCCCCGTCACCTGGAGGAAATTGAGTATCTAGATCCGCGCCAGTCCGGCTTTCGGCCCGGGCATAGCACCGAGACGGCATTGGTCGCGTTGGTAGATGATCTCTGGAGGGCCAGAGATGGGGGATGTTCCTCCATCCTGGTCCTATTAGACCTCTCGGCGGCTTTCGATACCATCGACCATGGTATCCTATTGCATCGGCTGGGGGGGTTGGGGGTGGGAGGCACCGTTTTACGGTGGTTCTCCTCCTACCTCTCTGGCCGATCGCAATTTGTGCGGGCAGGAGAGCAGAGGTCGACCCCGAGACCCCTCACATGCGGGGTGCCTCAGGGGTCGGTCCTCTCGCCTCTCCTGTTTAACGCATATATGAAGCCGCTGGGTGAGATCATCCGTGGTTTTGGGGTAGATTACCACCTGTACGCTGATGACACCCAGCTTTACATATCTACCCCAAACCACCCCAACGATGCCGTAGCGGTGATGTGCCAGTGCCTGGAAGCCGTGCGGATCTGGATGGGAAGTAACGGACTCAGGCTCAACCCGACCAAGACCGAGTGGCTGTGGTTTCCGGCTGCCCGATTCAACCAGCTTTCTCCAACGCTGGCCATAGGGGGCGAACATCTTGCCCCTGTGGATGGGGCGCGCAATTTGGGTGTCCTCCTGGATACCCGGCTGTCTATGGAAGAGCAAGTGACAGCCGTGGCCAGGAGGGCGTTTTACCAGGTTCGCCTGGTTCGCCAATTGCGCCCCCTATTGGATCGGGACGCCCTTCGCACAGTCACTCATGCCCTCGTGACATCCCGACTGGACTATTGTAACTCTCTCTACATGGGGCTTCCCTTGAGGTGCACCCGGAGGCTTCAGTTAGTTCAGAATGCAGCCGCGCGGGCAATTATGGGGACCACCAGGTTCACCCACGTTACACTACTCCTGCGCGAGCTGCACTGGCTGCCTGTCGTCTTCCGGGTGCGCTTCAAGGTGCTAACTATCATCTTTAAGGCGCTCCATGGCTCGGGACCTAGCTATCTGCGGGATCGGATCCTGCCCCATACATCCTCACGACCGATTCGCTCCCACAGAGAGGGACTTCTCCGAGTGCCGTCCACTAGACTTTGTCAGCGGGCGACGCCCAGGGGAAGGGCTCTCTCTGTGGCGGGCCCGGCCCTCTGGAACGACCTTCCCCCCGATATTAGAACGACCACGGACCTCCGCTCCTTCCGTATGAAACTAAAGACCCATTTCTTTCGACTGGCCGGCCTTGGATAGTCTCTCTGTCTATAGATTTTTAAATGTATTTTAATGGGTTTTAATTTTTTAGCACGGGATAACATAGTTTAATGGTGTTTTAAACTGTATATTTTGTATTGATTGTTTATATTGTTTTTAGTTTCTCCTGTGCACCGCCCCGGGTCCCTGTGGAGAGAGGGAGCGGTTAATAAATGCAAAGTTATTATTATTATCCCAAAGTTTCAGCATGCAGTTATCTAGTGCAAATTAGAATCCTGAGTAAGAGGAACAAAAACTCATAACTTTCTAGTTGGCTTCCCTGTAGAGAAATTTGTGCTTTAGAGATTATAATCATCACGTGTTGTATTCATTCAGGACTTTATAAAAATAAATTGAACACATTACCTTTGACTCAGTTCTGTCATTTTAATATAATAAATAGCCAGGAGTTCTGTGAGACAGTGAAGGTTAAAAAGAAGTCTGCTTGATCATAGGCAATTTTCCATCATAAGAGTTTTGCATCTTGGTCAGGAATTCTGGGATTTTTTTTTTTAACAACAGATACCACAGCCTAAAAATTCTGTGAAAGTACAGGAAACGTGGGTGTGGGTGTGGGTGTGGGTGAGTGCGCGCCAGTGGTGGGGACATTCCTGGCTCTGCTGGACGGTCGCTCATTTGCAGTGGTGGGTTTCAAATTTTTTAGAACCTACTCTGTAGGTGTGGCCTATTTGGTGGGTGTGGCTTGGCAGTCATGTGACAGGGTGGGAGTGGCCACCTTTTAAAATGTGGTGAAACTCATTTAGCAACGCTCTTGCTTAGCAACCAAAATTTTGGACTCAATTGTGATGATAAATTATTTCTTTCTTTCTTTCTTTCTTTCTTTCTTTCTTTCTTTCTTTCTTTCTTTCTTCCTTCCTTTCTTTCTTTCTCTTTCTTTCTTTCCTTTCTTCCTTCCTTTCCTT
This sequence comes from Rhabdophis nuchalis, assembly GCA_039707465.1. NCBI lineage: Eukaryota > Metazoa > Chordata > Lepidosauria > Squamata > Natricidae > Rhabdophis > Rhabdophis nuchalis. Next base: position 42,698,957 of record CM077647.1, on the reverse strand, counting down.
TCCTTTCCTTCCCGTTGGGTCACTGGCAGCGGCGGGCCAGATTTACTTCTAGGTACGCCAGTGGAACCCCCTCTCACCGGTTCTCTAAATTTCACCAACCGGCTCTCGCGAGTAGGTGCGAGCCTGCAGAAACTCACCACTGGTGCGCGCATGCATATATTACATTATATTATTCTATATTATATTATATGGAATGTACAGCTGGCCTCTAAACAAAGCAAATCATCCTCCAAGCAAGTTTTTTTTCTGTTCAATTTGTGAATTTACTGACACCAAATCCCCTGTCATTTCATAACTGTTTCTCAAAAAACCAAAGCTCATAGAACGTGAGTTGTCTTGTCTCCACACTTCTTTGAAACAAATTGGACAAAGACAGCTATACTTTTATCACTATGCATGGATCCAAATTTTTCCCTTCTCTTCGGTCATTGTTGGTGTGATACTGAAGTATGTGGATTCAAGTAACAGTTCTGAATGTTTCTTTCCAAAGTTCTTTACCAGCCTTGACAAGATGCTTATACCCTCTCACATATAAACACACAGGGGGAAAAACATTCATGAGATCTGGAACTCTGGTCTGAGGCAGGCTAGATAAATTATCCAACTAACAGACATTTTTAAAGCAAATGAATATGATACCTTTAGGAGCTCTCGGGGTTCACTTCCTTCATCCACAACAGTCAACTGTGCTCTCCCATTCCGTTCATTGTCTCTAATGCCCGCAGCAACCTGAGTAGCTTTCAAGCGCTCATATTTATTGCAGGTAGAGCCACACCACTGGTAAATATGCTACAACAAAACAAACACAATTTTAGTTAACAGAATTTACTTAGGAAAGCATGAATGTGAAGTATGACAAATGTAGGATGCTTGAGGACTTTCTTTCATTTGATGTACAATCAGTGAGGATATTGAGAGGCAGCCACCATCCAGTAAGCTCTGTGATCAACAGGGACTTGAACATGATCCTCCAAGTCAAGCAAACACCCTTAACATGTATTTTACTATTGAAATTATTTTCAGAGTTCCAGGTGCTTGTCTTTCACTGCAAAATGGAGAAATTAAACATTTCCTCTCTTCTTTTTTGCTTGTCTTAAAATACAGAAGCATAATGGAGAAAACTGTGAAAATCCCTTTGTATTTCTTATGAATTTATATGTTGTTCTTTAATATTAATATGGATTACATTTATGAAAAAAAATTCTTCTGAAAGCTTCTAGACCAGTCTTTTCAAGCTTAGTGCTTCCAGATTTGCTTTCCATGTTTTGTGGCCATGAATTCCAGAATTGTAGTTCCAGAATAGAGATGATGCAATCCAGTAGGTTAACTTTAATAATCAAGATCTTCTAAATTTCCACAAGTAAGGTTCTATTTTCAAAGCAAGAAGCAAAGTTTCACATTTTTTTTCTCTATGCATATACATTCCAGACAGATAAATCACAAGTTCCAAGCAAAATATATTCTTAAAGGATCCTTTCTGCCAATTATTAATATCTAGCTGATGAAAAAACGAGGTGAAAAACACAGAAAATTATAAGATATAAGCTATCTCATATTAGAAATTGATTCTGTTTTTACCGACAAACACATTTTAAGTACTAATTGGATCCAATCCTATTAATTATTTGAGATACCCATCTTGACTGAGTGGTTACCTACCTGAACTCAGAAGACTTACAAGGATTTTAAAAGGCAAACTCAGAACTCTTACTCCTTCAATAAAAGGCATATAAAGAAAATGGGATGCATACTCATTCTGCATGATTCAGCCATTCAAGTACAAAAATTGCCAGCTCTGGGGCTTTGGCAGCCTAGAAAAGTTTCCTTTTACTTCCAGAAATAGAGCAAAGGGAAAATGTGATAATCTATTAATACTGGATGCTATGTAGCAATAAATAGTACTAACAGTTAAGCCAGCGTTTCTCAAATAGTGGGGCGCGCCCCCCTGGGGGGGCGCGAGGCTCTGTAAAGGGGAGCGCGTTTGACCTCGGCAAATCGGCTCTGCCGATTCCCTTTCTCCCTCCTCCTCCCTCCCTCCACAGCCGGCATGCTGGCCACTCGTCGTCTTCCAGGGACTGCCGTTCCTCACACACACACACGCACGCACGCACACACACACACACGGAGGCTTCTCAGCTCCTGGAAGGAGCGGAGCGAGTGAACGAGCGATCAAGCACGGGTGGCCGGGGCAGGCTAAGGCGGGTGAGCCGGGCTGAGGAGACTCCGCGGGGAGTGGGGGCGGGGCGGGGACGACGACACACAGACAGAGAGAGGCACAGACACAGAGAGAAACAGGGAGGGGGGGAGGAATCAGAGAGTGACAGACACACACAGAGAGACAGGGAGAGAAAGAGAGAGACACAGGAAGTGCGTGAATGCAAGACACACACACACACACAGTGATAGATGGGCAGACGAAGGAGAGACAGACAGAGATAGAGAGAAAGAAAAAGAAAGAAAGAAAAAAGTGGGAGAGAGAAAGAAAGAAAGACAGACAGAGAGAGAAAGAGAGAGACAGAAAGGAAAGAGAAAAAAGAGAGAGAAAGAAAAAAGAGAAAAAGAGAGAGAAAGAGAAAGAAATTTCTTTCTTTTTTATTCTCTTATACTTAATAAGATACAGTGTTATGCAGAGGTGTACTTATAACAATTTTATAGACAAATGATACTATTTACAGTCGCGCGGGGGGCGCGAAATGTTTTCTTCTTCCTAGGGGGGGCATGACAGAAAATAATTGAGAAACACTGAGTTAAGCTAATAGCATGTTTTCATTTACGAACACTAGGGCACACTTGCTCAGAAAAAGTTACGAAACTAGTTCTATTTTTGATGTCATCCAGGGGTCTGCAAAGTCGGCTCTTTTAAGACTGGTGGACTTCAACTCCTAGAATTCCCCAGCCAGCTATGCTGGCTGGGGAACTCTGGGAGTTGAAGTCCACCAGTCTTAAAAGAGCCGACTTTGCAGACCCCATGGACCATTGGAATTTCCATCAACTTCTATTGCACGTAATGCATCCCAAGACAGGAACAAAAATTAAAATCATACTACAATATGAATTTACAAATACATTCAATGGTATAAAAGCACATGACAGAAAATTAATTTCAAAATTTTGTTTTAGAAAATATTCAATTTGTTCTTGATATATATTGCATGAATGATTGCTTGGCATGTAATTCTATTCAATTAACATTTAATTTTAGCTGAAGTGAAATTGATTTAAATACAGGTAATATCACCATTTATGTAGCAATTTCTGTCTTTGATTAAAAATTGTAATTCAGCAGCAACTTGTGTCAGGTGTATTTCTGTGTCGCGCGCACACACACACACACACACACATGCTTGAGATTAAACTGCATATTAGATAGATCTTTCTAAATAGAACAGGTAGATTTAGAAAGAACTCTCTGCTTATATTAAACATTACAAACCCAAATACAAAGTGTTTTATTTTTCTTTTCATTTTAGCAGTCTTTTTTGTAATAGAAAACTGTGTGATACTGATAAAGGAGTGAGACGGTTCTTTCAATGGTAAAAGTAAAGATAGTTAAAGCAAAAGAAAGTAAGACAAGGACCTGAAGTGCTTTTTAGAACATGAGAAGTAAAACAATCATTGCTACACTTATATGAAAAGAATTGGTTTCAAGGTTTCCATTAATAGCTTCTGCTTTTCCCCACACAGAACTCTGGAGAAACATCCTGTTCAGACTGCGATTTTCCACTGTTAACAAATTGAGACATTATTTCCATGACAGCCTAGATCAAAAACTTTTAATATAGGGCCCATGTAGCTCCTTAAAAGTTGGTGTATGTGTTGTTCGCCAGTTAGTATTTTAAAAAAAGAATAAGGAAGTCAATAAAGATATTCTTCTTTTTTACAGCTAGTAGAAAAGGGAAGAAAGCAAGGTCCCAATAGCAAAACTCTCTCTTTGTCATAGCACTGACCAACAGCGCCTGGCAATTGGTCTTGGTCCATTTAATTTCCACATTCCTATTACTACAGGCTGTTTCTAATGAATAACAAACTTCTGTCTTCCCAAATGTCTATGAACAAAAACTGTATTGCCATATTCTTGCCACTAGCAAAACATTTTGTGTCTATAAAAGCCATGTTTTACATTTCCATGCTTCCCTTTGTCTACCTGCCAGAGAAATGACCACAATCTTCTAAATGACATGAATCATAAAACCATAAAGCTGGAATGACTTTAGGCATCACCTCATCCAACCTGTTGCAGAAAATAGGATGCATTACATAATTGTTGACAAAGGACCATATGGCTTCTATATGAACCCTGAGGAAGAAGAATTTACAACTTCATGTGGTTCTTTATCTGAAAACTCATCTCCTTCAATAATCTACCACTGATTAAACATGCTGTATGCATTCATTTAACATTTCCTCAAAAGTTTGGTTTCTACTCCATAGTTTCTTGGTAGCCATCATTGAAACATGCTCCAATTTGTCAGAGTAATATATGAATGTGGTGCATAGAAAAGTGGGCTCTAATCAGGATAGAATAGAGTGGAACAATTACTTTTCATACTCTGGACTCTATGTATTAATGAATCCTAATATCTAATTTATCTTTTTATCAGCTGCTTCACATTTATTTAACTTATGATCTAAAAGGCCTACTCAAGTCCACAATATGGATGGGTGTATTTGTAATTCATTCTCGTCCCATTGCTTTTGAGCATCTCACTTCTGCAATTTCTGTTTCCTTTTGCAGTTAAATTGTATCAATGGTATTTTTCATAATTCTGTCTATGACATTTGGCCCACATTTCTTGATAATCTCTATGTATGAATCATACCTCCTGACCACATACAGTGGGAGGAAACTAAATGTAGGATATATCAAATGTGACTCTTGTGAGAATAGAATTGTTTCAGTTCTTCAGTAACACTTCTACTTTCTTTTGAGAAATGAAACAAAACAAAACATACACAGAGAGAAATATATACATATACACCCATTTTTAAAGATAAGATTATAGATTATTTAAATAAAATATAGATTTTATTTGACAATTTAGGATTTCTAAGAAACACGATTTCCTGCAAATTTTCTTTTTGTAACCTGTACAAGCTATAACTATAAATTAATAGTAGCAAATCTCCTCTGGTGCTTAATATTGAGTCTTAAATCATATAAATTTCAGAAAACCTTTTCTCAACCTGGTGCTTTCAGATTTTTAGTAGGGGGAGCGGGAAGACTATTAAAGTTATTAACCAACACATCTGACAAAGCATTCAAATTAGAGTAAGGCTATACAAGACATTCTAATATACATTAGATGATATTTGCAGGACTTTTTCTTGTTTGTTTTGAAAACGAGATCTGTGACAACTTACCGTTCCAAGATCTACGATGAAGCAGTCTCCTTTGTTGAAACTCTGCCAGCTAAGGGGAACTTCTGTAGCTCTAACTACTCTCCGGCCCTTGATATGTAGGAGTCTCTGAGCACTTAGGTCATTTGTAATTACATGCTTAAAACCAGAAGCAATGCCACCTGCCTGGAACAACAAGCACATCAAAGAATCTAGGCTTTAGCAGCATGTATTAGAGATCATAACAAAACACGTTTCCAGAAAACTTAAATTTGGAGACTATGCATGCACCATATGCTTGGAGCTTCCAGTACATACAGGCAAACCATAAAACTTATTTGCTTTAGTTCTCCCACATTCAGGTGTAATCAGCAGTAACAACTCCATCTAAGTGCCTTTAGCAGAAATGGAAGATAAACGAGAATCACTTCACATCAAAGACAGATATCTCTTTTCGTGCTTTTGGCAGAAAGAAGCTATAATGAACAGGGCTATACAATGCAAACAGAGAGGGAATATTAGAAGCAGTTTCCCATTTTTTTCTAGTTTTTGGGGCTTTTAAAATATTATCTTAACATTTTTAAAATATTTGAGGCTTGACTAATTCCACTATTATTCAGTTGACATCACTGAAATTCTGCAGCCCTCTGCAAACTCTTTGAAAAATTAGAGAACAATACAGCAATTTTAGTGACTTTTGTTTCTTACTTTTTCTTTTTTTCTATTTTTTTCCTTATGTTACTATAATTTTTAAATCTGGAAAAAAAATATCAGTAACGCTTATAGAAAAAAAAGAGCTATCATTTTCTTCATTAATAATCATCCTTGATAGCCAGGAAACTATAATTCATGAAACAACTTCCTAGTACGCTGAAGAAGGTACACTAATCTAAGAGTTCATCAACTGAATTCTGTTGCTCATAATTCTTTAGCTAAATGGGCTTGCTAGTAGTTATGCCTATTATTTAAAATGGATAGGAGGGTTGCTACCTCCTTTGATTTCACATTTAATATTACACTGATATTTTAATGTAAACAATTCTTGAAAAAGTCTCTTATTTTCATGCTATACCTTATATTTAATGCCTCCTTTGAAGTATCCAACGAATTGTGTGGACTCATAGCCTTGCATTTCTCGGTGCTGCACAGGTTTCCCTCCAAGATAATCATCCAGCTGAACCGTAAAGATGGCTGCTGCAGTGCTTTCGTCCTGAGTACATTCTTTACCTATGAGAAAGTGTATACAATAATACAATAGCAGAGTTGGAAGGGACCTTGTAGGTCTTCTAGTCCAATCCCCTGTGTAGGCAGGAACCTTGTACTATTTCAGACAAATGGCTATCCAACATCTTCTTAAAGACTTCCAGGGTTGGGACATTCACAACTTCTGGAGGCAAGCTGTTCCAGAGGTTAATTGTTCTAACTGTCAGGAAATTTCTCCTTAGTTCTAAGTTGCTTCTCTCCTTGATTAGTTTCCACCCATTGCTCCTTGTTCTGCCCTCGGGTGCTTTGGAGAATAGTTTGACTCCCTCTTCTTTGTGGCAACCCTCTGAGGTATCGGAACACTGCTATCATGTCTCCCCTGGTCCTTCTTTTCATTAAACTAGACATACCCAGTTCCTGCAACCATTCTTCATATGTTTTAGCCTCCAGTCCCCTAATCATCTTCGTTGCTCTTCTCTACACTCTTTCTCTGCACTCTTGTAGTGTGGTTCAACTTAGAGAAATTTTTTTTTGCTTTCTCTTCAGTTACAGATTTATTCTCAATTATCTAAAAGTAATCTTTGACTTACAACTGAAATTGAGCTGGAATTACAGCCATAAATCATTACAATTGTAGGTTGAGGCATCATTTATCAGACCCAGATTTTCAGCATTTTTTTATGATGGTAATTAAGCAAATCTATTTTATCCAATGGGTCTTTTGATAGGATATCAGCAAAAAATGGTCAAAAAATGTGCCCATATAATCACAGAATACTGCAAATGTCCATAAAGGTGAGTTGGTTGCCAAGCAGCCAAAATATAATCATATAACCATGGGAGCCTGGCCCATTCTAAGGATGAAATCAGGTTGTAAGTAACTTTTGGGGAGTCCATTGAAACTTTGAACAGTTATTAAGCAACTGCTCCTAAGTACAGGGAGGTCTACCTATACTCTCAATGCTTTATATTTTCCTTATTCTATTTATTTCTTAAATAATTAAATCTGTGTGCTTTCATTGTTTTTAGTTAATTAAATCTATGTACTTCCATTATTGTTTAGTTACATATTTTCCCCCCTTTGGCTTTGCAAATTACTTCTGTTGGGGTTGCTCATCTCCAAAAATTGTTTTAGTTCTCCATATCCAAACTAAGCTGAAGGTTTGTCTTCACAGCAAAGATATCACTAATACCATCTTTCAGGTTAGGATCAATGAATTTCTCTTTTAAAAAAAACTAAGCTCATTTTTTTAATGGGAACTATCAAAAGCATTTAACAAAACTGAAGAATCAGGACATCATCTGCAATGAATATATTTTCTTATTTATAAATCCATCTAAGCTTGGTCTTGTTCCAATGACTTTCACTGCTCCTTCCTTTTTGACATCATCCAAGCTAAGTGGGATGTTCCAAGAAAGTGTAAAGATCTTTGGCTATATTTTAATAATTTATAAAATGATAAAACTCCTTCAGAAAGATTTGTATTATTCATCATACAAAAATAATGTAACTAGTTCTATTTCTCCTAAATATATAGCAACAGGGCTTATATACTGCTCCACGGTGCTTTTTACAGCCCTAAGTGGTTTACAGAATCAGCATATTACCCCCAACAATCTGGGTCCTCATTTTACCGACCTCAAAGGATGGAAGGCTGAGTCAACCTTGAGCCTAGTGAGAATCGAATGGCCAAATTGCAGACAGCTGGCAGGAAGCAGAAGTAGTTTGCAGTACTACTGCAGTACTGCAGAAGTAGTCTGCAGTACTGCATTCTAACCACTGAGCCACCATAGCTCTTGTAGAAATCAAGAGTCTTCTTTTCTCAATGAACCATATGGAAAACTGGTTAATTTGATATGTTAACAGGGTGATGAATAAATATAAGAGACTACCTCACTTTACAAATTAGACACAACTCACACCATCATGCCACATGATAAGGGCTCTATCTGAATTGGCAAATTAATGTTTGCAATTAGAAACCAGTTTTAGTGAAATTGTCAGTCATATGCTCACTTTGGTTAGGCATAACATTGTCAATACATAATTATTTTTGTTTTATTTTGTGAGACTGCTGTACAAACTTATTCAACAAACAGATAGAAGAAGTTAATACTGGAACAGATATGTTGCTTTAAAATTATAGCTTGATTTCATTGCCAAAGTAACAATAAATAATCTATGGTTTGATGTAATGGTAACAGAGTCATATCCCCCATTTGAAGTCTAATTTTATGGGATAATAATTTTTGATAAATCATTTATCAGTAACAGATTTCTGCTCTTGTCTTCCAAACTAGGATTACAAATTTGCATTTAGCTTTATGTCTGTAATATCTCTGTAACTGAAATGTCCAAATTCTGTTTTCTCAGAAATTATTTTCCTTTGAAAATAAAGTTGAATTCTATCCACTGAATGGAATACCATTTTTAATGAAACTTGCACTCCCTTATGAATGCAAGATTATCCAGCTAAATTTAACTCAAAGTAAGTCTAGATGTTTCACTTCTACCTCAGAAGCATTAGCAAAATAGTTTCATATATTTAAGCACAAATCATTTCCCATCAGATGCAGAAAACACTGATATTGAATGTTGAATAATTTTTGAATAATTTTTTTAGATAAATCAAGAACAAATAAACACTTTTATATTGCATAACAATGTAACTATAGCTGAATATTTAAAAGAAGCATGTCAAGCAGCTGAAGACTTTTTTCTTTCACATGTGAACATACGAAAAAAGTTCACAAAACTGAGCCTGCTTAAATATCTCAGCTACAAATTACAGAGGATACTTGCATACTATTGTACTGTATTTAAAATAGCAAAACCTCATAGTAAAAATGTGGAATTCCTGAATTTACCAACATTCTCAGCTGGTTTCTAGTTTATTTTCATGTTCTGATTTAAATAAGGGAGTCCTGAGAAATGGGCTGACATTTTTCCCCTCTGTCTTTACATTACTCCTTCACCCAGAAATAATTATTTCTACTAAGTATAATCCAAATTACACAGATGAACGAACACTATTGTCTGATGAATTGGAAAGTGTGTGTGTGTATGTGTATGTGTAAGACAAGCAAGGTTTTTATTGAATTGACTGGACAAAGGTGCGATGGAGTTGATAAACAAGAAAACATATCAGAATAATCCAACGAAAACTTCATCTGAAATATGATAACCATTGCCTTAAGTCAGGCACACAGGATTCTCCAGGAAATACTGCTGTGCCCTATTCAAAGTTAATAACCTTGCTATGCGATGCTATGTGCACACACACACACACACACACACAGAGAGAAGGGAGGGCTTAGAGAGGGATGGAAAGCACTGTGGAGCAGTATATAAGTGTAAGTGCTATTGCTATACATAATTGCCCAGCATTACGGAAATCCAGTTTCAGGGGGGGGAAAGTGACATCTATTCCACCAGATAGCTCCTGGTGCTATTATATAAATATAATGGCTTTATTTTGACAAGACATATATTTTTTTGCATTTCCTACTGCATAAGAGATGGAATTGACTTCACCCTGCTGGAATTTGTCTTTCAAAATACTCTGAATTATTTATTTCACACATTTGACATAAATGCAACACAAAGTAATGTAGAATAATGTTACTGAAATAATTTGACAATGACAATAAATTAAACAGCATAAATTAAAAAGGTGAAATTAAAAAGCACTGAACCATTCATTCAACATTCAATAAGTCTTTAAAAAGTGCATAAAATATGTTCAATACCTTGAAACCTTCAATTTCTAGAGTTTGATTCAACTAACTGGAGCAGTTTACCTCATATCCTTAATATCATTATGGAAATCATATTATTTGCACCAGTTATGACAAATTAAATAATTTGCATAAGTATGCAAATCAAATAAACTGCTGCAAATGATGCAATTTTCTTCAATTGCATAATGAAGCTATAAGGTAAATCAAGTATATTGTGATGTATTCTGCAATTTATAAATACTTTCTCATGCCAACTTGTCCACTTACTCTGGAGATGCCCTATCTTGCTAAATGGTCTCTCTTAAGTAGAAACCTCACAAATTCCAGGTCATGGTATGATTGCTGGTGCCCTTACAGAGAAGATCCTACAAATAACTTACAAATAACTAAATCTTGATTAATGCAACAGGACTGCCAAGAACAGAACAGATGACCTATCAGATATCCTGCTCCAAAATTGACTGTGGCTTTACATGGAAAAAGTAAAATGTGAATCATTAGCTAATTAGCAACAAATGCAGCTGCTTTAGCAGAGATGAACTCTTGCCAATGTCAGGAATCTTATCCAGAAATCTGGCTGCATTATGGTAATATCACTACACATTTGCAGACATGATTTCATATATCAATAGAATCACCATTATTGTACATGTGCATTATGCAGAGTACAAAATACTTGTATGTCTATCCCAGGCGTATACAATCTAGTCCAAAATTCTCAACTTGGCATGTTGCAACACAACTCCCAGAACTCACAGCCAACAGTTTTATTATGAATTATGAAAGCCACCTGGAGAATTCTAAACTGGGAAAAGCTGAACAAGAGTACAAGTCTCCCTTCTTTTTGTAACATTTTAATGTAACTTTTGGTCTCCAGAATCAACTTTTCTATGCGTGCCTATGCCACTAAATCAAACTGATGCAATAGCCTTTGCTATACAGACTGCAAGGAGAAGCTGAGTGAAGTTGGGTAACATTTGCATAGCAAACTTTAAATGTGTTGCAGCCATACAACATCTGGGGAGCAACAAGGAGGAATAATTTGTGAGCTGAGTATTTTCTACAGAGACTTATTCATGCATTCCTAAATTGGCTGCTAAGTTCACTTTGAGCTCTTTGTTCAGCTAAAAGCTGAGCTATTTCATTTCCCCCCCCTCTTAACTCCACTGGGAACAATAGCTGCTTTTCCAGCAAATATGTTCCTCCTAACTGAGAGCAACTTCAATTATCAAAGGTAGTCAGTTTTCCTCAAGCATGTTCCTGATATTGCAACACTTTCCAAATGTCTTGGACTATAATTAACACCCCCCCCCCCCCAAAGTAGCGGGTACGTTTAGATCAGTTAGATATTGTTAAACTCAGTTCCTCTTCCAATATATGTTGGACTATCCTGCTTAATTTCTCCTTCCAGCCCTGTATCTCTGCAATGAGAGCTACCCTGCTCATCCCTACTCAGCACAGACTAGGGCCAGAGTTGATCGAATATGTTGGCAATTGTAGTTTGATTAGTTTTATTCTAGTTTTATTATGGATTTAGATAGGCTTTGTTTTTCGCCTCATTAATTGCCCCATCCCAACAGGTGACCCAGCGCCCTACCTAGCCAATAGTGCAGATTGTAGAAGGTGGTGTTGCTCTTCTTGAAGGTGTGCAACACCAGGTAAGCGTCGCCGACGTAGAAATCGCCGTGTAAAGGTTCGGGCACCGGCACCAGTTCCATCTTCTCTATACGCCAGATTTGCAGTCCGACCTTCTGGCCTGCCCGGGCAAACTCTTTGTGATAAAGTTCCGGAGGTGCCATCTCGTTGAGTCTTCTGCTTCAAGCAATCAAACCAAGTAGAAACAACCAAAATCCTCACTTCAGTCGGTTGCACGTCTCAACTGCTGAGTTTCATCTGCGAAACGCAAAGCAACTCTCTCCGCTTTATAAACTTTAGTCTGTCCGGGTCCTCCTGCGCCCCGAGAGGGGGAGCGGTCCCGATAGGCGTGTCTTGTTTACACTTTCTTACAGCCCTCCAGCTCAGAAGAAGACCGACGCCTCTCTAAGCTGGAAGCGCACCTGGGCTGGCTAGGGAGGAGAGCCGCCTCTTGCCTTGACGCTCTACTGGGAACAGGGAAGTCCACTGGCCGCGCCTCCGATCGGCTGAAAGGCGACTTGTCTCCGGTAACAGCGAGTTCGTTCAGGAAGAGTCAGCAGGAAACCTCGGGGCGGCCAAAGGGCTGCGAAACTTGCTTTTCTTCCAGCAGCCTGGTTTTCTTTTAATAAGTTCATTTATAGCGCAATGATCCAGGGAACGCCTTTTTCAAACAAATCGATAAAAATAAAGCCAGTGATACCCCCGTTTTTATTTTCCCTTTTAGGGAGGACGTTCTTTGAATGTATACACGTATGACAGGATTGCTGTCAAAATCCCTGGTCATCCTGACATACATTTCATTCAAACTTCTGAATGTGACAGATGTAATTATGTGGGGTGGAAGACTCTGCAAATGTCCATATCTAGCTAAGTCATAAAGGAGATGGTGTGTGGGGGGAGGGGCGGCTACATTGGTCATATGAATCCAGCTGTTACAATAGCAAACTGCTATTAGTGACTATTATACAGCAACACTGATACTTATTTAAGAATATGGTTTCATAAACAGTATGTGAATGCAGCTTCACATATACCATTCTCTCCTGAATAAATTCATTGAGCTGGTAGAGTGCAGAACCAGCTTAGGGGCCAGTGCCAACTAAAATTGGAACAAAAATATTCATGATTTGATAGAGAGGTTGCAATGAAATAGAATTAGGAGCCAAATGCTCACTTTGGGAAACAGACAAGCAGAGCAGAAGAAACATTGGGAAGAGAGCAGGAGTGGATATTAATTCCAGCCAGGTTTTGTTGGATTGCATAGATAACATAATTCTAGACAAGTGTTTCTCAACTTTGGCAAGTTCAAAATGAGTTGACTTCAACTTCCAGAATTTCTTCATCTTAGCAACTTAGAGCTAAGACTTAAAGCTAAGACTTAAGAAATTTACCAGAAACTCACAATACATCTGGTGTCACCTGTCCTTACTACTGTTATTTCAACACAGTGAAGGTTGGGTAATTTTAGATGACTTTATGAGTCATTACGGTGTGGTGGGGAAATAATGTTAGATACAGGGGTCACTGTAAGAAGACTGTCTATCTCTGGATTCATAATATGGATTGTTTGATTTTGGTTTAATATGATATGTGAACTTTGGCATTTGGCTATAATTTAGAATTTAGCATAAAGTATGTATCCAATCAATTATAACTTGTTAAAAACAACAACAATCACCATGATTAAGCACTTCTGTCTTACTACATTATGCATATCCATATTTTAAACATGAGAAGAAGGTCAAAAATCTAATAAGCAGTTATATGCAATTGGAACAACTATGGAAATATTAGACCAGAGAAAGACTCACCCTTGAAGAATTATAAATAATCCAGTAGATTCAGAAAAATTAATTATTGATTTTTGCATATTTTGGCATAAAAGCATGGAAAAAGTTCATTATGATAGAAATAACTATAAAATTGCTTCTCTTTAGGCTTTTACAGGACTTGTCTTGAACATGTCATGGGAAGTGTTTTATTTTTAAGAATGTATTTGCTGTCTAAATAGATAAATTAGACTTTATGTTTATATTTCTGAAACAGATACAGTAAATTCTTTTTCTGGTCAAACAAATCTATATTTGCATACAAGTAATGCTTTTATAAAAAATAAAAAACAGCTGTGCAACTTTCAGATAGAGATTTAAGCTTCTCTGAGCATCTTATTTACCCCAGTAAATCTTTGTTATCTAGTTAAATGTCCAAAATGTACTGAAAGTATAAGATCAGATGACTAGTTACTACTAAGAATCAGATGGAATTCTTCATTTGATAAAGTCCCCCCTCCCCTTTCATTCAATTGTGTCTAATTCTCAAGTACCTGCAGTTTTCTTGGCAGTTTTTCAAAAGTGATTTGCCATTGCATCCTTCCTAGGACTGTGAGAAAATGACTGTCCCAAAGTCACCCATGTGGCTTTGTGGTTAAGTTAGGACCAGAACTCATGATGTACTATTTTTTAGCCTGATGTTTTAACCACTATAACCATGTCTCTTTTGCTTGATATTATCAAGAGTCAAGTTAAGTCTTCATAAAAAGCATCTGCAGATTAAATTTATATAATCAAAAATTGTCAGTAAACAATATTAGCATGGAGCTTATTTGTAGCCTAACATTTTTTCAGATCTGGACAACTGCCCTATAGAATAATCTTCTCATCCCCACCCAACTTCACTCAATCCCACCCTTTCCCCAAAGATTTGACTGCCCTCAACTCCATGTTAGGCTAACATTGGAGGCCATCTTTTTAGATTTTAGGACCAGGATGTTAATAAACTAATGGGAATAGAGTACATATTGATGTCCTATGACTGTGCTTAGCTCTTATTGTTGATTCGTTATGATCATTGCTGGAATACTGTGATTTTGTTTTTATTGTAGACTGCCTAAAGTAGCATTCAGTGAGTCGTGCAACTACATGAAACATTAAATAAGTAGAAATAAATAAGCATTACTTTAGCTAAAAAAATCTTTAAGGTCATTATTAGATCTAATATAGGCTATATTCCTGGTCTAACATTATTTTAAATATTTATGTATGTATTTATTTATTATATTTATGTACCGCCCATTTCTTCTGACTGGGTAATAAATGTCATTAATCTTGTTCAAAGGAAGTGTTTTCTCTCTCTCCCTCTTTTACCTTCCCCCTCCTCTCTCTCTGTTTCTCTCTCCCCCTCCCCCATTTATTGCAGTTTAAGGAAACAGCATTATTATTTTTCAACAGAAAAAAGGGGTAAAGACAGGAAACCATAGACGGGAACTACAACCCACAGCCCTTTAGATAGCGTGAGATCTTATGTGAAGATAAAATATCTAAAACAGTTCCCACAGTGTGAAGAAAATAATGTGCTCAGATATGGTTTGTATAGTTATGCTTTTGTGATAGTTCTACGGCATAAAAGAAACTTCTGGCCCACGTATGCAAAAAGGTGACTGAACATAATCTAAATATTTTTATGAGAAAAAAAACTGAAATTGAAAATCAAGTTAGACAGACTTAGAATCACTTTATTGTCACTTTAAATATACACTAATTGGCATACATTAAAATGAAGTTTCATTGCATACAGGTCTCAAAGAGTCACCACATCCAATGTACACTACATAAACATGACTAACTAACTAAATAATGAAAAATTGCATATACCCACATACCCATATATATTATATGACACAGAGAAACAACACAATTTAGTTCAGATGTATAAGTAGCAAGAAAAATGAATCTTGTAAGTTTAGCAGATGGATGGCATAGGGAACAAAGCTGTTACAGAATCAGATAGTCCTAGCTAGAAATACTTCAAAACTTCCTCCTAGTGGGGAGCAACAGAAACAGACCGTAAAGTGGATGTGTGGGATCTCTAACAATACTTTGAGCATTAAGTACATAGCACTTATAAGCAATATTCTGAATAACAGGAAACAAGATTCCAATAAACTTCTCAGCTGTCCTTACCACTTTCTCTATGGACTTTCTATCTGAAAGTCTACCCACCAAACCAGTGATGCAGTTTGTTAAAACACTCTCAATTGTTTCTCTTGTGCCCAGGACAGAAGGAGAAAGATGTGCTCTCCTTAGACAAATATTGTATTGTACCAAACATCTTGCTCTCTTAGTTAAGCATGCATATTGCAGGAATGAATGAAAATGTTTTCCCTGTTATAATCATTACCAGAGCATCTTGTCTTGCACATCAACAGGAACAGCATATCTTCTAAAGATCTGGATGTCTCCAATTGTTTTGGCTTTTTGTATGACACCAAAGACCTTACTGGTCCCAATGTTTGAGGCCAGGAGGTTAAATGATCTCTGATCTCTGGTTTCATTCCTTAGATTAGAACTGGAATGTTTTTAGACTCAGATTTTCATGTTTATCCGGTTTGGATTATTGTAGTATTTATGCTATGTTATGTTTCAGACCTAATCCTTGTTTGCTGCCTAGAGTTACTGCATCTGACTCTTAAATAAATATCCAGATTACTCAGGAGATACACTAATCTTCCTTAAACAACTGTCTTTATGGTTGTTAGAGATTTTATAAAAAAGTAATTCACCTTTTTAGTGCTATTTTTTTTCTTTTAACTTACAATTAGTAAATTATTTTGAAATTTCAGAAAGATGTTAGATAAATGTTTTGGATTCACAGGCCATATCTTGCCACTTCATACTGTCTTTTCTATATATCTAAATTTCTTCAGAATGAATGTTTGATATGCACATTTCTATCAAGTGAAAAATAAAGCTCTGTATCCATTCTATATATCCACACATTGTACAAGAGAGAGAATATTTGGCCCAATGCTTAAGGCACCATTAGACTTTAAAACAGAGACTATGAGTTAAACTTCCACTTTAGTCATGAAAGTCACCGAATGAGTTTGTACTAGTCTTCCTCAGCCCAAACCACCTCACAGGGTTCTTGTGGAGAAAATAGGAGGAGAGGGGGGATGATATGTTAGATATGTTCACTACCCTGGCATGGTGACGGTGGTTGGATAATTGTAAAAATAATAAAGATGGGATCCAATTACAGGCAATACAAATCTTAATCTCTCTATATATTATGGGATATAGAAATTCTAAGGATTTTTTTTTCTTTTTTGACTGACAGAAATTTACATTGCTAGTAATTGAAAGATATTTTAAGGTATTGAGGAGAAACTACATTTTAATTAGGCCATCTATCTCTGATTGCGCCACTGACATTCTGTACGTTTCCTACTTTCTTACTTTGCATCTCAACAAGTTCTTACTAGAAGTATTCTTTAGGAAGAACATTGTCTTATTTCAGCTATCTTTGCAAGTACTTTTCACTTAACTACCCACCACAGTTTTTAAAGGTCTTTAAATTCAGACTAATACATAACTGTATGAATCTGCAAAATTACTTAAATATTCAAATTGGTGGTATTTGATAATTTAAAGTTATCTTCTTCCAGAGAATTCTGGCCACCCTCAATCATTCCAGCTAGGAATTCTGGGATCTGTGGTGTTAACACAATGGAAGAGTGAGTTGTTAGAATTTTTCTTTGCAATTCATCACACCATCTACACGGATGGCAAATTGGAGATTGCTCCCAAAATGTGAAGTATACTTTAAGCTGTAATCTGAAACTCTAATCATATTGTACCTTTTTATTATTTGAGAAAATCGACACCGATCTACCAATCCACATGGTTACAGTACTATATTGACCACATAAGGTGGCACTCTAGTCTCCTGGCAACCTATTTCTTTCTAACTGTAACCAACCCTACAATCAAGGGCTGGGTGACTTTGGGCCAATCATTCTGTCTTAAAAGAAAAAGGTTCCCCTCACACACATGTGCTAGCTGTTCCCAACTCTAGGGGGCAGTGCTCAGCTCTGTTTCAAAGCTGAAGTCACCTATTTTTCTACTTGCATTTTTATGTGCTTTCGAACTGCTAGGTTGGCAGAAGCTGGGACAAATAATGGGAGCTCACTCCATTATGCAGCGCTAGGGATTCAAACTGCCAAACTTTCTGATCAACAAGCTTAGCCTCTTAGCTACTGAGCGACTGCATCCCTGTCATTCTCTCTTAACCTAGCTTATTTCATAGGGTTGCTGGGTAAAAACAGGATAAAGGAATATTGCTTAGACATATATGAAAAACAAGTGGATTATTATTATTTTAAAGTGTCTACCAAATATTAAATTAGATGCATATTCAGGCTAAGATTCTACTTTACCTTTACCTTTATATTTGGATTTGGAAAGGCTTTTAGCTCACAGTTTCACTATTTTTGTCTTTTGCATGCATTTTTCTAAGTGCTTTTAAATTGAATTGCAAGCCAAATGCTCTTTAGTTAGCCTCAGGAATTCCATTGCAGGCTTCAGAGCACTTTAAAGAGGCTATCAGGCAGTGGCTGATTAATTTTATCTAAAAGTTACTCTTATTATAAAGCTGCAGAGATAATTGTGTCCTTCTTTCCTATTTCTAACAGGAAAGAGAAATACTGTATATATGGAAGAGTTCTAATTTAATTTACTTATCATTTATTCTAAACAATTTTGATCATTTACTAAAATATCTAAATAAATATACGATAAAACATGATAAATAAAAGCATATTTGAATAAACAACTCGGACCTCTTTAAAAATTAAATTAAAAAGCTTGGGCAATCAAATGGTTCTCCCAACACCATCAATTTAGGCCTTGAAAGCTAACAAATTCTTCAAAACCTTCTGGGATATTATATCTATAGCTTTCAAAAGCTTTGTTTTTCTGAGCTGAAAAATATCTTCCAGTTTCCCAAAATAATTATTCTGCTGTAAAATCTCTGTTCTGCTTTATCTTATTTTTAGAACCTTTTATGATGGGGTATTGATTGCTGTTGGTATTGTTTCTTTCTGTTTGACATCTTTCCAATAGTTTGCAATTTTTTGGGTGTCCTGTGTTTCCACAGTAGAAAATAGCCATATGCATTTCCTTGTGAAAGAATTGAATCATGGAAAGGTAGATGGGGTGTACGCTGCTGGTCAAATAACTGTACAAAAAAGCTATACATTTAGACACCCCTTCATTGTGAGTATGTTGCAGGAAATAACAGAACTTGAACTTCTCAGGATCAAAGAAAAGTTTATTGGCAGCCAGGTTCAGAAAGCTAGTAACTTCTGAACAGTTTTCTGATAGCAAATACGCATTCTTATACTTTGATAAAGACAGTATCACCCGGAAATACAACTCATCTCTGATTGGTTAAGCTCCTTATTGCTAGGCAGAGAAGCATGCAGGAAACACTAGTTTCATTCTGACTTATGTGGTTAAGCCCTATGTCTAACTTGCAAGGGACTTGGACTTCCAACTAACTCGACCTATTTACAAGCAGATGTTTGTGGTTTTACACTTGAATTTCCTGAGTTCGAGTTTCCTGTCTCAAAGATGCTTTTTGTACCTTAAAAAGCATAAAGATAAAAATGACTAAAGATCATTTGTCTGACCCCAATTCATTTCATTCTTATGTCTAAAACTCGCTTTACGCCCTGCCTCAAGTAGCCATGTAAATTTCACTTTGATTTTCTTCTCCAATGAAAAAACTTTGAAAACATTTTTTTCACCATCAAGTTCAGAAAATGATTATAAAATTCAGGTTTTGTGGTGGTAGTGGTGGTTGTTAGCACAACCCAATAAATGTTGTCCAAAGTGTCTTGTGAGTTTCAAATTGTTAAAATAAATAAGTTGGGGAGAACTATTTATCAATGATTCAATAGAATCCAAAGCTGTGAATTCAATACTACCGTATTTTTTGGAGTATAAGATGCACCGGAGTATTGCATCTGTCTTTACACAAAGGGATAAAACAGTCAAACCAATCAAAAATAGCACCATAAAAATCAGATTAGGAACACAAGTTGAAATAGGGAAGAAAATGGTAAGTGAGCACCTGTCTGCCCTGGACGAGTTCAAATCACCAGGACTGGATGGATTACACCCCAGGGTTCTGAAGGAACTGGCAGACGAGATCTCAGAACCACTGAACTATATCTTTCAGAGATCCTGGAGTACCGGGGAACTGCCAGAAGACTGGAAAAGAGCTGATGTGGTTCCCATCTTCAAAAAAGGAAAAAAAACAGATCCAGGAAACTATAGACCCATCAGCCTGACCTCAATACCAGGAAAGATTCTGGAAAAGATAATTAAACAACAAATAAGTGAACACCTAGAAGCAAACAAAGTAATAGCCAAAAGCCAACATGGGTTTGTCAAAAACAGATCATGCCATACGAATCTAATTGCATTCTTTGACAAAGTGACAAAATCAGTGGACCAGAGGAATGCTGTTGATATAATTTACCTGGACTTCAGTAAGGCATTTGATAAAGTAGACCATAACCTACTATTAGATAAAGTAGAAAATTGTGGGTTAGACAGCACCACCAGCAAATGAATTCGCAACTGGCTGACCAACCGCACTCAACGTGTAGTCCTCAATGGAACTGCATCTACATGGAAGGAAGTATGCAGTGGAGTCCCCCAAGGCTCTGTTTTAGGCCCAGTACTCTTTAACATCTTCATCAATGATTTGGATGAGGGGATAAATGGGGAACTCATCAAATTTGCAGACGACACCAAGCTGGCAGGAATAGCAAACACTCCAGAAGATAGGCTTAAGATACAGAAGGATCTAGACAAACTTGAACATTGGGCACTATGTAATAAAATGAAATTCAATTGTGAAAAAAGTAAGGTCCTACATATAGGCAAGAAAAACAAATTGCACAAGTACAGTATAGGTGGTACCTTGCTCAATAGTAGCAACTGTGAGAGGGTTTTAGGAATCCTAGTGGACAACCATTTGAATATGAGCCAGCAGTGTGCAGCAGCTGCCAAAAAAGCCAACACAGTTCTAGGCTGCATAAACATAGGGATAGAATCTAGATCATGTGAAGTGTTAATGCCACTGTATAGTGCCTTGGTAAGGCCACACTTGGAATACTGCATACAGTTTTGGTCGCCACGATGTAGAAAAGACGTGGAGACTCTGGAAAGAGTGCAGAGAAGAGCAACCAAGATGATTAGGGAACTGGAGACTAAAACATATGAAGAATGGCTGCAGGAGCTGGGTATGTCTAGTTTGATGAAGAGAAGGACCAGGGGAGACATGATAGCAGTGTTCCGATATCTCAGAGGGTGCCACAAAGAAGAGGGAGCCAAACTATTCTCCAAGGCACCTGGGGGTAGGACAAGAAGCAATGGGTGGAAACTAATCAAGGAGAGAAGCAACTTAGAACTAAGGAGAAATTTCCTGACAGTTAGAACAATTAACCTCTGGAACAGCTTGCCTCCAGAAGTTGTGAATGCCCCAACCCTGGAAGCCTTTAAAAAGATGTTAGATAGCCATTTGTCTGAAATGGTATAAGGTTCCTGCCCACGCAGGGGGTTGGACTAGAAGACCTACAAGGTCCCTTCCAACTCTGCTATTGTATTGTATTGTATAAGGAAAAACAGCCCATTTTTTTTGTGAAAACGGGCCATTTTTTGGTCAAAAAATAGTATGGATAGCCTTATGGAGGCTTATAGAGTGCTGCCGGTGGGGGGGGGGTCAAAAATGCCCTGTTTTTGCTCATTTCTGTCCTCCCCAGCCCCCAGGAGCTCTCTGGAAGCCTCCATAAGGGTATGCACGCAGCCATTTTGGTTTCAGGAGGCAAAAAAATGCTATATTCAATGTATAAAACACACCCAGATTTTCAGCCTCTTTTTAGAGGAAAAAAGGTGCGTCTTATACTCAGAAAAATACGGTATATTACAACAAAGTAACCAAAATGCATTTGCAGATGATCAGCCTTAAAATGAACCATATTTATTATGTCAAGTCTTTCTGTACTTTGGGAGGCACTACAACTTTTTTATTTATTTATTTTTTTTAAAAAATTTAAACAAACACAAACAAAACATGTAACATAAAAACATCTTCCATTCTGTACAGTGTGTCGATTGGTTACAAGGTTTTGTGCATCCTTTCCATAGTCATCCCTTAAATTTTATATAAAGTCACTTATTGTCAATCAAGTATATTTGTATACATTGTTATTATAGTACTTCATTTGTTTAACTGTCACTATTATTTCCTCATTTTTAGATGAGATAGTCTAAATATGGGTTCATTTATATTATAATAGTTCATTACATCATCTTCAACATGTCCCATAATAAGCAATTTTTTAAAAATCCTATTTTAAATCAATCTATTGGTTTGGTATTGGTAACATTTTCTAATAAATTTTCATATATATATATGTGTGTGTATGTGTCTGTGTGTGTGTGTTTGTGTGTTAGTTTTATGAGCTGATCAATAAATAAACCAGAGAGACTAGATCTATCCTAGGATAAATAAATTGAAATTGAAATTGAATTGAAACAAAGAAATCTATTTCGAGCTTTTTGGCTCTCATCAGCTAGTCATACTCTTACTGGGATTCGAACCACATATTAAAAAAATTAACACAACGGAACTCATGGCTTTCTGTCTAGATGGTCTCTGATGATGAGCCAAAAAGCAGAAAAGGAAACAGTATGTCTCCTCCCTTAATTGGGGTTCTAACAGGGTGTTGTGAAACATATAGCTGTCACTTCGATCTGTGATCGAAGTGGCAGTTTTTCTATAAGTGGAGGTGGGAGGGGTTGGAATGTTGGCTCTGCTGCTTTGAACGGATTGGTTGGCTGATTTGTCACATCCTGATTGGTAGATGGAGTTTATGTTTGTTGAAAATGATTGATGATGGTGTCAGTGTTTGTGGCTGGGACTCATTTAGTGGCCAGAGCTGGTTTCCAGATGCCTGGCAGGCAGGAGGCATCATCACGTCTATTTATGTTGTGGGGATGTTTCTCTACTTCAATAGCTTCCATAATTATTCTCTTGTTGGAGTGTTCAGTTTTGGAGAGTAATTTTGTTTTTTCAAAATCGATTTCATGTCCTGTTGCTTTGAAGTGCTAGAAAAAGGAGGAAGTATTTTCTTGTCTTTTAACAGAATTCCTATGTCCTGCAATACGTGCACTAATTCTCCTATTAGTTTGTCCAATGTATGTGGCCGGGCAGACTTTGCATGGTATTTCATAAACTCCCTGATTTTCTAGCTGGATTTTGTCTTTGGGGTTCCTTAAGATGTTGGCTATTTTTTGGTTGTGTCGAAAGATGTCTTGTTTTGTGTTTGTGGAGAATTTTGCTGATTTTATCTGTGGTGCCTTTAATATAAGGGAGGAGAGCGATGCCATTGTCTTGTTCTGTGTTTTGGATCTTGGGGGGTGTCTGTCTTCGGATTAGGTTGGTAATTGTGTTTCTTCTGGAGATTAATACCTTTGTGAAGGGGGGTAATTCATTTTTCAGGTGGTCTTTGTCAGCTAGGCATTTGGTTCTGGAGATGAGGGTCTTGGCTACAGAATTGATCTGTGCAGGGTGGTGATGGGATTGTGCGTTTAAGTAGTGGTTGGTGTGTGTTTTTTTCTGGTAGATGGTGTGTCCTAGGGAGCCATTAGGTTTTTTGTAGATTAGGATATCCAGAAAGGGAAGTTGGTTGTTATCTTCTATTTCCATAGTGAATTGTATTTTGGGGTGTAGGCTGTTGAGATGTGTGAGGAAGTTGTCTAGTTTTTCTTTTCCGTGTAGCCAGATTACAAAAGTGTCATCTACATATCTAAGCCAGACTTTGGGTTTGTGTTCAGATTTATCTAAAGCATTAGTTTCAAAGTGTTCCATGTAAAGGTTTGCGATGACTGGTGAGAGTGGTGATCCCATAGGTGCTCCTTCTATCTGTTTGTATCTTTGTCCACTGTGTTTCGTCAGATCCAGGATGTATTTGGGGAGGTTGTATTTGTTCTGCATAGCTGCCAAGGCTTCTTTTATAGGCACTTGGGTGAAGAGGGATATGACATCAAAACTCACAAGTAGATTGCTGGTCTGTAGATTTTGTTTCTTTATCATTTCTATGAAGTGGAATGAATTTTGTATCTGGATCTGACCAACCACTGTCTAACCAACACATACTTCATTCACAATGGACAAAGATACAAACAGATAGAAGGAGCACCTATGGGATCACCAATAGTCCAGGCAGGAAGTGACGAGGGCTTGAGTGACCGTGCGTAGAGCCTCATGATCCAGAAAGGGGTGCAACTGGCATATCAGGCGAACCTGATAAAAAGCCCCCCTGGCCACGGCTGTCATATGGTCTTCTAGAGACAGCCGAGAGTACAGGAGGGCACCCAAGTTGTGAGCCCTCTCTGTAGGGGCCAATGACTCGCCCCCAATAGCCAGAGATGGAACCAACTGGCTATATTGTGACGTTGGAAGCTACAGCCACTCGGTCTTGGACAGGTTGAGTCAAAGCCTGTTTCTCCCCATCCAGATTCGCACGGCCTCCAGGCACCGGGACATCACTTCAATGGCATCATTGGGGTGGTCTGGGGTAGAAATGTACAGCTGGGTGTCATCAGTGTACTGGTGGAATTCCACCCCAAAACCACGGATGATCTCATCCAGCGGCTTCATATAAATGATGAACAGGAGGGGCGAGAGGACTGACCCTTGTGGCACCCCACATGTGAGGTGCCTTGACGTCGACCTCTGCCCCCCTGCCAACACAAATTGCGACCGGTCGGAGAGGTAGGAAGAGAACCACCACAGGACGGTGCCGCCAAACCCCAACCCCTTAGAGGTTATATATATATATAACCTCTAATTAGATAGATCCTACATCCTATAAAATTGTTTATCTTCTTGTTTGATAATTTCATATGTCAGCTTTCACATTTCAGCACATTCCATTGCTCATATCATCAATCTAATATATATGCATACAATTATTATGATTATTAAACATTCATTGAATATAGCTATTATTATATCCTTTTTATGTGAAGCATACTAAATTTAAAGTAAATTTATATTATGGCATTTCATTACATAATCCTGGACTCATCCAATGGTGTTACATCTTTGTATTCTATTATATACTAGCTGTACCCGGCCATGCGTTGCTGTGGCCCAGTCTGGTTAAATGGCCAACCAATCTGTGTAGATGTACTCCTGCACACACAAACACATACACACAACCACCGTATAACCCCCAACTTACCTGCCTACTGTATTTCTCCCTCTCTCCCTCTACCTACCTACCTACCGTATTTTCCCTCCCTCTCTCTATCCCTCTATTTGCCTGCCTACCTACCTACTGTATTTCTCCCTCTCTATCTATCGCTCTACCTACCTTCCTACTGTGTTTCTCCCCCTCTCTCTATCCCTCTACCTACCTACCTACTGTATTTTCCCTCTCTATCTCTATCCCTCTACCTACCTACCTGCCTGCCTGCCTACCTATCTACCTATTGTATTTCTCCCCATCTCTATCCCTCTACCTATCTACCTAGTGTATTTCTCCCTCTCGCTCTCTAGCCACCTACCTACCGTATTTCTCCCTCTCTCTCCATCCCTCTACCTACTTACCTACCTACTGTATTTTCCCCTTCTATCTCTATTCCTCTACCTACCTACCCACCTACCTACTGTATTTTCCCTCTCTCTATCTTTATCCCCCCCAAACTACCTACCTGGCAGTGTGTCACCTCCCATGCCTAGTTTTGGGCCTAGTAGACATTCCTACAGCCTCCTGGGACCACAAATGGGCCACCTGGGAGTGTGTCATCCCCCATGCCTAGTCTTCGGCCTAGTAGGCCTCCATACAGTCTCCTGGGACCACAAATGGGCCACATGGGAGTGTGTCACCCCCCCATGCATAGCTTTCAGCCTAGTAAGCCTCCATGCAGCCTCCTGGGACCAAAAATGGGCTACCTGGGATTGTGTCACCCCCTCCCCCCATGCCTAGCTTTCGGCCTAGTAGGCCTCCATGCAGTGTGGCAACATTGGAGGCTTATTCATTGAAACTGTTGAAAATTAGAGGTGTGTGTGCATGACGCATCATAAGAAGCAGCTGGATGTGAAGAGCTACAGGGAGGTGAAAATTTGACAAGTGAGTACCTTTTACATTTGTGCTGCTTGCACATGAAACACATGTGCCAGCCACACAAAATGTACATATGATTGCATCAGAAGTCCTTGGGAACATTGTGTGAAAATTTGGTGTCGATCGGTACAGTACTTTCTGAGATTAGTGGATTTGCACAAACTATTTTACATTTTTATTTATATAGATTGAATTGTTTATCTTTTATATATAAAAATGCTTTTCCACATCATCTCCATAGTCTTCACTTGCAGCGTATATAAAATTCCATATTATCAATCTAGTATATATAAATGCATTATTATCATTATTAATCATTTATTTGAGTATAGATATTATTACTTTGTCTTATACATAATACTCAAAGTTTAACTAAGTTTAACTTAATTTTATTGTGACATTTCATCCTGTATCCTTTCAGAAATAGTGCAGTCCAATCTGTCTTGCCATTTGTATAATCTGTATTCTAAGTGTTTTCTTGATAAGTCTCATGTGAACTTCTCTTGGCAACTTTTTGTTCATTGCATATTGAACAACAAGACTTGACACCCTCCACCCTTTCATCAGCTTGCCTTTGGTTATCATTGGTGCTTCTGCCAAAAATACTCTCATTGTTTCTGCCAAATTTTCTCCCCTTTCTTTATCTATGTTTTGAAGTATGAGATAGAATTCCAGTTCTTCTACCTCTCTTTTCAGTATTCCAGATGTATCATTTCTCTCCACTCTCATTACTGTCAATATCAACAATTTTCTTGTGACTTTGTTCATATTTTTCTGAATTTGTTTGAACTCTATCTTCAAATTTCATTGTTGTTTCATCAATATTCTCACTCGTCCCTCCATCTTTCTGTTCTTTGTTCTATAATACCCAGATTTTTTTTTCAATTCTTTGTGTGCTTATTAGAACTTTTTAAATTTCTAACATAATTCTTTGCAAAATTATTTCCTCTTCTTCTGCATATTGCGCCATTTTTCCAAGTGTGTTGACAGAAAGTATAGTGATGAAACTGTAGTCTTTGGGCCACTTTTATGTTGACTTACAAAATTTCTCTATTGTATTTTTCCACCATGTTATCTTGAATTTCAAAGTTCCAAAAAAGTCAACCTTATTAACTACATTACTATCATTGTAAAAGTATTAGATTAGGACTGGAGAGCTGTTTTGGGTAGTTGTCATCAATCATCCTAATATTTTTTAAAGAATGGAAAAATTGAGAGTCAGGAAAGAAAACAGGCCATACTAAGTTTTGCTCCTGGGGTAGTGTGGATTATAAATATATATACAAATAATAAATACATGCTCTAGGAAATAGGCCAAATCTGAGCAAAGGTATATATTATTAAAATGTTGGTGTACCCTCCATTTCTGAGAGAACGTTATAATAACAGAACCTGATTTTGCATATTTATAATATACAGTATGACAACATAACTATAGAAAGATTGTTCTGTCCATATTCCTCAGGAATCTTGATGACATACACCAGAATTTAAGGAATCAGATATCTCTAAAACATATGAAGAAGGTTGCAGGAACTGGGTATGTCTAGTTTAATGAAAAGAAGGACTAGGGTGATATGATAGCAATGTCCCAATATCTCAGGGGCTGCCACAAAGAAGGGGGAGTCAAGCTATTCTCCAAAGCACCTGAGGGCAGGACAGGAAGCAATGGGGGAAAAGTAATCAAGGAGAGAAGCAACCTAGAACTAAGGAGAAATTTCCTGACAGTTAGAACAATTAATCAGTGAAGATATTCAAGAACCAACGCTCCATGATATAATGAAAGAAATACAAGAAATGCGGAAAGACCTTATGAACCTAAGAATAGAATTGCTGGAGACACAAAGAACTACAACAACTAACGAACAGAAGATTGGAGAGTTGAAGGAGAGGGCAGCCGAGATGAAAGGAGAGATAAAGGAACTGCAAAAAGAAACTGCAGAATTTTCTGGACATATGTCTGAGTTTGAATTTGAAAGAATGTCTTTCTTCCTTAGGTTTCAGAACATCCCTGAGAGAGGGGGGGGAAGATCTCAGAGATTTGTTGAGTGAGATTCTAGCAGATTACATTAAAAAAAATAAAGAATACCTTAGGGGGGAAATAGATTTAATTTACAGAATTAACTCATCATATGCTAGAATAAATGAAGAACCCAGAGAGATTCATATAAAATTTTTAAGAAGGTCCACATGGGACGAGATACTGAGGGC
Source organism: Rhabdophis nuchalis (assembly GCA_039707465.1). Classification (NCBI taxonomy): domain Eukaryota; kingdom Metazoa; phylum Chordata; class Lepidosauria; order Squamata; family Natricidae; genus Rhabdophis; species Rhabdophis nuchalis. The sequence goes on along the minus strand of CM077647.1, from coordinate 42,670,846 downwards.
GCAACGCCTTTGAAGTATGAGCAAAATGACATTTCTATATTGAAGCAAAATTCCAAAAAAAATCAGAGAAGCGAGAAGGAAGTATTCCTTCTTGTCAAAAAAATTATATAAAAACAGAATCTGGTTCAAGTGGTTAATGCCTGAAGGAATGTTGATATTCTGGGATGGAGGTAGGATTAGAATTAAAACAACAGGGGAGGCGGAGGCCTTTCTCAAAAAACACTCCTCAATCCTGGGAGACGAAGAAGAAGGAACAGGAGGGGGCACGGCCCTGCCCACGGGGGGGAGGGAGGAAGAAGACATAATAGCAAAGAGACTCAGATCTCAAAAATAATTAACTTCGAATTACTGTAATTCTTGAAACGGATGTTAATGTAAAACCAAAGATTGAATGTACGAATTTTAAAATGTGATAGATATATATATATCTTACCATCATTTACTTAACAATATGTTGTATGAAGACCCAGATGTAACCACCATGGAAGCTCTAAAATATATATTGTAAACCCTATATACCGTTGTCCCTCATTATAATTTGTAAAATTGTAAAATTATTTTGGGGGAAAAAAGAATTAAGATCACATGAAGTATTACTACTGCTTTCTAAACATATGACGTATTACTTACTGTTTAGAATACTGCATCCAGTTTTGGTCACTATATTATAAAAAGATGTTCAGACTCTGGAAGAAATGCAGAGAAGAGCAACAAAGATGATTAGAGGACTGGAAGCTAAAACATGAAAAACAGTTGTAGAAATTGAGTATGTCTAATCTAATGAAAGGAAGGACTAGGGTTGACATGATAACAATATTCTAATACTTGAGGTGCTACCACAAAGAAGAGGGGATCAACCTATTTTCCAAAGCATCAGAAGCAAGACAAGAAATAATTAATGGAAACTAAAAAGAAGAGAAGCAACCTAGAACTACAGAGAAATTTCTTATCAGTGAGAAAAATTAACCAGTGCAACTGCTTGCCTCCAAAAGTTGTGGGTGCTCCAAGCAGGAGCAGGGGGTTGGATTAGAAGACCTCCAAAATCCCTTTCAACTCTGTTATTCTGTTATTCTATTCATTTATTTAATACACACTATAAAGAATGCTGGACAGTCTTTATCAAACTTAGTGAATATACAATATTTTGATTTGCTCAAAAAGAGACTCTAATGTTGGGAATGGGGAAAGAAAGAGAAGAAAAGGATGACCAATAGCAAGATAGATGGTAGTTACCAGTGACGGGCGGTCAGATGAGGCAGAGGAGGCACAGCCTCACCCGCTATAATCATGAAAAGAAAAAAAATGTGAAAGGAAAAAGGGGAGAGCTGTCAGGCTGAGCTAGTTGCTGCCTCACCGTGGATGACTGCGTAACTGTTTAAAAAAGCTTGTAAAAATGTGCCCTCTATTATGAGGCAGGAGAACTGCCTGCCTCATGTAGGCTGACTTTAGGCATTTTTTGATTGCTTGAGCAGAGTTAAATGAGGGTTAAAAGGCTAAAGATTTCTGACATAAGGTGAGGCACGCAGTTCTCCTGCCTCATAGTAGAGGGTGGTTCGTTTGGGCGGGGCTTCTTCAGAGGACCCTAGGCAAGACCTGAGTTGAAAGTCCTCTCTGAAGCAGTAGGTGGGCTTTATTGCATTTCAGGTATTTACCACTCAGACAGCAGGCTGCATTTGCAATTGGAGATATTTGGGGAATGCAGCAGGGAATTAAGCGAGGGACGAAGGAGGGGAAGGGAGAAGAAAAAGCAAAAGAAGAAAATTTATTTCACAAAGGAGAAAAACAAATTCTGTTGCTTTAAATACCTGAGCATACCTGGCTGTGGAATTCTGGAAGTTGAAGTCCACAAGTCTAAAAAAATTCAAAACCCATCACTGTGTCACTGCCTAACCAGCCATAAATCTCACTGCATGTCACTGGTAGTTACTGTAGAGGTGAATGCACCATTGGGAGACTTCAAAGGACAGATTTGGGACAAAGGCCATGGTGAATACCTATGTGGTCACAAAAAGTCAAAAATGACTTGATCATAATCGGTAGTGCTGTTGACATTAGTCAGGAAATGTAGTGTTATGCAATTAACTACCAGAAATTAAGTCATAGATTCAAATTTCCTTCAGATCAATGTTTGGTTTTTCTGCTGATTTCAAAGGAATTGGAGGAGCTTTAAGAGTCAGTCAGTTAAAATCAGATGGAAAAAAACCATCCATATTCCAAACTAATTCCGTGTCATTTAGAGGAGATCAACTCTACTCTTCTGGAAATAGATAGAAATAAGATATTTCTTTTCTACCCAAAACTTCAAGTGGTGAATGAAGTCTTAGGGAGATCTGGATGGGTAGTAACAAACTCAAGCTCAACCCGTCCAAGACTGAGTAGCTGTGGTTTCCGGCACCCCGGTTCAGCCAGGTAACTCCATCCCTGGCCATTGGGGGCGAAACACTGGCTCCCGTGGAGAGGGCGCGCAATTTGGGTTTCCTCCTGGATTCCCGGCTGTCCATGGAGCACCATGTGACAGCCGTGGCCAGGGGGGCGTTCCATCAGGTACGCCTGATGCGCCAATTGCGCCCCTTACTGGACCGGGCTGCCCTTCGCACAGTCACTCAAGCACTCGTGACATCCCAACTTGACTACTGTAATGCTCTCTACATGGGGCTTCCCTTGAGGTGCACTCGAAAGCTACAGCAAGTCCAGAATGCAGCCGCACGTGTGATTACGGGAGCCCCTAGATGCTCCCACATAACACCACTCCTGCACGAGCTGCACTGGCTACCTGTGGTCTTTCGGGTGCGCTTCAAGGTGTTGACGACCATCTTTAAAGCGCTCCATGGCTCGGGACCTAGTTATATGCGAGACCGCCTCCTGCTCCATACATCCCTTCGTCCGATCCGCTCCCACAGAGAGGGCCTTCTCAGGGTGCCATCGGCCGGACAATGCCGATTGGCAACACCCAGGGGAAGGGCCTTCTCTGTGGCGGGCCCTACCCTTTGGAATGACCTACCCCCAGAATTACGAACTATCTCTGACCTCCACCACTTCCGCCAATGTCTAAAGACATACCTTTTTCATCAAGCCGGCCAGCGTAACCTCCGTTGGGACTATTATTAGACAGTTTTAAATTTGGGGATTTTAAATTGATTTTAGCACAGGGGAAATTTAATAGTTTTTTAAATTTTATATTTTGTCTATATTTGTATGTTTTAATTTTCTGTGAGTCGCTCTGGGTCCTTTTTGGAGAAGGGCGGGGTATAAATACGAATAAAATAAAAATAAAATAAAATAAATCCTTGGTAGGAAAAAACCAATACAAAACTGTTTAGCATTTTTCAGGATCAAGGAAAAACTATTTCATATCAAAGCATAAGATTGTTCTTATGTTCTGTTCTGCTTATTAATAAGTACACTTCCTGGAAAACAGAATAAAATGTCCAGTCTTTTTCTGGCTTCCCTTTACTCCAGAGACCAAACAGACGTTGCCTTTGTTATTGAGAAAATAGTCATAAAACCTTTTTTATTATTTAAAGAAATACAAAAAGAAAAAAAAGAAATTCAGATTAAAACAAAGACTGCATTTTTTGAAGTGAGCACTTCAAAATGGCCTTCAAATTCTTGTTTCTGGTCCCCAATTCATTGCAAACCTTGGTTTTAAAGATATTGTGATGACCCAGGGTATGGCACAGAGGCAACACAACCAACTGGCAGTTCATTGCTCTAAATTTTCCCAAACGCTCCCATATTTCTGGCAGGACCTACAAAAAAGTAATCTTATGCATACACACCGGAGATGGTATTCAGCAGGTTCTGACCAGTAACAGAGAATTAATAGCAGAAATTTTTGAGTAGTTCAGAGAACCAGTAAATACCACCTCTGACTGGCCCCACCCCCATCTATGCTCTGCCTCTCGAGTCCCAGCTGATCGGGAGGAAATGGGGATTTTGCAGTAACCTTCCCCTGGAGTGGGGAAGGAATGGAGATTTTACAATATCCTTCTCTTGCCACACCCACCAAGCCAGGCCCACCAAGCCATCCCACACCCACCAAGCCACACCCACAGAACCTGTAGTAAAAAAAAATTGAATCCCACTGACATACACACCTCCAGCAGCCTTTGGCTGCAAGCAGTTCAGCCAAATGCTGTGAGCACAATGGCTGCAAAGCAAGAAGTCCAGCAGGGCAAGTCAATTAGTCCAGGAAGCAAAAGAGTGTCAGCATATGTTCATAGATTAGAATAGGCAACAAGGTCAGCCAATGAGTAGAAACGGCAACTGGGTCAACCAATTGGGCCTGTTAGTTACATGCGAGACCGTCTCCTGCCCCATACATCCCTTAGACCGATCCGCTCCCACAGAGAGGGCCTTCTCAGGGTGCCGTCGGCCGGACAATGCCGACTGGCGACACCCAGGGGAAGGGTCTTCTCTGTGGCGGGCCCTGCCCTGTGGAACGACCTACCCCCTGAACCCCCTGCCAGTGTTTAAAAACACACATGTTTCATCAAGCCGGCCTAACATAGCCTCCGCTGTGACTAGTATTAGATAGTTTTAAAATGGGAATTTTAATTGGTTTTAGCGCAGGTTTGAATATTTAATAGTTTTTTAAATTTTGTATTTTGTATTATTTATATGTTATTTTAAATTCCTGTGCGCCGCCCTGGGTTTTTGGAGAAGGGCGAGATATAAATCAAATAAAACTCAAAACTCAAAACTGTTTGGAAACTGAAACAATATTTGCTGTATGAAGAACAAGGAGATAGCATGGAGCTTGGGTGTTGCTTAGTGCTCTAAAGGAGAGCGCCCCAACGAATGAAGAGCACAGCTGTGAGAGGGAAGGAGGTGCGTGATAAAGCAGCCCTCACCACCAAGGGTGATGGGGAGTGCCCCAACAACAAAGAATGCAGTTGTGCGAGGGAAGGAGGCGTGCAATAAAACAGCCCCTGCCACGAAGGGTGAAGGGGAGTGCCCCAATGAGTGAAGAACGCCGGCCACAAACTACCCACCTGTGCTCAAACCAGCCCACCTCTTCTTTCCCCACACAGGCTCTGGAGGGGGAGGGAAGGTCTCTCCCAAGACCAGCTTCTTTCCTTCCCTCCTGTGGTATCACTCCGTAGATGGAAGGCACAGACGGTATGGTGGCGGCAGAAAAAGCAAAGTTTCTTTGCCAGCCTCCCAGCTGGCAAAACAAATTTTCATCAGTTTGGTGGGCATGGCTATGTGGTGGTGGGGACATGTGACTGAGTGTGCATGTGTGTGAATGATGTGAAATTGGCCATGCCCACTCAGTCATCTGCCGCCCCCCCCCACTTAGCCACACTCACTGAACTGGTAGTAAAAAAAATTTGAAACCTACCCCTGGTAGGGAACATTAGAATTTTCTAATGCAGGCATGGGGAACTATGTCACTTTTATAACTTGTGGATGTCAACTCTTAGAATTCCTGAGCCATCCATAAAAGAGATATAGTTCCCCACTTCTAATTTAACAGCAGCTCACCCAATGTTGTCATTGCAATTGGGGCACAGAGAACCTTGATCCCAATAATGTGACTAAGAATGCTGCAATGGCCACAACTTCACAGGTTGTAATAAGTTCTCACATGCCCTTCATAAGTGCCATTTAGCTTTGAGCAGTCACTGACTGAATAGGACTATCTGTATTTTTGTACATGTATTTTTATTTACAATATAATGATTATAATATAATATTATTACTAACAATTTTATTTATAATAGTTTAGCTCTTCTTTAAAAGTAAATTAATCAAAGTGCTGATAGCAGTTTAATTATATAATGGCACTTTATGATCATTTATTATGTATGTACATGTGTTTTGTTTTTTAATTTAACATTCACTGAAGTAATAGCATGGGTGCATATGTATGAAATAAATTATTCTATACTAGAGAGAATGCCATTGATTCTAATTGTTAAAAAGCAATAGTCGTAACATTTGGGCAAATATTTTTGGAAATATTTTCATTCCGTGTTGTTCAGCTCCTTTACAGTTTGAGCTATACCTGTGGGCAGCAAGAAGCCTAAAGGTTCTGGCTTTACAAGGCTTGGGCCCTTAGCCATTGACCATTCACATTGTCCTAAGGATAATGATGGGGAATGGAGTGTTTTGGGTAAGTTTTTTTCTTCCTTCCTTCCAGTCATCTGTTGCTTTTGAATGGAAACGTGTATACTTGGTAATTTTTGCTTTATGCTAGCTGCTGTTTTCCTTTTGATTTCTTTCTGATTCTTAATTGCCTGGAATGAAAAAATTGAACAAATACTTACTATGATTCCTAGAAAATATATCCAAGGATTTACCATAGCCAATTTGCACATTATCCTAGAACGTGCATCCTAATCTTGCTATGTCAGACTTCTTTTCTTTCATTCTCGTCTCTCCAGCAACTTATCTTCTGTCCTTTGCAACCCACACAAACTTCATTTGTTTCTACTAGAATGCACCTATGTTATATATTCATCCTCACCACTTGTCTAACTAAACAACATTTTATATGCGTGTTCTTTTTGTTGTTTTCTATCATTTGTCTACCATAACAGTGTTCTGTGTGCATTTGGCATTTAGTCATGCCGGCCACATGACCACGGAGATGTCTTCGGACAGTGCTGGCTCTTCAGCTTTGAAACAGAGATGAACACTGCTCCCTAGAGCCAGGAATGACTAGCATATATGTGCGAGGGGAACCTTTACCTTTACCTTTATCATTAAAAAAAAATCCAAGTCTCTAATGACAGCAACACAGGCTGCCTGATTGTGCAACTTTTTACTTCATAATAACAGTTAGCATCTTTTAAAAATTCAGCAGCTACATAAGATAACTCAATATTATTTGATATTTTTAAGGAGTTCAAATAACAAGCTACTTTTTAAACAAAACAAGTATAACACAGCTGTTTTAATGAACCATGTTTGTTCCAGGCCAAAACAAATTCCAGCAATGTCCTGAAGAAATGCACTCAGAATATATCACACAGCATACCATGAAGTATGAAAGTAATTATTTCAAGGAAAAAATATTGTAGTCTATGAAATTCTCAATCACTCATAACAAGGTTGTCCCAAAGGTGTTTTTTCAGAAGAAGATTCTTGGTTGAGAAGTGAAAGGTTTCAAGGGGAAAAAAACAACAAGAAAGTCCCATTGCCTTTTGAAAAGAAGAGTTTTGGGACATAAGATTGGAGATATCTCTAAGTTCAAAATCATATTTTACATGTTTATCAACCAAGTAGCAGCAAAAAAAAAGTTTAGTTAAGCATTTTTTATATTTATTTAATCTATTCAGAAAGCAAAACTAAAATATTTTGGTAGGCTACTAAAAATTCTTAGTGAAAAATCACTTGCCTCTTTCAGCAACAGTTTGCTTAATGTTTCTTCTACACGATCTATAATGGCACAAGGTGCACCTAAATTATCTCTATGCCTCTGAAAATAAAATAATTAAAACAGTTTGGGAAAACAATTAAATACTTCTGCAGTCAAAAAAGTATTTTTTAACTAAATAGGAAGTCACAGCAAAATAATAATGTCAATAATAAAGATTCAAAACATAAATAAAAATTCCAAATCCAATCCAAACATGTGGCTGACTGTGCAACGAACCACAACAATAAGAAAACTTCTTATAGAAATAGTTTAAAAGACAAAAGAAAGTACATCTTAAGTATTTTGAGTGTGTGTGTGTGTGTGTGTGTGTGTGTGTGTCAGCCTCTTCGGCTGCCATTGAAACAGGGAGGGAGGGGCTATGGTATTTGGGAATGGGACTATATGGTGCAGGAGGGAGATTTGGAGAAGGAAGTATGTTCTCACCATCTACTTTGCATACCGCTGGCTGGTGCCTTGTGCTGGTCAAGGCCAACTGTCTTGCATACCATCCTGATGATGCTCCTGGAGATGCTACCCACATGACACCTGAGGAATTTGCGGATTGGACAATAGGGTGGAGATTGTTGGGGGAGGGGGCTGGACATATATTGATATGTATGATTTTGCGCTTGATATCTCAGACTTTGCTTTACTTAGCTGCTTTCTTTTCATAACCACTAAAAGTACTCTTAATTCTTTGAAATGGAGTTGAGTGGTTTCTTTCTTGGTTAATGTTAGAGGCAGACCTGACAATGTGTGTGTGTTTTTACATTAGACAACAATTTTAGGGGAACATGCTTCCAGAGGTAGTTTCCTACCAGTTCGGACAGATTTAGCCAAATAGGGAGTAACTCGTCCAGCCGTGCCCCCGAACCAGTTCTATCGGCAGTGCCATAGGGGCTGCCATCTTATTTTTTGCTTTTGCGCATGCGCAGAAGCATTTTTTTTTACTACTGTGCATGCACACATAGCGTGCATCAAGCACACAAAAAGTGCGTCCCTGAGTGAACTGGGAGTAACAGAAGCCAGAACTCATCCCTGCATACTTCCTATGATGCAATTTATACAAAGCCGCCTTGGGTCCTCTGTGGAGAAGGGCGGGATATAAATTTAAATAAATAAAGCAAAAAAAGGTTACATTTTCAAAATCAATTCATTATCAACAACCACTCTTGACATTTAGGAAGCCCTAGAACTAGATATTTAATACATCTTTAGATATATGCTTTCTGAATTGTTTCCATGGAGATTAAACTCCAGCAAATAACAACATTTACTGAGACTTTTAAAACTCCAGCAACTAATATTCTCCTTAAAAATGTTCAAAAAAAATGCTCAAAACCTATGGACAAGTACAGAAGAATCAAAACTGACTTATACTAACCGTAAAAGAACAAGCTTTTGTAGGCCAGGGCTCCTTGGGTAGAAATAGCTTTGAATCCCACTTCAGTTCTTTAGGCTTGTGGGTGATGAATTTTTCTTTTGAGTTGGACCTTTTTTCTTCTTCTTTCAGAGCAGGCAGTCCATAAACTGAAGCAAAGAAGCAATAGTTTGTGCTTAATAACCATACCACACTATTGTTAACAATAGAAGGACAATCCTGCAATTCAAAGCAGACTCAAAAACAGAATGCAAATTGTCTGCACTTAATCTATATAAATAAAAATGTAAAATAGTTCGTGCAAAGCCGCTAAACTCAGAAAGTACTGCACCAATCGGCACCAAATTTTCACACAATGTTCCCAAGGACTTCTGATGCAATCATATGTACATTTTGTGTGGCTGGCACATGTGTTTCATGTGCAAGCAGCACAAACGTAACAGGTACTCACTTCTCTTTAGCTCCTCCCACCCGGCTGCTGTGTCACGCATATTTCTAACAGCTGAAAGTGTGAAAGGCCTTGAAGAGGCACATTGCCAAGGGTGAGACCAACAGAAGCCGCCACCTGGCTCTACGGGCCAATGAGGGTGAAGCTCCGAGCACAGCACATGAGTGTTTATCTCTTGAGGTGGTGTGAAGCTGAGGAATCCAAGCAGGGGTTTCTTTCAGCTGCCCAGTTTCAACAAACTGCCTGCTTCCACTCGGCGGTGGTCAGAGCAGGGAACCTCCCCCTACACAATGAACATATTCCCTGCCCCAGCCGCTCCCTTGCATTCTGCCCCAGCTTGCCTCAGTCACCTCTCTCCCCCGGGGGAGGGGGACAGAGCCCAGTACAAAGAGGTGCTTCAGTTCCTGGCTCAAATATAACCTACCAGGCAGAGCCTGAGGAAACTGAAGGGAAAATTTCCCAGGTAAGTCTTCCCCGAGCAGCCTCCGTCTCCCACCAGCCCCCAATCTACCACCAGCCCCCAACCGCTACACCCAAGGGGTTCTTGCCAGCCGCCTTGAAAGAGGTGGTGGTGAGACCCCTCCTCAAGAAGCCTTCCCTGGACCCAGCGTTGTTAACTAATTATCGTCCGGTCTCCAACCTTCACTTCCTTGCGAAGGTTGTTGAGAGTGTGGTGGCACAGCAGTTCCCTCGACACCTGGAGGAAACTGTTTATCTAGACCCGCGCCAGTCTGGCTTCCGACCCGGGCATAGCACCGAGACGGCATTGGTTGCATTGGTGGATGATCTCTAGAGGGCCCGAGATAGAGGTTACTCCTCTATCTTGGTCCTGTTAGACCTCTCAGTGGCTTTTGATACCATCGACCATGGTATCCTATTGCATCGACTCGGGGAGGTTGGGATTGGGGGGCACTCTATTACAGTGGTTCTCCTCCTACCCCTCTGGTTGGTCCCAATTCATGTTGACAGGGGAGCAGAGTTCGACATTGAGGCCCCTAATGTGTGGTGTGCCTCAGGCGTCGGTCCTCTCGCCCCTCCTGTTCAACACCTACATGAAGCCACTGGGTGGGATCATCCGTGGTTGTGGGGTAGAGTACTATCAGTATGCTGATGATACTCAGCTGTACATATCTACCTCCAACCACCCCAATGATGCCGTCGAAGGGATGTCCCGGTGTCTGGAATCGGTGCGGGTCTGGATGGGAATTAACAAGCTTCGGCTCAACCCGTCCAAGACTGAGTGACTGTGGTTCCCGGCATCCCGGCATAACCAGCTGACTCCATCGCTGATCATTAGGGGCAAGTCACTGGCCCCCATGGAAAGGGCTCGCAACTTAGGCGTCCTCCTGGACTCACAGCTGTCCTTGGATGACCATGTGACGGCCGTGACCAGGGGGGTCTTTTACCAGGTTCACCTGGTATGCCAGTTGCGCCCCTTTCTTGACCAGGATGCCCTCCGCACTGTCACTCAAGTGCTCGTTACGTCCTGCCTAGACTATTGCAATGCTCTCTACATGGGGCTCCCCTTGAGGTACATCCGGAGGCTCCAGTTAGTGTAGAATGCGGCTGTGCAGGGATTTTGGGAGCTTCACGATGCTCCCATGTAACACCTCTCCTGCGTGAGCTGCACTGGCTGCCTGTGGCCTTCCAGGTACAATTCAAGGTGCTTGTTACCATCTTTAAATCTCTCCATGGCACGGGGCCTAGTTATTTGCAGGACATCTCCTGCCACATACCTCCCACCGACTGATCTGCTCCCACAGGGAGGGCCTCCTCAGGGTGCCAACTGCCGATTAATGCTGGCTGGCGGTGCCCAGGAGAAGGGCCTTCTCTGTGGCAGGGCCAGCCCTCTGGAATGACCTACCCCCCGAACTTCGTACTATCATGGACCTTCCCCTCTTTCGCCACTCACTTAAGACTTACCTCTTCCACCAAGCCGGTCTAGCCTAGAGTTCGGAGCTCAGATGCGACATAATTTTAGCAAATTAGTAAATGGATTTTAGAATTTTATTAAGGGGAATATTTTTAGCACAGGTTATTTAATTTAATTCATTTTAAATATTGTCATTGTATTTATTGTTATTTGCTGGTGATTTTTAATTTCCTGTGCACCGCCCTGAGTCCATTTCGATGGAGATAGGAGCGGTATATAAATCAAATAAAGATAAAGATAAAGTTACCCATGAGTAAACATTTAAAATGTGGCATGTTCTCACTAGAATGGCCACCCCACGTGCCCTGAGGCTCCGCAGAAGCCTAAAACATGGCCCCTTTTTACGCAAAGAAAGTGATAATAATGGCGGCAGAATAATTTGCTTTTGTTGGTTCTGCCCCAGGCGCCTGATGGACCCTGAGAGGTTTCAGGTCCACTGATAAAGGTTGACAATCTTGTTGCATTGAAGAGAAGTTTATATAAGAGGAAATGAAATAAATAACCTGATAAATTTATGGAGCTTGGGCCAATACCTGAGACCCTGACCCGTGACTCCACTGGGGACCTAGTGGCCGCCTGGAATACGGTGGCCGTAGGGGCCCTGGATCGGGTCATGCCTATGCGGCCTCTCACTCATCACCGATCTACCTTGGCTCCCTGGTTCTCTGAGGAGCTGAGGGGGATGAAGCGTCAAAAGAGATGCCTAGAGAGCATTTGGAGGACCACCCTTGCTGAATCCGACTGGACACTGGTAAGGTCGCATTTGCCTAGTGGCGATAAAAGCAGTGAAATGAAATTATTTCTCCGCTCTTATCGCATCTGCAGATAGCAGACCCACCGCCCTGTTTCGGGTGACCCACTCTCTTCTTTATCAGAGGGCATGGGATGCCCCCTTGCAGGATCGTGCGGAGGAATTTGGAGGCTATCTGCATGATAAAATCGATCAGATTTGGGGCGCATTAGCCTCCGACTGGGCGGGTTCAGGCGGTTTGATGGAGGCAGGTCTTGAGACTGTTTTTTGGGAAAAGTTCGATCCTGTGACTCCCGAGGACATTGACAGGATACTGGGGCGACTGAACGCCACCACATGTTTACTACACCCGTGCCCCTCCTGGTTGTTACTGGCCTCCTGGGAGGTGACACGAGGCTGGCTCCAGGGAATTGTCAATGCTTCTTTGAGTGAGGGGTTTATGCCGACCGTCCTGAAAGAGGCGGTGGTAAGGCCCCTCCTCAAGAAGCCCTCCCTGGACCAGGCTGTTTTAGCCAACTACAGTCCTATCTCCAACCTTCCCTTTTTGGCAATGGTTGTTGAGAGTGTGGTGGCGCAACAGTTCCCCTTGCACCTGGAGGAAACTGTCTATCTGGACTCATGCCAGTCCGGCTTCTGGCCTGGGTACAGCATGGAAACGGCATTGGTCGCGTTGGTGGATGATCTTTGGAGAGACCAGGATAGGGGTTGTTCCTCTATCCTGGTCCTATTAGATCTCTCAGCGGCTTTCGATACCATCGACCATGGTATCCTATTGTGCTGGTTGGAGGGGTTGGGGTTGGGGGGCACCGTGCTGTGGTGGTTCTCCTCCTACCTCTCTGACCGGCCACAATTTGTGTTGGCAGGGGGGCAGAGGTCGACGTCAATGCAACTCATATATGGGGTGCCACAGGGGTCGATCCTCTCGCCCCTCCTGTTCAACATTTATATGAAGCCGCTGGGTGAGATCATCCATGGTTTTGGGGTAGAATTCCACCAGTATGCTAATGACACCCAGCTGTACATTTCTACCCCAGACCACCCCAACGATGCTGAGGAGTGATGTCCCGGTGCCTGGAGGCCGTGCGAGTCTGGAGGGGGAGAAACAGGCTTCGACTCAACCCGTCCAAGACTGAGTGGCTGTGGTTTCCAGCATCGCGATATAGCCAGTTGGTACCATCGCTGGCCATTGGGGGCGAATTATTAGCCCCCACAGAGAGGGCGTGCAATTTGGGTGTCCTCCTGGACTCCCGGCTGTCATTAGATGATCATTTGACGGCTGTGGCCAGGGGGGCTTTTTATCAGGTTTGCTTGATTCGCCAATTGCGCCCCTTTCTGGATCGTGACGCTCTACACACAGTCACTCAAGCCCTCGTCACTTCCCGCCTGGACTATTGCAACGCTTTCTACATGGGGCTCCCCTTGAGGTGCACCTGGAGGCTCCAGTTAGTGCAAAAATGTGGCCACGAGGGGGATTCTGGGAGCCTCAAGATGCTCCCACGTGACACCTCTCCTGCACGAGCTGCACTGGCTGCCTGTGGCTTTCCGGGTGTACTTCAAGGTGTTGGTAACCACCTTTAAAGCGCTCCATGGCATGGGGCCTGGTTACTTGCAGGACCGCATCCTGCTTCCAAATACCTCCCACCGACCAGTCCTCTCCCACAGAGCGGGTCTCCTCAGGGTACCATCAGCCAAACAATGTCAGCTGGCGACCCCCAGGGGGAGAGCCTTCTCTGTGGCAGCCCCTGCCCTCTGGAACGATCTACGCCCGACCTTCGTACGATCACCGACCTGCGCCTCTTCCGTCGGGCTCTGAAAACGCACCTATTTCGTGCAGCCGGCCTGGTGTAGTTTCTTTTAATCGATTGTAATTTTTTAATTGATTTTATTTGATTTTATTAACTGTCTTTGTATGGTTATCTGGTTTTTAGAACGGGCCCTTAAATTTAATTAGTTTTAATGTATTTTTGTATCAGATGTTTTACTGTTTTATTATGCCTGTTCACTGCCCTGAGTCCTGCAAGGGAGAAGGGCGGTATACAAATTTAATAAAAGTAAAAGTAAGTAAAAAGTTGTTGTGGCAGCTTTTTGCGCTTGATTTTAAAAAAGAAGCGGGAGATTGGACGAACAGTAAAAAATAAGCTCAAAATGACAGTTACCCATAAGTAAACATTTAAAATTCGGTGTGTCCTCACTAGAATGGCCATCCCATGCGCCCCGACATTCTGGATAAGCCCAAAACCAAAACTCCCAGTGAAGTCTTTACAAAATGCTTCCGCTCAGCCTTATAATAAAACAGTGTTATGAAGTAAGGTTTCTGGAGTCTTTAAACATGTACAGTTGCAGGAAAAGCAGTAGCTATAAATAAGACATGTATGAGTTTCCTGGTCTCATCTGAGGTTTCTTCAACAGGGAATTAATATTGGACATTCTTTTTTTTTGGCTGATGTCTTTTCAGCCCACCTGCCATCACTGTGCTGGTGCCTATCATTTTTCATTACGTGCATCATACTTTAGGAACATTTGAAGTTAAACCCATGTAATCATTATAGAAGCTGGTGTTTTAGGTCCGTCAGTAGAGGAAGACTTAGAGAGAAGGATAAATGCTGTAGGTAGGTAGGTAGGTAGGTAGGTCGGTAGGTAGGTAGGTAGGTAGGTATAGAGAGGCAGAAATACAGTAGGTAGGTAGGTAGAGGGATACGCACACATACACACACACACAGAGAAATACAATAGTTATGTAGGTAGGTAGAGGGATAAAGAGGGGGATAAATACAGTAGGTAGGTAGATAGGTAGATAGAGGGATAGAGAGAGAGGGGGAAATACAGTAGGTAGGTAGATAGGTGGATATAAAGAAAGGGGGAAATACAGTAGGTACGTAGATAGGTATGTAAAGGGATAAATAGAGAGGGGGTAAATACAGTAGGTAGGTAGATAGGTAGGTACAGGGATAGAGAGAGAAAGGGAGAAATACAGTAGGTACAGTAGGTAGGTAGGTAGGTAGGTAGGTAGGTAGGTAGGTAGGTAGGTAGAGGGAGAGAGGCACAAAATACAGTAGACAGGTAACTACACAAAAATTGTTTGACCATTTCACCACACTGGGCCACAGCAATGTGTGGCCGGGTGCAGCTAGTTTAATAATAAGTAGTGTGTGTGCTATTCTTATTACTTTAGAAAAGGCACGGGCATTTTTCAAATACAATGTAAAGTATCCAAGTCAAGTAAGGTATCCATGGACACCGATAGTTTTATGGTAATCAAATGGTAGTGGATTTTCCTTCTTTGATTTTTTTTAAACTGCCCAGTCTACTATATCCATAACCAATTAAGAAATAACGATTTTAAAGCATGCCTAGACTACTTACAAAAAAGGAGAGCTTTGGAAGTTGTTTTAACATCAATTTTTAAAATGAAAATAGTGTAATAAAAGCTACATTATGCGGATGCAAGTTTTCACCTGCAAACTTTCACTGAAGTATCTCTAAAATGGCTCCAGAAAAAAAACTTGTTGAGCAATAGGATTACCAAAACAAAAACAAAAAAACAAAAAACCCTCATCTAGTTCCTCCCTCGGGTATCACTGGGCACTTTGCAAAATATGTAGATAGTAGATTGAAGCATATAATTACAGTAACTGCCTACTAAAAACATTAAGTACAGTATTCCTAATAAATACTGAATAATGAATACTCTTCCAACTCAATAACTATTAGATTTTGGTCAGCAACACACCTTATTAAAAAGAGAAACAGACAGAATTAGAGACATGCAAGGCACTAATTTTGCAAGTTCACTAATTTCTTCAGAACTGAAGAAAGTAAAAGGAATTCTTCTTTAGATCAGATTAAAGATCTACTTAGTCCAAGATCCTATTTCCCACAATACATGGCTTCTTCCTTATGCAGGTAGTTACAAAAGTTCATTTAGTAACCATTCAAAATTACAACAGCACTGAAAAAAGTTACTCATGACCATTTTTCCCAATTAAGTCCTTTGCTCATCATGTGATCAAAATTCAAATTTTTGACAACTATTTCATATTTATGACTGTTGCTGTGTCCCAAAATCATGTGATCACCTTTTGCAGCCTTCTGACAAGTAAAGTCAGTAGGGGAAGCCAGATCCACTTAACAGTCAGATCCACTTAACTTATCAACTGCAGTGATTCACTTAACAACTGTGGCAAATAAGATCATAAAATGGGTCAAATCTCACTTAACAAATGCACTTCATATTAAACAATTTTGGGCTCAATTGTGATTGCCAGTCAAGGACTGCTGATATTATTTCTTAATAATTGACATTAACTAGAGCTAAATACACTTGACAGAAATCAACCTCAAACAGACAAATAGGCGAATAGACATGGGCATCTTACAAAAAGCTATATATGTGCTATATACTGTATATCCTGATGGGAATATTTCTATTTGAGTACAAATTATACATTTAGATTTAGACCCACCCCTGCACTGCTGTGATATGATTCTGGCATTGTGCATGAGGTGGAGAGAGATCTAAATGAAGTCTCTGAATTGTTTCTGGGTAGAAATTAGGCCAAAGCCTAATTCTCCCTCAACTCAGGAACCAACTATAAAAACCTGAGGTTCTGCAATCTATTAACAAGGAGCAACTGTCCAGAATCCAATGGGGTGACCTCACAATCTCTCCTTTATCTGGGAAGATTGCAGTAGTCAGAATTTACTGTTTGGCTTCAGGTCTCCACTGCAGTGCTATCCTGCTCCTTCAGGGATGCCTAATTCAGGAGAAGGTGGAGCTACTCGTGCCGACACAACTGGAGGTCTCTAAGCTCCAGGGACCCCGGTTGAACTTTGGTCCCGTGATTCAGTAGAAACCTAAGCTGCCCTGGAGGGGCAGTGAATAGAAAGTAAACTCCGTTGGATACAGAGATCCCGCAAGATCTCTTGTAGACACGAAGAAAAACTTCTGAAGGGCAACGAAAGGGACCCCCCCTCATCCTGCGGGGGAATAAGGCAATGAGAGAGTTTCCGAGCTGAAAGGAACTTTAAAGTGAAAGTGTTAAACACCCGGAAAGGTATGCTATCTTGCTTCTGAAAAACTTTGCAAAGAAACTTTTTCTTTTTTACTAAAGCTTTGTACTTGGAACTAAGCGGCGAACTTAACCAAATTGAAAGATTTCTCCTGTTAATAGAGCTCTTTGAAATGGCGGACTGAAGCGTAAGAACAAAGGACAGAGCCATTTCCACTTGCGCTGAAAGAGAATGGAGTATGGCTGATTTATTTACTTTTTTTTTTTGTCTAATCTACTTTACTTTATCTGACCGAACACAGGTGAGAGCCCATTTAAGGACTTACCTTGTGGCGCTGAGAGTGGCTAAATGTCATCATTGTGCCACTCTCATCGCATCTGCAGATAACCGCCCTGCTGCCCTGTTTAGGGTGACCTGTTCCCTCCTTCAACAGAGGACGCGGGAAGCCCTTTTGCAGGGTAGAGCAGAGGAATTTGGGGAATATCTGCAGGATAAAATCGCTCAGATTCGGAGCGAGTTGGCCTCCATCGAAAGTGGTCCAGTGGGATACCCCGAGGCAGATCTTGAGACAGTTTTGTGGGAAGAGTTTGACTCTGTTACTTCCAAAGATATGGACAGGTTATGTGGGTGACTGCGAGCTACCACATGTTTATTGGACCCGTGTCCCTCCTGGCTTGTACTGGCATCCTGGGAGGTTACACAAGGGTGGCTCCAGGAGGTAGTGAATGCTTCCTTGGGTGAGGGGTTCTTGCCTACCATCTTGAAAGAGGCGGTGGTGAGACCCCTCGTCAAGAAGCCCTCTCTGGACCCAGGATTGTTGGTAAATTACCGTCCGGTCTCCAACCTTCACTTTCTGGCGAAGGATGTCGAGAGTGTGGTGGCACAACAGTTCCCCCGTCATCTGGAGGAAATTAATTATCTTGACCTGCACCAGTCCGGCTTCTGGCCCGGGTACAGCACCGAGATGGCATTGGTCGCGTTGGTGGATGATCTCTGGAGGGCCAGAGATGGGGGTTGTTCCTCCATCCTGATCCTATTAGACCTTTCAGCGGCTTTTGATACCATCGACCATGGTATCCTATTGTAT
The DNA here is from genome assembly GCA_039707465.1 of Rhabdophis nuchalis. Taxonomy (NCBI): domain Eukaryota; kingdom Metazoa; phylum Chordata; class Lepidosauria; order Squamata; family Natricidae; genus Rhabdophis; species Rhabdophis nuchalis. The sequence continues at coordinate 42,652,870 of CM077647.1, read as the reverse complement.
CGGCTAGAGGGGTTGGGGGTGAGGGGCACAATGTTGCGGTGGTTCTCCTCCTACCTCTCTGGTTGATCGCAATTTGTGTTGGCAGGAGGGCAGAGGTCGACCTCGAGACCCCTCACTTGTGGGGTGCCTCAGGGGTCAGTCCTCTCGCCCCTCCTGTTCAACACATATGTGAAGCCGCTGGGCGAGATCATCCGTGGTTTTGGGGTGGAGTACCACATCTACGCTGATGATACGCAGCTGTATATATCTACCCCAAACCACCCCAACGATGCCGTAGCGGTGATGTGCCAGTGCCTGGAAGCTGTGCGGGCCTGGATGGGAAGTAACAGACTCAGATTCAACCTGTCCAAGACCGAGTGGCTGTGGTTTCCGGCGGCCTGGTACAACCAGTTGACCCCATCACTGGCCATAGGGGACGAACATCTAACCCCTGTGGATGGGGTTTGCAACTTGGGCGTCCTCCTTGATGCACGGCTGTCCATGGAAGATCAAGTGACGGCCGTAGCCAGGAGGGCATTTTACCAGGTTCGCCTGGTCCACCAGTTGCGTCTCCTATTGGACCGGGATGCCCTCTGTACAGTCACTCATGCCCTTGTGACATCCCGACTGGACTACTGCAATGCTCTCTACATGGGGCTCCCCTTGAGGTGCACCCGAAGACTGCAGCTTGTCCAGAATGCAGCCGCGTGGGTAGTTATGGGAACCTCCAGGTTTTCCCATGTAACACCACTCCTGCGCGAGCTGCATTGACTGCCTGTCATCTTTCGGGTGTGCTTTAAGGTGTTGGTTATCATCTTCAAAGCGCTCCATGGCACGGGACCTAGCTATCTGCGGGATCGCATCCTGCCCCATACATCCCTGCGGCCAATTCGCTCCCACAGATAGGGACTTCTCCAGGTGCCATCCACTAGGCTATGCCAGTGAGTGATGCCCAGGGGAAGGGCCTTCTCTGTGGTTGGCCCGACCCTCTGGAATGACCTTCCCCCCGAAATTAGAACAACCACAGACCTCCGCTCCTTCCATCAAAAACTAAAAACTCATTTCTTCTGCCTGGCCAGCTTGGGGTAATTGAATTGTTTTTAGGGACTTTTGGGGGTCCAGTTTTAGTCAGTTTGGGATTTTAGTGCAGGGTCTAGTTTAATTTATTTTTAATTGTATTTATGCTTGTTGGTTTTATGTATGTATTTTTAAATTCCCTATGCACCGCCTCGAGTCCCTTCGGGGAGAGAGTGCGGTTTTATAAATTAAAATTATTATTATTATTATTTACTTAAAATCTGGAAATTTGGACTATTTCTACAAGTTTGTGAAACTTTATTGTGTACTCTTAAAACTTAAACAAGGACTATACTTTTATTTCATTTCATTTCATTTCTGCCCTTCCTCTAACAAAGACGTTTTTAAGCTACGTTGTTACATTCTGTCGCCTCCGGGAGTTGTTAGTGGACTGTTAATGGGTACTTAAGAGCAGTTAAGCTCTCGAATACACTAAAGAAAGAAAGAAAGTCAATGAAAGGAGGCAAATAGATCTATTCTTTTACTTTGTCGACTTGTCAATATGTCCACACATATAGATATAAATACCAAAGAAAATCAGGAGCTTTTGGCTGAAATTTTGAATGAAATAAAAAGATCAAATGATATATTTGATATAAAGCCATTTACTATTTTAAACGAAGAGGAAAATGAACAAGATAATGAATTCTACTTAATTGAAGAGGATGAGGATGAGACGAACCTAATAAATCATGGGGAAACAGCAGAGGAAGGGACAACATTTGAATCTTATCAGGAGGTTAACAGAAATATGGATCTCAGCTTGACCGGCAAGGGAAAAAAAGAGAAAGGAAAACAAAAGGGGAAATCTTTCCAATATCAAACTTGATATTTAAAAACAAACAATCTGTGAAAAGAGTTGGTCGGCATTATGATGGGACATCTATATCAAATCATAAAATGCCAAAAGAAATCGAGAAAGGACATGGAAAAAGAAACAAAAATAGACTGAAATCACAAATTATAGAAGAGATAAATTTAATTTACCTCTGGAAAGATACGGGTTGAAAAGGGAAATTATTATCCCTTGATGAGAAATAACCAGCCAGGCTGTGGGTTAAATATCATCAAAGAATTATTAGTTAATTGACTGCAAATAACAATTATTGACATTTATAATAAGAATAATTTATAATTAATGTCTTGGTTAATGATATACATTTACTTATCTATAGATGTAAGATACTATTAGATACTAATTATAGAATAATGGAAAAATGATAGTTAATATTGATAAAATGGGAATTGTTATATCTAGATGATTAATAACTAACCAATTATTTAGATGGTTATAATGTTGTTGGAAAATTATTATCTAATTAATAACTACTTATAAAACTCAAGATTGTTTTACATTATATTACTATGGAATTTATATTGCTATGATGAGATTAAATAAGGGATGTTAATAGTCGGCCAGGCTTTAAAGATTTTTTAAAGAAGAAATAGATTGATGTTAAAATATTTGATTAGAACTGTGGATATTGATATTAAGCTAAGTGACAAATTATTAGATCATAAAATGAGATTAATTAAAAAAAAATTATTTCAGAGAGGCATAGAATGTATGAACGCCCGGTTAAAATACCCTTTAAAGGATACTATCTAGAGTGAACTTTTTAAAAAAAAATCCATTCTTTTTCTTTTCTTTTTTTTAATTTTCTCTCTCTTTCTTTGTTGGCCTTATAGAATTGTAATAATTAACATGAAAAATAAGTGATAACATTGGAAGATATTTATAGAAACCTGGGATGAATTGATACACTCTTAAAAATGGATAGCCTGTTATGGGAATGGCTTTTGGATGGTTTTTCTTTTCTTTCTTTTCTGTGAAGTTCGGATTATTTGTGTTTATATTAAAAAAATATTAATTAAAAAAAGGATGCCTAATTCAGCATGTATCCTCACTGGAAACAATGATTTAAATTCAGGAGCATGGTCAGGAAATGCCTACCTATTTCAAGTTAATGTCTTGTATCTTCAAACTGACATGAAATAATTGATGGAAACTAAACAAGGAGATAAACAATCTAGAACTAAGGAAAAAATTCCTAATGGTGAGAGCAATCAACAATAGAAGAGCTTGACTTCAGACGTTGTGGGTGCTCTATCACTGCATGATTTTAAAGAAGAGATTAGACAGTCACTTGTCTGAAATGGTATAGGATCTCCCGTTTGAGCATTGAGTTGGAGTAGAAGACATCCAGGGTCCCTTCCAACTCTTAACATTATATGTTCTATATTTTTCATAGTTTCTTAGTAGAGCACATAAACTTTTGTAAATTAAAACGTACCCAAAATTGCATATGAATTTGTTATCTGTCAGCATTTTGCCTTCTTTATTGAGTACAATGCTTCATTAAGGTAACCATCAAGGTGTTGGTTACCATCTTTAAAGAGATCCATGGCACGGGACCTAGCTATCTGCGGGATCGCATTCTGCCTCATACATCCCTGCGGTAGATTCGCTCCCACAGAGAGGGACTTCTCCGGGTGCCGTCCACTAGGCTGTGCCAGCGGGCGATGCCCAGGGGAAGGGCCTTCTCTGTGGCGGGCCCGACCCTCTGGAACGACCTTCCCCCCGAAATCAGAACAACCACGGACCTTCGCTCCTTCCGACAGCTATTAAAAACTCACTTCTTCCGTTTGGCTGGCCTAGGGTAATTTTAATTTTAATTTTAAATTATTAAGGGGTTTTTTAGGGATAGTTTTATTTTTATAGAAATTTTTAGTGCAGGTTAAGTTTAATTTGATTTTAACCTTGTACTTTGTTTGTTGTAATTTGTTTTTAATTTCCCTGTGCCCCGCCTCGAGTCCCTTCGGGGAGAGAGAGCGGGATATAAATAAAATTTATTATTATTATTTTCCCAATTATTTTCAGTTATCTGAAGATGGTTTTTTTTAATATGTGCTACCATTAGACTATATTTTCTATCTTAGATAGAAAGAAGAGCCGTAGGCTTAAATTTATCCTACATTAGAAGAATGAAAGCAGGAAAATTAATACGTTCATTTGGAACTTATTGACCAACATAATTGTTCCACATTACTATAACACTTCCCAAATTGTAGTGGTGTTACTATTAACTGTGGGAATCTATGTTAAATCTTGTGTGAAATTTGTGAAGAACTGCAGCAGATATTCCATTTCCCCCCAAAGGTAGTTTCATTGATCACAATCTATCATTTAACATTGCTATTTTTGTATCTGTGAAGTATGGAGAGCACAATATATAGCTTAGACTATTTTTCAATAGGGCTACTTATTGAATTTTATACTTATTAATATATAAAAATTAGTTGAACTTTAAACATCTCCAAGAATTAATGTTGGCACAAGAATCCTATACATAGAGTGCCAAATGGAACTCATAACAAATATTTTTTTAACAATCACTAACAGCTAATCTTTCTTGTACTTGTTCGAAAAAGTAAACAAATAGCTACACAGGGTTCAACCCATGTATGTACTGTATGTTTTCACTCCAGAAAATTAATGGTCTTTGACTTCTTGAAGTATCTTCATCTTAATATCTATTAATATGAGAAGATTATGCCTAAACTGTAATGTTTATATGATCCATTCGAAGTTTCATACTTACCTTAACACATCAGCAAAAACTTACTTTTGCTTAAGCATTGTGATTTGAACTTTAGATTTGAAGGATCCCTGGCATAACTTGTCACAAAATCTGGTACTCCTTTTTCATACTGCAAAGGGAGGGGGAAAATAAGGGAGAAAGATATGATTTTAAAGGCAAGCAACTCTAAAGATATGTTTTCTGAATTGTCTCCAATTAGGCATTCATAATGGATCTTTTGAATAATTATTCTAAAATAAGCAAATTAATATTAAACAATTCAGGAACAAAACTCAATCTTACTTTGGATACATTATGTGCAGATATAACTCTCCGAAGAAGCTTCTAATGCTAGGAAAGGTGGAAGGGAAGGGAAGAAGAGGATTATCTGCAGACATTCTCAGTCAACCAGGTCATAGAGGTCTCAAAGATGCTTTTTCAAAAGGCAACTGGATGGCTTGCTCTTCTCATCCAAGCAGCTTCCTCAGTTATGATGGCAGGAGGGGAGGAGGAGGAGGATGGACTGACAATTGAAACTGTGGTGTGGGATGGAAGGATAATTTCTGACCTATACTTTTGAAAAAAGAAGCCATTCACAAAGAGAAAGGGAAGGGGGAATAAAATGCAACGTATCTTCAGTATACAGTATAGCCCTTTTTAATTTCGGTTTGTCAAGCATGTATGATCATACAATTATAAGTATGAATATATAAGTATATACAGTACATAAGTATTAATACATAAGAAATGAACAGTATGACATGGACGGTAGGCACGCTGGTGTGCTTATGCAAGTCCCCTTACAGATCTTTTAGGAATGGTGTGAAGTCCACGGCAGACAGTTTAATGTTAAAGTTCTGGGAGTTTGAGAATGTAACAACAGAGTGCTTTCCAGGCATTGATCATTCTGTTGCTGAAGTCCTATTTTCTGGGAAAAAGTTTGGAGCTTGCAGCAATTCCAAGAAAATTCCACAAACAATTGCACTCTGATTCATGTGACCCTTAAGGCAAAAATAAAGCCCCCGCCTGTTCAGGGTGACCCGCTCCCTCCTTCAACAGAGGCCACGGGAAGCTCCTTTGCAGGGCCGGGCAGAGGAATTTGGATGTTATCTGCAGGAGAAAATCGCTCAGATCTGGGGCGAACTAGCCTCCAATTGGGTTAGTCCGGACGAGATGACAGAGACAGGTCTTGAGACCGTTATTTGGGCTGAGTTTGATCCCGTGACTCCTGATGGCATGGACAGGATACTGCGGCAGCTAAATGCCACCACATGTTTATTGGACCCATGTCCCTCCTGGCTTGTACTGGCCTCCCAGGAGGTTACACGAGGCTGGCTCCAGGGAATTGTTAATGCTTCCTTGAGAGAGGGATTTGTGCCACCCATCTTGAAAGAGGCGGTGGTGAGACCCCTCCTCAAGAAGCTCTCCCTGGACCCAGATGCTTTATCTAATTATCGTCGGGTCTCCAACCTTCGCACCTGGAGGAAACTGCCTATCTAGATTTGCGCCAGTCCGGCTTCCGACCTGGGTACAGCACGAAGACGGCATTGGTCACATTGGTAGATGATCTCTGGAGGGCCCGGGATAGGGGCTATTCCTCTATCCTGATCCTGTTATACCTCTCAGCGGCTTTCGATACCATCGACCATAGTATCCTACTGTGCCGGTTGGGGGGGTTGGGGTTGGGAGGCACCGTATTACAGTGGTTCTCCTCCTACCTCTCAGACCGGTCGCAGTTTGTGTTGGCAGGGGGGCAGAGGTTGACGTCGACGGGTGCCTCAGGGGTTGGTCCTCTTGCCCCTCCTGTTCAACAACTACATGAAGCCACTGGGCGAGATCATCCGTGGTTTTGGGGTAGAATTCCATCTGTACGCTGATGACACCCATCTGTACATTTCTACCCCAACCACCCCAACGATACCGTTGTTTGAAGCTGTGCAGGTCTGGATGGGGAGGAACGGGCTCCAACTCAACCCATCCAAGACCGAGTGGCTATGGTTTCCGGCGCCGTGACATAGCCAGTTAGTTCCATCTCTGGCTATCAGGGGGGGGGAATACTACCCCCCACAGAAAGGGCCCGCAACTTGGGTGTCCTCCTTAGTGACCATCTTTAAAGCACTCCATGGCAGCGGGCCTGGTTATTTGCAGGACCGCCTACTATCACATACCTCCATTCAACCTGTCCGCTCCCACAGGGAGGGCCTCCTTAAGGTGCCATCTGCTGGACAATGCCGGCTGGCGACACCCAGGGGAAGAGCCTTCTCTGTGGCAGGGCCCGCCCTCTGGAATGACCTCCCCCCAGACCTTCGTACTATCACTGACCTTCGCCTCTTCTGCCAGACACTGAAAACATATTTCTTCCATATGGCCAGCCTGGCATAGCTGCTATAGCTATGCTATTTTTAGAGTTGGGTTTTAAATTAAATTGTTCTTTTAGCACGGGCTAAATTATTTAATTTTAGTTTTAACTTTTGTAGAATTTTGTATTGTTGTATTTTTAGATTTTTAATTCCTGTGCACCGCCCTGAGTCCCATTTTGGGGAGATAGGGCGGGATAGACATCTAATAAATAAATAAATTAATTAATTAAATAAATAAATCTTTCCAACTTCCACCATTCAATCTCAACTGTCAATATCTATCCTTCCATTCCCCTCCCCCAATTGCCATCACAACTGATGAAGCATCTTGGATGAGAAGCAAAATGTTTTGTTGTTCTTCCTTAAGGAAAAAAAAAGTCCTGTTTTTGAAAAAGCGCCTTTGAGAAGAAGAGGACAACTAGCAGTAAGGTGAATAAACTCAATTACAATGGCAATAGATGTACTGTGGAAAACCTGAATATAAAGTTGGGGACAGAGCATAATGGACAAAATGTGTCTACATGGTAACTAAGAGTTGACAATGACTTGATGGCATATAATTAATCAATCCATCCAGGAACTGAAATGAATTTCCTTTGGGCTACTAGAAAACATTGTATTTGTTTTTTCCTCCTAAGGTAAAAGGATCTGCTATCACTCTTTCAAAAACTAAGACAGAGACCAGAATGAAGTTATCTTTTTCATACTTTGCAGTTCAGGAAATGTGGTAATAATAAAATGCATATTTGGGATTAGAGTGCAAAAGAAAATGAATATTTAATGAGGTATAATGTACTATAAATATGTGTATTTGGGTTATTTTTAACCATAGTCTGGTCAATGAACATATGCAAAAAAGGAAGAATAGAAAAAGACTGACATTTATTGCTATCAATTATTGCTACATTTTCAGTGATAAACTATACGTTCATTTCTTTAGAGGCTCTAAGTCAGAAATAAGTCTGGTATTTTGATAATTGGCCACACATAAATGCTTGCAATAGGTTTCATACCACACCACACCACCCCCTTCCCTATATTCTGTATTCTATTTCAAAGTAGAAGTTTAATTCAAAAATACATCGCTGGAAGACTTATGGTGCCATAATATTTATCTTGTAATGCTCTAAAAACATCTTAGAGCAGATCTTACCTTTTAAAGATTTCAATTACACAAATCAGTTATTTGAAGATGTTTGAGCAAGTTTTATACAAACGGGTCTCACAAACACATTGATGGTAATGAAACAATTTCTCCTTTTCACTCACATCTGGACAACAGATCAATGATTTTACCATTAATGAACTGGATTGGAGATGAGCTGTTAAAACAGTTCTGAGTCTCGGTAAGATGGATATACAATATAAACTCTAGTAGGGTTTTTCACGGTGATGTTATTTAATTTATTCTGGATAGAACTATTAAGTTCGCAATACATGAGGGAATAGTTGGATGATCTGAGGGAATAAGGAGAAGAGATACTACCTAGGAAACAGTCAGATGAGGGAGGATCCCCCTTCCAATGGCTTATACATCAAAGAAAGAAACTTAGGAAGACCCACCCTAAATAGTCAAGCAGTTAGAAGAGGTGGCAGGAAGTTTATACCTTCAAAGTTGCAAGATTCTGTTAATGTAGCCTTACAATAAAGTAGAATTAGTGCATCTGGTCATGTTTCCTATCTGATTATGAAAGCTGACGTCAATCTTGTAAGTCTAGAGCCAATAAGGAAACCGACAAAACATCCTTAATCACAATTATAAATTTCTATTTGGTGCATTCCAGGGAGGTACCATGTTTTCTCAAAATTCTATCTTTTGTAACAATCATGCAGGCAATACTTCCCTGTGAAAAATATTATGGGATTTTTTTTAAAAAACTGAAATAATTTCCATATGTGAATCATTTCAAAAACAGCTCTTGCATGCAAACATTACATTAAAAAAGGTTATTGTCTCAGCTGTGTTCTCAAAATTTCACAGCAATGAAAGTAATATTGCTAATTTAACAATATCACAGAGGGGCTAATGTACAAGTAATTCATGCTGTGAGGAGTGGAGAAAACCAATGGAACATAAGTGGAAGAAATAAATTTTAAGTTGAACTAGTCTAAAAGTACTTGAGTCTAATAAGAAAACTCAAAAATTCCCCAGGCACTAACTCAGCAGGGGGGGGACTGAAGATAAATATTCCAATAGTTCAAGAATTTTCTGAAAACCGCCAAGGATTCAAAGAAATTTTTCAAAGGCTATTATTAGCCATATAAACTAACCCTCCCAGAGGGCAGTTAAATGTCATCCACACCATAATCTTCATATGGCGAAGGCTTTTGCTGCAAGTTTACTATTAGGCAGAAAATGCACTTTTTTATTTGTTGGAGAAGGCTTACAGAGTGTTCAAAAGAGCAGTTCAGACAAAGTCCTGCCCCCTTTTTATATGTGTTGTGTCTGCCACTCATGTTCAAAAGTGGTTAAGGCTTTGATTGAGCGGTCATAGTTCCCATCTTATTATTTTGGAGCCTCTCAAAGGATACCCGATCTTTGTTACTGTTTTGTAGCTCGTACAAAATAGGATTGATATCACCTGTATAAATTAGCATAAGTCCCATATAGGACAATTATACAGATTATTGTTTCAGCCTCAGTTGAACTTTTACCTGTCTGTAATCATATGGTTGGGGATCTTGGTATATGTTGCTAGTAAATTTTCCCCTCTTCACAAACATTAACTTGGATTCATAGGAGCCTCTATAAGAAAACCTGGTAACAATCTTTGTTTGTTTGTCCTCTTCTGTTTTTCCCAGATTGTCCTTTGGGACAATCAATCCTGATCTTATTCTATGTAAATCTTCAAAAAATGTCTTCTTTTTTTCCTTTTTTTTCAGCTCTTGGAACTTTCCAACTGGCTTACGTGAAGATAAATATACTTTATAGCTAAAATCCGGTGGTTGGGACATCCACCCTTGTCTTTCTGGAGGGGCTTTGCACTGCTGTGACATACGGATTTGATTCCGTTCTAATGCTATCTTCAGGTTGGTAGAAAATTTTTCTTTTGAGTCAAAAGAACATAAGGATGGCTTCTTGATAAGGGCACTGGGAAACATGGTGTACTTCTCCCCTTAATTCTGAAAAAAGTTTTTTAAAATAACACTTATTATTATTGGTTATTAATTTGGTATTCTACAGCAGTGAATAAATGTATTATTCTAATATCAATATCTAAAATTACAGTAATTCCCTTTCATGTACGCTCATAATATTTTCACCAGTGCATATTATTACATTTAAATAAGAATATAATTCAATAAAACTCTCAGAACTAATAATTAGTGGCATAGAAAACACTCAAGTTGTGGCACATCTCAGGCTTATACAAAATGCACTCGCTGTGAGAATTAGGTAGAGAAACAAAAAATTTACAAGCAAAATAACAGGAACCTCTTTTACCAAAGTTGTGAAAACTTATTAAAGAACACAATTCATGAACAGAAACAAACATTGAACTATAGGAGGGGGTGTTTTTTGTTTTTGTTTTGTGTGCAGTACCTCAAAGAAATAAAGCAAACTCAGTGCTATGAAAATAGCTATTTTGGGGAAGAATGGCAAAGAATCATCGATAACAAATAAATATATGAAATCATCAGTTAGCTTGCAAGTTAGACAGCCTGTGTTCCAACAAAACTATGAGGTATAGAGTAGAGACTGCAATGGCCAATCACGTGATTTCCTCTGAAACAAGCAAATACATATATTAAAAGGTAACCAGAGTAAAATGTAGAATGAATTAAACATGTTAAATAGTTTTACTCACCTTCACTTTCTCAAAACGCTCATGCTGTATTAGACTTTGCTTCAAATGTTAGAGCAAACCAAGCAAAGAGAAAAACTCACAGTCGTGTTTGTTCTGGAAGATGTTTATGCCTGTTTGTGGCACAAAGAAGCCTGAGTGCATAATTGTATTCAAGTCATCTAGGTTGCTAAGAAACAACAATTTTGCCTTAGGACTCCATTTGCAATTTACATTTAAACGCCCCTGGAAATAGTGTCTCTGTCGGTGGAATAAGGTTAACATAAAACCTGGCAACAAGGGAAACCAATTCAAGGACTTTATTTGAACTACTAGGAAACAAAAAGGAGAAACAAAAAAACTATTGAAGAATTTTCTTTTTGCAGGAATCCTTTATTATTTTCAAAATGAGATTGTAAATAAATATTATAGTTACTAATATATCACTCCCATCAGCACCACTACACTGTAGTATAAATTCAGACACTTTGTTATGTGTTATATCATTCTTGCATACTACTGTAGAATACCATACTACTAGAGTCTATAGTAGTACACTAGACTAATCCATTTTTACAATATGGAGAACAGTACAACTCCAAATCAATGAAACAATCAATATATATTATCACATAACTATGACAACTACCTGAGATTAATTTATTAGGATTTGTGTGTTATTCGAAACAGCAAAATTATGTTTAGCTATGTTCTTTTGCTAGATATTTTGGAATTGCTAAATAATCAAAAAAAGTTACAGGATAAAATAGATTATACCCACTATTTCTAGATGTTTTTTACACTACTATCCAGAGATGGTATTCTATTTTCTTCACTACTGGTCTGAACATGCGCAGAAGGTTCTGCGCTTATGCAGAGATCCTTGATGACATCTGGGTGGGTAGAGCTTTGCGCCACCACCACTACTGGTTTGCCCGAACCGCTGCGAACCGGCAGCATACCACCTCTGTTACTATCAATACAATACTATTTATTCTGCTTATGATAATTTTTTTACTTAAATTCTATGTAATTTTGATTACATAGAGATTGTTTTGATTATCCATTTCCCTCAAATTATAAATTGAAAAAAAATCATACATTTTAAAACTTCACTTAGGGAACGAATGTCAGTGAAATATAATAGAATTGTTTTCCTATTTCATCTTTGAACCTTTGTTGGACTCTCTTTTCTCCATGTTTGAGGTCATTGTTTACAATTGTACAAAGTGACTAACAAACATAATATCTGAAGGAATGCTTCCGTGTGGATCTATTTAGAATTGTCCATATTCTTTTACAGAATTTTATAGGACATATTTGATTTGTAATCAGCCCAATGTTTTCATACTGTTGCTTTTGTCTTTTTCTCAGCTAGGAGACAGAAGAAAAATTGTGAAAGAGAGAAGCTATGCAATGCTTTTTCATTAGCAGAAATTTTCAGGAACATCAAAATAAATTCCAATTTACATGAAGCCAAGTGTGCATTCAGGTCCCCAGACCTGGATAGAGTTAGATCAGGGTTTGTTAATCTGATGTCAGGCAAAGAAAAAACTATGTGATATGGCAAGAAAGAAAAGAGTCTCAAGTTCTCTCCTTTCTACATTTTTAGTAGGAGCCAGACTGTTAAAGAGCTCTGGAAATTATAAAAGCTTGGTCCATTAGGGGATGGGGAGATTTTGGTTAATCATAATAAAACTATTTCCAACTTTCCCCCCCTCATGGACCAACAAAGTTATCTTTATTGTTTCTTTACCCACAACATAGGTTTAGTAAAAGTACAAGTCTTATTTAGGAATGTTATTTCATATACTATTTATTTATTTTATATACTAAAATACCGTATTTTTCAGAGTATAAAACACACCAGAATATGACACACCAAGATTTTGAAAAGGTCAATTTAAAGAACGTTTTGCCCTCCCCGCCCCCCTGGGGCATTCTCTTTGATCATTCTAAAAGGTAAGGATTTTATCGATCTCAAATCTGCTTTTCTCTACCCTTTCCCATAGCAGGGCAGGACTAAACATATCTCTCTGCACTTTATTTTTTCCCCTCTGACCAGTGACCATGCAGAGCTGCTTGGCCCAAGCAGCAGCAGTCAGCTTGCTTCTTCTCTTCAGTGAGGAGAGAAAGACATGTGGAAGCTGCTGAATGGCCACTGCTGCATTAGACTGGGAATGGCCCATTGGGTGAGAGGGGTGGGGATCCCTTTCACTTGGATTAACGGTTCCTCACAGTGTTGCCTGAGCAGCAAAAGGGAAGCCCAAGGAATACAACCTGGCAAGGCTGCCTCCTTCAAAAACCAGCCCTCTTCGTAACCCTTCTTTCTTTATTCTTGGTGCAAAAGCAGGTGCCAGGCTCCCAGCTACCATATCTCTTTGCTGCATGACAGATCGGGGGTGGAGAAAGAAAAGAGGAACAGTCTCCTCTCCACTAAGGGCGCTAGATTGGAAGGTTAAAAACCTGGAATGGGATACAAGCAAGTTCCTGAGATCGCTTCGCTGCCACCCCAAAATGCTGTTACTGTGATCTCTGCTGCCTGGAGCTGCCCATGAAGGGGCAGGTGAAGTGGACTCTGCAGAGATCACTGTAACAGAATTTTTGGGTGGCAGCGCAGTGATCCAAAGCCAAAGCCTTTGAGTCAAACTTGATTGTACCCCACTCCAGGTTTTTAGCTTTCCGATCTAGCGTTCAGAGAAATCTAGTGTCTCTGAGGCACCTCTCATTTGCAGGAAGAGGAGGAGGAGGGCAGCACATACAAAAGCTTCTCAGTAACTGGAAAAGAAAGCCTTGCTTTTTGGGTGGCAGTTTTCAGCAGGTTCCAAGCATGGCTTTCTTTCCCAGTTACTCAGAGGCTTTTGGATCCCTTTCCCAATTCCAAAAACGGTGTGTGTGGAAGGTGCTGCCACCTGAAAGCTCTTTCGTCTGTGATCCTTATGTTTCAGGTGGCGGATCTAGCCAGGGGAAAAGAGAAGGCGTGTCTACAGTGGGAGGAGGCTCAGTGGGTGTCAGAGGGGCAGTAAGCACTTGGCGGCTCCTGAGGGGGCCTTCAAAAGGCTTTTAATGCAATTCCTTGAGCTGCTTCAGGAATCAGGCTCCATGTGGAGGTGAGAATCCCCGCTGCCTGGAACCACCCAAAAATCTGACTCACAGACCAGATAGGCGGGGCTACATTTGGAATATAAAACACACCCAGATTTTCACCCTCTTTTGGGGGATAAAAAGGTGTGTCTTATACTCTGAATAATATGGTAATAGTAAACAGTAAAGGTTCCCCTGGCACATATGTGCTGGTCATTCCTGACTCTAGGGGGAATTGCTCATCTCTGTTTCAAAGCCAAAGGTCAGTGCTGTCCGAAGATGTCTCCATGGTCATGTGTCCAGCATGACTAAATGCTGAAGGTGCACGGAACACTGTTACCTTCCCACCAAGGTGATCCCTATTTTTCCAATTGCATTTTAACATGCTTTCAGACTGCTAGGTTGGCAGAAGCTGGGACAAGTAATGGGAGCTCACTCTGTTACATGGCAGTAGGGATTCAAACTGCCGAACTGGCGACCTTTCTGATCAACAAGCTCAGCCTCTTAGCCATTTAGCCACTGCATCTCTAGTATGCAAAGTCATAGTTAGCATAGTCAAAAGAACAGATAATTCTCAATTCACATTCATACCCTGAGATACGATCATCCCATTTCTCTTAGGAATCAATGTTTTATTTGTTTACATAACATTGATGTTTGAGGGGAAACTTAGTTGTCCCACTATAATGTACAAATCCTACACGCATTCTATTCTGTGCTGAATTAAATATTTAAAGCTTTGATCACAATAGTTAGTAATTCAGATTTGACCTATGATATTTTGTCTCCTGTTCGTGCACTGCAAACAATGCCTGGAAATTGTGGTTTTTTAGCAAAGAAAATATATAACAACAGCTATGAGAAAGCACAAAAGGTTAACACCGAAGCAACAAAAAGGATACATATAATAGGTTGATGCATTTGGCTTTGATGAGGTTTTATAAGACCCTGTAAAGCACAGAGAGAGAGAGAGAGAGAGAGAGAGAGAGAGATAATGACTGAAACAACAAAATTATTTTTAAGACTCATTTTTCTAGTGTATTTTTATATTTAATTCAATATATAGATTATTAAATAGTGTCTACTATTGACATTTTATCAATTGTTGTTATACTATTCACTAGTATTAACTAATTACTATTATAAAGATTATAATTATACTAATGTTATATTGTTACGGATTATTAAATGATTCTGGTATTATTAAATTGCCTACTATGTCAATGTAGTGAATGAAAAAGTTACATCAAATTATTGTTTTGTATGTTCTTAATATAAACTATAAACTGATTCCTTACAATAAAATGAATGTTTTTCACTCAGGGATAAACATTGGAATAAATTGCCACTAGATGGCAATATATTACTTACTATGGCATAAATTTTAGAAAAAGTTTATGCCTTAATTTTCTAATCTACATCTACATAGATATTTTTTTTAAAAAAATCAAAAGACATAAGGTGTCATCTTCAGTACATTAGCAAGAAAAATAAAAGAACTCAGAAATCACTACTAAGAATATTTTTAATGTGTATACCTGATTAATTTTTTTTTTTTAATCCACTACAAGAATGCAATAATTTTGTGAAATGGAGGGTCATATAAATTTGAAAAATAAATAAATGATAACAAGAACATTAATAAAAAAAAGTGGAATGGCAGTCTTCCAAAATACATTTGAACACAGACACAATAGTATGGAATTTCAGAATATGTTAAAAAATATGTACTATATTAAAAGAACAAAGAAAAAAATCTCACTACACTAGAAGTTAAGTGAGTAGTAAATAATTCATGTACAGCAGATAAAGGTAAAAATAGCTCTTTTTAGAGTTTAATTCTAAAATAAAAGCATACAACCTTGCAGTTTGCTTAGCTATAGTACTTAAGTGGCTTAGGGCCTTTCAAGAGGTTGTTTTTTTTCAATTTGTAATGCGAGTTAGAAATTTTCCAGATCCTAGCATTTCTGACATTCTGGGAGATATTATTTTTTATCACAATGAGACAGATCTATATCAAGTAAATGGTGGCAACACAAACAGAACTCCCACAAATAATTGGTAGAATGTCATAGAATATTGGATTGTGCTTTGAGGAGGGGAGAGAAAAGATTGCCGTAAAATACAGTTTGTAAAGCCCAAATCAACCAATGCCACAGTATGACTGGAGCAATTTCAAACTGTTGTTAATATTGTATAAAATTCTAGGATACTTGCTATTAAATTAATTATCTTTTCTTTCCAAAGCTTTGAGTTTAATGACTTTGAACATTCATATGCTGTAGATTAATGGAAACCTGAATATAAAAAGGACAGGCCCCTGTTTTGAGGTATATTTATAACTTTATCATTTATTGAGTATAAAACATGAAGCTTACTTCCTCAAGATCCAATTATTTTTCTGATTTTTTTCTGTTCTTATTTTTATAATTGTGTCTCTTTTATTATTGACTCTACAGTTTTCCTCCAATTTTAGCAGCTCTATATACACATTTTACTTAATAAAGGCTCTTCTGCTGGATCAAAAGGAAGAATTCCAATTACAATTGGAATTCCAATTCCAATTCCAATTACAGGTAGTCCTTGACTTACGACCACTATTGAGCCCACAATTAAGTGAGATTTGCTGTTTTTTTTATAACTTTTTGCCACAATTGTTAAGTTAGTAACACAGTTGTAAAGTGGAACTGACTTCTCCAGTGACTTTTCTTGTCATAAGGTTGCAAAGGAGGATCACAGGACACCAGGGCACTGCAATCATCATAAATTTAAATCATTTGCCAAGCATCTGAATTTTGATCACATACCATGGGGATGCTGTAGTTAACAACAGTCATGTGAAAGATGGTTATAAGTGATTTTTTAAAGTGTAAGATCTCTCTGGGCTTTATACAAACAGACTATCTGTTTGCATCATACAAACAGAACTATTTCTGTTTTTAATAACCTGTTGTATTTGCCTACCTGTTAAAGGTGACTAACATCACCTATACTGTTTAACTTTTCATAATATTGTTTCAGAATGATACTCTACTAACAGGAAATAACTTCTTCCCAAGTCTGAAATTTGGAATTACACTATAATTTCATTAGAAATGGATTGGTAGTAAAATGGACTTCCTGCCAATCCTATGTGTATTTTTGAATATTATAAAACGAGGACCATATTTTTACTCCAAACATTTT
This sequence comes from Rhabdophis nuchalis, assembly GCA_039707465.1. NCBI lineage: Eukaryota > Metazoa > Chordata > Lepidosauria > Squamata > Natricidae > Rhabdophis > Rhabdophis nuchalis. The sequence continues at coordinate 42,635,818 of CM077647.1, read as the reverse complement.
GATAATAGCAAAAATCAGGAGGCCTCTCTATAAATCATTAATTCTTCTCTTATGCTTAGCATATTGAAACTCCAATATATCAGACAGTCTTCTGGGAAATATAGCTTTCCAGACTGGTAGACTAACTCAGTAAGAAACTCACGAAGATGCTTCATGTGCCAAAAGGCATAGAATGAATAATTTCTAGCGCATCCAATGTTGTCATTGCTTGCTGGAATTTCATGCTCTCAAGATAAGTTTATATTTTGATTATTTGTCAGGGGAAATTACTCTCGATTGTTAAGGCAGCTAAGGACTGTGAGCTGGAAACATTTGTATTCCAAATGATATGAATGCGGTATTCCTCCCCCCTCCCATCAATCACACTCAGTGCTTGAGCTATCTGACATTTAGATCCAGCATTAAGAAGCATACTGGCAGCTCAGAAAAATGTAACTCATTTAATCTATGTATCCAATTAAAGCAATGGACCTCAGGAAAAGGCAGTGAAATAGTCTTAGCTAATTTAAAAATTCATATCATAATAAGACTGGCCTTGTATGTTTTGCTATGATTTCATTTTCAGAGATCCAGGACCGACACAAATATTTCTCTACTAGTTCTCCAAAGCGAAATAACATCAGTTCTATACCTGTAATTCTTTCATATAAAAGTCTTCTCTTCAAAATGCTATCTTTCCAGGTAGAGCATTTTCATTTACTTAAATGAAATTTTAAACAGTTTTTTTCTAAAGTAAAGCTTAATAACGAAATAATGACTACAGCTAAAACCAGATAGCAAGAGGTGTAAAGTCTACTCAAAAGCTAAGAGAACAGATTCTAACTGTTTGCCTGGGTGAAGCAAAATAATATTCCCCACCTCTTTCATTCAGTTATATCCAATGGAACAGAGACTGCCTGGACAAGTAAGTCTCAAGTCATTTTCTTGGAAAGGCTTTTCAGAACTGGTTTGCCATTGCTTCCCTTCTGATGCTGAGATAAAGCAACTAGCCCAAGATCATCCATCTGGCTTTGGGCCTAAGGAGAGGCTAAAACTCACGGTGCCCCAGTTTCTAAGTTGATGTCTTAATTACTACACCAAACTTGGTCTAGGATACATTTAGAAGGGTACATTTACCTCACATTTAACACATAGTTTGCTACAGAAATATATTTCTTCCCAACTGTAGAATTCTCTGCAATGACACATCCCCTGACTAAATTGCTGTTCCAGGAGATGCCAGTCATAAAAAAAGAACTAGAAAAATAATGAAATATCATGACCTGACCATCGAAACTACACAGCTATGGATGAAGCATGTAACAGTGATACCAATTGCCATCGGGGCACTTGGTACCATGTCCAAGAATTTTATAAGATACATCAACAAATTGCAGCTTCCTGCAATAACACCAGCAGAACTGCAAAAAAACCTGTGCTAATCAGAACATCTTATATTTTAAGAAGGTATTTAGTTGATACCTAGGACACTGGCAGCAAACTGTATTAGCACCAATCAATAGTATTTGTAATGCATTTTTGAATGTTCAGTTGGCTGAGTTTCATATTTTATGAATACAGTATACAGTAGTAGTAGTAGTAGTAGTAGTAGTAGTAGTAGTAGTAGTAGTAAAAATGTATGTCTACATCACTAGATAATTTCAGCCATGGGTCAAGGTAACCTTGCACACTTTCAGACAGATGTTAGTTTTGCAGATCTCACCGATGTACAGTTTTAAATTTTAATCTCAAAATTGTTGTGATCTATCCTTTTGTGTGAGAGAATATGCCTTCTTGTAAGACTTGAAGAAACTGTCAGGCTAACTAACTCCCTTCATGTAGTTTTCTTGGCAAGATTTCAGAAATGCCATTGCCTCCTACCTAGAGCTGAGAAAGAGTGACTGGTCTAAAGTTACTTTATGCCTAAAACAGGACTAAAATCTGCTGTTTATGACCTTCTGCCTTAATCACTACATTAAATAGCAAGTGGTTTTATCTCAGACTGTAAAATAAACACTGTAAATACACTTTGTTTAATGGACCAGCCTAGAGGAATCCTGATTTCATTGTTTTTAGTTGATGTCTTTGAGTCAGTCAGTTTCTATGTCGGTGTGTTCTAGCTCACTTCATTATTGTTGTGAGGAAAAAATGGGACAGGATAATTTTGCTGCCTTGCAAAGCCTGGATCAGTTATAACAAAGAACAACCACTAATGCAATAAAGTCTATATACATTATTTTAAAAAATATGAAAGAAGTGTATATGTAATCAATATATTCAAAATGTACATTTGTCTTCAAAATATATAATTACAGAAGGAAAGTAAATACTTGAAATATTTTTGATCTGTTTATTTGCTATAATCTCCCAGTGCATGGAATAATATACTGGCCAATTTGTTGAGACAGAAATTAAAATATGTACATCAATTTCAAAGTTGCTAAATGTATCAGACTATATGATGAATTTAAACTTAGACAAACTATTAGTATTAAGCACTACCTCATTTGAGGTTTTGGACCATACATTATTTAATTATTAAATTTCTTAATAGAAAAGGCACTTTTCCGAAATGTGTAAATTTATCTAGGAAATGAGTATTCCATGCTATATTTTAAAGAATACAAGTAAAAACATTAATTCCCCATGTCTGGGAGACAGACACAAATATTAGTTATCTTAATATGTTACCTCATACAGCAATGAAAGAGGCAGAAACAGGGCACAATGATGAAAAGGGAGAGACATGTGAATGCAGTATTCAGATCATGATGATTCTCAAGTGACAGAGGATTCTTCTACTAGAAAGTGAGCCCATGACAACTAATTCTAAAGAATATCTAGATGGAGTATCTATGACCTCACAAAGATCAGTTATAAGAAAGCCAGATAAAGCAATGGAACTGTTCCAGAGGCCTCTATTGCCATATTTATGATAAATGAGAATTAGAGGGGGTAGATAGAATTAGTTTGCTGCATCAATATTACACTAAAATTTCATGTGGTCCTGCATGTAGCGTCATGTCCATCTCCAGACACGACTTCAGTGGGTGAGATTAAACCCAATTTGAGTCCAACAAGATAATCACTTGTTTGACATAAAAACACTAGATTACAACATACTGTAATTCAAGTCTCTTAAGCACTTATCCAATATCTCTTGGACTGTTAGGCTTGAATGTTTGCTTCACTCATTCTGATCTATGGGGACTCTCTCTGCTTGGCTACAGTAAGGCTGTAAAATAAGATAAGACATAGAGAAAGCAAAACTTCTGGACCTTTTTGGTAAACAAAAGCCTTGTCACAGAAAAAAAGTTACAGCACAGCGGAATGCCACATTTCAACATGAATGTCTGGTTCTAAATGGAAGGCTGATTTACTTCCTGGTTTATTCAGCACTGGATTCAAGATTAAAATAGGTGGTGGCCTTAATGTTTAGAACTAAATAAATCAAAGGAGTCATGGAAGGGGAGATGGTTAGAAATGACATTTTATTTATTTGTTAGATTCCTCCCTCCCTCCCTCCTGCCTGCTTTTTTTACTCTATATAAGTAATTCAAGACAGTGAACATCACTGATATTTCCTTGTGCTGACTACCATCTTTAAAGCGCTCCATGGCACGGGACCTAGCTATCTGCGAGATCGCATCCTACCCCATAAATCCCTCTAACCGATCCGCTCCCACAGAGAGGGACTTCTCCGGGTGCTGTCCACTAGGCAATGCCAGCAGGCGACGCCCAGGGGAAGGGCCTTCTCTGTGGCGGGCCCAGCTCTATGGAACGACCTACCCCCCGACCTCAGAACAACCACGGACCTCCGCGCCTTCCGACAAAAGCTCAAGACTTATCTTTTCCAACAGGCCGGCCTGGCCTAACCTACCTTCCAGCCTTTTTAGTCTGATCATCTAAATTGTTTAAATTGGTTTTTTTAAGGATTTAGTTTTTAGGATTTTAGCTTTTTAGCACAGGGATAAATTGTTTAATTTGATTTTATATATTTATGATGTATTTATGTTTGTACGTTTTTAACTTCCCTGTGCACCGCCCCGAGTCCCTTCGGGGAGAGGGAGCGGTCTACAAATTAAATTTATTATTATTATTGTTGTCATCCTATTTTCCCACAACAATCTGTGAGGTGGCTCTGAGAGAGAGAAAGTGGCTCGAAGTCACCCTGCTGGCTAAGGCCAAACGTCAGTTTACACTAGCCTCTACACACCTCCCCCCCCCGTCTCCTCTCCCTCTCCCCCTTCTTCCTTTCCTCTTTCTTTCTCCTTTCCCCCCTTTCTCAAGATCTGGGCCCACATTTTGAGTAGTCAAGTCTACAGAGAAATGATGGCATTAAACCATGGTGTGTATTTTAATAGGTTTTATGGGTTCCCTCATAAAAATGCTACTTATTTTCTCAAATTATAATAAATTGGCAACTTAGTGGCCTGGAGATGCTTACCTGGAATTGATTGGACTGCTAAATTAGGAGAAAAAAAACAAAGGCATCAGATCACATATCAGTGGCAAAGCTGACTTTACCATTAGGCAGATTGAAGCAGCTGCTTAAGGTGTCACAGATAGATTAAAAAAACTTAATTACTTAATTTATAATTGTATACTGTAAATTTTTCCCCCCAAGATGGCGGCGCGCTTAGACGCTTAGGCTTTGAGCTCCTGGTGTCACAGTAGTAGAGTTAGGCAAAAACTGGTCTATACCCGCAGGGAATTATTAAAGATTGGATCTTCTAGTCGACTAGATATTACCAGCGACTTCCAGCAGTCTCATAATATACCGAATGACATAGTAAGTCTGCCAGGCTCTCCATGGATCGTTGTTTGGCCTAGGAGGCAGCGAAGAGAGAGGAAGCAGAAGCGGGGATGCAGAGCTGGTTTGCTAGTTCGGTTACGAAAGCAGCCTCACAGACCCGCATTACCAAGCATTTTCCTAACCAACTCTAGATCCTTTGTCCACAAAACCGATGAACTAGAGCTATGGATGGCAGCGAATAAGCTCATTCGTGACTGCTGTGTGATGATCATCACAGAGACCTGGCTTCATCCACTTGTACCGGATGCGTCTGTGGAGCTAACTAACCACACCACACACCGCTTTGACAGAAACAACAACTCTGATAAAAGCAAAGGTGGAGGACTGTGTATTTACACACATAATAATAATAATAATAATAATAATAATAATAATAATAATAATAATAATAATAATAATAATAATAATAATAATAATAATAATAATAATAATAATAATAATAATAATAATAATAATAATAATAATAATTAATCTTTTATACCGCGTCCTCTCCCCAAGGGGACTCGGAGCGGTGCACAGGGAAATTAAAACATATAAAATATATACAAACAATAAATACAATAAATAAAAACAGATTAAATTGATCGTCCCTGCGCTAAAAAACCCCATTAAAACTAAATTCCCTAAACACCCCAGAGGTAGAGACTAACCAAGGCCGGCCAAGCAGAAAAAGTGTGTTTTCAGTTTTTGATGGAAGGAGCGGAGGTCCGTAGTTGTTCTAATGTCGGGGGGGGGAGGTCATTCCAGAGGGCTGGGCCCGCCACAGAGAAGGCCCTTCCCCTGAGCGTTGCCCGCTGACACAGTCTAGTGGATGGCACCCGGAGAAGTCCCTCTCTGTGGGAGCGGATCGGCCGTGAGGATGTATGGGGCAGGATCCGATCCCGCAGATAGCTAGGTCCCGAGCCATGGAGCGTATTGAAGATGACAACCAACACCTTGAAGCGCACCCGAAAGACGACAGGCAGCCAGTGCAGCTCACGCAAGAGCAGTGTTATATGGGTGTACCTTGCGGTCCCCATTATTGCTCGCGCTGCTGCATTCTGGACCAGCTGAAGTCTTCGGGTGCACCTCAAGGGGAGCCCCATGTAGAGAGAGTTACAATAGTCCAGTCGGGATGTCACTAGAGCATGAGTGACTGTGCAAAGGGCATCACGATCCAATAGGGGGCACAACTGGCGTACCAGGCGAACTTGGTAAAACGCCCTCCTGGCCACGGCTGTCACTTGATCTTCCATGGACAGCCGGGTATCCAGGAGGACACCCAAGTTGCGCGCCCCATCCACAGGGGCAAGATGTTCGCCCCCTATGGCCAGTGATGGAGTCAACTGGTTGAATCGGGCGGCCGGAAACCACAGCCACTCGGTCTTGGCCGGGTTGAGCCTAAGTCTGTTACTTCCCATCCAGATCCGCACGGCTTCCAGGCACTGGCACATCACCACTACGGCATCGTTGGGGTGGTTTGGGGTAGATATATATACAGCTGAGTATCATCAGCGTAGAAATGATACTCTACCCCAAAACCACGAATGATCTCACCCAGCGGCTTCATATATGTGTTGAACAGGAGAGGCGAGAGGACCGACCCCTGAGGCACCCCACATGTGAAGGGTCTCGAGGTCGACCTCTGCTCTCCTGTCAACACAAATTGCGATCGGCCGTTGAGGTAGGAGGAGAACCACCGTAAAACGGTGCCTCCCACCCCCAACCCCCCCCAGCCGACGCAATAGGATACCATGGTCGATGGTATCGAAAGCCGCTGAGAGGTCTAATAGGACCAGGATGGAGGAGCAACCCCCATCCCTAGCCCTCCAGAGATCATCAACCAACGCGACCAATGCCGTCTCAGTGCTATGCCCAGGCCGAAAGCCGGACTGGCGCGGGTCTAGATAGTCAACTTCCTCCAGGTGATGGGGAAACTGTTGTGCCACCACACTCTCTACAACCTTCGCCAGAAAGGGAAGGTTGGAGATGGGACAATAGTTGGCTAATAAAGCTGGGTCCAAAGAGGGCTTCTTCAGGAGGGGCCTCACCATGGCCTCTTTAAGGGAGGCAGGCAAGAAACCCTCACTTAAAGAAGCGTTGACAACCTCTTGGAGCCAGCCTCGTGTCACCTCCCAGGATGCCAGTACAAGCCAGGGAGGACACGGGTCCAGTAAACATGTGGTGGCTCGCAGTCGCCCACGTAACCTGTCCATATCATCGGAAGTAACAGAGTCAAACTCCTCCCAACCAAGATCTGTCTCATGGCATTCCACTGGGCCATCAATGGAGACTAACTCGTCCTGGATCTGAGCGATTTTCTCCTGGAGATAAATCACAAATTCCTCTGCTCTACCCTGTAATGGGGCTTCCCGCACCCTCTGTTGAAGGAGGGAACGGGTTACCCTAAACAGGGCGGATGCTATGAGGGTGGCACAATGATGACGTTTGGCCACTCTCAGCGCCACAATGTAAGTCCAAAAATGGGCTCTTACCTGTGTTCGGTCAGATTCAGATCGAGTAGACCTCCATCTTCTCTCTAGGCATCTCTTGCGGCGCTTCATCACCCTTAGCTCCTCGGTAAACCAAGGGGCCAGGGTGGCTCGCTGCCGCAAGAGAGGCCGCAAGGGCGCGACCCGATCCAAGGCTCCCGTGGCCGCAGTATTCCATGCGGCCACGAGGTCCTCCATCGGGGCGTGGGTCAGGGGTACAGGAAGTGGCCCAAGCGCCGCCTGGAACCCATCAGGGTCCATCAGGCGCCTGGGGCGGAACCAGATAGGTAAACTAGGTTCCGCCTCCCTGCGGTGGGGGGCAGCGGTTGGAAAGTCGAGCCGGAGAAGTGAGTGGTCTGACCATGACAAGGGCGTAATGACTATATCCCCTATACCCAGATCACTCTTCCATTGGCCTGAGACAAAGATGAGGTCCGGTGTATGTCCACCCTCATGGGTGGGGCCTTGAATTAGTTGGGTCAGGTCCATAGCCCTCATGGAAGCTATGAACTCCCGAGCTACCTCGGATGATTTGCCCACCGATGGCAGATTAAAGTCCCCCATGACTACAAGCCTGGGGGTCTCAACTGCCACCGTAGCAATCACCTCAAGGAGCTTGGGCAGGGCTGCAACATAGCGGGAAGCCAGGTATACAACCAGCAAGCCCAATTGCCTCCCTAGGCCCCACTTCACGCAGAGGGACTCACAACCGGTGGTCTGTGGCACAATGGTCTCTCTCGGCTCAAGATCTTCCTAAACAATGACCGCTACCTAGAGCCCGGGGCTGATGAAAAGCGCGGTAGCCTGGTAGCCTGGTGGGCACACATAATAACTGGTGTACCAACAGTTGAGTTGCTTATACACATTGCTCTGCAGACTTGGAATTCTTAACTGTCATTTGTTGGCCATTTTATTTACCTAGAGAGATTTCAGTTACAGTTATAACTGCTGTCTATATTCCACCTGATGCAAATGTTAGCACAGCACTCTCTAAGTTACATGATGCCATCGAGAGGCGGCAGCAAACTTACCCTGAGGGCGCTTTTATCGTGGCTGGGGATTTTAATCAAGCCAGTCTAAAGTCTGTTCTCCCTAAGTTTGTACAGTATGTGCAGTGTACCACCAGAGGTAAGAGTACTCTAGACCATATGTACTCAAACTTAAGACAGGCATATAGAGCAATCCCCCTCTCCCATCTGGGTACGTCTGACCACATCTCTCTGCTGCTGTGCCCAAAGTATATTCCCCTCAGGAAAAGGATACGGCCAGTCTTGAAAACTGTCAAAATCTGGCCAGAGGGAGCACTCTGTCAGTTACAGGACTGCTTTGAGACTACCGAGTGGAGTATATTTGAACACTTGGAGCTGCAAGAATTCACTGACACTGTACTCTCATACATTAAAACATGTACAGATAACGTAACAGTGAATAAACGTATCAGAGTTTACAGCAATCATAAACCCTGGATGTTAGCAGAGGTACAATCACTGCTGAGAGCCCGAAACTCCGCTTTCAAAGCAGGGAACAGAGACAAATATAATGAAGCCAGGGCAAACTTGAGAAGAGGCATTAAGGCAGCTAAACAGGAATACAAGCAAAAGGTAGAGAAGTATCTGGAAGATAACAACTCAAGACAGGTGTGGCAGGGACTACAACACCTAACCAACTATAAGGGCAATACAAAAAAAATAGCCAATGCTGATGCCCTGCTAGTAGAGGAGCTAAATAGCTTCTTCGCCCGCTTTGAGGTAAAAAGACCAGTCTCTGTGGCTTTATCCCAAACGCCCTGTAACATCCAGCCACTCACCCCAGACGTTCTTGTGCTAGATAAGCAGGTAGAAGCCATAGCTGGTAGACTTTGTGCAGTTACAACTGGTATACTAGTTATATAGTAGCTTGCAGCTCTAGCCACTTATTCACGTGCTTGGGTTACCACTCAACAGAGTCGGAAATCATTACAAAATGCAGTGACTAAAATATTAGCAAGTCAAAGTTGCTAGATCCATATCATACCTATTTGACAGTTGCTGGACTAGCCACCATTAGGTTTCTGGATATAATTCAAAGTATTGGTTTTCACTTATAAAACCATAGAGAGGTTATGCCAGAAACATATTTAAATGCATTTTTTTAAATAGGTTTGTGAAGGAAAGAAAGCAAGAGCTCACAACTGGGGATTTTCAGTTATACCTCCACATTACTGAACAGCCTCCTTCTAGAAATTGAATCAACACAACCATTTTGCCCTCTGGAACTATGAAAGACGGAGCTGTCCTGGAGAGCATTCGGAGCACAAATGGTCATTATTGTCCCTACTATTTTATTGGGAATGTCCATTTCATTTTGTCTCTGCTTTTAAGTTTTCATCATATCTTATGTTTTTATGAGGTTAACTGCAGCAGTAACTTTGGAGATCATTCTCCAAATGTGACCATCATCACTAAATACAGGTTGTTTTTTATTTTAATAACCATAATGAAAATAATAATAAATGTGAAAAACAATCCTTCTGTGAATCAAACTAAGGCTTTTTGTACATAAAGCATACTAGGATTACATCAAATAATATTACATCTAAGTTCACAATCTCTAGAGAAGATTTTGAGTTCCTAATAGAATTCCTGAAGCACTCATCTTTTATCCATCCGTTTTTTAAAAAAAACCATTAATTCTTTACTTCTCTAGATTTTTGAGTAGTTTTCTCTCTTTGGGGTTATTTTCTCACCTAAAATCCACCAAAAATAAGAAACAACTCAGTTGTCTTTAAAATTGTCATTTTCTTTTCTATAAAGCTATCAGTAACCTGCCAGATTGCAAAGAAAGATTGCACAGACTACAGACTACTATTTTGTAATTTTAACAGTTAACCTCATAAAAACATAAAACCAAACAAAATAAAAAGTATATTCTATAGTTCTCTTATAAATGACCATTAGGGGAGATACCAAATTGTTCCCTTGTGCAAAAACTACACAGCTGTAGATCCTCTGAGAAACTATTTAACTATTCTCAGGTTACAAGATAAGGGAGGAAATTTGGTAGGGTTGAGTCATCAGAAGAAAAGAATGATTGAAGATTTCTTTTCAGGACTATATAAGAAAGATCAAACTATGGATGGCAATATCAGAACTTATCTAGACAAAATCCAATTACAGGAGGTTTTGCATAATGTAAAGGAAATTTTGGACTCAGAAATTACCGAGGGTGAGATAAAAGAAGCAATTAAGAAGCAATCAAATGGGAAAATGCCAGGTCCGAATGGTTAACCGGCTGAAGAGTATAAAGAGATGGTGGAAGTGTTTAGTAGTCATTTAAAAGAGTTATTTAATGAGGTTTTAACAGAAGGTAAAATCCCCCAAACTTAGACAGAGGCCTATATATCCTTGATCCCAAAGGATGATTCAGAGCGTACCCTAATAAAGAATTATAGACCTATTTCTTTACTAAATACGGATTATAAGATTTTCTCATCAAATCTGGCGAGTAGATTAAAAATCTTTCTAAGGGGATTTATACACCCAGATCAAAATGGGTTTCTACCAAATCGACAAATAAGGGACAACCTTAGAATAGTAATAAATACTCTAGAGTATTATGAACTGCATCCCAGCAAACAATTGGCTGTAATGTTTCTTGATGCCCAGAAAGCCTTCGATATGGTAAACTGGGAATTTTTACTATGCCAATTGTCTAAAATGGGATTTGGACCCAACTTCAAGAGCAATTTACACGGTGCAATCTGCCCAAGTACTATTCAATAGAGAAATGACTGGGAAAATTGATATACAAAGAGGTACAAGACAGGCATGCCCCTTGTCACCTCTGTTGTTTATTCTGACTCTTGAACCCTTACTGATTACAATTTGGCAGAATAAGGATATAAAGGGATTAACTATAAAGGATAAGCAATATAAGCTTTAAGCATTCGCTGATGATCTTGTCTTTATTTTGGAAGATCCATTGAAATCGGGCCCCAAACTATTGGATGAAATTACTGGTTTTGGAGTAGCTGGCTTAAAAATTAACTGAGATAAAACTAAGTTCTTGGTCAAAAATATGGGAGCTAATCTACAGACACAACGTCAAGAGATTACAGGGATACAAATTGTTAAAAAGGTCAAGTACTTAGGTATCTGGCTGACCGCTAAATGCGCATCAATAAAAGAGTTGAATTATCAGAAATTATTGATGGAGATGGCGAAAAAATTAAGTACCTGGAGAAATATTCAACTCTCAATTTTAGGACATATCGCAGTGATTAAGGTTTATATTCTACCGAAGTGGCTGTACTTATTCCAAAATGCCCCAGTCAAATTAGATAATGTTTTTTTTAACAAATTGGAAAGAATAGTCAGTAAATTTGTATGGGCTGGCAGGAAACCACGGATAAAAAGGAGAATGCTTCAGGAGCACAGGATGAGAGGAGGATTAGGACTTCCTTATTGGGAGCTCTATTATCATGCCGCTAATTTAGCTTGGATTAGGGATTGGATACAACTCTCAAGAAGACGGGTTCTAACCATTGAAGGGTATAATCTACTCCAAGGCTGGCATGCCTACCTATGGCCAAAGAAGGATAGCCAATATAAAATGTTTTCTAATCATTATATTAGAGGCATATCAATAAAATCCTGGCAGAAGGTGAAAGGCTGGCTATGTATGAAGATTCCTTGTTGGTTCACCCCCTTAGAAGCGGTAACGTATTCGACACTCCATAACCCAAATAGGAATTTGAGATCCAAAGATCTTTCAGATGTTCGGGGGAACCTAAAGTCTAGAGAGGAGTTACACACTGAGAGAATTGAATTAGAGTGGTGGTTATATTTACAGATGAGTTCAAGATTCAATAAGGATAAGCAGGAATTTGGAATAGATATATCACCACAGGAACTAGATAAGATCATTTGGGGTGAGGATAGTAAATTTATCTCTAAAGTTTACAATTTTTTTTTGCTCCGTAAGATGGAAGGGGACTCTGTAAAAGGTATTATGATTGCTTGGGGTAAGAACGTTGGCCGAATGATAGAACCAATGGAATGGGAACAAATTTGGACCAAAAACACTAAACTCACATTAGCGACGGCATTTAAAGAAAACATTTACAAAATGATTTATAGATGATACCTGGCCCCAGCAAGGATTTCCAAAATGTTCCCTGCTACATCTGACAAATGTTGGAACTGTGACTCTGCCAGGGGCACCTTCTTTCACCAGTGGTGGACCTGCCCAAAGGTTAAAAGGTACTGGACTACTATCAAAAATTAGTTGTTAGAAATCACAGGATTTGATTTTCAATTGGACCCAATTATATTTCTGTTGGGGATAAAGCCAAAAGAAGTACCTAAAGATGTATGGTACTTATTAATACACATCACAACAGCAGCACGCATGACATACGCGCAATACTGGAAGTCAAAGGAAATCCCAACGAACCAACAGGTCCTGGATAAGATTCTACGATGTGCAGAAGCGGACAGGATGACATATATTCTTAAAGTGAATCGCTTTTTAATAAAAGTTGGGATTTCTGGTATCTATGGCTGGGAAACAGAGTGTTGGATTTTAATGGGAGTAGTGGTTAAGATTTAGTCAATAATTGTTTTTGAATCTTTTTCTCTATATAAACTCTAATAAGCAGCTATTATTAGAAGTGTAGGAGAAATATTGAGAATTAGGGATTTATAAGACGACTGTAATATGTGCATAAGACCTATCAGCTTGGGTTGAATTAGACTAAAATTGGAGGAGGTATTAAACTCCTCAGTCTTTGTTCAATGTTTATGTGAATTATTATTTAATAGAAATTTATTTTAAGGAAAAATATATATATTAAGTTTGGAATGTTGTTTTTTTTTAAAAAAAGTTGTATTGGTTTTTACAAAAAAATTTTTTTTTTAAAAATAGGAAAAGGGTATAAGGTAATACAAAGATATTTTGAGGACATCTATGTCGGAGGTGTCGGCCCCCTCCGAGGCTTCTTACAAAAAAAAAAGATAAGATAATACAAGTCATTTTTCATTTCCCTACAAAGTGGAAAGAGATACATGCCCTCGTCCTTTCTTGCATAGATTACTGTAATGCTCTCTACATAGGGTTTCCCTTGAAGAGCACCCGGAGGCTTCAGCTGGTCAGGTTATTAATATACATCACAACAGCGGCACGCATGACATACGCGCAATACTGGAAGTCAAAGGAAATCCCAACGAACCCAGCCATACGAGTTATCATGGGGGTACCTAGGTGCTCCCATGTTACACCCCTTTTAGGCAGCCTGCACTGTTTGCTGGTTGTTTTCCGGGTGTGATTCAAGGTACTAATTATGACCTTTAAAGCACTCCATGGCTTAGGCCCAGGGTACTTGTGAGACCACCTACTGCCCCTGGTAGCCTCCCATCATCCAGTACAATCCCATAGAGTTGGCCTCCTCAGGGTGCCGTCAGCCAGACAGTGTCAGCTGTCTGTGAGAGTGCCATCTCTTTGGAATGAGCTACCCTAGGAGCTTCGCATAATTCCCGACCTCCTGTCCTTCCGGCACACCCTAAAAAGCTGGCTTTTTCAGCAAGCCGGCCTGGCCAGAACAAAATAACTTATTAATTTTAATTTAATTGAATATTAAATTTAATTAAATTTTTATTATTATTATTATTATTATTATTATTATTATTATTATTATTATTATTATTATTATTATTATTATTATTATTATTATTATTATTATTCCAAATTTAATTTATTTTATATCATAATGTGCAAATTGTTAATTAATTTATTGCTTATTGCTTATTTGATTCTTTATTTAATCTCTTTTTAACTTTTATATTATGTGTTTCTTATGATGCACACTGCTCTGAGTCCTCTGGCAGAAGGGTGGCATATAAATCCAATAAATCACTAAATCACTAAATCATTTAACAATAAATAATTATGCCTAGTAGTATGCAATCAATCAATCAATCAATCAATCAAATGTTTATTTGTATACCGCTCCCTCTCCCTGAAGGGACTCAGGGCGGTGCACAGGGAATATAAAACATTAAAACATACAACAATATAAATATCTAAAATTAAATTAAATTACAATAACCCTGCGCTAAAACCTAAAAAACCTAAAACACTAAACCCCCTAAAAACCCAATTAAAATTTTAAATATACAGACTGGAGGTGTGAAAGATAGATTAGGCCAGGCCAGCCTGTTGGAAGAAATACGTTTTGAGCTTTTGGCGGAAGGAGCGGAGGTCCGGAGTTGTTCTGAGGTCGGGGGGTAGGTCGTTCCATAGGATATGGCCTGCAACAGAGAAGGCCCTTCCCCTGGGAGTCGCCCGCTGGCATGCCTAGTGGACGGCACCCAGAGAAGTCCCTCTCTGTGCGAGCGAATCGGTCGAAGGGATGTATGGGGCAGGATGCGATCTCGCAGATAGCTAGGTCCCGTGCCATGGAGCACTTTGAAGATGGTGATCAACACCTTGAAGCACACCCGAAAGACCACAGGCAGCCAATGCAGCTCGTGATTCCATCACTTAATTGCAATAAAAAAGGAGGGAGGGCTATAATTGACCAGGGGATTTCTTTAAACTATCATAATTCATATACTAAAAGCATTTAATGTTAAGATAAAAATGATAAAAAAGCTCAGTTTTCAGTGAGGAAGAAATACAGTCAAAATTCATGGCATTATTTATTCTATCTAATAGTTTCCAACAGGGACTTTTCAATTACATTGTAAAACTTCTAGGACTAATTTTTTTAATGTATTAAAGTTTTAATCAGGAAGTTTTCAAATTTTCTCAGATTTTTACCATGTTTTATATATATATATATATATATATATATATATATATATATATATATATATGTGTGTGTGTGTGTGTGTGTGTGTGTGTTAGTTTTATCAGCTGATCAATAAATTAATTAGAAGAGACCAGGATAGATCTATTTCGAGCTTGTTAGCTCTCATCAGCTAACATTGTGAAACAATTATATATATATATATATATATATATATATATATATATATATATATATATATATATATATATATATATAATTGTTATATATATATATATATATATATATATATATATATATATATATATATATATATATATATATATATATATATATATATATAACCATAAAACTAATCTATAAACTGCTTTTTAATATATAGAATGCTATATGATGTACCAGGATCTTATCCTGTTATGTCTTTCATGGTCATGTTAAAAAATTTAGACTGAATTTTCTCTAAAAACTAAGATTATTTAGGAATATTTTATAAAATGCAAGGAGTGCTTACTGAACTAAAGGATTAATCCTGAATTTTACAGTGTTAAATAATACCCATTGTACTGATTTCTTAACCTAACTTATTATAATAATTTATTATTTTTTTGTTGAATATACATTACTACCTCACTACCAACAACTCTGGGTGGCTGACAATTGTTACAACAAAGAAGAATACAACCTCCCTACACACACACACACACACACACACACACACACACACACACACACAGTACAAGACAAAAGAATACAAGTAATCCTGATTTAACAACCACTAGTTGAACTTACAACAGCACTGAACAAGTGGTTCTTTAACAGATCCTTATAACTGTGACCGTCACAAACACTCTCACATCCCTCTTCAGCAGCACTGATTCTTCTTTAGCCAACATGGTTGCCAAGAAGCAGGGCAAATCCTTTTACTCCATGAATACGCAAAAGGTAAGCACCTCATAAGCAAACCACATGATACAGTCTCTGAAAGTAAGGCTAATGACTCATTACTGGCAACAGTTGAGCAAGAAAAGTCTCAGCTATGTATCCTTGGGAAGGAGAAGATTTAAACTGCAGGAATTGCCTTCCATTGCTGGAAGCAACCTTGGCATACGATTTTGTGTATTTTTGCTCTAGATTCTGGCTATGTTTTTGACTTTAGCACATTCCTGACAAAGTCTAGGGCATCAGTGCTTTTTCACACATTATGAGTAAGTCTGCATTACTATTACTATTAATCTTCTCATTGTTCCTATCACCATCTCCTCCCTCTTACCACTGTACAACTGTAACATTGTTGCTTGTATCCTTATTATTTATATTGATTGGTTATTTTTACCCTATGACTATCATTAAGTGTTGTACCTTATGATTTGTGATGATGTATCTTTTGTTTTATGTACACTGAGAGCATATGCACCAAGGCAAATTCCTTGCCAATAAAGAATTCTATTCTATTCTGTTCTGATTACAGACAGTCTGACTCAGATTATGTCAGCCTTTAGCCAGCTGCTGTGCACACACATGTTCTTCCTCCATTTTTTTTTGCTTCCCCTGACTCCTTTCTTCAGACAACTTTCATAGTACCTTACAAGCAGAGTTGCAAAGCTCTGCTCCAATTGCTGTGCATCAACCATCCCGTATCTACCTTTTCCTGTGCTTCACATTGTTTCTTCATTTTGACCAAGGAATCCTTCCCAATCCCCCTACCCAGCATCATCATGCTCATATTTTGTCTGGCAGATTTTCCCTTGCTGAAGCTGAGATACGAAACTTGCACAATTTCCATGCACTGGCACAAAACCTGGTCAGCTCAGGATCAAAGCATACCACTTGAGACTGAATGAACATTATCTACAACAGGGTCCAATGTTGGTTTCTGAGGTCAGAGTGCACCATGGCCTTCTCTTTGAGGGACAAAACTAAGAACTAATTCTGGGTTGTGAACTGCTCCAAGTTACTTAAGCTGGCCTGCAATACAAATCTAATAAATAAAGACACTTTTTTTTGCAAAAATGTAACAATGATTGATTGACAGATTACTAAGGGATGTCTATATAGGAACTGATTACTTTGAAGATTATTTTTCCCCCTTATTATCTGAAGCATGAGCCTCAAAAGCAAAGGTGGGCAATTTGGAGACAAATTCATTTGTGATTTTAAAGTAAAGTTGGGGCCATAACTCTTGTCCCATCTTTCATTTGTTGGCTCCTTTCTAATATGGATTTAGTATCGAAAGGAGTTTGAGTAACACCTAATAGATCTATGATAGTGAAGTTTTCTTTTTCAAAAGAACTCGAGCTAACAATTGACAAGTACTACACTAATATCTTCACAACACTGGGCTGATTATTTTGCCAAAACCAGTTCTGTCCTGGAGAACAGTGCCCCAAAATCAAGAGAAAGATGGCCTGCCTTCACAATCCTAAAGTAGAAAATTTGAACTGGGGACAATCATATGGTTTACCTGACTTCAGCACTTATTAATTAGGTGTTCAGGTGCATCAGCTTGTGTCCATGGCAAAACTGTGTACTTGTATAAGAGTAGGGAACATTTAACAGAATAGCTAAGAATATCCTAAGTTTCCTCAGATATAGATATGAAGCAACATGTGCAACTGATACAACATGAAGACATAGCAGCAAAATGAGTTTGCTATAATTATATTAAGACTATTGTAATGCTCTCTACATGGGGCTCCCCTTGAGGTGCATCCGGAGGCTCCAGTTAGTGCAGAATGCAGCCGCGTGGGGGATTTTGGGAGCTTCACGATGCTCCCATGTAACACCTCTCCTGCGTGAGCTGCACTGGCTGCCGGTGGCCTTCCAGGTGCGCTTCAAGGTGCTTGTTACCATCTTTAAATCGCTCCATGGCACAGGGCCTAGTTATTTGCAGGACCGTCTCCTGCCACACACCTCCCATCGACCGATCCGTTCCCACGGGGAGGGCCTCCTCAGGGTGCCAACCGCCGGTCAATGCTGTCTAGCGGTGCACAGGGGAAGGACCTTCTCTGTGGCAGGGCCAGCCCTCTGGAACGACCTACCCCCCGAACTTCGCACTATCACGGACCTTCCCCTCTTTCACCGCTCACTTAAGACGTACCTTTTCCACCAAGCTGGTCTAGCCTAGAGCTTAGAGCTCAGATGTGATTTAATTTTAGCAAATTTGTAAAGGGATTCTAGAATTTATTAATGGGAATTTTTAGCACAGGTTGTTTAATTTAATTCATTTTAAATATTGTCACAGTATCTATTATTTTTGCTGGTGATTTTTAATTTCCTGTGCACCGCCCTGAGTCCATCTCGATGGCGTTAGGAGCGGTATATAAATCAAATAAATAAATAAATAAATGTTGTGAATAAAGGTCGCAACAGGTCTGGCAGAGGTTCCAGGCTCAATGCCTAGCATTTGTAGCCTAGCAGGTGCTAAAAAATATCCTAGAGAAGCATTGTAAGTCAAAGTGGACAATTATAGACCAACAGGCAAAAGTATAACGCAACTTCTCCTGGATATATAGTATCTAAGAATACGAATCATCAGCTGTTGTTTGGACAGCTACCATATTTTATATTACGAATTTCAACTGATACTTTCGCAAGGAGCCACTTAAAGCTTTCAGCAAATTCAAGGATGGTATCAGGCTATTGTTATGCAAGATTTCAAAGAGAAGAATGAATTATAAAGCAAAGGACATTAAAATTTAATCTTACCTATTCATTTTCAGAAGTCCCAGTCTTTTTGTTGTTTCAATTTCGAATATTTTCAGAGATTTTATAAAATATTTGGTCGTTTCCAGTCCATCTGATGAGCTGCTAAAATAATAACAACTTTGGAGGACCTGACAATATAGTGGTACATTATTGTTTATTACAGGTATTACAGGTATTTTTTCAATTTATGATGACAGTTGGGACTCCGTTGCTAAGTGAGGTGGTCATTAAATGAATCACATTTTACAAACTCGTTTGCCATGGTTATAAGTGAATCATATAATTCCTAAATAAATTCAACTTCCCTCATTGACTTTACTTGTGGAAAGTCAGTTGGGCAGATCTCAAATAGAAATCACATGATCCTGGAATGATCCTTGAATACTATAACTATCATAAATGTGTGTGCTGGTTGCCAAATCCCCAAATCACAATCAAGTGTGCACAGGGACATTGCAACTGCTCTTTTCAGTTCCTTTATAACAAGAACTACTTGTACATCAACATGCCTGATTGTTTATAGTTTCTCACAAAACAGAATGTTTCACAGCTGGTGAAATGAAGCTCAGCATAAAATAATAAAAATATGCTAAATGTTACATTTGTATGCAAACAAAACTTCATTGTTCCTATCCATCCAATCTGTCTTTCTTCTGGAAAAAAAAAAGGAAGGAGAGGAATACCTAACTACTAGGAATGAATTAGTCTATATATGATGTATAGACTAATGCCAAAAGTTATTTAGAAGAAAACTATATCTCAGTGCTTGCTGGCAAGTTATTCTGAAATAGCGACCAGTATTTTACTAAGAGATTTTGTTACTGTTAGTTCATCTTAATTTGAAAATAATTATTGCAATAAGACACCCAAGAAACATAAACATCCCATTAGGTTTGCCCAATGGTTGATCACCACATTTAGAGCTATTTAAATGGGGTTAAAGGTGGCATGACTTTCTGAAGGACAGGTTGATGCAGGGCAGATACTGGGGCACAGAGAAATTGGGTGAATCTGGAGGATGTTTGGGGAAAACAATTCATTCTGGGAGAAATTTTATTTTGTATATCTGGTGTTTATCTGGTTATCTCCTTCCTTTCTTTCTAGGAGTGTCAGGCACCCTAGGAGTTTCTCTAATGTTATGTCCACAGCAATAATCTTAGGAGGAGATGTTTGGCATGGAAGCACACCAGGATCCCAATCCATACATCCCATAGCTTTCTTAGCAGAAAGGAAAATGAACCATGGTTTATGTCCCTAGTCCTAATCGAACATCCAACTCACTTCTAGTATTGTAGTTTACCACGCTTGTCTAAAGAAATTTCTTCCTAGTGGGTCTGGGAAACACTTTGTTTCGTATTCATTTTTCATGGATGGTCGCTTCGAGCACCCCTGCGCTAGAAATGAAGGCATCCTGGACGAGACTTGGAAATTCTATGCCATTGAATAAGCAGCAGCACTTCGAGTTAACCTGAAGGGCTCTGCGCTTCCAGGAGTTGCTGACCCCGCCCGCTAGAGATTTTTCCTTTTCCTTCCAACTTGGATGGATAGAGTTAGGGAGCACGTAAAGAGGCTCCATTGCAGTAACCTGCTACTCCCTCCTAATTCTGCAACTGCTCTTTCTTTTTCTGCTCTGTCGCCGTATTTCCTTTCTCTCCAGGATAACTGGCCTGCAGGGACAGGGCGCACCAAAGACCTTTTGGCCAAGGTTCCTTTTGTCCGAGAGGAAACAGCGCGAAAGAAGTTCAAATGGGACGGATCGAAAGCCAATCTGCTTTCCAACTTGTCGCGTGTGGGGTTGTCTGCTCCAGATCATTTTACGGCCCTCTGAGTGCCCGCTGCTTCCTCTCATCTCTCTTTGGGTGGCAGTGATGGCGTTGAGGCCACGAACCGCCAGCGAGGTAAGAGGAAGGAAGACATCTAGGGAAGGGAAGGGACCGGAGCATTTTGATTTGGGATATTACAAAACTGCGCGATCAAGATGAGAAATATAATACATTTTATCGTGCCACTGAGGCTCCGTGTTTGTTTTGTCTAATGAGTTTCTAAGAAAAATATTTTTTGTGAAGAAGTCTGAGGCCCATTGTGAATCACTTTGAGGTTGGGAAGGGAAATAAGACTAACAGAGTTCAATAATAAAAGTATTTAAATCTCCAAATGCTAAATAGTTAATCAATTGTAAGAATGACTAATGATGACTATGTCTGAGAAAACAGTTACATTTGAAATATAATCTCCTCTTTCATGGTGGAGATCTTAGTAATTAATAGAGAACATCAGAATATGATCCAAGGTATTAAAAAATGTGTTCTGAAAAGGTTGGGGAAGAAAATGCCCTTCGATGACCAAGAAAATAAAATCCTTCACTGAAATTTAGTTTAATCTAACTTTAGGTTGATTGACAATAATTGAGGACCATGATCTGTGGGATATTAAAATTAACAACAAAAACAATAATAATTACAACAAATGCCATTTCTCCTTTTCATTAATCAAATGAAAGCGCAAAGCAACAAAGTTAATTCATTTAGATTGCCTTTTTTTTTTGCTTAAAACAAAATAAGTTACCAATCTTACCTTCCTGACAGTAAAAATGTAGTAATACCAATATATATGTTGCTCTTTCATTATCCCCCAAATTGCCCAGCAAAAGGCATTTCCTTTCAGTATTTCCACTTCTGTACCACAATTATCCCTAACTAGTCTTTTTAATATAAATATACATGGCTGTTACAATGTTGTTCTAACACAGTTGAGATAATGAGTACCCTTCAGGTTACTCAGAGCTTCATGACTGACTGAGATCTTGAAGGTAAATGGGTTTGATCTAGTGGTCTAACAGTATTTAATCAGTGCTTTTTGAGCCATTTTGCTTAAATTATCTCATCTTTAGGCTATGCAACAGGTTGTTTCCCCCCCCCCCCACCTCACAACCAGTTGCTTAGAGACTATTTAAAGTTACAACAGAGCTCCCTGGGGATACTTATGGCCCAGTTCTTAAATCCCAATTGCTGCCCCATCACATGACTGCATGTCATGTGCCAGCAACCACCCTGCAGTTACAGCCATTTGCAATTTCCAGCAATTTTTCACAAAATCAGCTCAGAATGAGCCATCGGCTCACTTAATAACTATGATATTTGCTTAATAAAGGGAACATTTGCTTAACAACTGTAGCACACATAACAATGGTATCAAAAAGATTATAAAAACAGGTCAGTCATATGGGTGGTCTATTTTACAATTCACAGCTGTGATGGACAGGCTTCATTACAATCATATATCAAAGTGTGTATGTATGAATGTATGTATGTATGTATAATGTGTGTTGAGTCTGGGGAAAATCAGAGAACTAGAAGCATTATGGATGGATATGCAGGTATGAAGATCATTTGTTTCAGTGTCTTCCCAATGAGGTTCTCCTCCCATTACAGATAAGGTTTGAAGGTTCAAGATATGATCCAATCCATCCTTAATTTGGGAGACTGAAATGACACAATGCACTGTCTTTTATTAGAGCTAACTACATCTACTTCTTGACAATGAAGGACTGGATTTCATTGAGAACATCCTGATTGGTTTATTGTGATCCAATTGACTGGAGGTGCTTTTAAATTTTTTTATAATATAGCTAGCCTACTAACCATATTGAATACATCTGATCACATTTGGAACAACAACAGTACTTACACTTTTTAAATCTAAACTAGTGTATCTCAATATTCAATTATTGCTACTTGCAACTGTCTTAATTCAGGTGTTATACAAATGTATTTTTTTGGTTCATATGTTTGTCCCTTCACTGTCTGAGATAAAGAAAATAATTATCCAAGATACTATTTTTCTTTTGAACGTTTTCCCAGCAATAGCTTGGCTAATACCAGTTTTATACTATTTCCAGCACTGAAAAATGTTTTATTTGGCTAAGATGGTATATCATCATCAACATCATCTGTGGTTTTGGGGTGGGATATCATCTGTACGCTGACGACACTAAGCTGTACATATCCACCCCAGACCACCCCAACGATGCCGCCGAGGTGTTTACCGGTGTTTGGAGGCCGTACGGATCTGGATGGGTAGTAACAAACTCAAGCTCAACCCATCCAAGACTGAGTGGCTGTGGTTTCCGGCACCCCGGTTCAGCCAGATTACTCCAACTCTGGCCATTGGGGGCGAAACACTGGCTCCCGTGGAGAGTGCGCGCAATTTGGGTGTCCTCCTGGACTCCCGGCTGTCCATGGAGGACCATGTGGTGGCCGTGGCCAGAGGGACGTTTCATCAGGTACGCCTGATGCGCCAATTACACCCCTTACTGGACCGGGATGCCCTTCGCACAGTCACTCAAGCACTCATGACATCCCGACTCGACTACTGTAATGCTCTCTACATGGGGCTTCCCTTGAGGTGCACTCGAAAGCTACAGCTAGTCCAGAATGCAGCCGCATGGGTGATTACGGGAGCCCCTAGACACTCCCTTATAACACCGATCCTGCGCGAGCTGCACTGGCTTCCTGTAGTCTTTCGGGTGCGCTTCAAGGTTTTGACGACCATCTTCAAAGCGCTCCATGGCACGGGACCTAGTTATATGCGAGACCGTCTCCTGCCCCATACATCCCTTCGGCCGATCCGCTCCCACAGAGAGGGTCTTCTTAGGGTGCCGTCGGCCGGGCAATGCCGACTGGCGACACCTAGGGGAAGGGCCTTCTCTGTGGCGGGCCCCGCCCTTTGGAACGACCTATCCCCTGAACTTTGCACCATCTCGGACCTCCGCCTCTTCCGCCAGTGTCTAAAGACACATCTCTTTCACCAAGCCGGCCTAGCGTAACGTTCCAATGGGACTATTTTAGACAGTTTTAATTTGGGGATTTTAATTGGATTTTAGCATAGGATGGGAATTTAATATGTCTTTTAAATTTTGTATTTTGTCATTTTGTATGTTTTTTAAATTCCTGTGCGCCGCCCTGGGTCCTCTCCGGAGAAGGGCGGGGTATAAATTTAATTAAAATAAAATAAAATAAAAAAATCATCATCATCATCATACTTTGTTCTCAGCATGTTTGCTGTTTTACGTTTTTAGCATTGAGCATAGCTTTGTTTATTAGCTAGTAGGAGTAAGGTTCAGGTCTCTTAAGGGCTACATTTTCTCTAGAATAATCTTTGAGGAGTTTCATTTTAGAAGAGAGCTGTAGTGAGGTAGGAGCTCTAGTGCAAGTAACTACTAATTTTATGTTCCTCGCTGTCACCTATTTTGCTTGCTTTTCTTCTTCTGTTTATCTTGCCAGGTATCTAACCTGATTACTCAACATGAATTTATGAAGTGAGGTGGAGACAACCTTAAGATCCACAAACTGATCATCAATCTCCTTGGTTAAATGCTGCATGTTTAATCCTAGCTCTAATTAAAACCAGAGCCAACTTTTTAGAATTCACTTATAAAATAATTTCTGGCAATGAAAATCAGGCTAAGAATTTATATATATATAAAAAATTACTTTTGCTGATAATGATGCATTCTCATTTCAGGAAAGTCAGTTTGTTTTTTGAGGAATAATAAGTCATAGAAGTTCTACAGAGAAGGCTCACTGATAGAAAGCATACTTTTCCTATCGGTTCAATTTGGCAATTCAATATTGGATCGGAAAATAATTTTCTACAAAATTATGAAGACCAGCTGCTGATTTGTGCAGACATTACTGAACTAAACGGATAAATAATTTGATATTGTGTAAGGCAAATTCATGCATTTTTTACTAATTCCTAATTGCGGTTTGCATATTGTATTTATAAATGGAACATGTTCATCTATATAATTTTTTTTTTTAAAAACCTTGTTCATTAAGTTACATTCAATGGAAAGCTAAAGAAAATTGGGGTTAACTTCATAAGAAAATGAGACATGCAAAGAAAATTAAGTAACTACAAAGGAAATGATGTTATTTCTATATGCCTGGAAGTAACACAATAACACTTATTTTACATCTGTCACCTAATTTTTATAAATGCTATAAAACAGTTCTCTCAAACATGTTTAATGAATGAACTAGATGGATTCCAATATTGTAATTATAGAAACACAGATGTCTTTTAAGATCCATTTGTTTTTTCTTTCTCCCTGTTTTCAGTTTTCCTGTACCAAATGGTATTTATTAGCTTCAACAAATGTAGTTCTTCTCAAGCATTCATTTTGTAATTTTTGCAAATATGTTGTTCAGTTTCTTTCTCAAGCTGTTATGGGATGATATGAATTCATGGTAGGGATAATTGATGAAGTACTGTTTAGTGTTTGGTATCCCTTATTAATTTTGCAATATAATGTGAACCTCTTTTATGATTCCTTTCTATTTTCCTCATTTGAAGAATATATATTGCTTTGTATGTTCTAATATATGTATGAAACAAAATGCATTGCAATAAGAATAATGGTATTATCATCAAAAGTAAACTATTTTATTGAAATTTCAAACATATACATACATGCCTACATACATACATACATACATACATACATACATACATACATACATACATACATACTAGGGGTGGATTCCTGCCAGTTCTAACCTCTTCTATAGAAGAGGTTCCACAAATCTACAGTGCCGTTTAGAACTGGTTCCAGCTCCCTTCTCCTGCCCGTCCGCACATCATCAAGATGAAGAGCAAGAAGAGGAATTCTGGGAGTTGAAGTCCATAGGTCTTAAAGCTATCAAAGTTGAACACCCCTAGGGTTTTTTTCCTAAAGGGTTAGGGGTGCAAGAGTCTTGTAACTTGACAGCTTTAAGACGTGCGCGCTTCAAGTTCCAGAGTTTCTGAGCCAATATTTTGGTTGCTAAGCAAGAGCATTGTTAAATGAGTTTCACCACATTTTACAAGTTGGCCATGTCCACCCAGTTACATGACTGCCAACCCACTCCCACCAGGTCACATGGCCAGCAAGCCACTCCCACAAAGCAGGCCACACCTACAGAAGAGGTTCTAAAAAAAATTGAAACCCACCACTGATACATACATACATACATTCTTTATTCTGCTTTTTGGGCAATTACAATGTTGTGTGTCTTAACTGTTTTCTTTGGATTTATTTTTGATGCTAAAAGATGAATTGCTATGGAACACAGACTCCTGTCTGGTTATTTCTAAGGGAATTTAAATCAATGTGTCAATCCTGTGAGATCAAACACTTAACATTATGTGCACTACAACACTTCACTGTCTTTTTCCAAATTCCAATTAAAGTGAAAAAAAAATTGTGATTATTTATTTGTGCATCTCCTTCAGTCTCCCCTTGGGTGCACAAGATGTTGTAAGTAAGTGTTGTCCATGGTTAATTTTGAACCTGAAACAGATTAACAGAGTTGGAAGGGACCTTGCAGGTCATCTAATCCAACCCCCTGCCTAAGCAGGAGATCCTACATGTGCCTCTACCTAGGATCAAACTCACAACCTCCTGCTTGAGAGGCAAGAGGTCTACCTCTAGGCCCCAACAGCTTCCCAAAGGTAATGGTATTGCATGCCACTTCCTTTCTGAGGTAATCTGTATCATAAAGTAATCTGCATTAATGTTCTGTATTATTAATATAAGCTATTATTATACGGTATTGTGTATTATTGGGGTTTTGTTGCAGCTGAGAGATTTCTTGATAATTTGCTAAAACTACATCAAAGTTCTGAAAATGAACAATCATGTATTGCTACCTCAATGTTATGTCTATTTTTTTCCCTCAACCTCACAGAAAAAAAAACTTTTTTAAGCTTCTGGAAGAATGGTGGAATATATGTTTTAAAAGGTGAATGAGTAATTGAATAAATAAATAAAATCTTAGGTTTGGCCTACATGTGCAGTAAACCAAGAATGGGCAATGTTTTTGTCCAGAAATTGTCCGCAAGAAAGAATGTTCTTTGACTAGTGAGCTATATATGCTCGTCATTGCCTTCTCCCTGGCTTATTTCAGAAAATACAAATATTTTTCCTTTCACTCAATTGCACATACAAATATACCTTTTTCTTTCCAAATTCTTTTCTAACCCAGCAGCAAGAAATTACACCTCTCCCAGCATATGAAATAATTATCTAACAAATAACTATTTCTTAACTGATATTTGGGTGAGGAGTATTATCCAAAGTACCAAGGCAAGGCAAAAAGCAATGGATAGAAACAGATTAAATAGAAAAACAATCTACGACTAAGAAATAATTTCCCACCAGTAAGAATAATCAACCAGTGAGTTGGACTAAATTACCTCCAAAGTCCCTTCCAACTTTGTAATTCTGTTATATTTGGTTAACTTGATGGAATATACCGTATTTTTCAGAGTATAAGATGCACCAAGGTTTTGAAGAGGCAAATTACAAAAAAAGTAGGTAAGTAGGTAGGTAGGTAGATAGAGGGAGAGAGAGAAAGAGAAATATGGCAGGTAGGTAGATAAAGGGATAGAAAGAGAGAGAGAAATAGGGAGAAATACAGTAGGTAGGTTGGGAGAGAGAGAGTAGGTAGGTAGGTAAAGGGATAGAGAGAGAGAAATAGAGAGGGAGAGAGAAATACAATAGATAGGGAGAGAGAGTGTCTGTGTAGGTAGGTAGGTAGATAGGTAAAGGGGGAGAGAGAGAAATACAGTAGGTAGGGAGAGAGAAAGTGTGTGTGTGTGTGTGCAGGTAAGTAGGTAGAAGGATAGAGAGAAAGAGAGAGAAAGAGAAATACAGTAGTTAGGGAGAGAGAAAGAGAGAGAGATTAGGTAGGTAGGTAGGTTGATGTTTCCAGGTTTTTGATTTTATTAGATTTCTTTTATTAGATTTCTAGACCGCCCCCTCTCCCAGAAGGGACTCGGGGCGGTGTATTTATCTATGTCCTGCAGAAGGAAATCACTGACAAACCTTAAGACTTTGATTCTTCTGGCACAGAAACAGTTAAAGAGCCTTCCGAAAGGTGGGGTGGGGGAGCCTTTGCACTCAAACCTCTCCAAAACAGCCCATTTCTCTGTGAAAATGGGGCCTTTTTTTCAAATAAAAAGCATAACTAGCCTTGGGGGGACTTGCAGAGTGCTCCTGGGGGTGGGGGTGGGGTCAAAAATGAGCAAAACCCCTGCCCCATTTATCGCAAAAACAGGTCATTTTTGTGTCAAATAAATTGCATGCATAGCCCTATAGAGGCTTATAGAGTGCTGCTGGCAGAGGGGGAAACGGCCTGTTTGAGGCTCATTTCTGCCCTCCCCAGCCCCCAGGAGCTCTCTGGAAGCCTCCATAAGGCTAGGCACAGCCAGTTTGGTGAAGGGGGTGGGGTTCCAGGAGGCACAAAATGCTGCATTCGATATATAAGATGCACCCAGATTTTCAGCCTCTTTTTAGAGGAAAAAAGGTGTGTCTTATACTCCCAAAAATACGGTAGATTTCTTTTTTTTATTTTTTTACATAATTTTAAACATATTTGCCATCACAGCATGAAAGAAACATATAAGTAACCAAAATTAATGTAAAAATCCTAATAGTGGGCATAATATTTAACCCCAGCATTTACACTATATACAACCCATCTAGATAAACTACCTACTACTTCATCAGTTCTTATTCATCATTAATTTTCCTATTAATATAGTTAACAAATATCCAAATTAAGCATGTATTATTGCTTCAATCATTACGATTCCATAGTTTCCGTATCCAATTATACCACCTCTTCCAAGAATTATAGAATTCTGAATCCTTTTTCCCTTTAAGGCTCTGTTTTAGGCCCAGTACTCTTTAACATCTTCATCAACGATTTGGATGAGGGGATAAATGGGGAACTCATCAAATTCGCAGACGACACCAAGCTGGCAGGAATAGCCAACACTCCAGAAGATAGGCTTAAGATACAGAAGGATCTAGACAAACTTGAACATTGGGCACTGTCTAATAAAATGAAATTCAATTGTGAAAAAAGTAAGGTCCTACATATAGGCAAGAAAAACCAAATGCACAAGTACAGTATAGGTGGTACCTTGCTCAATAGTAGCAACTGTGAGAGGGATCTCGGAATCCTAGTGGACAACCATTTAAATATGAGCCAGCAGTGTGCAGCAGCTGCCAAAAAAGCCAACACAGTTCTAGGCTGCATCAACAGAGGGATAGAATCTAGATCGCGTGAAGTGTTAATGCCACTGTATAGTGCCTTGGTAAGGCCACACTTGGAATACTGCATACAGTTTTGGTCGCCACGATGTAGAAAAGACGTGGAGACTCTGGAAAGAGTGCAAAGAAGAGCAACCAAGATGATTAGAGGACTGGAGACTAAGACATATGAAGAACGGCTGCAGGAACTGGGTATGTCTAGTTTGATGAAGAGAAGGACCAGGGGAGACATGATAGCAGTGTTCCGATATCTCAGAGGGTGCCACAAAGAAGAGGGAGTCAAACTTTTCTCCAAGACACCTGGGGGCAGGACAAGGAGCAATGGGTGGAAACTAACCAAGGAGAGAAGCAACTTAGAACTAAGGAGAAATTTCCTAACAGTAAGAACAATTAACCTCTGGAACAGCTTGCCTCCAGCAGTTGTGAATGCCCCAACCCTGGAAGTCTTTAAAAAGATGTTAGACAGCCATTTGTCTGAAATGGTATAAGATTCCTGCCCATGCAGGGGGTTGGACTAGAAGACCTACAAGGTCCCTTCCAACTCTGCTATTGTATAAAACTTGTGTCATCATGGTGGTGTCACATGACATATCGGTACTGTCAGGTTTCCAAAAGATGCCCTAATTAATTTATGAGCCTCGAGCCAAGTTTAAAAAAAAAATCCAGTCATTTATTAGGAACACCATTTCAACAATACCCTATTGCAGTCAGTTCTGACCTCATTTAAATTATGACTGAACTTTGCCCCTGTTTCTTCCCTCCCCTCTGTCTGTGTCATAAATCATATTCTCCAATGAGGTGCACACCTCACAAGCCTGCTGTAGTAATCTGAGATCTGACTCTAGCCGAAGGTATGCGTATATTTCCTCACCATGGCAACTTGATAACAGACATACAAGTCCTTTTTGAGTTGATAGGTAGTTTTTCTTCTTCACTAAATCAGATGTTGGCATGGCCAACACGTGACACATTTGTCCCATGGGCTGGTAGTTTGACAGCCCTGACATAGATGACTCTCCAAACGTCCTCCATTTCACAATTATATTCTGCTAATCTGCCAAAAAAAAAATGATGTGGCAAGTTAAAATGGAGCATAAAATCTATGTAGGGGTCTTTTCTTCCTACCAGTGATGGCAATGAATGCCTTGATTGCTTGTTCAGGTACCATGAGATGATATGACTATTGAACCATAACATACCAGAGCGTAGATGGAGTATATTCTTTTCTTTCTTTTTTGTTTTAAATTGACTGTTGCACTCTTAGATCATGATCCAACAGTGTGACAGTGACTTTCAAAATTCATTTAAATAGAAAACAAAAAAACTCAATGTTACTAAACAAAATGACTAAAACAAAATGACTGCCCTGTTTAAGAAGGTAAGAATTTAACAGCGAAATGAGCCAGTGATATGCTAAGTTGCATTGTTTTTCGAAAATGTAATAATAAGCAGCAATCCATTTCTATCTAAAATTGGACTGAGAAGAAAGGACATCACAATAAAATTGCTTTATTTTCAAGAGAACAATTTAAATTAGGGCTGTCTAGTTTCTTAAAATAAAAACTTGAAATACATTTCTTATCAAGAAGAGAAATATCCTGCTTACTATAAGCAGTAAACAAAAAATGTGCTTTGTAGTGTTGAGAAAAATTATTGTTTTATATTATAACAGAGAAAACTAAACTGCAAAAACATAAGTATTCTCTATCAAGTCTTTAAAACCTATTTACTGAAATGCTAAATGGTACAATAGAATATGTCATTTACTTTTATGAAAAATAGAAGTTTAAATACTGAAAACATTTGCATAGTTACCGTAAACTGAAAGCCAGCTTGCTTTCTAAAACTGCAAATAATTACCCCAGATATAATGCTTTAATTGAAATTGAAGCTTTTTAAGAGGTTTAGTAGTTCACACAATTTGAAGTAAATGTTAGAGGTTAAGATTAGATTTTGAAAAAGAATGATATTAGATATGCCAAAGAACAGTGTTATGACTATTAGAAGGATGTAGTAAATATTGATTAATTGAAAAATGAAGGAATACGTGCCAATATCAAAACATAATAACACTATACTATATTAGAAGGATGTAGATATTGAAGCTTTCTAAGAGGTTTAGCAGTTCACCCAGTTTGAAGTAAATAAAAACTGAAAACTTAATTCTAAGCTTTTTCAGATATCTAGATATTCAATATGAATTCAGATTTTAAGTATAGCAGAACTAAACATGAGCATTCTTTCCACTAGCATTAAATATAATTTAGGATTTGAAGAAGGAATAACCAACCAAAACATACATAAACATAGCTTCAAAAGAAGTATGAGCAGATTTTTCAATGGTGGATCAAGTCTTGCTCCATTCCCTTTTCTCTTGTAATGAGGACGCTTACTTTTCCCCCTGATTCTTTTCAATTGGATGTAATTCCCAGAGACAGCCTGGACAAATCCCCAGAGTTCTCTTGGCAAAGTTTTTCAGAAATGCCATTGCTTCCTTCCTAGGGCTGAGATAAAGTGACTAGCCCAAGAAGCTAGCTTTGTGTCCAAGACAGGAATAAAATTTACTGCCCTCCAGTTTCTAGCCTGTTTCTTTAACTATTACATCAAAGTGGCTCTCAATATCCCCTTTTAATTCAGCTGTGAAACATCGGAATTAGGGAATTGCTAACTTCTAACTTCTAGGAATAACATTTTTGATTGTTTCGATTTTGATTGTTCATAAAATGCTAACAGATGCAAGTAAAAAACTTTTTCTCTTGATATGGCAGGGGAAAGATCGTCATTCTCTCCCCATCCCACTAACCTGCTTTTCACCTCATTCTCCTGTTTAGGACAACAAAAGCAGGCTGGGAGGCAGCAGTGGGGGGCCAGCCTATTTGCCAGTTCTCTGAACTCAAAATTTCCACTACCAGTTCTCCAGAACCTGTCAGAACTGGCTGAATACCACCTCTGAGCCAGACCCTCATGTGCACAGTTCAAACTAATTACTTTATTACAAGGTAGCCATCTCCCCAATCTAGCAACCTAGTCATAGGAACAATTAGCTAAGGCTCCAGGGAATTCAGAGAGGGTCAGTTATGATCCTTTTATGGTTGCACAGTGACTCCAGATTTCGCCTTCTGTCCTCCTCTGCCGCAGACTGGATACTTCCCAACACTGTCTGATCTAGGCTGAAAACAGAATAACAGAGTTGGAAGGGACATTGGAAGTCTTCTAATCCAACCCGCTTCTCCCACTCAAGCAGGAAATAGTATGCCATTTCAGACAAATCCCAATCTCTTCTTAAAAAACCTCCACTATTGGAGTACCCACCACTTCTGAAAGCAAGTTTGTTCCAATGATTAATTGTTCTAAATATCAGGACATTTTACCTTAGTTCAGATTGGCTCTCTCCTTGATTAGTTTCTATCCATTGCTTCTTATCCTGCCTTCAGATGCTTTGGAGAATAGGTTGACTCCTTCTTTTGGCAGCCCCTCAGATATTGAACAGTATTATCATGTCAATTGGATGGTGGTTTGGATGTTTGGACAAGAGTGACTTTATGTCTTTGCTCCGTCTACTTTTTGCAATCTGGGTCTGGTAGATCTATTTGGTGCTTTTATTTCAGACTATTATCTGAAGATGCCTAATGTTTTCTCAATCTGCTATATGGTATTGTAAGATGAACTTATTAGAAAGAGCTGGGGAAATCTCAGCTTGAATTGTTATGTTTAACATTCTTCAGCAATTCAGACACGTGACCATGTTGGCTTTTTCTCTTTGCTTGATTTGCTTAACTGGCATTGTTTTTTAGAGCTCTTGCTTATATGTGTACCCGGAAGAAATATCAACAGCCTCAGGTATGCAGATGATACCACTCTAATGGCAGAAAGTGAAGAGGAACTAAAGAGCCTCTTGATGCAGGTGAAGAAGGAGAGTGCAAAAGTTGGCTTGAAACTCAACCGCCTCCTGCCACATACCTCCCACCGACCGATTCGCTCCCACAGAGAGGGCCTTCTCAGGGTGCCGACTGCCGGTCAATGCCGGCTGGCGACGCCCAGGAATAGGGCCTTCTCTGTGGCAGGGCCTGCCCTCTGGAACGACCTCCTCCCCCGAACTTCGTACTATCACGGACCTTCCCCTCTTCCGCCGCTCACTTAAGACACATCTTTTTCAGCAAGCTGGACTGGCATAGAATTTAAATTTTGGAACGATAGAGTTTTAATGGGAATTTTAGCACAGGTTTATTATTTAATTTCTTTTTAACTTTTGTATATTTGTTATTTATTATTGTAGATTTTAATGTCCTGTGCACTGCCCAGAGTCCGTCTCGACGGAGATTGGTGCGGTTTACAAATCGTATTAAATAAATAAAAATAAATAAACATTAAGAAAGCTAAGATCATGGCATCTAGCCCTCTCAATTCCTGGCAAATGGATCACGAAGAAGTGGAGATAGTATCAGATTTTATTTTCTCTGAGATCACCGCAGATGGGGACTACAGCCAAGAAATTAAAAAATGCTTGCTCCCATAGTTTTCCCAGTTGCAATGTATGGCTGTAAAAGCTGCACCATAAGAAAGGCTGAGCGCCAAAGAATTGAGCCCTTTGAACTATGGTGCTGGAGAAGACTCCTGAGAGTTCTTTGGACTGCAAGGCAATCAAACCAGTCAGTCCTAGAGGAGATAAATTCTTACTGCTCTTTAGAAGACCAGATCCTGAAGATGAAACCATCTAATGAGAAGGAAGGACTCACTGGAGAAGAGCTTAATCCTGGAAAAGATTGGGGGCAAAAGAAGAATAGGATGAAAGAGAATGAGGTGGATGGATGGAGTCACAAAGCAGTTGGTATGAGCTTAAATAAACTCCAGAGGATGGTAGAGGACAGGATGGCCTAGAGAATGTTGTTCATGGGTTTGTGATGGGTTGGACATGACTTTGCAACTAACAACAACAATAGGGACCAGATAAAGAAAAGATCAGTATATGAAAGGTGAGCAGGAGATAGACATATAGTCATCACTTTGCACACAGATTTGAAGTTTTGACTACTTTCTGTTTTTTTAGCTGCCTTCCACCCTTGGTCTTTTAGTAATTAAAAACTTGCATTTGCTTCATCAAAGAAAAACTTGATATATGGCTTAACTCTGCTGGAAATGTACAGTTATGCAGGGTTCTAATTTATTATTTTCATGGATTTTCTTTCAGTGGACCACGCCACCAAGCCTCCTTCCATTTTCTGCTATGACTGATTTTACTCGAGACAAAAAAGAATCACAAGGACCATAATGAAACCTATCACTAGCATCTTTTTTTAATGGAATGATTTACAAATCAGAAATGATTCCAGTAGGAACATTTTCCTTTCAATCTTAATAAAAGGGAGAAAATTCAATGCTCAGAAATGAGCTTTTGCACCTGGGATCTGATAGGAATCTCAACAATCTTTTAATATATGTAATAATTACACCTAATGATTCAGAGTAATTATTGCAAATATTGACATAAGCTTTATAATAAATATGTATACCACTGCTTATAATCATATTGCATTTGATGTCATCAGAGATGTGCAAGTTAATTGCTTTCACTGCCATTGGTATACTGAAACTAATGGGAGGAGGGGAAAAGATTTCCCTTTTCTTTTTCTTTTTTGTTCAGGCTTCTCTGAGGACCAATTCAAATATTTAAAAAATCCCCAGGAGGTTCTACAAAATGTCAATTTGAGTGACATCATACCACATGGCGATCATACATTATTGAAACTTTGTAATCTACTACACTATTCCCAAGTCAGCCTAAAGCACATTTAAAAATTAATTGCTCTTATAGATTGCAGAGTAACTGTGTCCATCCATTAGAAAGGGAAGGAAGATTCCAGTGGATGTCCTGTCAGTTGCTGTGGTGATGCAAATAATGAATTATTTAATTGTCCATATGGAACTTTGTAATTAGCAACACACCATGTAGAATTCCACGTAGATTACAATTTTATACATATCTGCAAGTAAACACTGCTGTGTTCAGTCTGGCTCATTCAGTAGAAGAAGCAATATAGCATTCATCGGTATTCAGGTACAGTGTCTGAATTCATTCACTGCAATCCAGTAAATAGATAGAAGCTTTAAAATAAGCAAAACATGTCATTTTTTGTTGGTCGGAGACCTTTAACCTCACAACACACATGTATCTATTTATTTGTTTGTATCCCACCTTTATTATTTTTAAAAATAACTCAAGGTGGCAAACACATTCAACATATCTTCCTCCTCCTATTTTCCCTACAAAATCAAGCCTATGAGGTCATTTGGACTGAGAAAAAGTCACTGGCTCAAGGTCACCCAGCTGACGTTCATGGCCAAGGCAGCCCTTGAAGTCATGGTTTCTTGCACTCTAGCCCAGTGCCTCAACTAAACCAAATTGGGTCTCTCTAATTCCTTAATGTACTGCCTATTTTCGACTCATAATGTAAAAGAATAAAGGTATGTATTCTAAATTACTCTCTTGAGTTGGCATAGCACAATTGAGAAAAAGTAAATATAGAAATTTGGGGTCTTTCAAAATGTTGACTCTTTCTTACCTTGATTAGAGTACATCATGTCTTTCTAGAGAGTCCAAGCATAAGATACCCCAACCATGGAAATTGGCTGGAAGGTAAGAAAGTAAAATCCAATTTCAGTTTCTATTTTTTAAAGTTAATAAGATTTCTGGTCTTATTATATGTAACAGTGAGAATTTAAGTTGAGGAAGAATATTACATTCACACCTAATATTATGTTAGATAAACTTCATATAAGATATTATGGTTGTCAGCTAAAATGACAATTTACTAGTTGTGAGTTCTGATTGCTAAAATGGATTGTTCTCTAATGTCCTGGTAATGTAGTCAGCAAATGGAATCATTCCTTCACATCTGGTGATAACATAAGGCACCCATTTGGAAAATTATTGTATTAGAATGAAAGAAACCTTAAAAGTTAAATTCTCATTTTTATTTATTTATTTTATTTAAATTTATATCCCGCCCTTCTCCACAGAGGACCCAGGGCAGCGTACAGGAAATTTAAAAACATACCAATACAAAGATAAATATATAATTTAAAATAAATATTAAACAGTCCTATCCTGTACTAAAACCAAATTTAAAATACCCAATTTAAAAAACTTCCTAAAAGTCCCCACGGGAGGATAGGCTAGGCCGGCTTGTTGGAACAAATATGTCTTTAGACATTGGCGGAAGAGGCGGAGGTCGGTGATGGTACGTAATTCAGGGGGTAGGTCATTCCAGAGGGCTGGGCCCACCACAGAGAAGGCTCTTCCCCTGGGTGTCGCCAGTCGGCATTGTCCGGCCGACGGCACCCTGAGAAGGCCCTCTCTGTGGGAGCATATCGGTCTAAGGGATTTTAGCTTTAATATTTTTACAATAATTTATTAAATCTTATATTTCTTTCAAGTATACCTAATTAGCTTTGTTATGTGTTTACTGCAAAGATGCTTGTATTGGGAAAAATGTTTGAACCCTTCTATGGAAGAATGCTGTTTTCCCTCTCTATAAAGTCTATATTTCAATTTTATAAGTTTTTAAAGTTAGAATAGACTTTTGATAGTACATGTAGTCATTGTTTAGTAACTGCCTTGGACAGCAACCATTTACACTTATGATGGTGACAAAAATATATGTGACAATCCTCACGCTTATGATGTTTGCCAGTGGGTAAAGCAAAGGAAAGCTGAATTGAGATCATAAGCAGAGTCACATATTCACTTAGCAATCCTTTCACTTAACAACCAAGTTGCTGATCCCAATTCTGATTGTTTCAGGCTTCTATCTATGAGGAGACTATTTATCATTGTTCTCATATGATAGGGCAAGCTATTGTATGTAAACAGAGAGCAAACCCCACTCAATCCTAGCACTGAACATGTTACCAGTGGTGGGCTTCAAACATTTCAGCATCAGCTTCTCTGCCCCTTGCTGGGTGAGCATGGCCATGGAGGCCTCCTAGTTGGCCTCCTGCATGATGGCAGGGGGAAGGCATTTTTATCTTCCCCAGACTCCAGAGCCTTTGCTCAAGCCTCTGGGAGGATGAAAACTGCCTTCCCTGGGCTCCGGGGGCCCTCTGGCATTTCTAGCTTTCCGGAACTGTCAGGAGGCCCATTTTCCACTTGCCCAAGCCTCCGTGCAAACCCTGCACTTACCTCACATCCAAAATGGACGACGTGATGCAGGGGTGGGTTTCAATTTTTTTAGAACCTATTCTGTAGGTGTGGCCTATTTTGTGGGCGTGGCTTTGCAGTCATGTGACAGGGTGGGAGTGGCCACCTTTTAAAATGTGGTGAAACTCATTTAACAACGCACTTGCTTAGCAACCAAAATTTTGGACTCAATTGTGATGATAAATTCTTTCTTTCTTTCTTTCTTCCTTTCTTCCTTCCTTTTTTCCTTCCTTTCCTTTCCTTCCCGTTGGGTCACTGGCAGCGGTGGGCCAGATTTACTTCCAGGTACGCCAGTGGAACCCCCTCTCACCGGTTCTCTAAATTTCAACAACCGGTTCTCGCAAGTAGGTGCGAACCTGCAGAAACCCACCCCTGACGTGATGACTCCTGGGAGGGTGGGGGACAGCCAGGGGTGGAATTTGGAGGTTCTCCAAACTGGCCATAATGTTAGTTATAGGTTCTCCCGAACCTGGAGAACCCGTAGCAGCCCACCCCTGGATGTTATTTTTCTGGTATGAAATACCAAGGACTCTGAACTATATCTATTTTCTTCTATTGGTACTGCAAAAGTCTTCATTACCTTTTTAAACTATGATTGCTCCTGTTCAAAGTTGATTTTGATTTTCTGTAGTAAACTGAGTGTAGCTTCCAGATGTTTAGGACTTCATAAATTCCAGTTAACACTGTAATCCACAATGGTTTAGGAGAATTATGGTTTTGAGTAACTGAGAACAGTTTTAAAACCTCAACACTAAAACCTACCTAACATTAATCAAAGTAAAGGTCAGACACAACAGTAAAATGTTATAATATTGTTTAAAAACAGAAGCTCAAAAACTTTCAATCGCCTTGTAACTGAGACAGTACATCAAGAGGGAGTGCATTAGCCTTAGGCTTGTTTCCCTAACTATAAACCACAGCTGCATCTGAACATGGTTACATTCTCATGTTCATTACGTTTGGCAGCAATAGCAAAATTTTACTCATATATCATTTTACAACTTTAAAAATTATTCAAATGATATTGTCTTCAAAAGCAGGGAGCAGCCAGAAGATATGGACACATAACTCTTGTTTGCAACTCATTCTGGTCATTGGAATTGTTAGAAATTGGTAGCAGAATTTAATGTCATTTTAGACACAAACACCCAAAAATGAGTACAATATAAAATAAGCAATTTGAAGGCATAATACAGTTTGAAAATAAATGAAATATACACATATTTCTGAGATACCAAAAGAACAGTGTTCATGGATCTACTCAGTATAGTATCCTTTCTCCAAATTTGAAATGCAGCACTTTCAAGATTGTATATGTTTGAACTATAGTTACGCTCTGTAGAAAATCATTCGGACTGTAAATGGTAAGAGAACTGATAATGACAGGAATTTAAAAGGGATGTAAAGATGAAGAAGAAACTTGCCTCTTTCTGTCCATTACATCAATAAAGTTCAGTAGTATTTTTGACTTTTGAATATAAATCTAGAATTAATGAACAATAAAATGGAATAATTGAATAAGTAATTCAGACATCTTCACCCTGATGTTCTCCATCTTTTTGAACTACACTACAGTAGCTATATTGTTACATGGCAATGACTACGCTAATTAGGAACAACGGTGGATTTTAATCCAACATCTGAAGAGCATTAAATTGAGGAATTAATTCATCTCTAAATTTGTCTGGAGTTGATTTTTTCCAAAAAGGTTTTTGTGGTACCCTTGTGATAGCATTTTATTTATAGATTTTGTTTACTTCCTGAGCATTCATTCTTGCTGATGTGAGTGAATAAGGAATGCGCCCAACACTCAGAGCTTCCAATTCAGATTATAAATATGCACTGGGACATTGTGGAATACTTGATGGTATTGCAAAGAACGATCGTCATGATATGATATGATCATATGAATGGAGCTAAATTCACAGAGGGGTTTAAAGGTCTTCTGTCTTTCATTAGTGAATGGAGGTAATCATAATTTTATGAGGCCAATTAAGGTTCTTTTTTTTCCTAGAGACTGGTCATTATTTATTTAAAAGGATGCTATGGATAATGTTTGAATTTAAATTCCTCTTATATGCCTGGGGACCTGTATGTTATTATTTATTGACTGACTAGATGACTGAATTTGGATATAAGTTCCTCAATTTACAGCATATTCCTATCCATGTGTACTTCAGTCTTTTCTCTTTGGATAAGATGATTTTCAGCCAAAATCATCTAAAGCAGGTTGTTTAGAACGAATAAAAAATGGTAAAATGCTTTAGCAATTGTTAATGATAACTGTACCTTTTCAGTTTAATATAGAATCTGATATGAAGTCTTATACTGTCTTACCCCAAAGAGATTGCCCCATGACATCTGTGCTGGCAGAAGGGATACCGTCAGACAAGGAATGCCATCTGGCAAGGCCAGAATGGCCTTTTCTGCCATGGTTTCTGTTCTGTGGAACATCATGCTTCCCAAGGTGAGATCTGTACCCACCTTTTTGACCTTCTAAAAGGGCCTAAAGCCCTAGCTCTGCCAACTGACCTAGGACTCCAATGGGCATGTGTCATTCTGGAGGTGGTTAACGGATTAAATAATACCCCACCATTTTCCTGTGTGGCCATCTTTTCACTCGCTATTGCAACTGATGAAGCTTCTTGGATAAGAAGTGAAACGTTTTCTTATTTTTCCTAAAATGAAACAAAGCAGTGCAGTTGTCTTTTGAAGAAAGAAAAGCATCTTTGAGGCAACTGGATGACTGAGAATCTCCACAGGCATTCAATAAAAGTATGGCTGAGGGATTTATAACTGAAGGATGACCTCAGCTGGGCAAAATAAACCTTTACAAAATGGATGTTAAAATAGATTTGGAGAAATTCTGTCACAGCATAAAGGAAAATGAAGATTAAACTGTAGA
Organism: Rhabdophis nuchalis; assembly: GCA_039707465.1. Lineage (NCBI taxonomy): Eukaryota > Metazoa > Chordata > Lepidosauria > Squamata > Natricidae > Rhabdophis > Rhabdophis nuchalis. The sequence continues at coordinate 42,595,857 of CM077647.1, read as the reverse complement.
TGTGCTGTTAGCACTATAGCAGAAGAGTCTATTTTAAAAGAGGCTATTCTTGTTTTGAAGGCTCTTGCTTTTAGAGTTGTATCATGTCATGTGATAAATTTATTATACAGTTATTAGTGTTACGTTTCATCCAAGGGTGGGTTGCTGCCGGCTTTGCTTCGCACGCGCTTCACATAGGCGCACATGCACAGTTGATTGTAAATTGTCTGTGCATGCTGAGAACATTAAAAAAAATGACTAAAAACATGTTTGAGTTACATATTGAGACTGGAGCAATAGGCTCCACCAAGGTCCTCCATTCCAACAGGAAAATACTCAGAGCCGATTCGCTGCGCTATCTAACAGCTCCCTATAAAAGGGCTAGCTCTGAGACAGGCCAATGCTGGATCTGTACATAGTTACTGAATAAAGAGCTGTCACTGAAGCCTGAGTCCTTTCTCACCCGTTCACCCTATCTAACAGTTTGTTTAGGAGCTGTGGAGTTCTTAGCATTCTCGCAGCTTGGTTGTTTGTTTGCAGATGTTTCATTATCCAAATAAGTAACATCATCAATGCTATTGAGTGTGGGATTTGCTCCCTGTTTTAAAAAAGTATGTTTTTGTAAGTATGAGGACAGTCCTCGACCTATGACTGCAATTAGTACTGCAACCAGTTTTGGTTGTAAATCATTGTAGTTATAAGTTGAGGGACCATGTAATGGGGTCTGAATTTTCACTCTTCACCTACATGATTGTTAAGTGAATCATACAATCCTAAATCCAAATCCACTCTTCCAAATGGATGCTTTTTGAAGGAAGCCCAAAAAAGTGCTGGAAACTGGCAAAAACACTTTACAAATCATGGTCATGTGACTGCAGGACTCTGCAGCCATTCATAAATTCCAGCTGGTTGCCAAGCATCTGAAATGCAGTCATATAATTGTGGGAAGAGAGTATAGTATTTTATTATAGCTGGAAGTGTTTTATAAGCCACAAAGCATATTTTCTGAGACCATTATAACTTTGAATACTTGTTAAACTTCTGAATGTCAACAAAGGATTATTTGCATACTATACAATACAATAGCAGAGTTGGAAGAGACATTGGAGGTTATCTAGTCCAACTCTCTGCCTAGGCAGGAAGCCCTATACCCTTTCAGACAAATGGCTCTCCAACATCTTCTTAAAGACTTGGAGTGTTGGGGCATTCACAACTTCTGGAGCCAAGCTGTTCCACTGATTAATTGTTCTAACTGTCAGGAAATTTCTCCTCAGTTCTAAGTTGCTTCTCTCCTTGATTAGTTTCCACCCATTGCTTCTTGTTCTACCCTCGGGTGCTTTGGAGAATAGTTTGACTCCCTCTTCTTTGTGGTAACCCCTGATATATTAGAACACTGCTATCAAGTGAGATTAAATAGTTGATTTGTCAATTATCTTAAATTTGTATATCGTAGGTAACTTTTTAGGCATCTTGAGCAATAACAATTAACAAAAAACTACTAACCAGTATATATTGACATACATTTTTGATAGAAATATTTTATTTTAGCATGCCTGTATGTGTGTGTGTGTGTGTGTTAGTTTTATGAGTTGATCAGTATGTCTCCTCCCTTAATTGGGGCCCTAACAGGGTGTTGTGGAATAATTATAGATACTAATCCTCCTGTCTCAGCTGATGCAATTGGGAAGGCCTGGCTGGCTGAATGGTTAAAGGCTCTTGCCTGATATGCAATACAGCCCCGGTTCGAATCCCAGTAAGAGTATGACTAGCTGATGAGAGCTAATAAGCTCGAAATAGATCTATCCTAGTCTCTCTGATTTATTTATTGATAAGCTCATAAAAATAACACACATTAAAAAGACCACACAACGGAATTCATAGCTTTCTGTCTAGATGGTCTCTGGTGATGAGCTGAAAGGCAGAAAAGGAAACAGTATGTCTCCTCCCTTAATTGGGGCCCTAACAGAGTGTTGTGGAACAATTATATATATATATATACTTTGTTCCACAACACCCTGTTAGGGCCCCAATTAAGGGAGGAGACATACTGTTTCCTTTTCTGCCTTTCGGCTCATCACCAGAGACCATCTAAACAGAAAGCCATGAGTTCCGTTGTGTAATTTTTTTATATGTGTGTTACGTTTTTGAGCTGATCAATAAATGACTGACTTATTTATTGATCAGCTCAAAAACGTAACATACATATATATATATATATATTTCAGTCAACATAGTTTCAAAAGAAAAATAGAATAGTAATTTCTTAATAAATGTTATATATAGTTATATTATATCTATTGACTTAAATAATTAGCATTTAAAAAAATAAATAAAGCCAAATTCATCAGTAGTATTTTTAAAAATTAAAAGAATGTTCTGATATAACTGAATCTAATTGCACTCAGCTGATTGTTCCCGTGTAAATGTACCAGGAATTGCACGGGACCTAGCTATCTGCGGGATCGCATCCTGCCCCATACATCCCTGCGGCCAATTCGCTCCCACAGAGAGGGACTTCTCCGGGTGCCGTCTACTAGGCTATGCCAGTGGGCGACGCCCATGGGAAGGGCCTTCTCTGTGGCGGGCCCGACCCTCTGGAATGACCTTCCCCCCAAAATTAGAACAATCACGGACCTCCGCTCCTTCCATCAAAAACTAAAAACTCACTTCTTCTGCCTGGCCGGCTTGGGGTAATTGAACTGTTTTATTAGGGACTTTTTGGGGTCTAGTTTTAGTCAGTTTGGGATTTTAGCACAGGGTCTAGTTTAATCTATTTTAATTGTATTTATGCTTGTTGGTTTTATGTATGTATTTTTAAATTCCCTGTGCACCCCCTCGAGTCCCTTCGGGGAGAGAGAGCAGTTTTATAAATTAAAATTATTATTATTATTATTATTATTATTATTATTATTATTATTATTATTATTATTATTATTATTATTATTATTATTATTATTATTATTATTATTATTATTATTATTATTTTAAATTCCGCAATAGAACAATGTTCATTTTAATAGTGCTTGATTACACTATTCACCTAGATTTAGGTTGCTTTTATGGAAGTTCTACGAGAGCAAAAACTGGAATAAGAAAATTTGTGTTTCATAAAAAGTACTTCAAATCATATTATGTGCATCTAAAGGATTTTTCTGAGTATCTGGCGGAATGAGCATTACAATGCCAGACTTAGCTACATGGCCACAATTCAGTCCTGATCAGTTATATTAACATTGCAAGCCCCATAATTCCCATACTCAGTTAGGGAAGTTGCCAGTACATATTTTTAAAAATGCTATATTAAGAAAGTTGATGTAGCTATTCTTTGGCCTGGTTTTATGCATTTTATTTTTTTTTAACAAATATTGCACTTGAGACTTTGCTCTTTGCAATTATTTGTGATATGTGTCAAATTTAAATGAGATGGAGGAAATGTAATACCTAAAACATAATTCATATATTTATGGAATTCTAAATTGAATACTACTCTACCATTCAAACATTGAAACCCAACATACGATTATATTTTCAAAAAGTATAGTACAAATATTGTTTCCCAGTGAAAAAGATTCAGTGTAAATATTAAAGTATGTGAAATATAGGTACATTTACAGAGGACTAGAAACATGTATAGGTATGTAGTGAGCAGCACATAAATGCTCAGTTAAGTGAATCTATGAATGTGTAGAGGAACATATATCTCTTTTTGTTCTGTTTTCTTCTTCTCTTTTCTCTTCTGGGTGTTAGCATGTTTGTGATAAAGGAATGCTTTGGGATGAAATTTACCAGCCTTTAGTTTATACATTTCAAGACATTATCTCCATTACTTCTTTGGTTTCAGTACCACAGTCATCCATCACAGCAAGGTAAGGTTGTGTACTTTTAAAGAACAATTTCCATATTAGGATTTCAGGAAGTTTTGGGCAGGGCTACTCCAGTGTTGGTAAAGCTTTTCAGCACCGAGTGCTCAAACGGGAGCACCGGAAACAGGAAGAGAAGTTCCCTGGCGCTCATGCACATCTGGGAAACTGAGCTTCTGGTTTCCAGCATGTGCATATGTGCCAGTCACCTGGTTTCCAGTGTGCATGCGCACATGAAGATCACCTGGCTGGCATGAACTTGAGCACTGGAAATCGGAAGCTCAGCTTCCTGGTGCTCCTAAATACGCAAAGACCAGCTGGCCAGAGTTCATTTGCATGCCAGAACCCAGAAGAGCAACAAGCGACAGCTGGGGTATCCAGAGAGATGGCTCTACATGCCACTTACAGCACACGTGCCATAGGTTTGCCACCATGGGCCTCTTCGTTCTGGAAAATTCTGAATATTGTAATTCTCTTATTTAGGCAGGAAGTCTGAATAACAAAGGTTTCTGTTCCTTTGTTAGGAAAAGACTACATTGTAAGGTTTGATAGTACAAGTAGTGAGCAAACCATTTAGTACAAGAAATTACAATTCGTGCCACAAACAAGGTAGTAATTTTATTTCACTGTCAACAAAAAAACTATTTTAGATATGTGTTTGGATGTATCACTAAAGGTGATCTGCAAGAACCTAGAAAGAGTCAGCAACAAGGAATAATTCAATAATTTTCCTGTTTGCAGACATCTTTTACTTTTCTTGCATTGTAATTCTTCATTTCAGACAGTCTCCTGTTTTTTAAAGTATATAAAAAAGGCTACTGGCATTTTGGAGGGAAAAAAAATTGTATCACTTCACAGCAATAAATCCTGTTGCTTTTTTGTTGATTTCTGACCCTCCAGATTCCAAGCATTCTCTTCCTGGAATCCTAATGTAGAAAGTGTTCATAAAAATGCTCACAACCTTACCTTTCCCATGACGGATGGCTATGGTGCTGAAATCAAAGAAATAGTGGAGATAATGCTCCAAGGAACAAATACTCACATTATTTGTCACTTCTGTGACAGTAAAGCCCATTATAAATAGAAGCTTTACTTTGAAAAGAATACCGTAACCTTCTGTTTACTGGTGTCTTTTGTAGGTCAATGTGAAACTCATGATTGTTTAAATGTATGACAAATGCCAATCCTCCCCTCCCCCCCGGGAACAGGAAATACCTATGTGTTTGCTTGTCCAAATCTGAAGGTGACCTTTGTCAAGTGAACCTTGATGACTGTACATCTGGCTCCTATAGTCTTGGTAGGGTAAATAAATAGCTTCCCCTTTAGATGTATATCTGGCTTCTAGGTGTTTGTCACTTACGTTGAATTTATGTATCAATAACTCAATTATTTGCATAATTTCAGGGTTCAGCTACTGTCATATTTAATTAGGTAGAACAAATATTTATGACAATTGCTTTCCGAGTTAAATCTTCATATCCTCTGAGCCGTAAGCTAGGGGTCAAAGATGTCAAAGTATGACTTTAAGATGATGAATACAAAATAATAAGAAAAAAAAGCTGGTTGAAGATAGTCATATGCATGTCTTCCCAGAAGAAAGTGCATTGAGTTGGGTTATTTTCAGAATAATAGGTACTTCAAAGTTATATTATTTCATTTTGGTCTACGTATATCCACATGCATAGTCAGGACGCTATTCTTTTATCATTTAAGGAGAGAAAAGTAGAAATTCAGATTATTTTCAGATTTGAAGTCTTACTTTGGCACTAGAATGGAAAGGACTTGTATTCCATTTTGCATTTGATTGCAAATCCTAACAATATTTAAGGCTTGAATTTTTTTAATTAGTTTTTTGCCATTTTTTTCTCATTTATTGAAATAGCTCAGGAACATAGCCTGTAGAATTTAGTTTTATGTATATTCATAGTGCTAAATATTTTATAGCAAATATTAAATGAATTATTCTGGTGAGACTCTGCTTTTAAATATGCCTTACAATAATGCTAACGTTTCTTCTTTCTCACTCTCTTTAGCAGTAAACTGCTAGGATTCCAAAGACATCACTCTTTCTTTTTAATCTTACAGATGTTCCCCAAAAATGTCACTCACCCAGCCAAGAGCACTTCATTAATTTCTGCAGTTCAACCACCTTTATCTTCAGATGCACATAAAATAGATTTTGCCAAGCCTGTTAATCGTGGATACCGGAATTCTGTATTAGGAATCACTACTGTAAACATTAATTCTGACACCTCAGGGAAAGATTTAACAGTAAACTCTGCATTAGGTAGGTCTGTTAGGATTAACACTTTCTTTCCTAAGAAAACCACAGAGAAACAAGACCTGGAAAGCATAAATGATCAGTGGACCATTGCTAACAAAGAAAGATTTATGAGGAAAAAGTAGTGACAATTTAATAAGTCCTTTAAATATTATAAAGAAAATAGAATCTTCTTTTGAAAGATTTGATCTGCTTTCTAAGGAACCTGGTCCAGAGTTTTAATTGGTATTCCAAGGTTTGTTAAGTTGTGCTGATTTATTGTTTCCTTGGCATTCAATGTGAGTCAAGTCATGTAGCAGGATTCAGGTGTGATCACTATTTTTTGAGGGGTTGTGTGGAAATAATATAATTTCTAGAGATATGAACATCAACAGAATATATGTCTGTATTATAGCAGGAGGGTAAATTTTCTAGCAGAATTGCCTAACTTTAAAATTTTTAATATGCTCTACGTAGAGAATATTTGCCACTAAGACTCCCATGCAGCCGATTGGTTCTAATGATCATTTTAGGTGTTTCAAATGTTTTCTAAATAGATGTTCCAACATGTGATGGCACAATGAAGACTTTACATTTGTTATTAACTCTATCTAGTATAATGTAGGACACTACAATTATCTAACCTGCCCTGTAAAAATAATTTACTACCATACTCATTTCACAAATGAGGAGATCTGAAGATAGTAACAATATAAAACAGAAACTGCTGGATAATGTTATGGTGTGATTCTACATTAAAATAGGGTATAAAGAGACTGCAAAAACAGGGTATAAACATCAAGGGAAACCCTTACAGAGAATCATAGGAATTATATAACTTTCAAATCAGGGAATGTGTTCTGCTGGTAGCTGACAAAAGGAGACTCTAATATTATTCATAGGAAACTAGATATTATCTTGCTACAATTCTATACCAGTAGTCCCCACCTTATGACAATCATTTAGCAACTATTCAAAGTTATTAGGGACCTGAAAAAGCTACTTTGACCCAGATTCAAAGTTATTGACATATCCCACCCCATCTCAGAACTATATGACTACATTTTAGGCACTAGGACACTCCTGAATTTACTGCTGTCCTGCAGTCACTTGATGTAATTTATAATGTTTTTCATTATTTTTCCAGATTCCAGTAAAAAAAATGCTCCACAGTAAACAATAGATTTGCTTAATAAGGGCAGCAATTGCTTAACAGCTATGGCACTCACTTTAAGATTGCTACAGAAAAAGTTTGTAAAATTGGGTATGGTCGCAGGGCATCTTGCTTTATGACTGTCACAACTTATGACAGAGCTTGCAGGTTCAATTACAGTCATAAGTCAAGAATTGCCTGCATCATTTTCCTAAACTATTTTGGGACATCATGAATGCTGTGTGTCTTTTGATTAAATGAATTGATTGAACCATATTTGTGTTTTTGTATGAACAGTGCTATTAGCTCTTTTTGCGTGCTGCATGCTGTCAAAGTACCTATTCATATATTGTAGTCAAAATCTACTCATAGCAATAGCTAAATATATCTATGGCAAAATATGATGATAGCACTTAACACCTACAGTTGTAAACTTGATTACATGGGTTGTAGCTGTCAGGCTGGTAATAGGTGTTTCTAGAGGTGTCATTCCTCTCTATAATTAATAACACTGAATTATAAACTTGTGGTTTTAGTATAGGTTTTCTACCATTCTACGTGAACCCACATGCACAACAAATAAGCACTAATCCTAAAACAGTTGTAATTAAAGATGCATCCTGGGTTTCAATAATTCCATCTGATTTCTGGAAGATACAGTTTATTTGAAGCTCAATGTACAGAACTATACTGCTTATTTTGAGTAAGTACAGTGGTATCTATATAGATTAACTTAAGGGTATTCGTTTATATTCAGTTCTTCAAGTCTATGCTAAATTGGGCTAGCATTTAAACCAGAGATCAATATAATGCAATATGTTGAAGTGCAAATTAGAGTATATATATGACTGGGAATAATAACGAAATTTGTATCTTTTGCCAGATCAGAGAACCAGTATTCCATAATCATAGTCTCTTCTAGAGCACTGTTCCCAATGTTGGCAGTTTGAAGATGTATGGACTTCAACTCCTAGAATTCAATTCCCCATCCTAACTGTCGGGCATATTCTGAGAACTGAAGTCCAAAAATCTTCACGTTGCCAAGGTTGAGGTTAGAGGTTGACACTTCTAAAGATTTATATTTCTTTGCTTTTCCAGAGCTTTGCTTACCTTACAATTTCTTTTCCCAGCTTGGTAAACAGGGAAACAAATTTAATAAATAAATGAATAATTTTGTCCTTAAATGTTCTTTATGGCTAAGTTGATAGTTTTACAGGAAATCCTCAACTTGAGTTTTGTTTAGATCATTCAAAATTACAGCAGCACTGGTTGAAAAAAGTGGCTTGATTGTTTTTCATTCTTACAACCATCGCAGTATCACATGATCAAAATTAGGGAGCTTGGCTGCCTACAGTTGCAGTGTGCTAGGGTCATGTGATCACCTTTTGCAACCTTCTCACAAGCAAAGTCAAAGGGGAAGCCAGATTAACTTTAAAACCATGTGACTAACTTAGCTATAGTGATTCATTTACCGTATTTTTCAGAGTATAAGACACACCTTTTCCTCCAGAAAATCTGGGTACACTGAACACAGCATTTTTGGCCTCCCTAAACCCCGCCCCCTTCAAAAAATGGAGGCTTTAGGAGGCTTGCAAAGTGCTCCTGAAGGCTGGGGAGGGCCAAAATTAGTGAACAATTACCCGGTTTTTGTTTGTTTTTGTCCCCCCCAGCCCCCAGGAGCACTTTGCAGGCTTCTCAAACTCTCTTCATGCCTGGTTTTTCACAAAAAATGAGGCATGCAGTGTTATAAACAGTGACAGAAGGAACAGGACTGACGCAACACAGATCTGAGGCAACTTGATTTATTAACGAAACAAGTAACGAGCTAGAACAGCATCTCTGAACGGCAACAACGCACTGCCTGTTTGACATCTCTTTTATACATGGGCTGTCAAATGGGCAGCCAATAAACAGTCTTTATTTTCCCACTCCTGTGGACACACCTCCAGCCAATCACCACATCTTGTGGCATCATGTCTTCAGAGCTGGGACACAACATGCAGAGAGTTTGGGAGGCCGGCAGATTGAAAAAACTTTTTTTTAAATTTACCTCTTCTAAATCTTGGTGCATCTTATACTCCGAAAAATATGGTTACAACTGTATTCAAAAATAAACAAAAAATTCAAAAATAAATCACATAAGATGAAGGAGGTCACTCTGAAATGCTTTCAGAAGGCATGACATCATTTTCTTAAATCACTTGTATGATTGACTTCAAGGTCAAATTACTTTTACCTTGTAATTATGAAGAAAATGTTTTACCACATCCATGAATCCCAGGTAAGCTATAATTGTTTTATAATGTGGCTTTTTTTAGCCTCACTCAATTTTAAATTCAATTTAGATCTAGTCCCTCCAAGAATTAGTCATATATTTGGTTCTAGACAAAAAGCTGTTTGTATGTTAATCATAGTTCCAAATCTAGGTACTAAGGGATTGCTAAGTGAACATATATTTAAAGGAATTTTTTTTTGCAAAGGGACATGGTTTATTTTCATTTGTTGCGGCATACAATTCCAAATAATAATTGAAAGTAAATTATACTTCAATTATTCTGCTGTTATAGCACTGAGTATTGCACGAAGTAAAATGAAATATCATCATAACTCTTGATTGAATATATTTCTACATAACATCTTATGTAACAATAAGCAACCTACCATACGTCATGAGCATTTTGTATTAAGCCAAATATTCGTCATTATACAAGTAAAATTTTTGGTGCTTACTAAAAGAAATGGTAATTTTGTTATAATTTGAAAACAATAAAAGGATAATTAAAGCTGGTCTTCTTCTTTATTCTCTTTCTTTGAAATAGTGCCAGTAAAATGGATTAATGTTTGGAATATATAGTGCTTGCAGTAGAGATAAATAATGTGATATTGCATGAACTACCGGTAAACAAATTTTGAATTGCTGGAGACTTCAAATGTAAAATGATAGTCCTTCAGCACTATCCTCTCCAGATTGAAATTTTACATATCCTTTTGATCCTTCCTTATTCTGATCTTATTTATGGTTTGTGAGTGAAAAATGGAACCCTCAACTTTGATAGGACTCTGATGGCTATATATCTTCTTAATGACAATGGACAGAAGCTAACAAATATTGATCTGGAAAGATATTCCAGAGAACAGAAAGCAAGCAAGCACAGGGAATGGATCTAGAGAAACATCTTGCCTATCACTGCTTTGGGCTCATGTTCACAAATTTATATCAATAATCACCAATTGTTCAGTTCTAACAAATCAACAAAGTATGCCTTCAATGTTACCTATGGCCTTGAAAAAAATATCTGCCTCTTGCAAGCCCCTAAATCAATTTCAGTCTAACTCTTTATGAACATTTGAAGATTAAGGCTTTGCATGATGCATTATGAGTTTCTTCTCGTGATCTCTATAAACCTCCATTATTCCTATAAGCAGGAGCTCACACAGATGAAAGTCTAACTTTCCTGATAAGTCAATACTGAGGTTTAAAAAAGCAAGGTTCACAGAAAGGAGAAATCAATCAGTCATGCTTATGTCTTGCAGAGACTTTAAAAAGCGGAAGTTCATAGTAAGCAAACCCCATGTGTAATAATTCTTCTGCTATTCATTAACAGCTTTTCTTTCATGGACAAACAAGTTGTTGTCTTCTGCTGATATAATCATGATAAAGACTGAACTTTTCAGGATAAGTAGGTAGGTCAGGACTGAATTAGCTCATGACTTGCAGGAGGATTGCTGATGCTTGTCTACATAGCTCATTACACAGTTTCTAACCAGCTTTGAGCTGTTTTTTTTCCTCAGTTTTGGCACAATAAGGCAACATGTACATATTTATGACAAGCTTGGCAGAAATGTTGGTACTCTGCAAAATGAAGTGTGCACATCTGTTCAGCTATATAACACAGAATCAATTTTTTTCCTGATACATTTGCTCATAGACTAAGAAGATGGAATACACTATCTACAGTACTAGCTTTTGTTGTTGTTGCTGTTGTTAATTTTATTGAGGGTCTTAATAAGCAAACTTATAAACTTTTAACAGATAGAGGAAAAAATAAAGTTACAGAAGGTGGAAGAAAAAGATAAAAGCAATAAAAACAAGGAAGTAGATTCCAACATTCATCTCATCTAGAAAAAGGTAATAACTTTTCACCTTCTTTTAAAGTTACAAATAAAAAAGGTCTTACCCCTCCTAGTTAACCTTTATGTGTACACAATCCAGAAATAATATTCACTCAATCCTAGTTCAGTAAAAAGTAAATTGGGTGTTACCAGAAATATCAAAGAAATAGTTTATCCCTGGTCAAATAGTCTAACTTTATATTCCTTCTTTTTGATGACTGCACAATCTTGCCCTTTAAATCTTTTCTATGGCATCACAGGATTTTATCTTCCATTACTTTTTGGTATTTAAACGGAGCCTTCAAAGCTTTCAGCAGAGTATTCTGTAAATCCAGTAAAGAGGCTTTGTCAAGGATTTCTTGTAGCCGTTCCAATGTCCAGATCCTTTTCTTAATTTGTCTTTTGAATTTCCATTTTTGTCAATATTGAATCACAATTTTGTTGTCTTCCATACCTTCAAACTCTATAATGCCTAAAACATTCTTTATATCTTTTTCTCATCTTCTAAAATTTGAAATCTGCATATATTGTGAAATGTTAGCTATTAATATAAATATAAATAAATCTAATAAACCTAATTTAACCTAATCCATGTTTCAAAAACATTTTTTATGAGTTAAAGTGTTAAAATTATCCACAATTATCCAGTTCTCACAAGTCTTCATTTAATTAAAAACTAGTTTACCTTTATAAACCACTTTCAAACTTGGCATTTTTTATTGTTATAGATCTTTAACATCTTTCCTAATAAACCACTTTCAAATGGGGCAGATTGGGTTTTTTTAACATCTTTCCTGGGATACTTTTTACATATATATTTCTCGCATCTTAGCATCAGGAAAAAGATTTCAGCTATGTGTGGCAGAAACACTTTTTTTTTTTAAATCAACAATGTAATGCAAATTTTGGGTGATAATAGTAACAGTTAATACTTTTGAGTCTTTAAAATTCTGCGCATATATTTTTTAAAGACATGTACATGTATAAGCATACATCCCTCTCTCATACACACACGGACATGCACACTCACACATATTGTTATTTTAATTTGAGTTTAGAAAAACATTTTATTCTTAATATGCAGGATTAATCTGAGAAACATTTCATAACTTATGTCATTGACTGGACATAAGAGAACTAAAGTTCAGCAAGAAGAACAAAGGGATGGATGAAATTGTTTGTGACAAAGGCAAAATCTTTAACAGCCAGCAGATGGCGATGAATGCAAACAGTTTTTTTTAAATAAAGGACAAAAATCTACAAAATGTGGCAGAATCTAATATTCAGTTGCAATTAACAAACCAACCATGTTTTTAATTGGATATTCTAGAAATCAGTGTTCATTTGTTACATTGCGATTAATGAATTACCCGTTCAACAAAAACAATAACTTCATGAAATCAATGAATTAAAAAAATATTCTTGGAGGAAGATCTACTACCATACAAAGATGCCTATGTATAATTTCCAGGATCAGAAGAAACATGATTAAATGTAAGCAGTGCTGCGGAATAATGGTATCAGAGGGCTGTTTATTAATGCCCTTTTCCATAAATATCTGGTTGAAAACAGAATTATCAAATAAGAAATATTCATCATAGTTGATCTGGTCTTTTTTTCAACCTAATTCTGAAGCAACAGCCAAAAGAAGACAATTTTTGCATTGTTAGTTTTAGAAGTCCAGAACCTTCTTCATTCTTCCTGCTATTATGGTACTAGCATGACTTCTTCAATGAACAATATTCATTGAGAACTATTAATTGTAGACAGGGTTGTTGGGTTTTTTTGACATGAGAATGTTAAAAGCTGCTTCAAAGTAATCCATTCCCACCCATCGATTCATTTAAAAAAAATGAGATTTGGGAATCTCTTCACAGGATATATAGTTTAAAAGCAATCTAAAAAGCAAAGTACTTTCTTTAGAGAGAAAAGAAATAACTGATTGTTCTAAAGCAATGTTTGTCAGGAAATGCTGGGAGTTGAAGTCCACATATCTTAAAGTTGACAAATTTGAAAAACACTGTTCTAAAGCATTCAGTATTGCAAGTAGCTGGGTAGCACAATAAGACGATGACCCAATAAAGCTCACTGGCCTATTTGAGAGCTAGAGGAAAAATCAGTATAAGAGGATTAGAGTCCTCAAGCTCACACTGCATCCCTATAAGTTACTATAAATTATTAAATACTCTTTCTCATTTAAGCTTCTCTATCTCTGGCATTTACTACTCATCTGATGACCCATCTATTTTATTCCTATCATCAAATGTTTTAACTCTACAAAATACCCTTTAGGGGGCAGGGAGAGATACAAAGACCCTGTTTGTGTTGCCTCCAAGGAACGGGAGAAAAAACAGTTTTAAAAACTTGTTCAACAGACACCGCAGGGATCTGAGGAATACCACTTTATTATTAGAGAGCATGTCCAGAATTTTGAATCGGCTGTCCCAGTTTCTTCCTGTCATATCTTATACTAATAGAATCACATGAGTGATAGGGAAGATATTTTTGGATTTCTTTCTCATGCTTGCTTCAGTCTCTTGACTGTGTAATCCTTTCTTCAAGACACTCAATGTTACTACATATTTTTTCCAAGGTCACCTCAAAATTCGTTTACTACAGCCTCAGGGTATAAAGAGGCAGGTCAGCTGCATGCTGCTGCCCCACTCCTGTCATTAATTTTCACTGATCTTTTTGTAGAAGCCACTTCTGTAATGATCATGTACAACAGGGGTCCCCAACCTTTGCAACTTTAAGTCTGAAGGACTTCAGCTCCCAGAAGTTTGGGAGCTGAAGTCCTTCAGACTTAAAGTTGCAAAGGTTGGGGACCCCTGATGTACAATGAATACATTGCCAACTGTGTAAGTTTAAGCAGTTAGAACAACAGTGATCAGTAAATAATAATAATAATAATAATAATAATAATAATAATAATAATAATAATAATAATAATAATAATAATAATAATAATAATCTTTATTGTCATTGTAAAAATTACAATGAAATTACATATATGAGATATGCCAGATAATTATGAAAGAGGTTAGTTGCTGCTGTTATTTCACTTACAAATACTTCTCTTTGTAACTCTGCGAAGACATTGAAAAATCACACAAAGCTTCTAGCACAAAGACATTGTAAAGCTCTTTCTTTCTTCCCTAGTGGCATTTTGGGGACAAAAAATATGATGAGGAAAGCCTGCAGAACATGACTACTTGATTTCTTTCCAATCTCTTTACCAACAATTGTCATTCTTCAGATGATTGAAAGAATATGTTACATGTGTGCTCCCCGCCCCCCAGTAACTGCCTTGTGGTTCAAGTGACTGGGAGAAGAAAGAGGCCACTAAGACTGTCCAATTCCCTCTCCTTTAGGGATGTGTTATAGAAGATTTGTGATATGCTGTTTTGTAATATCTACCTAGATCTTGTGCATTTTCACACTTAGCCTTTTTGTTTTGATTTGATTTGTTTGGGTTTCTGCTGGTTTCTCCTGTCACACCAAATTTGGCCCCATTCTATAGCTGTCCTTCAGGTGGACAGATAAAATATTGAGATCTTTTACATAATTAATTCTAACATTCTGTTGGATTGGAACCTGTAGAAAAGCAGTAGAAGCAGTGCAAAAATATTGGATGGAGACTTCTGAAGACTCATACTACTATAAAATGCCACAAGGCAGAACAATTGTCTACTTTCTTTGAAAGCATCCAATTGCTGAAGTACTTTATACTGATAATATTTCACTTTAAGAGTTGTGGAAATCCAGCCCTTTGACAAATTATTTTAAATAAACTACAGCTTGGTGATGTTTAGGAAGGAAGTTTGTATTTTTTTAAAAAAAATTCTAACATGCATAGTTGGGTGTCTTTTTCTTTAATGGACCATCGTGGTTATTTTCCTATAAATATACCTCTATACACCGATACAAAAAAAAAA
The DNA here is from genome assembly GCA_039707465.1 of Rhabdophis nuchalis. Classification (NCBI taxonomy): domain Eukaryota; kingdom Metazoa; phylum Chordata; class Lepidosauria; order Squamata; family Natricidae; genus Rhabdophis; species Rhabdophis nuchalis. The sequence goes on along the minus strand of CM077647.1, from coordinate 42,580,557 downwards.
AATCCCCTTTGAAATGACAGAGCCCATAAACCCATTCACTGAACATTATCAAATTCCAGGATTCACTGGAACTACTATATTCTGGTATCCCTAAGGACGTGTCATCAGGACAATAAAACAACTAAACTGCCTGGTTCTCTCTATATTATCATGATTCTACAAAGTGCTTTTTTAAAGAAAGTGAGTTGAAATGAAAAAGATAGCTTTTCCCAAATGAATTCTACAAAACAGTGGATTATTAAAAGTGCCTTTGTATAAAATAGACAGATGGGCAGTTGTGAGGCTCAAGTGAAGCTAATTCTAAACATTGCTAATAGAGGTTTTGGCTTTTCAATTCCAAAATTATAGGTAACTGGTCTGTATTATAAAAACATACTGAATATAAGATTCACCAAGAAAATCTATGATAGCTGCATCGAGGGAAAGCAATTTTTGTATATTTTAAATCAGAATTATATTAAAGAATATAACATAAACAGTCCAGAGTTTAGTATTCTAGTAAGCAGTCAGCTGTATATTGTTCATGTATGAGTCACCTTGATTCTGCAGAGACTATTTTTAAATACTGAACAAAATATAAAATAAACACAACTACAGCATATGCATGAGATTTTCTGTCCAAGATGGACCATAATGCCCAATGCTGCAATGAATGCAACATTGTTTGAGGAACCTTTTCTCGGACAAAGGATACATCTACAAGATTTCTGACAGCAGTGATCTCTCAAGAACAAGAAATAAAAATGAAGAGAAGAATGATGAAGATAGCAAGGGGCTTGGAAGTGAATTCTATGAAGATCAGTTGTAGAAACAGGGCATATTTAGCCTTAAGAGGTTATTTTATTTTATTTATTTTATTTTATTAAATTTATACCCCGCCCTTCTCCTAAAAAAGGACCCAGGGCGGCACACAGGCATCATTAAAATCATACAAAATACAAAAATCCAAAATTATTAAAAAACTAATGCTGTGCTAAAATTAATAAAGCTCTAAAATTTAAAATTATCCCTATAAAAATCAGAAACGAGGTTATGCTAGGCCGGCTTGTTGGAATAAATAGGTTTTAAGACGTTGGCGGAAAAGGCGGAGGTCCACGATGGTGCGTAGATTGGGGGAAAGGTCGTTCTAGACGGCAGGGCCCGCCATGAAGGTCGTTCCAGAGGGCAGGGCCCGTTATGAGCAAGGCGAGACATGACTGCCAGTACTTGAAAGGCTGTCATAGGCAAGAGAATACAAGTAGATTTATCCTCCATGGTGGAAGATTTACAGGAGGAGATAATAAATGTGGAAGAATTTCCTAACTCTGACAGCTATTAAACAATGGAACATCATATCTCCTAATGCTTTGTGAACCCCTTCACTTTTATTTATTTGTTTATTAAATTTATATAACATCCATCTCACTGTTTGTGGTGACTTTAGGGGGGATTGGAGGTTTTAAGGTAAAAGTTGGACAGGCATTTGATTGGTATGAGGATTTCTGCCCTGAGCAGGGTAGGGATGGGTGAGCGAGATGATTGTCAAGTTCCTTTTCAATCCGTTATACAAAAGTGAATTATATAGAGAACTGTGTAGAGTGGGTGCTAAGCCTAATTTTGAAGCACAATTCCAATAAGACCACAAACCACAGCCATGTTCATAGGCCTAACTGTGAGCTATGACATAATTTGGAAGGACAGGTTATTATACAAACTATGCCTTCAAAAATCTCTATTAAATAATTAATAACATGCTAGGTGATAGATGCTTTGCTAATAAGTAGAACAATATAAGTAAGGTAAGAAGATTAAACAATCTCCTTCCTCAAAGCTCTGTAATGGCACCTACACTATTCAACTTATACATGTCAGATACATCATATGACAAGGAAATGCAAATGCTTATATGCTGATAATTTGGCCATAACAATAACACACACGCATCCCCCCCCCCCCACACACACAGATAGCTTTGGCATCTTGTCCAAATATCTTAAAACCCCGGGGAAATTTTTCAGACTGGAGGCTTATTCCTAGCATCAGCAAAACAGTAACTATGGACTTCCATCTTAATAGCAAACAAGCATGTTAAGCCCCCAAAATCTACTTAAATAGCTACTTACTTCCCTATCATTCCCATCCAAAGTATCTCAGAGTAACATTGAAATGGACTCCCTCTATAAGATACATCTAGAAAATATGACAGCAAAAATCAATACTAGGAACAACAGTCATAAATTATGTGAAACTAAAAGGAGAGCTTCAGCTGCCTTCCTCAGATCTTCAGCAGTAGTTGCAGAAGTGATATTCAGCCAGTTCATACAGGTTCAGGTGAGCCAGTAGGGAAATTTGACCTGGTTCACTGAACTGGTATTGACCTCTGGCTGACCCCAACCCAGTCACCCAGTCACTGCTCACTAGCCCCCCCACCCCTCAACACTTGCTCCTCTGCTCAATGCTCGCTTGCCCACTCAACACCCTCAACGCTCACTTGCCCGCTGAACGCTTGCTCACCTGCTCAATGCTTGTCCCACCCATCCCAGCCCTATATATGTTGCCTTCACCAGCTAATTGCCTCACCAGTCATGTCCACACTTCACCTGCTCAGCTCATCAAAGGTAAGCATGCCGCCCGCTCTCCCTCTGATTTGGCTTGGGACCCGGGGCCCAGAGATGCACCATTCCCTGAAGGCCCTGGAGCCTCCACTCACTTCACCTCCGCTGGATCAGAGAATGCACCATTCCCCAGCTCTGACCTTTCCCTACAGTCTCTGCCCACTTGCTACCCGCTCTCCCTTCAACAGTCAGACAACTTGCCCCATTTTCCCTCCTTCACAGGCCCTGGCCCGCTAGCCCCTCTTCCTCCCTCACAACTGCCTTTTTCTTTGGGCTTACCTTTCTCCTGCAGCAGCTGGTCCAGATTCCAGAGGGCAAGCTCTTTTTTTCAGTGCAACTGCGAGAAACCTCCCGGCTGCTGCCTCTTTACCAGCCACTTCCCGGCAGCGGTGGCTGGCTAGAGGCTGCCAAAAACTACCAGAGTCTCGAATGCACCAAAAAAGACACTTCCATTGCTACCTTGTTCTTCATGCTGGTCGCATACACGCATTGCCTGCTGCAGCAGAGGGACTTGCCCAGGCAGAAGGACTTGGGTTGACCAGGTGATGCTGCTAAGATTCTTATCCTCTGGAGGTTTCTTGGGGGGATGGCAACAGGTTTTGGCTTAACTGCGGGGTTTGTGACCCTGTGGATTTGAACATTGTCTACCTTTGTATGGGAGACTACTATCCCAATCAGAATTGCTGAGCAATTTAAATGTCTATCTAGATTCACAGTTTCTGTTTAAAGAGAAGGGCATAGCTGTGACTAGTAGGTTCTTTGATCAGGTTCATCTTCTATACCATTTGTGCTCCATTCTAGATGGAATATATAGAAATCAAATTGGCTACATTATTGCTAAAAGGAGGTGGAAAACATCAATTACAGCATCAAAGACATACTCATGTGCTAATTGCAGAGCAGATCATGAACTGTCATATACTAGTTCCAAGTTAAGCTGAAGGAGAAAAAAAAAACCAGTTTCCACACTGTCATGTCTGATCATATACCCACCATTTTCAAAATGAATGTCAAGTATCACTTTAACTGTCTGAACCTCACTAATAAGGAACCAGAGTTATTGTGGAATGAAAAGTGATTGAACATGAATGTGAAGAGATACTGCCAAAGATAAAGGAGCAGAAAAAAGCAACCTGGTTGTCAGAACAAATGAAAAATTGAAAATTGCCAAAAAAAAAAAAGAAGGAAAGTCAAAGCTGAGAAAGAAAGAAAAAAATATCAGGATGGAACTTTAAAAATTGCTTCAGAAAGCTGTTAGAAGAGACCAAAAGCTATATTACATCTCTAGACAGCAAAGTTTTCTGAACTGCGGAGAAGACTCCAAACTTGAAATGATCTATTAAAAGGGCCAATGGACAGACAGACAGTAATTGAAATCAAACCAAAAGGAAGGAATATAATGAAATCGGCATCGTAAAGATATCAACACCCAAGACACCTTAACATAAATTCTTAGAAGATATAGTCTTTTATTCTAGTCTTTCCCAAATTGGAAGACTCCAGCAACTGATGGAATATCGACAGAAATATAGTAGGCAACAGAAAAATCACTAAAAATTGTAGCCAAACTATGCCAACAAATCTGGAAAATAACACAGGGGCCAACAAATTGGAAGAGGTAAGGCTATTTTCCAATATCCAAAAAGGATAAAACAGTGCATAATGTTGAATTTTGAATGGATTCTCTAGGTTAAAATCTCCATTAAGCAACAAATCAAATCAAATCAAATCAAATCATTTAATACTTATAAACCGCGCCCTCTCGCCATGGGGACTCGGGGCGGTGCACAGGTAGAATAAAAACAGTAAAAAACATACAAACATCAATAAATATACAAACAATTAAAAGCAAATTAAACACAGCCTGTGCTAAAATCCCATTTAACTAACTAAACTAAAATTTACCCAGTAAAAACCCTAGACAGGGGGACTATCCCAGGCCGGCCAGACGGAAAAAGTAAGTTTTTAATTTAAGACGGAAGGAGCGGAGGTCCGTGGTCATCCTAATATCGGGGGGAAGGTCGTTCCAGAGGGCCAGGCCCGCCACAGAGAGAGCCCTTCCCCTGGGTGTTGCCCGCTGACACTGTCTAGTGGACGGCACCCGGAGAAGTCCCTCTCTGTGGGAGCGAATCGGCCGTGAGGATGTATGAGGCAGGATCCGATCCCGCAGATAGCTAGGTCCCGAGCCATGGAGCGCTTTAAAGATGATAATTAACACCTTGAAGCGCACCCGGAAGACGACAGGTAGCCAGTGCAGCTCGCGCAGGAGCGGTGTTACATGGGTAGACCTTGCGGTCCCCATAATTGCTCGCGCGGCTGCATTCTGGACTAGCTGAAGTCTCCGGGTGCACCTCAAGGGAAGCCCCATGTAGAGAGAGTTGCAATAGTCCAGTCGGGATGTCACGAGCGCATGAGTGACTGTGCGAAGGGCGTCCCGATCCAATAGGGGGCGCAATTGGCAAACCAGGCGAACCTGGTAAAACGCCCTCCTGGCCACAGCCGTCACTTGATCTTCCATGGACAGCCGAGCATCCAGGAGGACACCCAAATTGCGTGCCCCATCCACAGGGGCAAGATGTTCGCCCCCTATGGCCAGCGATGGAGTGAGCTGGTTGAATCGGGTGGCCGGAAACCACAGCCACTCGGTCTTGGTCGGGTTGAGCCTGAGTCCGTTACTTCCCATCCAGATCCGCACGGCTTCCAGGCACTGGCACATCACCGCTATGGCATCGTTGGGGTGGTTTGGGGTAGATATGTACAGCTGGGTGTCATCAGCGTACAGGTGGTACTCTACCCCAAAATCACGGATGATCTCACCCAGCGGCTTCATGTATGTGTTGAACAGGAGGGGCGAGAGGACCGACCCCTGAGGCACCCCACATACGAGGGGTCTCGCGGTCGACCTCTGCCCCCCTGCCAACACAAATTGCGATCGGCCAGAGAGGTAGGAGGAGAACCACCATAGAACGGTGCCTCCCACCCCCAACCCCCCCAGCCGATGCAATAGGATACCATGGTCGATGGTATCGAAAGCCGCCGAGAGGTCTAATAGGACCAGGATGGAGGAACATCCCCCATCTCTGGCCCTCCAGAGATCATCAACCAACGCGACCAATGCCGTCTCGGTGCTATGCCCGGGCCGAAAGCCGGACTGGCGCGGATCTAGATAATCAACTTCCTCCAGGTGACGGGGAAACTGTTGTGCCACCACACTCTCAACAACCTTCGCCAAAAAGGGAAGGTTGGAGACTGGACGGTAGTTGTTCAAAACAGCTGGATCCAAAGAGGGCTTCTTAAGGAGGGGCCTCACCATCGCTTCTTTTAGGGAAGCAGGCAAGGAACCCTCACTTAAGGATGCGTTGACAACCTCTTGGAGCCAGCCTCGTGTCACCTCCCAGGATGCCAGTACAAGCCAGGAGGGACACGGGTCCAATAAACATGTGGTGGCTCGCAGTCGCCCACGTAACCTGTCCATATCCTCGGAAGTAACGGAGTCAAACTCCTCCCAAACAAGATCTGTCTCGTGGCATCCCCCTGGGCCATGAATGGGGGCTAGCTCGTTCTGTATCTGAGTGATTTTCTCCTGCAGAAAAATCACAAATTCCTCTGCTCTACCCTGTAACGGGGCTTCCCGCACCCTCTGTTGAAGGAGGGAGCGGGTCACCCTAAACAGGGCGGCAGGGCGGTTTTCTGCGGATGCTATGAGAGTAGCACAATGATGGCGTTTGGCTGCTCTCAGCGCCACAATGTAAGTCCGTAAATGGGCTCTTACCTGTGTCCGGTCAGATTCAGAACGGGTAGACCTCCATCTTCCCTCTAGGCATCTCTTGCAGCGTTTCATCACCCGCAGCTCCTCGGTGAACCAAGGAGCCAGGGTGTTTCGCCGCCGCAAGAGAGGCCGCAAGGGCGCGACCCGATCCAAGGCTCCCGTGGTCGCAATATTCCATGCGGCCACGAGGTCCTCCATCGGGGCGCGGGTCAGGGGTACAGGAACTGGCCCAAGCGCCGTTTGGAACCCATCCGGGTCAATCAGGCGCCTGGGGCGGAACCAGATTGGTGACTCAGGTTCCGCCTCCCCGCGGAGGGGAGCAGCGGTCGGAAAGTCGAGCCGGAGAAGTGAGTGGTCTGTCCATGACAAGGGTGTGATGACTATATCCCCTATACCCAGATCACTCTTCCATTGGCCTGAGACAAAGATGAGATCCGGTGTATGTCCACCCTCGTGAGTGGGGCCTTGAATTAGTTGGGTCAGGTCCATGGCCGTCATGGAAGCCATGAACTCCTGAGCCACCTCGGATGATTCGCCCACCGATGGCAGATTAAAGTCCCCCATGACTAAAAGTCTGGGGGTCTCAACTGCCACCGTAGCGATCACCTCGAGGAGCTCGGGCAGGGCTGCTGCTACATAGCGGGGAGCCAGGTATACAACCAGCAAGCCCAACTGCCTCCCTAGGCCCCACTTCACACAGAGGGACTCACAACCGGTAGTCTGTGGCACAATGGTCTCTCTCGGTTCAAGACCTTCCTTTACAATGACCGCTACCCCACCGCCCCTACCTAGGGCCCGGGGCTGATGAAACGCGCGGTAACCTGGTGGGCACATTTCAACGAGGGGGAGTCCACCCTCGTGGCCCAACCAGGTCTCCGCAATTCCCACCAGGTCCGGCGTCAGATAGAAACAAACTTTTCTATCTGACACCACTAGAAATAATACCAACTGACTGAAGCAGTGTTATTATTGTAGTGTTATGATTGATATGTTCAGCTCCTTTAAGATGGGATTCAGAATAATTATCCTCTTGACATCCCAAAGCTGTGTACCTGAAGCACAAAGACCTCATTCCAACTACAAAAATGCATGCCCCCATCATTATGACATCCTCCTTCAGAGCTCACTGGACAAAAATAATGAAGGCAAAGCTTCTTCAGAGTAGCAATGTAGATTGATGAATTATTCCAAACATTTTTCTCTTTCAATATCTAACTGTCATAAATACCCCCAAACAGTATTTTATAAAAAGAGATGCAATTAATTATCTACATATACTAGGCAAAACTGGATAATATATATTTTTTAATAAAGGTACACTAAACCAGCAGGCCCCAATCCTTCTGGAATCAGATACTGGTTTCATGGAAGACAATTTTTCCACAGACCATTTGTATGTGATGGTTTCTGTTTTACTCACCCATTTGCTGCTCACCTCCAACTGTGCAGCCCAGTTCGTAGTAGGCCTTGGACAAGTACTGGTCTGTGGCCCAGGGGTTGGGGGCTCATGCACTAAACAGATGTATATACTATCCTGCTAACTTCAGTTCAGCAAAACAGATCTCCGTATCTTTCTCTAATGTTTTCCAGGTCTTTAATTTTATTCTCCACTAATTGCAAGCAATACACCAAAAATGAAGTGGCTGGATGGAGTCATTGAAGAGTAGACATGAGCTTAAATGGACTCCAGAGAATGGTAGAGGGCAGGAAGGCCTGGAGGAACATTGTCCTTAGGGTCGCGATGGGTCAGATACGACTTTGTAACTAACAACAACAACAAAAATGCTTTACATCAGCTAGCCTATGCACCAAGCCCTGTATCGTAGTTATGACAAAAAACTGGTGACTTGGGATCCAGCCATTACTTCAAACACTTGCATTTGTATTGTTCCTGTATCAGAAAAAGATTGGTTTTAGGGGCAGTGGAAGGTAGAATTCAAAGAACCTTCTTATGAGGATTAGATTGCTTTGACCTCAAAGGAGAAAATAATTACGGTCACAAGCAATGCTCTTTAATTGCCTCTTTCATTTGTTATTATTTTATTTGAGTGATAGTTGTGTTTTTTATTTTAAACCATGTAAGAGCTTTTTGCTATTGGATGTCTATTGCATTTTAAGAACAAATGGTTAAATAAGATTCTTCCACAATGAGTTTGCAACAGTTTGTAGTTTTACAAGTAAATATTTGTGTCTTAATATTAAAATCTATTGGGAAATATTCAGCTAGGCAAGGGGGAAGAATCAAATGGGGGAGTTAGCCTTGAATCACTGCACAACCACAAGAAATCCAGGACTGATCCCACCCACATCCATCCTCTCTTAGGCTCCATGGAACCTTATCTATCTGTTCCCAAGAAAGGACAAGTAATCTGGGGAAATGTATACATAAATCCTGTATATGTAGAATTGCAATTAAAAGTCAACTTGAATTCCTCACTTGTTGATTTGTTTCTTGGGCCTAAGAAAACCATGCGTACCAAATGGTGTTCAAATAGGTGTTCACATTTAACATTATACGGCTGTCCAATGTAAGCTGCAAATATTAAACAAGAAAATCAAGAAGAAAGAAAAATGCCAAGAATTCCAAAAATATAGAATGCTTGCGTAAATTCACAAGAACGTTGGAAAGACCTTGTGGTCATTATTCCTTTTCTAAGCCTATTGAACATAAGAAATCATCTGATCCTATCAGTCTGTTCGCTCATGTAATTCACAATTGTCTATACCAAATTTTCCCATTCACTGGGAACTGTAAAAGGCACCAAACTGCGAAAAATCAATCAAAGCACCTAGTTTTTTTTTATTATGTGAAAGCTAGTCACTGTGTCTTTCCATCTGAAAAGAGTGATACAAATGTTTTAAAAAGTAAGCACATTACAATGACCCAAACAGAACTTAAGAGTACAAGTAGTGAATGGTTTAAAAACATGAGCCACAGTCAATAAAGAGTAACGTTTTCTATTCTGCTTCAGTCCTAGCCCTTCATAATTTGTTCACCAATTTATAAATTATTTAAAGTTAATAAATTGTTATGATAATATCTTTCTCCTTACCTAGACTAACACCTGCGTTTTCCAGGTTGAAGACAATTACCTTTTTAATATACTTTGTACAGCAAAAAGGTAGGCAAAGGATATACAGGGTGAATATATTTAAAAAGTTGTGCTCTTTGAATAGCCTATCAGTGCATTTATTATATTTGCCTTTTCATCCGGAAATGGGTTTCAATTATATGATTCATGATGTACCTTCAGTAGTGGCAAAAAGTATTTACTAATTTACTTTCGGAAGTGGTGATTATGAAGATTGTCAAGTGGAATAGAAAAGCTTAGCTGCAGTATATAAACTACTCCAATAATTGATTTAACTATCTATGGCTTTTGAATTAAACAGTGAAATAAGTCAGTGACGTCTCAAATATGCTAGGAAAATAACAGCAAAGAGCCACTAAGCCAGAATTAAATAAGGAGTATACAATTTGTGGTTCTTCAAATGTGAATAAAAAAGGAGAGCTGTGGAAGATGGAGAGGCTTCAGGCTCTCATTTCACTCTTTTCATCAAGATCTAACTTCACAAATGCAACATTATGGCAAAGAACATGGATATCGAAATGCTTTAATACATTATTTCTATCTCACTTGTTCAGAGAATACAGATAAGAGCCAGGCTGTGAAACAGGCCATTTGAAGCACTTGATATGGAATATATGTGATAGAATAAAGTACTTTATCCAATGAAAATTGGCTTTTCCTCTTTTTCTTCCCTTGTCCTGTTTCCCCCTTCTTTGCTTGAAAATCATTTTTTCCCTGCCTGAATTGGTAATTTATCATTTGGTGATCATTAATAATTTAGTTTATGAAAGCTGCTGCTAGTGGCACATTTTCTTTTACAAGTATCTACTCATTTAAAATGCAAAACTGAATTGCAAAAACATGCATTAATATTTTTAGTTGAAACCAAAACATATTTTAAAAGATATAAAATAATAAGAGTTTGGGATGTTGTCCAGATGAATGGACTTTAATTTCAGGAATTCTCTACCTACCATATTTTTCAGAGTATAAGACGCACTGGAGTATAAGACACACCTTAATTTTGGGGCAGGATATCAGGAAAAAAACCTTTCTGCCTCTTTCCCAGCAGCATTCACCAGTATTCATCTGGCCAAGGTCTTTGCTGCCTCAGTCGGAGCCGCATTCCTGAAGTTGCCCAGGGGAACTGCGATGAAAGCATTTCCAATGGATGCATTTTGGGGCTGTTAGCATCAAGATCCCCTCTCCATTCAAAAAAGGGCGCATGCAGAGGCCAAATAAGTGCATCATGTTTCAGGTGGCAGGCAGTTCCAGCACGCGCTGCCACCTGAAAATGTTTTCATTCCTAGTTCCCGGTGCACATCGCAGAGCGACGTGCCCTCCTCCTCCTCTACAGACTTGCTTTCTGTTTTCTCTTGGCCAGCATGTCAGCCAGAGGAGGCAGAGAGAAAAGCAAGAGGGCAGCACAGTTGGATGAGGGTGCAGGCGGGGAGACACATTAGAAGCAGCCAGCCGATTGCCGGCTTGCTGGCTCAGCTGCTGGCCACCCGGACTGCGCAGGCAGCAAAGGAATCCTCACGTAAGATGTTCAGGCATAATTTGGGAGTGGCAGATGGGGCAGGACAGGGGATGGGGTGGGGTAGGGTAGGGCACGCATATTACTTGAGTCTGGCAGCTCCACCACTTCTCTCTCTCTCAGCCGCTCTGTGCAGGGAAACATCTCGTGCAGTAAAGAAAAACTTCTCATGAAGTTTTTCTTTATCGTGCAAGGTTTCCTCTGCAAAGATCAGCCGAGAGACCAGGGGTGAGTTTCAAATTTTTTAGAACCTACTCTGTAGGTATGGCCTATTTTGTGGGCGTGGCTTGGCAGTCATGTGACAGGTGGGAGTGGCCACCTTTTAAAATGTGGTGAAACTCATTTAACAACGCTCTTGCTTAGCAACCAAAATTTTGGACTCAATTGTGATGATAAATTCTTTCTTTCTTTCTTTCTTTCTTTCTTTCTTTCTTTCTTTCTTTCTTTCTTTCTTTCTTCTTTTCTTTCTTCCTTCCTTTTTTCCTTCCTTTCCTTTCCTTCCCGTTGGGTCACTGGCAGCGGTGGGCCAGATTTACTTCCAGGTACGCCGGTGGAACCCCCTCTCACCGGTTCTCTAAATTTCACCAACCGGTTCTCGCGAGTAGGTGCAAACCTGCAGAAACCCACCCCTGCGAGAGACGTAACGAAGCTGCCAGACTCTATTAAGTGGGGCAGAGGATGGGGTGCCCTGGCAGCCACTTCTTGCAGCCCACTGCTCACGTTGCCAGCGACCACTGTTTCACGCCCCCTCTCCCGGGCAACAGGACAGCAGAGGCAGCGTGCCGGGCAAAGTTTTCCTTCCGAGTCTCAGGTCTGGAAGGTGCCTTCAACTCCCCTGCTCCAACGAGAGAAGGGAGGGAAGAGTCTGGCACTTATTTGCCACTGTCAGGGATGCCGAGCACCCCATCCTCTGCCCCACCTGCCCCCCCAAATTGTACCCCATCGCAAAATGCGCATCTTAATAGAGTCTGGCAGCTCCGTTGCATCTCTCAACTGGTCTTTGCAGGAGAAACCTTGCACGGTAAAGAAAAACGTCATGATAAGTTTTTCTTTACTGCACGAGATGTTTCCCCGCACAGAGCGGCCGAGAGAGAGAAGTGGTGGAGCTGCCAGTCTCAAGTAAGATGTGTGCCCCACCCCATCCCCTGCCCCATCTGCCACCCCCAAATTATGCCCGAACATCTTACGCCAGGTCTCCTTTGCTGCCTGCACACTCCAGGTGGCCAGTAGCTGAGCTGGCAAGCCGGCAATCAGCTGGCTGCTTCTAATCTGTCTCCGTGCCTGCAACCTTGCCCAACTGCACTACCCTCTTGCTTTTCTCCCTGCCTCCTCTGGCCGGTGCTGGCCAAGAGAAAACAGAAAGCAAGTCTGTAGAGGAGGAGGGGGGCACTTGGCTCTGCAATGTGCACTGGGGAACTAGGAATGAAAGCATTTTCAGGTGGCAGCGTGTGCTGGAACTGCCTGCTACCTGAAACATGATGCATTTGTTTGGCCTCTGCACGCACCCTTGTTTTAATCGAGAGGGGATCGTAGTGCTGCTGCACAAAAATGCTTTCATTGAGAAGGCTTTGAATGCCATTCCCCGGGCTGCTTCAGGAATCAGGCTCACCGCATGGAATCACCCCAAAATGCAATGCACGGAGCTGGTGGGAGGAGCTAAATTTGGAGTATAAGACGCACCCAGATTTTTGCCCTCTTTGGGGGGGGGTATAAAGGTGTGTCTTATACTCCAAAATATGGTAGTTTGTCCATTAATAATAATTCTGATAGTTAAAGTTCACACTATGGATAGCATCTAGAATGGGAAAGAATGCCAAATATGTTCTTGATACTATACAGTATAGTCTGTTGTATCCCTATTTTTTTCCAGATACCTTGTTTGTAAAGAATAATTTGACAACTACTATAATTTACATAATAGTCTGAGATTTTAGGATTTTATATGCTGGAAAACCAAACAACTGCAACTTTTTATACCAAGAATCAAATTACATTTTCAGTCAACACTTTTCTATCATTATTTCTTTTATGAAAACCATCTAGGGGCAAATGAAGTTCAGTCTCCGGCTTTTACTTGAACAAACAGTAATTTTCACACATGCTAAACATGAGCTACAGTGAAAATATGCTGAAAACAGTGTATTCTTTAAGGTTCTTTTGTGACTGACAAGTTAAAAGATGTGCCCATCTAACAAAGAAATAGCTGAAAAACGGCCCATTTTGAAGTACAGTTGCTAAGATGATTTTGCACAAATTATCTGACAGGTTTAGCTGGTTGTTTGCTCATGCATATTTCATTAGCCATTCTGATTTCCATGTGTTTGCTATCTTCAGACAATTTTCAGTTGGAGGGTTGGATTTATTATCCTACAATGTTATGGATTATCCTGAGAAGCAGGTGATCACAATTTTACTGGCTGCACTCTTCAATGCACAGTGATAATTCTGCTCCCTGAATTCACAAATGAAATATTTTAAGGTAGAACGATGAGCACACAGCATAAAAATAATGAATGTCAAACACTAGTCCCTTTGACATGAAGTACAATCACCCTTCAAAAATTCATGTGTGAACAAGATTCTTTTGAATCAATGATCATGACTTCTTTTTAAGAAAAAGAATCTGATGACAATTCAACTGATGGAATTAATGTTACTTATAAATATTGCTGAATATATAACACTCTTCTACCATATATACATTATTATGCTAACATTTTTTTAAAAAGCTGTTTTCAACTAGATTCTTCTTTAAAACATGTATAATGTAGTTCTGTTCAAAAGTCTCATTGAAATGATATACTGCTGACAGTTTTTGTCTGTCTGTCTGTCTGCTTACAAAGAGGTAGAAATGAATTTACAAATGAGTACAGGTAGTTTTCAGGTAGCAACCATTCAAAGTTTAACAGGTCTTCCCAGAGCTAATAGCAACCTATTTTTGGAGTCAGCTACCAATACACACACGACAGTCACATAATTGCATTTTTTGGCAGTTGGTTTGCATTTATGGCTGTTTGCAAGTGTTCTAAACCAGGTTTTGTTTCCAGCAAAAGCAACCATTGGTGAATACAGGTTCATATAAAAATTTAACAACTGCAGTATTTGCTTAATAACATGGTGTTCACTTAATCACTACCACAAAAAAGTTGTAAAATTGGGCATAGTCAAAGGGTGGCTTCTTTAAAGACAACAACGATTTGCAACCATAAGTCCAGTCTAAATTATGCTCTTAAGTCACAGATTTCATTTAGACAAACCCAGTTCCACAAAAAAGGTGTTTTTTTTTGTTTTTTTTTAGTAATTTCTTATTTATTTTAAACAAACACAGATAAAACAAACATATCTGGAAAAAACATCAGAAGCCATCTTCCATTACAAATTATAAATTATAAAAAATGGGTCAGTTAATCACAAAGTTCTATGCATTTCTTCCATAATCATTACTTGTTTTGGATATCAATTATTACAATTATTGTATCTCAACCTTAATTTACTTGATTGGTTTTACATCCTTTTGTATATAAAGTAAAAGTATATAATGGCATTCTATTAATAAGACAAACAAAGAAAAGAATAAAATTGAGAATAAAAATAAAAAGGAAAAGTCATCACTCTACATTGTATCTTTTAGAAAGCATGCCAACCGGCCTCACATAACTTCTGTGCATCTCTAAAATGGTTATTTTTCATAGATAATCTCATTTTATAAATTTTAAATCAAAAATTTCCTCATATACCTTAATATCAGTACATAAAATTCTCATCTAATATTCCAAATTTAGTCTATCTTCTTCTTCAAACATATCTTTAAATCACAACCACCTAATGGCATCCATTGTCTATTCCCAACAAACATACACATATACATACAATAATATTCTAAAACCATCTAACTAATTATTAATCCTCAAAATATAACAATTTCCCTTATCAGCCAGTATCAACTATAATTCTTCCGCTACTCTTGATATAACTCATAATTTCTATGATTCTTCAGTAATATGTAATACATAATACATAGATATATATCATTAAGCTATAACATTATTATTAATTACTCTTATTGTAAATAACTATTGATTAGCTAATAATCCTTAGATGATATTCTAAACACAATTTAGTTGGTTATTAATCATCAAAGGATAATAGCTTTCCTTATCAGCCAGTGTCCTTCCAGTAGCGAGTTGGACTTATCTATTTTGCCATTTGTGGCCCCCGTCTCTTTTTATTCTTCTTTCCAGATTTTTTATAAACTTTTTTTTGCACTTTATTGTCCAATATAACTCTCCAATGATACCGCTGTCCAGTTCCTATCTTTACATGTTGTTTGTTTTTAAATGTCAGATGTATTTCTGGAGAGGTTTCTCCTCCTTCATCCATCTTCAAATCTCCCCCCCCCTTTTTTTCCTTGATAACCAAACTGAGGCTCAAGTTCCTCAAATTCTCTTTTAAGTATTTCCTTCTCTATATTTTCTCCCACATTTAATCCATTTGTATCCTTATCTTTATCTTCGACTAAAATAAGTATCTCTTTATCTTCCTGCTTTTCTTCTTTCTCTTTAATTTCTGGACTCTCCAGTTGGCCATAGTTTGATGTAATAGGCAAAAGTTTATCCAGTACATTATTTATTTTTCTAGTGTTTTGTTTCAGTAGGTTTAAAATTTCAGCCAAAGCATTCTGGTTTCCTGAAGTATTCTCTTCAGAGTGTAAAGCCATGTTGACAAATCACTGCCCTCTGGTCTCTGGCCTGTCTTGTTTTGGTGTTTCCAGTTATCAGAAGGTAGCTACTGTAACCTTGACATTTATAAGAACCAAACAGCGACCTCCAGTGGCAACAAATTTTCACATTTAAATGTGTCCTTTTCTTTGTTGTTAAGAAAAAAAAGTAGAAAGTATAGTTCTTGTTTAGTTTTTAAAATACGCAATAAATCTTCAAGATTAATTATAGAAACAATCCCAGATTCAAAATTTTAAGTAGCAAGAAATAAAAAGAGAAGAAAAGAAACCAGAAATAGTCCAATCACTTCCAAAGGGAAAAAATAACCTTGTTCTGGCACTTCAATCCACAATTTCAGAAAAATATATATATAAAAAGAAACCTCTCAGTTCAAAGCATATTAAATTAATTCCACCGCTTACTTCATAATTAAAGGCTTTAGTTACTAGAAAAAGAAAAAGAATTTCTTTGAGAAAAATGCTTCAAAAAAAAAGTTAGAATACCTTCCCGGTCAGTACTTTTGCTTTTAGCTTTCTTTCTTCCTTCCTTCCTCCGGAGCTTGCCGATGCCTATGTCCCCAGGGGGGGTGCCTTTTACCGCCTTGCAGGAGCTCTTCCCTTGGGTCAAACAGGGGTTTCGCGATACCCCTGTGACCAGTAAGGCTTTCTCTCCCTCATCACCATCCCTCCAGGACAGTTTAGGTCACCTACGAACCGAGGGGTGACAAAAGTTCAATGCAGGTCTCAGAGCACCAAGATCCTGCGTTGCAGCTCCGCCCTCCTCCCTTTTTAAAAACTTTTTAATATATTTAAATTTTTATGGTTTTTAAATACTTTTTGGCTTTTTATTACATTGTGAGCCACCCAGAGACATTTTATGTTTTTATTTGTTTATTTATACTCCACCTTTATTATTTTACAAATAAATCAAGGCAGTGAACACATCTAACACACATTCCTTCCCCTAGAATTGACATAATATCCATACTTCAATAAGTTAGGATCTACTTCATATCACCTATAAGCAGGTATCCAGAAATTAATTAATGATCTTTTTAAAAATATATATTTTCACTTACACTTGGTTTAACACTCTAGAAAGATTAGTATGAAGAGGAAAAAGGAACTGGTGTATAGTATAGTAATTGGCCCTTTAATAAAGCTAATTTGATTCAGGGGCAAATTAAATTAGCTTGTTCAGCTGTTTTCCTATTACATTTGTGTAAACCTTATTTTCAATAGAAGGGATTAGGGTTATCCCACTTTTTTGTGTGCCTAAATTCATTTTAGGTTTAACAGTCTGGTAATAAGCATCTTTAAACAACATGCCAAGCAATTTGTGCTTTATTTACCAAATAAATGTTTGTGGATTTCAATAGGTGCTTTATCCTTTAGCAATATTATTCCAAGCGTAATAAAAAAGGGTAGAGAATGGAGATGTAGAAACTAAACATTGCAAGAACATGGTTATTACTGAATTGCAGACATTAAAATTAAATTTGGAGGTTGCTCAATAATCCCTCGAAAACAGCAATGTTCAAGATTGTCTGAAGAGAGGCCAAAAGTCAAGATGGCAGCCACATCCTGTGACTGAGCCTCACCTCTTTTTATATGAGCAGGGCTTTGATTACAACATTGTGGTCATCATTTTGACTTTATTTACCCCGACAGAAAACATGGTGTGTTTTAATATTGGAAAGTTAAAAAGAGGTAAAACCATCAATATAAATACCATTTAACTGAATATAAATAAATGAGTCAAAAAAGAAAACCTTACAATGAATTTCCACCCTCTCCCATAGTCTTCTAGCTATCTCTGGGGATTGAAAAGAGTCTTTTGCCCATATCAGAGTCCTCTTTTTCATGTCTGCTGGATGGCATTAGGCTTGCCTTGGTGGTATGGGGGGGTCAGTCAGACTTGGGAAGGTCTGCTCCACTCTGGTTGCTGTGATGGCTTTCAGGTGGATGATTGGACCCTAACCCAATTGGATGGAATGTCTCCTCTAGAGGCAGCATCTGAATCAGTGTGATCTGCTTATAGTTATATGCGAGACCGCCTCCTGCCCCATACATCCCTTGGACCGATACGCTCCCACAGGGAGGGCCTCCTCAGGGTGCCGTCGGCCGGGCAATGCCGACTGGTGACACCCAGGGGGAGAGCCTTCTCTGTGGCAGGACCAACCCTTTGGAACGACCTGCCCCCTGAACTCCGTACCATTTCTGACCTCCGCCTCTTCCGCAAGTGTCTGAAGACACATCTTTTCCAACTAGACGGCCTTGCGCAGCCTCCAACACCGCCAGTTTTAAAATGGGGATTTTAATTCAGTTTTAGCACAGGCCCTTAGTGGAATAAGTTGAAAAAAAATAGTTTTATATGTTTTGTATGTTTTTGATTTTCCTGTGCGCCGCCCTGAGTCCATTTGG
Source organism: Rhabdophis nuchalis (assembly GCA_039707465.1). Taxonomy (NCBI): domain Eukaryota; kingdom Metazoa; phylum Chordata; class Lepidosauria; order Squamata; family Natricidae; genus Rhabdophis; species Rhabdophis nuchalis. Next base: position 42,562,445 of record CM077647.1, on the reverse strand, counting down.
AGAAGGGCGGGGTATAAATTCAATAAATAAATAAATAATAAATAAATAACAGGTTGCAGAGTCATCTGTGCAGGGTTGAAAGACATGAGAGCAAGGCCCCCTTCACCCTTTTTGGGTAATCTTTCCAGGAAAGGCATTGTAAAATGATTAGAGATTGGGAGGGTGGTGGAGCATGAGAGTAGATAGCTTGCAGGCAGATTTGAGTGGGGGTGGGGCACATCACCTAGCATAATTCTAACGACACAGTCCCAATTTTATACTAATTTAATAATATTTTTACTTGCTTTTAACCATAAGTTTTTAGCACAGACCTAGCATTAATCTATTTTTAACTTTTATATTGTCGTTGTGTTTTATTACTTTTTATTCTTCTATGCACTGCCCTGAGTCCTTCGGGAGATAGGGCGGTATATAAGTGTAAATAAACATAAACATCAGTACTACAGTTATTAAACAGATAAAGCAATTATCACAAAATGGAGATATCACAGATGAGGAAAAACTGGATTCACATGCTTCAGAAAAAGAATGGACAATTAAATTCATTTAAACACACAGTAAATGCAAGAATGAAATTTTTCCTGTAAATTAATTTAAAACATTCCCTCATAGCTTTGGGCTATTCTTAGAGGGAAGGAAACTTCACCCTGTTCTGCTGACCAAGCATTATGAGTGAGGCAGTGGTGGGTTCCGGATCCTAGTGCAACCAGTACGGTGCAACAGGGCCTGGCATCCACCACATGAATGCTCCCACATGAATGTATCCACCACATGAACGCGTTCTACCCTCGTGATGCCTCCACAAACCTCTGCGACACTCCCACTGCTTAGCAGAGTGTCATGCAGCACCGTACACGCTGTGTGCATGCATGGAAGCCCCGAAGAGTTCAAATACAGGATGGGCCCTCTGGAGCACCGTCCCAGAACAGTACCCCATGCTCTGGTCAGGCACCAGTATGCCTATACTGGGGCATACCGCCTACAGGCCACCACTCGGGTAAAGGCATTTAAAAAAAATGTTTTAACTCCTTTTCCTAACCATTTAAAATTATTGCTTATATGGATCAGATACATTTAACAGTTGCAACTTTCTTGAGGGCACACAAAGACCTATACACACAAAGACAAGAGAAACAAAACAGAAAAAGAAACAGAACTCTCAGATGTATACCCTGGTCATTCCCACCATAAATCTCAATTAAATTAAGGCACAAATCTTAACAAACACATGGCTCTATGGGAGAGAGAGAGAGAGAGAGAGAGAGAGAGAGAGAGAGAGAGAGAGAGAGAGAGAGAGAACAAACAAAATCCCAATGCTCCTATTTATATATTTTCTTTTTTTAAGTACCTTTATTTAACCAAATTGGTTTCTCTTGCTTCATCCCTGAGCAGAGTTCATTTCTCACATAGCTTGTGTATAAGCATCTTCTTCATTCCAGACCCCAGGCCTGGAAGAGTCAATCTCCCTTGGAGTCAGTCTCCCTTGGAGAGCTTTCAGTGGGATCCTAGACTCTGAGATTCCCCGCCTCGAGTCCCTCTGGGGAGAGAGAGCGGGTAACAAATAAAATTTATTATTATTATTATTATTATTTCCTGGTCTGCTCTTCCCACTCTCCATGACAAAACTTCAAGGCACCACTCTCTTTGGGTCCCTCCCAGCCTCAGAATACACTGCCTGCAAAAAGTGAAGGTAACTTCCAATCTGTGGTCAACCCCTCTGTTTTTCAGGCAAATAGCCTGGGAGGAATCTGTCTACCAAAATTACTCAGAGAATGAGTACCTCCTTTTCAAAATAGGGGTCTGCTCAGTAATACTCAGCCAGTCACCCAAGAATGAACCTCTCACTTGCCTTTCAATCCCTTCCCACACACTTTCTCCCTTTCTTAACAGAAGGTCCTGTGCTCTGGATCTGATCCCCTATACTTTCCAGGTTCTGCTTTCTGTGGTTAAGAAAGGAACAGAGGAAGCAAGATCCAGCTGTGGCAGAGATGTGATTTTTCCCCCAATCACATTCACACTCAGAGGCACATACTCTCTTTCACCTCTTGGACTTTTAAAGTTAAATTTAAGAGGTCCTCGTCTTCTTTCCATGCAGCCTTTGAGATCCAAACTCAAAATCCCTTTAAAACCTCTGTTCCAAATGTCCAAGGTTCAGGAAAACCTGCCCACAGACTCAATGGGTTTGCTGCCAGCCTGGGCCAAGTCTATTGGTCAGGTTAGCTTGGGGTCCCATCTTTGGGTACCAAATTGTTGAAAGAAATGTTCATTTGAGTTCAGTTTCAAGAAGGGAGAAAGACACTGGAAACATGGAGACTGCTTGGAAGGATGGTTTAATGATGGACAGGACCACATAGTTTTGATAGATAGATAGATAGATAGATAGATAGATAGATAGATAGATAGATAGATAGATAGATAGATAGATAGATAGACAGACAGACAGACAGACAGACAGACAGACAGACAGACAGACAGACAGACAGACAGACAGAGGTGAAACTCAAAAAAATTAGAATCAGAATTAGAATATCGTGCAAAAGTTCATTTATTTCAGTAATGCAACTTAAAAGGTGAAACTAATATATGAGAAACTCATTACATGCAAAGCAAGGTAGTTCAAGCAATGATTTGTCATAATTGTGATGACAATGAAATGAAAATAAGGATTGTACATAGAACAATATAGGATCTCTGAAAAGTATAAGCATGCATATGTACTCAATACTTGGTTTGGGCCCCTTTTGCAGCAATTACTGCCTCAATGCGGCATGGCATGAAAGCTATCAGCCTGTGGCACTGCTGAGGTGTTATGGAAGGCCAGGATACTTCAATAGTGGCCTTCAGCTCTTCTGCATTTTTTTGGTCTCATGTCTCTCATCTTTCTCTTGGCAATGCCCCATAGATTGTCTATGTGGTTCAAGTCAGTCAAGTTTGCTGGCCAATCAAGCACAGTAATCTCCTAGTCATTGAACCAGGTTTTGGTGCTTTTGGCAGTGTGGGCAGCTGGAAAATGAAGTCAGCATCCCCAGATGAGCTTTATGGGCTTTAAGGAAGCATGAAGTGCTCCAAAATCTCCTGGTAGATGGCTGTGTTGACCCTGGACTTAGTGAAGCACAGTGGTCCAAAGTCCTGTTGCTCAGTGGTCAAAAGTCCTCTTTTCTGAGGAGAGCAACTTTTGCATCTCATTTGGAAACCAAGGACCTAGATTATGGAGGAAGAATGGAGAGGCACACACTGCAAGATGCTTGAAGTCCAATGTGAAGCTTCCACAGTCTGTGTTGATTTGGGGAGCCATGTCATCTGCTGGTGTTGGTCCACTGTGCTTCATGAAGTTCAGGGACAATGCAGCCATCCACCAGGAGAGTTTGGTGTACTTCATGCTTCCTTCCACAGATGAGCTTTATGGGGATGCTGACTTCATTTTCCAGCAGGACCTGGCACCTGCCCACACTGCCAAAAGCATCAAAACCTGGTTCAATGACCAGGAGATTACTGTGCTTGATTGGCCAGCAAACTCCTCTGACCTGACCTTCATCGAGAATCTATAGGGCATTGCCAAGAGAAAGTTGAGGGACATGAGACCGAACAATGCAGAAGAGCTGAAGGCTGCTATTGAAGCATCCTGGTCTTCCATAACAGCCACTCCTCAGCAGTACCACAGGCTGATAGCTTCCATGCCATGCCACATTAAGTTGAAGTTGAAGTTTATTTGATTTCTATACCGCCCTTCTCCCTTTCGGGACTCAGGGCGGTGTACAGCCATAATAAAATAAGTGATACGAAATCTAAAACAATGTGTTAAAAGGTATTAAATAAATGCCCTACATTTTTTAAATCCCATACTAAAATCGCTATTTAAAATACCTTTAAAACTACAACATGCCGGCAGCGCAGAATAAATGCATCTTCAGGGCCCGACGGAACAGATGTAGGTCCGAGATTGTCCTTAGCCCAGGGGGTAGGTCATTCCAGAGGGCGGGAGCTGCTACAGAGAAGGCTCTCCCCCTGGGGGTTGCCAGCCAGCATTGTTTTGCTGACGGCACCCTGAGGAGGCCCTCTCTGTGGGAGCGAACTGGTTGGTGGGAGGTATTTGGCAGCAGGAGGCAGTCTTGCAGGTAACCAGGTCCCTTGCCATGGAGGGCTTTAAAGATGGTCATGAGTACCTTGAAGTGCACCCGGAAAGCCACAGGCAGGCAGTGCAGCTCACGCAGGAGAGGTGTCACATGGGAGCGTCTAGAGGCTCCCAGAATCCCCAGCGCAGCCGCATTCCGAACCCACTGGAGCCTCTCGGTGCACCTCAAGGGAAGCCCCATGTAGAGAGCGTTGCAATAGTCCAGACGGGAGGTGAAGAGGGCTTGAGTGACCGTGCGTAAGGCATCACGATCCAGAAAGGGACACAACTGGTGTATCAGGCGAACCTGATAAAAAGCCCCCCTGGCCACGGCTGTCACGTGGTCTTCTAGGGACAGCCGAGAGTCCAGGAGGACACCCAAATTGCGAGCCCTCTCTGCGGGAGCCAATGTCTCGCCCCCAATAGTCAGAGATGGCATCAACTGACTATATCGTGACACTGGAAGCCACAGCCACTCGGTCTTGGATGGGTTGAGTCGGAGCCTGTTCCTCTCCATCCAGACTCACACGGCTTCCAGACATAGGGACATCACTTCTACGGCATTGTTGGGGTGGTCTGGGGTAGAGATGTACAGCTGAGTGTCATCAGCGTACTGGTGGAACTCTACCCCAAAACCACGGATGATCTCGCCCAACAGCTTCATATAAATGTTGAACTGAAGGGGCAAGAGGACCAATCCCTTTGGGACCCCACAAGTGAGGCCCCTTGATGTTGACCTCTGACCCCTGCCAACACAAACTGCAACCAGTCAGAGAGATAGGAGGAGAACCACCGTAAAACGGTGCCCCCCACTCCCAAACCCCTCAACCGGTACAGCATGATACCATGGTCAATGGTATCGAAAGCCACTGAGAGATCTAGTAGGACCAGGATAGATGAACAACCTCTATCCCGAGCCCTCCAGAGATCATCGACCAACGCGACCAATGCCATCTCCATGCTGTACCCAGGCCAAAAGCTGGACTGGCATGAGTCCAGGTAGACAGCTTTATCCAGGTGCTGAGGGAGCTGTTGTGCCACCACACTCTCAACAATCTTTGCGATGAAGCAAAGGTTGGAGACAGGATGATAGTTAGCCAAAACAGCCAGATCCAGAGAGGGCTTCTTGAGGAGGGGCCTCACCACTGCCTCTTTCAAGGCAGCCGGCAGAAACCCCTCACTTAAAGAAGTGTTAGTAATTCCCTGGAGCCAGCCTTGTGTAACCTCCCGGGAGGCCAGTACCAACCAGGAGGGACACTGGTCCAATAAACATGTGATGGTGTTCAGCCGCCCCAGCATTCTGTCCATGTCCTCATGAGTCACAGGATCGAACTCCTCCCAGATGACATTCTCAAGGCCTGCCTCCATCAGCTCATCTGGACCAGTCCAGTCAGAGGCTAACCCGAATCTGATCGATTTTATCGTGCAGATAACACCCAAAATCCTCTGCTCGACCCTGTAAGGGAGTATCCCGCGCCCTCAGATGGAGAAGGGAGTGGGTCACCCTAAATAGGCTGGTCAGTTATCTGCAGACATGACAAGAGCGGAGAAATAATTGCGTTTCGCCACTCCTATCGCCACTAGGTAGGTCCTTAAATAGGACCTTACCAGTGTCTGGTCAGACTCAGAGTGGGAGGCCCTCCAAGCACTCTCTAGGCATCTCTTCCGATGCTTCATCACCCTCAGCTCCTCAGAAAACCAAGGAGCTAAGATGGTTCAGCACTGGGTGAGAGGCCGCAAGGGCACAACTCGGTCCAGGGCCCCCATGGCTGCAGTGTTACAGGCGGCCACCAGGTCCTCAGTCGAGTCGTGGGTCAGGGTCTCAGGTATCGGCCCAAGCTCCATCTGGAACCTCTCAGGGTCCATTAGGCACCTGGGGCAGAACCATCTCACCTGTTCCGGTTCCAGTGGGGTGCAGCGGTTGGAAAGTCAAGCCGAAGGAGAGAGTAATCTGACCATGACAGGGGTTCGATGACTATTTCCCCTACACCAAGATCACTCAACCACTGTCCAGAGACAAAAGCAAGATCCAGTGTGGGCCCTCCAGTGTGATTGGGGTCATGAATTAACTGAGTCAGGTCCATGGCTGTCATGGAGGCCATGAACTCCCATGTTATCTCAGATGATTCGCCTACCAATGGCAGGTTGAAATCCCCCATGACTAACAGCCTGGGGGTACCAACCGCCACCTCAGCTATCATATTGAGAAGCTCAGGTAGGGCTGCTGATGCATAGCGGGGAGCCAGGTACACAATCATCAGGCTGGCTCCTATGACCCCACTTCACACAGAGAGACTCACACCTGGCTATCTGAGGCACAGTGGTCTCCCTCGGATTCAGAGTCTCCTTTAAAACGACCACCACCCACCCACTCTGACCCTGGGCTCTTGGCTGGTGGAATGCAGGATTACCTGCTGGGCACATTTCAACGAGGGGCACCCCCCTCTTGGCTCAACCAGGTCTCTGTAATACCCGCCAGGTCTGCACCCCCCTCCACAACTAGATCGTGGATGAGGGGAGCTTTATAGACCACAGACCTGACATTACACAACAGTAGCCGGAGACCCAGGCCCTGAGATCCTAAGCCCCCTGGGCTGCAAGGGGAGCCATGAAGGCCGGAGGGTACCACCGCTTGAAGACAGCAGGTACGCCCTCCCCTTACTTGATATGGCCCTTGGCTCCCGCCATACCTGCCCCTCCCACTCACAGTACAGATGGAGTGGCCCTCTTTTGGACAGACCTTCACCCCTCCTCAATTCTACACCGTACTCCCCCTATCACGGCCCCTAGCCGGCCTAAAAACATTCCCCGGTGGGTTCTCCCCCTCACCCACCACCCTAATCCTGGATTTACCCTCCCCCTACCTGGGACCCCTTAAAACATGAACTAAAAATTTAACTAAAAAACCCTCAATTTCTGCTTCGGCCACTTCTCTTGGTTGATGGACCCATCATCGAGGTGGGCCCTCATTAAAGCTGAGAGCCAAACCTGCGATAGGGGGAACTCCCGCAGGGCACAGAGGTCAGCTGCTGAGTACATTAAAAATATAGTCTATAAAGAGATAAATTGTCAAAAGGAGAGCACCGCCTTGATATAAACTGTCATTGGGACTCATAATTGAGGTTTGTCAATAAACCATGTCATCTCCAACAGGGTCTGCAGAACACCAAGCTGGTGGGCCACGGGCCAAGTCACTAAGTTATTTGTTAATGCACTCCAGCATCGACCTACCTTCTGCACAGGGAAGGAGCGTGGCGGTGCAAGTGGTGGTGGTGGTGCAGGTGGAAGGGATGGTAATGATAATGATAAATGGTCATCATGGCCGGGGGTCAGTCGAACTGCACCTCCTTTGCCCCCTTCACCTCAGTGGGCCCGTCTGCACTGCTGCCACTGCCACACCCCTCCCTACGGGTGGGGGATGGCGCCGCTCACTTGTTCACCACCTGCCCTTCATCGTCGGGCCTCTCACCGCCCAAATCCAAAGTTCAAATCGCCCAATTCCAGAATTCAAATTGCCAAGCACGTGTATCTCCTCCACACTCCGGGCCCACTCCCCATGCCCAGCAGCCCCAGAAGCCCCACCACCACCACAGCAGAGGGCGAGGAAAGAGGCCCCTCTGGGCCCTGAGAGTGGGCGCTGGGGAGGAGAAGCCGCCCAGCCCCGGATGAAATGGAGAAGCTGGACAGGAGCTCCGCAGCCGGGTGAAGAGGCCGGAAAAGGAGCCGGAGAAGGAGCAGCCAAGGCCAAGGCCATGAGGAATCCCGCCAGCAAGAAGACGGCCCAGATAAGAGGTAGGAACAGATAACCCTGTCAAGCAAAACCCAGGTAGGGATGGAGGGTCTATAATGTAGTCATGGGGGACTTTAATTTGCCATCGATGGGCGAATCATCCGTGGTAGCTCGGGAGTTCATGGTTTCCATGACGGCCATGGACCTGACCCAACTAATTCAAGGCCCCACTCATGAGGGTGGACATACACCGGATCTCATCTTTGTCTCAGGCCAAGGGAAGAGTGATCTGGGTATAGGGGATATAGTCATCACGCCCTTGTCATGGTCAGACCACTCACTTCTCCGGCTCGACTTTCCGACCGCTGCTCCCCTCTGCGGGGAGGCGGAACCTGAGTTACCAATCTGGTTCCGCCCCAGGCGCCTGATGGACCCGGATAGGTTCCAGGCGGCGCTTGGGCCATTTCCTGTACCCCTGACCCACGCCCCGATGGAGGACCTCGTGGCTGCATGGAATACTACAACCACGGGAGTCTTGGATCGGGTCGCGCCCTTGCGGCCTCTCTTGCGGTGGCAAACCACCCTGGCTCCTTGGTTTACCGAAGAGCTGAGGGTGATGAAACGCTGCAAGAGATGCCTAGAGAGAAGATGGAGGTCTACCCGATCTGAATCTGACCGGACACAGGTAAGAGCCCATTTACGGACTTACATTGTGGCGCTGAGAGTGGCCAAAAGTCATCATTGTGCTACTCTCATAGCATCCGCAGACAACCGCCCTGCCGCCCTGTTTAGGGTGACCCGCTCCCTCCTTCAACAGAGGGTGCGGGAAGCCCCGTTACAGGGTAGAACAGAGGAATTTGTGATTTTTCTGCAGGAGAAAATCGCTCAGATACAGAACGAGCTAGCCCCCATTGATGGCCCAGTGGGATGTCACGAGACAGATCTTGTTTGGGAGGAGTTTGACTCCGTTACTTCCGAGGATATGGACAGGTTACGTGGGCGACTGCGAGCCACCACATGTTTATTGGACCCGTGTCACTCCTGGCTTGTACTGGCATCCTGGGAGGTGACACGAGGCTGGCTCCAAGAGGTTGTTAACGCATCCTTAAGTGAGGGTTCCTTGCCTGCTTCCCTAAAAGAGGCTATGGTGAGGCCCCTCCTTAAGAAGCCCTCCTTAGATCCAGCTCTATTAAACAACTATCGTCCAGTCTCCAACCTTCCCTTCTTGGCGAAGGTTGTTGAGAGTGTGGTGGCACAACAGTTTCCCCGTCACCTGGAGGAAGTTGATTATCTAGACCCGCGCCAGTCCGGCTTTCGGCCCGGGCATAGCACCGAGACGGCATTGGTCGCGTTGGTCGATGATCTCTGGAGGACCAGAGATGGGGGTTGTTCCTCCATCCTGGTCCTATTAGACCTCTCGGTCTAATAGGACCATGGTATCCTATTGCATCGGCTGGGGGGGGTTGGGGGTGGGAGGCACCGTGTTGTGGTGGTTCTCCTCCTACCTCTCCGGTCGATCGCAATTTGTGTTGGCAGGAGAGCAGAGGTCGACCTCGAGACCCCTCACATGTGGGGTGCCTCAGGGGTTGGTCCTCTCGCCTCTCCTGTTCAACACATACATGAAGCCGCTGGGTGCGATCATCCGTGGTTTTGGGGTAGAGTACCATCTCTACACTGATGACACTCAGCTGTATATATCTACCCCAAACCACCCCAACGATGCCGTAGCGGTGATGTGCCAGTGCCTGGAAGCCGTGCGGATCTGGATGGGAAGTAACGGACTCAGGCTCAACCCGACCAAGACTGAGTGGCTGTGGTTTCCGGCCGCCCGATTCAACCAGCTCACTCCATCGCTGGCCATAGGGGGCGAACATCTTGCCCCTGTGGATGGGGCGTGCAATTTGGGTGTCCTCCTGGATGACCGGCTGTCCATGGAAGATCAAGTGACAGCCGTGGCCAGGAGGGCGTTTTACCAGGTCCGCCTGGTCCGCCAGTTGCGCCCCCTATTGGATCTGGATGCCCTTTGCACAGTCACTCATGCTCTTGTGACATCCCGACTGGACTATTGTAACTCTCTCTACATGGGGCTCCCCTTGAAGTGCACCCGAAGACTTCAGCTGGTCCAGAATGCAGCCACGCGAGCAATAATGGGGACCGCAAGGTACGCCCATATAACACCGCTCTTGCGCGAGCTGCACTGGCTGCCTGTCGTCTTTCGGGTGCACTTCAAGGTGCTGGTTGTCATCTTTAAAACGCTCCATGGCTCGGGACCTAGCTATCTGCGGGATCGGATCCTGCCCCATACATCCTCACGGCCGATCCGCTCCCACAGAGAGGGACTTCTCCGGGTGCCGTCCACTAGACTGTGTCAGCAGGCGACGCCCAGGGGAAGGGCCTTCTCTGTGGCGGGCCCAGCCCTCTGGAACGACCTCCCCCCTGACATTAGAACAACTACGGATCTCTGCTCCTTCCGTCGAAAACTGAAAACACACTTTTTCTGCCTGGCCGGCCTTGGTTAGTCTCTACCTCTGGGGTGTTTAGGGAATTTAGTTTAATGGGGTTTTTAGCGCAGGGACGATCAATTTAATCTGCTTTTATTTATTGTATTTATTGTTTGTATATATTTTTATATGTTTTAATTTCCCTGTGCACCACTCCGAGTCCCCTTGGGGAGAGGATGCGGTATACATTATTATTATTATTATTATTATTATTATTATTATTATTATTATTATTATTATTATTATTATTATTATTATTATTATTATTATTATTATTATTATTATTATTAATGGAGGGCCGGTGGTGGGTCAGGGTCAGCCTCCTACTCGCATCCGCGTCTTCTCCGCCTCCCCGCTTTTTCAGATGGCATTTTTCCAGCTTGGTCTCAGCTATGCTTCCCATTTCCATACCGTTCTTCCTCCACCTCCCAAAATAGTATCTTTGTGCTCAGGAGTGTTTTCTCTACTCTTTTCGCTTCTCTGATAGTAAAAAGTTTGCCATCTGTTAGTTTTTGCTGGTTTTGCTAGTTTGTGCTGGTTTTGCATCAAGGCTCAGAGAGAGCTCCCGCGGCCGCCTCTGTGGCCGCCATCTTCTGTACTTGTTGTTCCCAAAATTGGCTGGTGTCTGTTTGGTACACGGGTAGCAGAATTCTGGCCGCTCAGATCCTGTCGCGCTGCTCTCTATAAAGCCTCTGGAGCCTTTGACTGCAGATATAAGAAATAGAGCTGGAAGAGAATCATGCGGTCCTTACTATCAAAGATACCAATACAGAAGATATATTTGGGAAGGAAACGTGACTCTCTTTAGTGCATTTGATCTAACCCAGATTGCTCCTTACCCTTAGCTTTCTCAACAATCCCAACAATTAAGGCAGTAATTGTTGCAAAAGGGGCCCAAATCAAGTATTGAGTACATATGCATGCTTATACTTTTCAGAGGTCTGATATTGTTCTATGTACAATTCTTGTTTTATTGATTTCATGTAATATTCTAATTTTCTGAGATTGTGGATTTGGGGTTTTCATGAGCTGTATGCCATAATCATCACAATTATGACAAATCACGGCTTTAACTATCTTGCTATGCATGTAATGAGTCTTATCTCATATATTAGTTTCACCTTTTTAGTTGCATTATTAAAATAAATGAACTTTTGCATGATATTCTAATTTTTTGAGTTTCACCTATAGATAGATATCCTTTCTTGGGTCCCACCTTAGAGCTTCCTGTTCCTTGGTAAGGGCAGGTATCCTGATTGGATGTCAGACTGCCATGGTACCATGCAGGGATAACTTTGTAGGTTGTCTTGAGTCCCAGGCTTGTTTTAATCTTGCTGGGTGATGATGTAATGAAGAAGACTTTGAGCAATTCCTATTATGGCTGAGGGCTAATCCCACCAATTTCATTGTAATTTTAGTACAATGAAAATAAAGATTATTATTATTATTATGTGGCCAATCTTCGATGAGATTCACAGCCCTTGGGGCTGGTTGGTAGCTCAACAGTTCAAATCCTAACCAAGGACCTAGGAACTGTCAAGGTAATGTCGGAGGATATAAGCAGTTCCAAGCTGGGTGACCCTTTGTAGAGTCAGAATGCTCAAGTCTGGCAAACCTAGAACCTCCACATAGCGAGGCAGTCCCCTAGGTATTGCTCCAAGGGCTCCAATCACAATCGGGATAACACACGCCTTTCTCTTCCATAGTCACTCAACTTCAATTTGCAAGTCCTGATATTTTGTGATTTTTTCTTGCTGCTTATTTTCAATTCGTGCATCTCCAGGAATTGCAATGTCCACGAACCATACTTTTTTCTTTTCAATTATTGTTATATCTGGTGTGTTGTAGGATAAGTGCCTGTCAGTCTGGATTCTAAAGTCCCACAAGATCTTGACTTTCTCATTCTCCAAAACTTTCTCAACCTGATGTTCCCAGTGATTTTTGCTGTACTCAAATCCAAACTTCTGGCACAATTTCCAGTGAATGATCCTAGCAACCCAGTCATGCCGTTGTAGGTAGTCAGTTTGTGAAATTTTTCTGCACCCACTGATCAGGTGGTCGACTGTCTCATCTTTCTCACTACAGAGGCGACATTTGCTGTTGGTGGTAACATGTTGAATCTTTGCCTTCATGCAGTTTGTGGCTAAGGCTTGTTCTTGAGCTGCTAAAATAAAGCCTTCTGTTTCTTTTTTCAGTACTCCTGATCTTAACCAGTTCCAAGTTAGTTTTTGGTCAGCTTTGCCTTCAATACTTTTGCTTGGCTATGCATAGCTTTGCTTTTCAAATTTTCAGCTCGTTTCTCGATTACTTCTTTCTTATATCCAGCTTTTGACTTAGTTGTCTTTAAAAGGCCTTCTTTATTTACTTCCTTAATCATTGGTTCTTCACTTTTCTGGATGTAATCAGTCAAGCTGTGTCTTTCTTCTACAGTCTGCTTTACTTGCAGGAGTCCTCGACCACCTTCTGCTCTTGGTAGATATAATCTGTCAACATCACTTTTAGGGTGCAAAGCATGATTCATTGTCATAAGCTTCCTCATTTTTCTGCCAAATTGTCCAACTCCATCTGGGTCCAGTCAATTATTCCTGCAGAGTATCGAATCACAGGTATAGCCCAGGTATTTATGGCTTTTATGATGTTTCTTCCACTCAATTTGGACTTTAATATCTTGCGGATTCGTCGAATGTACTTGGTTGAAGTTAATTCCTTGACTTTATTATGCATTAAGTCAGAGGCCTGTAAAATCCCCAAGTACTTGTAGCCTTCTTCTGGTTTTACTGCCTTTATCATTTCTTCATTCTCCAGTTCTATTCCATTATCTTCTATGACCTTGCCTGCTTTGGTTGCTATTGTTGCACATTTGTCAATTCCAAACAACAACAACAACAACAACAACATCATCATCATCATCATCATCATCATCATCATTATCATCATCATTATTATTATTATTGTTATTATTATTATTATTATTATCTTGGTTGAGGGTATTTGCCTATGAATAAACCTAGCCATCTCTGTATCTCTTAGTGCTGTCATCTGCTGAGGGCTATTGAGGAGGGTTGAGGGTTTTAAGAGTGAATCTTCTTCCTGCCTAAAAAAACATGTTTCCCCATTTCTCATCCATGGAAATATAATATTCCTCCTTTTTAATATTTACTAGAATATTTCATTCTTCTAAGGAGAGGGGTGGGTGCTAACTTCCTACAGCAATGTTGCTAAGAAAAATGCATACAAACAATCAGGAGCTGAGCACAACTTGAGGGCATCTTCAAAATAAAATAAAACAAAAATCTCAAAACATCACACAAACACTAGGCAGAGCAACATGTTCCCTCACAAGGGTTAATTGATTGTCAGGCCAAATGTTGTCAGTTTATCATTGGTAGTATTAGCTTGAGATATTGCTCAAGGATAGAAAGGTTATAGGAGTAGTTTTGTACATTTGCTCTACTAGGGAAAACTCCTGGCTGCCTCTACTGAAAAAAGCAAAGCCATGCAATAGTTGATTGTTTCCTATTATGCCGGGGTTGAAGGTGATTTCATTCATTTTCACTCCATTTCAGAAAATACGTAGTAAATAGGGATGGTGACCATCTGACTCTCCTAATGCTGTTGGATTCCAGCTCTTATCAGCTCTGGCCAGCACGCTCAGAGGTTAGAGATAATAGGAACTCTAGTTCAATAACATCTGAAGGGCTCGGAGCTTTGCACCTCTTAACTACAACATACAAAGGCAAGTCTTCATCCATGTCAGCAAACTGCCGATTGGACTGCACCGAGTTGCCAGAGCATAATTTCAATGCAATTCTAGCACATTTTTTTAAAAATGCATTGAGACTCTCTTTATCATGCAAGGTCTGTTTGGATGGTTAGCACCATACCCCTTGATCGTCATCCTGTTCAGAATTTATTACACGAGTCTATGAAAAATGACACCATAGATTACCAGCATTGATCAAGCCATTTTTTCCTTAGCCTAAACATATATCATAGTTTGGAGATAATGACAGTTTAGGGTAACAGCTGTCTTCAGTTCACACAGGACAACTGATCTATCTTGTAATCCATTTGCACAATATGGCTTGAAATATATTGGGTCACTACTGTTGTCATTTTTTCATGAAAACACCTAAATGGTAACATGTTATGAATGCTTGCTTAAACGCACAACTGGGCCATTTTCTACAACATTTAGAAAAGCAATCTGCATCAATCTACAACCAATTCATAACCCAGGTCTCAAAAGTAGCTGCCCCTATTTTAAATAAAATCCAACTGTTACTAAATTGTTTATTTATTCATTTGATTTAAAAGAACCTACTGCATCACAACCTTGTGATGGAAATAAGATTAAACAACAGCATACATAACCTAAAAGGGAAAACAACAACAACAAAGGGCTGGGTACTAACTCTAGTCTTTTGAAGGGACTCAGTATATTTCAAGTCATGCTGACTATTTGTACAGTAGGTGGACGTTATGGAAAATGTCTGGCTCCGATAACCAGACTTTGTTCCCTAAAGGATTTACAAGTGATAACTACAATTCGAATAACTCCTGGAAGCAATTGGTTGCATTCTGATTGTTCAATAAAATCTCTTTGATCAACCAAACATTTTACCAGATATAAATATTAGGTATACATTAAAGTACATTTAATGCTTTCATTTGGCTCAAACCTTTTATTACTGTCATTTACCCAAGAATAGCTAAATCTCTTTTGTAATATTTTATTTGTATTTGAATACCACCGTAAAAGGTCACAAATGAGAAGTCTACAAGGTCAAGCTTTTGAAGTCATAAATGAGAGCAGTCTGTATGTTTGAACAAAAGTGCTAATTCCAGGGTGGGGTGGGAGAGGTTATTTGTTACAGAAGAGAAAGAGAACAGATGTTTGTTGAAATAGAACAAAAATAATTATATTGAACAAGAGCAGAATTTTCATTATGCAATAAGTAAAATGTATCTCTACTACCACTCACTAAAAGTAAAAATCCTCTTTCGTACTCCAGCTATTTATATATTACCCTTTCCAGCTTCTTCCTCATTCTGATGCTTAGCTTCAGAAGTAGAACTCTGTTATGTTTGTTAAACCATACAATTAATTTGCATGCATTCTGTGTCTTTCTCTCTCTGTGCACTTGTATATTTACTAAATAAAAACATATTTCTTCAACAGAAGAGATTTAAAAAATTCTTAAAGAATGAAAATTGTAGTCTCCAACTACAGTAAATTAAGCACACACAAAAATTGCTAAAATATTTCAAACTATTTATAATATATTATCAAGAAAAGCAAAATCAAATTAACTTAAGGAATTAATACAATAAAAACAGTCATAGTTCTATCATTTGCCATCCTAAATATCAAGCAAAAGAAATGGAAAAATGCAATACTATTATTCCTTAATCAAATAACATAGTGATGTTTAAGTGGATCTTGCTATACATGGTAAAATAAATTTTAGTCATTAGTCAGAGTCAGGAATCTGATGTTAGCTCTATTCATATTCATAATTAAATATTGCCAGCAAGTTATAAAGAATAGGAGAAAACTATTTTTGTAGCTTTTCATACTGCTTTGCCTTTTAAGGAAAAATAACTATCATGACTGTTGGAACATTTTTGCAAATGCAAAAAAAATGCAGTTGCATTCACATATTGATTTACTTTGATTCTAAAAAGATTGGTGCAGACATTAAATCGAAGTCAAGACATTCGACATTCATGCTATAAAAATTTTTTGGCTCTTATCTTTCAGAAACATTTGGTAACATTAAACTGAAATGCTTAAAATCTAAACCAAAACCTGTTCATTACTGGATAGGGAACTAATCATTATTAAAACAGACACATAGTTAAAGTAGCATCATCATATGAAAGTCATTAAAATAAACCTTATTAAGTATACATTAATTAAGCAATTTCTGGAAGTTTTGTTTATTTCTGAAGGATGGATTTTGGAAGTTTACACGACAAAATATACTTCAAACATATAAGGAACAGCCTTTTTTAAAGTCAAGTTTAAATATTTTGGATTACAAATTCTAGAGCAATTTATTTCAAGCAACACAAATAAAGATAATAGAAAAGCAAAAATCATAAGAAAGGGAGCAAGTAGCCTTGTTGAAGATCTTGAAATATTTATTTCTGGCACAGCACTTTCCATCATTGAAATGATTTTGGTGAGGAGAAATGCTTTGAAAAAGATTAAAACACTTGAAATATAATTGTGTATTGCATTCAGATCTATAAAAATAAAAGAAATTAACCAGTAGTCAAAAGAGTCCAGAAAAGTGATCCAATTAATCAGATCAGTGATACATAGTATAAAAGCTTACATATCACTAGAAAGTTCATCATTTTGTAAATGGAAGGAGGCACATGAAAAGATGTAAAAGCTAAAAAAAAATATGCGGCACACTAAACATTGAGTAGAACAACCATGAAGACCTTGGAAAAAATATTAATTCACTGTGATATGCTCGGAAAGTATAAGGAAAGGAAAGAAGAGGACAACCAGCAGCAAAATGGATGGACTCCATTACAGTGACAATGACAGTACCATTGGGAGACTTGAGAAAACATATTAGATTGTAAGGGGGGGGGGAAATCTATCTATGTAGTTGCTAAGAGAAAGAAAGATGGTACATAATTTGTCTACCAAGAATGCACATGAAATAAAATTCTAACAATTAAATTAAGACAGCACCAAGGATCCCTCAAATATTAAATTACGAAGTCAAATATCAAACTACTCAAAAGATCTTCTAGTTGCATTCTTTCTAAATAAATCAATTGAAAATGTAGACTTTGGACAATTAAAAAAAGCATAGATAATATTTTTAAGTTCTTATAAAAAAATTTAAAACCGATTGTGAGCAACTTTGAGCAAGCCATTAAGGTCAGGCGTAGAGAAGAGATTAAATAGTCCAGAGAAGGAAGTATGATAAAGAAAAAGTCAACTTGAGTTTAATATAACATGATAAAGAGAGAAACTTACATTAATAATTCTGTTAATATATCCCAAAGCAATAAAGTAATATTCCTAGAATTCCAGCAGTGTTGGTTTCTTCACCTGGCCTATTGTGAATATCAGTTTTTTCAAATACAGATTTTACTCACATGCAGAGTTAAGTCTGAGTCCTCTCTAATTCTATCTCCATGAACAATTAGGCTAGCTTTAAATATACTCAAAACATCCTCATGTATGTCTCCTGATAAGTAAACTCCATCAAGTTCAATAGGACAGGAATTGTGCATAAGATAGGATCTCTGTTTATTTCTTTGGTTTGAAACACAGAAAACCTTCCTTTCAGTATTGGTTCCAACTCAGGTATCAATCAATGTCAAGCAATAAAATCATTCTTTAAAAATACACTTCTAACAAAATGCCTAATAACTCAATAGATTAATTGAATGCAAAAAAATTAAATTAAATTAAAAATGCTTAATCCATTTATAGCATCAATATAAACTGAAAATAAAAACAGTTCAGATCTGGATTTCAAGCTGCCATACATACATTCTTTTAAATATCACTTGCCTAAGTACTGGAAATTTAGTTCTCTTTAGTAGGCCTTTGATAAGGATTTATAAAATAGTAAAACTTGAGGACAAATGACAATTAGAAAGGCAATATAAAACATTTAAATATAATAGCACATCTTCTGAAGAATTCTTTGCTAATTCCTGGAGAGGAATCGTTGCAAAATTTTCTTCTTCAAAAACAATTCTAGTTATACTTAAAAGAGAAACCTTTATGTTTAATGCTTACAGTCAAATGTGTACAATTAAAAGTCAGCATACTAGCCACAGCAATGCTGTTGAATTTCTGCCTGGTTATTTTTCTATATTTGTTGGGAATAGAACTTCAATGGCAGTGTTATTGCTATCTTGACTTTCTTGCTATATCCTGAAAATTTTAAATCTTATACTGTTTTAAAAACTTTTATCTTTGGTCTTGAAAATCTGACAATAAATTTTGGCTAAGTAGTAAACCTCCATCACTACTAACACTGTGCTACAAAAGGGAGAGGGAGAAGAAGAGGGAGAAGGAGGGAGATACAATGGTATAAAGTAGGTTCATATCCTTTAGGCACCGAGGTTGGTTGAGTGACTTTGGGCTAGTCACTCACTCTAGCCCAAAGAGTGGAAGTAGAAAAACATCTACTTTCTGGAAGTAGAAAAACATCTGCAGGTAGTCCTCAATTTACCACCAGAATTTAACCCAGGATTTCTTTTGCTAAGTGAATTTCTCCCCAACTTACAACTTATCTTGCCACAGTTGTTAAGTGAAGTATTAAGAACATAAGAACATAAGAATAGCCTTGCTGGAACAGGCCACAGCCCATCCGGTCCAGCATTCTGTCTCACACAGTGGCTCACCATTTGCTTCAGGGTCTTCCCAAGCAGATGTCTTCACCTGCTTATGATTCCCTGCAAATGGCATTGAGAAATATCCTGCCTATCTCTCCATCCCGTAGGGTGTCCCTAGGCATCCATAATGATAGCCATGGATACCCTTGTTCTCCATGAACTCATCTAATCCTTTCTTAAAGGTGTTGAGGCTGACAGCTGTCACCACTTCTTCTGGCAGGGAGTTCCATAGATCAGTGATCCTTTGGGTGAAAAAGTACTTCCTCTTATTTGTTTGAGGTCTAGCTTCCAAAAGTTTCATGGAGTGCCCCCTAGTTCTAGTGTTGTGCGATAGGGAAAACAGTTCTTCCTTTTCTACTTTGCAGTTGTTAAGTTGTTAAGTGAATCTGGCTTCCAGTTGTTAAGTGGATTTGACTTCTCCATTGACTATGCTTGTTAGAAGGTCGCAATAGCTGATCACATGACCCCAAGACATTGGAACCATCATAAATATGAGCCAGTTGCCAAGCATCTTCTCAATTTTGATCATATGACCCTGGGGATGCTGCAAGGGTCATGAATCACTTTTTAGTGCTTTGAATGGTCAATAAATGAATTGTTGTAATTCAAAAACTACCTGTATCCAGTAATTTGTACAGGATCATCATGATGAATTATGAGCTAAAACTTTCAATGAAGGTGACTTTATCCTGTAGTTTCTTGTTTTAGAATAGTAATAGTTGTCATCAATTATAATAACAAGTGTGTATGTGTTTGTGTGTGATTTGTATATGTGTATGCTATGAACATAACCTCTTTGCTGATCTTTATGCTTTGATTAGCTCAAACAGATAGGAAGAGAACATATGTACTGGATAATCTGTTTTTTCATAAAATAGTGGAGTATTTGTATGTTTGTCATAGTAGGTGGCTTTCATTAATTAAGGAAGAAATGCTAAAGAGATTCCAGTGTGGGTCACACCTGGATACGAAACTGTCAAAAAATCTCAGACTATTTAAAATGGTTAAAATGAAAAGTGGAAAAATGACCTGGAAGAAAGCAACTAACACTGATATTGTTTTAATAAAAAATGTATGTCTATGCCTATTTTATAACTAGGATCCAAGCCCAGCTCAAGGTTGTTGCTACCTTTTTACCTATTTTCTCCTGGCAGTTAGAAGCAAAATGTGGATTTTGAAAGGCCAAATGTCTAATCTGACTGCTCAGAAAATAAGATTATAAAACAGGAAATACAACCGAATTTGAGCTGTAAATCCCCAGGACTGCTCCTTATCAGCAAAGAGCTAGTCTATTGTGTTGCAGTCTTCCCAATTTTTGCAGCCCAGATCTGATAGCCCTCAATGACAATAGCTGCTGGTATCTTCTGCATTATAGGCTCGACGTGTCAGCGTGGCTAGTATATACATATATTTATGGAAGATTCTGTGCAGTTGTATTTTTCCAGTTATGGTAAGGTGTAGAGAAATAAATGAATGGGATTTGCATTAAAAGGATTATCTAGGGAATGGAGGATGATTTAGCAACTCTCCAAACAGGTAATCATATTCAGTGTATAAAGCACAGAAGAGTAGCTGCACTCAGCATAAATGTTGCCCTTTCTTAGGAGGAGCTGTAAATACTGTTCAGCAGTTTAAATCGGCTTAGGGCAAGAGAAAAAGAATTATAAGCTCTTAAAGGGTATGAAAAGCTATATTTAGTATTGCTAGAATTCAAACAAGAATGCACTGCTAAAACAATCTAAATTATTCATTTATGGGCTTAGTTCTTTAGTATTCACTGCTACAGCACAATTTCAAAATTTTCTTTCTTTTGACATTTTCAGTCTGGAATGGCCTGGACCCTCCATGCCTCTCATTGTAATCTTTCATTGTTCCCAAACTGTCATGTTTTGAAGTTCTGGTTGGTGTCCTACAATACCTAGTCCTGCTTTCATTCCCTTTCCCACCCCTATCATTCTTAGAATTTTCCATAATCTTTATTTCATATGGTGTGCTTCTCCACGTATCAAACTATACCAGGGCTAAAGCTTACATTTCTGCTATATTTTTCTTTAAAAAGGAATTCTATACAATCTGAACACTGTAATTCACATTTTCCAAATTTGAAAATATCTATATCAAAATATGAAAGAAACTATTATGCTTAATCTGAATACCACTGAATTCCACAGTACTTATCCTAGCTATCCTAGCTATCTGCGGGATCGGATCCTGCCCCATACATCCTCACGACCGATTCGCTCCCACAGAGAGGGACTTCTCCGGGTGCCGTCCACCAGACTTTGTCAGCGGGCGACGCCCAGGGGAAGGGCTCTCTCTGTGGCGGGCCCGGCCCTCTGGAACGACCTTCCCCCCGATATCAGAACGACCACGGACCTCCGCTCCTTCCGTATGAAACTAAAGACCCATTTCTTTCGACTGGCCGGCCTTGGATAGTCTCTCTGTCTATAGATTTTTAAATATATTTTAATGGGTTTTAATTTTTTAGCACGGGATAACATAGTTTAATGGTGTTTTAAACTGTATATTTTGTATTGATTGTTTATATTGTTTTTAGTTTCTCCTGTGCACCGCCCCGGGTCCCTGTGGGGAGAGGGAGCGGTTAATAAATGCAAAGTTATTATTATTATTATTATTATCCATTGGCACAGTTAATATTACTTGATTTACAGCTGTGCTGTCATTGTTTTGCTGTCTTTGCTCAATGCAAGAATTCATAAAGCAAAGGGTTTTAACTCAGGTACTCATTTCCTATGTATCAAAAGCCTCCCTCCCCCATGTCTACAGATCTGATATCATATGTATGTATGTATGTATGTATGTATGTATGTATGTATGTATGTATGTATGTATGTATGTATGTAGATTTTGGTTTATTCGGGTCTTTTCCCGTGTAAAAAAAAAAAAAAAAAGCAAAGGCCTAGGCCTGATGATGATGGGGGTGATCCCATTGAAACGTTGCAAAAACACCTTTAATTTTACATGGGAAAAGACCCGAATAAACCAAAATCTACATACCTATACCCGTGAAAATCTACGAAAACACACACATATAGATATATATATATATATTTGTTTTCGTAGATTTTCACGGGTATAGGTATGTAGATTTTGGTTTATTCGGGTCTTTTCCCGTGTAAAATTTTACACGGGAAAAGACCCG
The DNA here is from genome assembly GCA_039707465.1 of Rhabdophis nuchalis. Taxonomy (NCBI): domain Eukaryota; kingdom Metazoa; phylum Chordata; class Lepidosauria; order Squamata; family Natricidae; genus Rhabdophis; species Rhabdophis nuchalis. The sequence continues at coordinate 42,540,558 of CM077647.1, read as the reverse complement.
AATAAACCAAAATCTACATACCTATACCCGTGAAAACCTACGAAAACATATATATATATATATATATATATATATATATATATATATATATATATATATATATATATATATATATATATATATGAAGATACTATGTTACAGCTTCCTGCTAGGCCTGTTTAAGGGAGGAGACAAACTTGTCATCCTTCTCTGTCTTTCGACTCCTCTTTGAGATCATCCAGACAGAGACCTATTAAATTGCTGCTGTCTTTTTTAGATATGTGTTAAATGTGTTAAATTATTAATCATTCCTTTAAAAAAACATTTAACATATATATATATATATATATATATATATATATATATATATATATATATATATATATATATATATATATATATATGAGAGAATATTATCACAGCTCCTGTTCAGGGTCCCTTTAAGGGGAGGAGATTTAACGTCATCCCTCTCTGCCCTTCGACTCAACCTAGAGATCATCCAGACAGAGAGCCAATTAGATTACTGCTGTGTGACATTTTTTTAGATAGGTGTTAGATTTTTAAGGGCTGAAAATAAAGAGACCAGGATGGATCCATTTCAGGCTTATTAGCCTTCTTCAGCTGGCCATACTCCTTCTACTGGGATTTGAACCGGTCCTTTCCAGCATATGAGGCAGGCTTCTCTATGCCTTGAGCTATCCGGTATCCCTGATACATCAGCCAATTTACAGTACTCTTAAATGAGAGAATATTATCACAGCTCCTGTTCAGGGTCCCTTTAAGGGGAGGAGATTTAACGTCATCCCTCTCTGCCCTTCGACTCAACCTAGAGATCATCCAGATCCCAGTAGAAGGAGTATGGCCAGTATGGCCAGTTAAAAATCTAATATATATATATTGGCTGATGTATCAGGGATACTGGATAGCTCAAGGCATAGAGAGGCTTGCCTCAAATGCTGGAAAGCACCGGTTCAAATCCCAGTAGAAGGAGTATGGCCAGCTGAAGAAGGCTAATAAGCCTATATAATTAATATATTTTGAATATATATATATATATTCAAAATTTCAAATTTCAAATTTCAAATTTCAAATTTCAAATTCAAATTTCAAATTTAATTTGTAGAACCGCTCCCTCTCCCCACGGGGACTCGGGGACCCATATATATATGTTTTCGTAGATTTTCACGGGTATAGGTATGCTGGCATAGCTGGCTTCGGGGATTTTCCCATGTATAAGGCATAGAAAAGTTGTTGCAACGTTTCGACAAGATCTCACTTGTCATCATCAGGCAGGCTTGTGTCTGTGAGTGTGACTGCGGAGGCATCGCCCCTCTTTAAATCTTGGTGGGGGGGGGTGGAGTGCTGACTATTGTTGTGAGTGTGTTGATTGGCTGTGCAGTTGCATCGTGACTCGTATATTGATGCTGATTGGTCTCATTTGTATGTTTCTCCTTGTTTTGAATTTCAACGGCTTGGCTGGAGGCTGGGGCTCGTCTGCTGGTCAATGATGGCTTCCAGATATCTGGTAGGCGGGAGGTATCATCACGTCTGTTCATGCTGCTAGATTGTTTCTCTATTTCAACAGGAGAATAATCAGAGAAGCCATTGAAATAGAGAAACAATTTAGCAGCATGAACAGACGTGATGATACCTCCCGCCTACCAGATATCTGGAAGCCAGCATTGACCAGCAGACGAGCCCCACCCTCCAGCCAAGCTATTGAAATTCAAAACAAGGAGAAACATACAAATGAGACCAATCAGCATCAATCTACCAATTGATCAGCATCAATCTACAAATGAGACCAATCAGCATCAATCTATATATATATGCATGCATGCATGCATGCATGCATGCTGGTATTGTTGAATTCGGGTGTTTTCCTGTGTAAGCATGAAATTGTTTTTGCAACATTTTGGCAAGATCTCACTTGCCATGTTCAGGCTTCGGTCTGTGGTTACGAAGGTGTCACCCTTCCTTAAATCTTGGTGTGTGTGTGTGTGGAGTGCTGACTGTTGTTGTGAGTGGGTTGATCGGCTGTGCAGCTGTATCATGATTGGTAGATTGATGCTGATTGGTCTTATTTGTCCAACCCTTCACCCAGCACCTTCGTAACCACAGACCGAAGCCTGAAGATGGCAAGTGAGATCTTGCCGAAACGTTGCAAAAACAATTTCATGCTTACACGGGAAAACACCCGAATACAACAATACCAGCATATCTACACCCATGAAAATTTATGAAAGCAAATATGTATGTATGTATGTATGTATGTATATATGTATGTATGTATGTATGCATATGTATGTAATTGTTTCCACAACATCCTGTTAAGAGGCCCCAATTAAGGGAGGAGACATACTGTTTCCTTTCCTGTCTTTTGGCTCATCACCAGAGACCATCTAGACAGCAAGCCAAGAGTTCCGTTGTGTAATTTTTTTAGATATGTGTGTTAGTTTTATGAGCTGATCAATAAATAAATTAGAGAGACCAGGATAGATCTATTTCGAGCTTATTAGCTCTCATCAGCTGGCCATACCCTTTACTGGGATTCGAACCGGGGCTGTATTGCATATCAGGCAAGGCCTCTAGCAATTCAGCCAAGCCAGCTCTACCTATTGCATCAGCTGAGACAGGGGTATATTAGTATAGGTAATTGTTTCCACAACATCATGTTAAGAGGCCCCAATTAAGGGAGGAGACGTGTGTGTGTGTGTGTGTGTGTGTGACAACACCCTGGTAAGCCCCAATTAAGGGAGGAAGCATACTACTTTCCTTTTCTGCCAGTTCAATACAATACAATACAATAGCAGAGTTGGAAGGGACCTTGTAGGTCTTCTAGTCCAACCCCCTGCATGGGCAGGAACCTTATACCATTTCAGACAAATGGCTGTCTAACATCTTTTTAAAGACTTCCAGGGTTGGGGCATTCACAACTGCTGGAGGCAAGCTGTTCCAGAGGTTAATTGTTCTTACTGTTAGGAAATTTCTCCTTAGTTCTAAGTTGCTTCTCTCCTTGGTTAGTTTCCACCCATTGCTCCTTGTCCTGCCCCCAGGTGCCTTGGAGAAAAGTTTGACTCCCTCTTCTTTGTGGCACCCTCTGAGATATCGGAACACTGCTATCATGTCTCCCCTGGTCCTTCTCTTCATCAAACTAGACATACCCAGCTCCTGCAGCCGTTCTTCATATGTCTTAGTCTCCAGTCCTCTAATCATCTTGGTTGCTCTTCTCTGCACTCTTTCCAGAGTCTCCACGTCTTTTCTACATCGTGGCGACCAAAACTGTATGCAGTATTCCAAGTGTGGCCTTACCAAGGCACTATACAGTGGCATTAACACTTCACGCGATCTAGATTCTATCCCTCTGTTGATGCAGCCTAGAACTGTGTTGGCTTTTTTGGCAGCTGCTGCATACTGCTGGCTCATATTTAGATGGTTGTCCACTAGGATTCCGAGATCCCTCTCACAGTTGCTACTATCGAGCAAGGTACCACCTATACTGTATCAAATCCCAGTAAGGGTATGGCTAGCTGATGAGAGCTAAAAAGCTCAAAATAGATCTATCCTAGTCTCCCTTATTTATTTATTTATTTATTTATTTATCAGCTCAAAAACCTTATATATATATAAGTGTGTGTGTGTGTGTGTGTGTGTGTGTGTGTTGTGGCTCTCCTTTTCTGCCTTAACGTAACACACACACATATATATGTGTGTGTTACTTTTTTTTGAGCTGATCAATAAATAAGTCGGGGAGACTAGGATAGATCTATTTCGAGCTTATTAGCTCTGATCAGCTAGCCATACCCTTACTGGGATTCGAACCAGGGCTGTATTACAGTAAGGGCTAGCTGATCAGAGCTAATAAGCTCAAAATAGATCTATCCTAGTCTCCCCGACTTATTTATTGATCAGCTCAAAAAAAACATAACACACATATTAAAAAATTACACAACGGAACTCTTGGCTTGTTGTCTAGATGGTCTCTGGTGATGAGCCAAAAGGCAGAAAAGGAAAAGCAGTGTGCTTCCTCCCTTAATTGGGGCCTTAACAGGATGTTGTGGAAACAATCATATAGATATAAATAATGCTTTTGTGCATTTAACAGTTAGCAGTGGTTTCCTGTATTTCTAGTATTAATTTTACCACTTAATTAAACTTGAGTTCCTTCATATTAGATTAAGCTTAGAATTATAGATAAGCATAGAGTGAAAAGCTGATATTTAATAGATTTATTTTGCACAGCACCATTTAATATTCATACTTGGCTCATCTTTCAAAGAAATTAAAGCTGCTTATATATGGTATCCAGAAGGTCTATTTTCTAGTATTTGTTGGCAAAGCCCAATTGGTTGTAAATACTGGTGATGTATTTCCTCCTATATCTGAGTATTGGGGAGTATCGACCGGGATTTAAGTAGTATTTCAACACCAACACATTTTATATAATGTAGCTCATTGTCAGATCTATAAGTAATTTCTTTGGTCCGTCTATAGGAACTATTTTGATATTATATGGGATTCTCATATGGACTAGATATTTTGCTAATACGTATGTATTGGCAATATGTATGTCAGAACCTCATTAGCACATTTCAAAAGGAAATGAATAACTATGGGCATCTTAAAGAAAATGAAATCTCATGAACCTCAGCTTCCTATCCCACCAAAGCTAAAATAAGAGTTTAACAGCTGGTCATTTGTGTATTATGTAAGGTGTTAAACCACAAAAATGCTCATGTTTATCAATATAGCAATTAGTAGGTTCTGAAACTTCACTCTTCATTGTAATAAGTGCAATTTTAGTTTAATAAGTTACTTGGGTAATAAATAGGATGAGGGTAGAATTATAGTCCAAAATATATTGTTTAGATGATACAAATTAGATTTTTTATCAATCACTTTTCTTTGATTAATTCCCAGACGTTTATACATGTACATACATTTTACTTTGAACATGTGGAGCATTTCCCTTTACATATTTTATTACTATTTTCAGAATATTCCATTTCAAGATAACAACATATAAAGCATGTTCAAAACAAATTTTAATTTATTAGCACAACATGTTTGAAAAAAACATTGTGACATCATCTAGGAAGAGAAGTGCTTTTACCAACCACAAACCTTAGTAATGTCTCTTTTGCTATGTGAGAGAGAAATGAATGAAATAATAAAAGCTGGCATAATAGTCTCATTGAATTATGCATATCATTCTCTTCCATTTTCAGAGTATATATAGTATGTTTGCACATGCACAAAACAGGAATATCATATAAAGAGCCAGTAACAGTCAGTAAAAAAATGATCATGATAATTAAAGCAACTTTTTATTATTGTTGTTGCAATATTGGTGTTGAAAATATGAAAGTAAATCAAAATAGTTTAATTAGAAAAAAATAGGTCAAAGTTCTTCAGTTTGGTGCTTTCTAGATGTTTTGGACTTTGTGGCAGTATGAAATCCTCTTATTGGGACACAGATAAAAATGGGCTCAAAATTAAAGCCCCCCCCCCCCCATTTGCCAAAATGATGCAAAACCTCATTTGAACACCAGAGGTTTCTTGCCAAATTAAAACCAATGCTGCCTTTTGGTCAAAATATGTACAGGGAAAATCTCTTAGGCATCAGAGGATAATAACAATTAGACTTGTCTAGTATGGGATCTCTGCTTTGTGGACTGGACATGCTATATGAGTAAAGCCATTGGCAATAGAAGAGGAATCTTCAGCCAAGGACCGAGCAGGATCAGAAAAAGATCTACAGAGCAAACCGATTGCTCAATTGCATTTAAAGGGCAGACCAGATGTCAGCAAGGTTGTAGTAAAAAAAAAAAAAGTTAGGATCATAGTTCCAATGGTACAACTGAAGTTCTGTCTATATTTTTTATGGGGAAAGTTTCTATGGCACTATCCTGGTCTCCATATTTAATATGCAGTCATCTCTGGTGCTAGAATTCCAACAGGTTCATTATTTATTTAGTTATATTTGTTTGTTTGTTTGTTTATCTTCTTTCTCTTTTCTTTTTTAGGCTGAAGAAGTAGAGAAAGTTGTGATGAAAGTGAGCACATCCAAGTTGCAATAAGAAACATCTATGTCAGAGGTGGGTTCCTACCAGTTCGGCCAAGTAGGTAGTAACTCAGCTGGCAACACCCCCAAACTGGTTCTATCGGTGGCACCATAGATGGCGCTATCTTGTTTTTTGCTCCTGTACATGCATTTTTACCTACTGCGCATGCACAGTAGAGCACATCAAGCACACACACATGCAAAGCGCCCAAACACCCGAAACGTGTTCCTGAGTGAACCGGCAGTAGAAGAAGCCGGAACTCACCCCTGACCTGTGTGAATGAAGGAGGAAGTGAAACAATGAAGAAACTGTCAAAAGCACAGTACAGACATGTATGTAAAGTTTGTTATGCTAAAGGTAATATGTACTAGAGATAGTACAAATAATATTCTAACAATAAACCCCAGTATAATTTAGAAAAGCCCCTGTACGTGTTTCTGAAAAGTCCCCATCTCTTTTCACACTATGTAATATTGCTATATAATGCAGTGTTTCTCAACCATGGGACCTGTGTGCTCTTCAATTGCCAGTATTCCCCAGACAGCATGAATAGAGAAACACTGGTAATGCCTGAAAATGTTAACCACTAAGGTCAGTATGTTGCTGGATAGTGCAGAATTAGAAATGGGCACATCCTTTCATAGCTGAGAGGGACAACATGAAACAGAAAGCAGTGTGATACAAGATTATTTCAGAAGAAATATCTCCATTGTCTTGCAGTTCAATATAACTTTGAGGGGGGGGGGAATCAGATTTTAAATTGCTTGCTATCTAGTCTGGACAATTTTACACGTACATTTGTAAGCATAGCATTGGGAACACTATTATACTGTAGTGGTTAAGATGTTAGATCAGGATTCTGGTACCCTCTGCTTCCTGGGTGACCTTGACCAGTGATTCCCTAATCACTATAAAGTTGTGAGATAACCTGGAGAATAAACAAAACCTCTTAGTTTATTATGTGCATTGCTGGTTTTATTATCAACAAGCTGACCATGCAGACACATGGGATAAATGCTAAAAAAAACAATAACTGTACAAGTAAAATTAAGAGGAAAAGGCCTGGGGGAAAAAGATTTATCTTCCTTTCCCCAAGACTTCCAAGTTTTCTTTATCATCCAGTATACAAATGTGTCAAGCAAACAATTTAAATTACAATAGGTACAAAAGTAGACAGGAGCAAAAAAATGTAGATACCAGAAGTGTGGGTAGGATATTGTTGTTATTATATTGACAAGAGCAGTATCCTACTGCGAGCTTTACTTTTTTGGGGTGGGGGAAGCATATCTATGACATCACAGTTCATGTAGAAATGGAGAGAACTAGAACCTTGATCCTGTATTTTTGAAAGCCTGATTCCCTCAATAACTGCCCACCCACCTCCACACTAAGATAATGTCGATAGGATTCCAAGCTAAAGTTTATACATAAGCCATATAATGCAATTTGCATGTAAACAATATTCGTATGAGTGCAAAATAAACATAATATGTGTTTTCAGTCTTCCCATATAATCACATGACCATAGCAGTTATCCAAGCAGTTCATAGACTTGCCTGAAAATATCACCTCCAAACAAATTACAAATTGAAAGCTTCTGATATTTTTCTATTCCTCTCCTTTATTTTTGAAAAAAATGCCCATATTTATCTGGAAGTTGAAGACTTATACATATGCAATAAATTGACATGTGAAGTGGATGAATCAGAAGCAGATTTATAGAAAATTTCAATAGATAATATTACACAGGAGAGTGCTACAACCCACAAATCTAGATTTATGCTTCCTGTGGCCATTTTTCAGACTCTTTCCTGATTGATATACTTTTGTAATTTTTTTGATGATATCATGAAATATCAAGGTTACAAACCAGTCAGTTTTCGCAGCTACTGTAACTTTTATAAATAATTCTTAATCTCTTCTCTCTCAGCATAAAGTGACTATCCATTAAGACTAGTAATTACTTACAGAGCTTTATAGAAAACCAATGGAGAAGCAATGTGGACAAGAGACTTTTGAGCTTATGATAAATTAGAAAGCTACTTGGAATGAATTCCTAATTAAATTTCAGCTAAGGGACTGAGCCATCCTGAAACAAAAGGAGAATATTTAATTCTTGTTTCAGAAATGAATCAATCATGCAAATCATTCTTGCTTGATTCTTGGCATTCCTTAAATGGGCACATTTCTAAGGAACCTTTGATTGAATTCAGCACTCTGCACATTTTCTTCTCCCGATGAAAGTGAAGGATGAATGGCCTCTGTGTCTATATAAATGCTTGAAGGAGAGTTAGGCTGATGAAAGCAGTATTGTGATGTTGCAATGCAGGTCCTGTCCCTTTTCTGTGCATGCCACAATTTTATACACATGGGCAAAAGCAGGAAGATCATATGAATGCAAATATGATGAATCTGTTTACAGTATATCTTGTTCATTTCTGATACCAGGTATAAATAGTTTAATCTACTTTTTAGATTAACCGCTCTAAGGATGGAATAACTTTAGAATGTGTTGAAGACAAATGGATACATTCTATTATAGCATATGAAGCAACCACTAAGACTTCCCAAAAATGCCAACTGATGCATTTCCCAGTCTATACATACTTATTTTGTATTTATTTTTAAATCTTAAACAGAGATAAGTCAGAAGTATGGATAAACAAGGCTTAATGTAAATGTTAACAGTTTGAATTAATTTCCATGGAGTTACCAATTTAAGACTGAGAAGTTTTAATTCAGAGACATAGTCAAACAAAAAGTGTTATATTGCTGAACTTATGTTATAGTAAGGGAATAAGCTCTTTCATACTAATGTGTTAAAAAAATTATATGTGTTTTTTTTAAAAAAAACACCTTTTTTAAATACCTTTGATAAAGCTACAAGCAGTGTTGCTAGGCACGTTATCAGCTTAATTTCCATCCCCTGTGCCAGAAATCAGTTTAATTGGAGCAAGAAAAACAAGAGCTAAAAATGAAAATAACAGAGAGAAAAATATAACTCTTATCTTCTTGTTCTGTGTTATGCCTGTTGCTGACATACTTTGATTATCAGCAGACTTTAATCATTTACCTGAAGGAGTACAACCCTTGATAGGGAAAGAAAAATATTCAAGGACCTATGGACAGTCATAGAGGGAGGGTCAAAAAAGGCAAGATAATATCTACGAGTACATGACTGAGTCCCTGCCCCTTTTTATACATCTTGCTATTGACCCTTTCATCCTGCAGTTGCCCTATCTTTCCATACTCCTTATCTAAGGAGTGGGTAAAAATTGTTGTCTTGGAAAATGAGTGCAAGTATGTTTTTGACTTTGTCTAAGGACAGAAGAAGGTAAGAGGATTCAGGTACAAAAAAGGAATAAAGAGAGCCAGGAAATTCCCTCAGCCTTCATGCACCACATTGATATAAAGCAGTAATAGACACTGGAGTGCATTACACTGGAAAGTTAGCAAGATAATACACTCTGTCATTTTTGCAATATCACAGTGCCTTTCTCTCCAGGAGACCTTCACAAATTGGTGGAGAAACGAGCCTTAACGTTTTTACCCAGGTGCTGTTTTATGACCAGCAGTAGTGCAGCTGTTTCAGGAAGAACCAGTGAATATCTCAGCTTGAATTTCATGAGAAAATAAGAAGCTTGATGGAAATCTAATGGGATAGGAAGCTGGGAATATTACAGAATTAATTTCTGTAGAGAATAGGACTCCGAGAGACATATATCTTCCACCACAGAAGATGAAAATTCTACAGCATCCGGTCCTTAGTCCTACCTCCCAAGTAGCACTTAGGCTCAGAATAAATGTTCTCAGATTGGTACAGGAGACATTCTGACTGTGCTAGAGACAATAACCTATTCTCAGAGACATGGTGGTGCAGTGGTTAGAGTACACTATTGCAGACTACTTCTGCTGATTACCAGCTGACTGCAATTTAGCAGATCAAATCTCACCAGGCTCAAGGTTGACTCGCCTTCCATCCTTCCGAGGTCAGTAAAATGAGGACCCAGATTGATGAGGGCAATATGCTCATTCTGTAAACAGAGGACTGTAAAAGCACTGTGAAGTGGTATATGTTTAAGTGCTATTATTATTGCTCAGACCCTGGGCTGATCCACACTATAGTATACTTGTAATGTTCCTACATATTAGGCTCATCAAAGTCTTATAAAAACAGCTTGGCAACATCTTGAAAAAGTTTTTGTCTGTGTTGTAAGTTACAATACCCTTCCATTGGACTTTTGGGGGGGGAGCTGTTGTACCTGCCCAACTTTTTGTCACAAAAAACTAGTGGCCGATCACTTTCCTTACTATTTCAATATTTTATATATTAAAATTAAAGCAGAAGTACAGAAAGTGTGTGTCTGTGTGTGTGTGTGTGTGTGTGTGTGTGTGTGTGTGTGTGTGTGCAAAAACATTTTCAGAGGAAGATAATTCAGATCATCTTGTTACTGCAATCCCTTACCGCTGAAGAAAACGGTTAATGTGAAGTGCAAGCCTCCACTGAGTCTAAATTAAGCAAACAGGGCACCATATGTTCTATAGAAATTAAACTGGCAGGGAGAAGGTGAAACTGGAAGCAATCCATAGAAGCTTATGGGTTAGTCTTTAAGGATTAATTTAGTATTCTCAATCTGACACTGATTTAGTGATATCATAGATCTTAGCAATCGGATCTGGGTATTTCATTTAGATGGATAAAAAGCCTGATTTGCAAAAATACAATTATAACATAGTTTAGGTGCACATTAAATCACATGACATAATCATTTGGAAATTAATAATTAACTTTCTCTAGACAAAAGCAAAAATTAATAAAATAAATTACTCATTGCTGTTTGCTACATCTTAGATCCTTTACGCCATGTGATCAAGAAAACCATGATGCTCATTATGATATTCAACACAATAAACTAAACTACACTAACAAGGAGAGAATGCAGCAAAAATGCAGACACAGAGCGTTGCTCCTTCTAAATAATTCACTTACCTGGTTTTCACTGAGCCTGGAAAATAGAATTTCACAAAATGAAATTATCTCATGAGATGAAAGCTCCAAGCACTATTGCATATAGAAAACAATTGTACTGAGAAAATGCTTAGAATTAGAACTAATGGTTAAGGAAGTGCTTGTTGTCAACTAAATTTTGATGGCAGGTTTATATCAATGGACAGCAAAGTATCAATATTGCATGTTTGCACTAAAATATCCCTCTTCTTCTATCTCCAAATAATTTAAATACCAGAACTTAATACAGGAGATGTGGGACTTATCATTTTTCCACTGGACACAGAAAAAAATGCTCCACATTTCAAATAAAAAAGTAAATAGAAAAATCATATTGCATAATCTTGGGACTAAAAACTATATCGTATAAGATGATGCAAAGAAAAAAAGAATCCACAGAAGACCATAGCAATTTTTAAATATAATTTCCTTCTTGCAAGTTATGCATGTATTTATCAAGAAATGAATACTCCAATATTGTAAGCAAGAAGCTAGCAATTAAGCAATTAAGCAATTTTTCAATTCTGGTTAAATGATTGAACACAAACAATTAAAATGTTAACACCTACAGCAGCTTCTTCTGTATCAAGAAAAAGTCGCAACAGGTCTTATGATACAGAAAAAATCTGTGACCTGTCTACATTTAAAATATATTCATTTTTGCAGTTGCTTCCAAAGGACAGGGAGAAATGATTTGAGGATGTATCATGCAATTCCTCTGGAAAAACTAAATTCAGTAATGGAAGCAAAACAATATATAAACCAGTTATGGTGATAATCAGTGTACCAATGTGAGACTTGGATAAGCAGTTTAGAGATAGATAGAAATGAGAAAATCTATGTATTAGTTGAAAATAACTTGATGGTACTTAATCAATCAGATTGTGATGTACAAAATATAGTGGTGCCAGGCTTATTGTCAGAACTAAGAGTAGTTTCCAGATACCTTCAAACTTTTAAGTTTATATTCAGATGAAGACTCTTAAATGTGTCATGGGTTGATGTGAATCATTTTTAATGTAAGGCACTTAAAACTGTCACTTGCCTTCTGTCAATATTACTATTATTATTAGATTTTTATTCCACCCCATATAAAATATATGCTATGTCATTCCATGCCATGCCATGCTACACTGTGCTACACTACATATTGTTTATTTAAAAAAAACAATATGTAGTGTATTCTCCTATGACATGGATTGGGCTGAGAAAGAGTGACTGGCCCAAAGTCACCTAATATGAAGATGCAGTCATTGTTTTATTTATTTTTAGGTTTATGTTAGTGTAGACACCTTTGAATCATCTTAACTCCTGGCAATTATCTGGACTAGTTCCTATAGTTTTATTGGCAACATTTTTGGAAGTGGTTTGCCTTTACCTGCCGAGAGAGGGTTAAAAGTTACACAGATTGCTTTGTGCCTAAATATTCATAGCATTCCAGTGTCTTGCTTGGTGATTTTAACCACTACAACAATTCTAGAGCTTTTCTTCTTCTTCTCATCCCTCACATTTTCATCCCTGAAAGTGGGAATAGTTTTGTCTGTAAAGTGTTGGGAGCCACATAGAGCAAAATAATGGGAACAGGTATGGATCAAAGTCCCACATTATATGTGTGTGTACATGGTAAATCCATGTAGAAAAGGCAGATCTGTGGCTGTATTCTCCTTTTTTCCCCATAATTACGAATGCTTTTGACTGTGGGGCTGTACGGTTGCTGAAAAAAGAAAATGTTTGGCTTTCAACTCCAACAAGTGAATCAAAAACACATTTTAAATCTGTGTAAACTGGTGTTCATGAGCTTGCATAGATGAATGACCTGTCTGCCAAAGAACAAATCAGAGTCAATCAGATATAAAGCTTCCATGGGCTAAGTAAGTGGCAGCTAGTAAAAGATATTCCAAGATCCAAAGGAATATTAAATGTTTATTTGCTTTTTTTTAAAAAATAATCACTAGATTTTTGTATTGATGGTACATGATGAATGATTTTCACAGTACACAAAAACAGAAAAAATATTCATATTTAATGCAAAGGCACTTTTATTATCTTTTTAAAAATGCTGTTAAAATGTCTTTACACATATGCTTTGATTTACAGAACAAGGTAATGTATTAAGTGATTTATTCCTTTCCACACCACCACTATTCTCAAAAGTTGGAGGCTTGTTTAGAGTAAGGGAGAACAATCTTGGTCCACGTTGCAATCATTTATTCTACTGTTTCTGAGTAAACCATTCATTAATATCCACTTTCCCTAGCACAATTTATATAAGATATTGATATAATCTGCAAGATTTGAAGCAAAAATAAATACTTTGTATTCATTTGGGTTTGTCTTAACACGTAATTTTTTTCACTGAAATGAAAAAAAGTGTATGTCTCTTCTATTACGTATTTCAGAAAACTAATTTCTCTATTTTTCAAGGAGAATAAAGTTATAATCTATTGCCAGTATAAATCATTTTTTTTCATAAAAATGTGTTTATGTTCAATTATTTAAAATTCTATTAAAATTATCTTACTTTTATCGTCTCTCTTGCCTTTAGTGACACTATATATTATTCGGAACACACATTAGATTTCATTATGAAGGCCTTCAATTTTGCAAAATGATTGATTCTATAATTTTAATAAATTATTAAATTGGTAAAGAAAGACCAAAGATTTCATTAGCAAGAAAAACTTACACAGTCACAGGGAGGGAAGAAAAAAAAGAATCCATAAACTGTAAAATAAAAAATCTTTAATAAGGAAAGTAGCTATTCTAACCTAAGTATTAAAAATGCATACAGAGCATCCTTGTTTTTGTAACTATTATAAGGCTATAATTTGATTGAATCATATTTATGGATTAATTCAAAGGGTTTGTTCTAAAAATAGGCCTGACCTCAGTGCATGATTAATTTATTGAAAATGAATGCAGCATATACTTAAAACCTGGGGCATATTAAATAGTTGCAACTTTTGGCAACTAACATGAATTAAAAAAAACACTTTAAATACAATGCAGAGGGGGAGGGAAGGAGGGGGAGAGAGAGAGAAAGAGAGAGAGAGAGGGAGAGGGAGGGAGAGAGAGCACTAACCAATAGTGTGGCTTTAATTGTTCTCCTGGCCCAATGACTGTGAAAATAAACACGTCTTCAAGGTCTTCTGAAAGGTGAACATAATTGGATCCAGATAAACATAAGTTTATGGTGATCTATAAAGGGCAGATACAGCTATGGAAAAGCTTTATGAGTTTGTTAGATGACAATTGTTAATAGTTGGGACCTAGCAGTGGTGGGATTCGTTTACTTTCACTACCAGTTCACAAATATGAGTGTGCTGTTTTATAAGCTGATCTATCAGGGATCTTTTGTTTTTGATGGGAGTAAAGTTTTGGTAATGTATGCTAGAACCTATTTATCACATTGCAATTTTCATTTCTTGAGCAATGTTAGTTTATCTACATTAGTCACTATACATAAACACTATACAAAACACACACACACACACACACACACACACACATCCTTCAATGTTTTTAATTTACCAGCACAATACACTTTGAATCATGGTATAGGATGGGCTGCTAAATTCCACAACCCGTTGTCCAGAGCAGAGCAATTGGGTTATATGAATATGGTTTTATGGCAAAGAACAGTTGATCTTACCTGAATTGTTGTTTTAGGAGGGTTGCAGGATGAGCCAGGATTGGGTATTGTCATGTCCAATTGGCCTCGAGACAGAGTTAAACTGAAGCCATGCCTCTCTGCTCCTTGCTTCTGGTCCCCAGTTTCACAAGGCAGGTGTCTGCAAAACACCTGAAAACAAGTCATAAGGGAACACACCCTACCCCCTGTGCATACCACTCCGGACCAACCCAGGGTGGGAACCTGGCTCATCCTGCGATCCTTCTAAAACAACAGTTCAGGTAAGACCAACTGTTCATTTCTGGAGGAATTCGCAGGATGAGCCAGAATTGGAACATACCCAAGCTTACATCCATCATGGGGGCACTATTGGCCCCAGGCTTATCCAGTGCTACCACCTGTTGCAACACTTGATGGCCAAAGGACGCATCAAGCGATACATAGGCATCCAGCCTATAGTGCCTGATAAAGAGGGATGGGGGACCCACAGCGCAGCCCTGCAGATATCCACAATTGGAGTCCAGGCCACCATGATGGCAGCGGTCTGTGTGGAGTGAGCCGTAATACCCTGTGGAAGCAGCAAGTGTTTAGTCCCTTAAGCCAGAGCAATGGCCAGCTTGATGCACCTGCTATGGAGGAGGAAGACACCCTCTTCCCCAGGGAGAATGGATGAAAGGAAACAAAGAGGGCCTCCGACTTACAGATGCCCTCTGTACACCTCAAGTAGATGCACAAGGCGCACTTGACATCCAGACAGTGCCAAAGCCTGAGACGGAGCTGGACAAAAATCCAGCAAAACAATCTCCTGGAATCTGTGGAAAAGGGAATTAATCTTGGGGATGAAGGTTGGATCCAGTCGAAGAATGACCCAATTCTTGTGGATCACACAGAGCTCTGACCTAGAAGACAGGGCCCCTAGCTCAGAAATGTAGCAGACCGAAGTGACGGTCACTAAAAATACTGCTTTTAGGGTCAGGAACTTCAACCCTACCATCCTCAGAGGTTCAAATGGATCACCTATCATAACTTGGAGGAGTGTGGTGAGACTTCAGGTGGGAAATGGATGCACCACTGGAGAGCGAAGACTCCTTTTCACCCCTGTCAGGAATCTCCTGCCCAAGGGAAGCTGGGAAAAAGGTTGGGAACCCTCCCGCCGAATAACAGTAGACAAGGAAGCTACCTGTCTTCTGAGCATACTATGTCAAAGACCCTGTCTTGAAGAAATTCCAAGACCTGTGGAACAGAAGCAGTGCGAGAGTCTAACCCTGCCACATGGCACCAGGACACAAAGGATCACCAGGTAGAATCATAGATCCTAGTGGTTGAGTGCTTATGCAAGGCTTCAATAGTTGAGATTACCCTTTGGAAGAGCTGGGCATCCCTCAGACAGCCCCACTCAATCTCCTCATGGCTAGCCATTGTGGAACTGGTGTAGCAAGGCTCCCTACCTGAGATCTATTACCTCCCTCAGAATCCTCCATAAAGCAGGCTGTCTGGCCACAGTGCTCGAAGGGCATCAGTCCCCTCCATCCCTAGAGATGGGAACTGGGAAAAGAACCACTCCACCTGGGCATTTTGTGGCATGCCGAACAGGTCCACTTCCAGACAGCCGAACCTTGAGCAGATGGACTGGAACAGCTTCTGTGACAGACTCCACTCTCCATGGTCTACCATGGAATGACTCAGCCATTCGGCCTGGTGGTTTTTCACACCCGTGATCTGCTCTTCCCCTTTCGAGCAGAGGTGTTGTTCTGCCCAGGCACCAAGCACCATTGCTTTGGTTCGAAGAGCTCTGGAATGCGTGACCCCTTGGAGGTTGACATGGGCCTTCAGTGCCATGTTGTGGGTCAGTACCAGAACGTCCTGGTCTCGCACGCTGTCCTTGAAATGCCACAGCACCAAATGAATTTGAACTCTTCCTGGAGCTGATTGGAGGTGCTTTTGGAGGGGGGATTTAAAGACACAAAATAGGAACAGTAAGTAGTGGCTTACCGTGCCGAACAGGGCCAGCTTGGAAGACTGTCATTCCAACCTTTTCTGTCTTAGCTGCTGCTGAGGAGAGCCAAACCAACAGGAACAAGTGAGCACTGAATACTGCAATCGTTAAAATGGAGTCCGAGGGAGCAGCTGTAGTTATCTGCAACACTTGTGCCATGTTTTTTTTTTTTTATTGAAAAAGTTTTATTGGTTTTACATTTTTTAACAGGATAGGGTAATGGTTAGAAAGAAATTTTGAGAGCATTCACGTCAGAGTCGTCGGACCTTCCGAGACCTCAAAATACACATTAAAAAAAAGTTAACATAGAAAACATTTTCCATACCACTACAAGATGAAAGCAAGTACATTTACCTAAATTCTCCCTTCCATGCTGTCAGACATTTACAAAAAGTCCGGATAGAAATATTATACAAAATTGTTCAAGAAAAATCAAGGCAAAGTTATTTTTTTGATCTAAGTCTTTTGGCTATTGTATCTTCTTTCTCTCCCCCCTGGCCCCCCGCGGGCGGGGCCGTGACCCCCTCCGTCCCCCCTGGATCTTCCCCCAGGGCAGAGGAATGTTTTTTAAGAAAGGCTTCCGCCTCAGCAACTGTTTTAATCCTCACTCTTCCTCCTTCCCAGAACACCAGCATCCCTTCGGGTGTCACCCACTTGAACCAAATCCCGTGATCAAACAATGTTTTAGACAAGAAGGAAAATTTCCGTCTTGCATCTCGAATCTTTCTAGGAATCTGCTTCAAGATAGTGACCGTTTTTAGTTGGTAAATTAATGGACTTTCTCTCTGCAATTTCAGGATTTCCTCTCTGGTTGACCTTCTAACAAATTTCACATGTATCTCTCTAGGCACTTCATTCATCCTGGCATATGCAGAATTAATTCTATAGGCTAGGTCAATGTCCCCCCTGATCTCATCCTTAGGTTTTTGTAAATAGTCTGCTAAAATTGTACTCATAAGATCAGGTAGGCATTCACCAGATTCCTCAAGAACATTCTGAAATCTCAAAAAATATGTCATTCTTTCCATATCTATCCTAGACACATGCCCATTTATTTCCCCCACCTCATTAGAAACATTTTTAATCTCTCCCTTAGCCCCCTCCAGCCCTCCTTCCAATTCTTCATTCTTCTGTGTATTCTCCAACACTTGCTTCCGGGTATCCAATAGTTCCTTTTTAAAAGTACTATTTTCAGCCCTCTGGGCCTTTATTTCTAATATCAAAGTTTGCATAGAAGTTTCAAGAGAAGCCATCCTTTGTTCCAAATTTACAAGTGCTGCTTCTTGTGCCATGGTTAAAAATTAGAGTCACTGCCACCAAGATGGCGTTTTCCGGGTAGGGCTGGTGGGGCAGATCAGGAGCTCAGTTCAGTTCAGGGCTGTGAAGTTGCAAACAATTCAGAAACCAAAAGAGACACAATTTCCCAAATCAGCAAATAATAATAACGAAGGTATTCCAGAGAAGAAGTCACAAATCCATCAAAAGAAAAAAAAATTCAAAAATCCAGAGAGAGTCCTGCTTTCAAAGAGACGCTGGAAATTTTCCTTAGTTGAAATAGTCAGGCAAGGGACAAAGTGAAGCCACTTCCACCGCCCATCTCGCAGCCAGAGGGAGAGAGTAGCAAAAAAAAGAGTTTTTTAAGCTCAGCCAGACCTAGAAACAATGTTGCAGAAAGTCACAATCCACTTTCCCTTGTTAAAGACCGTCCGGAGTGAAAGTTTCCGCTTTCTCTTTGCAGAGAAGCCATTTTAACGTGCCGCTTAAATCCGAGGGGGGGTTTTTTAAAATTAAACACCCCCCTCCCAGTCCGTTCAGCCTGGCTGGCAGCAAGGAAAAAAAAGGTGTTCTTTTAAACTCACTCTCTCTCGCAGCTGAAGCCTCGGCGATCCGCCCGATCTCTCCGTTCAGCCCTCTCCATTAAAGCGAATGGCACCGACAGCCGTTGGGGAAGGAAAAAAACCCCGCTAGCATGTTCCTCTCCTCCTAGGTCGCAGAGAGGAGCGCCCTCCCCACCGCCGTGACGAGGGCCGCTCCCTCTGAGCCGACCCTGCGGGAAACCTCCGGTAACCGGAGAGTTTCGCCCCCCTGGGGGGGCAGAAAAGGCAACAAAGCGGCGAGCGAGCCCTAGGCTCGCCCGTCTCCGCTGGAGCCGGATACCGGAAGTCCCATGTTTTTGATTTTGCCCAAGCGCGTGGAGAACTACACTTGCAGTAAGTGCAAGCTGGTTGCACTGCTAGAAGAGAAGGTCCAGCAGCTGGAGGCACGTATATCTAACCATCAGCAAATTAAGGAGCTTGAGCTGTTCTTGGACAGAGCAGAGCAGACTATCCTGGACAATGAAGAGACAGGGCACAGCTCTCAGGAAGAAGTCATTTCACTAACTCAAGAGGTAGATCCATGGAGGAATGTCACTCGAAGAAATAGAAGAGCAAGAAATCGCTCTGAGAGTCTGAATTTACAGAATCAACTTGTGGCTCCTTCCCCTATCACACTTGATGAGGAATGCATAGACGAACAACTGGTCCCACCTGAGGATATCTCCTTCATCACACTTGACGAGATACAGGAAGAAGAACAACAGGAACAAACTGAAGACCTCTCCCTTAATAAAGTTGATTAGGTGAATGAAGATGAACAGACTGCAGGAAAAAGGCTCCTTGTACTAGGTGATTCAATTATTAGAAACACAGAAAGATGGATTTGTGATGCGCATGACAACCGTGTAGTGACTTGCCTACCCGGTGCAAAGGTTGCGGACATCACAAGAAATCTAGATAGTTTGTTAGAGAGAACTGGGAAGGAGCCAGTGGTCGTGGTACACGTTGGTACCAATTATGTTGGGAAGGCAAAGCAATCAGTCCTGGAAGCCAAATTCAGGTTGCTAGGAAGAAGATTGAAGTCAAGGACTTCCAAGGTAGCATTTTCAGAAGTGCTACCTGTTCCTCATGCAGGACCTACCAAGCAGGCAGAGCTCAGAAGCCTCAATGCGTGGATGAGGCGATGGTGTCGGGAGGAGGGCTTCAGATTTGTCAGGAACTGGAGAACGTTTTGGGACAAGCCAAACCTGTTCAGGGGGGATGGGTTGCACTTGAACCATGATGGGACAAGATTGCTGGCACTCAACATCAAAAAGGCTGCAGAACAACTTTTAAACTGATAACTGGGGGAAAGCCGACAGGAGCTGGGCAGCATCCAGTTCGGGAAAGTGTTTACTTGAGTAGTGAGGAGAATGCAATAATTACTGAGCAGAGCGAGGAGCCAGTCACTAGAACTCTAGCAGAAGGATGCAAGAAGCAGTCTAAGGATGCAACTGGACCCAAAAGACTGCATCAGAAAAGTATATATAAATGCCTGTATGCAAATGCCAGAAGCATCTGGAACAAAATAAGGGAGCTGGAATACTTAGCAATAAGCAAAAACATTGATATTATTGGTATCACTGAAACCTGGTGGACGGATGATAACTAATGGGATACAGTCATCCCAGGCTAGAAACTGTACAGGAAGGACAGGAAGGGGCAAATGGGAGGTGGTGTAGCCTTGTATGTCAAAGAAGAGATAAAGTCATACGAATTGGCGTATAGAGGTGATTTAGAGTCACCACTAGAAACTCTGTGGGTAAGACTATCAGGCCAAAAGAATGGTCTAACAGTAGGCATATGTTATCAGCCTCCGACCCAAGCCCCTGAGAGAGACTGGCAGTTGGAAAATGTTGTAAAGGAGGCATCAAAAAAGGGAAGCCTGGTTATAATGGGGGATTTCAATTACTCTCACATAGACTGGGCAAACTGTTGTTCAGCACATGACAAAGAGATAAAGTTCCTAGATATGCTAAATGATTGTTTCTTGGAACAGATGGTTGAAGACCCAACTAGAGGTACAAGAATCCTTGACTTGGTTCTGAGCAATATACAGGATCTGGTGCAAAATGTTAATGTGACTGATCCAATAGGGAACAGTGACCACAACACAATTATTTTTAACTTAATCATAGACTGCAAATCACTGATAAAACCTAACACAGAGACTTTAAATTTTCATAAAGGAAATTTCCCGAAGATGAGGAAACTAGTAAAAAAGAAGCTGAAAGGGAGAATTGAGAAAGTCCAAACACTCTATGAGGCACGGAGGCTGCTCACAAAAACAATAACAGAGGCCCAATTTGAATGTATACCTAAAAGGAAAAAAGGCACCACCAGGTTCAAGAGGACTTCTATGTGGCTTACAGGAGCTGATCGGGAAGTGATCAAGCACTTCCCGAACAGCAAGAAAAGCTCATTTAAAAGATGGAAGGCTTCTCCAAATGAGGACAACAGGCAGAAACATAAATTCTGGCAGAACAAATGCAAGGCAACAATCAGGAAAGAAAAGCAAGACTTTGAGGAGCGTTTAGCTAAAAACACTCAAAGAAATAACAAGGACTTCTTTAAGTACATTAGAAGTAAGAACCCAACTGGGAAGGCCATTGGACCATTAGATGACAATGGAAGGCAAGGGATTATTAAGGAGGAAACAGAGATTGCAGAGAGACTCAATGAATTCTTTGCTTCAGTATTCACTGAAGAAGACAGAGATCACATGCCTAAAACAGAGCCTATCTTTGTATGGAGGGAAACTGAGGAATTAACCCATATAGAAATAATCAGGGAGGAGGCCCTTGCATGTCTTGTTAAACTAAACTCTAACAAATCACCAGGACCAGATGGCATCCACCCACGAGTTCTCAAGGAACTTAAAGATGAAATTGCTGATGTCCTTGCCAAAATATATAATATTTCCCTCAAATCAGGCCTTGTGCTGGATGACTGGAAGGTAGCGAATATAACACCAATCTTCAAAAAAGTATCCAGAGGTGATCCAGGAAATTACCAACCGGTCAGCTTGACAAGTGTCCCAGGTAAAGTGATGGAAACCATCTTAAAAGATAAAATTAATAGGCACGTAGAAGAGAAGGCGCTGCTGAAGGAGAGCCAACATGGCTTTTGCAAGGGCAAATCATGCCTCACTAATCTGCTGGAATTTTTTGAGAGTGTCAACAAGCATGTGGACAAGGGAGATCCAGTTGACATTGTTTATCTGGACTTTCAGAAGGCCTTTGACAAGGTCCCGCACCAAAGGCTCTTAAATAAACTTGCCAGTCATGGAATAAAGGGACAGGCCTTGGCCTGGATTAGCAACTGGCTAAGGGACAGGAAACAGAGAGTAGCATTAAATGGACACTTCTCCAGGTGGAGGGAGGTAAAGAGTGGGATCCCCCAAGGTTCAGTACTGGGACCCTGCTTTTCAACCTTTTCATAAATGATCTAGAAGTAGGAGTAAACAGCAAGGTAGCCAAATTCGCCAACGACACTAAATTATACAGGGTAGTAAAAACTGAGAGAGAGGAGCTCCAGAGGGATCTCTTGACACTGGGGGAGTGGGCAAACCAGTGGCAAATGAGCTTCAACATTAGTAAGTGCAGAGTGATGCATGTTGGGGCAAAAAAAACCAACTACATCTATAAACTGATGGGGTCTGAACTCTTTGCAACTAACCAGGAAAGGGACCTTGGTGTCCTGGTGGACAGCTCAATGAAGGTGTCAACCCAGTGTGCTGCAGCAGTGAAAAAAGCAAACTCATTGCTAGGGATCATTAGGAAGGGTATAGAAAATAAGTCAGCAAGTGTCATTTTGCACCTTTATAAATCTATAGTGAGGCCCCATCGGGAGTATTGTATACAGTTCTGGTCACCATACCTTCAGAAGGATATTATGGAAATGGAAAAGGTGCAGAGGAGGGCAACCAGAATGATTAGGGGGCTGGAACACCTTCCTTACTATCTGAGGCTGCAACGGCTGGGCCTCTTCACTCTAGAACGATGGCGCCTGAGAGATGACCTGATTGAAGTCTATAAAATCATGCACGGTGTGGATAAAGTAGAAAAGGAAAAACTGTTTTCCCTATCGCACAACACTAAAACTAGGGGGCACTCCATAAAACTTTTGATAGCTAGATCTCAAACAAATAAGAGGAAGTACTTTTTCACTCAGAGGATCACTGATCTATGGAAGTCCTTGCCAGAAGAAGTGGTGACAGCTGTCAGCCTCGACACCTTTAAGAAAGGATTAGACGAGTTCATAGAGAACAAGGGTATCAATGGCTATCATTATGGATGCCTAAGGACATCCTTCGGGATGGAGAGATAGGCAGGGTATTTCTCAATGCCATTTGCAGTGAATCATAAGCAGGTGAAGACATCTGCTTGGGAATACCCGAAGCAAATGGTGAGCCACTGTGTGAGACAGAATGCTGTACTGGATGGGCTGTGGCCTGTTCCAGCAAGGCTGTTCTTGTGTTCTTATGTTCTTATGAATTGTCCACAGCTCCAGCCAATTGATATTGTGCTGGAGGTCTGTCCAGGACCAACAGCTTTGCATTATTTGAGATTCCAGGAGAGCTCCACACCCATACAAGCTGGCATCTGTCGTCAGGGTGAGGCACTCCGGCCAGCGAGAGCTACCACCTGCGGTATCAGTGGAACCCACACCTCTGAGTTGCTGGAGGTGGACCTCTGGTGCGGCAGGAGATGCCATTAGAGGGCTCTCACCCATGGCACCACATTTTTGTAAGAAATGAGTTTCCCTAGCAGACTGAAGAGCACTGCCTTGGGAACTGACATTGACTCCTGATTTGCTTAACTAATGCGATCAAACTAGTCTTACGATCAGGCGACAGAAACACCTCCCCCAGCCAAGACTCTATCACGGTCCCCAGGTATAAAAGTCTGGTGGAGGGAACTAGAGAACTGTTCCCCAAATTAACTGAAAACCCTAACAGCTGTAACATTTGCAGTACCAACGATATATCTTCCCTGCTGCAACTGAAGGACTCCACCTGGACCAGGATATCATCGAGATAACTCTGAACCCTGATGGAGCACTCTTTCAGAAAGGCTGCCACTGGTGCTAGAACTTTGGTGAAAGTCCTAGGCACGGAAGCCAAGCCAAATGGCAAGGCCTTGTACTGGTAATGCCTACATATATATGAAAATCTAAGAAACTTACGATGACCAAGAAATATGGAAATATGAAGATAGGCCTCCATCAGGTTGATGGATGCCATATAGACGTTAGGCCTAATATCTGCCAAGATGGACTTTAAAGAAGCCATCTTGAACCTCCTGTAGACTAGGTAAAAATTCATCAATTTAAGGTCCAGGATCGCCCTCCAGCCCCTTGAACTTTTCAGAACACCAAAAAGAATAGAATCCTGACCTACCTGATCCAGAGGAACCATCTCCACAGCCATAATATCCAGGAGGTGTTGGATTGCCTGTTACATAAAAAGGCACTTCAGGGGGCTGCTCTTGGTGGGAGAAAAGGTTCAGGGGGATAGAGAGAAACTCCAGGCGCAGGCCAAATTGAAAAGTATCAAGCACCCAGGCATCAGAAGTAATTCTGGCCCAGGCATTGGCAAACAGGGCTAGTCTGTTGCCTATCGATGGGGCTGCCTCCGACCTATCTACCCCGGCAGTAGGGAGGAGCCCCCCCAAAAGGGCTTCTTTCCTTGGGGTTGGAATCTAGGCCTATCAGATAGGCAGTAGTGCCTATCTGATTGCCTATCAGTCCTAGAAAAATACCTGCTTTGGTGAGAGTCCTGGTCAGGCTGGCGATAAAAGTTGCCTTCAGAAATATGGAGTGGACTTTTGCTGAACCTTCTTGGCAGGTGTGGGCATAACTTTCTTTTTATCTTTGTCTTCAATGAGAATTGGATCCCGGGAAGCCACAAAAAGGGATCTTTCTGCATACGGTGCTATTTCACCTTGTTGTCTGCCTGCCATCCTCGCAACCACAGGAGACGCCGGGATGTAATAATGAGGCATTGCCCTGGATGAATACTTCATGGCATTCAAGGTGGTATCCACAGAAAATTGTGTGACTGCAACAAGCTTGTTGAGATTTTGATGAGTACTACATCTTCCGGCAGAATACGCTCCTGCATCTGTTGGAGCCAAAGGATGGTCGTGCGACTGAAGAATGATGCAGAAGCTGCCACCTTGATGGCCCACGCTATAGACTGGAACATCTTGTGAAGAGTCAGCTCTGCCTTCTTGTCATTGGTCTTCAGGTAGTCGGCCACGTCACCTAAGACCACCATAGAAGTGGAGGCCAATGCCACCACAGGCATGTCAACCGTGGGCACCTGTAAGGCTTCAGAAAAACTCGGTTTCATGTTAAAGAATCACCTATCACCACTGCTAGCATTAGGGAATGTTCTGGATTCAGTACCTCTAGGAAATGTTTGGGCACAGGGATCTCCTCCTTCATTGCAGGGGGCTCAGAAAAAAACAGCCCTTCAGGGTTTTTCCATGTGGCAGTATCTTTGCCTCCCTTCTTGGGGCCCTCTGATTTACCCAGCTGTGCTGTGGCCCTAGCCTTATGAAGCAAAGACTTAAATAAATCAGGAGGGAACAGCCCAGAGAAGGCCAGTGGATCAGGCTTTACCATGTCTTCATCATCATCAGACCACTTCCCTTTCAACTTTATCCCCAGCCAAGGAACCCTCACTAACTATGGAAGGAGACACAGGCCTTTGTACTGCAAGAAGGGAGGGCCTAGGCTGGCTGTGGCCGTAGAGTCTCCACTGGTGGTTCTGGGTTTGGTTGCAGAACTCACTGCCTCTTGGTCTAAGGCTGATGTAATTCCATGTGAAATTGCAGAGGAGATAAATCTCTGAATGCTTCCTGGAAGCTGCTCCATGTCTCTGAGAAAGCAATCCCACTCCCTCTCTATGTCAGAATCCTCCACTTGCAGGACCAAGGAGGGCACAGAGCATGCTTCATCCTCCCTGGCTACCCTGGATTGGAAAGGGTCCCTATGGTAAGGCCCTTGGTCCAGCATCGAGAGTGTAGCGGGGGGGGGGGGGAGAAGGGGAAATATTCCCTGCTAAATGTCTAGCATAATCTGGTGAATCTCCCCTGGAAGGTGGCCCAGAGGCAGCCTCAATGGGAGAACTTGATGTCAGGGCTGAGGAACAAGGCCTCCCCCTCTGTTCATCCCTGGAGACTTGTTTCTCCAGGGTTCTGTGCCTCCTTTCCTCAGAGAGGAGAGCTTTGGATGGCTTAGCAGCAGCCAAGGCCTTCCTATGTCTTGCAGATGCTGTAGGCATGAGGCAAGCACCAATCGAAGTGGCCTCCCCTAGGGATGTTGGGATTAAATCAGACCCTTCCATACAATCAGCCATTGAACAAGACCTTCCTGCCTCTCAATCTACAGCAGGCCACTTCTCAGAACTCAGCCTCCTCTGGTTCCAGCCAGTAACAGCCTCCCCAAGTGACTCACAGCCTTCATGACTGAAGAAAAGGCTGCTTGTAGACTTTTCCTGCCCCTTTTGAGCCTTCTTCGGCTTTCTGGCCCTTCTTGGGCCTGCAGGTGCTTGCCGCTGCTCCCGCTGGCAAAAAAAATTGCCACCGAAAGGTATTGAGCACGTGCGAGGCTCCACCAAAGTCCCTGCCTCTTCCCATGCAAACCATAAGGCCAAAATGGCCACCACAATGGCATCCGGCCTCCAACCGGCCCCCTCACCAAAGCGCAGGGCCCTTACCAGCCTCCAGGAGCAGCCATACCCAGGGAAGACCTCAGGGAAGCAGGTGGAGGTGGGTGAGGCATGGAGAAATTAGAAGAAGGATGGATCGGGATTGAATTTTGGATGTAGAGGAGCCAAAAGCAACAGTCTCTCTTAGGCCAGACGGAGTGAAACTGGGGACCAGAAGCAAGTAGCACAGAGGTGTGGCTTCATTTTAACTCTTGTCTTGAGGCCAATTGGACATGATAATACCCAACCCTGGCTCATCCTGCAAATTCCTCTGGAAAAGAAGAATTTAATTGTGAGGTAAACCTTTGTCTTGTGTAGAATATCCTGCCTAAGCAGGGGGTTGGACCAGACCTCCAAGGTTCCTTCCAACTCTGTTATTCTATTCTAAATATGTATCTCTCTGACTTTTTGATTATGGCCAATTTTTCTACCAGATAGAATATATAATTTGTTGTACACCAGTTTATTATAGATTTTATTTTGAAATAAGGAACTCTGAAGAAGGTTCTAATGCTGACAAGTACAGGAGGAAATGGAAGAGGATAACCAGCAGCCAGATGGATAGATTCTGTTGCTGTAGCAATGAGTAAACCATTGGAATTGCTAGGACTAGGATTAGGTTAAAATAGATCAACATGATAAAAATGTATGTGGTTGCTAAGAGTTGACAACATGACAATAATTAGATGATGTGTAATTGATTAATCAGTCGAAAAGTGGCATAGTAATAATGGTATGAAGAACTTAAACCCAAACACAGCATAGACATGGAATAAAAAAGCATAGTCAGTTCTAAAATAAGTCCTTAAAATCTTCTGTGAGTGGGTTTAGTTGCCAATGACTACTGAAAGACATTCAGGCAATTTTCTCAACATTGTTAGAGAAGTGCTTTGCCATTTCCTTTTCTTAGGATGCTTTGGGATTTTGTTTTGTTTTCCTAGTCTCAGAATTTCCTTATGATTTTCCATCCAAGTATTAACCAGATCAAACTCAGCTTATTTTTTGTATACATCTGCAAAAGACAGATAGATGCCACTACTTGTGTAATTAGGATTCAACAAGGAATGGTTTTATAAAAATTGTGCAAATAGATAATTCAGAATATGCTATTACATATGATAGTCACAATGTTAAAAGTACAAGAGTTTTGCCAGAAAGTTCTCAATTTTTTACATTATACTCCTTTATTTGCTTTTTTGTTTCAGAAATAAACATTTATTTTTGTATCACTAAACAATAAACAAAGCTTCCAAATACAGCCTTTGTAGGCTTTCAGTAAAGTGCACATCACTAATATGTACAATAAGAAACTTTTTGGATGATCAAAAATACACATTATTTAAGAATAATTTACTATATATATATATATGCTGGCATAGCTGGCTTCGGGGATTTTCCCGTGTATAAGGCATAGAAATGTTATTGCAACGTTTCGACAAGATCTCACTTGTCATCATCAGTCAGGCTTCTGTCTGTGACTTCTCCCGTGTATGCCTCATACACGGGAAAATCCCCGAAGCCAGCTATGCCAGCATACCTACACCCGTGAAAATCTACGAAAACATATATATATGTTTCACAGCTCCTGTTCGGGGTCCCTTTAAGGGGAGGAGACTTAACGTTATCCCTCTCTGCCCTTCGACAATCTAACACATATCTAAAAAATGTCACACAGCAGTAATCTAATTGGTTCTCTGTCTGGATGACTCTAGGTTGAGTCGAAGGGCAGAGAGGGATGACGTTAACTCTCCTCCCCTTAAAGGGACCCCAAACAGGAGCTGTGATAATTAGTCTCTCATTTAAGAGTCCTGTAAATTGGCTGATGTATCAGGGATACCAGATAGCTCAAGGCATAGAGAGCTTGCCTCAAATGCTGGAAAGCCCTGGTTCAAATCCCAGTAGGAGGAGTATGGCCAGCTGAAGAAGGCTAATAAGCCTGAAATGGATCCATCCTGGTCTCTTTATTTTCAGCCCTTAAAAATCTAACATATATATATATATATAAATTAATCACACAGCATCTGGTTTTAGAAAGAGTAGGAAATCTGCACCACTTATGTTCTTTTATGTATTTTAGGATATATGATTTAAATAAAACATTAAAATTAATTCCTTTTAAATGTATGTAAGAGTGCAACATTTTTATATGTTAAATATTAGTACTCAATTATGAAGCTTATCCTCAAATAATGCCACTACTTAAGGTAAAAAAAACACCTCATTAAAATGCTGAAAGCCTTTTGGGGTGGGGGCAAAATCTTTGTCAAAAGATGATACTGCTTCTTAAGATAAATACAGTAGTACCTTGGTACTCTTTGTTAATTGGTTCTGGGAGGCACAGTGAATATCAAAACTGATGGCTATCAAACAGTTTTCCCATAAGGGAATAATGTAGTGAATCACAAGGCATCCGACATAAACAAGTTCTAGCTTGTGTATTGAGTACCAAACAGTGAGTACCAGGACATAGTTTTCACATCAAAATGCAATGAGTTTCAAAGCAGTCGAGTACCAATATACTACTGAATATTCTTGCCAAAATAAATAGAATATTGAAGCAACTACTGTAAAAATCAGCCTATATAATACATAGACACTGAAATATTGTAGTCATGCTATATAATGAGGTAAACAAATTGTGGTTCTTTAAATGCTTAGGACTGTAACTTCCACAAACGTCAGCTAGTAGGGCAATTGAAGAGTGGAATCTAAAGTCACAGCAGCACAGATCCTCATGTGAGGATTCATCATTGTCTTGGCAATCTAAAGGAGGCTGATTTTCTTTAAATGATACCACTATTATTTCTATAAACAACACAGGACAGCCAATATATCTAATACTTCCTGCTCCTATTCTTCCCAACAACCAGGCTGTGAAATGAGTTGGTTTGAGTGTGTGACTAGCCCAAAGTTACCCAGCCACCTTTGAAGAATTAAATAATTCAATTAGAATAAGGCATAACTTAGTTTAAATGAAACTGCCTGTCTTCATTTCTAACTCCTGTTCATGTTGTATCACATCCCTTTTTCCTGCCCCCCCCCCAAACTATAAAACATTTTTAAAGAACCAGCTGCATTATAATTGCTGAGCTAGGAATGGGAAGATGCAGGATCAAATTTGCTCTCAGATGTGAAAGATCACTGGATGACTTTGGGCCAGTTAGTCTTTCAGCCCAACTTATTTCAGATTTTTGTTTGCAAGGAAAAGCTGGGAAAAATTCCAAGTATGCTCTCCTGAGCTCCTGGAATTGCCCCTCAATTTAAGGCAATCTTTTCTCTGAAATTGAAACATTGTATAGTCCCTGATCTATACAATTTATTCCTCTGCAATATCTAAAACAGTTACCTCCAATGGTTTACTAACACAATCAATCCATTGGCGGAAGATTTTTAGAGTGGTTCTAATGGGACCAAGAGAATATAGGCTAATATAATTCATATAATTAAAGAGTGCATAAAATATATTCATTTATGCTTGATAAGAAATAATCAAATAGAATTATTCATATCATTTCATTTCATAATTGTGTCCTTATATATCCTTAAAATTGTTTAGTTCTGATTAAATTGATTCAGTTCTAAGACAATTATATAATACAGCTTTTAAATGATATTATTTTAGCCATTCTGGAATCTGTAAAGTTATGTTCAAAACTGATAATAGCATATAGATATTTTATTTTTCATGTTGCCAAATACTTTAAAGCCTGCCAGTTACAGAACCAAAAACAATTCTCATCATTACAAAAATAGTTACCACTTTTTAGCATTTCCAGACATTAATTATATACATTTTGATACAATGAGTACGTGGTTAATTAGTGAAGATTTTAAAAATGAAGTCAATCCTATGTTAATATGTTCTAATAAAAATTATAAGGCTATCCCAATTTTTATTAAACAGATGTTAAAACAGTAATTGTCACAGTTGTTTTCTTTGAAACAAATTATGATGCCAATAAATATTGCAATTATAATTTTGTAAATGCATTTCTACTTCACAAGAAATAGGGTGGGTTATGGTAACATTTCAAATTTATGGTAACATTTTGAATCTAAAGATAACTTTAGAATCAAGACATTTAAGTTACAAATAAGATTACAATAAATAGCCTTTTTTCTTCAGCAAGGATTGTTATTTGCATATTCATAATTACTTGTTTTCTCCAAGTATATTATTCACTCTCAACAATTTAATTTCTGAAGAGTCTCACAATTTTCTATCTCAAATATGAAGCTAAATTATGGCTCAATGCAACTTCATTCAATAGAGGAGCTGCCAATTATCAAGTCTATAGAGATTCAGTCATCCAGGTAATGGTTGTCCCAGTTTCTTTTTCAGGATGCAACATCTTTTTCTTTGAAGATGTTTTGCTTCTCATTCAAGAAGCTTCTTCAATCACCATCCAGTTAAGAAGCTATTTGGATGAGAAGTGAAATATCTTCAAAGAAAAAACAAGGAAGTCCAGTTGCCTCCTGAAAAAGCACATTTGAGACTGCCAATTATGAACTTTTCCTTCTAAGGTTGTTCGATAGCATGGTCAGGCTGAAAATTCTAGAAATTGAAGACTACAAAATTAGAGACTCTGGGCTAGAATGATTTTTGTGGAAGACATATACAAATCCTAAACTTTGCCACATTCTTGTATGTAAAAAGTTAGAAGTTGTTCTTTGAGTGAATGAATTTATTCAAGCATATTTGCTTGAATAATGTTCAGTGCAATTCCAGGATAATAATGCAGCAATGTATATTCTGTACACATAAAATTCATAAGTTTAAAAATGCAGAATAGTGCTATTATGTAAGTAATATGAAATTTATTCATAAAATTTTATTTTCTGAAATAAGCCTCTAGCTAATATTCATCATTAAAATGGCTGTGATATATTACTTTTGCCCCCAATTTATATCAATAAAATTAATGTTTTAAGTCCTGGCATGCATTTAAATGTAACCACAAGGAAGTTCTTGGACTATTATTTTAGAAAAAAGGGATTATATTTAAATTCTATGTCTCTGTTTTAGAATATGTACTAGACCATTTCAAATAATGGAATTGGATTTTGATACATTTCCTCAAATAAATTCAGTGGATATTTTGGTTTATTTTAACTCATTTTACATTTTATCAACATGTAATGTATTAAAATTGTGAAACAATTTCCAGTTAATGCTATCAACATTCTAACCAAATTGAAGATTTGTAAAAACACACAATTGCAAGAATTTCTGCACCAGTCCTTTTAATCCAAATAATGTTCCTTTGAATTACTCTGATCCATTAAAATGATAAAAACCATTTGCTGCTATCTACCCTCAACTTCCCTAAATGTTGCACACTCATGGCTTGCAAAGTAGAACATAAATCCAATGAAACTTTTAGTTAACGTAATGATGTGTAAATCTTGGTTATCTGTTTAAATTTCTAACTACATCTTATACTTATTTAATTAACAGAGTGCTATTTTGTGTGTTAATTTAAAATGGTAATAATGGTGATGAAAATTAAAGAACCAAATGGAAAATGTGTTTGTTGTTAGCAAAGTTTTCCTTCAAAATTAAGTTTAATAACTTTTTCCATTATAGTCAATATTCTGTAACCATAAGATTAGTGAAGTTGTTTTTTAGATTTTAAAAAGTTCAAACCATTATCTTATATTTATCTCATACCAATGAAAGCTAGTTTTATGAGTCCAGTAAATCTATTTATGAATTCTAAAAAACACAAGTATTAAAAATTATGACATTTCCCATTAACAATTGCTAAATGGGATTCAAAATTATGCCTCAATACCACATCAAACACAAGTGACATACCTGTTAGGAAAATGCATAATAAAAAAAAAATCAGATTTAAACCCATGTAAGATTTTTTCCAGCACAGCTCTTATCAATTATTATTCCTACGTAAAACATATTGATGTTATTGTATGCTTGGTTACTTTGTATTTTTGGGGACATTTTATATGTTTCACTGAGAGGTACCCATGATGTAAGCCAAAAAAAGGATAGGTCTATGTTAAGTGTTTAAAGGTAACCAAATATATTAAAATATTTTCATAGAGTCAATCTTTCAGACAAGTTTTGAGACTTTCAATAGTTTTTAATAATTAGATTTTTTTGTGTTTTTAACAGACATTTTTAATTTTTTTTTCTTTTTATTCAGAAGCATACACCAAATGTGTTTAAGTCGAGTGCTATTCCTCCAATTCCATCCAAGTTTTCAAGCAAATTGTTGGACTTTGTGAAAAATGAAAAACCTTCCACCTGAAAAACAATTTTTCAACAAACAAAATGCCAACAATGTAAACATTGATCTGTCCTAAGGTTATTACACAAGTATGTGTCATCTGATGCTACAATGGATGCAAATTATTTCTGTACAATAGATTTTCAGTTTAGACTTCAATTAAAACAATCAAGTTCTGAAATTACTTTATCATTAGTCTAAGAAATACAAAAACATGTGCTGGGAGAGTAACATATCCTTGTTTGCATATAGGCAAAAATTCATGGATATAAGATGTTCTCTATCTTTCCTGCTACCCTTGGTTTAATGGATTGACACAGTACTTTCACATTTAGAGTAGAAAGGTACAAGTTATTAAGTGTGGATATATACAGTTTGTCCTTTTTTTTGTTTACATCACAAAAAATAAGGAAACCTCCCAACCTGCTACTTTATGTACATCAACCTCTAAGCAGTATCATGTATAATTAAAATTTCAACTTGGATGAGAAATGAGAAAAACAATAGTTGTGGGTTTTTTTTTCTTTCTGCACATTCAATTTCTGGTCCTTTTACTGAAAAGGCTGAAGAACATTTAGATATTCAGTCTGTCCCAACTTGTAAGTTGTATTTCCACCACAGTCTACATATTGGTATCGTTCCTGAGATATTTGTTCTGAGTGGCCAAAGTAGGACGTGGTCACAGTCACTCTATAACAAATTAGAAAAGGAGAAATGTGTAGATATATTATGCATCAGGAAAGAGGTTAGAAGAATATGTATATTTTTAAAAGTAAAAGTCCACAAATGCTAATTTTAAATATTTACTCATAAAAAAATAATCGCCTGTACCAGAAAAATGCAAAAGCTGACATTAATTTTATTTTATAACCTCAGTATAAGTTACGCTTACATTGAACAGAATATTGTTGTGTTTGTTCAATGATACGTGGAGAAACCTAATTGTAACCAAAGTTTAGGAATATTAGCAGATAAGAATGATGAAGAAATAAAGATTATTTCCTCAATTCTGGTGCTTCAAAATGCATCATTTTTTTACTATTTTATAAGTGCTAAATCACCCCAAAAAACACATGTGTAATGCATAGGTTGTTTTGGTTGTTTGTGTGTGTGTGTGTGTGGGGGGGGTTAGTATTGAGAAAAACAGTTTGTTCTGTTTGATGTAGCTATCTTTGCTTTGTCCTCAATTTTATTCAGCATATTTTGTTATTACATGGCAGGTTAAGAAATCATACTTAAAATTTAAAAAGTATTTCATTATGGTTACTTAATTTGCTTCTTGTTCCTAGTTCAAAGGAACTATGAAAAGACTCACGCATAGTTTTTATTTATCTTCAGGAAAATTGGTTAAGACAGGAATCTTAACAAAATGTTAGACTCTTAAAAATATCCTATTGTAATGCAAGTGTTTTGGAAGTTAACTTTTTCCATAAATGAAAATATTACACATACTTACTGCATCATAACAACTATATTATGCACTTTGATAGAGATTAAAGTACAGAAATCGCTGTAAGAAAAACATTAATATTAGTGCACAGTATAAAAATTACATGTATGAAAGCTTTCCTGAAATCAATTTCAAATGAACTTTCTTAAATCTTTACATATACACACTTGATCTTAGCCAAAAGGCCAAGGTGACTAACTTAACTGTTTATTGAAGCAACCCAACTGCAACAGTTTGAAAGTTGACCTGTTTAAATAATTCATATCTAATACTGTTGTCTAAATTAGGTTGCCTAGATTAAGACACAATCCTAACCTGCATTTAATATTATAAAAAAACAAAGACACAAAACTTGCAGATGCACTAAAGAAGGAAAACAGACTTATTCATTAACCAAAACTAGTTATGCTCTTCCTCTCACTCACTCCCCCCAAAACCGAAAAGAATAAAGTGAGAAACATATTACAAAATAATTCTCTGAATTTTATCAATCGGAATCTTTCAAACATCAACACAGCATTTCAATGCAGTGCTGATAGCCACATCTTGAATTATTTAGGGGTACACAGCACCAAGAATTATAAGAAAGTAGCATTTAGAAAAACAGAAATCCTGCTGTAATGCTTGTGTTCCAGGCTACAATCCTTTTATGCAAAAAGAGGTATTTGGTATGATATTCTCATCTTGCACCCATATTTTATGTATCAAATGTATTGGTTGGTCCTCTTACTGCAAGATAACTCTGGATGGTTTACAATATTGAAACTGAAAGCACAGGATACTTACTACATGTAACTCATTTCATCTTGTATTATAGTGGGTACCATATAATCAATCTGAAAGGAAAAACAAGAACAGAGTCAGGATAAATCTCTAGAAAACTGCTATCAAATGCATGTGACCCTTGCTGAATAACCACTCATTCAGCAACCATTCAAACTGATGATGGCCTTGAACAAATGGGATATATGACTTGTCTTCAGAGTTCTGAGGGGAGCAGCATTCCCACAGTCACAACTGCAATCTGGGTGCTTGGATCACGATTAAGATATTGCAATGTCCTGATCATCATTTCCCCCCTTATTTGCTGGCTTCCTACATGCAAAGTCAATGGGGAAGCTGGCAGGACTTCTGCAAATGGCAACCATGTGATGTCCTTGTTTAACGACTGGTAACTGGAAACTACTGGAATTGCTGTCACTAAGCAATGCAGTCACATGACATCACATTTTACAATCATGTTGCTTAGCAATGGAAATTCTGAATCCTAATTACTGTAGTTTACTGTCTGTAAACCACCTGTAATTGTGAAATACTCTTTGATTTCCAGTAATACTTACCTGTTTCATATCCAGTGGTCCAATGTGGGTATTATTGTTCAGTCGTGCCTTTCCAATCACCGTCTTTGCAAACTGTACCTGGGCAGTAATGTTATCAACTTCAACAGAATAATAATTGTTATTGGTTATGTTCAGTGTATTCTGTAAAAGAAATAATTCAGGACTCTAGATTAAATGATGCTTTAACACAATCTTAAACATAAATATAAATTATCAACCATTGAAGGAAGTGAAAGGTTTTCAGCTAAGATCTTACCGTAATATTTAAGTATATTATGCGTCTCTGTGCTTCATAATCAACATATACTGACTTGACTCCAACATATTGTACATCGACAGATCGAGGAAATAAGAAAAATACTGCCAGTCCAGAAAGTAGTAAGCATCCAATTACAGAAGCAGTCACATAAAGTTTTCTGCAGAGAGAAAAGAGGCTCTTTTAAAGTCTCGGTGTTATCTTTATACCCTTCCTTTTCATTGCATGGTTTTTTAGTTATTGGACATGCTCCAATCAGTATGTATTTCCAGTGCTCATTCTAAGGTTAATTGCAAGTTTTTGAAATTTGCCTCCAGACACATGTATATAGGCATGCATGCATTCCTCATTCTGCCTAATCTCCAAAGAATTAATAAGAACAAAGCAAAGTTGCCACGGCAAAAAGCAATAAGCAGGCACAATCAATATTAGCATAGTACATTCTTTCCCTACAGCATCTACGATTTTCCCAGCAATCTCTTGGTTTTTAATATTTGGAGAATGAAGCATGGGTATGGATTAGCAAAGATAGAAAAGGTGGAATTCTAGAATGCTGTAACCCATGGTAACCCTCCCACCTCAAGCCAAATCAGCAACATGGCAAAACTCCAAACCTAATAGGAATTTCTGCTAATAACAAGCATTAGCAACTCAAGCAATGCAGACCAACCAGTTTTGTAGACTAATTAACACAAAGCATTTTAATTATTAGTACAGAGCAATATTTTCCAAGATTAAGAGGCAAGCAGAAAAGTATTAATTTAAATATTGTGTTAGTTTGTTTAGTCAAAGCTTAGCTTTAAAGGAATTTACCAATAATCACATACAGTCATTACTATTGTAACTTACGTTCTTCTTGGCCTCAGTCTCTGATCACTATACGGAATCAAGGCAACAAGCTGATTTTCCTGTCCTGGAATATAATCCAGCATCCTGTCATTTCTACCCCCAATTGCTGCTGTTATAAAGCCAGTAAAACATGCCACATGATATGCTGATGAAGCTGAAATTTCTGTAACAAAGGTCTGCACAACACACACAACTACCACAGACTAAATTAAAAAAAACAATATTGTTCAAAAACAGCAAAATTATCAAAAGACAGGTATTTTAAAAGAAACTGTCACATAAAATATTTTAGGGAAAATATTTTTTATAACAAGCTATGAAATTACATATTTTAAATCACTGCCTTGCAAAGGTTTGCTCAACAGCTACACCATCTTTTCAGCACTACTAAAATACTGTAATTTTGCTAATCAATGCATATTATATGGAGGTTAGTACACATTAGTATAAGTTGATCTCACTTAATGATTCTGTTTAGTAACCATTAGATGTTATCATGATGCTGAAAAAGTAACTTTATGATCATTATAGTAGTCCATAATTATGTGATCGCCATTTGGGCACTTCACAGCTGGCTTCCAACAAGCAGAATCAATGGAGAAGCTAGCATAAAATGGCAAGTAGCAATCACATGATGTCTTACTTAATTAACATATTGCTTAACATTTCAGTTATTGGTTTCATTATTGCTACAAAACAATACTGAGTACAGACTAAGCAGAGAATATGTTTAAAGCAACCCTGAATGTACAAGATAATTTCTAATTTTTGCTTCGTCTTTTGCATAGCTGACTAAAAACATTATGTACAAGGAAATAAGCCAAATTGAGGTTCTGAAGTCAATCAAGTTTGTGCTCACTAAAAACTAATACCAAAACTGAATCCTCTGGAATGTTTTAATTTTCTAAAATAGTTATATTAACTTGAAATTTTATAATTAATGTGATTGTATAACTTGTGGTTTTATATTGTTTGTTTCAAAGGATGCAAAAGAAAAAAGCAAATCTAAGAAAATTAAACTGTAATTTTTATACTATTGTTATATACAAAGACAGGCTATTTTAAGCAGACAACATAAAGACTTGCGAAAGCAACATGTATTCACCACCGTAGCTATCACAGAAATTGCTTCTGACTTTACACGTACCACGTGGTATTCTCCCAGTGCCCTGACAAGTGGGACATGTGACACTATCTCTTCCTGTAAATTCAACATATGGAAACTGTGACACATCTCCATTTTTTCCATCTTCACTATGAGAGTCGGAGTGCATTAATCCACTTTTCATGTTATCAGAAGTTGAAGACGCATCATCTTTCAAAACAGATAAAGGCATGGAAAGAGATTTCCCCATGTCTGTTGACAGAAAAAAGTTAATAAAAGCAAACCGTAGACTCTAAATCCATTTATTACAGCAAGATGTATTTTGAGAACCATTGATAGAATATTTTGACAACTCTTGCAGAAAGATAATTTCCACCAAGTCGAAAACAAATGAAAAAGTTCAGATTTGTTTGTGAAATTGCAAATGGTTGTGACTTGGGTATCTTACCAAGCAAATTTATAAATAAGACCATGAGTTGCAATGGTGCAGTGGTTAGAGTGCAGTACTACAGGCTACTTCTGCTGATTGCCAGCTGACTGGGACTGAAAAACTGTTCTCTTTTAAAGGACACAATATTATCAAAAATAATTTGCTCGACTTGGGCTATGTTTACTTCTATATTTTCAAATACGTGTTTTAAAAATATTTAACAGATACAGTAAATAACTAATTATGTGGTTATAAGCTGCAACAAAGTCTGAAATCCTAATACACAGTTGAAAAAAGAATATTAATTTATGGTGGATTTCCAAATGAGAACTCTTTAAGTTTCAGGTGCACCTCTGCAGTACCTCTCCTTAATACCTAAAAAAAGAACATAACAAAATGTAGAAGCTGCCACATTTAAAATACAATTCTGTAATACGGTCTGTGTTTCTGGAGTTACATCTCAAACAAACTAATCACCATTTCCCCCACCATTTTTCCATTCTCAGGTTCCAGAAAATATTGTGAATCAGCCTTGGTTCACAATACTATCAAGCATGCATTTTTAGGAAACTGGGATTGTTCCCCATAGCTCTACTGAGAAAAATAGTTTATATTTGGAAAATACTTCTTTAAATTAAAAAGTGATTACCACTATTTGACAATCTTTCACAGAAACATTAATTGGTATACTTCTCTGAATTCTTCAGCAGTAGTGCAGTAAATTTCAAGGTTACACAATTCCCAAATCCCCTATAGAAGTAGACAGACATTTTAATAATCTGAGCATAAATATCAGCATTAAGAGCTTTCATACGGGCCTAAATACATGTTATCTGTTTGACTTGGAAAAGCTCCTTCAAAGTTATTTGTATGGTATGAAAAAATGACATAGTCTGCTCTGAAGTAGCACTCAAGAAAGAACTAAACAGGAAAGAATTATTTGTTTATTACTTACAATAACAAAGTTTTATACTTTTCTCAGTGTGCTTTTCCTAAAAGAAAATGTAGTGGCATCAAAGAAAGTGAGCAATACATTTATGGCATTAGACAGATGTTAGGCCACAAAATCATGAGTTTCAAATTTTCATTTACACTCTGCATTTATTTTTCTGTTCCCTTTTTACCCAGAATTTCTCACCTATAGCTATTGATTTCAAGAGCCTGAAAGGGCTGGAGTCTCCCCCAGGTTCACCTAATAAAGACAAAGAAAAAAAATTACTAAAGACTTTGCACAAGGGTGAAGCAGCCTGTTTTATTTATTTATGTATATATTGTGTGAGTACATTTTTATTACATATACTATATTTAGGTATTCAAGAACACTAATATACAAGTAGGTATGTGTCATTGGCTTACCTGAACGATCTTCTCTGTGTGCTGCGAGGAGAGTCCAACAATGGGTTAATTCTGCCTAACTGCCCTCTGGACTGGATTGAATTTCCTTTTGGAGCCACGCCTCTTCCTGTTCCCCAGAAATTTCAATACATGGCGTGGACTTGTAGCTCGTTCTGGTTGGTTCCCGTGTTGCCGAAAAGTTCATAGTGCAAATAAGTCTGTCAAATATGATAACAGGGAAAAAACAGCAAATAAATCAGATAGGAATCTACAAACAAAGGGCGGGTTTGGACTCTCCTCGCAGCACACAGAGAAGATCGTTCAGGTAAGCCAACGACACTTCTCCTGTGTGCTGCTTGGAGAGTCCAACAATGGGAAGTGCCCAAGCTAAACATTCCCAGGGCGGGAAAAAGAGTCACTAGTAGATTCCTTCGCTAAATGGACTTGCTGCAGAACTCTACGACCAAAGGCCGCTTCGGAAGACGCAAACTTGTCCAACTTGTAGTTTTGCACAAACTGCGATGGGGAGGCCCAGGTAGCTGCCCTACAGATCTCGTCAAGGGAAGCTTGAGTAGCCCAGGCCACAGATGTAGCAGCGCTCCTGGTCGAATGTGCCGTGATGTTGCGAGGCACTCTTTGAGCTTGCTGTTCATAGGCAGAAGCGATGCAAGAACGTAGCCACCTGCCGATGGTGGATGAGATGACCTTCCGACCCATGTTGTGAGGCTGGAAAGCGACAAACAATGCCTCGGACCTTCAGAAGGACGCGGTACGCTTAACGTATGTCTTGACAGCGCGACGAACATCAAGCTTGTGCCACCGCTTTTCTCTGGGGTGGACCGGTCGTGGGAAGAAATCAGGTAGGATGACTTCCTGGTCACGATGGAACTTCAAGTTGACCTTCGGGACGAAGGTAGGGTCAAGGCGCAGGACCACTGTCTTCGTGGATAACGCAAAGGTCATCCCAGACTGATAACGCTGCCAGTTCGGAGATTCTGCGGGCCGAGGTGACGGCCACCAAAAAGACCGTTTTGAAGGTGAGTCTTTTCAGGTCACGCTTACGCAATGGCTCGAATAGCGGATCAATCAGAGGCCTTAGAACATGCAAATCCCAGGTCGGGTACCTGTGGATGACCGGGGGGCGAAGATTGGTGGCCCCTCTCAAAAAACTTCTCACTCTGGGATGACGAGCCAGGGAAGATTAGGAGTCAAAGGCGAGCACTGTAGAAAGCACGGCCACCTGGCAGCGTAGCGTGTTGGGTGCCAGTCCTTGGTCAAGGCCGTTTTGAAGGAAGTCCACCACATCAGGAATGGAAGCGGAGATGGGGTCGACCCACCCCAGACGACGAAGGTAGACCAGGTGTCGTCGTATATCCTGGTGGTTGAGGGGCGACAGGATGCCTGTATGGTGCGTATGACACCTTCAGAGAAGTTAGCTCTTTCTAGGAGTCTCCTTTCACACGCCAGGCAGTTAGTTGCATCCATTGCAGCTCTGGGTGCGAGATGGATCCCTGAATGAGAGATATCTCCTCCAGAGGAATCCTCCACGGCTTGGTCACTGATAGACTCACCAGATCCGCGAACCACGACCTCCTGGGCCAGTAAGGGGTGACCACGATCACGTCTGCCTGTTCCTCGAGGATTTTTCGTATCAGACCTGGCAGCAGGGGAAGAGGTGGAAAGGCGTACAGAAGACCCGGAGGCCATCGACACATGAGGGCATTGGTGCCCTCCGCCCCCAGACAGCTGTACCTGGTGAAATACCTCGGGAGTTGCGCATTTGTCTTGGAGGCGAACAGGTCAACTGCTGGTTGTCCGAACTTCTGCACGATCTTGAGGAATAGGTCCGGGTGTAGCTGCCACTCTGAGTTGTCGATGGTGGCTCTGCTCAGCCAGTCCGCCTAGATGTTGCTCTCCCCCAATATGTGCTCCGCCCCGATGGAAGCAAGATGTTTCTCCGCCCAAAGGCCCAGCTGTTCGGCTTCCTCCATCAATGATCTGGAGCGGGTGCCCCCTTGGCGATTGATGTGGGCCTTGGTGGAGACATTGTCCGTGAGCAACAGAACATGATGGTTCTGAATCGACGGGTGGAAGTGTAGGAGCGCTAGGTGAGCCGCCCTCAACTCCAGCCAGTTGATGCTGTGTTTGAGTTCCTCGGGAGACCACTTCCCTTGAGCTACCTGACTGTCCAGGTGTGCTCCCCAGCCGAAGAGGCTGGCATCCGTGGTGATGACGACATGGTCTGGTTCGCGAAAGAGAGATCCCTTGACTAGGGATGTCGTGGTCCACCACCTCAAGGACGAACGGACCTTGGCTGGAACTGGCACATGCCTGGTTGAGTCGCTCTCCTTGGCATGCTGGAATGGCAATAGGCACCATTGCAGGTGGCGAGAATGCAGCCGAGCCCACGGTACTATTGAGAGGCAGGATATCATTTTGCCAAGGAGTTGTGAGAGGAGAACGACTGGGGCGGACCTGGATGATTTCACTTTTTGCACGAGGTGGAGAAGACTGGTCACGCGCTCGGGCAACAGGTAGACATGACAGGAGGTGGTGTCTATGACCATCCCCAGGTGCGTCAGGCTGGTGGTGGGAGTCAGGTGGCTCTTCTTCAGGTTGATGGAGAACCCGTGCCGTTCTAGAGTTCGCATGGTCAGACGAAGGTCTCTGAACGCTTGATGATGGCTGGACAATTGAATGACGATGTCGTCTAGGTACGCTTGCAGTCTGACCGGTCGTGACCTGAGGGATGCTAGAACTTTCGTGAAAGTTCTCGGAGCCGAGGACAGGCCGAAGGGGAGAGCCCTGTACTGATAGTGCTTGCCTGCGTAATAGAATCTGAGGTACCTGCGGTGGGCCTTCCGAACCGGGATGTGGAGGTAGGCCTCCTGGAGATCTATGGAGGTTAGGAGATCCCCCGGTCGGACGCAACTCAGGATTGACTGCAGGGACTGCATCTTGAAGCGTTTGTATGCCAGATGCTGATTCAGGTGTTTTAAATCTAAGATTCCCCTCCAGCCCCCCAAGTTCTTGGGGACAAGGAACAGGATCGAATAGAAACCTGACCCTTCATGGCTTGCTGGTACCGGTTCTATGGCGTTTATTTCCCTCAGGTGTGCTATCTCCTGCTCCATGAGGGACCTCTTGAGTGGTGAGGATGGGGTGTGGCAGCGAATGAACTGCCTGGGGGCAGGGAAATGAATTCTAGGGTGAGGCCGATTCGGATGGTCTGTAGGACCCATTGGTCCAATGTGGTCTGCTCCCAGGCCGCCAGATAGAGTTGGAGGCGGCCTCCTATGGGAGCCGTCGCCGGAAAGTCACTTAAACTTACGGAAGGGTCTGAAGCCAGAACCTCCTCGGAAGGGACGCTTCGAGAAAGATTGTTGTCGGCCCGTCTCTGAAGGAGTTGCGGTCCTGGCCCCTATCAGATCCCTGATTATAGGGGTGGTGGTACTGTCCTGAACTGGTGGAGGGTTCGGAGGCACGAAAGGACTGCTTCCGAAAGCAACCGGAGCCCTTGCGCTCAGTCTTCTTAGTGACTGATGCCATGACCTTCTTTTTGTCCTTGTTCTCTACTAGGACTGGGTCAAGGACCTCACCAAAGAGTTTACCCCCTTTATAAGGGGCAGAAGTGATGTTCCACTTGGATCGCATGTCTGCGTTCCAGTGGCGAAGCCAAAGTAGGCGCCTGGTGGTCACATTAGATGCCAAGGCCCGAGAGGCAAATTTGGCGGAGCTCAGGGTGGCATCGGCGGTGTAAGAAACACCCGCCATTATCTTCCTCAACTCCTGTCTAGCTTTAGCATCACCCACTGGGACTTTAGTCACAAGTTGCCTAAGCCACTTAAGGGTGGCTCTGGACATGAAAGAAGCTGATGTGGCAGTCTTAATTGCCCATGCAGCCACCTGATGGGTCTTGTGACAGGCCTTCTCGGACCTTTTGTCCTCTGCCTTAAGTCCCTCCAGAAAGTCTGGAGGTAGTACAGATGTGGATGTGAGGGCCTGCACTGGAGGGTCTACTGGAGGCAGCTTAAGCAAGTCCTCCAAAGGTGTGTCAACTGTGTATAACTGTTTATCAGTGTTGCTAGGGGTAGCCGCGGTGCCTGGTTGGGCCCACTGGCACTGAACTAAGTTCAAGAACATCTTGGGCACTGGGACTATTTCCTGAGTGTCCTCTGGTTCATCAAAAAGGCCCTCATTATTGTCAGATGCCGCTTCAGTGGTAGGCTCAGGGGCAGTGACCTTCATGCGAGTGGAGACCTTAGCCTTGCTTAGGATGGTTTTAAAGGTGGAGCTACGGAAGAGCCCCTTGAAGGCAGGCTTCTCCAGGGCAGCTTGCTCATCCCCTGAGAACTCTTGCTCAGGGAGCAAGTCGTCCTCCACAGTGGAGTTCTCACTATCTAGAGAAGAATGAGGTGAAGGTGACCTATGTTCAGCCTGGCGGTCAGAGCCTCTGGAGGCACTAGTCCTCCTGACTCGTTTGGATTTCTGCTTGATGCCATCAGCAATTCCCTGGGAAATGGCCTTGTTAATTACTGCCTGCAATTCAGCAGATAGAGCAGGCCCCTGGTCCTCGATAGGCCTAGCTCTTTTGGTAGGCCTGGCATTGGTAGGGGGAGGGGAAACGACCCTAGCAACAGAGGGGCCCTCCTCCTGAAAAAGGTCATCATCCCCCATCAAGGAAGGCTCTGGGGAATCATCAGAAGAGAATTCCTGTTCTTCCTCTTCATCATCCTCTTCCCTGACTTGCGAGGAGCCAGCCTGAATTACAGGAACCGGATTTTCTGGAATTTCCTCAGATGGAGTCTCTTTGGGATTTTCAATGGCCTTGCGC
Organism: Rhabdophis nuchalis; assembly: GCA_039707465.1. Classification (NCBI taxonomy): domain Eukaryota; kingdom Metazoa; phylum Chordata; class Lepidosauria; order Squamata; family Natricidae; genus Rhabdophis; species Rhabdophis nuchalis. The sequence continues at coordinate 42,496,456 of CM077647.1, read as the reverse complement.
TGGGCCTTGTCGAATTCCTTATCAAGGGCTTTTTGGCGCCTGGAGGCAGCCCTATCTTGTGCCTTCTCCTGCCTTTCCCCCCCAGCCTTGCTCAGGGCCTCAGAGGCAGCCTTGCTGGCCTGCCTAACTAGCCCCCTGCTGGTGGATGGCCCTGGCTGGTCGCCGTCCTGGGGCCCCGGTAACTCACCACCAGATGAACGAAGGCAGGCGAGGGAACTTCAGCAAGATGAGTCTGGAGCAGCAGAAATGGAGAAGGCAGTAGGCAGACAGTAGATCAGCTCCTGGGGAGACTGAAAAAACTGCCTTCCAAAGAGCAGGATGCGCTCAAGGCAAAGGAGAGCCTGCCGGATCAGGGCCGGACAGATGATCTTTCCCAAGCCTCGTTTTGGAGCAAGTGGAGCAATCAATCAGCTTCACTGGAGCCTCCTTCACGCCTCTCCTCCCACGCAGTGGAAAACGGCGCCAAACTCCTACAGCTTGCAAAAGGAAACTGGCTTCCTGCAGCAATCGCGCTCCAATTTGCCACCCCCGCCTTCCTCTGTATGGAAAACGCCCGCCAATGGCTGGAAAGCCTTGAAAATGGCGGGTGCGGTTTAAACGAGCGGCGCAAAAGCCGCCAACGTGCATCTGGCTGCCAGAGGGGCTGGGGAGAAAGTGGCCGCTCCAACGAGGCAGCGCAAGCGGCAGGGCGCTTTTGCCACTGACCGGAGCGCTGCCTGAGACTCCCAAGGCAAACCAAGCCTGGGAGCAGCAAATGGGACCCGCGCGCTGTGAGTTTAAAGTAAAACTCACCGATGAGCTTTGCTGTGGAGAAGAAATCCCTACTTGGAGAGTCCAACTAATGTTCTGTTATGAAAATCTTTAGGAGAACCAACAGAACACGTCCAATCGGGCTTAGACTGGATTGAAATTTCTGGGGAACAGGAAGAGGCGTGGCTCCAAAAGGAAATTCAATCCAGTCCAGAGGGCAGTTAGGCAGAATTAACCCATTGTTGGACTCTCCAAGCAGCACACAGGAGAATAAAGGTATTTATTGGCATCAAAGATTTGGCTATGGAAGCCACAGACTTGGCTTGCTCAAGGATTGAGAACTAGGTAGAAGTTTGCTTTATACTGCTTCAGCTGCAATAGTATATTAGTTTACCTTCCCTCAAAAGATCACAATTTCACAGAGTAATGCTATAAGATTAGACAGCACACTCCAGGGCATTAGTCACTCAAGCCTATGTCCTCTGAGAATACGTGCATGTAAGATTGCAGTTGGTAGAGAAAACAGATATCCCTATCTATTGTGATAAATTGTTATTGATGCTACTCTTCTATATTTTTACCTGCTCTATTTATACCGATATCAATTACCACTGGTGCAAGCTTAGTTTCACAAAACTAGTTTAAAATCCGATGCACACTAAATATAGTGAAACTTTTTTCTGAATAAATATGCTAAGCATTATACATTCTATGGATTTATTTTAACAGCATATATACTATCCAATGGTAGATTTTTTAAAGGGCTGATTTAATAAATAAGAGACCAGGATGGATCCATTTCGGGCTTATTAGCCTTCTTCAGCTTCTACTGGGATTTGAACCAACTATCCAATGGTAGTTCATACAATAATCCTACAAGGAAGAGCTATACCATAATTTCCTTAAATATATTTTACTAAATAAACTGTCATCATTTGCCTCAATTATTCATAAATCACTATAATTGGGTTCACACAACATTGTCAGCAGAAACCAAACAAATTGCTTTTGTGTTGTAACACAAAAGTGTGAACCCAGAGAAGTGCCAGACCATGCTAATCAAAGTGAAAGCAACAATGTTACAGTTGATTGTGTCAACTAAGTTCCAAGCAAGAAGATCGTTAAGCACATTTCCTATGCTCTAGGACAGTGGTCCCCAACCTTTCCAGCTTTTATTGTGTTATTTTATATTGTATCTTTAATATGCTTATAAATAAATAACTCATACCTAATACTCCTTCCTATTTCCTTCCCACCCCAACAACCTTGGGTGTTGTGCTACTTTCTTTATATGTCCGCCTTAAGACTGCTTATGATTTTTTAAATTTTTAATATTGTTCTTAATTTTTAAATTGTGAACCACCATCAGAATTGGGTGGCCTCCTAATTGCTAAAATAAAGGTTATCATGCAGAAGCTCAGCCTTACAATATCACCTTTAAATGAAGATTAAGGTATGGAATGATCCTAATTCCCAATGCCTACATAGACTACTGGATTCAAACAACCTATATTATTTAAGCATTGGGAAATGGTATTCTCTTTAAAAAGAGGAAGAGACCATAAGAGCCTCAGTGGCGCTATGGTTAGAGTGCTGTACTGCAGGGCATTTCTGGTGACTCTTGGCTGCCTGCAATTTGGCAGTTCAAATCTCACCAGGCTCAAGGTTGACTCAGCTTTCCATCCTTCCGAGGTGGGTAAAATGAGGACCCAGATTGTTGGAGGCAATAGGCTGACTCTGTAAAACTGCATAGAGCGGGCTGTAAAGCACTGTAAAGTGGTATATAAGTCTAAGTGCTATTGCTATATGTACTATCCACTCATTATATAACCAATCCATCTTTCTTTCATAACTGGGGAGGTAGGTTTGTACTCTGGCAGCAATAGTTTTTCTTCTTGTCCCTTCCTTTCCTCTCTTTCCAGTCATCAACAGTAGGAGATAATGACATTGTCCACGTTGATGTATGAAGTAAATGTGCAGCCAAAGTAGATTCAGAACTAAGTAAGCAGAAAAACATTATCTCCTGCTGTCTTGCAATGGCTGAGGATTTCCCCCCTTCTACTTTTTATGTTCTGAGGGGAAGGCAACAAACTCTGACTTAAGCAAGGGAAGTGCAGTGCAATGATCACTTCTGAACTAAAGGTCATTTCAAAGTATGCCTTAGCCATAAAAATATAAAAAGTTAACACAAGGACATAAAATCAAGATCATATTTGAAACATACAAGGCCTCCGAGTAACTGAGGAAACATAAAAATGACTTCCCTCTCTTTGTCCCATTGAAGTAGATAAATGCTGACAGAATTATCTTCCTAGCTATGCATGTTAACTAATGGAAAGCAATAATGCTATAATCATGATGACTCCGCTTTGCAAATCCAGAACTGCCTTGTGGTTTATAATCATTATGAAATAATTTTAGGTTTGGGGAATTGTACCCAGTAAAAGAGAGAAGGAAGACTGCAGGAACCATGATTTCATAACCCAGTCTATTAAGACCAGCAGATATGTAAAAACAACCTAAAATTAGAACGATGTAAACCTCGGTCTTAAACACACACACTCTTCCCAGAAGTAAGTCCTTTCTTTGCTATAAAAATCATCTTCGGGTGATAGAGCTTCTTCCAGGCCTAAAGTGGAGCACGTAACTTGCATTGCAAGTAAACAATATTAAGATGGGCTGCTGGGAGAATGAATTGAAGGAACAGGAGCCGGAGAATAAAACAAACAAGGGCCCTTTTTCAAAGCCAAACCATCGCCTGCAGAATCAAATAATTACAGGGGGGAAATGGCAGCAGATGCCTTTTTGCGCGAAGTCACTCTTGTTGAATTCACGGAGGATTATTCCCCAAGATGTTAGGGCACGCAAGCTCAAATCGCCAGTGTTTTTTTAAGACTTTCCACCCCAGCACACAGCCATTTTATTTGCATTATTTGCCAAACGGGCTGCATTCACTCTTGTCCATCAAACTACGTTCACCTGGACTGCAGTTTCTCTCCGTACGTACCTAAAGTGGGATTTTTCCCGATGTCGCGCAGCTCTTTCCCCAATCGCCACCATGGCGCGCGCGCCTGTGCGCTGGCACCCAATTCCCACCCGCCGCCACCATCGCAAACCAGGCTCGTGATTCCGCTCTGAGCAACACGTCGCCGCAGCAAAGCAAGACCTTACCAGCAGCACTTCAAAGCAACAAGCTTCCACCTTATTTCCAAGCGTCCAAGGTTGTTATAATTATGACTATTTTTTTGTTCCGCAGGTTTCCTGGGCTCGGGACTCACAAACAGCTCCCCATCAAGTTTCACCAGGCAGAGAAGAGAGAGCATGCGCGGTGGCCGATTGTGAAGCCCTACACCTTTTTTTGCCCTTCCTCGGGGTCCTTTCTTCTTGCAGACGGACGTGAAACAAATGTAAATACAGTAAAACAAGAAGGGGCGAGATGATCTTGGGCTGTGCTATTTACTATTCTACATCAAAACACGGTTTATGCTTGGAGAGAGAAAAGTTGCAAGGCAATGTGAAGCGTGGGCGATTAAAGCTGCAACGATGAGAAACAGACTCCGTTATGGATAACGGAGCATGCTCAGATTCTCCCTTTGAAGTAGGCTGTCGCTTCGCCGGTAACAAACAAGCTAGGATTAAACGGGCCGCCGTCACCGTTCTATTTTTACCCCCTTTTCTACCAGCACTGCCAAGCACATCGCTTTTCTTCCCCTTTTACAAAATATTTATTCCGGTCGATAAGAGCCAGCATGTGAAATACAGAAATCTTCGCCCGGTGTGAAACAAACCAACATTCTGATTGTAATTACTTTTTGTTGCAAACCTAGGTTTCCTGCGACCAACGCCGCCCTGGGTCTTTTTTTAGGAGAAGGTGCGGGTTATAAATTAGAAAAATAAATAAATCTTTTTCATCATTTCCAGTTCCATTTTTTTTCTTAGTCCCGATGTGGTGTGCAACCCATAGACAACTTTCTTCCAGATCTTCCTGTCCTAGCTCCCCACCCCTCCAGTCCACTGAGTGCTTCAGTGACCCCATCCAGCCACCTATGGAGATTCTCAATCATCCAGGTTATGACTGTCCCAAATGTGCTTTTCCAGGCAATTGGTTTTTTCCTTGAAAACCTATCACTTCTCATCCAAGAAGCTTCTTCATTTCTGAACTGCACATGTTCAGTTTCAAAACATTTTCAAGGAACAAACCAAGAAAGTCCAGTTGCCTTTTGGAAAACCACCTTTGGGAGAAAATAAGACAGGCCTACTGCCTTGATCCCAATTAAATAGAAAAGACCCATGGAAACTATACAGTTGGCATATGACTACCAAGAGAAATGTTTTGCTAAACATATAAGCTATGTTAGATAATAATGTAGAATGGAGCTAACTTCTTGGCTTAGTTACAACTTGTCAGATCTGCAAGGTAGACCAAACCAGGAAACTGACTTCATGGGATGAGTAGCAATATATTATATTGAAATAGGCAACTATGTAGTAACATAATATTGCAGGTCTGCCACATTTTCCATATTTTTAGTCCCTCTTCTTAAAATAATCTTAGACTGTAATACTTGCCTTCATCATCAGATATAATATAAGCATCTCCGGCATCTGATAGCCTGATCATCTTTTCTAAGCTGTTTCCAAAAGTATCCTACACCACCTATTTGTTAACTAACTAGCCGCTGTGAAGACCAGGTGTGCCTCCAAGAAAGAAAGAAAAAGTTAAGATTACAATGTGAAGCCAAAGCCTCTTTTTATTTGCTTCTGCGCAGTGATGCTTTGATCATGATTGCTAATTAGACCTTTCCTGCAGGTGTTCTAAATGAACTGTGCCCACACAGAGATTAGCTGATGTCTTTGACCCAGAGGAGGCACTGTTGTAAAGATTAAATTACGTCCTACTTTTGAGTTGCTGTTTTTAGGTAGAACCTGATCTGGCTCTGAAGATTCGAATTTGTCTTTGTATTCAGTTTGGTAAAGAGTAACGTTTGTATACATTTCTGAGTACTAAAACTAATCTAAGATTTCATGAATCATGATTGCAAAAATAAATTAGACCAACTAGGCAGTGAGGTTAAGAGGTATCAGCTTGTTACTAAATTATGAATATTCAGTACATTTTGAATCTTAAAAGGCTTCTCATCAGTAAAGAGCATCTGCAAAAATATTCAACCCGCCTTCCCCCCACATATAATGTTTGTACTGGTGTAAAAAAAAATCTCTCAAATTAAATGTAAATGCACCAATGTATAAAACTTTACCAGCTACCATTGTGTGGCAATCTCTTTTCTCTACCATGTTCTCATGGTGCTATCATCTGCCCCTTAGCTTATGCCTAAGGCAAACTTAAGTTACTCTGAATGATACTGGTATTAAAGTACTGTAGGTTTTTCCCTGAAGATAAAATCTTCATCAACCATAACATAGATGGTATGTATATTGTCCTAGTGCAGGGGTCTGCAAAGTTGGCTCTTTGAAGACTGGTGGACTTCAACTCCCAGAATTCCCCAGCCAGCATGCAGAGCATTGGTCTAAGGCAGGGGTCTGCAAAGTTGGCTCTTCGGGGAATTCTGGGAGTTGAAGTCCACCAGTCTTCAAAGAGCCAACTTTGCAGACCCCTGCCTTAGACCAATGCTCTGCATGCTGGCTGGGGAATTCTGGGAGTTGAAGTCCACCAGTCTTCAAAGAGCCAACTTTGCAGACACCTGCCTTAGACCAATGCTCTGCGTGCTGGCTGGGGAATTCTGGGAGTTGAAGTCCACCAGTCTTCAAAGAGCCAACTTTGCAGACCCCTGCCTTAGACCAATGCTCTGCATGCTGGCTGGGGAATTCTGGGAGTTGAAGTCCACCAGTCTTCAAAGACCCAACTTTGCAGACCCCTGCCTTAGACCAATGCTCTGCATGCTGGCTGGGGAATTCTGGGAGTTGAAGTCCACCAGTCTTCAAAGAGCCAACTTTGCAGACCCCTGCCTTAGACCAATGCTCTGCATGCTGGCTGGGGAATTCTGGGAGTTGAAGTCCACCAGTCTTCAAAGAGCCAACTTTGCAGACCCCTGCCTTAGACCAATGCACTGCATGCTGGCTGGGGAATTCTGGGAGTTGAAGTCCACCAGTCTTCAAAGAGCCAACTTTAAAGACCCCTGCCTTAGACCAATGCTCTGCATGCTGGCTGGGGAATTCTGGGAGTTGAAGTCCACCAGTCTTCAAAGAGCCAACATTGCAGACCCCTGCCTTAGACCAATGCTCTGCATGCTGGCTGGGGAATTCTGGGAGTTGAAGTCCACCAGTCTTCAAAGAGCCAACTTTGCAGACCCCTGCCTTAGACCAATGCTCTGCATGCTGGCTGGGGAATTCTGGGAGTTGAAGTCCACCAGTCTTCAAAGAGCCAACTTTGCAGACCCCTGCCTTAGACCAATGCTCTGCATGCTGGCTGGGGAATTCTGGGAGTTGAAGTCCACCAGTCTTCAAAGAGCCAACTCTGCAGACCCGTGCCTTAGACCAATGCTCTGCATGCTGGCTGGGGAATTCTGGGAGTTGAAGTCCACCAGTCTTCAAAGAGCCAACTTTGCAGACCCCTGCCTTAGACCAATGCTCTGCATGCTGGCTGGGGAATTCTGGGAGTTGAAGTCCACCAGTCTTCAAAGAGACAACTTTGCAGACCCCTGCCTTAGACCAATGCACTGCATGCTGGCTGGGGAATTCTGGGAGTTGAAGTCCACCAGTCTTCAAAGAGCCAACTTTGCAGACCCCTGCCTTAGACCAATGCACTGCATGCTGGCTGGGGAATTCTGGGAGTTGAAGTCCACCAGTCTTCAAAGAGCCAACTTTGCAGACCCCTGCCTTAGACCAATGCTCTGCATGCCGGCTGGGGAATTCTGGGAGTTGAAGTCCACCAGTCTTCAAAGAGCCAACTTTGCAGACCCCTGCCTTAGACCAATGCTCTGCATGCTGGCTGGGGAATTCTGGGAGTTGAAGTCCACCAGTCTTCAAAGAGCCAACTTTAAAGACCCCTGCCTTAGACCAATGCACTGCATGCTGGCTGGGGAATTCTGGGAGTTGAAGTCCACCAGTCTTCAAAGAGCCAACTTTGCAGACCCCTGCCTTAGACCAATGCTCTGCTTGCTGGCGGGGGAATTCTGGGAGTTGAAGTCCACCAGTCTTAAAAGAGCCAACTTTGCAGACCCCTGCCTTAGACCAATGCTCTGCATGCTGGCTGGGGAATTCTGGGAGTTGAAATCCACCAGTCTTCAAAGAGCCAACTTTGGAGACCCCTGCCTTAGACCAATGCTCTGCATGCTGGCTGGGGAATTCTGGGAGTTGAAGTCCACCAGTCTTCAAAGAGCCAACTTTGCAGACCCCTGCCTTAGACCAATGCTCTGCATGCTGGCTGGGGAATTCTGGGAGTTGAAGTCCACCAGTCTTCAAAGAGCCAACTTTAAAGACCCCTGCCTTAGACCAATGCTCTGCATGCTGGCTGGGGAATTCTGGGAGTTGAAGTCCACCAGTCTTCAAAGAGCCAACTTTGCAGACCCCTGCCTTAGACCAATGCACTGCATGGTGGCTGGGGAATTCTGGGAGTTGAAGTCCACCAGTCTTCAAAGAGCCAACTTTGCAGACCCCTGCCTTAGACCAATGCTCTGCATGCTGGCTGGGGAATTCTGGGAGTTGAAGTCCACCAGTCTTCAAAGAGCCAACTTTGCAGACCTCTGCCTTAGACCAATGCTCTGCATGCTGGCTGGGGAATTCTGGGAGTTGAAGTCCACCAGTCTTCAAAGACCCAACTTTGCAGACCCCTGCCTTAGACCAATGCTCTGCATGCTGGCTGGGGAATTCTGGGAGTTGAAGTCCACCAGTCTTCAAAGAGCCAACTTTGCAGACCCCTGCCTTAGACCAATGCTCTGCATGCTGGCTGGGGAATTCTGGGAGTTGAAGTCCACCAGTCTTCAAAGAGCCAACTTTGCAGACCCCTGCCTTAGACCAATGCTCTGCATGCTGGCTGGGGAATTCTGGAAGTTGAAGTCCACCAGTCTTCAAAGAGCCAACTTTGCAGACCCCTGCCTTAGACCAATGCTCTGCATGCTGGCTGGGGAATTCTGGGAGTTGAAGTCCACCAGTCTTCAAAGAGCCAACTTTAAAGACCCCTGCCTTAGACCAATGCTCTGCATGCTGGCTGGGGAATTCCTGGAGTTGAAGTCCACCAGTCTTCAAAGAGCCAACTTTGCAGACCCCTGTCCTAGTGCATAGGTCTTTAAAGTTGGCAACTTTAAGACTTGTGGACTTCAACTCCCAGAATTGAAGTCTGCTGGCTGGAGAATTCTGGTAGTTGAAGTCCACAAATCTTAAAGTTGCCAAGTTTGAAGACCCCTGTCCTAGTGGATGGGATCAATCTGACATCTATTGTACTTTCCCCTTTAAGACGGTTTAGGCTGCTACAGGCACACCTCCACTCCTTCCTTCCTTAAACAGTGAAAGAGTCCAGTTTTTGGGCTTCTCTGTATCCACTTTGTTATCTGGTTTGAAAGTGGAATCAACCAGAAAGAGTGATGGTTTGTTTCCCTTTATATGTGTGTCTTGCTGCACCTCCATACAATCCCAACTACTCCAGAAATATTTTATCAGTTTTCAGTCTATCACACAAATGCACAATTTGCTAGGGCCTATGGGAAGAAAAGAGGTGGCTCAGTGGCTAAAATGCTGAGCTTGTCAATCAGAAAGGTCTGCAGTTCAGCAGTTTGAATCCCTAGCACTGTATAATGGAGGGAGCTCATGTTACTTGTCCCAGCTTCTGCCAACCTAGCAGTTTGAAAGCATGTAAAAATGCAAGTAGAACAATAGAAACCACCTTTGGTGGGAAGGTAATCGTATTCCGTGCACTTTCGGCATTTAGTCATGCCAGCCACATGACCATGGAGATGTTTTCAGACAGTGCTGGCTTTTTGGCTTTGAAACAGAGATGAGCACCGCCCCCTAGAGTTGGGGACGACTAGCACACATGTGCAAGGGGAAACTTTACCTTTTATAGGAAGAAAACTGCTCAGTAAAATCAATATTTTTTTTTGTTTTTCCTATTGTGTTTTCTTTTAGCGTGGAGTGGCATTTTACTTGGGAGACCAGAAATGTTGGGAGTTAGTGTACAAATAAATAAAATTTATTTTTACGACAGAATATTCATGTTTTTTCTAATGAAAATGGCCAAATGCATTTTAAAAGTTTACATGCAGTGTCCCTTCTTTCCATAGCACTCCAGGTGATCATCCCACAAAACTGCCCCTGCAAGACAATTTGAGGAAAATCTTTTAGCTGATGAGTTTATATTTCTCTAGATTTCTTAGTGTCTTTTAAATTTCTGTTCCTAATTATATGTCAGTTCTACCTTTATCTCCTTCCAGAATGCATTTGTGAATAGCATTTCCTTTTTATTCTGGAATTTATTACAATGTATTTTTATTTAGATGGTTTTTAACCGTGATTGATGCGAAACTGAGTTTGGGATATTAAGAAACAATAGAATACAAGCCTCTGCCCTTTTGGTACATGTATTCTTCTTATAGAGAAGGGGCACAGTCTGCTTTGCAATACTTTCATCATATTGGGCAAAGCCTCAAACCCTTGCTGAGGTTTTTGAATGCTCTCGGGTATAATGTAATGTGATCAAATGTGAAAAATTTTAATTGACTAACAATGTATTGTAGATGTCGGAAGTAAATATGTATTTATTTGGCTCTTTTCTGTTAATTGTGATTGCTTCAGAATTTAATTAAACTATGTTTGCAGACATCTTTCTTTTTATTAATATCCTGTCTTTATTATTTTTGCAAATAACTCAAGGCAGCAAACAAATGCAACACACTTTCCTCCTTCTATTTTCCCCACAATAACAACCCTGTGAGGTGGGTTTGGCTGAGAGAGAATGACTGGCCAAAAGTGACTTCAATAAACCTTTTGGAATAGGGGTGTCAAATTAAGGGCTTAGATCTGGCCCATGGGGCCGCTCTGGAAATAGAGAAGGGCTGTCCTGCGGTGCTTCTGCCAGCTAAAACAAAGCTTTCCCAAGCTCCGTTTTCAGCTGCAATGGCTTCCTGCAACCATCTGCCAGCAAAAACAGAACTCAAGAGACTGACTCTCCCAAGTCCCATTTTTGCTGGCAGAGCACTTGGGCCACTACAGGCATTCCCAATTTTCATGATGTTGAGCTGGCCATGCCCACCATGCCCACGCCCACCATACCTCCCCTATCCCGAGGGCAAACATAACCCTGATGCATCTCTCAATGAAATCAAGTTTGACACTCCTGCTTTAGAATGAACAGTAGAAAGCAAATAAAACTAATGTAAATCCAATTAATTTTTCCAAGAAGCTGGGAGCCACCCAGGTCAAGAAAAGATGCTGAATTATCAAATATTTCAAAAGTTGTTGACATACTTATTTGTATTCTTTTTTTTTTTATTGAAGTTTTTATAATATTTTACAATATTTCACCCAGTGCTATACAAGACAAAAGGAAGAGTTGGTTTCAAGTGTCTTCTGTTATCTTTAAGATCTCCAAAATCCACGTTCTCTAGGTACAGGCGTCAAGGCATCCAAAGTTCCAAGTGCATAGTCCACAAATGGCTTCCAAGTCTTCCAAAAGATATCTTTTTTATAAACCCCCTCTCTGAATTTAATATCACACATCATTTTATCATTTAAGGCTAATTTCCACATTTCACAGAACCATTCTTCTATTTTAATATTTACCTCTATTTTCCAATATCTTGCTATTACAATCCTACCCATTATAATCATAATTCTGATCAATTCTTTCTCATGTTTTGTTAACTCAGGTTCATTAATTATCAATAACAATATATTTTCTGATCTCAATATTATTATTCTTTTCATCATTTCACCCATCGTTTTTTCTAATTGCTGCCAAAACTTTTTAATTTTCACACATTTATACCACATATGTTCATAAGTTCCCACTTCCATATTACATCTCCAACATTTATCGCTCATTTTTTTATCTATCAATGATAATCTTAATGGGGCCCAATACCATTTCCAAACAACCTTGAAATTATGCTCTTTAATCCTTATAGACAAAGTCCTCATGATTCGACTCTTCCAGTTCTCATTCCAATCCAAATCCAATATTTTAATCTTAAGGTCTTCCTCCCAATTCCTTTTCATTACCATTTGTGGATTTCCATCAAAATTTATAATCTTATATATCTTACTAACGAGTCCTTTTAACCCAATTTCATCCTTAATAATTTGAGATACTAAACTTTCAAATTTAGTTTTACTTCTATCTATTTTACATATTCCCTTTACTTTCATAGTCCATTTTTCTACCTGTATTTTTTCGAACCAATTCAACTCCAATCTTTGAATTACTTTTTTTTTTCTACTCTCAATTCCTAGAGCTCTTAACCAATTTACTATATTTCCTATATTTTCATCCTCAATTACTTTATCCCGACTTATATTAGTTTTAATCGGCCAACTTTCAGTTGTCTTCCCCAAGAAAGCTATATCCGGGATCAATTTTTTAACAAATTTATTCCAAATTTTACTCAGCCCCTTTAACCAATAACTATTAATTGCCTTTGTTTTTGCTCTATCTAGAAACCATATAGACCCAAATCTCTTAATATCTTTTAGCTCCAGATCACCCCAATGACCATCTCCACCTTTGAGTATTTTTATCACGGTTCGAATATTATACGCCCGATAATAATTAAGTAGATTGGGAATTCCCAATCCACCCTCTTTTTGATTTTGATACCACATTTTCTTCATTATTCTTGGTTTTTTCCCACCATTACAGAATTTATCCAATTTCTTCTGATATTCTTCTATATCTTTCTCTATCAAATTTAGTGGTAGCATCTCAAACAAAAAATTGAACTTTGGTAACAACATCATTTTACACATTGCAATTCTACCAAACCAAGACAGCTTTATCTCTTTATACTTATCTATCTTTCTCTCTACTTCCTTCAACATCACCTCATAATTAATTTTTTTCAATTCTCTAACTTTAAGTGAAAGTGTTATCCCCAAATATTTCAATGTATTCTTAACTCTTATCCCAAATTGTTCTTGCATATTTTCCCACTCCTTACCATCTTTATTCATTAGTAGTTCAGATTTTGACCAATTTACCTTTAAACCTGTCATTTCTTCAAATTCTATCAAATGTTTATTTATCCTCTTTAAATCTTTCTCTATATCTTTCAAAATAATCAAGGTATCATCCGCATACAAATTTATCTTATATCCCTTGTACCCTTCCAATCCTTCATCTTCTTCTATCAATTTAATCAAAACCTCCATAACTAACAAGAATAATGTTGGGGACAAGGGACATCCCTGTCTCGTACCTGCTTCCAATTTAATCTCTCCCGTCATTGTTCCATTCACCTTTACCTTTGCACTACTTTTTTGATACAATTTTGAAATAACATGTATAAATTTATTACCAAAGCCTAATGCCTCAATAATTACCTTAATAGTATCCCATTGTACAGAATCAAAGGCTTTAAAAATATCTAACGATATTATACCTATTTCATCACCATTATTTTCAGCTACATCTATAATGTTCAATACTCTTCTAATTATATCACTCATATATCTACCTTTAACAAAACCTACTTGATTATAACTTATATATTTATCTATAAAGCTATTTAATCTATTACTTATAATAGCTGTAAATATTTTTGCATCCTGGTTGATTAAAGAAATGGGTCGGTAGGACTCGATCCTCTCAAGATCTTTATCAGGTTTAGGAATTATAGATATTACTGTCTTATTCCATGACATCGGGACTTCTCCACCATGTAAAATTCCATTAAATAGTTTTTGCAGTCTTGGTGTTATTAGTTCTTTAAATTCTTTATAGAATTCAGCAGGTAATCCATCTTCTCCTGGGGTCTTCCCTAGTTTTAACTCTTGTATTATTTGGTTGATCTCCTCCTGTGTTATATCTTTTTCCATCAAATCTTTATATGTTGGATCTATTTTAGATCCAACTCCTGCTTTAGAATGAACAGTAGAAAGTAAATAAAACTAATGTAAATCCAATTAATTTTTCCAAGAAGCTGGGAGCCACCCAGGTCAAGAAAAGATGCTGAATTATCAAATATTTCAAAAGTTGTTGACATACTTATTTGTATTCTTAAAGCGCACCTGGATTTTGATTTGTTAAGATGTTGAAATTGGATGGATTTCAATTGGTCAAAGCGGAAATTAAGGGGGGGTTTAATTAATTTTTTAATCCAGGTCTTAAGGGGCTCCAGGAAGGGGGAAGGTCAAACCAAAATTAGGGTGGTGGGTGAGGGGGAAAACCACCGGCGAATGTCTCCAGGCCGGCTAGCGGTCCCGACGGGGAGGGCATAGTGTCTAGAATTGGGGAGGGGGGAGGGTCTGCCCAACAGAGGGCTATTCCATCAAGACTGTGTGTGGGAGGGGCAGGTATGGCGGGAGCCGAGGGCCATATCATATAAAGGGAGGGCGCACCCGCTGTTTGCGAGCAGTGACACGCTCCGGCCCTCATGGCTCCTCTTGCAACCCAGGGGGTTCAAGATCTCAGGGCCTGGGCCTTTGGCTGATGTTGTGTAATGCCAGGTCCATTGTTAATAAAGCCCCCCTCATTCACGATCTGGTTTTGTAGGGGGGGCGGACCTGAGGGCCACCCATTCCGAGTCTGACCGGACACTGGTAAGGTCGCACTTGAAGACCTACCTAGTGGCGATAGGAGTGGCGAAGCATAATTATTTCTCCACTCTTATCATGTCTGCAGATAACCGGCCTGCTGCCCTGTTTAGGGTGACCCACTCCCTTCTTCACCAGAGGGCGTGGGATGCCCCCTTGCAGGGTCGTGTGGAGGAATTTGGGTGTTATATGCATGATAAAATCGATCAGATCCGGGATGGGTTGGCCTCTGATTGGACTAGTTCAGATGGGCTGACGGAGGCAGGTCTTGAGTCTGCTATCTGGGAAGAGTTCGATCCTGTGACTCCTGAGGACATGGACAAGATGCTGGGGTGGCTGAACGCCACCACATGTTTATTGGATCCATGTCCCTCCTGGTTGGTACTGGCCTCCCGGGAGGTTACACGAGGCTGGCTCCAGGGAATTGTAAACGCTTCTTTAAGTGAGGGTTTTTTGCCGGCCACCTTGAAAGAGGCGGTGGTGAGGCCCCTCCTCAAGAAGCCCTCCCTGGACCCAGCTGTGTTGGCCAACTACCATCCTGTCTCCAATCTCCGATTTCTTGCGAAGGTTGTTGAGAGTGTGGTGGCGCGGCAGCTCCCTCAGCACGTGGAGGAAACTGTCTATCTGGACTCGCGCCAGTCCGGCTTCCGGCCTGGGTACAGCACAGAAATGGCATGGGTCGCGTTGGTGGATGATCTCTGGAGGGCTCGGGATAGGGGTTGTTCCTCTATCCTGGTCCTGTTAGATCTCTCAGCGGCTTTTGATACCATCGATCATGGTATCATGCTGCGCCGGCTGGAGGAGATGGGGATGGGGGGCACCGTTTTATAGTGGTTCTCCTCCTACTTCTCCGACCGGTCGCAATTTGTGTTGGCAGGGGGGCAGAGGTCGACATTGAGGTGCCTCACTTGTGGGGTACCACAGGGGTCGGTCCTCTCACCTCTCCTTTTCAACATTTATATGAAGCTGTCGGGTGAGATCATTTGTGGTTTCGGGGTAGAGTTCCACCAGTACGCTGACAATACTCAGCCGTACATCTCTACCCAGGACCACCCCAACGATGCCGTGGAAGTGATGTCCCAATATCTGGAGGCCGTGTGAGCTGGATGGGGAGAAACAGGCTCCGACTCAACCCGTCCAAGACCGAGTGGCTGTGGCTTCCGGCGTCACGATATAGCCAGTTGGTTCCATCTCTGGCTATTGGGGGCGACTCATTGGCCCCTACATAGAGGGCTTGCAACTTGGGTGTCCTCCTGGACTCTCAGCTGTCTCTAGAAGACCATATGACAGCCATGGCCAGGGGGGCTTTTTATCAGGTTCGCCTGATACGCTAGTTGCGCACCTTTCTGGATTGTGACCCTTTATGCATGGTCACTCAAGCCCTCATCACCTCCCGTCTGGACTACTGCAACACTCTCTACATGGGGCTCCCCTTGAGGTGCACCCGGGGGCTCCAGTTAGTTCAGAATGTGGCCGCGTGGGGGATTCTGGGAGCATCTAGATGCTCCCACATGACACCTCTCCTGCACAAGCTGCACTGGCTGCCTGTGGCTTTCCGGGTGCACTTCAAGGTACTAGTAACCACCTTTAAAGCACTCTATGGCAAGGGACCTGGTTATCTTCAAGACCGCCTCCTGCTACCAAATACCTCCCACCGACCAGTTCGCTCCCACAGAGAGGGCCTCCTCAGGGTACCATCGGCTAAACAATGTTGGCTGGTGACCCCCAGGGGGAGAGCCTTCTCTGTGGCAGCTGGAATGACCTACCCCCTGACCTATGGATGATCACCGACCTATGCCTCTTCCGTCGGGCTTTGAAGACCTATTTATTTCGTGCGGCCGGCCTTGCGTAGTTTTTAATTTGTTTTAGCAGAGGTTTTAGTAGGGGTTTTAGGACAGGCCAACTATTTAATGTATTTTTAATGTATTTTATGTTTTATATTATCGATTTTTTACCTGCCTGTACACGCCCTGAATCCCAGTAGGGAGAAGGTGCGGTATATCAATTTAATAAATTTAGAATTTAGAATTTAGAATGGTACCAGCAATATTCTAAACTGGAACCACATTGTGAAGAAGCACAAAAATAAATATAAAGGATTAGCTACAATCTATGAAATGCAATATATCAGGCAAAACAAAGCAGACTAATGCCTTGTGTTTTTATATAATCTAGGAAGATAATTTAGATTATATATACTGAATTTTTAATTTAATGCTGAATTTTAGCATTAATGAGAAGGTTGATTAGATAATAATGGAAAGAACCAACAATTTGTTGCTTTTTTGCAGCTATATTTTGGGATTGAGAAAAAAGAGCAATAGGTGAAGCTCTATTCTTTAGGTAGTGCATTATGTGGTTGGAAGGCTGAATTAATAAATTATTAAACACCTGAATCCAGGTTTAAAGACCATATATGAATGCATTTTTGTATTCATGTATTTAGAACATTACAATAATCCAACTAAAAGTACTGTTACCATTTTGTAAGGATCAGTCACCATGATTCATCAGGTATCTGCTAGAGCAGGGGTGTCAAATTGGAGGCCTGCAGGACAGATGTGTCATGTGCAGGCCATGCCCACCGCAGCTCCACAAAGGGGAAAACCATCACAAAACATCACGTGATGGCAACGTGATGCAGTGAGAGTGACATGAATGTGATATAGGTATAAAGTTAACCATTTTGTTCTTGCAGGAACCTAATCCTAATCCACATCAATAAACAGTGCTCATAGCATTCAATGCAATATGATTTGTTTGAGTTCAATATATGAACTTAATTGTGTTTTATTCAATAGTCTAGTGTAATAAGTGTTGAGGATTCTAGCATTTGGTTGCAGGGGCTCTTTCCCAAAGCTAAGAGACAGTCTTGAGTCCCTAGTAGGCAGAAAAAGACCCAGAAGAGATACTTCCTAAAACTTTTACAGGATTTATCTGATAGTTATACAGTGTGTTGTAGTCTGACAAGATTCCTATCTGGGGCAAAGAGCAATAAAAGAAACTACTTTGTGCATCTGACAATATATGAATCCAGTTCGATTCTCGCTTTATAACCTTGATGTTTTTGGTACTTAATCCAGAGAAATCTACATAAGCTTTTATGCCTCTAAGGAATAACTGACCTCTTTTATTTACCCTGGGCTTCACATCACAATTATATCACGCAAATTTTATGGGCAGTGACATTGTATGTGCATCATTAATCAAACACATACCCTCTAATTTTATTTAAATATTTATTGCTACTTGACATAGAAAAGCATTAATTTTATTGAATTAGCATTAATAACAATTTAAAGAAAAATGGTAGCTAGGAAAGTTGACATTTCAAGTACAATTTTGTTAAAAATTACTGTCTTTATGATAAATATTAGCAATCACAGAAACATAATGTAAATCCTAATAGTTATTTCTTTAAAGTTCTTAATTAAAACCCTGGGTCCTCTGTGGAGAAGGGCGAGATATAAATATAAATAAATTCAAAATTAAAACTCTGAGAAACAGTTCTTACTACTTTTCTGGCTGCTTTGGATACCGTGTCCCCCCCCCCCCAAAGACAAGGTCTTATTTTCTCTCCCCCCCCCCTGAAAAAAGCTCTAGGCCTTATTTTCAGGAAGGACTTATTATTTTTGAGGTGAAGGAGGCCCCTTAACCTCGGCACATGAATCAGCTGATCCAGAGAGCCTAAAGTTCTGTCTGTTTCTGGCACACTCTTGCCACCCCTAGTGTCGCTAGGCCTGTCACTCTTTTTGCGGCCGCCACTAAGAGAAGGGGCATGGTAACTAGGGTTTGTGGCAGTGACTTCCACATGGATGGCAGATTCATGTGAGGCGCATGGGGCATGTTATGCCCCCTGACTCCCAGGAAATGGCAGGGACAGGCTGCACATGATTTTAAATATTTTAGGGAGGGCTTATTTTCAGGGGAGGGCTTCTTTTAGCCCACCGCTTAAAAGCCCGATTGGGCTTATTTTCTAGGGAGGCCTTATATTGGGAAAAATGGGTGGAAGTTTTGCTTTCAGACTGATTTATATGGCTTTTCTAGAAAGGCATCTATTACCAAAGGCATGCATTTCTGTGTCATGAAAGAGAGGGAACTGTTATTTAACTTGTTATAATTTTATTGGGAATGATATGTCCCAAGGGTCAACATAATTTACTGAAATTATTTTGACTGGAGAAGAACATGTTAGTCTGCTCTGGATTGCAAAAAGCCTTAGAACTTAGTAGTGACAGAGATTTAGAGATCCTCTTCAGAGATACAAAGGGCTAGAAATATTTATTTTATATAAAAATAAATAAAAATAAAGTGACTGGTGTTACATATATTATAAGGGGAGCTGCTGTTCTGGCTTTCCATAGAGCCAAGGTAGGCATATATCATAAAATATTTACAAATGCATGTGAGCTCAGTGAACACAAATACATCTATAGCATAGAGTGGATTGAAAGCAGATGGGTGCATGCTCCATTGTTTTTGCTTCTTAAAGAATAGACTTAAAGAATAGGAGAAAAAGTAGCTATTAAACTCTTTATTTTTCAGAAAGTAAATGAATGAAATGAACCAAAATTTTTATGATGTGTCTATACATACTGGACATACATACATACATACATACCTGCCAGTTCTAACCTCTTCTATAGAAGAAATTCCACAAATCTACAGTGCCGTTTAGAACCGGTTCCAGCTTCCTTCCCCCCACCCATCCACACATCATCAAGATGAAGATCAAGAGGAGAAATTCTGGGAGTTGAAGTCCACAAGTCTTAAAGCTGTCAAGTTTGAACACCCCTGGGGTTTTCTTTTTAAAGGTTAGGGGTGCAAGGATCTTGTAACTTGACATCTTTAAGACTTGCGTGCTTCAAATGCCAGACTTTCTGAGCCAACATTTTGATTGCTAAGCAAGAGCATTGTTCAGTGAATTTCACCACATTTTACAAGTTGGCCACATCAACCCAGTCACATGACTGCCAAGCCACTCCCACTTGGTCACATGGCCAACAAGCCACTCCCACAAAGCACACCACACCTACAGAAGAGGTTCTAAAAAAATTTGAAACCCACCACTGATACATACATACACACACACATACATACATAGAGAGCCTAGTAATTTCTGTTGAACTCTTATTTCTGGACCCACAACTACAACATTCTTCTATCTGGGAAATAGTGTGAGATGTTTCATTTTGCAAAAGAGGAAGGTAGAATTAGTCAGCAAGCTGCTGTAGCACAAAAATAGGCCTAAATTTTTTGCTGCTTCAGACAAAAGGTATTGTATATTATACAAGTTTAGACAAAGTGTAATCCTTTGAGACGAATAATACAACCAAGTTCCTTTTCTGTACTTGGAAGTAAAAATGCAACAATAAGAAATTAAGTGGCCCCCAAATTGCTTTCAAGTGAAAGTCAGAAAACTGGAGTGGACACATCATTACTAGTCCTTACTTTTATGCTACACCGGCACACATATGACAGTCCAATTTGGAGAAATAAACACTCTGGACAATGTAGAATGTGAGTATAGGGTGTCAATTGTATACAATAGGCTCTAAATATCTCTCTCCACTGCAGGCAAAATAGGAGATATTTGAATACTTTATATTATACTAGACAATTTCTATTTAAGAGATTCCAAGATCAAAGTCACTTTTAGGAGAAAAAAACCTTTTATTCAATGTTATTTTACCTATTGATCTGCAAGGGAAAATCTACATTAATTTGTAATTGCCTATTCCTGAACAAGGGACATGTGCCATGGAGTCCTTGGAGATTGGTTCTATGCATGCGTAGAAGATGGCAGCGCGCCTTTAAGGACGATATATTTTATTGACAACTTTATTTATATATTTATATCTGATTTATATCTCGCTTGAAAACATCTAATTGTGGCCGATATGGTCCCCCGCAAATGATTATTATCTGCAATCTACTCAAGGGCAGACCTCATCTCCCTGCGGGAGTCCCCCCTCTCGCAGGTTTGGCCCTCCTCTTTATCGAGGGCCCACTTCAAGGAAGGACTAGTCAGTCAAGAGAAGTGGGCGAAATGAAGACTTAGGGTTTTTTAAATTAAACATGTAATTTGGCTTTTAGGGGGTTCCAGGGAGGGATTAGGCAGTCTAGGGCTAGGAATATGGCAAGGCCAGTTGGCGGAGACGGGAGGGAAGCAGGTGAGTTCAGTAAGGGGGGGGGGACACGGGTCGACCTTACAGAGACTTGTTCAATCAGAACGGTCGTAGGGAGGGGGAGGGGCGATGGGAGACAGGAGGGTCATCACCAGGTGGAGGCGCGCGGCCGTTGGTTACAGATGGTCACACGCAGCAGCCCCCTGAGCTCCCCCTGCGATCTAGGTGGTCCGGGTTCACAGAGCCAGGGCCCTAGGTTGATGTTATGCAATGCCAGGTCCATGATCAACAAAGCCCCCCTCATTAATGACCTTGTGTCGGAGGGGGAGCCGGACCTGGTAGGGATTACGGAGACCTGGCTGGGCCATGAGGGAGGGCTTCCTCTCGTGGAAATGTGCCCGCCAGGTTACCACACGTTTCATCAACCCCGGGCCCTAGGCAGGGGTGGGGGGGTAGTGGTTATTGTTAGGGATGGTCTTGAGCCGAGAGAGACCACTGTACCACAGACCACCAGCTGTGAGTCCCTCTGCATGAAGTGGGGCCCAGGGAGGCCGTTGGGCATGCTGATCGTGTACCTGGCTCCCCGCTACGTGTCAGCAACCCTGCCCGAGCTCCTTGAAATGATCGCTGCGGTGGCGGTTGAGACCCCCAGACTGGTAGTCATGGGGGATTTCAACCTGCCATCGATGGGCAAATCATCCAAGGCAGCTCAGGAGTTCATGGCCTCCATGACAGCCATGGACTTGACCCAGGTAATTCAGGGTCCCACACACGAGGGAGGACACACGCTGGATTTGATTTTTGTCTCTGGTCAGTGGATGAGTGATCTGGGTGTAGGGGATTTAGCCATCATACCCCTGTCATGGTCAGATCACTCACTTCTCTGGCTCAACTTTCCAACCACTACATCCCACCGCGGGGAGGTGGAACCAGAGATTCCTAGGTGGTTCCACCCCAGGCGCCTGATGGATCCTGAGTGGTTCCAGATGGAGCTTGGGCCATTACCTGTGACCCTGACCCACGCCCCGACTGAGGACCTGGTGGCAGCATGGAGTACCGCTGCCGCAGGTGCCTTGGATCAGGTCGCGCCTGGGCGGCCTCTCTTGCGGCGGCGAGCCACCTGGGCTCCTTGGTTTACTGAGGAGCTGAGGGGGATGAAATGCCGCAAGAGATGCCTAGAGAGGAGATGGAGATCCACACGGTCTGAATCTGACCAAACACAGGTGAGAGCCCATTTGAGGATTTATCTTGTGGCGATAAGAGTGGCCAAACGGTGTTACTGTGCCACTCTTATCGCATCTGCAGATAACCGCCCTGCCGCCCTGTTTGGGGTGACCCGCTCCCTCCTTCAACAGAGGCCGCGGGAAGCCCCTCTGCAGGGCAGAGCAGAGGAATTTGGAGAATATCTGCAGGATAAAATCGCTCAGATTCGGAGCGAGTTGGCCTCCACTGAAAGTAGTCTGGAGGGATGGTCTGAGGGAGGTCTTGAGACATCTTTGTGGGAGGAGTTTGACTCTGTTATTTCTGAACAGGTTACGTGGGCGACTGAGAGCTACCACATATTTATTGGACCCGTGTCCCTCCTGGCTTGTACTGGCATCCTGGGAGGTCTCACGAGGCTGGCTCCAGGAAGTAGTAAATGCTTCCTTGAGTGAGGGGTCCTTGCCTACCGTCTTGAAAGAGGCGGTGGTGAGACCCCTCCTCAAGAAGCCTTCCCTGGACCCAGCATTGTTAGTAAATTATCGTCCGGACTCCAACCTTCATTTTTTAGCGAAGGTTGTAGAGAGTGTGGTGGCACAACAGTTTCCCCGCCACCTGAAGGAGATTGACTATCTGGACCCGTGCCTGTCCAGCTTCTGGCCCAGACACAGCACTGAGATGGCATTGGTCACGTTGGTTGATGATCTCTGGAGGGCCAGAGATGGGGGTTGTTCCTCCATCCTGGTCCTATTAGACCTCTCGGCGGTTTTTGATACCATCGACCATGGTATCCTATTGCATCGACTGGATGGGTTGGGGGTGAGGGGCACTGTTTTACGGTGGTTCTCCTCCTACCTCTCCGGTCGATCGCAATTTGTGTTGGCAGGAGGGTGGAGGTCGGCCTCGTGACCCCTCACATGTGGGGTGCCTCAGGGGTCGGTCCTCTCACTGCTCCTGTTTAACACATACATGAAGCCGCTGGGTGAGATCATCTGTGATTTTGGGGTAGAGTACCATCTCTACGCTGACGATATGCAGCGTAGAGATGGTACTCCCTGAACCACCCCAATGATGCCGTCGAAGTGATGTCCCGGTGCCATGCGGGTCTGGATGGGAAGGAACAGACTCAGACTCAACCCGTCCAAGACCGAGTGGCTGTGGTTTCCGGCGTCCTGGTACAACCAGTTTATTCCATCACTGGCCATAGGGGGTGAACATCTAGCCCCTGTGGATAGGGCACGCAATTTGGGCATCCTCCTGGATACCCGGCTGTCCATGGGAGATCAAGTGACGGCCGTGGCAAGGGGGGCATTCTACCAGGTTCGCCTGGTACACCAGTTGCTTCCCCTATTAGACCAGGATGCCCTTCGCACAGTCACTCATGCACTTGTGACATCCCGCCTAGACTACTGCAATGCTCTCTACATGGGGCTTCCCTTGAGGTGCACCCGAAGACTGCAGCTAGTCCAGAATGCGGCCGCGCGGGCAATTTTGGGAGCCTCCAGGCATTCCCACGTGACACCGCTCCTGCGCGAGCTGCACTGGCTGCCTGTGGTCTTTCGGGTGCGCTTCAAGGTGTTGATTACCATCTTCAAAACGCTCCATGGCACGGGACCTAGTTATCTGCGAGATCGCATCCTGCCCCACACATCCCTTCGACCGATTCGCTCCCACAGAGAGGACTTCCCTGGGTGCCGTCCATTAGGCAATGCCAGCGGGCAATGCCCAGGGGAAGGGCCTTCTCTGTGGTGGGCCCAACTCTCTGGAACGACCTACTCCCCGAGCTCAGAACAACCTCAGACCTCCGCTCCTTCCGGCAAAAGCTTAAGACCCATTTCTTCCAACAGGCCGGCCTGGCCTAATCTACCTCTCCAGCCTTAGTCTGAATATGTAAATTATTTTAATTGGGTTTTTACGGGGTTTAGTTTTTAAGGATTTTAGGTTTTTAGCACAGGGATGGTTGGTTTAATTCGATTTTATATATTTATAATGTTTCTATGTTTGTATGCTTTTTAATTTCCTGTGCACCGCCCCAAGTCCCTTTGGGGAGAGGGAGCAGTCTACAAATTAAACTTGAATTGAATTGAATTGAATGTATAATGTTCCATATACTGAAATAATGTTTAAAAGTTATATACAAGTGCATGTGCCAAAAATCAACCTTAGGGGTTAGGCAATTTACAATGCATAAATAGCTTTTTATTTCATGCAGATTCCGTGATGGCCATGCATGGTTTGTAAACAAAACAGTTTGCTTCCAATTGTCCTGGAATCTGAAATTTTCCCTTTCCTAATGATGGGACCTATGTTGATTTTTAGGTGAGCTTTTAATCTTAAATTATATACACCCATGGATGGCGAACCTATGGCACAGCTGTAGGTATATGATTAGATAGATAGATAGATAGATAGATAGATAGATAGATAGATAGATAGATAGATAGATAGATAGATAGATAGATAGATAGATATAGATATAGATATAGATATAGATATAGATATAGATATAGATATAGATATAGATTAGATAGATATAGATATAGATATAGATATAGATATAGATATAGATATAGATATAGATATAGATATAGATATAGATATAGATATAGATATAGATATAGATATAGATATAGATATAGATATAGATAGATATAATTGTTTTCACAACTTCCTGTAGGGGCCCCATTAAGGGAGGAGACATGCTGTTTCCCTCTCTGCCTGTTGGCCCATCACCAGAGACCATCTAGACAGAGAACCATTTTTTAGTTACGTTGTGTAATATTTTTAGATATATGTGTTAGTTTTTATGAGCTGATCAATAAATCTCTCAAATTTAAATTTATTGATCAGCTCATAAAAACTAACATATCTATCTATCTATATCTATATCTATATCTATATCATCTATATCAATATAATTGTTCCACAACACCCTGTTAGGCCCCAATTAAGGGAGGAAGCATACTGCTTTCCTTTTCTGCCTTTCGGTTCATCACCAGGGACCATCTAGACAGAAAGCCATGAGTTCCGTTGTGTAATTTTTTTATATGTGCGTTAGGTTTTTGAGCTGATCAATAAATAAATCAGGGAAACTAGTATAGATCTATTTCGAGCTTTTTAGCTCTCATCAGCTAGCCATATCCTTATTGGGATTCGAACCAGGGCTGTATTACATGCCAGGCAAGAGCCTTAGCCATTAAGCCAACCAGGTTCTCTTCCTGCTCAACTGAGACAGGAGGATAAGTATATAATTGTTCCACAACAAATCAAAAACCTAACACACATATAAAAAAATTATACAACGCTTTTGGGCTTTCTGTCTAGATGGTCTCTGGTGATGAGCCGAAACGCAGAAAAGGAAACAGTATGTTTCCTCCCTTAATTGGGGCCTAACAGGGTGTTGTGGAACAATTATATACTTATCCTCCTGTCTCAGCTGAGCAGGAAGAGAACCTGGTTGGCTGAATGGCTAAAGCTCTTGCCTGGCATGTGATACAGCCCCGGTTCGAATCCCAATAAGTGTATGGCTAGCTGATGAGAGCTAAAAAGCTCGAAATAGATCTATACTAGTCTCCCTGATTTATTTATTGATCAGCTCAAAAACCTAACACACACACACACACACATATAATGTTGCCTCTTGTAGTTTTCTTGGCAACAATATAAGTGTTTGGCATTTTATTTTTCAAATTACCATCCTAGTCTATGACTCTTGTAATTCCTAAAGGGCCTATACACAGCTGCTTTAGTCTATGTAGTTTTTCTAGACCAGTTAGGTTTGTTTGTTTGTAAGATTTATATGCCTACCCATTCACTCTCAGTTCACAATGCATAACTAGCTTTTTATTTCTTGCAGATTCACTGTCAGCGACTCTGGGTGGCTTACAAACAATAAAAATAAATGAATAAAGAATAATATTGCTCCACTCCTTGTGACAATGCACAATGAAAAGAGCCACTTTATGGGCTCCATCCCACTCTGGATTCTCCAGGCCCATTGGCAGAACCAGATCTTCAGGGACTTACTAAAGAGTGTCAAAGTGAGGACCAGTCTAATCTCTGCAAGAATGATATTTGAAAGGGATGGAGCCACCTCAAAGAAAGTCCTTCTTTTGGATCCTACCAATGGGAGCAGCCTTCTTTTGGTTTCCACCAGATGAGACCAACATTCCTTGGCTCTCCACTCTAATGTCTCAGGTGGCTCTAACTGGGAAGAGACACTTTCTCAGATAACCCTGGCCAAAACCATTGTACATCTTGCAATTTCTGGCATTTTAGTTGGCTGTCTCTGTAAATAATTGATTTCTGCAAACTTTGTTATTTCTTCTGATAAGCTCTGGTTACCACACTGCCCACTATGACAAAAAGCTCTATAAAGAGAGCTAGTTGTTTGGTTTCCTATCTCTTTGTAAACTTTGGAGATGAGTGACAAGTGAAAATCAATAAATGTCAATTTTGCATTTGTGTGTCTGCCAGCTTAAATGTACTTCACATTTATTTGTTCATTTGTTTGAGGTCAGCCCCAAGCATTTGTGTCACTTTTTATCAGTCTTTGGCAGCTTGTGGTCAACAACGAAGGATTTTGTTAGTGCAATGATCCTATTGACACATTTGCAGAATTGAATTTCTCTGAGAAAGAGAAAATGCAAAAAGAAAACAAGGGCACAGTTTATCAGTAATGAAATAATATAGATCAAACCTTTTACATAAACCAAGAGACCTCATTAGCTTAGCCTTGTAAGTATGTAAACTCTGCACACTATATGGGATAGTCTCAAATAACATAATTGTGATAATCATATATAAAATACTATTATGGTTCTTCATAAATATGAAATACAGCATTAATAGATATTTACTAGATGCAAAAAAAATCTAGAAAACTATATTTCTTAAGGCCAGACAGAATATACAAAATCAAAATTAGGCAGTTTCTTTATGCAAATTGAGGCACTGAGATAGTCCTACCACTGTGATACAGCAGCTACTTCCTGGCAATTGCTTCAGAATTATTCTCAAGCTGCAGAGAGTACAAAAAAAATATCTTTTTTTCTAGATTGGATTTGTTCATACTGAGTCTCAACCAGAGTTTAGTAATGCATTGTTCATGTGAACCTTTCAGCCTGGATCTTTTAGCATTTACAGCTTTGTTTCTTCAGAGCAGGATTTTGTTTGGTGTCTGATCCCAAATATTATCCAGATAATATTTTATTGGTTGACTAATGTACATATCTAGTTGTTAGAAACATACAATATCAGGTATGATACTACTGTTTTCATACAATTATAGTACCCAAGGAGTATATAATCTTCTTAACTACATTCTTTACTCCAGGTCCTTAATCCTTTTGAGTAGGTGGTTCTGAAATGTTTATATTAACGTTTATACCTCAGGCCTTATTTTTAAAAAAACAATGAAATATTCCAACACCAATTATATTCTTTGTGTCCATATTCATATAACACTATGCATGCAAGTCTGTTTCCCTTCTTTGTTTATATGCTCTCTACATGGGGCTCCCCTTGAGGTGCACCCGAAGGCTTCAGCTTGTCCAGAATGCAGCCGCGCGGGCAGTTATGGGAACTTCTAGGTTGTCCCATGTAACACCGCTCCTGCGTGAGCTGCTTTGGCTGTCTGTCGTCTTTCGGGTGCGCTTCAAGGTGTTGGTTATCATCTTTAAAGCGCTCCATGGCACGGGACCTAGCTATCTGCGGGATCGCATCCTGCCCCATACATCCCTGCGGCCGATTCGCTCCCACAGAGAGGGACTTCTCTGGGTGCCGTCCACTAGGCTGTGCCAGCGGGCGACGCCCAGGGGAAGGGCCTTCTCTGTGGCTGGCCCAACCCTCTGAAACGACCTTCCCCCCGATATTAGAAAAACTACGGACCTCCGCTCCTTCCATCAGAAATTAAAAACACACTTTTTCTGCTTGGCCGGCCTAGGATAATTAACTATTTAGGGTTTTTAATGATTAATTTTTAGCTTTATATGGGATTTTAGCGCAGGGTTAGTTTAATTTTATATTGTAATAATAATTGTAATAATAATAATAATAATAATAATAATAATAATAATAATAATAATAATAATAATAATAATAATAATAATAATTATTATTATTATTATTATTATTATTATTATTATATTGTCCTGTTTTGATTTTTAGTTTCTAGATTGCCATTCCTACTTCATCACTAAGATCTGCCCACTTTCTCTCTTTAGCCAGTCCCTGTCCCCATCCCTCCCTCTCTCTTTATCCCCCTCCCTTTACCTCTCTCTCTTTCTTTTACCTCCCCTTCTCTCTTTCATATTGTATGGCCATCAAACTTACCAAATGTGACTTTGAAAAATATATCACCACTTGAATTCCCTTGCTTTAAAGCCATAAACTACCTACATTGCTTTATTAGGTACTCAAAGATACAAATTGCACTTTTGAAAGTATAGTATGGATAATGATAATACTGCAATAAAATAAAAAAATATGGTTGACTGGAAATCCGTTACAGTCATTTTGATTTCACAGAATTGAAACTTGGATTTGAAAGTGTAGGACTTGTATTTTCTAGTATAATGTTTTCTTGTGGGTGGAGGGGGAGCTCTTTAGACTTATTAATTTACTTTGAAATTATTGTCCCACCTGTTTTGTGAACAAGTGGCATAGAAATATATGTGGAATTAGTAAGTGGAACAAAATGCTATAATTTTTATTCAAATTAACAGGCTTGGGAGCAAAGGGCTGAGAGCTTCTATAGATTTCAGGAAGGCTAGTTTAATAGTTGGATCCTGAAAATTGTTAGCCAGAGTAATCTGGGGAAAATGTAAAGATATAAATCAAAGGTCAGGGCTGTCATTATAAATTTTCCCTTTTGTCACATTAATGATAGTAGCTGAGGAAAACACAACACATACATTACTTTTACTTTGAAATGAATGTTAGTGGCTGTGAAATGGGCAGATAAGCAAGTAAGATGACCATCTGTCCTCATCTTTACAATAGCTGGATAGCAATAAATCAATAGAATACGTCAGTCAGCAAAAGATTGTCTGCATATTGTGGTCTTCTCTAATTCACAAAAAATAGCAGGACAAAAGGAAAAATGCTATCTTTGTGAAAGAGAAACTAAGCTTCCCTGAGGAAAATCAAAACTCTTTCACTTGCCTTACCTTTAGTTCATTCCAAATTAGTGGTTTGTGGACATTAATGTGATGTCAAGACTCCTAATTTAGTCTGTTGTGAAAATACCACCTATGCTGCTGAGAATAATTTGTAAATACACGTTATTGTTAGGAAATAAGTACCAATAGAATTATTAGTATTATCCCAAATGTGCTTTTTCAAAAGGCAATTGGATTTTCTTGATTCTCCATAGACATTTATTACTATATAAAGCCAGTATCAGTGGTGGGTTTCCTACAGGTTTGGACCCATTCAGCTGAACCGGTAGTGGTTTGGTGGCCTGGGTCTCTGGAACTGGCAGTGACCCAGGCCTGCCATGCCCCAGAACTGATTCTTCGTTCCATCTTGTTTTTTGCTTCTGCACATGCACAGAACAATTTTTATTGCACTGCACATGCATGTGCAGCATGCATCAAGTGCATGCAGCACGCGTGCAACATGCACATGAGCAAACGGGTAGTAGTGCCTGCTGGAACCAATCACTGGCCAGTATGTTATGATATTTAAACATATCTAAAGACACTGCATCAAATGGTCAATATACTGATGTGAATGAGTATGTTTCTACTGTGTCTGCTTACAGTATACTGTATTCAAAAGTGTATGGAGGAAGAATGGCTGGAAGAAGCTGGCAACCTCCTGAACCTCCTCTGGAAAATCTTCTTGCCAATGAAAGTGGTCCACACTGCTGCTTACTCACTTCAGGATGAAAGTCTGAAGTTTAAGGTCTACAAGCTCCACCGGAAAGTGGCTGAACAGGAGAAGAAGCTCTACAGCATGGCCAGGCACCTGTATTCCACAACCAACACAAAGATAACATGTAGAGAGTCATCATAGATCAGTTTGCATTAACACACAATGTTTTTAAAAAAGGCCTGAGGAAACCTTCAAGTTCAGACATCAGACAACAAAGCCACACCGTCCAGCTCATCAAGAAGGCTTCGGAGCCTACAATAAAGGCCATTTTCCTTTCCCAGAAGAAAAAGTGTATGGAGGATGCTAGTGTTCTTAAGACTATAGTTATGCAGGCAAATGAAAAACCTTGGATGTCTCAGGAGGTATGTGTGATGTTGAAGGTGAGATCAGGTGATGTGGCAGCACTTACTATGCCAAGAGCTGATTTGCACTGTGCTATAAAAACAGCAAAATGGGCCTATAATCAGAGAGTACATAATTTTTTTCAAGATGCTATGGATCATAGATACCTGTGGCAAGATATCCGGGTTATTACTGACTATAACATAACTTCCACGACATCATGTATGAGTGACATGGATTTTCTAAATAAGCTAGACATTGTTTTTAATCATTTGTAGCCTCAAAAAAGGTTCCAACAAGAAAAGCTGTTCCCTCCCTGATGAACAGATGCTTAGGTTTGATACAAGTGCCATTTGGAAGATCCTGAGGAAAGTCAACAATGGTACCGTCAGCCACCGGGCAATGCCGGTTGGCAACGCCCAGGGGAAGGGCCTTCTCTGTGGCGGGCCCAGCCCTCTGGAACGACCTACCCCCGGAAACTATGTACCACCTCGGACCTCCGCCTCTTCCGCCAGCGCCTCAAAATGTATTTATTCCAACAAGCCAGCCTAGCATAACCCCCCGTTTCTGACTTTTATTCATATAAATTTTAATTCATAGGGTTTTATAAGTGTTTTAGCACAGGATATAATTTAATAGTTTTTAATCATGTATTTTTGTATTTATGTATGGTTTTTTAATATTGCCTGTGCACCACCCTGGGTCCTTGTTAGGAGAAGGTGCGGGGTATAAATTTGAAAAATAAAAATAAATAAATAACACACAAAAGGCTGCAAGTCCTGATAATATTCCTGGGCGAGTACTTAAGGAGTGCGTTGACCAGCTGGCCTCTGTTCTTACATACATCTTTAATCTTTTGCTGCATCAGGCCACAAAAACACTTCATGTTTTAAGACTGCAATCATTGTACCAGTTCTTAAAAAAAAAACTTATAATTACATGCCTTAATGATTACTGTCCAGTTGCACTCACTTCTATTATGATGAAGTGTTTTGAGAGATTGATGAAGGACAATATTGTTCCATGCCTTCCCCCTACGTTTGACTCATTACAGTTTGCTTATCAGAAACACTCTATTGATGACACACTTTCTTGTGCTTCATCTTAGTTTAGCATACCTACAGAATACTTATGAGAGAATGCTACTTGTTGATTTTAGTTTGGCATTCAACACAATTCCTCAACATGAACAAACTGGGCCTATTATGTTTTAATACTTCTCGAGATACTTGGATACTTGATTTCTTTATTGATAGCCCCCAGTTTGTGCAAGTTGGAATGAAGTTTCCAATTCAATCTTCCTCACTATGGGTTCCCCATAGGGCTGTATTTTGAGTCTGTTACTGTTCACCTTGGTGACTCATAACT
This sequence comes from Rhabdophis nuchalis, assembly GCA_039707465.1. Classification (NCBI taxonomy): domain Eukaryota; kingdom Metazoa; phylum Chordata; class Lepidosauria; order Squamata; family Natricidae; genus Rhabdophis; species Rhabdophis nuchalis. The sequence goes on along the minus strand of CM077647.1, from coordinate 42,465,089 downwards.
GCTGTGCCAAATCTGCTATGAATCCTATTGTGAAGTATGTGGATGACACGGCATACATGTTATCTGGGATGACTGAAGATTCTTATAGAGAGGAAGTGAAGGCACTGCTGGACTGGTGCTATAAAAATAAGTTGGTTTTGAATATTAACAAAACAAAGGATATCATTGTTGATTAGAGTCGGCATAGTCATTCTCCACTTTGTATCAAGGCTGCAGCTGTTGAGGTGGTCAACAGTATTAAGTATCTGGGGGCATAGATAACTAACAATCTGACTTGGTCTCTTTATACATTATCTTTAGTGAAATGTGCAAACCAACGTTTGCATTTCCTGAGTTTGATGAGGAGAGCATATCTTTCCCCACCCTATCTTGGCTACTTTTTATAGAGGCACGATTGAGAGTGTTTTAACAAACTGCATCACTGTTTGGTTTGGTAGCAGTGCCTCAGATAGAAGGTCCATACAGAGAGTGGTAAGGAGAGCTGAGAAGATTATAGGAAGCTCGCTTCCTGTTATTCAGGATTCTGCTTATAAACAATATGTGCTTAGAGCTCGATACATTGTTAGAGACACCACACACTTTCTTCACAGACTGTTTCTGTTGCTAAAGTATCTATAGCTACCAGATTCTGTAACAACTTTGTTTCTTATGCCATCCATCTATACAATACAATAGCAGAGTTGGAAGGGACCTTGTAGGTCTTCTAGTCCAACCCCCTGCATGGGCAGGAACCTTATACTTGTATCTTGTATCTTATACTTGTATCTGTATACTTGTATACTTCCTATATATCTTGTAAACTCTTTCTTTTGGCCATGTATATGTATACATTTGAACGATATACAGAAACTGTGATGTTTCTCTGTGTCATATGTGTGTGTGTGTGGGGGGGGTATATGCATAATGGTTATCTTTTGAGAGCTGAATGAAATTTCATTTTAATGTATGCTAATAATGTACATTTAAAGTGACAATAAAGCTTTATTCTAGTTTATTCTGTTCTGTGGCTCTGCCTCAGTCCAATTTACTCATGATGCATTTGCAAACAGAAATGAGACTGCTATGTACATCACTGTATGTTTCTGGAAGAAAGAAGCATTATATGATGTCAAATAAGTACTATCAGAAGCTATACTATTATTAAATTGTTACCATTTATTCTGTTTAATATATAACTTATCAAACTTCATATTAAATATATTTCAAAAGATATATGCCTGGCAATGCAAAAAAATGATAAAGACCTTAAACCATTTCAAAACAAAATCACTTTTATGTAGCTTTTACTGGAAGGAAGTTTCAGTGTGAATCCCAGTGGAACAACCAGCTTCCTGATGTATAACTTTAACTGTTCCTCAGCCATTTCTGTTGATTTTCTACATAGAGTAAGCAGTAGTCAACTTGGGGATTATGCAGGCTTGGGTACACAGCATTTGCTTTACAAAATGTGATTCACAATTTCCAGTGATTTTCATTTTTGTTTCTCAGGCCTTTATGCAATTAACTAAAAAGCTATAGGGAAAGAGAGTTTGTAAAATCTGAGCTTCAGGGCATTAAGTGTGGCTAAGGATATTTTTTCTTTCTTTCAACAGTTTTCTTTGTTTTAAGAAATGGTATTTCATTGAAATTTCCCTTAAAACTTTCTATCATACTTCAAAGATATGTAACATGGAAAGGGGGAATGGGGAGATAAGAAGAAGGGGGTTAGGGAGGAAGAGAGAGAGAGAGAGAGAGTGAGAGAGTGAGAGCAGTCTCTTTGCCCTTTCTGGCACTGGATTATCAAAACAGACTTTTTGACTGCTATTGCTTCCACAAATGTGTTTATCATTTTAATGATAATCACTTCCAATAGCAAATTTGCATAACAATTTGTTATGATTAGTTACTTATAATTTTTCCACACTTAGGCTTAATGTCACTTTATGAAATCAACTTTCAGCAATTTCATATTTAAATGAGAACCAACAAAATTATATTAGAACCAACAAAATTACATTATATTAGTTGAGAACCAACAAAATTATATTATATTAGTTAGAACAATTAACCTCTGGAACAGCTTGCCTCCAGAAGTTGTGAATGCCCCAACCCTGGAAGTCTTTAAAAAGATGTTAGATAGCCATTTGTCTAAAATGGTATAAGGTTCCTGCCCACGCAGGGGGTTGGACTAGAAGACCTACAAGGTCCCTTCCAACTCTGCTATTGTACTGTATTGTATTGTATTATATTGGCAAAGTATATCAAAGCTATATGGATAAAGATTATGTATTAAACATATTATATGTGAAAGCATAAAAATATTACTCTATTTTGTTGGTGTTTTCATTTAATGTCATTCCAAAATATTTAGTTAAATTCATATAAGTAGATCTTCAAAAGATACGTTTCCTCACAAATTAAGATCCTTAAATATTGCACTAGATCCTTTGATTCACACCCATTTGTCATTCTTATAGCTCTAAAAAAAACCTTAGCGAATTGCTTGAAAATGACACAGAAATGCTCCCTTGAGAACCATTGAAGTAAATCTCTTCAAGGCAGAAAGATGATCCCTCAAATGTGGCCTATGATCTTCCTACTGTAATTTTCTTCCCAGGAAGCTCTCTCCTTTAAAAGCAGATCAGAAAAAGAAACTAAGCAATGGAATTTACACAAATGCTAACAAAGATTTGTCGATTATATTTCTCATAATAGGAAAGAGCAACTGAAAGCCCACAGGATGCTTAGATCTGGCCCATGGGGCCACCCTTAAAAAAACAAAGGACCAGCCCTCAATGAAATCAAGTTTGACAGGAAAGAGATTCCCCCTCTCATTACCAATAACTAAATACTATATTTTATATAGTATTTATTGTACTATAAAAAGAAATTATCAATAATCAGTATTACATTTTTATAAAATATATCTTATCACCTGCTTTTTGAAGAAGTAGATTAGAATAAGTTTGCAGAGTGCATCACACTAATCAAACAAGAGACATCAACACTGTTCAAAGTTATGAGAACCATGCTGATTGCCTCTGACTAATTATTTATATACTTAGAGTTATTTAAATGTTCTGAAGATTTTTTTAAAATATTCATCACAGCTGATTTTTCCTAAACTGTTAAGTGGACTATAATAAGCCCATAATAACAGAGTGAGGGAACTAGATGCTGAATAGTTTCATTCAGATTTGTGTAGTAATTGTTAAACATAGCTAGATGTATTGAGATACCTTAAGAAAGGGTTTCAAGATGTTCAAGCTTTCCATTGCAAAAGCAACACAAAACACACAAATAAAACAACAAACTATTCATTTGGTTTACAGCATCTAAGTAACTTATAACTATATAGACTATAGGAGCCATGGTAGAGCAGTAGTTAGAATGCAATATTGCAGATTAACTGTGCCCACTGCCAGGACTTCGATCCTGACTGGCTCCAGGTTGACTCAGTCTTCCATCCTTCCAAGGTTGGTAAAATGAGAACCCAGATTGTTGGGGAGAATATACTGACTCTGTAAACCACTTAGTGCTACAAAGAATGATGAAGTGGTATATTGCTATAGACTTGTATATTTTTAAACAAGTGGGAAAGAGATGTAAAACCATCATTCTTGTTTCTTTTTCTTATGCTATGACATTGTATTTTGTTAAACAGGTTTTATATGCAACCTAATTGTTAACCTTTGCATGATGCAAAATAGTTTTTTGTTGCATCCAATCAGTGCCTTGCTTTATATAAAGGGTCATGCAAAAATAAAGACCATTTGCAAGATTAAGTTACTTGTTGCCATGAATCAGCTTTACCCTTGCTAAAGCTGATATATCTTATTATAGATAGTCCTTGATTTACAACAGTTCACTCAGTGACCATTTAAAATTACAAGGATACTGAAAAAAGTGACTTATGAGATTTTTCATGCTACAAATTGTTTCAGAATCCCCATGGTCACATAGCCAAAATTCAGGTGCTTGGAAACTGGCTCATGTTTATAACTGTTGCAGTGATCTGGGGTCATATAATCACCTTATGTCATATAATCACATATAATCATCAAATCAATGGGGAAGCCAGATTAACTTAACTGCTACAACTGCAGTGTAGCAGTGTGGACTGCTACAACTGCAGTGATTCACTTAAGAACTGTGGCAAGGAAGATTGTAAACTGGAGCAAAATTCAGGTAACAAATATCTAACTTAATAACAAAAGTTTGGGCTCAATTCAGTGGTGGGTTTCAAAAAATTTGGGAACCTCTTCTGTAGGTGTGGCCTGCTTTGTGGGAGTGGCTTGGCAGTCATATGACTGGGTAGGAGTGGCCAAGACGATGTCACTGAATTCGTTGACCCAATGGATGAACTACAATAAGATTAAAATAAGTACAAAAACAATAAAAGAGCTACCTACAGAAGGAAGATGACTGTTCTTGCCAGTCTTCAGTATCACTGACTCCAATGAATGGCCTGCACAAAGAAGAAATGAACTCTTCAATTGCATGCATTGCATTAAGATGAAACAAGCACACAAAACAATAAAGAAAGCTACTTACAGAGGGAAGATTACTGTCTTGCTGGTCTTCTGCCCCACCACCTCACTACCTTGCTCCAATAACATGCACAAAGGAGAGACACAGAAAGGAAGACTTTAATTGCTTGCACTTTACTATGTCAAGGATAAACACAGCACAGAGCACACCCAGCAATAAAGACAGCTACTTACAGAGGAAGGATGACTTGCCTGCCGGTCTTCTGCACTCCACCTTGTGGTTGTAAGCTGAGGACTACAGGTAACAGAAGGAATCTCTTCTTTCACCCAACAATGTACAGTCTTTTCAGGAAGGATGTCCCCCAACAAACAGGAAAGATATAAACAAACAGGAAATATATAGTCTTTCATCCAAGAAGTTAGATCAAGAATGAATAGGTAGAGTCACAGAGCAATACAGATTTATTTTTCTGAAATTTAATTCTCAGTTCAAAAAAACAGGAATATATGAATTAGGTTCAATACTTAGGTCAGTGCAAGTAGCTATTCAAATGTTAGTGGTTAGAAGCAATGGTAAAGCAAGATATGAATTTAAAACCAGAAATATTTTGTTGGCTATTTGAAAAGGAATGCAATATATATTTAATTTACACATGCTAACAGCTTCTGGAATTGTGTTTGCACAACAATGGAAAAACAGATATATAAAAATGAATAAATATTCGAATGTGCAGGAATAAATAAATTGACAATTAAAATCAAGAAGGCTTTGGATACTTTTTCATGTGGGATTTGTTTTAACAATTGCTAACTAACAGAAACAGAAATGAGAAATCTAAAAGTATGAAAGAAAACACCAATTATGTACTGGCCTCCCAGGAGGTTACACAAGGCTGGCTCCAGGAAATAGTGTACGCCTCTTTGAGTGAGGGGTTTCTACCGGCCATCTTGAAAGAGGTGGTGGCGAGACCCCTCCTCAAGAAGCCTTCCCTGGACCCAGCATTGTTGGCTAATTATCATCCGGTCTCCAACCTTAGCTTTCTTGCGAAGATTGTGGAAAGTGTGGTAGCACAACAGTTCCCCCGACACCTGGAGGAAACTGTCTATCTATACCCGCGCCAGTCCAGCTTCTGACGTGGGTACAGCACAGAGACGGCATTGGTCGCGTTGGTAGATGATCTCTGGAGGGCCCGGGATAGGGGTTGTTCCTCTATCCTGGTCCTATTAGACCTCTCAACGGCTTTTGATACCATCGACCATGGTATCTTATTGCACCGGCTGGAGGGGTTGGGGATGGGAGGCACCATATTGCGGTGGTTCTCTTCCTACCTCTCCGACCGGGCGCAATTTGTGTTGACAGGAGGGCAGAGATCGACATCAAGGCCCCTCACATGTGGGGTGCCTAAGGGGTCGATCCTCTCGCCCCTCCTGTTCAAAACCTATATGAAGCCACTGGGCAAGATCATTTGTGGTTTTGGGGTAGAGTACCATCAGTATGCTGATGATACTCAGCTGTACATCTCTACCCCTAACCCCCCCAATGATGCCGTTGAAGTGATGTCCCAATGTCTGGAGGCCATGCGGGTCTGGATGGGGAGGAACAAGCTTCGACTCAACCCATCCAAGACCAAGTGGCTATGGTTTCTGGCGTCTCGATATAGCCAGTTAGTTCCATATCTGGCTATCGGGGGCGAGTCATTAGCCCCCGTGGAAAGGGCCCGCAACTTGGATGACCATGTGACGGCCGTGGCCAGGGGGGCATTTTATCAGGTTTACCTGGTACACCAGTTGCGCCTCTTTCTAGATCGGGACGCCCTACGCATGGTCACTCAAGCCCTCGTCATTTCCCGCCTGGAATACTGCAATGCTCTCTACATGGGGCTCCCCTTGAGATGCACCCGGAGACTCCAGCTAGTGCAGAATGCGGCCACACAGGGGATTTTGGGAGTTTCATGTTACTCCCATATAACACCTCTCCTGTGCGAGCTGCACTGGTTGCCTGTGGTCTTCTGGGTGTGCTTCAAGGTGTTAGTAACCATCTTCAAAGTGCTCCATGGCCCGGGTCCTGGCTATTTGCGAGACCGCCTCCTGCCACATACCTCCCTTCGACCTGTCCGCTCCCACAGAGAGGGCCTCCTCAGGGTGCCGTCTGCCAGTCAATGCCAGCTGGCAACCCCCAGGGGGAGGGCCTTCTCTGTGGCGGGTCCGGCTCTCTGGAACGACCTGCCCCCCGACCTTCGCACCATCACGCACCTATGCCTCTTCCGCCGGGCACTTAAAACGCACTTTTTCCATCTGGCTGGCCTGGCATAGATCAATGGTTTAATTTTAAATTTAACATTTTAATTGTTTTAACTACTTATAGCACAGACGTAACTATTTAATTCTATTTTATCGTGTCTATTTGTTGTGGGTTTTTATTCTTTCTGTGCACCGCCCTGAGTCCCACTGGGGAGAATAGTGCGGTATATAAATTTGAAAAATAAAATAAAATTTAATAAAAATAAAAATATTCTATACACAATAAATTGCAATAAAACCATTTAAAAATATTCTATACACAATAAATTACAATAAAACCATTTAAAAATATTCTATACACAATAGTTTTAAATATATTGAGTATAAAATATTTTTAAATGGTTTGTTTTAATTTATTGTATATAAAATATTTTTTTTAAAATAGTCTAACACAATTTAAAAGAGGATTCCACACACAACAATTTAAAATGAAACCATTTCGAAGTATTCCACACACAACAATTTAAAATGAAACAATTTCAAAGTATTCCACACACAATAATTTAAAATGAAACCAGTTAAAAGTAATCTACACACAATAATTTGAAATAAACAATTCTTAAAAATTCTATACACAATATATTTCAGTAAAATTATTTTTAAAAATTCTATACATAATACATTTAAAAGTATTGAGTATAGAAATTTTTTAATGGTTTATTTTAATTTATTGTTGATAGAATCTTTTTTTAAATAGTCTGACAATTAAAAAAAATCTATACACAATAAATTGAGATAAACCATTATTAAAAATTCTATACTCAATACTTTTAAATTAAACAATTTTTAAAAAATTTATACACAATAAATAAAATATTCTTTAAAAAGCATTAAAAACATAAAAGAAAAAAACAACCAGGTCACTTACCAGCAGGCAGAATCAGCAGCTCTCCAATGCGATGGATGCAGCAGGGAGCAGGCAGACAACAAAGCAGCAGGTAAGCTGGACAGAAGGGACATGCGAAAGCTGCACTGCCATCACTGGCCACCCCCTTTTGGCCATGCAGCGTGTGAAAGCCGCCACTGCTGCCACCCTCCCCCTTTCGGCCATGTGGCATGCAAAAGCCGCCGCTGCCACCCATCCTCTTTTGGCTATGCGGCTTTCCCTTGTGAAAGCTGTGAGCTGGTGTAAGCTAGCCTGCCACCACTGCCTACCCCCTTTTGGCCATGCAGTATGCAAAAACTGCCGCCGCCACCCACCCCCTTTCAGCCATGCGATGTGTGAAAGCCACCACCTCCATCGCTGCCCACTGCCTTTCAGCCATGCGGTGTGCGAAAGCTGCCACCGCTGCCACACCCTCTTTCGACTTTTGAACAAGAACGAGAAAGATTCTTTTCAAAAGAGGAATGTTGGCTGTTGGCGCCACGCTTTTAAATGGGTCCAGTCCAGCCATCCAGGACTCCAGCCAATCAGTGAACGGCTGGCTGGGCTACTTAGTGTGGGCGGGGGAGTGAGCGGGCTGTGACGGAACAGGAAGGGTGAGCGAGCGACAGGACCGGGGCAGGTGTTCTGGAACTTACTTTTGGTGGAACCTTTTCTAACTGGTTCAATAGATTTGACAAAGCAGTTCTACTGAACCGATAGGAACCCACCCCTGGCTCAATTGTAGTTGTAAATAGAAGACTTCCTGTATTCATTGTAATTGGTCTCTGTCTTTAATTAAAAGTTGGCAATGTCTATGAAGACTATCTAGAACTAAGTAAAACAACATCTTCCATTTTCATATCTATTTAATGATCTTTATTTCAGATGTTCCTGATTTAGCAATATATGCTACAATTTTTAGTTCAATATCTGTGATCTTTCCAGAATAAAACACTGAATACCACTACACTCCCTGTAGTTATCACAGTGACTTTTCTTTAAAATGTTAGAAGTACACCAAATCATTAACTGTTATAATAGAAATATATAATAATGAAAAATTAAGCCAAGCCAAAGAGAATATCCAGAACAGAACAAAATATGATGGCAACAGATAATAAGCTTTGTGTTATTTATTCATAAATATTATACTATCAGTTAAATGTACAAATAATTTTTGAAGTTTTCTGTTTCTGTCTCTTGCACAGATGCCATTTCATAACTACGACAAATTCATTAGTTGTGCATCCATTTTCTATATCTTTTCAAATGTTGTAAAGTATCCTTTGCATATAAAAAGAAAAGTATGCATTCTATGTGAATGTTCAGTTCATATTCATCTTAATAATTTATAATAACTTTAATTTACTTCTTCCCAGAGGCAAGGGTTATGGCTTGAGTGCCTAAAGCGCCTTTAGTTTGTCCAAGAACTTGGAAACATTCAATACCATTTTTTAATTTTACTAACTAGTGTAGCTGGTCCTTGTGCCTTTTAAGAAACTACTTTTAAATTCCTGTGTTTCAAAAGAAGTTTGTTAAGTGCTATTTGAAATAGGGAATGGTGATCAAGAAATATAAATGCTCAATTCTTCAGGCATACTGAATAAGTTGGCTTTCTAAGATCTTGATCTTGCCTACTTTTTCCCAAGCTTTCTTTGATTTGTTTACATAATTTGGAGGAAACCATGGAACATGGAACACACCCTCCTCTGTCTTGTCTCTAATCCCTAGAAAAGCAGATTTCTATAAAAGTGATTTTAGGAAAGTGTTGGCAGGCCTCCCAACTAAACAAAATACTTACATTTATATCAATGGCCTATTGTTTTCCTTTTGCAGTGGAGACTTTCCAAGTTATTGAATAACATGTGTTTCCTTTAAAAATCAGCTTGAAAAAGATTGGGATATTTTCTTAATCTTTTTTTAAAAAATCAGTATATTCAAACTAGAAATCGAGTAACACTTTTACATCTTGATGGCAGCAAATAATAAGGGCATTTGTAAATAAAGAAATTCCTGTTCTTAAATTTTAAATTAAAAAAAACCCCAAACTAATGTCAATGCAGAAAAAACAACTTTAGACGTGACAATGAAAATATCAGTTAGCTTCTGCTGTTAGAATCAACCATTAACAATAAGGAAAAAGCAGCCAAGAAATAAACACAGGGTAGCACTTTGAAAATATATTCAAATGCTGTGATGCATCTATATCTGCAAAAATCAGAATTGTGCAACCCATGGTATTTCCCATGACGCTCTATGGAAATAAAAGTTGAACTTAAAAGAAGCTAGATAGGACAAAATTTGTTGCTTTTAAACTTTGGTGTTGGAGAAGAGTGTTGGGAATACCACAGAAAATAAGCCAATGAATCACGAAATAAAACATCCTAGCGTTCTCACGTAATGCACAAATTATTTTATTTTGCACATATTATGCAAAGACAAAACTTTCTGGAAAAAGTTGCAATGTTTGGAAAGGTAGAAGGAAATGAATATGCCTATAGGGAGGCATAAAAGAACAAGTTAGAGTTAGAATGTCTTGGACAATGTCTATCTATGGGCTAGCTAGAAGTGAAAAGTATTTGATGGCACAAAACAAAAAACCTCCAGTTTGTAAAATTGAATGGCATTACAACATAGGTAATATGAAGTTTAAAAATACTCATTAAAACATTACCATAAAGAGACTAAATGTCAGCATTCTAAAGTATTGTATAATATAAAAACGGTTGTATTTTAAATAATAATAGCCTGTTAAAATATTTAACAAGTTTGAGCTGGTTTAATAAAAAGGATACCAAATAAAGCAGTAATAGGCACAATGATGGTATTGAAGAAGCCCTTGTATGTGTGCACTAGACTGCATCTATATACTAAATTTTTTGTTATGACTTGTCACTGGGCAAAATGATGTATCATAGGGCAATAATGTTTGAATCAAGGTATCTCAAATTGATTAGTTTATTGAGAATGTGCCCCAAATCCTGAACATGACTAAGATAATGGAATGAAATCTGGGAAAGTTGTGGCTGTTGCTATTTCATGGCCTTCATTTCAACTTTCATTCTGTGACAGTTTCTTAGCCAGTCTCTCAATCCCTTCCTCTCTGCCGCTCTGAGCAGCAGTTAGACCAACAATGATGGGACTCATCTCCTGAGTGGGAGGAGGGAATGAGTCTGCCTATCAAGATGAGGTGGACTGGTCACTTTCATAGTATGGAAACAATTACTTGGTCCTTAACCCCAATAAGACCAATGAGCTTATAGTGGACTATCGAAGGAATAGATTAGACAGCCAGCCCTTGATTATCAATGGAGATCAAGTGGAGCAAGTGGCTAGTTTTACATTTCTGGGTGTTATCATAAAAGAGGACGTCACCTGGGATGCTCATATTTTAGCACTAGTCAAAAGGACCCAGAAGAGATTATACTACATGAGAGTTCTTAGGAAACAATAACTGAAATAAAAGCTGTTGGTGACCTTCTATTGCTGCACCATAGAAAATATTTTAACTTACTGCACTGTGCATGGTTTGCCAATTGCACAGTGGCAGATAGGACAGCACTCCAAAGAGTTAATATCATTGCCCATTGGTTGCCCTCTCCCCTCTTTGGAAGAGCCCTATAGCTCCTGCTACCTTAAGAAAGTTTAAAACATTATTAAAGAACTATTTCATCCTGGGCATCCCTTTTTTTAACTATTACCATCTGGCAGACAGTACAGGGCAATAAAAACAAGGACAAATAGGCTGAAAAACAGCTTCTATCTCAGAGCAGTATTTATATCGGATTCTACTGTATAGTGAAATATAAATATAGGGGGGTTCAATTCAATTGTATAGATTGTGAAGGATCTGTGTTTTTTATTTTATTTTTTATGTATAATGTACACTGAATATGGCATTTAATTTCATTGTATGAGATGTAATGACAATAATGTATTTCAATTTATTTATATGTCTTCTGGAATGGAAGGGGAAAGAAAAGGGAGGATTTCTGATGATCCATGGAAACATTTAAAAAACAATGACCCAACAGGGCATGAGTTGTCTAGAACAATAATGGCTAACCTTTTTCCCATCGCGTGCCAAAAGTGAGGGGAGCGCAGGAGCGAGGGGTGCTCATCGCATGTAAAAAGTGAGGGGTGCACGGGCATGCCCACACCCATGCTATGTGTATGACCCCCCTTGTGTATGCATGTGCAACTCCCCCACGTGCACATGTGTGCACGATCCCTACCCTCACCCTGCTTTTGGCACATGATGGACCCATTTTTTGACCTCCCCAGACTCCAGAGGCTTTCCAAGAGCCTGGGGAAGATGAAAAGAGCCTCCCATTCCCCCCAGCAGGCCCTCTGGAGGATTCAGGAGGCTTCCCTGAAGCCCCCAGATAGTGAAAAATGGTGCTACGGGCAACCCGGTTTGCCCGTAAGGCCGTTTTTTGCCTTCCAGAGCCTTCAGGAGGCTTCCCTGAAGCTTCTGGAGCACAGAAAACAGCCCAACACGCAAACTGGAAGCCCATTCCCGAACTTCCAGTTTGCACATTGTTTTTGCGCAGGTGACAGTAGAAAGGAATGAACTGGGATTCCGTTGCTGTGCTCTCTATTGGCTAAAAGTATCTGAAAATCCAGATTAAAAGATCCCATTTGAATTCTGCTTAGATACCAAAAGTGGATTGTCTTAGATCCAGGCAATAACACAAAGCTTTTGAGATACATTCTTACAGCACCCCCAAAAGAAACGCATGTACAAGCCCTCTCCATCTTTGCATGTGTGAGTGTGAGAGACGCTGGACTCAGGCAGTAGCCAGAAGACCAGAGAATGGAGCTACCAGTAGTTATCCGAAGTTCAATGTAACTTCCATCACTCTGTTTTCTCTTGGCGTTCTACCAGATACTTCGCTATTACCCATCCCGCTTCCTGGTAACGCGGAGTTCGCAGCGCCAGTGTAGAGTCGCTGACCGCGGCAAGCGATTGATGTCAGGAGCGCTGGGGGAGCGAGCGGGGGCGGCAGAAAGTTAAAACATGCCCCCAAGCTGAAATATTCAACGACGGTCTTTTCCAGACAGATCTGCCTTCGCTTTTTCCAGCTCTCCTCGGATGGTGCAGCAGCAACTACGGTAAAAACCAGAGGAGGCGTTAGGTAAGTAGCCTTACGAGCCCTCGCCCAGGAAGCAAGTTGGGCCCCGGTCCTGCGGGGAAGCTGCATTGCGGCTGGGGAGGGAGAGAGCGCGCTCGAGGCGGCCAGAAAGAAGGTGAGGTAGAGGGGTGGCGCACCTTCGGAGGGGAAACTAAGGAAAAATTGAAACCGGGTCGGCTCGTGAGAAGATCTGATGGCGAGCAAGCAACGCTTCCCCGAAAAGAATGACATAACAGCTATCCCAGCGATCCCAGTAGCAAGGTAAGCACAGGCTGCCGCACTGCGCGCGCGCGCGCAACTTCTGCTAAAGGGGGGAAAAGGACGTAGGCTAGTTCGAAGCAGGCGGTGATTTTTCCCCCAGCTGTCGCAATGACGGGGGAGCAGGTGGGCGTGGCTTCAGTTCTGTCACAGTCTCTTGAGGCATCCTCCTTCATAAGAGTGCCTTTCAGAGAGATAGTCCAGCGGGATTGCCGTCCTGTGGTCCTTCAGGCCAGGTTCGAGTACAGCCAGCTGTGGTAGGTAAGGTTGGCCTGGTCTGAGCATTCAGACTTCTGTGGAATGTATGAGCATTGTCCTATTCAGTGGGGTTCATTCTGGAATATATTGTGTGTAAGATTGCAACCTCACAGTATGATTCTGAGCAGTGGATTTAGTTTCAATTCTCACTGAATTAGATATGTTTTTCCAGGTTAGTGTAAATTAAGCCAGTCCCACTCAACTTTGGCAACTCTTAAAATGGAGGGACTTCAAGTCCCAGAATTCCCTAGACAGCATGTTGGGGGAGTTGGAAAATTCTACAGAATTCTATCTCAGAATTTTTCAGCCAGCATTGTGGGAGATGAAATCTATACATTCTTGCCAAGATTGTAAAAAAATTAATTGGGGTATCCTAGGTATTACCCTGGGTATAGTACAGGTAGTTCTTGACTTCCAATCATAATTTTTGAGTCCAACATTTCTTTTGCTAAACCAGATATTTGTTAAATGAGTTTTGCCCCATTTTATAACCTTTCTTGTCACAGTTGTTAAGTGAGTCATTGCAGTTGCTAAGTTAATAATAGGTTTTTAAGTGAATCTGACTTCCCCATTGACTTTGCTTGTCAGAAGGTTGCAAAAAATGATCATAAGGAGATGCCAATTGCCAGGCTGGCATCTTGTCTGAATTTTGATCATGGGAGCACGGGAATACTGCAAGTGTGGGAAAAACAGTCATAAATCATCCCCCCCCCCATGTCATTGTAATTTCCAATAGTCACCAAACAAATTGTGGTAAGTTGAGCATTCTCTGTACTCCTCTTGCTTTTTGTTTATGGCAATGGAAGCTAGAGCAAAAATACAGTGTACTCCAGATTCATTGTGCTAATATACTCCTGAAATTTTGGCTATAACTGTCAGGCAATCATTGGTCAAATGTTCTAGAAACTAGTGTGAGATCTGTAATTGGTACTAAGTTGTTCTTTGTTGCTGAAAGCTGGCTCTTTTGGAGGTAGGAAAGGGTAATTTTGGGGTGGTAGTCTAGCCACGTGTGTGTGTATATGTATAGGTACAGAAAGAAGCTATTCAATTCTAATTCCAGCAAAAGTGTATTTTCAGGTTACTGGAATTTATATTTTCATTATATTTCAGATAATGAATATTTGCTTTATTCATATTTTATAGGGTTTTGGATTTGATCTGCAGAAGATGTTTTGGCGTGTACTGGAACTAGCAAGATGGGTGGCATATAAAATAAACAAACAAATTTGAGTTTTGCTCTGTCTGCAACATTAACACATCTGCAAATTTGCTTTGAATTGCATAACAGTCCTAGAAAATCTTTGAGAAAAAAGGTGCTATTTTTTTTAGGTTGGCATGATACACTTTTTTGATGTTCACAAAGAACAGGATTTTCTTTTTACTTGGCTTCCCTATGAACTTGGAAAAAGTATTTCTGTTATTTTAAGGAATTTACTAATTAATGTTCATTAATGTTTAATGGCAGCTTTAAATAAGGTTTAAAAATGGGGCCACTTTAAGGAATAGCAGAAAGTTGTACTCATTTAACATCCAAAGCATTTCCAAAGTGATTCAAGTATATCAGAAATATGGTTCTAACATTAATTGTATTTAAAAAAATATATAATTAAAAAAGCAAAAGTCTTCCAGGTGTAATAAATTCTGGCTGGCCTTACTTACATGAATCATTTTGCAGTTACTGCTGTGCAAGCATCTCTTGTCATTCTACCTCCTCTAAAATGAGCTTCAGACCCATTCATCAACAAGAGACAAGAATGGTACAAGTCAATGCTGAATCATTCAAGCTGTTACAGTTAATCCTAAATTATATTTTATTATATGGTCTAAAGTTTCAAACCAGCCTTATGATGATGCATGATGTTCTAAACAAAAATGTATACTTTTGGTGTTTTTGGTTTAATAATAATAATAATAATAATTTTATTTCTAACCCGCTCTCTCTCCCCGAAGGGACTCGAGGCGGGGCACAGGGAAATTAAAACAATAAAAACAACAAAATACAAAAATAAGAACAATAAATATAAGATAAAAACAAATTAAAT
The DNA here is from genome assembly GCA_039707465.1 of Rhabdophis nuchalis. Lineage (NCBI taxonomy): Eukaryota > Metazoa > Chordata > Lepidosauria > Squamata > Natricidae > Rhabdophis > Rhabdophis nuchalis. The sequence goes on along the minus strand of CM077647.1, from coordinate 42,449,761 downwards.
AGTTAATCCTGCGCTAAAATCTCCCAATTAATTACTAAAAATTCACCCTAGTTTTCTGATTGGCAAAAAATATTTGAGCAAATGTTTGAACTAGCCTATAGTTTATTTATAGTAAGCTAGTCTTTTTTATTAATATTATTATTCTGGCTTATGATTTTATAAGAAAACAGTCAATATCTTGACAATATTTTTTGCTTGCTATTTTTATGTGTTATACAAATTAGTAAATTGGATCACTTCTATCAATCACACAGAAGTGAAAAGAGAGTAATAGATATAATATATTATATTGTTTACTTATATACTTGGCTAATGAAATAGCTTTTATTGGTGTTGCTAAAGAATTTTATTTATTTATTTGTTGAATTTATATAACCGCACCCTCTCCCCGAAGGGACCCGGGGCGGTGCACAGGAAATTAAAACAGACAATATCACAATATAAATAATTAAAACCAAATTAAATAAATTATCCCTGTGCTAAAATTTAAAAATATTAAAACATAATCCCATCTAAAACCCAATTAAAACAATTTATGGTAGATGTGGTGGCTCAATGGCTAAGACACTGAGCTTGTCAATCAGAAAGGTTGACAGTTCAGCGGTTCGAATTCCTAGCGCATATAATGGAGTGAGCTCCCATTACTTGTCCCAGCTTCTGCCAACCAAGCAGTTTTTAGCATGTAAAAATGCAAGTAGAAAATTTGGGACTACATTGGGGGGAAGGTAACAGCGTTCCTTTAGTCATGCTAGCCACATGACCACGGAGACGTCTTCGGATAGTGCTGGCTTTTTGGCTTTGAAATGGGGATGAAGCACCGCCCCCTAGAGTTGGGAACAACTAGGATATATGTGCAAGGGGAACCTTTTACCTTTAAAGAAGAACATTATTGCTTTGAACTAAATAAATGGTTCTTATTCATTATGATGCAAGTGATAATTCTGTGTGGGCTATTATCATATTGTTTATGACCTCAGTTGCATCTATAGGGAATGGGATTTCGTAGTCCAAATTGCTGCATATTATGCAATCCCAAGTTATTTTTTTTATATTTGGTTGTTACTGTTTAACAAATAGCCATTGGTATGGTTGTAAGAAAAATCCGGTCTGATTCCAAGGCAGGAGAAAGACGCTGGAAATAAAATGGAGGCAGGAAAGGAAGTCTCTAATTATTGGGTAGTTAGAAACTAAGGATAGCAGCATGTTTCTGGTGTGGCTGACAAATGGGTTGAGAGTAGTTGGGCTTTTATAAATTCTTGGGACTGTGATTAAGATGGCTGTTCCTATGCAAGAATACGTCCTTCAATATTTTAATGGCTGTTGCCAGATTCCTTTGGGGTCATGTGTGGGTCATGGCTGACTCTACAGGCAAAAGGAGAAATGCAAATCCTGTGTTTTTCTGAGCTAATCTTGTCAGCTTTGGCTCCTTGCATATTGTGTTGCTTATTTGGAGTCTCTTTGCTTATGAATAGATTGGCCCAGTCTTTCTGAACGGATAAAAAATCTTCTTTCCTAAAAACCCGCCTTCACCTCTGCTTGAGGCTGTTTCCTTGTGGCAGGAAGACTGGGGCTGCTTTCTGCCTTTTTAAAGATTTTCTCCATTTGTCCTTTAGGAGAAATATTCCACCCTGCCTCTTTTTAATATTAAGAATAAAGAATATTTTAATCTGGGGAGGGGGCGCTTCCCACAGTATTTTATTTTCAAGTCCAGCAAAATAGTAAAATAGGCTAAATATAAATATTATACTATGAGAGGAGAGAGATATTGTTAAAAATCTCTGACAGCTCAGTACAAGTCTTAATGAATTCAGGATGCTTTTTCCAGGGAAATGTGCATTGAGATAGTAGTTAATAAATTCAATTCAAAAAGTTTATTTCACATTCTGTCTAATGAAAATATAGGTGTGAGGTGGCACAGTTAGAGTGCAGTACTGCAGGCTACTCCAGCTGACTGCTAGCTGTAGTTCAGCAGTGCAAATCTCACAAGGCTCAAGGTTGACTCAGCCTTCCATCCTTCTGAGGAATGAGGTCCCAGATTGTTGGGGGCAACATGGTGACTCTATAAAACTTCTTAGAAAGGGCTGCAAAAGCACTATGAAGCAGTATATAAGTCTAAGTGCTATTGCTATATGTTTGTAGCCTGGGAAAGTTCTCTTTGTCACACGTACCTTTACAAATGTCTAGAAAGCAATATGGTCCCCAAATGATATAAACCCTGCTTTTTTTTTGCCTAGGATTACTATAGGTCTATGATAGTGAACCTATGGCATGTTTGCCAGAGGTGGCACACAGAGCCCTGTCTGCTGGCATGTGCACAGTCGCCTCAGGTCAGATCTCTGCAGTATTTCTTTCATGAGCTTCTATTTTCCTACAAAAAAATGAAACAGAAGCTCACAAAAGAAAAAGATCTTACCTCTTGCCATGGTGCCAGTGTTGGGATGCCCTGCCTCCCGCCAGCCAGCTAATCTTTGGGTCTCTGCTGTGCATGTACGCATGTCTGCGCATGCACACATTTGCGTGCACACACACCTTTCAGTTTGGGCATGCACGCACAGGCAGTTTGGGCACTCAGTAGATAAAAGGTTTGCTATCACTGCTTTAGGTAATCACTGCAAGGAGATAATAACAATAACAATAATAATCTTTATTGTCATTGTACTAAAATTACAATGAAATTGGTTTTAACTGAAGGAGACCGAAGGAGCCGAAGGAGACCACAGTCCCTCAGACAACCGGGTGTGAATCTCTCTGCGTGAGATGGGGCCTAGGGAGGCAGTTGGGCATGTTAGTTGTATACCTGGCTCTTCGCTATGCAACAACAGCCCTGCCCGAGCTCCTAGAGGTGATAGCCGAGGCGGCAGTTGAGACCCCCAGACTGGTAGTCATGGGGGACTTTAACTTGCCGTCGGCAGACGAAGCCTCTGGAGCAGCTCGGGAGTTCATGGCCTCCATGACGGCCATGGACCTGACCCAGGTAGTTTTAGGCCCCACTCACGAGGGGGGAAACACACTGGATCTCATCTTTGTCTCGGGACAGTGGAGTTGTGATCTGGGAATAGGGAACCTAGCCATCACTCCCTTGTCATGGACAGATCACGCTCTCCTTCGGCTGGACTTTCCAATCGCTACATCTCACCGCGGGGAGGCGGAACCGGATATTCCTATATGGTTCCGCCCCAGGCTTCTAATGGACCCGGAAAGGTTCCAGAGGGAGCTTGGGCCAATTCCTGTGACCCTGCCCCGTGACTCGACTGAGGACCTAGTGGCCGCATGGTTAAGTGCGGCCGCGGGGGCCTTGGACCGAGTCGCGCCCTTGCGGCCTCTCTTGCGGCGACGAATCACCCAGGCTCCTTGGTTTACCGAGGAGCTTCGGGGGATGAAACGCCACAAGAGACGCCTAGAGAGCAGATGGAGATCCTCTCGCTCCGAAGCCGACCGAACACTAGTGAGAACCCATATTAGGACTTACTTAGTGGTGATAAGGGTGGCCAAACGTGAGTATTGTGCCATCCTTATTGCATCCGCAGATAACCGCCCTGCCGCCCTGTTTGGGGTGACCCGCTCCCTCCTTCATCAGAGGCCGCAGGAAGCCCCTCTGCAAGGGCGAGCAGAGGAATTTGGGATTTATCTGCAGGAGAAAATCACTCGGATTCGGAATGAGCTACCCTCCATCGACAGTGGTCCTGTGGGACTGTCCGAGACTAGTCTTGAGGTTCCTTCTTGGGAGGAGTTTGACTTTGTTACCACCGAGGATATGGACAGGTTGTCAAGGAAACTTAGGGCGACCACATGTTTATTGGACCCGTGTTCCTCCTGGCTTGTACTGGCATCCTGGGAGACGACACGAGGCTGGCTCCAGGGCATTGTCAACACATCTTTGAGTGAGGGGTGCTTGCCTGCCGTCTTGAAAGAGGTGGTAGTGAGGCCCCTCCTCAAGAAGCCGTCCCTGGACCCAGCTTTATTAGAGAACTATCGTCCGGTCTCCAACCTTCACTTTTTGGTGAAGGTTGTCGAGAGTGTGGTAGCCCAACAGTTTCCGCGACACCTGGAGGAAGTTGATTATCTAGACCCGCGCCAGTCCAGCTTCCGACCCGGTCACAGCACCGAGACGGCATTGGTCGCGTTGGTTGATGATCTCTGGAGGGCGCGGGATAGAGGTTATTCCTCTATCCTAGTCCTATTAGACCTCTCGGCGGCTTTTGATACCATCGACCATGGTATCCTATTGCACCGACTGGGGGGGTTGGGGCTGGGAGGCACCGTTTTGCGGTGGTTCTCATCCTACCTCTCTGGTCGGTCTCAATATATGTTGACGGGAGGGCAGAGGTCGACCTCGAGGCCTCTCTTATGTGGGGTTCCTCAGGGGTCGGTCCTCTCGCCCCTCCTTTTCAACACATATATGAAGCCGCTGGGTGAGATCATCCGTGGTTTTGGGGTGGAGTACCACCTGTACGCTGATGACACCCAGCTGTACATATCCACCCCAAACCACCCCAACGATGCCGCCGAAGTGCTGTCCCGGTGTTTGGAGGCCGTACGGATCTGGATGGGTGGTAACAAACTCAAGCTCAACCCTGCCAAGACTGAGTGGCTGTGGTTTCCGGCACCCCGGTTCAGCCAGATTACTCCAACTCTGGCCATTGGGGGTGAAACACTGGCCCCCGTGGAGAGGGTGCGCAATTTGGGTGTCCTCCTGGATTCCCGGCTGTCCATGGAGGACCATGTGGCGGCCGTGGCCAGGGGGGCGTTTCATCAGGTACGCCTGATGCGCCAATTGCGCCCCTTACTGGACCGGGCTGCCCTTCGCACAGTCACTCAAGCTCTCGTGACGTCCCGACTCGACTACTGTAATGCTCTCTACATGGGGCTTCCTTTGAGGTGCACTCGAAAGCTACAGCTAGTCCAAAACGCAGCCGCGCGGGTGATTATGGGAGCCACTAGATGCTCCCACATAACACCGATCCTGCACGAGCTGCATTGGCTTCCTGTGGTTTTTCGAGTGCGCTTCAAGGTTTTGACAACTATCTTTAAAGCGCTCCATGGCTCGGGGCCTAGTTATATGCGAGACCGCCTCCTGCCCCATACATCCCTTAGACCGATACGCTCCCACAGAGAGGGCCTTCTCAGGGTGCCGTCGGCCGGACAATGCCGACTGGCGACACCCAGGGGAGGAGCCTTCTCTGTGGCAGGGCCAGCCCTCTGGAATGACCTACCCCCTGAATTACGTACCATCACCGACCGCTGCCAATGTCTTAAGACATATTTGTTTCAACAAGCCGGCCTAGCCTAACCTCCCATGGGGACTTTTAGGTAGTTTTAAATTGGGTTTTTAAAATTTGGTTTTAGCGCAGGATAGGTTTATTTAATAGTTTTTTAAATTATATTTATTGTATTTTGTATGTTTTTAAATTTCCTGTGCGCCGCCCTGGGTCCTTTGTGGAGAAGGGCGGGATATAAATTTAAATAAATAAATAAAATAAATAAATAAACTTCACTGGTGAAAAATTATAACAGAAACAAAAAGAGAGAGAAAAGAAAAAAGAAAAAACTAGCATGTGCATGTAGTGATTGCGGTTGAATTTAAAAGTCTCACAGCCCAAGGATAGAAGCTATCTTTAAACCTGTTCGTTCGACTGGCTATACTTTGATATCTTCTGCCTGATGGTAGAAGGGCAAAGAGATACCAACCAGGGTGTGAATCATCTTTGAGAATCTTCCTTGCTCTGCTAAAGCAGCGAGATCTGGCGATGCTATCCAGTGATGTCCGAAGGCAACCAATGGTTTCTTTTGCTGAATTGATCACTCTCTGTAGTGCCTTCCTCTCCGCAACTGTTAAACCAGCATACCACACTGTGATACAATATGTGAGGACACTTTCTATGGTGGACCGATATCAGCCGTTGTTCCATCTGATTTTTCCGCAGGACTCTAAGGAATTGAAGTCTCTGTTGGGCTTTTCCAATCACCCGAGATGTATTGTTTTTCCAGGTGAGATCTTGGCTAATAAGTACTCCTAAGAATTTAAAAAAAAAGGCTTTATCAAAAATCTGAATTGATCTGTTGGGCAGCAGTATTGAAATTTCGCCAAGAATCACTTTGGGCAAAAATATGCTGGTTGTTTGCTAAGGGTTGTATCTAGATGGAGATTGATCTAGAACTATTTCCATTGGATTTTTGGCAATTTGAGAAGAGAAATCCTAATGCTATGGTTATTGGAGCTGATGAATTACTATGCTCCAGTGTTTATTTGTGGTTGGTAGCTATGTTGGCAAAATAGTTTTAAAGAAGAGAAGACAGTGATGCCTCGAATTCTGTTTTGGAATAGGGAGATTTAGCTGTCAAAATCCAAACAATAGCAATAGCAAACAACAGCTGGGATACTGTTTCACTGACTGTAAGATCAATGACAGTGGCCATTCCAATCAATGACCAAATCACTGATTCTATACCAAAAACAGCTGAGCTACCTTTCCTCAGGAGATTTAACATAATTTGCTATGGATTAAATAGAGAGCACATTTTTCCTCACAATGTACATGATAGTTGGATGCTAGCGCAATGAGTTTGTGTTATACATAATTACTGCTTGTAAATGGTCATTATTGATAAGTAATTCTTGCTTCTCTCTTCATCATATCTTTCATTCCTTTTGCTCGCTGTGTTGTACTCCATACATTTGATGAAGCAGATTGGGATTACAGAAATTTATGTGAATTTATCTATTGGGAAATATGTCAGAGTTAATTCAGCATTTACTGAATTAATTTTTAACCAGTAAGATATTATTTCTTTATGGAAAAAAGAAACAAATTATTCTCCTTAAAGGAGAACAATTGTAGATATTAACAGCTTTATCAACATTAAACGTTCTTTTTCTTAAGATAGCTGGATTCAAAGTGATAATAATTTATTTAAATCAGGAGAGATAAGAGATATTAATAGTTTTATTAAAATTGAATGCCTATTTTCTTAAGCTAGTTACACCCCGTGTGATGAAAGTTTATTTACATCAGAAGAGTAGAGTGGCGGAACTTGGTACTATTATGAGAATTAAATTTATGTTTTAGCTTTTAAAATAATTGTCATTTCACATTAAGTTCTTAGGAGGGAGAACACAAACATGTAGTTGCCTCTAATTAAATATATTTTTTTCTGCTTTACTCCTATGTATTCCGTGACTTTTGCTGAGGTCAATGCAAAGTGTAATTTATCACACAGATTAGTATTGATCAAAGTAAACCTAAGATCGATATTGGATTTTGAGGGTCAGTAAATTTGTAAATAGGATGAAATATGGAAGGCAATGTATCTATCAGATACATTTTTTTTAAAAAAGAGAAACAACAGCAATTGTATGTGTGAGGAAGAAAACATTTAACTAATTAAAGATGTGATGCTCCTAATTAAAGATGACATGCTATTACATAAATAGCAAAACATTTAAATGGCTTGATGAATTTGTAACACTGCACTGCTGGATTACTTGAAAAGGGTTGCTTCAGTAACTTCTGGATTATGTGAAAGAATGCTACATCAACACATATAAGTATATTAGTTTTGTTGAATAAATCAGATTTATTCATCTGATTAAGTTAAAATGGGTGGATGTGCCTCTTATACTAAACAGAAACAAATTATATTATGCTTTATGGTTACAGTATATGTAAATTAGGCCATAGGTGGTCTGGACAGCTGCCCACTGCTCTGTATATTATTTTGATGATGTACAGATGAGGATATCATTCGAATTGTGTAGTTGAATTTGAAAGTGAACATTTGTGCACCAATTTAGGAATGAGGATCCAATGCACCAAAGTGCTATCATCCCTTGGCAACCATAATTCTGTAGTTGCTTGTAATTGCATAAAATATATTAATTGGCAATGTTCAAAAAAAGTTATAATAGGATTCCTTCTCCCATGGCTTCCTATAGAAATCAAAACATGTTCTATTATTAAAGGTTCCCCTCACAAATATGTGCTAGTCATTCTCAACTCTATGGGTCGGAACTCATCTCTGTTTCAAAACCAAAGAGCCAGCACTGTCTGAAGATATTTCTGTGGTCATGTGGCTAGCATGACTAAATGCCGAAGGTGCACAGAATGTTGGGTGGTCATTATTTTTCTACTTGAATTTTTTACATGCTTTCGAACTGCTAGGTTGGCAGAACCTGGGACAAGGAACAGGAGCTCATTCTGTTACGCGGTGCTAGAGATTTGAACTGCCGACCTTTCTGATCGACAAGCTCATTGTGTTAGCCACTGAGCCACCACATCCCTGTTAATAATAGTCTTTATTATTAGACACTACCTAATTACTTATTAAATTCTAGTCATGTTTGAAAAATAGTGCTTTATTCAGAATTGAAAGCTGATTTTGGAAAAAGCTGACTCGCCTAAAATGAAAAGTTGCAAATATTCGTTTTTCTAATAATTATTTACTATATTGTCACCCTATATGGAACTAGCTAATAGTAATAATATAGTGGTTAAAGAGTTGGACTTGGGGGATTTGAGTTCAGGTCACTGCTAATATACAGAACTTCCTGGGCAAGTATGGACCTATCACTTTCTTAGCCAACTGGGTTCTTGGGATGACATTCTGGAAACTCTCAAAGGAAAATCTGTAGCCATCATCCACTTTATGAACTGCAAGAGAAAGAAAATAAATTTCTTTTTCCTGAGTGTGCTTCTAGTGTAGCATTCTCAACCAGAGCACTCCAGAAATGTTGGGACTTCAATTTCCAGAATTTTTACCTAGATTGGGAGAAGCTATAGTATAGTAGAATGAAGTTCTTGTCTTAAACATCAGAAGAAATCAGATGTGTGGGAAAGGTGTGTCATTAAAATGTTCCTTTCCATTTTAATAAAGCTCATCCAAGGCAGATTGTCCACTCATGTGTGTGTGTGTGTGTGTGTGTGTGTGTGTGTGTGTGTGTGTGTGTGAGAGAGAGAGAGAGAGAGAGAGAGAGAGAGAGAGAGAGAGAGAGAGAGAGAGAGAGAGAGAGAGAGAGAGAGAGAGAGAGAGAGAACATACATTAAATACTCCTATTTTGCAAATGTTCATGATCTTTTAGAGCATTTGATAAAATAAAAGACTGGAAATAAGCAATATGTTCATTAGAAAGGGCAACGTAGGCATGCCACTCATACTATTGTATGCCTATGGAAAGGGCTACTACTGTAATGTTTGTGCTTGTGGTTGTCCCAGATGGATTATTTTAGGAAGAGGTAAATGACAACCTTGAATTCAAGGTTGTTATTTTTTTTAATTTCTTTAGGTGATTCTAGGACTGTGGTCTTCACCTTTGTAGTCTGGAGCTAATTGGTTCCTTTTTGTTGAAATCAATGAAAAGAAGGGACCTGGCTAAAGTGAATGACAAACAAACAACCCTAACTCTGTACTTCCTATAGGAACATAAGGAATTACCCTATCTTAAAATCAGATCTTTGGTTCATCCAGTTGAGCTCCGGTGGCTTTAACCAACAGGAGCTCTTTTGTTCATTATATTTCTTGTTCTCTTGGAGATGCCAGGAATCAAACCTCATATAAAATGGATGTTTTACCACTGAGTTGCCAGTTTTATTTTTCCTCCTTGCTGGGATAAGTTATAGATTTTAGAAAGTTGCAGATGACATACTGTTTCACTACCTTGCTTCCTTCACTACTCTTCACTACTGGTATACACACTTATATAAAAAGATTTGAATGGGACATTTGAATAGATGTACATAAGGTTCTGCTGTAAGGCTACAATTGGGAATACATGTGTTTGGAAGAAGTTCCTTTAATCTCTGTGCAACTACATACTGAATAAAGATGCATAGTATTTAGCTACATTAATCTGACTTGTGAACAAACCATTGTTTGCAAAAATCAGAATCAAATTTAATGGTATGTCAAGATTGCTGCTTCAGGCTGCCATAGTTCCCATAGGGAAAAAAAGGGTCATATTTTATTTGCATTTAAATGAGGCATGCATACAATTAAATTTTGCCTGGGGGCCATTAATACTGGAAGTGTCCTAGAAACAAAATAAAATAAAGATGTACCAGCCAGATTAAGTGTCACATTGTGACCATTTTAACAATATTTCAACCCTGTGTATGTACTGCTGACAGATACTTTTTGTAGTAAGGACCAAAGAGCAGACAATTCTTTTCCAAATTTTTATTTTATTTAATTCAAACTTCATCTTCCATTTAACAGTGTCGTCTGGGTACAAATATTTTGTGTAAGCATTTTATACAATAGCAACTATAATTTACAGTCATATTTGTTATTTTATCTATTCTTAACTTAATACTAATAATACCATGTCTAATACCATAACTATCCTTTTCTTAACTAATTAACTTTATTAAAACATTTTCTATATTTCACTCCTCTGTTTTTCCCATTTTCATATTTATTCTCTAATCATTGATAAAATAATTCCCTATGTATTATAATAATCAGATTGTTCCTTCTCTTTGATTTAAAGTGTTAACCTATTCATTTCTGCACATTCTAATATTTAAAATCACCGCCTTGGGTACATTTCGATGGAGAAGGCAGTTCTATAAATCGAAATAAATTAAATTAATTAAATTAAAAGCAGACAATTCTTGTAGCAAAGATTAAAATCAAGTCATCAACATCTGGTTTTTTTAGCAGAATGTGACCATAAGATGATTTCCCCCGATCTTCCACCCCAAAAAACTTCCTGTGATTACCAAAATAGTTGAGCCTACTGTAATTGCACCTTCCCCACCTGTCTCAATGGCAGAAAATTTTAAAATACAACTGTAGAAAGTCTTGCTAGATATTAGGTATCTTTGTGCAATAGTATTTTGGAATGAATCTAGAAGACAGGAGGAAAGTAATGGTCAGATAAATGTCAGCTGAATCTGCAGAAGAAAGTAGGATCTGATAAATCTGAAGGGACCCTCCCCAGTTTCTTGGATTTAGTAATCTTAGACAGGATTTTATCAAGGAGATTAGCAAATTAAATTCCTTCTCACTCTCATTGTCTCAAGGATATATAGATTTTCTCATGATTACTATTTTCACATTAAGAAAATAATGTATTTTATTTCCTTAATGCAGTGACGGCTAACCTTTTCAGTGCCATGTGCCAAAACTGGAGTGAGTTTATGTGCCATAGTGCCAGACCTGGAAGAGAGCCACTGGCCAGTGTGTATGTGCATGATGACCAACTGCTCTTCTGGGTTCTATTGCACACATGCATGCTGGACAGCTGATCTGGTGTCTATGCTCACAACCTTCTGCTCTCTTTCGCCTTCCGACATGAGTATACGCACCAGACAGCTGGTCTTCTGCCAGCAAGCATGCAGGTGCCAGAACCTAGAAGGGAGCAAATTGCTGGCGCGCATGCGTGCGACAGAACCTGGAAGAGCAGCTGGCGATGGCACATATGTCCAGAGAGGGCTCTGCATGCCACCTCTGGCACACGTGCCATAAGTATGCCATCACAGCCTTAGTGTATTTACATGAACTAAGATTATTAGTTCTTTACACCCAGGCTAAAAATTTTAAATTTATCTTTTAGTATTAAAAGGGACTGATTTATCTTTTTTCATATTTAGTTGAAAAGGTAGCATAAAAAGGCCAATGCATCATTGTATATCAGTTGTGGTTTGCCCCTGTCCATGCCCATGCAAACCCTCTAAAATTGTTTAAGGCTATTAAATATGGAAAATAGATATAGTCTCTCAGAATATAATTTGTTTTCAGTGTTGCCCTTACAGCTAGAAACTCTGTACATCCTACATTTGACAAATTACTGCTGTGCTATTAGATGATACACTCATCTTAAGATAAACACATTGGTATTTTTGTCTATGTATGTTAAATGTTTATGCTTTTGGAGTATTTTCCTAAACACAATAAAATTTCCCATTTCCCAAATTACCTTTAAAAAGACTATTTAGACATTCAGATTGTAGAAATTTATGGCAGGTCATAGATTCAGTAAATAATTGAAGGCATTTTAAAACAAAAATCCACAGGATCTGATTTTTATATATTGTTTACGGCTGATGCTGCTGTGCTAGCAGTATTATTATTATAGTGCAAAAATATCAAAACTAGATATTAGGGTCTTACTACAGCATTTTGTTTTGCTGAGTAGATTGGATGCATTAATAGCTTATTACTTATAAGCTATTATAAGTAATATAAGCTTATTACTTATAAGCTATTATTACCTATACTAGAATCCCCACTATCCCAAATGGTATCATTGTAACATCATATAGCTATAGGATAGTGAGTTGAGGAAATGGCACTATATACATTATTTATTTTTTTATTCTCTTTTAGTCCAAAATAAATAAAATTCTCAGTATGCTATTATAGTATTAGTTTAATACCCGCAGAGCTCGGATTATGACCTCAGTTGAGCCCAAAAAGTATGTTGCTAATGAGCCATTTGTTAAGATAATTTTGCCCCATTTTATGACCTTTATGACCACAGTTGTTAACTGAATCATTGCAGTGATTAAGTTAGTAACATAGTTGTTAAATGACTATGGTTTCCCCTTGACTTTGCTTGGCTGAAAGTCACAAAAGGAAAACACATGACCCCAGAATGCTGCAGCCATCATAAATGTGAGTCTGAATTTTGATCATGTGACCATTGGGATGCTGCAATCATCGTAAAGTCACTTTGACTTTGCTGTCAAAGTGATGTCCCGGCGTGTGGAGGCCGTGCGGCTCTAGATGGGAAGTAACAAACTCCGGCTCAACCCGTCCAAGACCGAGTGGCTGTGGTTTCCGGCATCCCGGCATAGCCAGCTAATTCCATCGCTGGTTATCGGGGGGGAGTCAACGGCCCTCGTGGAAAGGGCTTGCAACTTAGGCGTCCTCCTGGATTCACGGCTGTCCCTGGATGACCATGTGGCGGCCGTGACCAGGGGGGCTTTTTACCAGGTTCAACTGGTACGCCCTTTCTGGACCGGGATGCCCTCCGCACAGTCACTCAAGCACTCGTGACATCCCGCCTTGACTATTGCAACGCTCTCTACATGGGGCTTCCCTTGAGGTGCATCCGGAGGCTCCAGTTAGTCCAGAACGTGGCCATGTGGGGGATTTTGGGAACATCTCGAAGTTCCCATGTAACACCTCTCCTGCGCAAGCTACACTGGCTACCGATGGCCTTCCGGGTGCGCTTCAAGGTGCTTATTACCATCTTCAAATCGCTCCATGGCTCGGGGCCTAGTTACTTGCGGGACCGCCTCCTGCCACATACCTCCCACTGACCGATTCGCTCCCACAGAGAGGGCCTCCTCAGGGTGCCGACTGCTGGTCAATGCCGGCTGCCGACACCCAGGAGTAGGGCCTTCTCTGTGACTGGGCCCGCCCTCTGGAAAGACCTCCCCCCCCAAACTTCGTACTATCACGGACCTTCTCCTCTTCCGCCACTCACTTAAGACACATTTTTATTTTATTTATTTATTCGAATTTATACCCCGCCCTTCTCCTTGTTAGGACCCAGGGCGGCGCACAGGCATTATTTAAAAAGCACAATAAGTACAATATACAACATTAAAATATATTAAATTATTTACCCGTGCTAAAACCCATATTTAAAAAACATCTCTTTCAGCAAGCTGGACTAGCATAGAATTTAAATCTAGGAACGATAGAGCCTCAGCTAAATTAGATAGGTTTTAATGGGAGTTTTAGCACAGGTTTATTATTTAATTTTTTTAAACATTTTGTATATTTGTTATTTATTTATTGTAGATTTTAATGTCCTGTGCACCGCCCAGAGTCCGTCTCGACGGAGATTGGTGCGGTTTACAAATTGAATTAAATAAATAAATAAAATAAGTAAGTGTGAAAATGGCCATAAGTCACCTTTTTTCAATGTCGTTGTAACTTTGAATGAATATATATTAATTTTAAGAGCTGATTTACACAACAGAACTATTGGCTTTCTGTCTAGATGGTCTCTGGTGATGAGCCGAAAGGCAGAAAAAGAAACAGTATGTCTCCTCCCTTAATGGGGCCCTAACAGGATGTTGTGAAAACAATTACGTATGTATGTATGTATGTATGTATGTATGTATGTATGTATGTATGTATGTATGTATGTATGTATTGTAGATTTTCACGGGTGTAGGTATGCTGATCTTGTTGTATTCGGGTCTTTTCCCATGTAAGATTGATATTGTCCTGGCAACGTTTTGGTGAGGTCTCACTCACCATCTTCAGGCCGGCATCTGTGGCTTCGGTGCTGCTGTCTTTCTATAAATCTTGGTGGAGAGGGGTGGTGTGCTGGCTTTGTTGCTATGAGTGGGGTGATTGGCTGTGTAGTTGTATCATGATTGGTAGATTGGTGCTGATTGGTGCTATCTGTGTGTTCGGTGTTTTGTGGTATTGTAACAGCCTGTGGGGCTCATCTGTTGACCAGTGCCAGTTTCCAGATGTCTGGTAGGTGGGAGGTATCATCACATTTGTTCATGTTCGTGTTTCTCTATTTTGATGACTTCCCTGATTATTCTCTTGTTGAGCTGTTCAGTTTTGGAGATTAATTTGGTTCTTTCAAAATCAATTTCATGTCCTGTAGCTTTCAAAAGTGCTGGTAAAGAGATGAAGTTGTAAGTTGTTTTCTTACTGCATTCTTATGTTCTGCGATGCGTGCATTTATTCTCCTATTAGTTTGTCCTATGTAAGTTGCAGGGCAGATTTTGCATGGTATTTTGTAGACTCCTTGGTTTTCTATACTATGCAAAATCTGCCCTGCAACTCCTGCCTACTAGACATCTGGAAACCAGCAACAGACGAGCCCCACCAAACACCCAGGCCATCACAATACCAAAAAACAACGAACACATATAGAACCAATCAGCACCAATCTACCAATCATGATACAACTACACAGCAAATCAACCCACTCACAGCAACAAAGCCAGCACTCCACCCCCCTCCACCAAGAGTATTACATATCAGGCAGTTGTATTAGCCACTAAGCCACAGGTTCTCCTCCTATATCAGCTGAGCCAGGGGAGTAAGTATATATTATTTATCAGCACAAACATAAGACAAATATAACAAAGACAATGAAAAAATAGCTTTCTGCCTGGATGGCTCCTAGGGTGAGCCGAAAGACAGATAAGGGAAGCAGTATGCTCCCCCCCCCCACATTTGGGCATACCAGGGTGTTGTGACATATGTACACACACCCACCCACCAACTCTATCTACCAATCATGATGCAACTACACAATCAACCCACTTACAGCAACAAAGCTAGCACTTCACCTAGATTTATAGAAAGATGGCAGCTCAGACCACACTTTACTCACACAAGCATGAAACCAAAAACACCAGCCTGAAGATGGTGAGTGGGACCTCGCTGAAACATTGCCAAGACAATCTTAATCTTAGATGGGAAAAGACCCGGATACAACAAGACCAGTATACCTACGCCCATGAAAATCTACAAATACATACATACATACATACATACATACATACATACATACATACATACATACATACATACATACATACGTTAGGTTTTTTGAGCTGATCAATAAATAAATCAGGGAGACTAGGATATACTTGTGTCACAACACCCTGTTAAGCCCCAATTGAGGGAGGAAGCATACTGCTCTATTTATTGATCAGCTCAAAAATGTAACACACACACACACACACACACACACACACACACACATCCCTGACTTATTTATTGATCAGCTCAAAAATGTAACATACATACATACATACATACATACATACATACATACATACATACATAATTGTTTCACAACAACCTGTTATTATTAGGCCCCAATTAAGGGAGGAGACATACTGTTTCCCTTACTGCCTATCGGCTCATCACTAGAGACCATCCAGACAGCAAGCCAAGAATTACGTTGTATAATATTTTAGATATGTGTGTTAGTTTTATGAGCTGATCAATAAATTAAATTAGAGAGAGACCAGGATAGATCTATTTCGAGATAATAAGCTATTTCGAGATAATAAGGTAATAAGCTCGAAATAGATCTATCCTGGTCTATCTCTAATTTAATTTATTGATCAGCTCATAAAACTAACACACACACACACACACACACACACATACGTACATACATACATACATACATACATACATACATACATACATACATAAAGATAATTGTTTTCACAACTTCCTGTTAGGGCCCCATTAAGGGAGGAGACATACTGTTTCCCTCTCTGCCTTTCGGCTCATCACCAGAGACCATCTAGACAGAGAACCATGAGTTACGTTGTGATCAGCTCATAAAACTAACATACATACATACATACATACATACATACATACATACATACATACATACGTGACACAACACCCTGTTAAGCCCCAATTAAGGGAGGAAGCATATTGCTTTCCTTTTCTGCCTTTCGGCTCATCACCAGAGACCATCTAGACAGAGAACCATGAGTTACGTTGTGATCAGCTCATAAAACTAACATACATACATGCATGCATGCATGCATGTATGTATGTATGTATATACTTGTGACACAACACCCTGTTAAGCCCCAATTAAGGGAGGAAGCATATTGCTTTCCTTTTCTGCCTTTCGGCTCATCACCAGAGACCATCTAGACCAGGGGTCCCCAACCTTTTTTGCACCAGGGACCGGTTTCATTTTAAAGAAAGTTTTGCGGACCGGCTGAGTGGCTCAGCAGTCATGTGACTGGGTGGGCGTGGCCAACTTGGAAAATGTGAAACTCACTTAACAATGATCTTGGTTAACAACCAAACTTTTGCGCTCAATTGGGGTCATACTTTCTTTCTTTCTTTCTTTCTTTCTTTCTTTCTTTCTTTCTTTCTTTCTTTCTTTCTTTCTTTCTTTCTTTCTTTCTTTCTTTCTTTCTTTCTTTCTTTCCCTCTTTCTTTCTCTCTCTTTCTCTCTCTTTCTTTCTTTTCCTCTTTTTTTCTTTCTCTCCCTTTTTCTCTCTTTCCTTTCTGTCTCTCTGTCTTTCTCTCTTTCTGTCTGTCTTTCTCTTTCTTTCTCTCTCTCCCACATATTTCTTTCTTTCTTTCTTTCTTTGTCTCTTTCATTCCCTCTTTCTCTCTCTCTCTTTCTTTCCCTCTCTCTTTCTTTCTTTCTTTCTTTCTTTCTCTCTTTCTTTCTCTTTTTCTTTCTCTTTCTCTCTTTCTTTCTTTCTCTCCCTTTTGTTTCCTTTCTGTGTCTCTGTCTTTCTCTTTCTGTCTTTCTCTTTCTTTCTCTCTTTCTCTCTCTCCCACTTTTTTCTTTCTTTCTTTCTGTCTATTTCTTTCCCTCTCTCTCTCTTTCGCTTTCTCTCTTTTTCTTTCCCTCTTTCTTTCTTTCTTTCTTTTTCTTTCTTTCTTTCTCTCTCTTTTTCTTTCTCTTTCTCTCTTTTTTCTTTCTCTCTTTTTTTCTCTTTCCTTTCTCTCTGTCTCTCTCTTTCTGTCTGTCTTTCTCTTTCTTTCTCTCTCTCTTTCTTTCTCTCTCCCACTTTTTTCTTTCTTTCTCTTTTTCTTTCTCTCTCTCTCTCTCTGTCTCTCTCCCCTTCGTCCGCCCATCTGTCACTGTGTGTGTGTGTGTGTGTGTGTGTGTGTCTGTCTGTCTGGCATTCACGCACTTAATCACTTTCTGCGTCTCTCTCTCTCCCTCCCTCCCTCTCTCTGTCTCTCTGTGTGTTTGTGTCACTCTCTGATTCCCCCCTCCCTCCCTGTCTCTCTCTGTGTCTGTGCCTCTCCCTGTCTGTCTGTCGTCGTCCCCGCCCCGCCCGCCCCCCGCCGAGCCTTCTCAGCCGGGCCCGCTGCACTCACCGCCGTGCTTGGTTGTTCATTCGCTCGCTCAGGCTCCTTCCAGGAGCTGAGAAGCCTCCGTGTGTGTGTGTGTGAGAGAGAGAGAGAAATGGCAACCCCTGGAAGACTACGAGTGGCCGGCATGCCGGCTGTGGAGGGAGGAAGGGTGAGGGAGGGAGGAAGGGAATCGTCGGCCAGGAGTCCCACCGCCGACGAGGGTGGAGGAAGAGCCGCACTCCAAAGGCGCGAACAGCCGCGCCTGTGCTCTCCTGGGCGCTCTGTCAGGGGGCTGCTCCCTCCTCCTCCTCCTCTCCAGCCCCGCGGCCCGGTTCCTACTAAGCCACGGACCGGCACCGGTCCGCGGCCCGGGGGTTGGGGACCCCTGATCTAGACAGAAAGCTATTAGTTCCGTTGTGTACTTTTTTATATGTGTGTTAGGTTTTTGAGCTCAAAAAACCTAACACACACACACACACACACTCATACACATACATACATACATACATACATATATACATACACACATACATACTGTGTGTGTGTGTGTTCCAGCATAATTCTGGAACACTTCGAGCAATTTCAACCAAATTGGTACACAGATGACTTACTTTCTGGAAAAAATACACACCCTAACACCCCGTGGAGGGGGGTGTCTGTTAAGATAAAGTCTGTGCCTTAAAATGGCTTCTACTGTACTGTGCAGTGGAGTTGCCATGGCAATGGCTTCACAGTACTCCATAAGGGAGCTACATCTGGTAAGGGGGAAAATCCAAAATTAGAAATTACATTTAGTCCGGAAATTTTCACCCTATAAATAAACACTGGGAAATGCTGGGTTATCAACTAGAGATTACTAAACGAACTGTTGTAAATTGAGGACTATCTGTACACAATTTAGTTGTAATAATGTTTTGTGAAAAGAAAACAAGAACATAGGAAATGTGTTACAAAATCAACATGATTTTGTTCAGAGCATGATTGTTCAAAGTCAATTGACAATTCATATCAAATGTTTATTCTTCTGGTATATAGATTCACAATCTGCAACCTCAGGAGCTGATATTGCACTCATACTGCTTGTATTCATACTGAAAAAGATTCAAGTAGATTGGTGCACCTGGGTCTTGTAACGTAATTCTACACCTCTTGTCTATGTGCTGAGAAAAAGCCTTAATTCACCAAAACCACAGTTGGCAGTGCAGATTAATATCTGTGGTATGGAGATGCCATCCAAGACCATTTGGCAACAATGTGGCATGTGGGAAATTAATGATATGGAATGTAAAAAGAGCCAGTTTGGTCTAATAGTGAAGACATCAGGCTGAAAATGGGGAATTCTAGTCTGGCCTTAGGCCAGTTGGGTGACCTCTCTCTCTCACTGTGAATATAAGATAAAGAGAAAAGGGATCATAGATCTTATAAAAGGTAGTCAGATCTTATGGAATAGAGTTGATGAATATATGCAAGTAACGAAAGGACTGATGTGCCTATGAGAAAGTATGACTCAATGTCATCCAGGTTGTTGCTGATGTTAACAAAAGGAAGAATATTGTGGTTAGAGTTTCTGTATGCTCAGTGCAGTACTTGATAATGATAGACAAATCAATAATGAATTTTATATGTGAAATCCTGCAACTATGCTTGACATTTAGAGCAGTATTATTATTGTTCCTCTAATAAAGGTGAGAGTAGCGAAAAATACACACAAAAACTACAGGTAGATTAGTTTTTTAAGTTGGACTGGAAATCTATTTGGTAGAATTTGTCAAGAGCAAAAGTGAAACAAATTTGATATGAGAGTAAAAAGTGTGTGTGTGTGTGTACCAGGTACAAGATGTAAAGGTGAGATTTTCATTTTTCAGCAGGTATTTGATAAATGTGAGAAAGTTTATTGTACTTTTTTAAATTTAGATGTGGGGAGAAAATTACACTTAAATTAGGAACCAAAGTATTTGAAGAGTGCCAAGTACCTTTATGGGCATGAACAGCTACAGAGATCTCTAAACTCTTTAGCCATGGAACACAGAAGAACCCCAAATCAACAAGGTTTCAGGTGATACAGTCTCTGATAGACATACAAAGGCAATATAAATTACCGCATGACCTTTAAAATCAGAAAGTAGCAAACCTATAAGAACGAGACAGACTTTCTATCACCTGGCCCTTGTCTTGAAATTCAATGTTTCTAAGGAGACTTCATACCTATTCTAGTACCTTTGAATGTAAACAATGTACTTTCTTCTGAAGGAAAAGACAACCACCTAGTTTCTATTATCTATCTTCTTCCCTGCCAGTGTTATCTGGAAATTTCAGCTTTCTTTCTTTCTGTTTTTTAATTCAATATCTCTTAGAGCAACCCTGTTTGTAGGGATCTATATATTCTTTGTTGCCCATCTAGAGGAAGAGTATAAAAAATTGAGGCATTTAACTGAAGTAATGCTTTGCACAATTATGGAGTTGGTTGCTGAATGCTATGGATACTATATGATAGGTATGAAGAAAAATTGAATCCACCCCCCAGAAAATAATTAGAATGGTAGTTGAGACCTCAGCCTGACTGGGAAACTCTGCTGAACTAAAAGATATCTAAAGATATCTTGAGTGAAATTATCCCCGGGAAAATAAAGCAGTGTGAGCAAAGAAGAAATCTCTGAGCTGGAAATATGGATTTAACACTCCGAGAAAGTGATGGTGTGAATAGCTGATTGGATTTGGACAGAATCCCAGTTAAACGTTGGGATCTTCACAAAATGTAGCATATACTTTAGTGTTATACTTAGTCCTTCGCTAACAGAAAAGGAATAGATTTAAGTAAACATTTGCAAGCATCTTTAAATTTAAAAAAAAGGAAAGTGGGTGAGAGTAGAAATAAAAATAGAAATATGATACACACACGTGTGTGTGTGTGTGTGTGTGTGTGAGAGAGAGAGAGAGAGAGAGAGAGAGAAAGAGTGAGTGTGAGAGAGCGCACTGCCATTAGTTAAAAGCTATGTTTCTTTGATCTATGTTTGTTTTTTTGTGAACTGTTTTTAAATTTAGTTAAAAGCTATGTTTCTTTGATCTATGTTTGTTTTTTTGTGAACTGTTGCATTGAAGTCCATATACCTAAGCTTGCAGTTGCAAATCACAAACAGCAACAGGATAAAAGAAGTAATGGGACAAAGGCAATTCAGATGGGGTTATTTTTAATTTTGTACTTCTTGTTCAATTCAGCCTTACCTCTAATAGGTTTTGGTATTGTGAACAGACCTGTAATTTAATTTTCATTTATTCAGAAAGCCATTCTGCTGGTAAATTATGTTTGGAGTAGAGGTGGGAGTTTGAGACATCATTGTACTGTGAATTGATATAGAAACTGCTCTAAGAACTCATTTTAAGTTGATGGATGAAGCAAACCCTGTACTGCAGACAGCCATGTTATTACATGGCTGCGTTGCCAAGAAACATAGCTGCAATGCAAATGTTCCCATTAGGAAAGGAATTAGTACTCCTTAAGGTTACCACTGGCAATTAGAACAGGCAAACAAGAAAAATGCAAAATGTTCAGGATAGCCTGATGTTTCTTGGTTTCAAAAGTGATCTTGCAGCATATTCTAAACTCTTTCTGTTAGAAGGGAAAATATGTAGACATTAAAATTAGCACATGCTTAAGTTTTACGGACACATTAATCAAGGGCATATGACAAAACAGAACAAGTGCAATTTATTGGATAATTATAATCTTCTTTTGCTATGCAGCTTGCTGGCTTCAGCTCTGCTCTTTTACAGCGGTTCCCATTATCTAGACTAGTAAGTTATCTGTACTATAAATTATTAAAATGTGAATGTTGCCCTGCTGAAACATGCTATATATGCTATGGTACTCAATCAATTCTTGCAATAAGTCTTTTTTTTATTGCTATCTTTGTTATGAGTCTATTAAATACTGCCCTTAGGCTTAAATCCTGCTTATTTTCCTTTCACAAATATTACAGTGAAATATGACATCATTAGTTAGGTAATTAACATGATACCACTGGATAATATTTTATGACTGAAAAAAAATCTTATGATTTAGTTGTGGATGAGATTATTTTATATACTTTATATAATTTTCCTTTTTCTTTAAGAAGTACTATTGGTAGATAAATTGCTGTCTAAGTTAACATACATGCACAAACTTACTTTTAACCATAATTCTTTTTTTTTTTTAAGTAAAACTCTATTAAAATGGATTGTAAGCCTCTGCACTTTCTTTCCAAATACTGCATTTTGAATCATTTGGAGAAGATTATTTGGAGATACTGCATTTGGATTTCTGTGTTTATTCATAAAATCTATAGCACTACTTGTTACAAGAAACCAAACATAACAAGACATAGGCATAACAAAATTGTATGCATTTACATTCAAAATATGTGTACTTATTGCGGGGATTTTATGTGTTTTCCTAATATTGAAAATGTTGAGAAGTTTATTCTTGGATTATTTTTATGATTTATTTTATGATTCATTGTAACCTTCCTAAATTCTTTTGATATTAAGATTTGCTAAGCAAAAAGAAATATTATGACTCCTTCAGATCTGATCCTTCAGATTAAGAGATAGTGATATTAAATAGTACATTCCCGTGCTTGTTTATTTGACATAACTTTATTGAAGTTTATTGAAAAATATGTACGACTGCAGAATAACATTGTTAATGTTAAGGTGGACATATACTTCATTTCTAAATCTAGTACAAACATTACATAAATAAGAATTATTTTCTCAACACTTCACTTCCAGATTCTGTTGATCTTTGAATAATAGTCAGGATTTGCTAATAAAGTCTTGGCTGTCTTTTGAAAAACAATTTGTATTATACTTGCTTCTTGGTTTGGGAAATGATATGAAGACAGTAAGCTTAATATTATCCCATTGTGACAAACAGTATAGTTTCTTGATTTATGACAAGCAAGCCAATGCAATATTTTCTACATATACACAGATTTGAGTTGTAAGCCTTTGTTCCTAGTGATTGACGTTTGTAATCTAAGGCTTTGGAGGTATGTTTATTTTGAGGTGTTTTTAGACAATGGGAACCAGATGTGGAATTTGTAGTTCTAGGTATACAGAAGATGTCTTGTTGGTAAAAGCTGAATTAATGTACAAAATAATGCAGCAAGATATTTACAGATTTCATGATGTAGTCAGTTCACAGAAAATGAATCTTTGAGAAACTGCCACACTTAAAATAGATATGAAGTTCATCCTTCAAATATAATGCCTGAAAGCTATTTGAGTCTTCTAACATACAGCAATTGAGAACAGAGAACATTCCCCACTCCCTGTTTATGGAGATTACCAAGGAATGCTGGCATAAGCTTAATTGTGAAATGACTTTTGGTTGTTGCAGCTCAAAATGTGTTTTAGGTCAGGGGTCTCCAACCTTTACAACTTTAAGTGTGAAGGACTTCAGCTCCCAGAATTCTCCAGCCAGCAAAGGGAAGTCTGGGAGCTGAAGTCCTTCAGACTTAAAGTTGCAAAGGTTGGAGACCCCTGTTTTAGGTGCTTTTGATTGTTGCATCTCAAACTCAGGAATCAGCTGAACTCATCATCAGGAAACTCATCACCAGCTGAACTATTCAATGGAAAAAGAGCTTTAGCATATTTTGATCCTCATGTGCGTTGCTAAGAAAAAAATTCTTTTTAAATATATTTTAATGCAAGATCTAATATTTTTTTATTTTAAAATAATATTCAGTTGGCCTGCTCATGAATAATTTATCAGACTTTTATCTAGGGTATGAGCTAAGCTGATTTATTTATCACATTTACATGCTGTTTCCGTCATCAAAATAACTTTGGCTGGCTAGACAAATACTATTAAATATTGGTGTGATCTTATTCTTTAAATTGAAACAACCTCCAAGATCCAGATTTTGGAGAAAATAAATTTAAAGATAGCAGCACTTGTAACAGAGGTGGTATTCAGCAAGTTGTGAACAGTTCTGATAGGTGAAATTTTGAGTAGTTCAGCAAACTAGTTAATACCACCTTTGACTGGCTCAACCCCTATCTATTGTCTGTCTCCCGAGTCCTAGCTAATCGGGAGGGAATGGAATTTTGTGGTAACCTTCCCCTGGAGTGGGGTGGGAATGGAGATTTTACAGTACCCTTCCCCTGCCACACCCACCAAGCCACTCCCACCAAGCCACACCTACAGAGCCGGTAGTAAAAAAATTTGAATCTCACCACTGACTTGATATAATATTGTTTGGGTTTAGAAGCCAAGCAGGGGTGGTTCTGTATCATATTGGGATACATACCAATAGCACTTAGACTTATATACTGCTTCAGAATGCTTTACAGCTGTCTCTAAGTGGTTATAGAGTGAGCATATTGCCCCTAACAATCTAGGTCCTCAAATAAAAGACTGGGGATGGATAATACCTGGACTGTAGAGTGCCAATTTGAAAAACATTCCAGCAGAAACGAAGGACAGACCACTTCCAACTTGGATGTAGTCATCAATAGCTGTGGGCGTTTCTATCCATGCAATGTTGTTGGACATGGCTGGACAAAGTTGTGCACATACCTGTCCACCCGAGATATATGTGGGCATCTTTATGCATAAATATGGACAGCTACTTTTAATGCATTCATAATAGCAACGTGAATGCCACTTTAATCTACTGCACAATACTTATTTTATTGTCATTATAACTTATTATTTTAAAATTAAAGGTTTTCAAGTTATATTTCAGCTCAAATTATGGCTTTTAAAAGACTAGTTAACCAGAGCAAAAATGTTTTCACTAAATCTAATTTTGATGATCAGCAGACAGCTTTCTCTACTTCTCCCTCATTCATATGCCACACATAGGCCAAGAGCTTATTTATGCTTTGCATGTCAGTGCATTGTTTTGTCCAAATGTAATGCAAAATATTTGCTACTGTGCACATGTGCTAGTAATTGCTCCTCTGCCGTTGATTGTATACAACATTGCAACATTGAGTATTGCTGTTTGACAAGAAAATTTTGTCAATGGCTCATCCTGCCTTGTCTCTACACATGATATTTGTCATCAGCTTGACAGTTGGCTTTGCAAGCTTTTCAGCTCTAGTGTGATGTTTAACATGATTTTGCTATAAGGTTGGAAATTTGGAAATTTGAATGATGCTTCTATTGTCCTGTTTCCTTCTTCAACCAGGCAACAAATCACTGATTTCAAACTGGAAGGCATTGCTAAGTATTTTTTTTTTTTGGGGGGGGGGGACTCTGCCAGAGAATTCACTGCATTTCTTTACAATTTCAAAACCTTGGAAGCATGTATGTATGTATGTGCATATGTATATATACACATACACACACACACACACACACACTGCATTTTCCCAAAAAGACGACCAGGTCTTATATTTGGGTTTTTTTGCTCCAAAAGATATATTAGCACTTATTTTCTGGTTAGGTCTTATTTTGGGGAAAATACGGCACTAATTGTGTCCATCTGGCTAATGATGTTAATTGGGACTTATTTTGGGGTAGGGTTTATATTATGAGCATCCTGAAAAATCATGCTAGGATTTATTTTCCAGTTGGGTCTTATTTTGGGGGAAACAGAGTGTGTGTGTGTGTGTGTGTGTGTGTTTGTCTGTACACACATACACAAACACACAAACACACACACATACATACACATTCATACATACATAAAATATATAGTGAGCTTGATTGAATAGCTAGCATAGTCTAGCCCAATGAAATTTAATTTTTAAATATTGATGGTTGGATTTCTTACACAGTTGGATTGTTTTGGGATGGGCATGAATTCCACTTAACATAGCATTTGTGGATTCATAGTCAATAACTACCTAAGACTAATTTACTGTAGCCAGTCTACTTTTGTACATTAATGATAATAACTCAACATAAGTGACAACAAAAATAAATTCAATGATGAATAAAAAAGAGAGAAATAGCATAAGCAACTGAATTGCCACTTCATAACAAGTAGATAGATTAGGGTGGGGAAGATATTACCATATTCCATTCTTCTTGTTACTGATACAATATTCTCACAAGCTGCTGATAGGGACAAATAAAATGTTTGATAGAATCTCACCAGGCTGCAAGATACACAGAAAGAGATCTTTAGATAAAGATGAAAGATGTGTGATATTTTTTAAAAAATAATAATTTTATTGAAAGTTTTTACATGCATAAAAGATAAAAATGAATAAATATATAAAAAAGAAAAAAATACTGTGGAAATCAAAACAGAAAAAGAAAAGAAAAAGAAAGCAACTACTGACCCTATTTTCAACAAATATAAACAAACCCATTGTCCTTATATTATCTTAGCCAAAGAATATGTACTAAGAATGAATGCCATGCTCTTTAATATATTTATTATTATTATTTTTACTAAATATTAACCTTCACCTTACCAGAGATAATAAATGATAAACAAATGAACAAATGACCAGAAATTAGAGACTAAAGTTGGGAAATGAAATAGCATTAAAATCTGTCTAAACCACAAAATTATTCTAAATTTCATGCCAGTAATGTGAGCACACATTAAAAGTAGATGCACAATGCTGCACAGACAGCTCCAATATTAAACTTTCATATTGCCCCAGAATCAATACTATATTGCCCCAACTAGAAAGGATTGTGTCCTATTCTGCCTGTAGATGCTTAATAGTTGTTTATTATCTCTGAACATATCAACACTTACCATAACTTTTGTTTTGTTATTTCCCGTGTGTGTGTGTGAGAAGGGGGGGGGGAATGGAGGGAGGAGAGAGGGGTGATAAATAATATGAAAATAACACGCTTTACTTTTATTAACAGACTACTCACATTTATTCCAGGAAAGTAAATGCTCTCAGGAAGTAGCTACAAGTTTGCTGTGCATTAGATTCATTAATATAGAGATAATCAAGCCATAACATAGCTATCTAGTACCAATTCTTCCTTCTATAATATACATATGTGCACATGAGTAGGTAGCAGATCAAGCTTAGCTTGCTGACTTCAGAGAATACATAGAGCAGTGGTGGCAAACCTATGGCACATGTGCCAGAGGTGGCATGCAGTGCCCACTGTGGGCAAGTGTGCCATTGCCCCAGCTCTTTTTCGGGTCTCTGCCATGCATGCACATGTGCCTCCCAACAGCCAGCGTATTGCTGGCCAGCTGCCATACATGTGTGGGGTGTGTGGATGCATGCAGTTTGGGCAGGGCATGGATGCATGCATGAGGTGCATGCACAGGGCACTTCTGCATATGCGGCCACACCTTGCAGTTTTGGTGTGTAGCTGTGACAAACCGTTGGTGACGCCTCCTGTCTTTATCATCAGAACTGACGTTCAGGTAAGTACCAACGATCGTTTTCTTCTTTCAGGATGTGAAAGAAAAGTTAAACAGAAATGCTGAGTTTCCTGTTGGTAAAAACGTAGCCTAGATCAGTGATGCAATTCAAGCAATTTAACAACCAGTTCTCCCTAATGACTTGCTGGGTAGGCATGGGTGTGGAGGGGTCTCATGTGTGGCTAAGTCAATGTCGCTCATGGCAAGGTGGGGTGATGCAGGTGGGCTGAAGCAGTGATAGTGATGGCCAGAGCCTTAGTGCGGGAGCGAGGAGCTGTAAGCCATGTCCAGGAAGCACTGTGGGATAGGGAAGCAGCCGGATCTGATTCTCTGGCACCTCATCTCTAGCTGGGTATTGCTGCCTGACATGCGGGGACTTTGTCTCCCCTATTATGAAGCATGCTAAATTTCACGATGCTGCACAAAGTGCTGTGAGAGCCGTGGGCAGTCCACTTTGGCTATGAGGCAGCAACCGCGTGGGGGTGGCAGCACAGGTAAGGTCAGTGGTCAGGCCATGAGGTGGCAGCATAAATGCAGCAGGCCAGAGAGCAATTTGTGCATCCTTCCATGTGACTAAGCATACCCAGCAGCACCAACAAAGGCAGGAAGAGCCACCTGCCATTTCCTCCTGCAAAAATCTTTTAAAAACCCAACTATCAGGCAGTGAGATGCTACAAGAGATGAGGCACCGGAGAATCAGACCCAGCCACTTCTCTCCATCAAAGTGCTTCCCGGCTTCAGTTTAAAGCTCCGAGCCTGAAGTGGCAGGAGGCAAGGGCTGCCTTGACTGCTAATGTACTGTGACGAAGGCAGAATGCTGTTTCTTTTCAAAGGCAAGGTCCTGCACTAAGGCTCCAGCCATTGCCACCACCAAGTTGGCTGCCTGCACCCCTCCCCTTACCGCAACAGTGCTATTACCTTGCTCCAGACAGCGAAGGCTGTGCTGTTCCTTGCACCACTAATTGTACCACCAACTATGGCGGAGATTTCCAATCCCATCTGGAGCGAGTCTCTCTCCCCCACCATCACCTTTACCTTCTCAGGCCAGGCGAAGAGTGATTGGGAGGGGGAGGGGAGAGAGGTGTGGCCAACCAGTGGTGGGATCAGCGGGTTTGCCAAACTGTGCAAAAAGTTAACAACTGGTTTGGATGAACTGGTGCGAACTGGCTGAATTCCCTCACTGGCCTAGACCCCCCAAAACACCCCAGAATGGTATATTGATAGGTTTTTTTCTCAGTTTATTAGGCATGTTTTCACATCATTATAGAATTCATAAAATTGGCAGTGGTTCCAGATTCCTTTTATCTCTCTCATGTGTTTGTGTTTCAAATTTCAAAACCTTTTTCTTGTCCACCAACTAGACTGAGCTCTGGTATTAGATGGATGGGAGTGTTTTGTTTTGATCATTTTAGTTTGATTTTGTTTGTTTTTCCCTGAGTATATGAGAACTAACTTCCATAGTCATCTTAATAATTAAACCATGGTTTAGCTCAGAGTTCTTCAATCTCAGTTCCTTCAGGTGTCTGGACATGAACTCCTAAGATTTATTACTTTATGCCTAATGCTGGGTATTCCAGAAGTTAGCATTGGTGGCTACCAAGGTTGGGGGAGACGTGTTTAAGTTGATATTTCAACAATAACCTTTTGTGATTTAAGAAATCCATCATTTTTCTATACTACTGCAAGGTTAAGATACATTGTTTTCAAATTTAAATCCCTCCTAGCAGAAATTACATATTGTTCCTCAAATTCAATTCTGATTTAAATGTGAAAGATGAGCAGATGTACAGCCCATGATTCAGAACTGGTCTCTGTATTGTAGTATATCATCAATTATTTAATTCTATTTTATTGACTAAAACATATTTGACTGTACATACATAATGTTAAGCCAAAGTCAATGCTTTACAAAGTCACTCACAGCTTAGTGTAATTTAGGATCTTGGGAATCTCTTATATGGGGCTTGACTTGATCTATATTGGATGCAATTCTTTATTATTCCATGAAAAATCCAGAAACTCTATGTAATAGTACACAACATTTCCTTTCCAAGTAAGATTGCAGAGCGGATGATATGCTGCATTCTACAGAGTCTTAGAGGAAATGATTATCTGGATTCATTCTAGTTTCAGTTCAGAACTAAGTATGGTCCAAAATACTCTGACTATGCTTATAGATGGCCTTCATTGACATTGGATCTGCGAGGGTGCAATCTTCCTGGCGTTAAGTGCCTTTTAATACCATAGATCCCGGTATCCTATGGATTGTCTCCAAGATCTGGTAAAGTGGGAACTATTAATAATGAACTCTTTCTTCCTAAAGTGCTGACTTCAGATAGTGGTAAAGGAGAGAGATTTTGCCCTTGGAGCCTCCATAGTAGGTTATTGTAGAACTTGAATCTTCTTTTTAGAATCTCAATAAAGACATTGGGTGAAATCATCTTTCAACATAGGGTTATGTATTATTAGTGTGGAGATTATATATAAATTTACATATTGAC
Source organism: Rhabdophis nuchalis (assembly GCA_039707465.1). Taxonomy (NCBI): domain Eukaryota; kingdom Metazoa; phylum Chordata; class Lepidosauria; order Squamata; family Natricidae; genus Rhabdophis; species Rhabdophis nuchalis. The sequence goes on along the minus strand of CM077647.1, from coordinate 42,420,138 downwards.
CTTGGACTGAACTGGTAATGCTGAGGTTACCAGCATGGAAGATGATTTTAGACCTGAATGATAGGCTTTGTCTCAGTCCCAGAAAGATAACATAGCTGTGGGATTGAAGATCATCCAATTCAGAGAGATTCTGTCTCCTTCTGGATGGGCTTGAACTGCAAGGACCTAGTTTATAATTTGATAATCCTACTTGATTCACAATTCCTCCTCAATAAGCAGGTGGCAGCTATGACCAGAAAGCCTTTATGTAGATCTATTTTGTGCACTATGAGCCCTCCTGAAGTAGGAAGCTTTAGTTATTGTTCACTTGGAGTATTGCAATATGCTTTACATGGACTTTCCCACGTAAGCCCATCTCTACATGGCTTCTCCATAAAAAAACATTCAGAAGTTATATCTGGTCTAGGCAGTGGCTTGAGCAGTTATGATTACATCTCAATTTACTAATATATTGTACTACCACTATTTTGAAAGCTGCAGTGGTTGTTTGACTTCAATGTCATCTATGCAGCCTATGGCTTAGGACCTACATAAATTTGAGATCAACTAACTCCAATTAAATCTGATAGTCTAATAAAAACTGTTAATGTAGGCTTTCTCCATATTTTCTTTCTCAGAGGGAAGTCATCAACAGGGATCATAATTTATTTGGAACGACATTCCTTTAGAAATTCAAATGACTCCTAATATACTATGTTTTAGGGAAACCATTAACATTTGGTTTCTATCAGACTTTGCGGAGCTGAAGCTCAAACACTTTGGTCACTCAAAGAGAAGAGAAGACTCTTTGAAAAAGACCCTGATGATTAGAAATATTGAAAGTAGAGAAGTAGAGAAGGAGATGGCAGAGGATAAGATGGTTAGATAGTGCCACTGGTGGAATGAACATGAATTTGAACAAACTCTGGGAAAGAGTAGGGAACGGGATGAGAGTTGCCATGTTATGATCCATGAGATCATGAAGAATTGGACATGACGTAATGACTGAATACAAGGAATCAGACTTTGAGGTTGGTTTAGAAAGTTTAAATGTTTTTTTTCCTTCTGACTTTGGAGTAGTCTAATGTAATGTTCACAATGTGCTTATATATAGAACTATACTTTGATGTCCCTTTTGTAATTTTCTATTTTTTTAACCAGTTAGTGTACATTTGTACCAGATGCTGTGCAAAATCATTGGCAGTAAGTCTAACAAATAAATAAATAAACATTATGCAACTAGGTTTCTTCAGTATTATTAGATATGCAGCTGTTGGACTCATTTCAGCATTCTTTGTTGTGAGAATTTAGACTTATAATTCTCCAATATTTGATGTCAGTATGTATTTCATTAGTATGACAGCAAAGGACAATATTCTATGACAATTTCCTTTTAAATTAATTTGAGACAATATAATTTCCATTGCCTTTAGTACTATGGAAAATAACTTATCTTGACCTTTTGTGGTAGATTGTTATTAAAAATATATAAATCTCTGTGTCTTTTGATAATGTTGTGAAACAAGTCATGACATTCCAAGAAATCTTTTTATTAGTTATTGGTGTTGAAGGGGGGGTTCTAAATGCTAGAGGGAAAAAAATTAAAATGTCATCAGAATTAATTAGCATATATTTGGTTAAATATACATTGTAGCTTGCGTCCTTAGTGAATTTCAAATAGAAGGGTAATGACTGCCATTTTATCATGGGTAACTTTACTTCCCAATCTGTTCAGATTCCCTGCAGGACTGTATGGAATAACAAGCTAATGACTAAATCTCTCAGGATTTTGTATTGTGCTTTCCTGGCGCTATTAATTACATGTCGTCAAAATGAGACACTAAACAGGGTTGGTGACTATCTGTAGGGTTTAGGGAATGAAAAGATATCCAAATGAAATATTTTTTTGCGGATCAGCAAATATTTTCAAAACTAAGGAAAAATAAATATGGATAGACAGGTAAGCAGACCAATTGCATAGGAAATAGAACAAACCCCAGAATGATACCCACCTTTTCAGATTGTAAATGGGTATGAATGTCACTGGCAATGAAACTTATGATATTATTGGCATGCAAAAAATGGGTAGAAAATATTTTGGAACTGTATTAAATATTTTTCCCCTGATTGTAGAATGCACAATTTTCCCTTAGTCCACTCTGATATCTGCTCCAAAGGATTGGGTAAAAGTCTAAGAATAGAAGGAAAAGAAAATTCCTTAAATTCAGTATTTACTTTTGAGCTTTAGTCATTTGTTTCATCGATGCTATAATTGGCTTGAAATAACAACATCTTAATGCTGATTTCTGTGTATCATTGCTATTGTCCTGTTTTCAGTGGAGCCCTGTCTGGATATAATGTAGTGATGAATACTTTGTGGTTCCATAGCTGCATGAACCCTCAAGTTCTAGGTTCAGCCCTAGAATCTTTCAAAAACAGATGTTTATTTTGTTTATTTGTCAGTTTTATATAACTGCCCAGTTCACTAAAGGCAACTCTGTGCAGTGTACAACAAATTAGTCATCATACAATTGTAGTTTTCATAATTGACAGAGGAAAAAACCTTTGAGAACCTTGGTAAATATATTAATCATACTGTAGTTAATTATAATGTAAAAAAATAAAAATCAAATTTAGATTTTGTTTTCATAATAAGCGATGACAGTGGTTGTTCAACAGTGAAGGTTCAAAGTATTGAGAATATTTTATAGGCCTAATTTTATCGAAAGCTATCAGTTTTGAAAGCCTTAAGAAATTGGGCTTCTTTCAGTTAATAAATAATATTTCTCTGTAACAATTGCTGCAAAAATTGCTTTCAAGTTAATAATTAACAATAGTATAAAACTGACTAAAAATTCAACAAAAGAGAGTGTTAAATTAAGGTCTGTCAAAAATTGGCCCAAACAAAGGAATTATGAGGTTATTATATATATTTTTCTGCTTGGATTCAGTTCTATTAACATATGCTTTAAATTCATTACAAATCTATTAATACAATACATAGATGGATTAACATTTTCATTTTGTCAAATACATGTCTCAGAATAGGTATTTTCATGTCTACCATTAACCATAAAGAAATGCCATTGATTTAAATATGGTAGATCTTTTCAGGTAAGGAAGTTTCAGAAAATAAAATATTTTATTTATAGATAGTACCTATTACACAAAATGACATCAGTTCTTTATCTTTTAAGATAGTGGCCACTTCAATAGTGGCCTTCAGCTCTTCCGCATTGTTCTGTCTCATATCTCTCATCTTTCTCTTGGCAATGCCCTATAGATTCTCTATGAGGTTCAGGTGAGGCAAGTTTGTTAGCTAATCAAGCACAGTAATCCCACGGACATTGAACCAGGTTTTGGTGTTTTTGGTAGTGTGGGCAGCTGGAAAATGAAGTCAGTATCCCCATAAAGCTCTTCTGCAGAAGGAAGCATGAAGTCTCCAAAATCATCTGGTACACGGCTGTGTTGACCCTGGACTTAATGAAGCACAGTGGTCCAAAGTCCTGTTGCTCAGTGGTCCAAAGTCCTCTTTTCTGATGAGAGCAATTTTTGCATCTCATTTGGAAACCAAGAACCCAGAGTATGGAGGAAGAATGGAGAGGTACATAGCACAAGATGCTTGAAGTCCAGTGTGAAGTTTCCACAGTCTGTGTTGATTTGGGGAGCCATGTCATCTGCTGGGGTTCGTCCACTGTGCTTCATTAAGTCCAGGGTCAACGCAGCCATATAGCAGGAGATTTTGGAGCTTCCTTCCGCAGACCAGCTTTATGGGGATGCTGACTTCGTTTTCCAGCTGCCCACACTGCCAAAAGCACCAAAACCTGGTTCAATGACAGTGGGATTACTGTGCTTGATTGGTCAGCAAACTCGCCTGACCTGAACCCCTTAGAGAATCTATGGGGCATTGCCAAGAGAAAGATGAGAGACATGAGACAGAACAATGCAAAAGAGCTGAAGGCTGCTATTGAAGTATCCTGGTCTTTCATAACACCTCAGCAGTGCCATCGGCTAATAGCTTCCACACCATGCCACATTGAACTATCTTGCTTTGCATGTAATGAGTCTTATCTCATATTAGTTTCACTTTTTAAGTTGCATTACTAAAATAAATGAAGTTTCGCATGATATTCTATTTTTTTGAGTTTCATCTGTATATTAGTGAATATGAGCGGTCCTTCTCTTATGACCACAAGTGAGCCCATTTTTTCTGTTGATAAGCACAACAGGTGTTAAGTGAGTTTTTCTTATTTTACCCATTCTTGTCATAGTTTTTAAGTGAATCACTACAATTGTTAATTTACTAACAGGGTTGTTAAATGAATCTGGCTTCCCCATTGACTTTACTTTTCACAAAAGGTGATCATATGAACTTATGCTGAGGCACTGCAACTGTCATAAATACATGCCAGTTGCCAAGCACCCAAATTTTTATTACATGACCATGGGGTTGCTGCAGTGGTCATAAGTGTGAAAAACCAGTCATAAATCACATTTTTTCAGTGTTACCATAAGTTCAATTACTCACTGTGATTGGTATTGAGTTGAGGACTACCTGTAGTTAAGCACTTCAACAGAGGTGAAAGGCATATTCATCAAGGCTAAAAGGCCTGAAATACAACAAAAAATATTGTTCACCTAAAGGACTTTATAGCAAAACTGTGTGACTCTTCAGTATTATTAGCAGAATGACTTTGCAAACATTCATGAGTACTTTTTTAAAGAATTTATTTTTATTTATTTAATAAATGGTGTTTATAATTTGCTGTTATGTACTCAAAGTCATTTAAAGGATTTACTGTATGAAGGATTCAAACAATACAAACTATGAATTCAAACAATATGAAATGTTACAAATAAATACATAACTGTAATAATGAGGTGTGAAATAGGTTTGATGAATTGATGATTAAATGTCACCTATCAGCAATAGAACACTCTAGAACATTCCTTTATATGACTAACAAGTAGAAAGGTAGATGATTCTAGGTGCTGTGAATATTAGCATATATTAGCACCAGTGGTGGGTTTCTGCAGGCTCGCACCTACTTGCGAGAGCCGGTTGGTGAAATTTAGAGAACCGGTGAGAGGGGGTTCCAGTGGCGTACCTGGAAGTAAATCTGGCCCGCCGCTGCCAGTGACCCAACAGAAAGGAAAGGAAAGGAAAGGAAAGGAAAGGAAGGAAGGAAGGAAGGAAGGAAGGAAGGAAGGAAGGAAGGAAGGAAGGAAGGAAGGAAGGAATTTATCATCACAATTGAGTCCAAAATTTTGGTTGCTAAGCAAGAGCGTTGTTAAATGAGTTTCACCACATTTTAAAAGGTGGCCACTCCCACCCTGTCACTGCCAAACCACACCCACAAAATAGGCCACACCTACAGAGTAGGTTCTAAAAAATTTGAAACCCACTACTGATTAGCACCTATTTACGACCTGTGTGTTGTTTGACTTAATTGATTTAGTGAGCTTGACTTGTTTCTACAGTGGTCTCCCTGGGTGTAGAACCCTCATTAAATGCATTGTGCAAACAAATACTGCAGCTTTCCCCCTTGTAACAGGCTGCAAATAGAACTGTTTAAATAAAAGCTTTCTAGATGTTAATTGTGTATTTGCTGACCAAAACTAGTTTGGGAGGTAATATGAAAACAAAACTAAATTTCTTTTGAAGCTTGGCTAAAGGGGTTCAGCAGGTTCCAGGCTTCTGCCTACAAGGGAATTAAATATTTGCAATTTTGAAGTAGGCTTGTTGATAAGAAAAAAATGGCTCCCTAAATAAAGTTTTATTTTAAAAATAAAAATCAGTCATAATTAGCAGACCAATGTAAGATAAGAAGTTTCTCAAACTGATTTTCAATAGTGGTAAAGTAGATGTCTGCTGTATTAGCTGCAGAGGGTGTTGCTAGTGAAGTGCTATTAACAGAAGAGGCATGGCTTAGGCTAATTATTTTCATGTTATTCAACAATCAGAGTTTAAAATGACAGATTGCTTTAGAAAAAGGTATCTTTTTGCTCACTTTCCTTTAGCTCACAGACCGTATCACTTTTCTTGTAATTACTTTGGTACGCTCATCCATACCAAGGTAAGTGATACAAGGGTTGCGATCTTTTAACATTTTTATAATGTGGCTTTATTTTTCTAGGTGATTTGTCAAGTCACCTGGAAGTTCTCAAGGTTGTGGTCCAAACAAACTAAGTAGAGCAGCTGTAGGGAAAAATATGATTGGATAAAGAAGAAAATAGAGCAAAGAAGAAATGAAGAATTCTTTCAGACACCTTCTATTTAATTTTGTGATGTAGAAGCCAAGCTATGTATAGGTATTACATCAGGGGTCAAATCAACTTTGACCCCTGTTTGCTACCAGTTTGCAAATCTGAGTGTGCCACCTCTGTGCATGCGCAGGACCTTCTATGCATGCGCAAAGGGTAAAAAACGGGACATGATGTCTGGGTGGGTGGGTGGACTACTACTAATTACTAATTGCATGTAGTTTAACATACATTGGTTATATAGTGATTTCCTTCAAAAAGCCATGAAACATAGGCAACAATGTCTCCCCAATATTTTGGAGAGATTCTACAGGCCATTTAATTTGGTCATATGAGTGGGGTTCAGTGGAATCCAAGTCCCAAACCAATGCTTTCTTATGGATTATTTTGTTTCTATAAATTAAATGGATTTGGCTTGCACTTTAAACAAACAAAATGTTAAGCTATTATGTTTATGTAGTTAGTTACCAAGCATAGTTAAATTATATTAAAGTTACAACTGTAGGAAGTTACCACATACCCCTCTCCTAGAAGAATGGAATATTCTAGGAAATATTGAAAAGGCATAATATTATATTTCCCTGGGTAAGAAATGGAGAAACATGTTTTTTAGGCAGGAAGCAGATTCACTCTTAATAGCACCCACCCTCAATAGCCCAAAGCACATATCAGCACTTAAGAGATAAAAGTCTGTTCATAAGCAAAAGCCCTCACCCAAGATCCAACAAAGGTAGGATTAGCCTTCTACCCATCTAGAAAAGAACTCACCACATGGCACCTGGGGAGATTACATCACCCAGCAAGATTCAGCCAAGCTTGGGACTCAAGACACTTCAAAGATACCCCTGCTTGGCCCCATGGGAGTCTGAAAACCAATCAGAATGGATTTCTTACACAGGAACAGGAAGCTCCAAGATGGGGCCCAAGAGAGGGTATAAATCTCTCTCTCTCTCTCTCTCTCTCTCTCTCTCTCTCTCTCTCTCTCTCTCTCTCTCTCTCTCTTTCTCTCTCTCTCTCTCTGTGTCTCTCTCTCTCTGTCTCTCTCATCTATGTGCTTTTTCTTTTGCCCAGGATCTCAAACCATGTGGTCCTATCCACCATTAAACCATCTTTCCAAGCACTCTCCATGTTTCCAGTGCCTTTCTCCCTACTTGGAACTGAACCCAGATAGATATTTCTTCCAACAAAACTTTTGAGTATCCCTTATGATTGGAAACTGAAAATTGAAAAATTTGACACCCCCTACCAGGCAGTTATAATGTATAGGTTGGATCTCATCTTCATTATAAGGAAAAACTGAAATAATATATTGGAATAAATGTTTCAGTTAAAATGAAAAGCAGCTAGTTATAAAGACAAGAGATGTGCTTTGTTAATATTTTTCCTCTTCTCAAGAATTCATTTTACCATACATACAAAGTTCCACTTAATAGCCCAAATAAAAAAAAGTTGGAAATCGATAAAAGCATATGAATGAGATTGATAAATGTAGAACAATTTGTTTATGTGTCAGAAGCCTCTTAAACTGTAGGATTACTTGCCTGGAATTATTATCCCTCTAAAGCAGGGGTTTCAAACTCGATTTCATTGAGGGCTGCATCAGGGTTGTGTTTGACCTTGGGAGGTTGGCATGGGTGGGGACAGGGTGGGTGGGGCCAGCTCAACATCACTCTTGTTGGGGGGCCCTGTGGTGGCCCAAGTGCTCTGCCAGTGAAAATGGTCTCCCGAGCTATATTTCCAGCTGCAACCTTCTGCCTCCTGCAACCTTCTGGAGCTCGCGGGTCCCGAACTCCATTTTCACTGGCAGAGGCACTGCAGGCTGGTCCCTTGCTATTTCTAGGGCAGTACCACAGGCCAGATCTAAGCACCCTGTGGGCCAGATCCAGCCCACAGACCTTGAGTTTGACACCCCTGCTCTAAAGAGGATCTTGTAATTTTTTCACATCACCTTCTGAAAATATGTATCCAAGTAAGAGACAAGCAAGTGGCTGTAGTTTTCACCTTAAGGATTTAAATGTTCTTTCTCTTTCATTCTTTTTTCATTTGTAGTCAGCATTTCTTGCAATCAAATCAAATTGTGATACTTAATCTTGCTTCAATATTCAGATGAACTATTGTTTTTAGTTCAGTCACAGAATATGAAAGCAGTGCTAAGAGATAGAAAAATTATGTATGCATATATGTAGAAATATATATCGCCACAACTAGGTGAGGTGTGCTTAGACGTTTCACATAGCCTCTTTAATTTGGTATAAGCTCCCATTTACCTATAAGAAGGACTCTGGGCGGTGTGCAATTTAATCAATATAATAAAACTTATCAAGCAAATAATTTAGGATTAATATTTTTTTAAAAATGTAAAACAACATTATACAATTACCAAAAAATGGATAGTGGATAGGGAGATTAGGAGTTGTTAATACAGGTAAGGGTGTCTAAAGGACCCACCAGCCCCATTGCTGTATGACCATTTTATGGCAGGCCAAGCAATTGGGATCTTTCCTAAACTTTGAGGGCAGCATGTTCCAACTTTGCAGAGAAAGCCTCTTCTTGATCCCCACCAGTCACAATTCTTTGATTGATGGAGTGTGTAGCATGCCTTCCTTGCCTAAATTCAAAGGTGAGCAAAGACCGTCCTGGCCATGACTGCCACCTGATCTTTGAACAGGAACTGTGAGACTAAGATCACAAGTTATGCCCTGGTCTTTCCTAGTGGTTTAATATTAGTTTAATTCCATTGCATTCCTGGTACAATAAAGAAAATTGCTATAGTAAAGCTAAAAGAAGGATATGTCTAACCAAAATCTTCCTGGTTTATTTTGGATGGAGTTGTTGCAATACAAAAATAATGTTTGTTTGTTTGCAATGCATAGAGGTGAAGTATGTGAAGCATATGTCTCAATTTTGCAATTATTTAAGGAAATTAAGAGAACTGGCTAAGAAACTAAATAAACGATCAATATTGCTTATGGGGCATGTAGTTCATTGCATGGCAACCAATAATAACATTTAAATTTGCAAGCGATTAAACAAATAAACAAAGTAATAGCTCATTTCATCACAACCTCCTTACTAATTTTGTAATTATCTCAGAAGATGACACTTTAAATGATACTTACAGTTTAAAAGTATTAGTTTTAGAACTTCATTTATGTATAATCTGCCTGATCTTGAATATTGTAAAATGATTCCTATAGTATAAATTTGGCTCCGAGTTAGTCTGATTATTTATCTGTTTTTAAAAGCTTGTACTTACTTCCACAGAGAAAGCTGCCAGAGCACCTGAAAGATAAATGGTATGACAATCCCATGGTCTTTAGATATTTCAGTAAATAGAGTATGGTAAAAGGATTAGAAGAGAGGAGGCAAGAAGCAAGGTTCATAGTTACTTAAAAAAACTGCTAAAAAGGAAGCAGTTCAAGGAAAGGAACAGCTAAGTGTCTAAATATTACCTTCACCTTCTTTGAACAGAACTTGTTGTCTTTCCTTTATCTGATATAAAATATGTTGCTATTTTTACTGTTGATGGAGAAGGAGGTAATTTCTCAGAACTGCTTGTCTGAGTGCCTTAAATTCCTTTGATCTCTTTTTATAGTTGAGTCAAAATCAAAAACTATTATCAGCTACTCATTGCACATCAACTGGCCTCACTCATCTTATTTCATCCCTTCTGGATAAATGCAGAGGAAGATAACAAACACTACATTAATTGTTCTTCACTACACTGAATTATTTCCCCATATTATGGTCAAAACCCTGTTTTTTATCCTATTGTGATCATAATAGATCTTCCTCTGGGTTTCACCCAGGATGGATGGAATAAGATGAATGAGGCCAATTGATGTACCGTGAGTAGCTGATAAATCTTAGAGTTTTGTAAGATTGAGATATTAAAAATCAATGGAAAATTACCAAACATTGACAATAAAATCTGGAAGGAAATAAAGGGCCCAAGTTATATTATACTTTCAAAAACATTTGGCCTATGTAAAATATCAATATTTTCTAGGGAAAAAAACCCTGACATAGCCTGCCTTTTCCTTCTATCATGTCTGGACATTCAAAAATTTGCTCACAGACTTCCTGTTCTGGCTTCTGGCGGCGACGGACGAGTCCGGGGACTCGTCTGCCATTTTGTTCTTTTTTCTGCCCCAAACGGGGCGGGGTGCCCCTTTTTTTGGGGACCCTCTGTAGGACCGGTTTGCCTGGACCTGTTCAGCCTGGCGGCGGCCGGGGATGAGTCCTTGTCTTGCTGCGGGGGGCTTGGTTCCCTTCGCCAATGGAGGACGGTAACAAATAATGGATTTGGAGAGAACGGAGCGCTGGGGTCGGATGGCTTTGCCAGGGCTTTGGCGGCGAGGTGGAGAGTAAGTGACTTTAACTTTTTTTTGCTGGCGGCTTTGATTGAGAGAAACGTGGGAGGGGGTTTGTTAACCCCCCCCCTCGGATTTACAACAGCGGCGTTTAGAAATGGCTCCTCGATGCGAGGAAGCGGATATTTCTCATCTGGACTTTTGCGGAACAAGTGAAAGTGCTTCGCAGCTTGTTTCTATACAATGTATCTAAGTCCGGCTTTATTGAAACAATTTTCTTTGTCACTTTCTCCTGCTGTTTGCCAGACTGGGCGGTGGAAGATGGCTGCCCTTTGTTCCTAAATGACTATTTTTTATGGAAAATTACCAACATCTCTTTGTGACTTGGACTGTTTCTCTCTACCAACGGAGGATTTTTTGGATTAATTGATTCCTTCCCTGGAGTGCCTTCTTTGTCTTAATAATTGACTGTGAAAATTGCTTCTCTCTCTGGACTCTATAATTTTCCACAACTTTGATCTGAACTTTCTTCTCTGGACTTGCTCCAGCGGCCGCACCCAAAAAACGCCATCTTAGTGGCACTATACTTTAACAGCTCACCATGGCTTCAAAAAAACAACCAGAAAACCCAGGATTGGAAGAAAGGATGACAGCTATGGAAGCAGTGTTACACTCCTTGGTGCTGGAAATTAAAGAATTAAGGAAAGACCATTGCAGCTCTAAACTTGAACTTTTGGAGACACAGAAAAAATTAATGCAGAATACACAGAAGACTGAGGAGTTGGAAGTGGGGCTGGCTGGGGCAAAGGGGGAACTTAAAAATATTAATACCGAAATTGGAGATTTGACTGGTCATATGTCTAGGATGGATTTTGAAAGGATGTCATATTTTTTAAGATTTCAGAATATTTCAGAGGAAACTGGTGAATGCCTTCCTGATCTCATGAGTACAATTTTAGCAGAGTATTTACACAAACCTAAAGATGAGATCAGGGGGGACATTGACCTAGTCTACAGAATAAATTCAGCATATGCCAGGATAAATGAAGTACCCAGAGAGATACATATTAAATTTGTTAGAAGGTCGACTAGGGAGGGAATCTTGAAGGCGCAGAGAAAGGGTCCGTTAATTTATCAACAAAAGGAAATCGCTATCTTGAAGCAGATCCCAAAAAAGATTAGAGAGGTGAGGAGGAAGTATTCCTTCTTATATAAAAAATTGTTTAAACACGGGATTTGGTTTAAGTGGGCGATGCCAGAAGGGATGTTGGTGTTATGGGAAGGAGGAAGAGTAAGGATTAAAACAGTTGCTGAGGCGGAAGCCTTTCTTAAAAAACATTTCTCTACCCTGGGGGAAGATCCAGGAGGGGCAGAGGGGGCCATGGCCCCACCCACTGGGGGCCAGGAAGGAGAACAAGAAGACACCATTGCCAAGAGACTTAGATCTAAAAAATGACTTTTCTTTTTATTAATACAGTATAACTTTTATCTGGATGTTTGTACACGACTGCCAGCATAGAATTTAGAATTTATGATGTATGCATTTATTTTCACCTTGTAGTATTATTGAAAAATGTATTACCGATGTCTTATTATGAAGCCCTGGAGGGGCCAACGATCTCGACGTGAAAGTTCTCAAAATATTTCTGTACCTTACCTTACCCTATCCTACCTGAAAAAAATTTGTAAAAACCAATAAAACTTTTGCAATATAAAAAAAAAAAATTGCTCACAATCTTTTCATTGATTTGTTTTCTCAGATTTCCTATTTTTATAAATTTATTGATGCAATTTTGTGCAAATATTTCTCTTAATCCTGATCTATATTGGTCTCTTTCCCTCCATTTTTCTCTCACTTTGGTTTAATTTTCTGCTCTTTCTTCTTGGTCTCTATTGCTTTCCATTCTAAAGCTTACACAATGCTCAATGGCTGGCATCTATTACCATTGATATGAGCAAATACCATACAGAAACAAACACAGAAAAAATAAAAAATCTTAAAATAAAAACAGACATATAAAGTAACTAAAGTAAAACACCAGATAAGATTTTACTGGAGAAATCAATGAATTTTAGTCAAGTAAGTCTTGCCTGATTAATCACCTCCATTTCATTCATTCTTAATGAGTTACACTCTATTTCCCTGATTCCTGTGTCTTAATATTTTTTCCCCCTACAGGAACTGTTCTTAATTTGATGCCATGTAAACCAATTGTCTTCAAGTGCAGCACTTTTGGAAGTGCTGCATTAAAAATAAGTAAAAATCTACTGCTTAATTTTTTCCCTTACCAGTTTCATAACATAATGAAATAATTATAATTCCATGTTATCTTGTATTAATTGTTTTCTTTTAAAAATGAAACAGCTTTGTTGTCTTACAAATTGTAGTAATTTAGTTGAGGCTGCAAATCAGCTTTATATTGGATGGAGGTACATATGTTTATAGCATCCTGTTGCGCTGTGAATGTTAACTAAATTGTCCCACATGAATTCAGAATAGAGCTTTGTTTTAGAACTTGGGACAAGCTCTCTTTGATTAGCTTAATTTATGCTTGAATTAAATTGGGTTCTTTTTATACTGGAACACAGGAATTGTTGTGTTATCTCAAGGCTGCATCTTGCTAATAGAAATAACTGTTTATTACATTAACTAATTTTAGGTTCACAACTTTATTATTATCCATATTTTATTCTTAATGTTGGAATGCTTGTTCTACTTATTTAAATGCATCTAAAGAAATGAAAGGAATTTGTTTTGGCCTGCAGAGATTGCAGAGGTCTTGGACATATGAATCTTTTCACCAGAAATACTTTCAGCTGCATGAACTGAGAAGAGATGAGTGTTCACTTTGCCTTTTGTCAATACAGCTTCTCTATGGCTAGGATCAGAAGCATTGCTTCTGGTTTCTCAAGAATTTCATATTAGCGGAACCAAATATTCACTTTTTGTTCTTTGAACAACTCATGACCCTTAAGGAGAACGAGACAGCTGCTGTAGGAAGTAGATGACAGAAAGCAATAGCAAATTGTTGGAAAGGCATCTATTCTACTATTTCAAAGGGATCCAGTTGCTTTCAGGACTGCTACGCTGCAATGGGGCCTGACATCGACCATGTGAACGTGCACAGCACATGCGCAGTGTGCGCATGCATACTTACCATCTGTGATGCTCCAGCTGCTTGGTGGAGTGTTGCACAGGCGCGTACACTCTGTGCGCATGCGCGAAAGCCCCGATTGGCTCAAATAGCGATAAGGAGGGCAGGCAGGTGGACCCTCCGGAGCACTGTACCGGAATGGTACCTGGTGTTCCAGCAGGTATGAGTACACCCTGTTCCGGGGTGTACCCGTCATATCCCACTACTGTTTCAGGAGCACTGATATGTGCTGTTCCATCACCAGTTCTGAGGAGCAGTTCACATTCCAGACCCATAGTTTTGGAACATTGAATAAAAGGAGTGTCATTTTGTTCTTTCCCATATACAACAATGAGGAAAAGTTACCTCTATATTTTTGGGCTCAATTAGAATAACAGAGTTGGAAAGGACCTTGATGGTCTTCTAGTGCAACTCCTTGCTTAGATAGGAAACCCTATACCACTTCAGATAAATGGATATCCAACATCTTCTTTAAAACATCCAGTGTTGGAGCATTCACAACTTTGTGGAGGCAAGTTGTTCCACTGATTAACTGTTCTAATCGTCGGGAAATTTCTCCTTAGTCCTAAATTGCTTCAATCCTTGTTAATTTCCACCCATTGCTTCTTGTCCTACCCTCAGGTGCTTTGGAGAATAGTTTGACTTCTTTGTAGCAGCCCCTAAGATATTGGAACACAACTATCATGTCTCCCCTAGTCCTTCTTTTCATTAAACTAGACATACCTAGTTCCTGCAACTGTTCTTCATATGTTTTAGCCTCCAGTCCCCCTTTGAATACTCTATATCTGTGTGGTATAGTAGACTTTTACTGTTTAGGATTACTTTTATCTGAAGGTCTCTGAATCTAGTATTTCATCAATACAGATTACAGAACTCGAGATTGAGATATTTCACATGCTAAAATCAATAATATTTCCATGAACAGTGTTTTTCACCGCCTCGAGTCCCTTTGGGGAGAGAGAGCGGGATATAAATAAAATTTATTATTATTATTATTATTCATATGTTACAACCAGAGGCCATAACTATGAAACACTACAGGTAAAATAAAATATTATTGATTAAGCATGCCAATACAGTAATCAATCAAATCAGTTTTACAAATTCTGTTTTGATCATGGCGTCTAAAAGAGCTAAGTTCCTTTACATATATGATATGCTTTTCACACAAAAGGCATTACTGTATTTCAGTTAGCAAAATAACAGCAATAGTACTTAGATTTATATATGGCTTCACAGTGCTTTAAAGCCCTCTCTAAGCAGTTTACAGTGCCATCATATTGCCTCCAAAAATCTAAGTCCTCATACCAACCTTGGAAGGATGGAAGGCAGAGTCAGTCTTGAACCGGTGAGATTCAAACTGTCGAACTGCTGGCAGCCAACAGCAGAAGTAGCCTGCAGTACTGTAGTCTAACCACTGGACAACCATGGCTCAATTATTATTCACATAGTAAAGAACACTTTAAATTACAGAATGTATCATCAGTGATTATAACATTTACTACTGCAAAAGATTTAAACTGAGAAGTAAACCCTAAACAAAATACATTGATTATGGAGAAATATATAAACTCAAAACTCTGACTGAAATTGTATTGGAAGTTTCACTATTGATTTTATGAACTCAACTGACAGTTTCCTACCATGATAGAATGCTACTAATTAATTAAGTTTGAGGGATTTCAAACAGGTCCTGGCATGAAAATTCTTTTCTTTTCCTTGACAGCCTTTCTATAAATAAGAAAAAAGTGGTTTTTCCAAAGGGAATGATAAATGTCTTATTTCCTTGGTTTTCACACTTTATATTGAATTAAATGATTCCTAGAGTTCTGTTTAATATATATTCCCTTCAAGGATTCCTGTTAGGATTTCAACCAATATATGAAACAAAAGTAGGAACTTCCTCCCCTCCCTCCCTTCCCCTCCCCCCTCTTCTTCCCTCTCTCACTCCCTCCTTGTATTCAGGAGAGCCAACTATGTATTGTCTGCATTGGACTATCTGGTGGATTCCATTTTCCTTGAATAAATATACTTTGGTTTCCTGAGAGGAATTCTTTATTGAATCTTAGCAGTTCTGTTTTAATTACAGTCTGTTGGTGTCAAACAGACTGAATCATAAGAAGAGGCAATGCATCTCATTTTTTCACATCAGCATAATTATCAGTGATATGAAGTGATGTTCTATCTCCAAACTCTACTTGGTTTGTATCTCTTAGGGCTGTGATGACGAACCTAGGGCACGGGTGCCACAGGTAACACGCAGAGCCATATTTGGTGGCACACCAGCCATTAGCTCCGGTGCGCATGCACGTTCTGGCCAACTTATTTCTTACCCTTCTGGAGGGCCAGGGGAGGACATTTTTCTCCCTCCCCAGGCTTCAGGAAAGCCTCTGGAGGCTGAGAAGGGGAAAAAATGGCCCCAACAGCCTAGCTGGAAGTTTGGAAACAGGTTGGCCTGTTGGGGCCCTTTTTCACCCTCTGCAGTCTCTGGAGGCTTTCCTGAAGCCTGGGGAGGGAGAAAAACGAATCAGATAGAGCAGTGGTCTGATAGATAGAACCGCGGCTCGCGAGCCTCAAGCGGCTCTTTGGCCCCTTGAATGTGGCTCTTCAGTCTCTCTCTGATTCCCTCCCTCCCTCTGTCTCTCTCTCTCTCTCTCTCTCTCTCTCTCTCTCTCTGTGCTTCTCTCTGTCTGCCTGTCACTGTCTCTGTCCACAGAATGCCGCATGAAGCAGCGGTGAGTCTGTGCGCTGCCGGAGGGCCATCTGCAAGGTCCCCCTCACGTTCCTCCTCTTCCCTGATGGCGTCTGGAGTGATCAGGGGCCGTGCAAGAACTTGGCGCTTTTCCACGGTGTGGAAAAGATAGGCGCATGCAGGTCCTACGGAATTACAGCGCAAATTCCAACTGCTACGAAGTCTCCGAGACTGTAATCGGGTGGGGCATGCGCGCGGAAAAGATAGGCGCGCGCATGCCCTGCCCGATTACAGTCTCGGAGACTTCATAGTGATTGGAATTTGCACTGTAATTCTGCAGGATCTGCATGCGCTTATCTTTTCTACACCGTGGAAAAGCGCTGAGTTCCTGCATGGTTCCGAGCCTTGCGACACACATCTCCCACCACCCAAGGTCGCTTGGCAGGTCGCCCGGCAGGGGCATCGGGCAGGGAAGCCGGGCACATCTCCACAGGCTCCCTCCGACAGCCATCACGGCACACTTCTGGGGCTGCGTGTCTGGGAGGGAGATGGACACACGGCCCCAGAACATGCACCGTGGTGCCCGCCGGAGGGAGTCGCGATGGAGACGCGACCGGCTTCCCTGCCTGACACCCCTGCTGGGCGACTTGCTCGGCGACAGCCTCGGTGGTGCTTAAGATGACGGTAGCCTTGGGTGCTCGCCCCGCCTGCTCCCTCGCCCGCTGCGGGAGGAGGCATCTGTAACCTTCGGCATGCCGGCCCTTCCGCTGCTTCCCGGGGTGGGGGGAGGAGAGGGGAGAGAGGGAGTGACTGACAGACACAGAGAGAGACAGAGGGGGAGAGAGGGAAAGACAGACAGACAGAGACAGAGAGAAAGAGAGGGAGGGAGAGAGAGAGAGACGGAGAGAGACACAGATAGAGAATGACACAGGGAGGGATTGAATCGGAGACAGACGGGGGAAAGAGGGAGAGACAGACATACAGAGACAGAGAGAGGGAGGGAGGGAGAGAATCAGAGAGAATGACGCACACAGAGACAGGGAGAGACAGAGAGAGGGAGGGAGAGACAGATAGAGACTGATTAAGTGAGTGAGAGACAGACAGACACACACACACAGAGTGACAGAGATGGGTGGACGAAGGAGAGAGAGACAGAGATAGAGAGAGAAAGAAAGAAAGAAAGAGAGAGAGAGAGAAAGAAAGAGAGAAAGAAAGAAAGAGAGAAAGAGAGAGAAAGAGGGAAAGAAAGAAAGAGAGAAAGAGAGAGAGAGAGAGAGAGAAAGAGAGAAAGAGAGACCGAAAGAGAGACAGAAAGAAAGAGAAAAAAAGAGAGAGAGAAAGAAAGAGAGAAAGAGAGACAGAAAGAGAAAAAGAGAGAAAGAGAAAGAAAGAAAAAGAAAGAGAGAAAGAAAGAAAGAGAAAGAAAGAAAGAGAGAAAGAGGGAAAGAAAGAAAGAGAGAAAGAAAGAAAGAGAAAGAGAGAGAAAGAAAGAGAGAGAAAGAAAGAAAGAGAGACAGAAAGAAAGAGAAAAAGTGAAAGAGAGAGAGAAAGAAAGAGAGAGAGAGAAATGGAGAGAGAGAGAGAAAGAGAGGAAGAAAGAGAGAAAGAGAGAGAGAGAGAGAGAGAGAGAGAGAGAGAGAGAGAGAGAGAGAGAGAGAGAGAGAGAACTTATGACCACAATTGAACCTAAAAGTTTGGTTGCTAACCAAGACCGTCGTTAAGTGAGTTTCACCATATTTTCCAAGTTGGCCACGCCCACCCAGTCACATGACTGCTGAGCCATTCCCACAAAACAGGCCACACCTTCCGGCTCTCAAAAGAAATTTCAATCTTGGTATTGTTGATATTTGGCTCTGTTGACTAACGAGTTTGTCCACCACTGAGATAGGGGAATGGTGCCTACATGCAAGGTACGCAATCCATTCTAAAAAGGTACGCTAGAAATAGAGTAATTTACTGATTCACTGGGTAGTGATTTATATAATTTGTCTTAAGTTCCTGTGTTCTCTCAATTCTTTTTGGTGCAATGCTTGCTTAAATGTGCATCCAAGAACGAAAAGCTCTGTTTGAATTAGACCTTCCTGTCACCTCTTAAGTACATGATAGCTTTAGTTGGGAGTAAAGAAAATGTGCACTATGATCACATGCTGTTCACAGTATGCATTTTCTTTCCTCTAACTAAAGCGTTAATATACTTAAGAGGTGATATCAAGGCTTTGTTGGTATTCCATATATCTAATATAGTACACTAGCAAATGTTGATGCATTTGGAGCAGCAGAGAGATATTAAATTTAAAGCAGTTTCTTGCCTGTAGCTATTGGAAAACAGATTTTCACAATGATTTATTGTGAAGACAATGAAGATCCCAAAACGTACCCTTGCTATTGTGCTCTGCAGATGAATTATTGGAGATTGCAAGCAGCATGTTATTTCATATATGATTCCACATGAAATCTCTTTTCTTTTTTCTTCCTATGATGCATCACATATGGAGTAAATGGGGCTTTAATTCTCTTGGGTTTTAAAAAATTCACTATGTTGGTTCAGAAAACGTGGCTGCATCAATGTCTGACTACCAAAACCATCTGATTCTTTCTGAGATTCTGGATAGAAAGCCTTGCTAGATTAAACTGATAGCTTTGCTCATAATCTCTTTATGGACTGTTAATCACCAAAGCCCTGGATTATAATATACCACAAATGTTTACAAAACAAGAAGTTATTTTTCTATAACTCTGACTGGATAAGCTTATCTAGATCTGAATGGCAATTTCTTGAACAATAGGTTTCCTGCATTAGAACAAGATTTCAAAGAATCATATCATAGTAACAGCAGCTCTTTTGGGAAACTACTTCTATGTTTCAAAAATTAAAAAGCATATAGTTTTTTAAATTACAATATTATTTGTACCTATATAAATATTCACCCAGAAGTTCTTGAGGAAAACAATGACAATTTTAGTACAATTGATGAATACTTTATCTGAATATGTCACATTGTAATTGCCAATATTGCTCTTTTATTAATCTACAGACTGTATTTAAAAACATCCCTCCCTCCATTATTCCCTCCCTCTCCACATATGTTCGCACCCACTTTAATTTGATTTGTGTCAGTATAAACTACTGCTTGCATATCCACCTTGACCTTGCCTGGTGTTCTTCCACACTCATAGGGTTGGAAAGAATAAGCTTTGTGTTTTATTTAAGATTATAAATATTAAAAGCTTAGATCGATGTAATTCAAGGCATTCATAATTTAATTTTAATTTACCAAAACTGCAGCTCTTCTTGTGGAAATATAGTTTTTTTGATTCTGTAATGAAAATGATACAAATACAAATTACCCATTAGAGTCAGTGTAATAGTTAAAATATGTCTAGGTACTTAAAATATGTCCACATACAATTGAAATATTTTTTATAAACTCTTATAACGGATGACAGTATCAGAATGGATTTGCTTTTCCTTCTCCAACGGCTGTCGGTGCCATTCGCTTTAATGGAGAGGGCTGAACGGAGAGGTCGGGCGGATCGCCGAGGCTTCAGCTGCGAGAGGGAGTGAGTTTAAAAGAACACCTTTTTTTCCTTGCTGCCAGCCAGGCTGAACGGACTGGGAGGGGGGTGTTTAATTTAAAAAAAAAACCCCTCGGATTTAAGCGGCACGCTAAGATGGCTTCTCTGCAAAGAGAAAGCGGAAACTTTCACTCCGGACGGTCTTTAACAAGGGAAAGTGGATTGTGACTTTCTGCAACATTGTTTCTAGGTCTGGCTGAGCTTAAAAAATTCTTTTTTTAGCTACTCTCTCCCTCTGGCTAGATGGGCGGTGGAAGTGGCTTCTCTTTGTCTCTGCCTGACTATTTCAACTAAGGAAAATTTCCAGCGTCTCTTTGAAAGCAGGACTCTCTCTGGATTTTTGAAAAAAAAATTTTTTTGATGGATTTGTGACTTCTTCTCTGGAATACCTTCGTTATTACTATTTGCTGATTTGGGAAATTGTGTCTCTTTTGGTTTCTGAATTGTTTGCAACTTCACAGCCCTGAATTGAACTGAGCTCCTGATCTGCCCCACCAGCCCCACCCGGAAAACGCCATTTTGGTGGCAGTGACTCTAACTTTTAACCATGGCACAAGAAGCAGCACTTGTAAATTTGGAACAAAGGATGGCTTCTCTTGAAACCTCTATGCAAACTTTGATATCAGAAATAAAGGCCCAGAGGGCTGAAAATAGTACTTTTAAAAAGGAACTATTGGATACCCGGAAGCAAGTGTTGGAGAATACACAGAAGACCGAGGAATTGGAGGGGGGGCTGGAGGGGGCTAAGGGAGAGATTAAAAATGTTTCTAATGAGGTGGGGGAAATAAATGGGCATGTGTCTAGGATAGATATGGAAAGAATGACATATTTTTTGAGATTTCAGAATGTTCTTGAGGAATCTGGTGAATGCCTACCTGATCTTATGAGTACAATTTTAGCAGACTATTTACAAAAACCCAAAGATGAGATCAGGGGGGACATTGACCTAGCCTATAGAATTAATTCTGCATATGCCAAGATGAATGAAGTGCCTAGAGAGATACATGTGAAATTTGTTAGAAGGTCAACCAGAGAGGAAATCCTGAAAGCGCAGAGAGAGAAACCTTTAATTTATCAACGAGAAATGGTCACTATCTTGAAGCAGATCCCTAGAAAAATTAGAGATTCAAGAAGGAAATTTTCCTTCTTGTCTAAAACCTTGTTTGATCACGGGATTTGGTTCAAGTGGATGACACCTGAAGGGATGCTGGTGTTCTGGGAAGGAGGAAGAGTGAGGATTAAAACAGTTGCTGAGGCGGAAGCCTTTCTTAAAAAACATTCCTCTGCCCTGGGGGAAGATCCAGGGGGGACGGAGGGGGTCACGGCCCCGCCCGCGGGGGGCCAGGGAGGAGAGAAAGAAGATACAATAGCCAAAAGACTTAGATCGAAAAAATAACTTTGCCTTGATTTTTCTTGAACAATTTTGTATAATATTTCTATCCGGACTTTTTGTAAATGTCTGACAGCATGGAAGGGAGAATTTAGGTAAATGTACTTGCTTCCATCTTGTAGTGGTATGGAAAATGTTTTCTATGTTAACTTTTTTTAATGTGTATTTTGAGGTCTCGGAAGGTCCGACGACTCTGACGTGAATGCTCTCAAAATTTCTTTGTAACCATTACCCTATCCTGTTAAAAAATGTAAAACCAATAAAACTTTTTCAATTAAAAAAAAAAAAAGAATGGATTTGCTTTTTGTGATTCCTATTTTCTGTTCCATCAAGTCAGTGTTGATTCTGAGCAACCAGATAGATAGACCTTCTCCAGGAAATTTGCTTTCTATATAACATTTGAAATTTTTAATTAGCTTGAATGAGTAGAAATCCATTGGCACTTTTCCTTCCTTAGTAATGAAAGTGTAAACCTTTTTATTTTTGTGCTTATAAGATGCTAACAATATTAATATTGATGGCTGGCAGACGTAATCCATAATACTAGCTTACAATGTTGCAGTATGCTGGAAAGGCAGAACCTATGAGTTTTAGTCCCAATTTAGCCATGAAAGCCAGCTAGGTGATCATGGGCCAGTCACTCTTTCTCAGCTCTATTTACCTCACAGAGTAGTTGTTGCGAGGAAAATAGGAAAAGGAAGGCATGTTGGATATCTCTAGCCCTTTAACTTAATTGTAAAAATAATAAAGGCAAAGTACAACTAATTGTACTAAATTGTTGCATTTCATTGATTTTGAGCTTACTTCTTTGGCTTCATCCAGCTGATTGGCTTACTTTTTGCATTATTGTTCCCAATGTAATTTAAAGGTTGCACACTCCTATTTTAGACTAATAAGCAATTTTCCTTAATGGACCTGAAAATATTTTAGTATCTTAGTCTTCCAAACCCATAAATCTTTTTTTGTCTTTTGAAGGGTTTTTTTTTTGTGAGGGAGGGTGGGTGTTCCTTTGAATCAGTATTGACTCTTTTTTTTTTGTAACAATAATTTTATTGCTTTTACAAATTTTTAAAAGGAAAAAGGGTATATAGGATATGAATAGAAATATTTTAGGGCTTCCATGTCGGAGGTGATGGCCGCCTCCGAGACTTCATACAAAATTCTTTCAATATAAGGTGGAAAGAGGTACATACATATCATATCATATCATAAATTCCATGCAATCATTTGTTTCTATTAGCATCCATTAGGAATTACAATGTATGAAAGAAAAAATCATTTTTGTGATCTGAGTCTTTTTGCTATTGTGTCTTCTTCTTCCTTCCTGCCATTGGGCGGAGCCATGGCCCCTCCCGTTCCCCCATTTTCATCCTCCAGGATTGAGGAGTGTTTTTTAAGAAAGGCTTCCGCCTCTTCGACTGTTTTGATTCTTACTCTTCCCCCCTCTCAGAACACTAACATTCCTTCGGGCATTGACCATTTGAACCACACCCCTGTTTTATACAGCTTTTTGGATAGGAAGGAATATTTCCTTCTAATCTCTCGAATCTTTTTCAGGATCTGCTTCAAAATAGCAATTTCTTTCTGCTGGTATATCAATGGGCCATCTCTCTGTGCTCTCAGTATCTCATCCCTTGTTGACCTTCTTACAAATTTAACATGTATCTCTCTGGGTACATCATTTATTCTGGCATATGCTGAATTAATTCTATAAATCAGGTCAATGTCCCCCCAGATATATTTTTTGTTCTTTTTAATGTAGTCTGCTAAAATTGTAGACATTAAATCTTTTAAATTTTTTGAATCTGACTCAGGAACATTTTGAAACCTTAAAAATGTAAGACATTATTTCAAAATCCATTCTAGACATATAACCAGTAAGATCCACAATTTCTTTTTGTGCTTCCCTCACCTCCTCCCTCACCTCGGCTGCCCCACCCTCCAACCCATCGATTTTTTGTTTATTTTCCGCTAATGCTCTCTGTGTTTCCAGAAGCTCCAATCTTGAACTTATCATGTCTCTGCGTATTTCTTTTATTTCTTTCATTATATTTTGAAGAGTTTCCTCAATTGATGATTGTTGAGTGTCCTCTCCCACCGCTTCTTTTTGTAGCATTGTGGTAATTTTTGATTGTTGTGGAGTCGGACTAGCTTTTGTAGAAGCTGGCGCAGACCAAGATTTGCCAGATGGAGGCTTTCTTGCTGCCACAGTAAAAGTTTTAAGTTCTTGTGTATAAGATGGCGTCTGGTGGGTGGGCAGTCCTTGAGGTCAGAGAAAAGGGAAAGTCTGTGTCCAAATTCAAAGTACAGCTTGTATAAAGTCCAGAGAGAAAATTTCTACAATACAATCCAATAAAAAAGAAGGCACACAATGGGAGAAATCCCGAGAGTCACTTGAGTTGGCTTGTGTATAAATTTTAGAGTCTTATTAAATTGAAGGAATGTTCACATTTCAAAAGAGAAAGTTTCTTGCTGAGAACAAAGAAGCGCCATTTTTCTGCCTCTTTGGCGGTCGTGAAGAATTAGTAACAATCCATTTCTGCTGTTACAAGATTCAGATACAATGTTTCCACCACAATTCCATATATGGTAATACTTTAGTTTTCAAATAATTAAAAGCCTGATGTTACTTTCTCTCCCTCCCTGAGCCCGGGGAACATTTTAGAGCACCACTTATTTCCGAGGGGGGATTTTTGCAAATTCCCCCCTCTATTCTTCCTTTTAAAAAGTTGAAAGCATCTAAGTAAAATAAACTCACAAGCCACTCAGTCGTTGCAGAACCTCGGTACATTCCTCCAGTTCTGGCTTTTCAGCCTGCTGTTCAAATTGCTGCTGTTCCAGCACTCCTTCGGCGAGAGGACTCTTCCCCCGCATTCTGTCCTCCGGCTATTGGGGCAAAGCGGGAACGGGGCCCCCAACTGCCGTCGAGGTGGGGTTTTTTGCCGCCGGCCGCCTGTACAGTGGCGGCTCCCTGCAAGAGCCTCCCTGCCCCCAAAGACACCCACTGGAGAAAACAAGCGGCAGACGTGTCCAAAACACGTCCGTTGCGTCCGGAAGACGGAAACGGTCTCGAATCAGTATTGACTCTGAATTAGTCTTGCAATTTTCTTGGCAAGATTTCAGAAATGGCTTGCCATGATTCCCTTCCTAGGGCTGAGAAAGAACGTTTGGTCTGGTGTTACTCATTGGCTTTTTATGTAAGATAGGACCTATAGTATCCTGGTTTCTGCCTTGCTTTGACTATTTATACCAATATGGCTCTCTTTCAAATAAATAAAAAGTTAAAAAAATGAAAAGTCCATATCATATCCAACCCCTAAGACCATTATTTTCTATTGTGTTTTACTAACTGAATAGACTATGACTAAGTTACATTTTCTTTTGAGTTTGCATAGGGCCTTTGGAAGCAAGGGGAATGGGGCAGGAGTAGGTTGCTGCCAGCATTACTGCCAGTTTGGTGCTCGCATGTGTGCCTGATGTGCACTCTGCATGCATGTGCATTTGCCTGTAAATAGGTTGTGCATGCGCAGAACATTAAAAAAATGCCAAAAAACCATGCTGTGGTGACCGGGTATTGGTTCGGAAGCATGGCCAGCCTGAGTCGCTGCTGGTTCAGCGACCCAGGCCAACATTCTACTGCATGGTTGACTGAATCGGGCCAAACTGGTAGCAACCCACCTCTGGAATGGGGCAAATAAGAATAATTACAGATACAATTGCCATTATTAATCAAGATTGCTCATTATATGCATCAACATAATTTTGCATCTGTGAACTATTGCTAATAGTCTACAATATAATTCTCATATATCTAAGAATATTCAATTTAATAGAATTTTTAGCAGATCATTTATTTGCTAAATTCTTGGTGTTATCTCCTCATGGTCAAGTTTAGAAACCCCCATTCAACCCAGAGTTTCATATATCCTCTGCTACTGAAACTGTATATTGAGTAATAGCTATTAAAAATGGAAATTGTTTTAATTTGTAATAATTGTTTTTTTAAAATATATTTTATTAAATATCTTGAAGTTTCTTGAATGTAAAAAATAATATATTGTTAACATAGAAAGGCAAAACATGTATTAGTGACCCATTATTTATTTGAAGTAATTACATTGTGGTAAAACAGAAATGTCTGTTTGTAACATATGTCTGACTCCTGGCAAAAGTAAACGTATGCAGACTTTGGGAATCATTAAAAATTATGTTTTAGGTTATTCTCACATTTCTTTATTTTGTCACATATGTAGTTCATGTTCAGTATTTTCAGTTAGGAATTAGAAGCAGACCTAACTTTTTTTTATTGATGTATAATTTATGGCCTACTTTCCCTTCAAAGATTGGTGCCCAGATGACTGCAAATAAAGCTTAGAGATTGATCTTGAGCCAGCTCTGTTGTTTTGGTTTTATTTCAGACTTGTGATGATGATAAAAGGAGATGGAATGTAATCCCTAGCTAATAGCTATCATACTGATGGAGAGGATTGATCTATCTACCTTTTGTTTGTTTGTTTAAAACGACTGGTAGTATTTTTCTAGATGGACATTTTTCTAGCCCTACTTAGAAATGACAGAGATTGAATCAACAGCTTTTATCATGTAAAGCATATATTTTAGCCTTATACTGTACTCCTTCCATCTTTAGAAGATTTATTTAGTTAGTTAGGAAACATGTAGTTTTGTGTTCCATAATTCTGGGAAGCTCACAACCACAACAATAAAAGCATTTAAGGAGCAATAAAAAACCCAACACCCCCCCCCCCCCAAGTACTCCAAAGAAACACTCCCCAGAAACACAACAAGCACTGGACTCTAGCCTCACTCAGTGCTGGGACAATAGCCAGCTTTTAAAGGCCTTCCAGAAGGCTAGATAAATCTGTTGGATCTACCAGAGGCAGACCCTGCTCTTCAGAACAGGCACTTTCAGCCCCTTTGGATGTCAGCCTTTAAGGGAAGGGACCTGAAAGACACTCACCTTACCTAATTTGATCGAATGAGCAGATACTCTCAGAGAAAGATAGTTCTGCAGGTAACCTGACCCCATGCTTTGCAGCGGTGGGTTTCACATTTTGTTACCACCAGTTCGCTGTGTGCATACCCACTTTCTGTGCATGCGCCTGGCCTCAAAATGTGCCTACCTAGGACAGCATAAAGCTGGGGTGGGCAGGCAGGCCCACCCGTGATTTCTGCTACTGGTTCAGGCGAAATGGTTCAGGCGAAGCGGCTGAATACCACCTCTGATGCTATGCAGAGCTTTAAAGATGACAACCAGCACTAGTATGAATTGAATTTAAAGTTGTGAAAAATGTATTATATTATTTAAATATGACCATAAAGAGGTAATTTGAAATATTTTATATATAAGTTCTTGAAAGGGAGTTATTTTAGTTAATTAATTGAAACATTTATACCTGTCCCTACTTTCATAAACATAAGATAAAATTAAGCAGCATATTAAAAATCTAAAATTGTACTAACCAAAATACAATAATGGAAAGGCACAGATTTTTAGCAGTGCCAGTAGGATATGGCCAGGCTGTGGTTAAACTTTGAACACAGAGGAAAAACAACAGATCTTTACCATTGAAAAACAAATACTTTTGATATCAGCCCAGCCTCCAGAAAGGAAACATTTGAAAGGAAAGAATGCTCCAACAAAGCACATCTTTTACATCCCCACAAAACACCTCCCTCAAATATGAGGTGCTGAGGAGATCCTAATATGCAGGCAGGTACATACTAGGAGGAATGTTCTCAAATACTGACATTCTCAATTATGTAGAACAGGGGTGTTAAACTTGCGATGAGATGTCATCAGATGATATATCACAACTTTTTTCCCCTTCGCTAAACCGGGGGTAGGCACAGCCATAGACACATCTGGCCCATGGACTGAAAGTTTGAAACCCCTGATAGTGTAGAACCTTGAATATTATTACAAGATCTTAGGTTTGATTAGTAAAATACAGTAGAATTCATTTGTCTCATGGCTCTAAATATGTTCCAGATTATAACTTCATTGTTGTGCTCTGTGCTACTTTCAGCTTCTGTACCATTTTTAGAGTCCTATAAAGAACATTGAAGTAGTTTAACTGAAAGGTTATCAGAACAAGGGTACTGTCCATACAATATTGCCATTCCTGTCTGCAGCTGACATACCAGTAGCAGTTTGCTAAATATACTCTGGATTGGAAAGATCATTTTGGCTTTGACTAATAATTGAATCTAGCAGGATATCAAAGCTCTGCATCTGCTCTTTCAGAATTACTTGAGTCCCATACTTTCTCTATTTTCATGAGAAGGAAAGATGATACCAAACTCAGACTCCTTTGATGAAGTCACTCAATCTGTTTGTATAGCAAGTGTGACAAAATACATCACTCTAGGATCCCATAACTTGACATTTGGGACTGAACAAGATATCATAGTCTGGAGAAGAACTGCGGAAAATCAGGGCTTTCTACTCCGTTCCTAGATAGTCACCTCAACAAGAAACTAGTTTTGATGGTATCAAAAGCCACTGAGAGAGTTCAACAACATTGTATTTCCACTTCTGGTCATGATTTCATGCAGTTGGTTTCCAAAAAGCTATGGATGCAGGTATGTTCTGTGATCGTCTGTGGGTGATCATGTTTTGTTAAATGGTTGTGAATACATTAGTTTTAATTTGTTCTCCAGCAATCAGTTATAGTACTGAAAAGGTCTCCCTATTTTTCATGATAGAGTCTGAAAGATGGTTTGCAAGTGAGCAGTAGTTTAGATTAAAGCTAGTAAGTATGATAATGAACAATAGAGGCATGTTTTTATTAGATTAGAAATATTATTTCTTAGAACTCAAGGTGCAAATTATGCTGTGCCATGATGTTTCCTTCAAGCACGTAAGATAAAATTAACATATCTAAATTGGATCAGCTTGAATAGGTTTCCCTGCTGTTTCATCTTCTCAGCTGCAGTCAGGCTGTAAAGGCCCGCAGGTGGATCCGAACAGTAATTTCAAGTCCATTTTCAAAAGTCTTACTCTAGTAAATAATTATAGTAACTTCTCATTGATTCTGTGCAGTAAATGTCAGCAAAAATATTTTACATACACTACACTGAAAGCTAATTTGAACTGCAAATATAAATAGTTTTCATTCATTTTGTTCCTAGAAAACACTTTCAACTAATGTTTTTAAATATATATATTACAAGGTTTTTAAAACACATTTATATCTCAAAAGAATAGAATTATGCTGATTATGATGTAATTAATATTTAGATCAATAAATTATGGTCAAGGAGATTTAGGGTCCTGGCACTTTCAATCACAAACTCATTGGGTGACTGTGAACATGTCTGTTATACCTAACTATCCTGTATTGTAAGATTGTTGTGAAGATGAAATGGCTGATAATGAAAATATTGGACAAGCACTCTTTCTTGAAGCATAGGGATAGTGAAAATGCAATAAATAAAACAGTGTTCCTTTATTTCTTTTCCTTGAAAAGCTACTCTCCAGAACAACTTTGAATTCAATATATTCCAAAGGTGTTAAACGCAAGGGATATGAATGGCACCTGATTTCTGTGTGCTGGATTTGAACATTGGATGTTATCTAATTGCACATCAAGGGTGCCTGGAAGCTCTGTTTTATATAAATAAAAATTTAAAATAGTTTGTGCAAAGGCAGGCCCAAAACAAGATGCAGGGGGTGACACAATCCCAAATGGCCCATTTTTGGTCCCAGGAGGCTGCATGGACACCTACTAGGCCCAAAATTAGGCATGGGGGCAGCACACTCCAATGTGGCCCATTTTTGGTCCCATGAGGCTGCATGGTAAGTAGGTAGGTAGAGGGATAGAGGTGGGGAGGAATACGGTAGGTAGGTAGAGAGAGAGAGAAGGAAAAATAAAGTAGGTAAGTAGGTAAGTAGGTAGAGGAATAAAGAGAGAGAGAGGGAGAAATACAGTAGGTAGGTAGTTAGAGAGATAGGGAGATAGGGAAAATATGGTAGGTAGGTAGGTAGGTTGGTAGAGGGATAGAGAGAGATAGGGGAAAATGCAGTAAGTAGGTAGATAGGTAGAGGGGGAGAGAGAGAGAGGGAAAATACAGTAGGTAGGTAGGTGAGGGATAGAGAGAGAGAGGGAGAAATTACAGTAAGTAGGTAGGTAGAGGGATAGAGAGAGGGAGAAATACAGTAGGTAGGTAGATAGGTAGGTAGGTAGGTAGGTAGGTAGGTAGGTAGGTAGGTAGAGGGAGAGAGGAAGAAATACGGTAGGTATGTATGTTGGGGGTTATACGGTGGTTGTGTGTACGTGTTTGTGTGTGCAGGTGTAGATCTACACACAGATTGGTTGGCCATGTAACCAGACTGGGCCACAGCAACGCATGGCTGGGTACAACTAGTTAATAAAAAAATTCTAAATAAAACTGTTATTATACTAGTGTTCTTCACAGGCTGGGAATGTTGCTAGATTTTATCATTCTCTGATTGCTTTTCTGCTTTTTTTAAATTTCTTATAACTCAGGGGTTCAGAAAGTTCATTTTTTGCCCATACAGTGGGCAGGACAGAGGTTTTTTGGGGGAGTAGGAGCAGATTTTAGTATTTGCAAAGAGACAACATGGTCATTCAAAGTCTTACAGGACTTTGTTATCAATTTTAAACCATTCTAGAAAGAGACTCTAGAAAGAGTGCGGAGAAGAGCAACAAAGATGATTAGGGGACTGGAGGCTAAAACATATAAAGAACGGTTGCAGGAACTGGCTTTGTCTAGTTTGATGAAAAGAAGGACCAGAGTTGACATGATAGCAGTGTTCCAATATCTCAGGGGCTGCCACAAAGAAGAGGGAGTCAAACTATTCTCCAAAGCACCTGAGGGCAGGAGAAGAAGCAATGGGAGGAAACTAATCAAGGAGAGAAGCAACTTAGAACTAAGGAGAAATTTCCCGACAGTTAGAACAATTAATCAGTGGAAAAACTTGTCTCCAGAAGTTGTGAATGCTCCAACATGGGTTGTTTTTAAGAACATACTGGACAACCATTTGTCTGAAGTGTAGGGTTTACTGCCCAAGGAGGGGATTGGACTAGAAGTCCTCCAAGGTCCCTTCCAACTCTGTTATTCTTCTTTAAAAAAAAAGATCTTTATTGAAAATTATAAACTTTAAAATAGAAATACCTTGAAAAATAGTTTTGTATAAGTTACAATTTTTTTGACAATACTAACATAACCATTTGTTATTCAAATACATTTTATACATTCCTAATTACTCCTATTTCTATACAGCTATGTTTCTAAGCTGTATATTTCATGCTCCTATTTTTATTCATTGATACCAATTTTCCCAAACTGTATAATATTCTGAGTCTTCCTTGTCCCTTAACTCCAATGTGAGTTTATCCATCTTTGGTAATCAAAATCTTTTGGATTATCAAACAGTCTGTTGGTGTGGTATCACTTTTCCAACATTGTGCGAGTGCTATTCTCACTGCTGCAAGATTAAATATTTTATCTCTTTCGTATACCAACTCTGTTTTCTATTCTGTTCTGAAACCTATCCCAAACTTGATGCCACCCACTTATTATTGCAATTATAGATAATGCACTCTTATGCTATCAGTAATTTATTTGGTTCTGCATATTTCAAAACTTTTGTACTTGAAATGATGATCTAACTAAGCAGTAAGAAAAATGTAGGAAAAACCTGAATTTGGGTATAAAAATGAATAAATTTGGTAAAATGATAGATTGGTAATTAGTAATTTATGTCTCTCTTATGTTATATACTAATATTATAATTTATCGAATTTATTATATGCAGCAGAATGCAATGTATTACATTCCTAATTTTTTTTTCATTTAAGCAGTATCTAGATTTAGATTTGCTTAACTTTAGTGTGACTGCAGTATTAGGTAGCTTCAGGCCATACAAAGTTAAGATATCTAAAGCAACTCGGATCGGGAACTCACTGGAGATTTACCAGTGGTATATGGTAGAGCCTTCAAGAATCCACCTGAATAGAAAAGGAACCTGAATAAGATGGAAAGATTCAAAGGAAGTGAGAAGGCAAGGTTGATTAGCATAGCAGGGAGACTCAGAGATATGTTTGGAATAATTGACACGTGGAAACTGTCTCAGAACAGAGAAACAGGTGTCTGCTTTGACCCTGGCTACTTTTTAATCCTGGATCTTTGGTAAATGCTTCAGAACAAAACATGGTTCTCTTGTTATAAGAGTAGCACAATAACATTTTCAGTATGACAGTAGGAAAATGTTTAAGGATTCCTATTTAGACACATGCAAAGTTTCTTTTAAAGGGTGAAGAATCCTGAAAAAAATAATGTATGCCAGTACTATAATGTTCTGGTTCAGCCACTTTTAAGCACATTTCTATGTAGCTTAAGCAATTGCACAATTAAATGAACATTTTTTGAAATGACAGCTGTTCATGGTCCTGATTCTCAATGTGAATAAAGAATAGAATTTTATGTATTTCTACAGGAGTAGAAATACCCACTTGAATTGTTATAAGGCAAGAAGAAAAATCCAATTTACCAGTCTAATTAATCCATAGTAGACACGAGAAATTTAAAATTCATTGAAAACTATATGTAGTAGTAGGGAAGATTGTGCAGCATTTTATTATACTAATACTTAATTATTAGAAATTAATCATTTTCATGAAAAACTGGTATTTTAAACTAGATTTATGATTTATTCCATATAACATACAGTTGCTTTTATTTTACTAATCACAACCAAGCTCCATGCCCTTTGCGTTTTCTTCACTGTTGAAAGCTCATGAAATATTTGGTAAATTTAGTTTGCTCCAAGCTAAGACACTTGTACTTAGTTTCTAAGCAGTCCTGATAGAAAGGTTTTCAGGAAGCTGCATGAAAATTAAATTAATAAGCAGGCAAGATAAAAAGAGAGTCTGGTTTTGTTCCTTCTTTCATTTCTTTTTCTTGACATGTTTTAAAAATGTCTCTCTCTGAAATTGGAGAGATAAAAATAACACATCTTCAGATGTAAAGACATCTGAAACCTCCTGCTAAACATAGACACGCTTATTTTGAAAGAAAAAATGTTACCTTGATAAATAGACTAGAACAGAATAGAATAGAATAGAATAACATAGTTGAAAGGGTCCTTGGAGGCCTTCTAGTCCAATCCTCTGCTCAGACAAGAAACCCTATACCTGTGATGGTGAACTTATGGCATGCATGCCAGAGGTTACACGCAGCACCCTCTCTGTGGGCATGCGAGCTATTGCCCCAGTCCACTCCGCTGCACATGCATGGGCACTTCCCACTAGTTAGCTGTTTTTTGGGTCTCTGCAGGGGTGGGGCGTGTGCAGGGTCCCCACATTTTACATGGATGGGGTAGGAGCAT
Source organism: Rhabdophis nuchalis (assembly GCA_039707465.1). Taxonomy (NCBI): domain Eukaryota; kingdom Metazoa; phylum Chordata; class Lepidosauria; order Squamata; family Natricidae; genus Rhabdophis; species Rhabdophis nuchalis. Next base: position 42,387,395 of record CM077647.1, on the reverse strand, counting down.
ATGGGCCCATGTGTGCATGCACAGGGGCCATATATACATTGCATTTTGGGATTTCAGGTGTGTGTGTGTGTGTGTGTGTGTGCATTTGCATGTACACACACACAGACACACAGACACACAGACACACACACACTTTAGGTACTCGGTCCGGAAAAAGTTAGCCATCACTTCCCTATACCATTTCAGACAAATGGTTATTCAATCTCTTCTTTAAAACTTCCAGTGTTGGGACATTCACAACTTCTGGAAGCAAGCTGTTCCACTGATTAATTGTTCTAACTGTCAGGAAATTTCTCCTCAGTTCTAAGTTGCTTCTCTCCTTGATTAGTTTCTACCCATTGCTTCTTGTTTTGCCTTCTTGTGCTTTTGGAGAATAGCTTAACTCCTTCTTCTCTGCTAGCTCCTGAGGTATTGGAACACTACTTTCTCCTAGATGCTGCTTGGAGTGTCCAAACGCGGGTTATCCTCAGCTTGCTGCCCATTGGACTGAGTTTCACTTTGATGTGTAGCCACGCCTCTTGCCTCTGCATAGGGCCAGTTCTAAAAACTCAGTCGCCCTTATCGGACGCGTCTGGGGAGTCTGCAGTCCTTTGCCAGCAATCTGACCTCCCCAGCAGTGAGTTAGTGTAGCCTTTGTTGTTATTTTTGTGTGTAGTTGTGTTAGATAGGTGATTTTTTGTTTTCGTTCCTGTCTTCGTTGTCTTCGTTGCGCGGAGCGGGCTGTTCAAACCGCGGCCGTTTCCCGCTTTTTCTGCGGAGCGGCTTGGCACTGGGAGGGCTTGCCAGCGGCTGCTGGTAAGCTTCTAAGGGGGCTAGGTAGCTAGATAGGACCCCCCAACTTGGCTATCGGGAGTTTTCCTCCCTAGGGAAGCCTCTACTGAGGTTTTTCAGCCCGTTGTTTCCCCAGTGCCGGTTTGAGCTTAGGCGGCCGTTCGCAAAGGAAAAAAGGCGCGCGTTTTAAACTTGCCGCCATTTTTCTGCCGCAGCCCGACTCCTCTTCGCAGATCGCCGCTGCTTGGTTCCTGGGGTGGTTCTAGTTCTGGGAGTCCCAGACAGGATCCCCTGGGGCAGCAGAAGAGATCCTTCCCAGCGGCTGCAGGGAGATTGGCAGATTCAGTTGCCATTCCCTGGTCTACTCCAGCGCAGATCTGCAACGCCTGAGACTTTTGCGTCTGATTTTGGCGCCAAAACCAGGTTCCAGTTTCTTCTTGTTTTAAAGTGTATATTGATTCTTCCCTGGTGGGATTGGGGTGCCTTGACTGGATTTAATTGTTTGTTCTTGTTCTTTCAGCCACTCCATGGCTGATCCCAGTGAGCAAACAGGAGAACCTGCCTCCAAGCGTAGCAAGACCAACCCTGCTGCCAAGGGCGATTCTGCACCCTGTCCTGACAAGGGGAAGAGGCCTGCAGCCAAGGCCACCAAGGCTGATGAGAGACTGGCGGATAGACGGCTGAGGATTCTAGAGCAGCAATTCCAGAAGGCTCTCTCTGCCCGGGACAAGGCTGTGACAGATAAGACCCCCCCTGCCCCGCAGCTTCGTAGGGCGGCCCAATCCATCCCCACTGGTGATGGGGATTTTGGGTTTTCCCCCAATCACTCAAGGGTTTCCCTTGCCTCTCCAGTCCCCTCAATGGAAGTGGAGCTAGAGGAGGAGGAACCAGAGGAGGAGGAGTCCTCCATGGTGGGGGAGGGGGAGGAGTCAGTGGATGAGGAAGAAGTGGCTCCGGCCACTCCCATTTCTGCACCCGCTGAGACTGCCTTGCCCGCGGCCATGCAGGAGGTTGTGTCCAAGGCCATTTCGCAGGGCATCACGGATTGCATGAAGCAATTAGTGGCTTCCTTGCCCCTCCTTTCTACCCCCAAGCCCAGGGCACCTAGGAAGGTGGTTCCTGCCCAGGGGGGTGGCGTTTCCCCTTCTGCCTCTTCTGCAGTTAGCGAGGCATCCGAGGGGGAGGATGATGAGGAGGTGGTTACCCAGGGGGCTCCCGACCTTTCAGGGGATGAGAGCTCCACCCCGGAGGCCCCCGCTTCCAAGGGGCTGTTTAACCCCATCATGTTCAAGGCTATCTTGACCAAGGCTAGGGAGTCGGCCGTGCAGATGGGTCTACCGGCTCAATCTGATAAGAAGGCCTCTGATCAGGACAATGCCATCGTCATCGGTCCTGGCCACCCTGGGGCGGGTCTCTTTAGGGAACCTACACCTCCCCAAGAATTGGTGCCGGCCCCTCAGTTGTTCCTGGACATTATTCAGCGCCAGTGGGTTTAGCCCGCTACTATGGCACACCCCAGCGGCGTGGATAAAAAGCTGTACGCTGTTGAGGACGCTATGGAGACCATTCTGGCTCTCCCGCAGGTTGATGACCCCATTGTGTCTTTGACCTCCACATCCTCACTCCCGGCCGAGCTGGTGGAGGGGCTTAAGGCGGAGGACAGGCGGATGGAGAAGTCTTGTCACAAGACACACCAGGCCACTGCCTGGGCCATGAAGGCCTCGTCCTCTGCGTCGTACTTTAGTAGGGCAGCCCTATTCTGGCTCAGGAAGCTATTGGCCTCCTTGCCTGAGAGACAGGGTAGATCGAGACAAAGGGTCAATAAGATCATCGCTGCGGTGGAATATTCTTGCGACGCCTCGCTCAATTCCACAAAGTTTTCATCCAGGGCTCTAGCATCCAATGTCACCTCACGCCGTCTGCTGTGGCTCCGCCATTGGCAGGCGGACATGAAGGCTAAGTGGAAGTTGGCGTCGGCCCCCTTCAAGGGTGGCAAGCTCTTCGGCGAGGCCTTGGACTCCTTCCTAATCGAGTCCAAGGATAAGCGGAAGATTCTGCCGGCTGTCACCAAGAAGCAGGACCGGAAGAATCAGTCTTCCTACCGTAGACAGCCCTTTCCGTCTACGGAGGCTCCCTCTACCTCGGGTGGGGCCTCCAGAACCTACCCCCAGGCCCAAGATCGTTCCCAGGACAGGCCGGCCTACAGGGACAGGTCCAGATTCCAAGGTCAGCGTAGGTCCTTCAAGGGTGGTCAGGCCAACCGTCCCTTCAAGAAGAGCAAGTGACCCCTGGGGGATCCCTCCCATAGGGGGACGCCTACAGCAATATGCGTCCACGTGGGAGGTGACCACGACGGACGCCTGGGTCCGGAATGTGGTCCGACACGGCCTCACCCTCGACTTCCTATCCTTTCCCCCGCGGAGATTCATCCGCTGCCCCCTTCCCAGGTCCCCGCACAAGCAACAGCTCATGAGGGCGGAGATCGGTCACCTACTGGAGATAGCGGCCATAGAAGCGGTGCCGGGGGGGCAGGAGGGCAAGGGGTTTTATTCCATCCTCTTCCTAGTCCCCAAGTCATCGGGGGGGGGTCAGGGCCATTCTGGACTTGAAGAAGCTGAACCGGTATCTGCAATACAAGCGCTTCAAGATGCAATCCCTCCAGACGATCCTGGGATGCATAAGACAGAACGACTTCCTGACCTCGATAGACCTGAAGGAGGCGTATCTGCACATTCCCATCCACCCGGCGCATCGCAGATACTTGAGGTTTCTGTTCGCCGGCCAGCACTTCCAGTACAAGGCCCTACCTTTCGGCTTGTCATCGGCTCCAAGGACCTTCACGAAGGTCCTCTCCTTAGTGGCGGCGCATCTTCGATCCAGACCTGTGCGTTTGGTTTGTTACTTGGACGATATCCTGTTGATGTCACCTTCCAGGGACCAGGCCCTGAAGGACTTGGACTGCACCATCCGCACCCTGGAGGACCACGGGTTCTCGTTGAATCGGGAGAAGAGTCACATGCAGACCACCCTCTCCATACTTCATCTGGGTGCCATCATCGACTCGAAGACCTGCAAAGTCTTTCTTTCACAGGAGCGCATCTGCAGCATTGTGAAGTTGGTGGGGTTGGTCCAGAATTCCAGACTGGTCCCACTTGTGACGCTTTCCCAGCTGTTGGGGAAGCTGATCTCGTGCATAGCCATTGTTCCCTGGGCCCGCCTGCATGCACGGGAGCTACAATGGTTTCTGCTTCCTTTTCAACGACGCAAGATCAGCAACTCCAGGAGACGGGTGACAGTCCCACCCTCAGTGCTTCGGTCCCTCAGGTGGTGGAGGTCTCCCGCCCTAAGAGAGGGGTCGCCCTTCAAGGAGCCAGACCGTGTCACCATCACGACGGACGCCAGCCTTTACGGCTGGGGAGCTCATCTGCATCACCATGTGGCCCAGGGCAGATGGTCTCAACGGGAGCTCGCCCACAACATCAACTGGCTGGAGCTCCGGGCGGCCAGGCTGGCTCTGCGGCATTTCGGCAATCTCGTAGAAGGGTCCCATGTCCTTCTCCTGACGGACAACATCGCCACCCGAGCATACGTGAACCACCAGGGAGGCACACAGTCGAGGGCGCTCCTGACGGAGGCGGAGGCTCTGGGCAGGTGGGCAGAGAGGCATCTCCTGTCCCTGAGAGCGGACCACATTGCGGGCGAGGAGAACGTGACGGCGGACTGGTTGAGCAGGACCACCATCAACACCTCAGAGTGGCAGCTGCACCCGGATCTTTTCCAGCAGATTTCCCGGAGATTCGGCCTGCCCGTCCTGGACCTGTTCGCCAGCCTGCAGAACACGCACCTGCCAAGGTTCTTCACCCGTTTCCGGTGCCCGCAAGTAGAAGGGACAAACGCCCTCCGGTGTCGTTGGCCCGCAGGCCTGCTATACGCCTTCCGTCCTCTCCCGCTGCTTCCTCAGGTAGTCCGGAAAATCATCTCGGAGGGGGCGGAGGTCATCCTGGTCGCTCTCCATTGGCCCAGACGGTCCTGGTTCGCCGATCTAGTGGGCCTGTCAGTAGAGAAGGCCTGGCGCATTCCTCCGAACCAGGTGTCACTAATACAAGGGGCCATTCGTCACCTGGACCCTCAGTGCTTCCAACTAGCCGTCTGGCACTTGAGGGGATCGTTCTGAGACGAATGGGCTATTCGGACAAGGTGATAAGAACGATCCAGGCTTCCAGGCGTCCTGCCACCGTTCGCATTTACGAGACTACATGGTCCACCTTCTCTACCTGGTGCCGTGCCAGGCACATCGCTGCGGCTGAGGCCTCCACACCTCAGGTGATGGACTTCTTGCAGGAGGGTTTGGACAAGGGGCTCGCCCCCAATACCCTGAGAAGGCAGGTGGCTGCTCTCGCTACCATCCTGTCACCCGGTGGGTCCCTGCCGCTCAGCAGACATCCAGGGGTTCGTAGTTTCCTGAAAGGGGCCTCGAACATTCGGCCCCAAACAGTCCATAGATATCCGACCTGGGACTTACCCTTCGTCCTCCAGGCCCTGACTGAGGCGCCATTCGAACCATTGCGCTCCGTGTCACTGCGCCACCTGACCTTGAAGACGGTGTTCCTCATAGCAATCACATCTGCAAGGCGAATTTCGGAACTCTCGGCCCTCTCCGTATGGGAGGACTTGTGCGTGGTCCACGCAAACAGGGTGGTTCTCAGACTAGACCCGACCTTTGTGCCCAAGGTCAACTCCTTGTTTCACAGATCCCAGGAGCTCATCCTACCTGACTTTTGTCCGCACCCCTCTCACCCCAGGGAAAGGAGGTGGCACAAGTTGGACGTTCGCAGGGCGGTGCGGATGTACAAGAAGAGAACGGCTGAATTCCGCAAGTCAGAATCCTTCTTTGTTTCCTTTCAGCCGGTGTCCATGGGTCGCAAGGTCACGTCTACCACGATTGGGCGCTGGCTGCGTGCCTGCATTACACTGGCATATGAGCACCGGTCCAGAGCTGTACCTCCACGTATTACCACTCACTCCACCAGGAGCGCTGCAACCACGGCTGCTTGGGCCACCCAGGCCTCCATAGACGAGATCTGCAGGGCCGCTACATGGTCCTCGCCTGTGCCATTTATCAGACACTACAAGCTGGACGTATTTGCATCCTCGGAGGCCTCCTTCGGCAGACGTGTTCTCCAGAGGGTCCTTGATGCTCCCAGTTCCCACTCAGACGAATCTCCCCTCCCAGGGACAGCATAGCGTTGGCATGTCCCGCGTTTGGACACTCCAAGCAGCATCTAGGAGAATGACCATTGGTCTTACCTGTGAATGGTCTTTCTCTAGATGCTGCGGAGTGTCCAAATCCCACCCTGGGCATGGTGGGAACTGGTCCCATGTTTTGTTGAAGGTTAAGACTAGTGTTGTTCCAGTTGTTCTGCGTTTTTTCTGGTCTACCTTCGTTTTTAGAACTGGCCCTATGCAGAGGCAAGAGGCGTGGCTACACATCAAAGTGAAACTCAGTCCAATGGGCAGCAAGCTGAGGATAACCCGCGTTTGGACACTCCGCAGCATCTAGAGAAAGACCATTCACAGGTAAGACCAATGGTCATTCATGTCTCCCCTAGTCCTTCTTTTCATCAAACTAGACATACCCAATTCCAGCAACCATTCTTTATAAGTTTTAGCGTTGAGTCCCGTAATCATCTTTGTTACTCTTCTCTGCACTCTTTCTAGAGTCTCCACATCTTTTCTATATCATGGCGACCAAAACTGAATGCAGTATTCCAAGTGTGGCCTCACCAAGGCATTATAAAGTGGTATTAACACTTCACGTGATCTTGATTCTATCCCTCTGTTTATGCAGCTTAGAACTGTGTTGGCTTCTTTGGCAGCTGCTGCACACTGCTGGCTCATATTTAAATGATTGTTCTCGCTACTTTAGCAGATGTTGATAAGGAACAGGAACAGAGGCTCCCCAGTATCCCCAATATCAGACTCTATTTTTCTACATCCTCTTCCTATGGCTGTTCTTCCTTTGTCAACTAGGAGCAGGAATGTAGGAAAGAAAGTGTGTAAACAGAAATAGAAATGGTGCTTCCCCTTTTTCACATTAGCTCACTCTGTAACCTTTATGTAAGGCAGAGGACAACAATTAAGGAGGCAAAGGCAATGTCATCGCCAGGTAGTACATAGCTTGTTGTAATCATGTAAATGAAGGTATCAAACTATACTAAAAATTCAGGATTTTGGAAGTTGCATAATGACTTTTGTGACAAAGGTATTTGTTGTTTATGTTTGAGTGTCTAGCAATTCTAATTATTCTTAACTTGCACTGGCAGTATCAAATTACAACACAACAAGTTTTAAAAAGCCTGTATATGCAAGGAGTTCGTCTGTCACAAGCTAGACAACAAAGATTGTATCATGAATGTGAATTTGGTTTTTTTTTAATATAACAATCTATTCGCGCTCTTATTTATCTTGCAGGAGAGTTCTGACCTTGGAGTCTCTGACATTTGCTGTTCTTGGACATCAATAGAGAGGACTGCAGTAAAAAGTGGTAATTTGCTGCCTTCTTTCTACTGTTTGTCCTGCTTTAATCTTTCTAGTTTTAGTCATATTGTTAGGTAATGGACTGGCTAGAAGGCATGGCAGAGGATTGGGAGATTTTGGGGAGTTGAATTTCTATCCCAGAGTATTTATGCTGGATCCGTAATTTCTCCCCCCCCCCCACTTTTTCCCATTTCATTATTGTATATGTTAGAAAAAGTAGAGCTATGTGTAATTCTACAGGGTTGATATTTGGAGACCATTGTTGGATTTCATCCTTCAAGTGTAAAAAATGCATAACCATTTGAAGGAGAACAGAGTTATTTTTCCATAAATAAAAATATACCCCACGATCCCGTGTTCCTTGGCATGCAGTTTATAGGTTACAAGTGCAGTCTTCAGCAAAAGTTACAAATACTGTATTGTATTGTGTGATGACCAATGGGACAGTCCTGTGACTAGAGCTCTGAAATATGGTACTGGCCAGGCAGTTTGTGGTGGGGCTGGAAATCTCTACCATAGAGGGAAGTATATGAAACTTGCAACTTTGCAGGAGGTGCAACATGCAAGGAGTAATGTAGCCTTCGCCGACCAGAACAAGGTAATGGTGTTGTTACAGCAAGGGGGGGTTGTGGCACAGGCAGGCCTAAGCAATGGATGTCAGCAATCCATGGCTGTTGGTTCTTTTCTAGTCTTCTCATATTTCCTGAGGGCTCCAAGACCTTCGAAAAATATAGTTCAGTGGTTCTGAGATCATGTCTGCCAGCTCCTTCAGAACTCGGGATATCATCTATCTGGTCATGGCAATTTGAACTCATTGAAATTCGATAGGTATTTTCTTACCATTTTCTTGCCTACTTTAACATTCCTATGTCGTCTCTTATGATCCTAGGATATTTTAGGGTATGCGGGAAGTAGGTGCATAGTTCTGAGTTGATCAAGCAACTGGGTAGTAGATATATAAGAAGAGATTAAGCAGAAAATGTGATATTTCTCTTTAGATTAAAATATTCTGACTATATCTAAATAAACTTCTTAAAATGTTCCGAAGAAGTAGTTTTTACTTTGACTGAGAGTTGTACTTTCATAAAAATCTGAAGTCTTCTCTAGTATATTTTCCATATTAATTTCTACATTAGTGCCCATGACAAATTGTCAGTGTAACCATTCATATTTATTTCACTTTCTTTTTCCATTCATTTTCTTAACTAGCTGCCATAGTTAAGGCCAGCAGGATCTGCATTTGCTGCTCAGCACATTCAAGTATTATTTGAGTTGTGCTATAATTATAATGAGCATTCATCATCCTTTCAGTCATACCATTTCTGCAGTGGAGAAGTTTCATCATTTCATTGAATGGCATCAAAGGGAATGAATTTATGATCTCTAGAAAACAGTCAAAAACACTTCCAACCAAGGTTATCTTTCATATCTGAAAACTTCCTACAGTGTCAAAGCGACCACTGACAAAACCATTAGAAATTTCCATTTTCAGCATAACTAGCAAAGCAATGATGTCTGCCCTTGTTACAGGAAATAATCTGCATCATTTCACGTGTCTTCTTAAATTTCATTTTATTTGTGCTGGGTCCAATATAATATTTTAAAACTTTGTTTCAGACAGTTCTTCTTTGATTAAAGGTAGTCCCTCTTAACTATGGTAATTGGGACAAGAGCTCTGTTCTAACTGACACAGACGTAAAATGTAATGTCATAGGACCATGCCAACTTACAACAGCCGTTGTGACAGCTCCAGTTGCCATCATTGGGTGAATCTCAAAGGTGCAATCATATACATACTTATCATTGGCAGCCTTCTACCAGCTTCCCCATTAACTTTGTTGGTCAGATGCCAGGAGAGAAGAATTCAAATGGCGATTGTATGATGTGGGATACTGTGACATTGTAATTACAACCTGGTTTCCATGTGCCTGAATCACATGTGACTGAACTGCCACAATTTTGAGCTCCCAATGTAAATTTCTCTTGTTCAGCACTGTCTTAATAATGGATGGTTGCTGAATGAATGATATTTCAACGAGGACCATCTGTAGAGATTTCAGTATTTGGTATATTGGAATGAATACATCTTTCCACCCCCAAAACACACACATGGACTGTAATTCGGCCCTGCATTCTTCTTCTTATAGGAAGGGGAGAGAAAAATAATTTTCTGATGATATGCAGAAAAAAAGGAAAAAAGTCACATGTACTTTGGAGTTGTACAAATCCTTCCAAATAGGAGTTTTGAAAAGTTTTGCAAGTTGTTCTTGGCTGTCTCTATATGTTACCTTTTGTAGAATTTTATTATAATATGAATACAGAAAAAAAACTAATATCTAGAATGGAAAATGAAAATGAAAGGAAACTGAAAAGAACAAAAGTGCAGAAATAAAATAAAAGAATTATACAGATATGACTCCTGGTTTCCTTTTACAGGAGTTAAAATATAAATACAAAATAATCTTTTATTCCATGATTTCAACATTATTTACATCTTTTCTGTAATCAAGTATTTTTATTCTAATCCTCCAAACCATATACCATTCCCCCCGCCCCCTGTTTCTTGCAAAAAGTCAGTGAGGGTTTTGTAAACATCAGTAGATTTAGGCAATGTCCTATCTAATAAAAGCAGTCAATTTAACCATCCTGTGAAAAAACAAAGAGAGGATTTATGAAGCTTGAAGTAGGAAAAGAGAATGCAAAATAAGAAAGAGAGAGTGTTTGAAGGTACTGGCATTGAGGCAGATGGAAGGGACTCAGGAATGCCTGAAAATGGGACATGCTGTATCAGACAATCCCAAGAGACAAAGCAGTGATAGAAATGATTGATTATATAATAGTAGTGGCTACAGTATATTTCTCCAGCAGCATATTTTCTTTCTCCAATCAAATTCATTCCAATTATCTTGTACTACAGACCCCATTATTTATGCTGGGGATCATGAGAAATAGGGAGTAGCCCTTACAGAGAATGGCCCTTGAAGAAGATTGGCAAGAGATTTAATTCCAAATATACAATCAGATGCCATTTAATAGTAAACAATGTGAGATTGTGTTCCAGAACCTCATTTGAAGTAGTGAGGAGAAGAATGACATGACCTTTTAAAATTTTTACTTGTTGGAATTTGCTGTTTCCCTAAAATGCAGCCTCAAGAGAGCTTTAAGGGTGTCCTGCTGATGTGGTCCATACATAAATCATTAAATTTTCTTGTCACTATTCTATGATCTTTGGTTTGGTCTGTTCTGTGCTCAAGGGAAGAAAAGACAGGGAGAAATCCACCATCTATTTTTAATACATTAGTATGGATAACATTTACTAGGATTGTTCTAACTCTAGGAAAAAAACACCATTATTTCTAACTGATGAAGTTAAAATTGAAATGTTTGAATCTTTAATCAATAATCTTTTACTGGACACAAAATTACCACGGAACCTATTGAATTTGATGACCTGAATGTGGTCAAGTATGACACCTAGAGGCCACATATTCTGCATCTCTGCAAACATGCCTTTTATTATTGATTTGTCCAATACGTAACATTTTAGTCATTTTAGGAGACAGTTAAGTATGTTTTGCATGTTGATTGAAGATTTCATTAGAGAAATTATACTTTCAAGTTTAAAATATATAACGAGACTATAATTTTTCTTTCTTTCCTTCATTTTAAATTGCTGCTGGTAATAAAGACAATATTCCAAGGCATCACTTGGACATACTAAAAATTTTAACAGGATCCAAGCTGATATTCCAACTAGAGAAAGCAACGGCACATTCCTACATATAGTTTGAGCCAAACAATTCATTAGGTTTCTGTACACATATATTGAGGAACAAACCTAACGGTTTTAGACGATGGTTTTTAAGAATCTCGTATTTCCCTCTACAATTGGGAGAAGATTAACTCCAAATAACAAGCTGAATAAGTGTTTATTGGATGCTTGCTTTAATAATTCATGCAAAGATGAAATAAACCAAAAGATTAATATTATACTGATCAAGTAAAATTAAATTCAATTGGGAAAAAAATCAATTTGTGGAGGCAAATTGTATTGCTATTTTTATGGTGGAGGAGGAATTGAACATGGTACTTCTTTCAAGAAACTATTCTGGGAAAAACTTGCATCATGAGAATATTTATTCATAAAATCCTATTTGATGCACCAATGCTCCCCTTCAAATTACTGCATCTTTTACATTAGTGAATAATCACAGAAAACTGAGGTTACTCAGTTAAACGATATCTCAGAACCTGACTGAACCCAGATTAATCATATTTAGCAAAACAATGGGGATTAAATTATTCATAGTAGATTAATTTCAATATGTTTACTATGGTTATTTCTTAAACCATTTTTTAAAATAATATTGGGTACCATAGCATCACTGAGAAACTATGCTAATTCAGACAAAGAGTAATATAAAACAGTTTTTCAGGGATGCTATCAATGGTGTAATTCACCTACTTTCCCTACTGATTCACAACTGTGAGTTCATGTGCATGCGCAGAAGGTCACACATTATGTCAGGGCAGGTGGGTGGAGCCTCCTGCAGCCACCACTAATGGTTTGCTCGAACCACAGAGAACTGGCTAAATACAACCTCTGAATGCTATCAAACAAAAATTAGTTCAAAAAATGGGTTCAAATATAACTCCTAATTCTGTAAGTAGTCTGAGCCACTCAGTATGTGGGTTTTCACATAATATATGTGAGGATTCCATAACTTTTTGTAAATTTAGACAAGCATAAAAAGCTCATGGAATTAAAAGAATATTGGCAGTCAGGGAACCAATGAGGGAAAAAGACATTATGATGTCATAATGAAATGAAAACCAGTCAAGATTGTCTCGTCACTACTACCAGTATGAGTTATCCTAGTTCGTGTGTGTAATTCAAAGAAAGGAAACTCATTAGTCAACTGGGAACTATAGGGCAAATATGGAGATATGTTGATTTTAATTTACATGATTGAAGAGTCATGGAAAATGTAAGTTTTTAAACTTTAACTTTATATTGTAAAAAAGAAACGTACAGTATTTTAGAAATCAGTCTGTTTGTTGTTCTTGAACAGTAGTTTATTTAATATTGACATTCAAATTACCTGATAATATTTCCTCATAATCTATAACTTGTACATTAACAGTATCTTAAACTATATGAGTTTCTACCACGGTACTTTAAACAATTTTGCCTGAATCTTACAATGTGAAAATTCTCATAAATTTTTGTTATCTAAGCATGACTTGTAAACAAAATTGTTGAGAGTACAGTAGAATTATTGTATTACAGTTCTCCTATAATGCAAACTTTTTCATCAGTTCAGAAGCAATTCTAACTATAATCAACAGCGAATATAGAGGGCACTCATTCTGTTTCTCACTTCTGACAAGTGCTAGGTAGGTTGCAATCAGATTATAAATTAGAAATAGAGGGTTTTGATGATTCCAGGATCAATACACTCTCTCCATAAGCCTGGTACATTGGAACACTGATTTCCCATGTTTAATTTATGGAGAATAGAACAAACAATATTTTTTTTCACTTATTTAAGAAGGTAGCTAAAGAGTAGAAGTTCCCAAGAGAAACATACTTTGAATGTTTTCAACAGGGTAAACATGTTAGATGGTTGCCACAAGAAAACAATAGAATCTTGTGTCACTTAAATGCTAAGCTAGGAGAAAAGTTTAAAAAAAGGGGGGGAGAAAGGTTAAATTAGTAAGATAGGGCTAATAAGAATGATGCAAGCTATTGTAATTGTTTTCCCAATTTTGGATTGATTAAAGGTTGCTTTCTTACCCATTTCCATTTCAGGCAATCATGACATTGGTCTAGTCAATAAATAGTGGGACGTGAAAAATATTAAGTTCGTATAATTATTCCTATTGTTGCTATTACTGCTACTGCTGGTATTGCGGTAAGAAAAGTTACTAATGTTTCTTTTCAGCATGGGAGTCAACACTATGGGACAACAATAATATGGGGTGCCAACTTTTAAGAACTCGACGAATGTTAGACAAAAGATGCTTTTTTTCAAGAGGCAACTGAACTGCCTGCTTTTTCTTTGAAGATATTTTGCTTCTCATCCAAGAAGCTTCTTCAGCTCTGACAAGATGGTGGGGAATGGAAGGATTTATACTCCTTGCAGACAGCTGGTTATTTCCATTTTATGCCTGAGCTTGGAAGCTAACTGTTTGTTTATTTATATCCAACCTTTATTATTATTATTATTATTATAAATAACTTAATGCAATGAACTTACCTAAGACTCCCAAAGGTGCTTTTTCAAGACACAATTGGACTTTTTGGTTTTTCTTTGAAGACGTTTCACTTCTCATGTAAGAAGCTTCTCATCCAAGAACTGAAGAATCTTCTTGGATGAGAAGTAAAACATCTTCACAGAAGAACCAGAAAGTCCAGTTGGCTCTTGAAAAAGCAGCTTTGGAGAAATCATGACCTTTTTTTTTTTTATTGAAAAAGTTTTATTCACACAGATTTTCCCCCTTTTTACACCCCCCCCCCGACATGTAATATAATGACCTAATCATGACCTTTGAATGGTGTAGAAGTATGAAGGGATTTCAGAAAAAGTTCAGGCTACAGGAACCATTTGCACTTCAGTTTGAGATGCAAACAACACAGATTCATCTCCAACAGCCTGTACCTATGTTCAATAGTAAAGGGACCAGTGGTGGGTTCTGGATCCCGTTCCAATTGTTGTCCACATGGACATATGCAGTGACTGTGGACATGCGCACAGTATGCACATGCATCATATGTGCCAGCGACGCCTCTGCAAGCCTCCGTGATGCTCCAGCTGGTTGTACGCACCATGCACGTGCATGGAAGCACCAAAGGCTTTAAAGGACAGAGAAGGAGCTCAGGCAAGTGGGTGGGCCCTCTGAAGCACTCTACCAGAACAATACCCGCTGCTCCAGGCAGGCTCTGGTATGCCTGTACCGGGGCGTACCACCTGCAACCCACCATTGAAAGGGACATAGAACAGAGAACATCCTGCAGAAACTACAGCACCAACTTCTCAATGAAAGAACAAGACAGATTAACTGAAGAAGCTTCTCAGATAAGAAGTGAAATGTCTTCAAAGAAAAAACAAAGTCCAGTTGCCTCTTGAAGAAAGCATGGGACAACCATGACCTGGGTGACTGAGAATCTCCATAGACAGTTGGACAGAAGAAAAAAATATTTTATAGATTTATTCCATATGATCCACAGCTTTTGATGCAGAATAGGGCCTAAAAGAATATTTTTATAATGCCTATTCAGTTCAGCAGCAATAATAGCAGATTTTGTTTTGTTTCCTTTGCTTACCTTTATTAGTCTATATAGATTTATTAATGCATAAATTCCTCCTATTTAAATGATGCATTTTATTTAATAACACCTATTAAGAAAATTAATCTGGAGAGTAAATCAACTTAGACATTAGAAGCACTACAACCAATGTTTCTCTTTGTGTACTGAAAAGTATTCTTCTAGTTTAGCCATTTTGTAAGTTTTGGAAGAATAAAATTAGGGAAATTATTTGCATTCTGTTTGGCTATCAGAATATCTTATCTGACCTGTGACTTTTTCTGTTTGGCCAATGTATATTTGTGCATTCAATAAAGCTCCCAAGTTAGTATTTTTTGCAAAGCATTATGGCTTATATTTCTTTCTTTTAAAAATAGAATTAAGGAACTGAATGCTATTTTAATAATGGAATTATCTTTTTTTCTAATTTGCTTTTGATGTATGGTGATATAGATCTCCAGTCGTTCAGCCATGTTCAGAGGTGGGTTGCTATCGGTTCGCACTGGTTCAGATGAACTGGTAGTGGAAATTGTGACTGGGTCACTGAACCACTAGGAGCAACAGACTCACTACATCCCCAAACTGGTTCCCTGATTGCTGCGGCATGGTTTTTTTGGAATTTTTAATGTTCTGCGCATGCACAGACCTATTTACAGGCAACTGCACATGTATGTGCACTGAACCGCCAGTAACGCTGGCAGCAACCCAACCCTGGCCATGTTGACTAGATGTTGTATCCCCTCATACTGGGACATGATAGGGCTGATTCTGTTTGGACTCCTTTGATTATTTAAATGTCTCTGCCCATCCAGATAAATTCCCCTTTCCTCTCCTCTTTCTCACATTTCATTAGAAGTAGAAAGATTACCCCAGTTTTAGAAGGCTGCTGTTTGTATAGTGGATTGCTTTTTCAAGAAAAGAGAAATGCAGACTTCTATGGAGTTGATCCCTTTGGATCAGAGCCATGGCAGCATGGAGCTAAAAATGGTTATCTATTGCCTTTGATTATTCAAATCTTTCCCACCTCTGCTTCTCTACCCTGTACAAGCCCTTGAACGCTGACAGCAGGCCTCTAATTTGAAGTTCCCTGCTGAGGCACATCTTTGCTCTCACATTCAAGAGCTCTTTCTGATTCAAAGCGGCATAAGGCCAGAATAGTCACAGAGCAAGCCTTAGCTTTACACATTCATGAATTTCGGGGTTGAAATTTTGATTTGTGAACACAAAAGAGCCTTTAAGTTGAAACTATTTAAATAGTCAATAGAATGTTCTTTCCATTTAATTTATTATTTCAGATGGCCCCAATGCCAGTGGAGTATACAAATGAGTATTTGCCCATCAGTCTCTGGTAAAAAGGTTTCTTGAGTGTGGGGAAGGCTAAGTTTTCTGGCTATGAAATGATCAAGCATGATATGAAATAATACCTCCTTATTTTGATACCTTAGGGCTACCACATCCTGGACTGCAGAAATCCAGACAAGCACAAGATGGCAGCAACTGGAAGGTTCTGAAACTGTTGCCATCTGGTGGTCATCTGGATTTCTGCAGCCTGTATCTGGTAGCTCTATTTATTCTCTGATCCTTTGTGACCTCCATCAGAATGCTATACATTTGTTGAACTCAGATTTTCTGTATATCTGATAATCTCCTGACTGCTGCTGCTTTTTTCCACAGCTGAGGAGCAGTAATCTACCCTTGCTTACCTCTCTTAATCACAGCCTCACTGCACCAGGTCATCCTGAGCCTTTAATTCCCTCTTAGAGGCAGACTAGAGTAGAAAGTAAACAAAGACAAATTTGCAGCCTTCACATTGCTAATTTGCTCTGATGTCAGAATATTTAAACAGACGAAGACCTGGGAATTATTTGATCGGAGCTGTTTTTAAGTCCAGCACTTGGGAAAATGGGTGAGGCCACGGAGCTTATGAAAAATGACAGCTTTCCCAAGAGATACTTGTGGAAGCTAGTCTTTTTCAACAATCTCATCCTCATTTTTTAAACCTCTTTAGTTGCTCTGCTACTAGAATAGGGCCTTTCCACTAGAATTTTTTTTTCTTCCTGCAAAGTCTTACAATAGCTTTCCTCAGAGCTATTCTGTGTCTTTTCATTTCTGGTTCTGCAGAACACCAGGCAGCCCTGCCTTTTGTTCCAGTTCATTGGGGTGAATTTAAAATAATGCCTTCTGCTTAACATAAAGTCTGACCGTTGCTGTCTTTTTTGCCCCGTCCTGTGTTCTTTGTCAAGCCCAGAATTCTCTACTGAGATCGGGAACATCTTCAGTGCCCCTTAATTTTATGCTTTGCAAACAGCCTTTCCATGGGGATTGCACCTCAAAATCAGTGTGACTTGACTAGCGGTTTATATTTTGTGAAGAAATAAATTATTCAGGCTGGCAGCAGAGATGAGAATCTAACATGCGCTCCCACACATTGTCAGGAAAGCACTTTTGACAAGTAATAATGTTAGATCTGCTGCCTGTCAAAGATACACTCTTACAAGATGACTTAAAATGCCTGTAATCCCCCCTCCCACTGTCCCCCCTCCCCCCTCAGCAAGATTATTTCAGCCATTCCGTCTCCGCATTCAACATGAGAAGGGGAGGTATAAAACAACTGTAAAATATTGGGCACAAGGTTGTGGGGTTTTCCTTCAGGTATTTGCTGTATTTATTTGCTTGCTCAGAAATTAAGAGACATCAAAGGAGCTGCATGGCCAAGTAGGTCTATTCATCTTTACTGGGCAACAGAATTCAAAATGATCCCCTAGCAGTTTTCACAGGATTTTGTTTTTTAAATGATGTTTGTCTTTGCTGTTACATTTGGACTATGCTTGCATGAATAAGAACTAAGTGTGAGTTAACCTGCTGGCAACTTGCTTTAAAAGAGGAGGGAAATCACTGGGGTTTATCAGTTGTTCACACTTGCTCAATAATACATACTGGTGATGGATTGTTCTTCTGAGGGACGCACCAGAGAGGGTTGAATCCTTGTGATTGCAGCATTTGGTTATTGATGTTTGTTCTCCCCCTCCTTTCTCCTTTTCTCCCCTCCCCTTCCCTCCACATCCCCTTTCTCTCTCCAGCTGGTGTAAATGACTGCTGTGGCCTCAAAGACCAAGAGAACCTGCTCAGTCAGCTGAAGCCCCCTGTGGACAGCTGTCTCTCTCTCGCTCTCAGCTGATGGAAACTGCTAGTAACCACTGAATGGGGGAGAGTGAAGTAAAACCACAGGACCAGCAGCTGCAGCTCCAGTGGTGGCGGCAGCAGCAGCAGCAGCAGCAGCAGCAGCAGCAGCAGCAAGCAAGAGCTCTATTGTTCCCAAGTCTTAAACAGTTTTCTTCCTTTCCAACTGAAATGCACAATAGCTGGAAAGCCATTTCCAGTCTCCCTGCCCTCTGAAGAAATCCTGACCAGAGGGGCGGGTGGGAGAAACCCTTCAGGCAAGGGTTCTCCATTGTACTGCTGGTTTGAAGAGTGAGCAGGCTCCTGGCAAGCATGGAGATGGCAGAGCAGTATATAGCTTTCCTTGGTGGTGTGGTGGTCTCAGCTCATTCAAGCAAGTGCCTGGAGGTCCTCGCACTTCTCTGGTTTGCGATCTGGGTCGCTACGGCACAAAGTGAATTGGAAACTTCAGTGTATTTGTGGAAGACAGGTAAGTGAATTGGGGAAGTATGTGCGTTGTCCTTTGGGTTATTCCTGGGGGTATCCGCTTATGCATTTCTCTTGGCAGGATAAGAGGCTGCTTGAAGGTCCGCTATTACTATAATCTTAGAGAGAGGGACCGTGGAATGTTTGAGAATCAAGGGGAAAATGGGATCACAGCCAATAATTGTGGGCACCATAAGAATGTCCCAAAAACACCACAAAGAGGAGCCAGGAAAATTGCATGCATTTGAAATATGGATTTGAAGTCTTTGTATCTTAGGAGTTGTGGATTCTTTAAAGTTAGGTGGGTGGGATAGAATGTGACATGTGCAGAAATTGATGATGGATTGAAAGAAATAATCCCTAAAGCTGCCTACATTTCATAAGTGAAAAATGTTCATGGAAAAATAAGATATGTGCATTTAATATCAAACCAGGCAGATGATTTTTTTTCTGGAGTAATAATGTGTCTGATTTTAGACTGAACTCTTTTCTAGCTCTCAACTTTTTAGTAAAAATCTGTGTTTTTACATATGAATCTGCTGCATGAATGTATAACCTTTTAAATGTCAGCAAATGATAATGTGTTTCTTAAAATCATATAAACTACTTTGTGTCTCAAAACGCATCAGCTGAGTGAAAACCTTAACATTCAAAAGATCAGCAGACTTGCAAAAAAAATATTAGGTACTGTCTCCTAGAGGTTTTTTTTTAAGTAAACTGAAAGATAGTGATACTTTTTCAGAAGATCTGCTTTTGAAATTTAGCAGCAGCAGCAAAAATAGTCATATATCGTCTGCTAAGTGAGAGGTATGTTGTTTGAAATGATACAAAGGTTTGCAGAAATGTGTACATTATGTGTGTGCTTGTGTGTCTTGCTATTTGAGGGACAAAGAGGCAGTTAAATATACAGTTATAACAATACCTTGCAGTTTAATGGTTACATCTATCCAGCTGTTCAAAGAAGAGAATGAAGATGAATCTGCTTCAATAAAAGTCAGGCTTCCCAGTAAGAAATTTGAAAAGGGGTGGGTTGAAATCCATTTTTTTTTTTTTTTGGGAAAGAGGAGTTTGAAAGATCAATGGTCTAGTGACCACAGTACAAATGTAAAAGGAATCTTACATTATTTTCATTTATTGCATTATTGATTAATCCAAGAGAATGTCTACTGTACATCAAAGTCAGGTATCACAGGTTAATACTTCATGAAGTGTATATAGCTAGTTATATCTACTTTTGCAGAGTTCTAAAGCCATACGTCTAACACCTGTGAATTTTAAAGGAGCATTGATTCTTTGTCTGCACCACAACCATTCTGTGGAATAAATGTTTTCCTTTCCTTGCAATTTAATTTACTATTTTTTAAAAATTCAGTGGCTGATACTAAATACAATAACTTGGCGAACATTGATAGTCACATTGTAGTTAAGTTTATTCCAATAATAATTGTTATCCATATTGCAATATGTCATAGAATAAGTCAAGTGTTTTACAATATACATTTTGCTTCTTTAGAGAGCAAGAAAACATTTGGGGAAAGAAAGCAGTTAATATTTCAGTTATAAATTCTTATTTCTGCTCTGCACAACTTTTGTAAATTATCGGAAGTAGGAATTCTTTTCCCACTGTTCCCTTGCTCCCCACTATCGATTTTTATAAAATCTTCCTTGTATGCATTTTCATATTCTGATTATTCAATCTGCATAGCTCTCTGTTAACTTCTAGAAGATTTATCTTTGGAATTTTATGAAAATGAAGCACCAAAGCCTACATTCACACCAGGATACTGACCATCTATATAGGTAGCCCTCAACTTATAGCTATTTGTTCAGTGGCTGTTCAAAGTTATGATGGTGCTGAAAAAAGGGGACTTTAAATCTATGCCTGAAGTTATGGCTATTGCAGTGTCTACATAGTCATGTGATCAAAATTTGAGCTCTTAGCTGCCGACCCATACTTACAATGATAGGAGCACTTTAACAACAACACCCCCCCCCTACACACACACATCTATCTTCCTTCCATCTATGGAGTTTGGGGCCTCCCATATCCTATCTTGTAGGATTGCAAGCAGCCTAAGACTTGCATGATTCTAGATCTGCTTGTAACACTTGGGAAGCCTCAGCTGCCACTACCCACCTCACAAGCATTTGCTTATCCTGTTGCCTTCTCTCCCACATCTATTTTTTTTTCTGTGCCCAGCTGCCGTGGCTGAAACAGAAGTGCTTCATTACCTTTGCTGTTTCTTTTTTTGGACCTGAGGTCACTATCCTACTCTGTGTGCTCCACCTTCTCTGGCTTCCTACACATACTTCTCCAGCTGGCTAGGCAGCATACTAGAGGTGGGTTCCTCCCGGTTTGGCTGAACTGGTAGTGGTATGCAGGTCTGGGTCACCGAACCGGCAGCGAGCCAGACTGGCCATGCCCCCAAACCAGGAGCCTGTTCACTGCTGTTGCCGCCACCATCTTTTATGGAAGTTTGCACATGCGCAGAACAATTTCCATTGAACTGTGCATGTGGGTGCATCACGCACCCAGTGCAAAAAGCGCGCACATGAGTGAACCAGCAGAAACATTGGCTAGAAACCACCCCTGCAGCATACCCACAAAAATCCCAGTAAATGCCAGCAAGTATTTATTCACTCATCTGCCTTCTTTCCCGATTCCTTGAATCAGTATTTCATTTTTTGCACCCAACCACCACCGCCAAAGTAGAAGCTCTTCTTTGTCTTGCTCTCTTGGATCCAGCTTTTCTAACGTGTTTCCTACACATAGCTCCCTGAGCTTTCAGAATGCTGTGCTGCTTTTGGAAAACCTTTTAAAGGGTAGTGCAGCTTTATGAAGATGGTATAGGATTCTGAAGAATCAGAGAGCTAGACACAAAACAACAACAACAATAACCAGGAGGAGATGGATCAGAAAGGTTTCTGCTTCAGGCTTGGTCCAAAAAGTATTTCTGAGGCACATCCACTTCAGCCCTGGTGGATGGTACAAAATGCAAAAAAATGATGTGGTTAACTGGGAAAGAACACAACTAGGTGAGCAAATGCTACTGGGGACTACTGGATGGACTGGTGCAACTGAGGCTTCCCAGGAGCCTGGCAAGCAACTTCAGAGCTGCACAATTCTAAGGCTGCTTTCTGCCCTACAAGGCAAGGTGCAAGGCAGCCAAAGGGCAGAGACAGGGTGATAAGTGAATGGGAGAAATTGGAAGCCATCCTTTCTTTTACTGAGGATTAGACTGGGAGGGACTCAACTTGAAATAGCTTAGATTGGGTTGGGTGCTCTTTTAATGACTTTTAATTCTCGGGAATTGACTGTGGCAAGGAGTGCTGAGGTTGCCATCATAGGCTCATGGTCACACAACATCTCACTTTATAATCACACCAATTTATAATAGCAATTCTAATAAATTGAGGATTTCCTGTAACCCTTGACAAACTTGGAATGGGGAAAAAGTGCAAAACTTCCCCCTGTTTGAAGTGTTTATTCACATCTCATTGTATATAAAGTACATCTATGTCAACCATGTGAATATTTAATACCTTCCCTTATTTTATGACTTCAAGATGGTCTTTTGTAGCAACATGCTAGGAAAATAGTCAAGAACAGAGTATACAGCATGTTGTAAAAGTCTGACCTCATTAAGTTAAATGGTACAATTCAAAAATGCATTTCCTTGTATCAGGCTTCCAAAATACCAAACTGCTTTGTTGAACCAACATCTCACTCTAAGTAGAAGTCCACAATTTGAAGCTACCAAAAACTTTAAATATATCCCTCCCCTGATATTGTATTTTTTAATATGGCAGATTGAAAAGATTAATAAGTTTGTGGGAAGTAATCATATTGATTTATATTACACTTATTTTTAAAATCAAATTTAGTGTTCCTGCAAGCTTTGGACATTACTCTAGCCTCTCCTACATGTCAGCCCTTCTTCTTCAGAAAGTTGAGTGCTCATGCTTTTAAATGAAGCACAGTGAAGAATTATAGGAGGTGACAGGAAATTATCAGCATTTTAGGTGATGATGCATGTTATAGAATCTAAAAGATGCTTATCATATGGTAAAGATCTAAGACTAGATATCTTGACTGATCTTGGCCTTCCACCTCTGTACTGATATTTTATGTTAATATATTTGTATATTCAATGTTTGTTTTGGATAAGTATGCATGAGAGCATCTTCCATAATCTGATACTGGATATATGGATGACCATTGAAATATTTAAAATAATTGGGTTATGAAATAGATATCACAAATACAAACAGCAATTATTCATCCATTGGACTGGCAACTCCGAGGCTTCATGGACTTTTATAAAAATAAGGGTGGGAAAGGAGTGGTGGGGTTTTCTTTTCCACCCTCAAAATCTCCCCAATTGGGGGGGGGGCATGATTTAGAATTTTTGGGGCTGATTTCTAGTGAAAAAGATTCAATGAGATTTTTGTCTTCTATTCCCACCCATGACAAATCTAATCCCCTCCCCAAACTCCAAAAACAATGTCCTCCCTTCTGCTGACATCATTAAGCCATCAGAAAGATAACCAGAGGCATCCAGCTTTTAGGAGAGCAGATTGTACCTCCAAGCAAACAATGAGTACAATTTTGTACCTCCAAGCAAACTAAAGGGGTTTAGCATGTCAAAATAAATTTTGGAAACGAAAGAGTTTCCTTGTGTGATTCTACAAATATGTCAGACCTGCCCCAATCTGATCCCTTAGGAAAGAAAGACCCTCAACTCCATTTGATTAAAGCAAAGGGTATTTTTTACTAAAGGTTCTCTTACTTCATTGGTTGCAATGAAGTCAGACTAGCTCTGAGTTTTTCCTATGTTCAAAAGATACAAAAAGGTTCGCCCACAGCCCATCTCTCATCCCATGACTAATCCATTTCCCACCAGCTGGAATGGGAATATTTTGAGAACACTGAGGTGTTTGGGAATAATCTGCATATTTTCTAAGGGTACCTGGCCTTGGGATGCTGGTAGAAACTAGATATGACTGCTCTAGTCTGTTCCACCTGTCATTCCACTCTACTCATTTCCCATCCTGTACACCCACACAGTTTTATTGCTCTTTCATTCTCTCCCTTCCTACTAACCTTTGATGGCAGGATGCTTGTGAGGTGCCAAGGTGAACCAGGTACAGCTGACAAATCAAAAAGTGGTTTGATAAATTGAGAGAAATGTCCATACTCAGACCACAAAATGTATTGTTTCATGATTGGATGCTACTGTTTTCCATTATTGTATTGGAAATGAATGCTTGCCCTTAGAACTCCTGAGAAGAAGTAGTAAAGGATGGGATCCTCACATAGCACTATTAGTAGTACTGCCAGTGAGACTGGAACACTCAGCACCATTCCATGGCTCTACAATCTAGAGGACCTTAAATTCTCCTTGACAAGTAAAAGTGCTCTTCTCTTCCCTTTCCTTCTCTTCCCGTGGAAACTATCACAGAATGTTCAAAAGGAGCGTCATATAATTGCAGTAACAGCCCAGGAGCATTGAAGTAGTCACAGCTTCCCTAAATTAATTTACCTTTGGAGTCATGGGTCCCAGATTTTGGATCCATTCTTTTTTTTCTTTTAGTGCTTTGTAAAGCAATTTTATTGGTTTTACAATTTTATAAAAGGAAAAGGGTATATAGGGTATCATAAAAATATTTTAGAGCTTCCATGCCGAAGGTGGTAACTGCCTCCGAGACTTCATACAAAATCAATTTGAGTAAAAAGTGGAAAGGGATACATACATATTAGAGAATTGTCATAGACTTCATACATTCAATCATTTGTTCATATTAACATCCTTATAGGAATTACAGTGCCAAAAAAAAGAAAATCATTTTTATGATCTGAGTCTCTTTGCTATTGTTTCTTCTTCTTCCCTCCCACCGATGGGCGGAGCCACGGCCTCTCCCGTTCCCTCATCTTCATCTTCTAGGATTGAGGAATGTTTTTTAAGAAAGGCTTCTGCCTATGCTACTGTTTTAATTCTAATTCTACCTCCGTCCCAGAACACCAACATTCCTTCAGGCATTAACCATTTGAACCATACCCCTTTTTTATATAATTTTTTGGACAGGAAGGAATACTTCCTCCTTATCTCTCGAATTTTTTTCGGGATCTGCTTCAATATGGATATCTCTTTTTGTTGATATATCAAAGGCCCTCCTCGCTGCGCCCTCAGAATCTCATCCCTTGTAGACCTTCTTACAAATTTAATATGAATCTCTCTGGGTAGGTCATTTATTCTGGCATATGCTGAATTAATTCTATAAATCAGGTCTATATCCCCCCCAGATGTATTCTTTATTCTTTTTAATATACTCTGCTAAAATTGTACTCATTAAATCTTTTAAGTTCTCTGAATCTGACTCTGGGATGTTTTGAAACCTTTAAAAAAAAGACATTCTTTCAAAATTCATTCTTGACATATGACCAGCAATATCTGTAATTTCTTTTTGAAATTCCCTTATTTCTTCTTTCATCTCAACTGCTCCCCCTCCAACCCATCAATTTTTTGTTTTTTATCTGCTATCACTCTTTGTGCCTCTAAAAGTTCCAGTCTTGAGCTTATCAGGTCTTTCAGCATTTCTTTTATTTCTTTCATTATGCTTTGGAGCATCTCATCTGCTGATGGTGCTTGAGTGTCCTCTCCTGCTGTTTCTTTCTGTATCATTGTGGTAATATTTGTCTGTTGTAGGGTTGGACTGGCTTTTGTTGAAGCAGGAGCAGAAAGAGATTTTCCAGTCAGGGGTTTTCTTGCTGCCATAGTTGCAATTTTAAGTTCTTGTAGCAAAAGATGGCGTCAGTGGGCAAGCAGTCCGTGAAGTCCGAGAAAACAGGAAAAGTCTATATCAAAGTTCAAACTATTTGTTGTATAAAATCCAGAGAGATAATTGTGTCATCCAATCCAAAAAGGAGAAGAAGAGTTCACAATGGGAGAAACACTGAGAGTCACTTGAGTTGGCTTTCTATATAGGTTTTTAACTTGATCTTATAAGATTGAAGGAATGTTCACAAATGTTCACAAATGGTGAAGAAGTAGTAAAAGTTCCATTTCAACTGTAGCGAGGCTCAGATACAAAGTTTCTACAGCAATTCCATATATGGTAATGCATTTCCTTTTAGTTAATTATAGATCAGATGTTTAACTTTCTCTCTCTCCCCGATCCCGGGGAGCATTTTAAAATGCCGCTTTTTTGAGGGGGGGTTCCTACCATCAAACTCCTCCCTCTATTCTTCTTTTCCAAAGTGTTGAATGCATTTAAAGGAAAAACTCACAGTCCACACAGCTAATCCGGAGTCTCGGTGCGCTCCTCCAACTCCGGCATTTCAGCCCGGTCTTCAGGTTTCCATTGTTCCGACGTTCCTTCGGCGAGAGGAATCTTCCCCCCGCATTCAGCCTTCCAGCTCCTGGGGCGAAGCGAGAACGACCCCCACCAACCGCCGTCTAGGTGGGGGCTTCCTGCAGCCGCCCGTACAGTGGGGGCTCTCTACAAGAGCCCCACTGCCCCCGAAGGTGCCCACCAGAAGCAAGCGGTGGACGTGTCGGGAATACGTCCGTCGCCTCCGAAAGCCAGAAACGATCTGATTTTGGATCTATTCTGTGCGTCTGCATCATATCATCTACTTAATAAATATGTGAACAAGAGTTTTAAATGTATATAGAAGACAGACATTTATGGCACTACAATTGCACATCCAGTTGCTGACTTGGCACCAACCTCTTAGGTTGTGTCATTGAGATTTATTAATTAGCCAATAAATTCTTCAGAAAATGAGCTCAGTTTGGAATGGGTCAAATATCATCTTACATGACTGGATAAGGAAGAAGTATTATAGCTATGGAAGTCAGTTTTACTGAAGATGATATTGGTCCTCACGGAGGATACTGACAAATCTAAATGGGTTTAATTGACTCTTAATTATATTATTAATTTCGGGGGAGGGGATGTTGTATTGAGCATAGTGGGTCCTGCTTGTTGACTGAGCTAAATTTGATGCTTTGGTATACCATAGAATCAGGAGATGATGCAAAGTTAGGTAGCAGAGATATTTTACCCAAATCCATCATTTGGTACCTGAAATTCTGGTTATTTAGTATCATTCCAAATGTTGAAAACTACTGCTCTTTATTTATCCTAAAATTCTGCAGTGGTAAACATACCTACATACATACCTACATACCTATATACATACATACATACAATAATCTAGGATAATCTCAAGAACCACATTTAAAAATCACAGAAAGAATAAAGATTTTGGGAATCATATTCATAAACCTGGATGTAATAAGAGGATCCAGATGTTAGATATCTAAATTTCAAAATTGCATTGCAATAAAATTGTTGATAAATCTCTTTGGGTTGCTGATAATGACAGTGCTCGTATTTACTGTACATTCACTGTTCCTTAACTTGAGCAACAAGGAGAAGAAAATGGGAAGGTTTGCAAACAAGCTGTGGGGGGGAGGGGTGCTGATTATCAGCGAATGATATTTAACTTCAGCAGTAGACAGTCGGAACAAAGGATGAGGCATGTGTCTGGCATGGTGGAGGCACTGTTTTCGGGGAGATGGGGAGGGCCCAGCTGTGAGCTTATTGAAAACAGCAGCTGTTGTTGAGCTGACCATTTTAATATGCTCTGTATTATCTCTTTAGATCAGTATCAGACCATGCTGGACCCCTCTCTGTGTTTTACACACATATTTATCAATGTAAATTTGACACGTTATTGGGAAATGTGTGTACATAAATTCATGGGACTCTTTCTCACCTGTTTAGCATGTTGTCAGAAGGGAGGTACTGATTGGTTGTTAAAAGACTCATACAAATTAATTTGATGCACATAGCTTCAATATTTAAACTCCACTCATCTTCTGGAGTATGAGATTATAGACAACCAGTTATCCATTAGTAAATTGTTGAATACATAACAATGGCCCTTTTACAACTGTAAACTATCCAATAATATTTTTTTTGCTATTACTATGAGTATGTTAGTTGTAATCTATATAACAAGTGCATAAAAGTGTACAATTATTATTGCAGGAACCTTTATTAGATGTCTTCCATTTCAGAATGTATTGCTGGGTGTGTGCTAATCCACAAACAGTTATAGTAATAGTGGAGAATCTCTACTTTTGGCATCTATTTTTTATGCGCCATAATTCTTAGAAATTTCCATTTTAGATATAAATGGATTAGAAGAAGGGTCTCTTCCCCTCTCACGTGGATCCATAAAAGCCCTTTGCTCCTGTATCCTTTTGGTAAATGCTGGAAAAAAGAGTTATTGAAAGGTTAAGTAGTCTTTTGTGTCTGTTTGCCAGTTCTAACACCGGTTTAGATTGATCTTGATTTTTGTTATGGACAAGCTGGTTGCCTTTTTGTGTGTTTTGCTCTCATCAGCCAACTAGTCTCCCTCATGCCTTCACTCATTTGCTCTTGCCCCTCTTTATGTTGAAAAATATCATCCTAAACATATACATGTTTACCCCACTCTCCTATAGGGTATTCTTCATCTTAAGCCACAGGGGCCTCAATATATGGCTCTCAGATGGATGACATGCCAATGGCAAAATGCCACAATACCTGGTCAGGAAAATTGCTATGCAGATGAATGCTGCCCACATTGCAATGCTAAGGAGTCCCTGGAATCTAGCAGAGAGCTCAGCCAGTCAGGCACCTCCTTTGGGATTACAGAGCTAATGAAGGCCCTGAAGCAGAGAGAGCAGCCCTAAGGGCAGTGTAGGATTGGTTCAGTTTACTGCCACACTCACCTAGGGGAAATAATCTAATTAAAGTTGGTAGACAGCTGCAGCCTGTACTGATAAACCACTTTCCTTGACATAGCTGAATGGGAAGGCAGCAGCTTGCTCACTAGGGAGGCAGAGGAGAAAAAAGAGTGTCATTATTGTTCATACTGTCACCACCACAAATAATAAAAAGGCACTGATGGATGAATGGGCTGACATAGGACAGGTCTGGGGAAATTCCCTTTCACTGAAATCTGATGGTTGACTCTATGTCAGGTTTTTGGTTCATCATCTTAAATCCCACTAGCCTAAGCAAATCATCATTATCCTTTCTGCATATTTGAGAACCACAAGAAATAAAAGGAGAGGGAGGACAGAGCGCAAGTAAAAATCTCACTTCTGCATCATAGTGCTTTTTTCTTTTCAAATGTATAATTTATATCCATTGGCCACATGCAGTGAACCATACTCCCCACCCCCCCGCCCCGTTGAACTCTGATAACTGTATGAGCACGTAGAGATGTGAGGTTGTCCAAAGGATGTGATTTTTTAAAAAAAAGATGGAAACCACAACAAGGCAAACGAAGGTCTGTCTGTTTACATGACATTTACATATTAAAAGCAAGCTTCAAATGTGCTGTTCGTGAATGCAATTTTGACTTCTTTTACCAAAGAGGAGATCTCTGAATCATATGCAACATTTTTAGATTCACTTTAAAAAAACTGTGTTGAATTCCCTAATAGCACTTTGGAATGTTTTAAACTATTAATGACTTCTCCTGTGTGCAGTTGTGTAATTTAGGATCTTACCTAAATTGTTGCACAATTGTTAAAGGACACAATCATGTATTTCTCTTGGACAAAGATACAACCACGGTTTTCCATTGCATTTCTGTTTTTCCATTTCAAGACAACCTATAGTCTTACGATTCCTGTGGATTTCATGTACTATCCAAGACAAATTCGAAACTTACATAAAATCATATCTATACATATGGTTCTGTAGTTTTATATCTGACTTAAATATAAACTTGGCTACTTCCAGAAAGGTAAGATTTAATAAAGAGAGTATATTCTCCATTTTTTCAAATAGATTTTTTTTTTTTTTGCAATTTTGTTCAGACAACTAGGGACACATCTGAGAGAAAATAGTTTCAGAATGGAAGGTGTTGATGAATAAAAGCTGCCAAATGCACTGTGCCATTCAAGTCTATTTCTTCAAAAGATAGCCACCTAATACTGTCCTCGGTACCACCTAATTGAGGTTTATGGGAAAAAGGGGTTGTTACCATTATTTGATTAAGTTTCCTCCCGAAGAGCCAGTTTTATTACTTAAAAATGTCACAGATAATTTATCATTTTGCAGTGAAAAAGACCTGGAACAAAATAATAAAGATTTAAAATGGATGAATCTCTTTAGAAAAAAGATATGGATGAGTTATTTGAACGAAATGAGGGAAAATGTTAAGAGGATATAAAACCTTTCCTAGAATCAATCAGAATATTACATTAAAACTTTCTGATTTTCTTAGGGGTTTTTTTGTAGGCTGGATGTTATTTTATACAAAAAATAGCAAAATAATAAATTTAAATAAACAATAATAAAAAGATCACATTTAACAACTTGGTAGAGGAGCTACAATATAATTTCAGAAAATTAGGAAATACGGTTTTAGAATGTAAAAGAAATTCTTGCTTTCAACATTCATTAGATTGTACCTATGTCTCTGTTAGAAATTTGTATCATCTTCCCCTTTTCCCAAATAAATTAGTTCTTCTTTACTAAGAATTAAATGCTACTAACTGGAAGCTTTATTGAGTATTCTGCCTCAGTTTTCTCGAGGGAGTTAATATTATAATTTCATGGAATTCAAAAATGTTTTTAATGGATGCAGTTTAGTTCATCCTCCAGGCATGAATCTGGATGTCATGTTCCAGGGAAATGACACATCAAAATAGTTGCCCCTTCGTTATCTTTCTTGAGTGAATTGTCTGTTACCACAGTGATACAGTGGTACCTTGGATCACGAACTTAATTCGTGAAATGACTCTGGTCGCGATCCGATTTGGTTGTGATGCGAGGCACAATTTCCCATAGGGTTCAATGTAAATCCGATTAATCCGTTCTGACCTTGTTTTTTGGTTGTGATGCGAGGCACAGTTTCCCATAGGGTTCAATGTAAATCCAGTTAATCCGTTCTGACCTTGTTTTTAAAATGTCCGCGGCTCCGGTTCGTGAAGCGAAACGGAGGTTGTGAATCCGGGCATTTTTACGAACTTTTCCGTTCGTGATGCGAGGGCGGAGTTCGTGATGCGAGGCGGAATTCGTGAAGTGAGGCAGAGTTCGTGCAGTGGAGCATTTTTTACGAACTTTTCCGTTCGTGCAGCGAAACAGTGTTCGTGAACCGGGGCACATTTTTTGGGAAATTTTTGGTCGGGAAGCGAATTGGACGTGATGAGAGGCGTTCGTGGTCCGAGGTACCACTGTATTTCCATAAAACATCAGCCAAATGATGTTGGGCTGAAGCAACTGAATTACAGAATTAATAGATATTAGAAATATCAGAATGCTTAAAGAACTTGATGCAATTTGAATTTCAAAGAGAGAGCTGGGTGGGGGGCATTATTACATTTCAGAATGAGGGATTTTGTTTTTTGAATGAAAGCAATTGTTGATAGTAGGAAACCAGACAATATTTAAGTGATTATAAAATCTAAACCTGATATTTGTAAACATACCAAGACTGGATTGCTATATAATATGATTGCCAAAAAGTGATGGCCTTTTTATTACAATTATTGTGATGTTTTAAAAGGAAAGATATTGTTTTATGTACACAGCAGATTTGATACTCTGTGAAGTTTCCAACTAATCAGTCAGTCAGTTCCTTTATTTTAATGTTTACTCACCATAAGGTAAAGCCTAAAAAATGCAAAATTGGCTGCTAAATTAAGAGCTCATAGCTTTAACATAATCAATATCTATAAACTGTGTAGACAATAATTGCAAAAGTTAATGGTAACATAATAACATTAAAAATGTATAATTTGTATTTATAATTTTAAACTATAAGGTCTCCCACACAATATTTAAAGTATCTCTAAAAGCTATACACTATAATAAAATGTTATAAAGGTAGCATTCTATGCCTTCTATAAAACTAAAACGGCAAGCTACATTATAAATGATTAAGCTAAATATAAAAGAATTGAAGCCAAAATATAATAATAGATTGTGTCAGACCAGATTAGTACTTACTATACATCAGTTTCATTGAATTTTACACACTGCTGCACAGAACCTTTATCACATTGTAGTTTATGGCAGGACCAGACCATTGTCTCAAATTAAGAGAGAAATGTAGAACTGATTTGTATAGTCTAGCAGGTCTATAGTCTAACTAAAGGGAGAATAAGAACATTACAAATGGCCTTGTAGAATGAGCTATAGAGAAGGACATGTTCAGTAGTTTCAACTTGTCCATTGTCCACAAAGAGACAGATATTCCAGGAAGTCTATCTCACTCTTACCTTCCATGTAGCCCCTTGGCACTGAACCAAGATGAAAGCTATAAAAGCAAACACTTCTGGTTGCATAAGACAAGTAGCAAATTTTACTGGATACATTGGGCTTTCATTAATGAGAAAACCCAGTATTCTACATTAATCACTTATAGTGTATGCTGTGGAGTTTTTAAAAACCATATCCTATGGACATTCTTGAATGTAAATGTTGGCTTCCAAGAAAAGGAAGAACATTATCTGATGATCACCACCAGCTTCAGGGTAGACTAGAACAGAGTTTAGGCTTGCTAGAGTTTTCCCTTGCTTTCAAGTATCATCACATCTTCTCATGCCTCGTCCATGTTGAATTTGAATTCAATTAACTGGATTCTGTGTTAGGAGCAGAATCCCACTTACCTCCTCTTCTCCCTTGCCTTTATTATATTTCCATGGAGGTATTTGATGTGTGTTTACAATTAATAAAGCCAACAATACATAAAATTGGGTTTTTGCAGGAATGCTGAAACTCAAGTGTCTTAAGTTAGAGATTGGGATCTTGATCATAGCCTTGTCTGGAAGCAAGGATTACTGTTCATGTGGGTGCTGAATGCTGCATTTTTGGCAGGAACACACACATTCAAAACAATGGGATCATTACATACAATCACAGCTAAATCAGGCGGTTTATGAGAAGTTGATTGCACAGTTCTTTATTTACTAGTGCTGGATTTACTGAAATAGATTTATTAGATCTAAGTTAATGGAGTTTTAGTTCTATGAACAGACTAAATTCCCAGTGGGTAGATTTCCCATGCATACATGATAATATTGTTCATTGTTTGAGAAAGTATCATTATTGGGTGGTGTTGTGCTTTGGATTCAATAGCAAAAAATAAAAGGTATGCAGAGGCCTGATCCCAGGATAATTGTTTTAAGAAGTTGAAGATAGGAACTTTTTGAATGAAAACTTATTTTCATTCAAAATTCTGAATGAGTCTATTAGACTGAGGGAGGGATAGACAAGAGATGGTGAAATGTGTGGCCCTCTACATGATGCTAAAATATAACTTCTGGCAACTATAACCAGCTTGTCCAGTGGCAAAGAATTATACTTCAGCAACATCTGAAGAGCCACAAGTACCTACAATTGGGATGGACTGATGCATTGTTTTCTGTTACTGGCCTACAGATGCCAGGCTTCATGCTAAATGTGTAACACCAAGGTTAACTTATGACAACAGTTGATAGTGAATGTGACCAGAACTAAAGTTGGAAGAAATCTTCAAAACAGTTCAAAGCTTTCTATTTGTTATCTAGTTTCTACACACATCCATCAATGTAAAAAAGAGTAATTATGCAGAAATTATCTTCACTGCTGCTTGATGCAGAAATTAAGCTGAGAAATTAAGATTCATTTACCCAAATTCCCCTTTACAAATGCTCATCATCTATACTTTTGTAATTTACAACCCCTTTCCATGCCCCCTATTTAATTCAAAGATTTGGAAACATGATTGTTATTCATAAAGGTGCATAGTACATTGATAAGAATAAGATCAGACACAGTGACATAGTATGCACAGATGTTCAGATCTCTGTGTGTCTTGCATTAGACAAGAACAAAACAGTTTTGGCGTGTCCTTCAAACCAGCATATAATGTCCTTCAAGGTGCACTTTCCATATTAAAGCTGAAAATTGTAAAATTGCCTTATATACAAGCATGTTGACAGTTGTCTGATAGGCACATGTAATGATAATCAATGAGTGTCTTTCCTGCTGATCTACTCTATAACATTGACCTTGTACTGTAGATCAATTATAGGAGGGATTCTTCTGGAATATTTCTACAAACTGTATCTGGCTTCCCATTTGAAACAAATGGCAAATAATATAATTTAGATACATACTGAAAATGCATAAACATATTCTACTGTTTTTCTGATAACAAGCACAAGCTATGTGAGGGTATTTGGTTGTAGAAAACACACACACGCACACACACACACATCAAAATCATTCACATTTCTCCCCTTCCCAGAGCTTTACAAGATTCATTAGGATGAAGGAAATATAACTTCCTTCTTCTTGTCCATATAGTATAAAACCAATGCTTCTCCACTTAGTGGCATCAGAATATGAGCCATGCTGAATAGCATCATTTGGAATAGAGAAGCTACATGCCTCTTGAAACCAGGTTTCTGGTTTCCACTACAGACTTATTGGAGGGTGTAGAGTGACATTATTGACAAAGTATTAGGTATTGACTTAATTGGTCTAAGTATGGGAGCAGGGTTCCATTAATACTCCCTCAAAATCCATTATTTGCCTTTAATGTTGCAAGAGGCAATGGCCAATTGGTCTTTCCTCCTATTCCTGTCATTAAACTTACCATCTCCTTTCCCCATCCCAAACTTGATGCTTAACTGCCACTGTTTTCTACTGATTAAAGCTGATTAGTGCTAAATAAAACTAGTGTACTATGTTATAGAAAAGCCACTGACTTTTAAGTTGCTGAGCCAGATAGATGAAAGATAGCAGAGTGAGCAACCATGTTAATCAATAGGCATGCACTTATTTATTTATTTATTTATTTATTTATTTATTTATTTATTTATTTATTTATTTATTTATTTATTTATTTCAATTTGTAAATCGCACCTATCTCCATCGAAATGGACTCAGGGCGGTGTACAGATAAATCTACCATAATAAATAATAACATATACAATAAATGAATTAAAATTAATTAAATTAACTTGTACTAAAATTCCCATTAACCTATTAACCATTTACTAGTTTGGTTGGAGTTTTGGCGTATATGAGGTCTAAAATTCTACGCTAGTCCAGCTTGTTGGAAGAAATGAGTCTTGAGTGAGCGGCGAAAGAGGGGAAGGTCTGTGATAGTGCGAAGGTCAGGGGGCAGGTCGTTCCAGAGGGTGGGCCCTGCCACAGAGAAGGCCTTACCCCTGGATGCCGACAGCCAGCATTGACCGGCGGTCGGCACCCTGAGGAGGCCTTCCCCCTGGGAGCGAATCGGTCAGTGGGAGGTATGTGGTAGGAGACAGTTCCGCAAGTAACTAGGCCCTGAGTCATGGAGCGATTTAAAGATGGTGACAAGCACCTTGAAATGAACCCGGAAGGCCACCGGTAGCCAATGCAGCTCGCGTAGGAGAGGTGTTATATGGGAGCATCGAGAGGCTCCCATGATTCCTCGCGCGGCTGCACTCTGTACCAACTGGAGCCTCCGGATGCACCTCAAGGGGAGCCCCATGTAAAGAGTGTTGCAATAGTCTAGGCGGGATGTCATGAGTGCTTGAGTGACAGTGCGGAGGGCATCCCGGTTAAGAAAGGGACGTAACTGGCGTATCAGACGTACCTGGTAAAAAGCCCCCTTGGTCACAGCTGCTATAAGGCTATCTAAGGACAGCCGCGAATCCAAGAGGACGCCTAAGTTACGGGCTTTCTCAATGGGGGCTAGTGACTCGCCCTCGATAACCAGCGATGGGATCAGCTGTCTATGTCGTGACGCTGGGAACCAAAGTCATTTGGTCTTGGACGGGTTGAGCCGAAGTTTGTTACTTCTCATCCAGAGCCGCACGGCTTCCATATACCGGGACATCACTTCGACGGCATCGCTGGGGTGGTTGGGGGTAGATATGTACAACTGAGTATCATCAGTGTACTGGTGGTATTCTACCCCACAACCATTTGCCATATGAATATATCATTATACTCTTAAATCTGTTTCCTCATGATGCTTGAATGTTAACCTTTAAATCATTGACTTAACTTATACATTAAGATAAAAAAAATGTTTTACACTACCTAGCTATACCATAAAACTTCACTTCTTGTTCCTTTCTCCTGGAGGAATACAGGTTATGCTTTAATTCTGTTGTTGCATTGCAAACACACAGCCAGTGAGAAACTAGCTACAACTCTTGCTGTTCTTATCAGACTTCCTAGTAAATCAATTGTCTAGTTTTGAATGGTGGACCAGCTTTTGAATAGGTTTCTGTCTTAGAATAGCTTATAAATCAACAATAAGTCAGATGTCCTTATACCCTCAGGAATAATAAATGCCTCATTTTGTGTTGGTGTTCCTGAACAACAACAAAAAACCTAACAGCAGATTCTTCTGGTTTAATGCCAGGTTGCCAAAGCAATTGCTTGCTGTTGACACCATGTACTGATTAAAAAACAACAGCACACATTTCTTTTAGAAAAAGTGTAGCTTGATGCCATCAGTGCAATAATACCACAATCCAAGTTTCGGACCTGGAAGTTCAACAAAATGACTGAAATGACTTGCTGACCTGATTAAAGCAGCTGAACCGTGACAGAAATGAAAGAACCTCCATGTTATGTACCTGACAAATCAACGTTTGATCTTCCTCTTTACCACAAGCAATGCAATAGGTCCTCCCTCCCATTCCCCTTGCTTGTAACACAAATGCCAGGCCTACCTCAGATTATTTCCATAGCACTTTTTAAGTTAGCTGAAAAAAATCATCTGTGAACCTAGTAATAAATGTCAAATAGAAATGGGTATAGTTGAAATTGATATATTTTGAGATATGCCACTTTTATATTGGCAGATAAATCATGTGGAAGAATGAATAGAAATGCAATAGATCATTTATGATTTTTTAGATGGGATTTTTTCAGTCACTGCATAGAGCACAATGGTGTGTTTAATGGATAAATTCACCACAGAAACAAAAGGTGATGGTTAAGTATTTCAAAACTTCCAGTGAAGATGTGTGTTTAAAGCAATGTTGTGATGACAAATCTCAAATTCAGGTATGGTTATTGAAATTTTAATGTAATAGTGCTAAGAGGTAAATAAGGAAGTTTTAGAACTATATACAGTATTTAGAATAATTAGAATCATATTCAGGTAGTCCTCAATTTACAACAACTTTGTCTGTTCAAAGTTACAATGACTTGTGGCTGTTTTTCATACTTATGATTGTTGCAGTTGCCCCAACATCATATGATCAAAATTTGGAAGCTTGGCAACTGACTCAGCATTATGATAGTTGCAGTCTCCTGGGGTTATATAATCCCCTTTTGTGTTCTTCTGACAAGCACAATCAGTGAGGAAGCCAGATTCACTTTACAACTGTGTTACTAAGTAAAAGGTAAAATGGGGCAAAATTCATTTAACAAATGTTTTGCTTAGCAGCACAAATGTTGGGTCCATTTAGGAGTAGTTTCTGGCTTCTGTTACTGCTGGTTCGCTGAAGGATGAACTTTGCATGCTTGCACACTTGATGCACAGTATGTGTGCATGCACAGTAGTAAAAAAATGCTTCTGCGCATGAGCAGAAGTGAAAAACAAGATGGCAGCACCTCTGGCGCCACCGATTGAACTGGTTTAGGGGGGGAGGGGTGGCCACCTGCGTTACTACCTACTCGGATGAACCAGTCCGAACCAGTAGGAACCCACCTCTGGGTCTATTGTGGTTGTAAGTTGAGAACTACCTACTTTTGTAACAATGTGCTTAAAGAATTCTTGGAATTCTTTGAAATTGGAACTTTCAAGGGTTTTAATAAAACACGTAAATCCTAACACATGTCGAAGAGGCTGTCACAGTGAGTTACAATCCATGGAATATTGATTTATCTAGGCTTATTTGTGTAGTTACCTATGCTTTCTCATTTCATTTATCAGGGAGGTAAATATGATATGAGATAAATTGTACAATTTCAACTGAATTTCTTTGGCATATCCTTTTCATATGATTTACAATCTTAATATTCATTTGAAAAATCAAAGGCTTGCTGAATTCAGTTTACCAATGTATGAAAATAATAAAAAGTGATAATCTCCCTTTTCACTGGGAAATTAAAAACAAAAATATTAGGGTGAGTTTTTAGATACATTTTTTTAAATAAAAAAAATATTAGTGTACCTTTTGGATAGTTTGATCTAGATAGGTTTATTTATTACATCATTTTGTACTCTGACTTGTTTCCCCCCCAAATTGATCAGGTCCTGGATAGTTCTTAGTCAGGTTGCTATGGGATGCTATGATTGGGCACATTTAATTTCTTACTTTTGCTATTTTTCTCTGACTTCTGTGAGTTTTGAAGATTTGCTGTTTTTGATTGCTCTTGGGTGGAAATCCTCTGTGTATAATTCTTTCTCGTTTTCTACAGTGCTGTATGTGCTATTAGTGTGGTTTATATGGTAATGGAAATGCCTTTTCCAGACTGGAATCACCTCAGTTCATGGGGCAAAACTGTGAAACGGGACATGATTTTCTCGTTCTTGTATCATTTTAGAAACAAAGTATATGAGCTTCCTTTGTGTAATTTCTTTTGAAAGGTGAGAATAAAAATAAGTAATTGGACCTGGTGCAAATTAGTTACATTGGCTTTGGAAGGCATCACCTGTGAGCAGACATTAACACTTGGGTGCATTATTTAGAATAAGTGAAAAGTTGATAATTAAAAAGGATCATTAAATTCCATCAGTTCAATGAGAAATTCTCTTTTTCTTATTAAAGATATACCGTATTTTTTGGAATATAAGACACATCTTTTTTCCTCTAAAAAGAGGCTGAAAATCTGGGTGTGTCTTATACATTGAATGCAGCA
Organism: Rhabdophis nuchalis; assembly: GCA_039707465.1. Lineage (NCBI taxonomy): Eukaryota > Metazoa > Chordata > Lepidosauria > Squamata > Natricidae > Rhabdophis > Rhabdophis nuchalis. The sequence goes on along the minus strand of CM077647.1, from coordinate 42,349,258 downwards.
TTTTTTGCCCCCTGAAACCTCGCCCCTTCACCAAGCGCATACCCTTATGGGGGCTTCCAGATAGCTCCTGGAGGCTGGGGAGGGCAGAAATGAGCAAAGAACAGGGTGTTTTTGCCCCCCCAGCCCCCAGCAGCACTCTGTAAGCCTCCATAAGCTATGCATGCTATTTTTTGATAAAAAACAGCCCGTTTTCATGAAAAATGGCCGTTTTTCCTCATTCTGCCCCCCCCCTACAGGAGCACTCTGTGAGCCCCTCCAAGGCTATACATGCCTTTTATTTGAAAAAAATGGGCCCATTTTCATGAAAAATGGGCCATTTGGGAGAGGTTTGCACAGTGCAAAAAGGTTTTTTTTCCCCTTTTGGAAAGCTGTTAGAGTGATTGATGAGAATTACATTGGTCAAGTACTGTGCCTGCAGAAACAAAGATTTGTTCCAAAGATGGTCAATGATTTCCTTCTCCAGCACATGGGTAAATACACCTGGAAACATCTACTTACCTACCTATCTACTCTCTCTCTCTCTCTCTCTCTCTCTCTCTCTCTCTCTCTCTCTCTCTCTCTCTCTCTCTCCCTACCTATCTACTGTATCTCTCTCTTTCTCTCTCTCTATCCCTCTACCTATCTACACTCTCTGTCTTTCTCCCTACCTATCTACTGTATTTCTCTCTCTCTATTTCTCTCTCTCTATCCCTCTACCTACCTATCTACACTCTCTTCCCCTACCTATCTACCATATTTCTCTCTATATATATTTCTCTTTCTCTATCCCTCTACCTACTTATCTTATCTACACACACTCTCTCTCCCTACTTACCTACCTACTGTATTTCTCTCTCTCTCTCTCCCTATCCCTTTACCTACCTACCTACCTACCTAACTATACACTCTGTCTCCCTCCCACCCTCCCTACTGTATTTCTCCCTCCCTCCCTCCTTCCCTACCTACCTACCTACCTACTCTCTCTCTCTCCCTACCTACCTACTGTATTTCTCTTTCTCTCCCTCTCTATCCCTCTATCTATCTACCTACTTTTTTTAAAAAAATTGCCTCTTCAAAACCTGGGTGCGTCTTATACTCTGGTGCGTCTTATACTCCGAAAAATATGGTGATTTTTGTTGTTGTTCTTGTATGCAGAATGTAATGTTTTAATTATCTAAATGTTAATTGGATTTCCTCCCTATTTTTTAAAGTGTGCTGTAAAGTGATTCTAGAATTGAATAGTTCTTGGAGGGGGGGGGGGGGGAAATTGCATCCAAAGCAAAATATGGTAAGTATAAACTTCTATAAGTATTCTATAACAGAATACGATTATATGGATCTCTTTCCATTTTTTCAGGCTGGATAATTTGTTCCTGCAAGACAGAAATAAGTATTAGGATCATTCCCTGCTTCCTGGTAAAATACTTAAGGCTGCTCATAATGAGCATGATTTGAATTAACTTCATTTGAATGAATTATGGCCATTCATAAAGTAGCTCCCATTCTTTTCCACTCTACATTTTATTTATGTGGCAAGTTTCAAGGGCATTAAATGAGAGGGTTTCTCTTTCATATCCTAATGCTCAGCAAACAAAGTAGATAGACTTAGGCTTAAAGAGGGCTTCAGCTGATGTGCCCTGGCTGGTTCATCCTGTAACTAACCAAGTAGCTACAGCTGATTAGGATAATCAGCACTAAGTAAACATCAGTTTCATGGTGCATCCAGCACAGCAGCTTTTTTTAAATAGTTTTTAAAACAGGTATAAGTATAAACATGGACATGAACAAAGAAAATGAGTACAAATAAATGGGGACAGTAGGATAGGGACAGTAGGCACGCTGGTGCGCTTATGCACACCCCCTTTACAGACCTTTTAGGAATGGGATGAGGTCCACAATAGACAATTTAAGATTGAAGCTCTGGGGGTTTGAGGATGTAACAACAGTAAAGTAGTGCATTCCAGGCATTGACCACTCTGTTGCTGAAGTTGTATTTTCTGCAATCAGTTTGGAGCAATTTACTTTGAGTTTGTATCTATTGTTTGCTCATATATTATTAAGGTTGAAGCTGAAGTAGTCGGTGACAGGTAGGATGTTGTAGCAAACAATTTTGTGTACTATTCTTAGGTCAGACCATAGGAGGCATAGTTCCAGGTATTCCAATCCCAAAGGTTTGAGCCTCATTGCATACAGAATTATATTGTGAGCAGAGGAATAGAGTACTCTTCTTGTAAAATACTGCTGGACCTGCTCAATTTTCAGGAGTATCTCATAGTTAACAGTGCTAAAGATGATGAAATCTAGCAAACTTAACATATGTGAAAAATAACCAGAACTTCTCCCACTGAAAAATTCTAAAATAGGATATTGTGGAAACTTCTCAAATAGTGACTTGTAGCCCCTTGATGGAAGAAACCCATGAATGTCGTGTGGTCATACCAATTCTGTCCAAAGAAGTCTTATTAAAAATAACTTATTTCAATGAGTCACCACAGTCCAGGGTGATACTTCATATTTTTAGCAGTCATCTGGTACATTCATTCATTCATTCATTCATTCATTCATTTATTTATTTATTTATTTATTTATTTATTAATTATTCGATTTATATACTGCTCCTATCTCCATCAAGATGGACTCAGGGCGGTGTACAGGAAATTAAAAATCACACCAACAAATAACAATAAACACAATGATAATATTAAAATGAATTAAATTAGGTAACCTGTGCTAAAAATATTTCCCATTAATAAAATTATAAATCCAATTACTAATTGCTAAAATTATGTCACATCTGTGCCCTAAGCTCTAAGCTAGACCGGCTTGGTGGAAGAAGTATGTCTTAAGTGAGCGGCGAAAGAGGGGAAGGTCCGTGATAGTGTGGAGTTCGGGGGGTAGGTCGTTCCAGAGGGCTGGACCTGCTACAGAGAAGGTCCTTCCCCTGGGCACCGCCAATCGGCATTGACCGGCGGTTGGCACCCTGAGGAGGCCCTCCCCGTGGGAGCGGATTGGTCGTTGAGAGGTGTGTGGCAGGAGACGGTCCCGCAAGTAACTAGGCCCCGTGCCATGGAGCGATTTAAAGATGGTAACAAGCACCTTGAAGCGCACCCGGAAGGCCACCGGCAGCCAGTGCAGCTCGCGCAGGAGAGGTGTTACATGGGAGCATCATGAGGCTCCCAAAATCCCTGTGTAATATGAATGTTTTTGAATTACATTTCACTCTGTTATGTTTTTGTGTTCCTTATCGTAAAAACTCCTTAAGAGATTTGATTCTGCTAAATAACATATTTTGAAAATCTACAATTCTCAGCATTATTGTATTGGTCAGCAAGCAAATTGTTTTTTGTAGATAGGTTTTCACTAATTTTCTCCGAGAGTCTCTATAATATATTTAAATTTGATGAATGGAAATTGTGGTCAGCTGGATCTCACATATGGTTATTCATGGAGATTCATTAGCAAGTGCTCCAGACAGAATAATTGATTACATAAATTGTTTTAAACCATGGGGAATGTATCTGAACTTTCACATTTCGTCTCCTGCTCTAATATTTTTTTATAGATATATTTCTTTATTTGTATTGAAAATTATCAAAGTATATAAAGTTGAAATAACCCAGAGGATTTATATTATCTTGAAACAAATTATTCAAGAAGCAGTTCTGCACAATTAATTAATTCCTTTTTCTGTTTGCTTCCAATGTGGTATTCATATTCATTGCCATGAGTGACGGCCTTGCAAACTCATTAGAAGAGCTGTTGACATTGTTTGCGGCTCATTGTTACACTGCTCATTTGATAGGCTAATCAGTTACATTATACATATGCATTCAGAGAGATAAGCCTCCCTTAGCCATCAGTGATGGGTAGGACATGATAAATTGTACAAATTCAGTTGAATTTCTTTGGCATATCATGTTCATATTATTTAAGAATCTTAAAATTCATTTCAGAAAACAAAGCCCTTGCTGAAAATAAGGTTCCTAATTAAAGTTCCCAAATAAAAGAAAAGAAAGAAGGACAGTTTGGCCTAGGGGTTAAAACTCCAGGCTAGAAATAGGAAAATGAGATCTAGGCCCCACCCCCCAGACATAAAAGCTGGCTGGATAACTGAGTCATTCTCGCTAGCCATACCCTTACTGGGATTCGAACCTGGGTTGTATTACATGC